>JAKELP010000029.1:6636785-7971071 GCA_029929735.1 Mimosa pudica | reverse complement strand
ATGAAAAATGATAGCATTTAATCTAAAGTTTAGTGTAATGTTATCACGTCAAATGTGATTGGAAGATATAAAACTAACTAACAATTCAAAGACTTTTTTGTGATCTTGGTCAATACTTCCTCCCTTTATAGAGTCAAACCAAAAAATTCTAAACTCTCTGGGACAAATGGCAGCCAAAGTCCAATGACGCCTGCAACAAATAAAACAAAATACAAACGTTAAAACTAATAAATAAAGTTAGAAGTTGTTAAGTCAAATTCTAATTACCCATTGAGGACAGGCGCGAGATACAGAGTGCCACGGTTTATTGACATTTGTAATTCCACATAACTCCGCATTCTCAAAAGATAATCAGACTTGTTCTCAGTTGCCAGAATGGTGTCAGTGATAGCCAGGTAAATGGGACTTAAAAAGCGGATCATCTTTTTCTTTGCACTGTGTTGTTGACACTTCTCATGTAAGTACCTAATACACATAATGGGCAGATAAGAATAATAATCCAAATAACCGGTTATATTGAAAAGAACTAAGAATATAATTGTTCTTTACCTGATAGACAAATCAAGCCAGCAACTTTCAAGCTCTTCCAATTGTAAGAACTCCTTCACATCTGAGTCACCTCTAAGCCAAATATCATACTCTGTAATTGGATGGACAATCCCAGCAGCCATTTTGAATCGATAACTAGTCATAGTCGGCTGCACAATCCAGAGCATGCTAAGTTGAGGGTACTTCTCATCATCAAATGTCTGCAAATGAAGAACACATTAATCATTCTGTATATACATGAACAAATAGCAGTGTATAAAGACAAGTAATGGACAATTTAATCACCTTTTCAACTGGAGAACTGGGTTCATGAGGAGTATCAAGCACAAGCTGTTTAGGCCAAGATATAAATGTACCAATTGCATTGGCTATATGTGTTACCTCTGGATCACTGATGGGAACAGGTGTCATATGCTCGTCATTCAACACTTCAGTAACCTGCACCTTCACTTGACCCATATGAATGGGCCTCCCATGAAGTATTTCGGCGTCTGGGAATTGATAAGCTTTTGCAACAGCACGCATGTGAGGCACATCCAGATGTAGATAACACAGCTCTTTGTTGGCATCATTAGGTGTATAACTTGGCTCACCTCCTGGAATTGTTTCACCCTGATGCAATACATTTGAATTGAGTTGAATGAGTTAAAAAGTTGAATGAGACAACTAAATTGAAGAGTTGACAAATAAATGTGCTCATACCTTTTGCTGGGACAAATCTCTAGATCCCTGTACAGCCTCCAACTGAGATGTGAGTAATTCAAATTTTGATTGAAAGTCCTTTGAAAGTCTAGCATAAACCCGTGCCTCAATCTCCTCAATTGTCTCTGCTTTCTGGGGCTCTACTTTCTGGGCCTTTGTTCGGCGTTTTTTCCCAAAAAACTTCTTTGCGGAAACTTTCCCAGAAACCCCCTTCACTCTACCAGGATTGTCAAGTTTCCCTATTGCTGTTGCTAGAACGTCCATTCTGGGGTCCGCTGGTGTGAATGAGCCTTGAGAGGCCTGCTCTTGTAGATCTTCCTGAAAAATAGTGAAAATATTGTGTAAGGTTCAATACACTGTTAATCACTACACACTGTCACCAAATCAGTATATATGAATATACTACTTACAATTCTATGAGCAACTTCTTCAACTTTCTCGTTGACATATTCTCCAGATCTTTTCTTCCGACCCTCGCACCACTGTATATGACGTTCGATGGGCTCAGGATTCGAAACAACTGAACCGTCAGATTCTTCCTCCATCCTTGCTTGGCGCTCCGCCTCCAATCTTTCTCTCAACCAGTCATATCCCCCACGGGACATTGTATGGTTGTATTCATTTTTTGCGCGGCGTGCTTGTTGTTCTTCTCTTTGTTCCTACAAAAGCAGCAAAAGGACTTAATGAAACTATTGCAATTTAAAACCAACAAATTCTAACATATCCACTTATTATAGATATACCTGAAATTTCTTCGACAGTCGATATCTAACAAACTTCTCCCAAGTTGCTGGATCAATATTTTGATATGTGTCACATGGATTTTGCCCCATTCTCGCACCCCCAAAGATGTACTCCTGGCCTAACCGATGCTTAAAGTCTATTGCTTCTTCGACAAGATATCTCTTAACTATTGAAGCCTCCGGCCGATACGGGTTCTTAGAATACCCTTTTAAAACCTTCATGAATTGCTCAAAAGGGTACATCCACCTTAGAGAAACAGGACCACAAATTCTTATCTCACGTACCAAATGAGCAATCAAATGGACTGATATATCGAAAAAAGCAGGAGCAAAATGCATCTCTAGTTGCGACAAAATAATGTAACCTTCATTTTCTAGCTCATCCAGCTTCTGATTATCAATGACCTTGCTGCAAATGGCATTGAGAAACATACACAATCTTGTTATAGTCTTTCGCGCATCATTTTCCAAAACACCTCGTATAGCTACTGGTAACAGTTGTTGCATCAAAACATGGTAATCATGAGACTTCATTCCCCCCAACTTTAAATCATCCATTGACACAAGTTTACTAATGTTAGATGAATAACCCTGGGGCACCTTCACGCGATGTAGACACTCACATAAACGTGTTTTCTCAAGTTTGGAAAGTGTGTGAGCAGCAGGTTCCATATATGCTTTCTTGCCATCATCACTAATTATCGGATGCAACCGATGTCTTATACCCATTTCAACTAAGTCTTTCCGTGCATTGAGCCCATCTTTAGTCTTTCCTTGTATGTGCAAGAGTGTTCCAATAAGACTTTCAGCAAGATTTTTCTCCACATGCATTATATCAATGCTATGTCTCACATCAAGATACCGCCAATATGGAAGATCGAAAAAGATTGACTTCTTCTTCCAAATGTTAGTCTTCTTCTTCTTCTTCTTTTCCTTACCAAATTCCACCTTAAGATTCACAACACGACGATAAACTTCTTCACCGGTTAACGGAATTGCAGCAGATGCATACTCAGGTGAGCCATTAAACCGCTTCCTCAATCGACGGTACGGATGGTGACGATCAAGAAACCTCCTATGACCGAGGTAAACAGTCTTCCTTCCATGCTTGAGTTGGACAAAATGAGTATCATCCTCACAGATAGGGCATGCCTTATGTCCCTTCACACTATATCCTGACAGGTTTCCATATGCAGGCAAGTCATTTATTGTAGTAAACAACAAAGCCCGCAACTTAAAGGTCTCCTTCTTGTATGCATCAAACACATCAACACCTTCGTTCCACAACATCTTCAAGTCTTCAATCAACGGTGCGAGGTAAACGTCAATATCATTCCCAGGTTGTTTCGGCCCTGAAATCATTGTGCACATTATAAAATACTTCCGTTTTGTGCACAACCAAGGCGGTAGGTTGTAAATGACAAGCAACACTGGCCAAGCACTATGTTTACTAGAGACACTCCCGAATGGGTTGAATCCATCCGTACAGAGTCCTAAACGGAGGTTTCTAGGATCACTACCAAACGCTGGAAACATGGAATCAAGCTTCTTCCATTGAGGCGAATCAGCAGGGTGCCGGAGATATCTATCATCAGAAATTCTCTCATCACAATGCCACCTTAGATTTTCTGCTCCCGTAGCACTAGCAAACAATCGTTTAAACCTTGGGACTACTGGAAGGTACCACATTACCTTCGCAGGTTCGCCTTTTTTTGGATTGTCTGTCTCATCATCATCTTCATCACCATCAACATCCTTCCTCTGTTTATACCTCGGCTCTTGACATTTTGGACACTTCTGTAATCCCTCATACTCATTTCTGTATAGAACACAATCATTAGGGCAAGCATGTATCTTTTGGTAGTCCATTCCCATCTTTCTAAGAATTTTTTTAGCCTCATACATTGTCTTCGGAACCGCATTATTGTCCGGAAACATATCACTCAAAGCTGCAAGCATCCTCGAGAAACCTGCGTCAGCCCACCCACTTTCTGTCTTTATTTCTAACAATGTTAGAATGAAGGTCAACCGGCTATATTTTTTACACCCCGGGAACAAAGGTGTCTCTGCATCACCCCGAACTTTATCAAACTGATCATTTGACACAACAAGTGACTCTGCTCTGATATCATTTATCATATTGTCCATGCCAACATCGCAGACATATTCATCACTTTCATCCGCTTCCGCCGCTGCTTTTGTATCTTGCATTGTAGTTCCCAATTCCCCATGCCAAAGCCACGTCTTGTATCGTCGATTGATCCCGTGACAAATAAGATCGTCCCTTATGTCTTTGAGGCTTTTACGATCAACATTTACACATTTCACACAGGGGCAAGGGTACCTTCCATTCTTGCTAGGTGCGTTTCTTTTGGAAAATTCAATGAACTCCTCCACCCCCTTTTGATACTCTCTACTAGTCCGCAACGCATCCATCCAAGCACGATTCATTCTGAAACCTAACCCATTTCCAACAACTTATTGAATTTTCCAAAAGTGTGTGCATGCTACACACACTTGTCCTCTTTAAAAAGAATAGAAGACAATAAAACCTAGAAAGTGGACACACACTAACAATACATTTCCAAAACATATTCCTTTTCTTTCTCTCTAATGCATTAGCAATATTGCACCAAAACCTACTACATTAACAATATTGCACCAAAACCTACTACATCTTTATTATTAACCTTAACCTATATTTATTTATTTACTTGTTTTTTTTCTAGAATCAGACCACACCAAAACAACAAGCAGAATTGCACCAAAAAGTAAATCCATATACTCATTTCCAATAACAGGATCAAAGGCACCACATGCATACAAACATACAATACCATGATCATACCAATACATGCAAAAACAGAGGAAGCAAGAAGAAAAAGTTTAAAATTAGTAAAACGTATAATCTCAAGCAAAAACAAAAATGAAATGCTCAGTATAGCTCCAAAATCTAATCGGCCAAACGTGTTTGTGCCCTAATTCTTGATAGGATTAATCGGCCAATGAAGGGCAAAACATAAACATAACAACTATAGGAACGAAAAGCAAAGTCATTGTTACATTAGCAAAGTTACCGTTACATACCGTGAGCGTGGAGACCTTGTGTGTCACTTGTTTCAAAATCTTCTTTGAAAAAGACGAAACCTAAGAGTTCATAAAGAAAGTGTGAGGCGGTGGATAAGCAAAAAAAGAAGGTAACAAAAAAAAGAGCAACCTTTACCTTCCAACGGCGAGACGGTGGGTGAGGACGGTGGGAGCGCGAGACGGTGGATTGAGAGAGAGAGAGACGGTGGGGGACGGTGGGGGACGGTGGGCGACAGTGGGGAAGGGTGGGAGACAGTGGGGAAGAAGGGTGGGAGACGGCGGAGCGAGAGAGAGTGAGAAGCGCGAGAGAAGCAAAGTATTGGAGGGAACTGAAACTTAGGTTTGGAGGGAAAGAAAATAATCCCGCCAGACTTTCCACGACCACATTTAAGGAATTGTGGTCGTGGAAAGTACCTTATTCACGACCCAGGTTTGCAAACGTGGGTCGTGAATAATCCACGACCACATTTTCACAAAGTGTGGTCGTGAATAATATAGCTTTCACGACCACACTTTGAATAACTGTGGTCGTGGATGATTATGCAACTTTCCACGACCACAGTTACATAAAGTGTGGTCGTGGAAAACATCCGCCTTTTCAGTTATTTACAAGTATGCCACCGCGTGTTTTAACTACGACCCCATTGTTGAATTTGGTCGTTAATGCTGGTCGTGAAAGGCTTAATTTCTAGCAGTGTATGGTTTGTCTATGGCAGCTAGAAAACACGTCAGTGACAGCTTAATTCTCACATGCCAATCCTAATATCTCAAATCCATGATTTGCAATTTCTGTCTGTCCTTCCAGACCAACACACTATGAAATATCTACGTAGCCACACTCAAATGATCATTATATTATTTCCCCTGCATCACATCACATAAAATAAGACTATAAATAAGTCACTAACTAGAAATATCATTACACATCCTTTTCTTGTGCAAACCATTTGTTTGTACTTTGTAGTATTTTCTCTCTGTGTGTCTCTCCAATCGTCATTCTAGGTTCTTCAATAACTGTTTTATTGAAGGAGAATGACGATTGAACAGTGCAAAGATGTTGAGAGTGGAGAAACCATTAAAGGGAATCTTCAGGATTTGGAAGTTCCCTTGGTTTTGAAATCAGTGAAAGATGTTGAGTCTGATTCTGATCATGATAATGAATCAAATGGAATGGTGTTGTTCAGTACATTTGTTGCTGTCTGTGGTTCCTTCGCATTTGGAACTTGTGTAAGTGTCTTCCATTAATTCCTCTACCTCCTAAATGCATGTTAGAATATAATCTTCCATGTTGATTAATTGAAAGTAGAGATTAAAGGGATTTAACATAAAAAAGAGGTATATAAAATAGTTTGGGCTATTTTGATGGAAAGACAATCAAAGCCATCCAATATGGAACCACACAAAATTTATCATAGACATATTTGTATTTAAAATTCTAATGTTATAAAGAATTAGAGACATTCAATATGGGCGACAAAAAATTTATCAAAGACATATTTGTATTTAAAATTAAAGACATTCTAATATTTGTATTTAAAATTATAGACATCGGGCCTCTTGGACTCCAAAAGAAATACAAGCCCATACTAAACTTATGTGTTTTTGTGTTTAATGTTAGGAATCTAACCAAAAATTACACCACATATAACCATACAAAAAAGTTTTGTGGCTTTTAGCTTACATTATTAGTTTTGGCAGGTGGGCTATTCAGCACCCACTCAAGCAGCTATCAGAGAAGATCTAAACTTGTCCCTTGCCGAGGTTTGTATTATGTTTTCCTCTCTTCATTGAAACTTTCTTCATATTACTTACTCCAGTCTTAAATATTAAATATAAGAGCTAGTTGACTTTTTTTATTAAATACTAAAAAGCAAAAAAAATGTAATTATAAATCGATTTACCTATTTTCCCTTAAATTGGTTTATTTGTCCTATAAACTAATGAATAATATAAAAAAATATCCAATATGTTATAATTTAATAACCTATTTCATATTTCATATCGTTAATCTCTCCAAAAAGTCAACAACTAAGTCTTATATTTAGGACTGAAAGAAGTATCATATTAATAGCTTATTAATACTTGTTTTCTTTGTTTTCTTTTTTTCCTCTCCTCTTTTTGGGATGGTAGTTTTCAATGTTTGCATCTTTGGTTACTATTGGTGCAATGCTTGGAGCTATCACAAGTGGCCGGATTACTGATTTTATTGGACGGAAAGGGGTAAGAATGATTATAAGCTACATAAAAAAACTCTCTAGATATTCTTTTTATTTGGCCACTTCTTTACCATGCTAAACCTGCTTTTTCTTGGGAAACAGGCAATGAGAATGTCTTCAGGCTTTTGCATCATAGGATGGTTAGCTATCTTCTTCTCCAAGGTATTGTTTTCTGCACAATACAAAATCCATCTCAAGTTATTTTCTTGTCTGCCATTATTAAATGAATGCATAATGATAAAAGACTAACAATTTTACCTGCTTCAGTCTTCTAGCTTTCTTGACATGGGAAGATTCTTCTCAGGATATGGAATTGGAGTCATCTCATATGCGGTAAGTTAGTAATCAATAGAGGATACTAAAAGGAGTAAGAAGATAACCATGACACTAAGCTCCTGCTAATTAACACAATCTATATGCCTGCTTTTGATGACAATCTTTCAAAATTCTTAACAAATATTAGCCAAATGAAACAGGTCCCAGTATATATAGCAGAAATCGCACCGAAGAACCTTCGAGGAGGACTAGCAACAACAAATCAGGTAAGAGAGAGGAGAATTGGTTGTAATGTTTTGGTTGTTTCATAGAGTGATGCTTGTGTTTAATTTTGCTTTCTGCAATGATTTTTGTGCAGCTTATGATTGTTATTGGAGCTTCAGTCTCATTCTTATTAGGAAGTGTCATAACTTGGAGAACACTAGCTCTATCTGGTAAGTTAAAAATTTACTACTTTTCAGTTTTCAATTATGAAGAATTTATTTAGAAGAAAAAGGGTCTGAATTTGTTTGGTTTGAACTTTGAAGGGCTTGTGCCTTGCATTTCTTTGCTGATTGGTTTGTGCTTTATACCTGAGTCACCTAGATGGCTGGTAAGTATTGAACTACTGTGTATATATATATGTATATATGATCCAAAGAGCTTTATCATTTGAGAGGGGAAGGTAAAAAACTATAATTGACAATATGAAAATCATTATTTTCAGGCCAAGGTTGGGCAGGAGAAAGAATTTCAAGCAGCTTTGAGGAGACTTAGGGGAAAAGATGTTGATATCTCTCATGAAGCTTCTGAAATTCTGGTAATTTCCAAGCTTCTGAACACCATTGTAATTTTTTTTTAATAAATCTGAGATATTTCAGGAGTTGATTCAGTGTACTGTGTTATCTTACAGGAATATATTGAAACTCTTCAAAGCCTTCCCAAAACCAAGTTTCTAGATTTGTTCAAAAGCAAACACTTGCGCTCTGTAGTGGTAAGGAACTCTATAATTTCAAAAATATTCAATTATGATGTATGAAAAAATTGAAAGAATTATAACTATATTTAACAATTTCAGATTGGGGTAGGACTAATGGTATGTCAACAACTTGTTGGAATCAATGGCATCGGATTCTACACAGCACAGACTTTTGTAGCAGCCGGTAAACGAAAACATATAAGCTGATTTTTAAAATACATAAAAGGAGAAAAATAATAGAGAGAAGAAAGATTGATATTAACAATATTTAAATTGATTTGCAGGATTTTCCTCAGGAAAAATTGGCACCATAGCCTATGCTTTTACTCAGGTAGTTAATCATTCCTCTACTGATCTTCCAGACATACCAATCATATAACTATATTTTTTGTATGAACTTAAAAGTATTTTTTCATGAATGAATGACAGGTTCCTTTCACTGTGATTGGAGCCATTTTGATGGATAAGTCTGGTAGAAGGCCACTCATCATGGTAAATCTGGTTTCAAGTTTAGCAGAGTGGAGTAGGAGCTTTGCTTGTATTATACTAATAAATTGCTCATGTTCATTCATTATGCAGATTTCTGCAGCTGGGACATTCTTAGGATCCTTTATGACAGGAGCTGCTTTTTTACTCAAGGCAAGTGTTTAATTATTATATCACTACCAAAATATTAAATGTAGCTTTGATTAAGGGGGTAATGTTGCATACATGTATCTCTCCCTGGACCCCACCTAATAGGAGCCTTGCTCATTAAGCCGCCCTTTATTACATGTAGCTTTCATGATTTTTTAAAACAAATTCTATGAATTATATGTTCATTAAAGAATCTAAAAGAAAACTTTTGTGAAAACTGTACCAAAAGTCTGGTCCTTATATTATCACATGGGTTTATTTTCTATGTCTCAAATCTAAATTTGGGCTAATCTGATTCCATGGAACAGGGTCAAAACTTGCTGGTTGATTGGGTACCTATATTAGTTGTCACTGGCATACTGGTAAGTTTACTTCTGCAGCTATTGATACCCAGTGAACTATGAAATCTTTGAATTTAATCGGCCTCATTGATCTCAAACTGTGTCTTATTTTCTTGACCTTGCTTGTAATCAGATGTATATAGCAGCATTCTCAATTGGCTTGGGACCAGTTCCTTGGGTGATTATGTCTGAGGTAAGTTTCTCTAGATACAAGCACTTTGAGAGCTTTTTATTTTCTAATTCACAATCAGGAAAAAGACAAACAGAGGGGATTTTAGAAAAATATATTCTAATTCTAGCTTTTTTTTTATCCATGTGGCAGGTATTTCCCATACATGTGAAGGGAACTGCTGGAAGTTTGGTGGTTTTGGTGAACTGGTTAGGAGCTTGGATGGTTTCATACACTTTCAACTTCCTCATGAGTTGGAGTTCTCCTGGTAAGCACAATCTACAAACTAAGTTCAACTAGCTTTTCTTATATTGTTCTTGTGAAGTTTGTGTACTTTTATCTCACATCAATATTCTATACAATGTAATATGAAATAAAAATCTTTAATAAGCTCCATTACTGATTATCTATGAATAGTTTGTAACTTGTGCTTCATTTTTCTTTGTTCAGGTACTTTATTTTTGTATGCTGGTTGTTCCCTCTTGACCATTCTATTTGTTGCAAAGTTAGTCCCAGAAACCAAAGGAAAAACTCTAGAAGAGATTCAGGGTTGCATCAATTCATAGAGGATAGTGACAAAAGGATTTTGATGGGGAGAATTCAGGAATATGTGTCTCAATCCTATCTGTGCCTTTTTGAAGGTGGAAACTCAATCACAAAAAGATATTTCCATAGCAGAAAGTCATAGTCTAATGATCACACCATCACGTATCAAAGTATTAATGTGAACTTATAAAAAAACAGAAATAAAAAGAAAGAGAGAGAAAAAGAAGTCTTTGAGCTTCATTTGGTGGTAGAGATGCAAAGGGGAGAGATTCATATAGATAATAGGCAAGGAATCCAAAAAATGAGTGGATGGATTCCATTGATGTGATAATGAATGGCAGTTTACTTGAATGTGTCCATTATATTTTATTTTAACTTAATTCCATTTCAATATGCTATGCAACACAAATTACTAATAGCAGATACTGCTTTACTCACTTACAATCCACATTTGCCCTTACTATATACCAATTATTTTCTAACTTTTATCTTCCGTGCAACGCACGGGAGATACCGCTGGTTCTTTTTTATATGAGAAGTTTAATGTGCATCTCTCTCTCTCACTCTCTCTCTCTCTCTCGCTCTACATCTAATTTATTAATTTGCTAAACAAGGATGATGAATAGACACACACAAACAATCCCAAAAAATGTAGTTAAGACTTAATATCACCGAAATAGGGGGAAAGAAAGACATAATAAAGGTAAAAAGCATGTTAGTAGCTTGGTGACATAATTTAGGAGTTAATTGATTCATAATCTTTGGTATATTTCTATAATTATATATTAATTTTTAAGTTATGTAAATTTAAATTCCTCAAAATAATAATAAATATAAGAAGTAGAATATAAAATTTTATATTTATGTCTAAAATTCTCCACTTAGGTGGGATAAGATTTTGTTGTGTTGTTTTTGTTATTGATAATGATGTCTAAAAATTCTGATAAAAAAAAATAATGATGTCTAAAATTATTTCTAAACTAGCTTACTTAGCATCAGAAGCCATTTTTTTTCTTTTAACATTAAAAGGATGACACTACATGGGATTTGGAGAATAGGAAAATTTTATGAGTTTGATTTAAAAAAATTAGAAAAAATATGTTCTATCCTACACCGTAATTGTTTCACTCCTTCATCCTAGACATTCATTTATTAGAATTTTTAGTCCACGCCTTTCATATCTTGTTTAAATCCAAATCATAAATTTCTCAAACATAAGTAGTGTAAGATATGAGGACAATACTTTGTTTCTTTACTTTTTTTGGCCATGATGTTTCTTTACTATTTACTACCTGGTCATTCATCTTTTTAGTGCATACTATATTGGCTATTCTTATCTTACAAAGATTTCAATTCAATAATTTATTTTTGAGTGCACATTCACTTGATTTTATACTCTCTATCATAAACCAGACATATTGAACAATATTTTTCTGTACATTTTTGTTAAAAGAATTTTTTTGTTATTTTATCAGATAAGAATATTGTGGTCTCTCCCCATTTAAATTAAGGAAATTGATAAATTTATAATTTCTAAAAGATGTTATATAAGAAACAATTAACATGTGTATAGGTGGAATTGTTTTTGAACGTTTCAACCTTGTTTTTTTTATCAAATGAATGTCGTAATTTGAAATTTTAGTTATATACCAATTTTGATATTTTCTTTATGATAGGGAAATTGTTGATTTTCTTCAAACAAAAATAATATTTTTATGACAGTTTGACAGTACATTTTTAATGATAAAACTTATTTTTTTTCCTCAATTCAATAAGATGTGAATCATATTCATTTTTATGTAAGAAATGAGTAATAATTATTTTCACCAATAAACTTATACAAGCATTAATTTTCCTAAAAAAATAAATGGCATCGAATTGGAGAACAAAGAATAAAAATTACCCTAATATTCACATTGTCAATTTATTTCTATCATTATTAACCTTTCTATTGACAAATTACAAATGTTGTTAGATAGAAAGAAATTGATGAAATTGTTAAATATGATAATTTATATTGTTTATTGACCAATCTGATACCATTTATTATTTATTGAATAAATTGTTACTTACACAAGCGTTTATGAGATAAAGTGAAGGCTAAAGTATGTTATTTTTGTCCCTGGAGAATTCATGTTTTAGTCCCTTAACTTTGTAAAGTATGTTTTTATCTCTTAAATATAGACAAAGGCATGTTTTAGTCTCTTAAATTTGAAAAGTGTGTTTTTAGTCTTTTAACTTTGAACAAAATGATGTTTTTAGTTCTTTTAAAAAAGTCTAAAGTATGTTCTTGGTCCCTTCACTTTTAAAAGTTAAGGACTAAAACATGAATTTCTCCAAATTTAAGGGATCGAAAACATACTTTGACCAAAATTTGAAAGAACTAAAAACACAATTTTCAAAGTTAAAGGACTAAAAGATTACTTTCTCCAAAATTAAGGGACTAAAAACACACTTTTCAAAGTTAAAGGACCAAAACATGACATTCTACAAAGTTAAGGACCAAAAAACATACTTTAGCCTAAAATGAATATTTAACATCTGTTTTTAACAAAATAAATGTTGTAACATGAAGTTTTGGTTATATACAATATTTGATTTTTTCTTTTCAATAAAAATGTTTCAATGTGACACATTACATGATTATATGAAAAAACTAACATAAATGTATGTTGTGTATAAGGTCTATCTTATCAATTGCTTTGCATATAGTTAATTTTGTAATTTTAGAGTTATTAGATTTGTAAAATGCATTTTAGTTATATAATAAAAAAAGTCTGTGTCAAAAGTAATGAACTTCCATATGCTTAAAAATTGAAAATATGCACAATCCTTTTCCAATTATTTTTTTAAAAAATAAACCAATCTATATTAAATTATATCCAAACCTAATTATTACTCCCTCCGGTTCTAAATATAGGACCTAGATAGAGACTTCACTTTGGTCCTAAATATAAGACTTAGATACATTTTTGGTCACATTTTTCCTAAATTACCCTTCTTCTTCTTAACAACTCCTTTGATAAGGGAGGAAGAACTACTAAGTAATTAAACTAATTAAGGAGAGGTTTTATTGGAAAGACATCTAAAATTAAGCATTCTTTAATCTCCCCCAAAAAAGTTATCTAGGTTCTATATTTAAGACTGGAGGGAGTATAATTTAGAAGTCAAATCAAATTAAAGCAATTATCAAAAATTGAGAAAACTAAACTCATATCTATTCCTTTTTGTTCAAAAGAAACTTATATATATTCCTTGAAATTTTACTCAATTTTAGTTTTGGTATTTGAAACTTACTCTTAATGGTATTGGTTATTAAAAGTTATGTCTAATTTTGGCTTTGATCTTGAAATTTTAATCAACTTTGATCTCGAATCTTTAAAAAAATTGGAAAATCAAAGACTAATAAATATTATATATGACACGAGTTTAAAGATCAAAACTAAAGTCTACAATTCACCAATCAAGATCAAAATTGATCAAAAGTTCAATGACTAAAACTTTGGTAAAAAACATTGATGATTTTAATGATCATGGATCAAAACAAAACAGTATCAACACTATAACTTATGTCTTTTCTTAAGATTTTCTAAAAAAAAAAGTAATATGGTCTTATGTTTAAGAATTTTTTACATGAACTTGGAGCACCACATTCTTTGTGATATCCTCAAACATATTTAATTGGGAAAATCACAATCTGGTCCCTAATAAGGGAATTAACCACAAGCAAGTCACATTAACAACTCAATGGGCACTCAATAACAAGTAAGGGGTTATTGATAACTATTTTGGACCTATTTGAAGTTAATTATTTATGCGAGAACCGGTTAAGATTCTCCCTATTTTATTTTAACTTTACACATTCTTTTAGCATAGAAACAATACTTTCGTTCAACAAAATCATATTATACACTAATATCTTCCAAAAGAAAACAAACTTTACAATATAGTTTTTAGCCTACTCCTAATTTACAAACACCCAAATTTACAAATCTTTTTCTATCATATTACAAAATTTCTTCTAGAGGAGATGATAACTATTTCAGCCAACCTTACGATACCATATTCCTCATCATTCTGGCTACTACAAAATCAGCAATATTAAATTTTAAGTTGACCCTTTAAAAGTTTTATTTTGTTGGTAATAAATAATAAACACAGTTTTTCATTTTTTTTAATAAAGGAAACATCATATTTTTATTTTATTTTTCTTTATTATGTGTCACACCATATAAAAATATGTTAAAAAAAAGACAAATAATATACTCTCTCACTATTTTTTTATAATAAAAGAAGGGAAACCTTAAACAGCCACTAGTCTACATCAATAGGCTTATAGTTCTTACAATCATTCTCAACTAGACTACTCTCTCACTTTCTAAATACAATGTCACTTTCAAAATTTAATTTGTTCCTTTTTATTTCTTTATAACAAAATTTTAGGAAGGGGTTTGGGCTCAACCCAACTAACTCATGATCTACTGGGGCATGTCCTTGTGAGCTCTGGAGCATGACCAGCAAGCTCTTTCTACCTGTCCACACATGTAGGTTACTCCCAGCTTCACTTAGCTATGGAATGCCTCTCCAACCGCCGCGATGGAGAGACAACAAAGTTTCACTCCCTAGGATCGAACTCGCGACGTGGTGGTCAACCTAATAAAATTTAATTTGTTCTTAATTATGAGATCACTTTCTATTTTTTCCAAACTTTTCCCAAATCAACCCTAATAATGCTTATCTATAATAACAAGTAAGCAAGAGAGTGCGTGTGAAGATAAAAGTATATAGTTTCGATAAATTGGTAAAATCATGTGTAAATAACTAATTTAACTAATTTCTTTAATCTATTCAAATCAATGAAAGTGATCTTATATTTAGGAATGAAGTGAACACTAGACTTTGTTGCTATCCTCATAGTTTGCCACGTTTTAATGGAAACATCGATGACGTTGGAACGTATGGCAGCCTCTAATATTCTCTAATTATGTTCATTGTTTATCAGCCTTCTCTTCTTTTCATTTCCCACACTCACAAACTCTCTCATTTTTGTAATTTACATTCCTTTTTGGCCTTTTCTACTAACAATGAACAGTCTTTGACTATTGACTCCCCTATTTATTCATAATAATCATAATCAGTCGCTTTGGGAATTGGGTTTCTGTTTTACACTCATTCTGCTACGTTCTCTGAACCCATTTGCTTGATCCCAGGATTCCAAGAATTAAGGATTCTAACACAAGTAAGTACTACTCTTTTCTCATACCCTTTTGATCATTATTCATTATACTTGTTTTATGAAGCTGTTTCATTGTCTGGACTGATGATGATTTATGCTTTACTAGGTTTCTTAATCTTTTGTTGTCTTATGATGTCGAAAATTGTGCTTTTAAGTTTGCTTTGTTTTTATGGTAGTTGAGATTTCAAGTTGGATGGCCCATGCAAGGAATCAATGTTGAGATTGAATTTACATATATGCTGTACTCAAATTTTTGGATTTTTTATTTAAAAGGGATTTCAAATTTATATTCAGATGAGGTGATTCTTGGGTAATACTCCCTCCGTTCCTAAATATAAGATCACTTTGGGGAAGTGGATAAGTTCCTAAATATAAGATCACTTCCTATTTTATCTCAAGTTTTGCCCAAACTACCCTTATACTCCCTCTTTTCATTGAAAATCCCTCCTTCTTTTAATGTTAAGTAATTGAGGGGATTTTGGAAAGATCATGTAACTTTATTGTCTTCCTTAATCTCCCCAAATTAACCAAAGTGATCTTATATTTAGGAACGGAGGGAGTATGGATTATGTCGGTGACAACTGTGGGAATCATGCTTTATATGGCTAACTCTTTCTTTATATGCATAAGGGGTTCTTAGTTACAACGTATTTTAATTTTACTATACAGTTCTTTTGGTTTATACAACTCAAAATGACTTCCAAGTTTCAAGTATTTCCTTGTTTGCAAGCATCATGTGTGAATTCTGCATGTTTTCATATGTTTTGTTTCTGTTTAAAACTTGACTAAATCATTCTGTTGCAGGAGATAGACAGCAAGGATCAAAGACTAAATTATGAGTAGGTTTGGCAAAGAGATAGATGCCTGTGATGCTGGTGATGTAAGCAATGAATCTTCTCGTAGCAGATTGGCTGAAGAAAGAACAGTGTATCTTGATCATGAAATTGCACAACTCACTAAACTTAGGTCAGACCCCCATATACGTTTGGGGTATGCTGAGCCTGGTGGAATGAGGTTGCCAGTATCGACTGTACGAATGTTGGCTGGCCGAGAAGCTAATTATTCAGGACTTGGGAGATTCTCATCCAGAGACGGTTGTCATGTTTTAAGCCGCTATTTGCCGACTAATGGTCCTTGGTTGGTGGATCGGATGAAAAGCCGTGCTTATGTTTCACAATTTTCTGCTGAAGGATCTCTATTTGTTGCTGGGCTTCAGGTTATTTCTACAATTGTTTGAGTTGTAGTTACTAGTTTTGTGCACGCTCTGACACATGGAGTATTGTGAATCTGAAGATGATGCTGTTAGATTGGAGATGTGTGCTTTTATTTTCACTTAAGATTATTTTTAATGGTATTATAGTTAACTAGCATTGCAATTGGTTATAACATTCATTTTTAATAGATTTTAATCTATATGTGTAAGCTTAAATGACTATATTGTGAATGGGAGGTCATATCAGTGAAATTACTTGACTAGAGTCTAGAAAATGTATTTAAAAAGCTTAACTTTGGGATTTGTATATATTCTTCTGAAACAGGGAAGCCACATAAGGGTCTATGATGTTGACAAGGACTGGAAGGTGCTGAAGGACATCTCTGCCAGAAATCTGAGGTGGACAATTACTGATACATCTCTTTCACCAGATCAGTGCTACCTTGTAAGTTTCAGTTGATTCGAAAATGTTCTGATTATGTGCATTATTAGAATGGAGGATTCCCTATTAGTGGCATGAATGACCAATGTTGAGTTTGCTTTCTAACCGTATAGTAGTTTCAGTTGTTTATCAGTATCTTTCTTATCTGAACCAGCAATTGTTAATTTAAGTCTACTATTATTTTTGCAGGTTTATGCCAGTATGTCGCCTATTCTCCATATAGTGAATGTCAGGTCTTCTACAACACAATCAATAGCAAATGTTACAGTATGTTCCAGAACTGCTTCTTTTTTTACCTCTAACTTTGGTAGCTGGTGATTTCTGATTTGTGATGTTGCCATTATCTAGCTATCTATTTATATGGAGGAAAATGAAGATGCCCCATCCACAAATTTTGTTCCAAGTTGTTTTTCTCTCTATTTAGTCCTTGAAGTTATAAGTGCTGAAGTTTGCCAATACAATCTAGCAATGCAAAAAACTGAGATGAGATGAACTACATCTTTACGTTTTGTTCATTTTGAGCATTTCAAACTTTAAAATAAATGAAACAGCTCATTTAATTGTTTGAATGCTTTGTTACGGGAAATTAGACATGCTCTTACTCTGTTTTATCATTAGATTAGGTTTGCCCAACCAAACAACTATTAACATTTTTATAGCAATTTAGCAATACCTTTTTAATGATGAAGCTTACATTTTTGGTTTCAGTTTTCAACAAGAAATGTGTGTATAAGATTCATGTCTGTGTAATACATTTTTTCATTAAATACTTTTTTTTTTCATTATACTCAGAAGGTCATCTTTTTGTTATAGGAAATTCATTATGGTTTAGATTTATCTTCTGATGAAGATGACGACGAATTTGGGATTTTCTCTGTCAAGTTTTCTACGGAGGGTCGGGAACTTGTTGCTGCTACTAGTGATTGCTCAATATGTGTATACGATCTTCAGGCTGATAAGCTTAGCCTTAGAATTCCTGCACACATGGTATTGTATACATCTTATAGTTAGTTTCTAGCGATGAATGATTCATTGGCCCTTTTAAAATTTATAAAGACATGTTAACTAATATATGTCTGAATTCACAAGATCATTCTTAGAGATTATTTATCTGTTTCCTTGTGGTGATAAAATAAATATTTTCTTAAGTCTTTTGAATGCCTGAAGTTTTTGGAAGCTAATAAATAGAATTAATAAGTCATATGATTGACCTAGTGGTATTCTTTCTTCAAAGTACAGTTAATTACTGTGAAATAGTTTTAGCCATCAGAGGCTAATGCTATTGTAAATATTCGGAGTAATGAACTCGCCTATACTCTTCGGACTTGTCATGTTGTCAGTTGTGTCTTGATTTTTTTAAACCCAAGTCTGATCATTGTGTTGAGTTCTTGTGAGGAAACGTGAACTTTGATACAACCAAATGTTGAGCCTGCGTACAGATATCCTCAACCAATATTTCTGGTTTGGAAATCATTCAAATGTAGATGATCATTTTTATAATTGCATTCTTGTGGGTTTTCTTCCCATTACAGCTTGTAGCTTACACTTGAGTTGAATTTTACATTGCAGGCTGATGTTAACACTGTCTGCTTTGCTGATGAATCTGGCCATGTTATATATTCTGGAAGTGATGATGGTTTCTGCAAGGTAAGGCTTTTATTCTAGTCATAGGAATTCGGTTTGGCGATAGCCTTAATTGTCTGTCTTGAAAGTAATGGTTTCCAGGATGATTGATAGGTGCAGCTTGACCAGCAGCTTCATGTAAAGCTGAAGTCATAATGTTCTATTTTTTCCACCCTAATTTTGAGTTTATTGCCTCCTCCATTGCTTTTTACAGCCATCTCTTTAAAAGAGACGGCAATATAATTTGAATCCTTTCAAGTTCTTCCGTTGGAAATATCGGATTTTTTTGAGAAGTCATTGATAATTGATAATCTTTAATGGTTGTTTGCATTGAGAAGAACTGGGGGGAAGAGATAGGAAGGAAAGGTTTGGCTTTGAGATTCAAACCAGGGGGAGACCTAAATTAAACCTTATGTTTCCTTCCTAATTCCAAGGCCCTGTTTCTTGAATATTTATTTGATTTGATTATATTCCCTTTGTGTCTTTCACAGCTTAACACGTGCTTGTCATGAATATTTGTTATGTTAGAATATGACATATTTGAGTGCATAGGAAATGACTTTGTTTATCAATATAGTTTGACTAAGCAAATTTTCAAGCTTTGTGTTGCCAATATACTTCATTGGGCTTCCGGCTTGCTATTTCCCACTTAAGAAATGGATGGTTTTTGTGTAGGTGTGGGATAGGCGTTGCTTTGTCTCAAAAGGACATTCAGCTGGAACATTAGTGGGCCATTTGCAAGGCGTTACATATATTGATAGCCATGGAGATGGGCGTTATTTAATTTCTAATGGAAAAGATCAGACTACAAAATTATGGGACATAAGGAAGATGACTTATGATGTTACAAAGTAAGTCTAATTATCATCTAGCATTTTTTTATTCCTTTGTATGTTTTACACCTAACTTTTTGGTGTTTTCTCTAGTTATAATTTTAGAGTTGTACAAATGAAATTGGATATCCTATTCAATATCCTTTTGTTGGAAACACGGGATTTGAGAAAGAAACGAGGAGTGGAATATTCAGTGGGGAGAAATGAGAAACGAGAAAAAAACCATAAGGCTCTGTTTGGTTTGAGGGGGGAGGGGGTAATTTTTGTAAAAGTAGGAGCGGGGCCCTCTAAATTTTCCCTCCACTCCCTATCAAAATTTCAAATTCATCCCCTAGCAAATCATTTTATCCTCTCAAATAATTTAATATTCCAAAAACACCAACTTCCCTCCCCACCCTCCCCTCAAACCAAACAGAGCCTAAGGCTCTTTCTGTAGGCAATCTATATGTAGCTATGATGGTTTTTTTTGAGAAATTGATGCCAAATATTTAGGTTTTATGGTCATGAAGGTCGGTCTTAATAGAGTTGGTATTTTTCACTTTTAAGATTCTTGTTTATCTTTCCTCTGAGTCATTTTGGTGGGACTTTTCTAAACCTGCTTTATAAGAATGAAATAAGTTTATCTCATCCTGCCCCTCCTGTAATTCTTATTTTTTTCAGTAGGGCTGGATATTACAATTACTAGTGAAACCAAGTGGACAATCAATTATGATTAATAAAAACGCAGGAACAATAATGTCTAATTTAATTTTCGTAACCTGTGATATGTGTGTGTATCATGCTGATGCTGGTTACTTTTATTCAACATAGCCCCAGGCTTCAAGATGAAGATTGGGATTATAGGTGGATGGACTACCCCCAATATGCTAGAAATTTAAAACATCCCAAGGACCAGTCATTGGCAACATATAAAGGCCACTCAGTGTTGCGCACCTTAATCCGATGTTACTTCTCACCATCATATAGGTAATCTGAACTTTCTCCAAAATCGTTCTGAATGAAATTATCCAGAGTCCCAGACTTGTGATGAGGTTTACTCTTCCTTTTATCTTTCAATATTTTGTTGTAAATTTGACGTTTTATTCTTGATAGATTGAAATATATATATATATATATATATATATATATATATGTATGTATATATATATGTATATGTATATATATATGTGTGTGTGTGTGTTTTCTTGATCAATAAATTGACATAAATAAATTTGCATTTCAGCTCTCGCCTTCTTTTGGGCTATTTTGGTTTCTTTGTGGATGATATTGTATATTCTCTTTTATGCGATAGTGTGAATCATATGAATAATTATTTCATGTTTTGATTCTCGTTGCAGCACCGGGCAAAAGTACATTTACACTGGGTCCAGCGATGGCTCTGTCTATATCTATGACCTGGTAAATGCAAAACTACTCTTACACGCAATTTATCATCACTTGTATTTAGATCTAGGAAAATTCCATGCACTAAATGTACTAGCATCTTTTCTGATTGGCTTTGACATTGGCCATGGGGTGAAACAACCAAATTAATCTAATGCAATATATTGATTGAGGAAAATTCTTCATGTTTGAATGTATAGGTAACCAGATATGAGTTAATAATACTATTAGAATATTGAGGTCAAATTCACTGAGAATTAATTACAATATTTGGGAGGCTATAAGTACATTGTCTTCTGTCGATTAAGCATGGAAATTTGATATTAAGATGGATCAGTAGGAGTTACGTGCCAAAAATATGAATGTTCAAGTATAATAAGGTATTGTTACTTAGTGACATACCAAATTTTGTGTGCTCAAGTATAAATGTAGTGTCACGTCATGTCTGATGCCCATTTCTAACATATCCATTCTTTTTTTTTAATTAAAATGATTGAAATTAACTAGTTGTGGGTTTAAATTGGATTCAAGCGTTGACCTCCCACCTAGTGGGAGTTTTTATATCATTTGGTTACAAGGCCATTACTTGTTTTGCTTTTGATATGACAGTGTTTATGTAATTGTGATGGACTGATTGTGATTTCCTGCCACGATTTTCGGCTTGATTGTAATTTTGATTATTGTTTGTAGGTGAGTGGAGCTCAAGTTGCAAAACTTGACCATCATGAGGGACCTGTGAGAGATTGTAGTTGGCACCCGGTTTACCCAATGTTGATCAGTTCCTCCTGGGATGGTGACATAGTCAGGTGGGAATTTCCGGGGCGTGATGAACCCACCGCTCGACCGAACAGGAGAGCATTAGCAGGTCAATTACGATCTCGGCCTCGGAGAAGAAACTACTTTTACCTGTAGCTCATGATCTCTGTCCATATATCTGAGCTCTAGGCCTCTTGCAGCTCATGGAATTCTGTGTTTTTTTCAGGAAGAGGTAGCAGAATTGCATTGCATGCGTTGCTTGCTCAAGCCTATTCTATCCCCTAGATGTTGTCTGTGTGTAAAGCCTTGGAAGATGTAAATCTAGTTTTTTATTTGTCGTTTAAGTTTTTGCTGGTTCATCAATGCATAATTGCCTTAACTGTAGCTAAGCCTTTCCTTCTCTCCACTTGTTGGGAAGGTTGTGTATGATTTTGTATAGGAGTGAAATCAAACAAAAAATTCAGGCTAACAGTGTAATCTAATAGATAATAATATGAAGTTGTCAAAGGTTTATATTTTCTATTGAATGATTATTATGAATGTAAGTTATGTAACTATTCCATATTTCATTCATGTGTTCTATGCATAGGGTTTAGTAGACTCGTAGATGCAAAACAATAGATTGTTGGGATTACGAAGATACTTTACATTTGATATTATGCATGATGTTATTTCATTTGAAGTTAATCATCAAAACAAATTTCAAAACAATGTTTGCAAAATTCTTACCCCTACATCTACACAAAATAAATGGCATGTTTGGATACTACATAATATTAAGAAACAATTTTCCACAGTAATAGAGCAAGATGGATAGCAACTTTCTTTCTGTAACAAATAAATTTAATTTAACCAATGGGTAGTTGGTTGAGCTGGTAAGTGGGCTACAACCCCCGTAAGGATGAGAACGCGTGTTCGATTCCCGGGAAGCGCTCTTATTGGGAGAGGGGACAACCTTGTCTATGTGGGCAACACTCCTGCCCCTCGAGTCCGGATTAAACCGGGCGGTGATTAACTAAAAAAAATAAATTTAATTTATAAACAATATCTGATTCCCTCTTTTTGGACTAGAATATTCTCACAATATAAAGTCATTTGATACTACTTTAGTGAGATATTTGTTTGGTGCATATTGCGAGCACATCCTATTTTCTACTTTCTTTTGGATGAAATAACGATCAATATCAATATGTTAATTCTACTACTTGCTTTGTATTTAAATGCATGAAACTTTATTGGAGAATTAATATCTACTATTTGTGCTTGTCCTTGCAACCTCTTCAACCAGTCATTTCAGGATATCTATAGTCAATGCCTTTCCGGACTTTACACTACACTTACTACATCTCTTTTCTTTTAACTTTGTTAAGTAACCAGATTCATCCATACTAAGGTGCAATAGTTTGATGTTATACTTAATAGTATTTAGTAAAATATAAGAGTTTGTTGAATTTTATAGAGGTCCTAAGAAAGCTAAAATATGATATTCAAAAATTGATTTTTTGGAATTTTTCTCTTAACTAATTTATTTGATTTTTAAGCTAACATATGATCTAAATACAAAATGCATTAAGATTTTGTGGTTCATTTCTTTTCATTAAATTCTCCAAAAAAAAAAGTCAACTAACTCAGTTTAGGAAAACAAGAGGAAGTATATTACACAACAGATTTAACTCAAAGCAATAATCCTGATTATGATAAATAATTTGTATTCAAATATGATATGTGTGTGTGTAATGAATGGATACTGTCGGGGGATGAAAGGATTTGAACCTCCGAATTGTGGAACCAAAAATTTCGATTTATATTTGACATCAATATTCTACTAAGGTCACGTTTTCTGAGGGAAAAAGTCCTTGCCACTTATACCGTACACCCTTTGGATGCCTTGAATTCTATGCTACATCCAAATTTCTCGTGCAAAAGGCAACTACATGAAGTGAAGTTTTAAATTGCCTTTAAGCCATATCAGGCCTATAAAAAGTTTTACACAAGGCTTGAGATTTTAGGTAGTTTTACATTTTTTTCTCAGTCTATCCTATTCTCTATTCCTAATGCCTACCTAAACATATATTTATAGGTAGATTCAAATTTTCTAATTTTAAATCTTAATTTTGGGTCAATGTATATTTTAATCATCAAATCTTCCACATTTTGGTTCTGGTTACTCAAGTTTCAGATAAAAGATATTGGTTAGTCAGTTTTTCATTTTCTTATAGCACATTGGGTCATTGGCCGATACAGAGTAATAAAATATGTACTATTTTGCAACCTCTTGTCTGAAATTTGAGGCACCAAAATCAAAATAAAAGCAAATTTCAACGACTAGATATTATATTAACAATATTGATTTAGTTTTTTGTCTGTATTGACCTTCCTATGTTTAGCTACACCTAAACAAGAGAAGTAAGGGAGAATTATAACTAAGATCTATAGAAGAGAATTAATCAAACACTTCACATGAAAGAGAAGTGATAAAGATATTATGTCAAATTTATCGAGAGGGAGACATCAATGGAGCTAAATGTGTTGTTATTGACAACTCTTTATTTAAGAAATCAATTATTATCAACAATTGAATAAAATGGAGTATAAACTATTGACATGTTCGATTTTATATCACTTAAAGAATCACATCTCCAAAGATTTTAATATATTCAATGATTTTAAGGGACCTTATCGTAATCAATGCTCTTCCATTGGACTTTGTTGTCATTAATTTGGTCAGAGTAGTATGTGTAGCTAGATATATGGAAAAGTTGCAACTAAATTTCAAATAAGATAATTAGTTACAATCAAGTTCCATGACAACTAAAGGAGCATACACTCTTAAGTAAAGTAGCTAGATTCAGAAAGCATGTGACTTCATTGTTATTAATATGAGTATTTATTTGGTACCTGATTAATTTTTACTAAATGGTTGCATTATTCATCAATATTTTTTTTTCAAAGATGTTGATTAATGTTATACCCATCCAAGAGGTTTCGTAGCTTTATAGGCTTCTATAGCTACATATATCTCGATAAATGGGCCTCACCTAAAACTCTTTTGAACTAACTAACGATAATCCAATACATCCTGTTAGCAAAATAAACCTATAAAAAATTTTTGTTAAAATATGCAGGTAATAAAATCAGAGAACTATCTTGTATGCACTCCTTGTTTCACGATTGCAAATAACATGACACATGACACATGACAAGCCATAATTGTAGGCAACGTCTTACATAGATTATAACCATACTAAATGAATATCCAGTTAAAAAATAGGGAAAATTAATATGAAGTCTCACCTAAGAGGCTTAATATTAGAAAGGTCTCATGAATTGATCAAATTAATGTGGGTCCCTAGGAACCTTACTTGAATTATCTCTAAACAGTAAAATACTACTTTGTCTCCTTCATTGTACCCTACTTTAATTAGAAGGCAATGGTAAAGTAATTTTTTATTCTTTTGAGATAATTTAAGTACAAGTCCTAGGAACTCTACTTTAATTTGGTCGTCAATTCATTGGACTTTCTAATATTAAATGTCTTGGTGACTTCATATTAATTTTCCCTAAAAAATTGTACTATAAAATGACTAATAACGGACAATAAAACCCATGAATGTGAGTCATGAGTGAGTTACAAGGTAAACGGGATAAAAGAAGGGTATTGGAAGTGGCTAGTGGGAGTTAGTTAGGAGGGAAGAGATGAAGAGGGAGATGGATATGAACAATTGGACGTCCAGCCTCTTTAATACTCTTAACAATTTAAAACTTGGACACTGAAAAAAATGAATGATTCCGATTCAATTGACACAGCATCTTTTTACGTTTTGACTTACACACAATATTGTAAGTTTGGCTATATGAAAAATTGATGAGTGTGAGTTTTTTCTGAGTGAAGAATGACAAAAATATAAGTGGTTTTTTTAAACCATCAATATGTACAATCAATGATAATAGTTAAGAAATATAAAATCAAGACATAAAGTAGACTGGGATAGTAAATTTTTAATATCAAGACAAATCACTCAGATATTTGAGTTATATTTATAGTAGTTTTGGTATTAGTTTTTATTAGATATAGTATTGAATTTTCCAAGGTAAATCTAACTTTTTAAAGAAAATGATAAAAAAATAAAGCTAATGAAACTCTTAAACCGTCCGTTTTACGAAATTCAATCTGTTTATTATAATAAACTAGCTTCATTGTAAAGCCCCAGATGGCCAGATCCATCCAACTTAGTCTAATCTTGAGGGCAATGTCAACCCTTTATCATTTTCTGGAAACGTGCTCATTCACAAGTCTTTGTCGCTTGATGTTATTATTGTGCTTTGAACTATAAAATTCCAAGGTAGCGAGATTCAGTTTTTTTTTTCTATTTCAAATGATGGGATAGAATACATTGGCCTGGAGTGGCCGAAACGATTGTGTTTGCTAGAGATTTTTACCTAAACAAATCTCAAAACAAATGGGAAAAAAATTTGTTCTCCCATAAATATGGTTAAACTCACAATACTATTAGTTATTTAAAATATAAAATGGTTCTCCTACTAACTTTTTTTGAAATTTATGTAAATCAAAAGAAAAAGATTAACCTAAAAACAACAGCCAGTAAATTCCTTTCACTGGCCACAATTATTATTATTGTTGTTTTAGTTATACATGTGCTCTTCCTATCATGATATCTGAAAAATGTTTATCTAAACTATAAGCTACTTTGACCATTAATGTGTGTGTTTGGGAGGAGCTTTTGGTCCCAAATAAGCTGGTTTGTACTTGATAAGCTGTTTTCAGCTTTTTTTGTATGTTTGGGTCTTACTTATTTTTCACTTGACTTTTGGGCCAAATCAGCTTATCAGAAGAAGCTCTAATTTGTAGCTTATTGGCGTTGGTGACTGGCTTATCCGTATTTGCATTAATAAAATATTTAATAACGTTTGAAAAAGTCAAGTTGCAATATTTTAGTTGTGTAATATTTACTAAGGTTTGAAAAAGTCAAGTTGAAATATTCTAATTGTATAATATTTAATAACGTTTGAAAAAGTCAAGTTGAAAAAAAAAAAAGTTAGCTTCTGCAGCTAGAGATCCAAACATAAATCAGTTTACACAAACTGACTTTTATCCAAACTAACGTTTGAAAAAGTCAGGTTGAAAAAAAGCCGCTTCTCCACCGAGTTTCCCAAACACACTCAATATTTGTCAATTTTCTCCCAAACAATCAATCCTAAAATGTGTTCCCTCTATTTCTCTCTTCAATTCAATTTGTTAGGATAAAGTTTTAAAAAATCATACTAAAAAATGGGGGGGGGGGGGAAATCTCCTACCTGTTTTTTAGAGAACCACTGTAAAACTTAATATTTCCCCACTTCTTAAATATAAGATTGAAGAGATTATAGAAGCTATTTAAATTATTTAGAATCGAATGATCTTCCCAAAATACTCCTCACTTAAATTTAAAACTAGTGAGAGAGAAGTGAGGTGGCTAAGGAGTATAGGGTAATTTGGACAAAACTATTTGAGAAAAAATAGAAAGTGATATTATCTTTAGGAACTAATATACCTCCTCAAAGTGATCTTATATTTACGAACGGATTCAGTACATAATAATTGTCTTATAAAAACTTTATTTATATTTTTCAGCTCAAAAAAACTTTATTTATATTTAATGTTATAATTTTTTTGGTACAAATATATAATGTATATATTGATACGCAAAATGTCACTCAAGAGGATATGAATTAAATGAATAATTAAAAAGTATCATTCACTCATATTTTATATTATAAAATATGAAGGTCATTTACAAATATCTAGTCATCATAAATATATATAATTATATTGTACAATAAACAATAATACGAGTATTAATTTAACCGATAAAAAATAAATAGTATCAGATTGGCTAACAAAGAATAAAAAGTATAATATTAGACAAGAATATTAGTTTCTTTCTAACACATTTGTAACTTGACACTTGAAAATATTGACAATGTTGTGAATAAATTGACGATTATGGATAATATGATACTATTTTATTGTTTGTTCCTTAATTCGATACCATTTATTATTTATTCGTCAAATTGTTACCTATTAACCTATAATTAATAATAAAATCTTCTATAACTAAATTAAGTATAAACTTAATTAATATTAATATGACTAGAAGAAAAGGAGATTAATCTCCTCACCCTGCTAGTTTTATTGTGTAGCAAGTTCCGTTTAAAGGAGGTCAACTTAACTTCAAGTTGATACCAACTTAACTTAACTGAACAAGTTGAAGATTTAGAGTGTGTTTGGGAATCTCGGTAGGTAGAGAAGTGACTTTTTTTCAACTTGACCTTTTCAAACGTTAGTTAAGATAAAAGTCAGTTTATGTGAACTGATTTATTTTTGATCTCTAGTTGTAGAAGTGACTTTCGTTAAGCTGACGTTTGACAAACATGTTTGGATGGTCATTTTAAGAAGTTAGTTTAGATAGAACATGATTTTATTGAATATTATTACACAACTAAAATATTAATATATGTTCAATAATTTAAAATTACAAAAATTTAAAGGATTAAATTAAATAAAATTTCCAATTATTGAACATAAGAAAAATTTAATAGATTAAAGTGCATGTAAAATAGAGGTCATGTCACATTACATTTATACCCTTCAATTACATAATTAGTTGTATCAAAGATTCTTTACAATTCGATCTTGAATTGTGCCACGGATATGATTCTTGTGAGCTGAAGATGATGTGGCGAACAAGGCGGCGTCATAGGCTTCGAAGAACATGGCAAAGTAACATGAGACTTTGAAGCGGCTATTAACTGTGGGGCTACAATGAAACGGCAACGGCGCACTGTTGTGTAAATCTGGGTGGACGAGGCGGCGGCATAGTGCTCGCGGCTGTCAGCGCACTATGGAAGGAAGGGGTGAGACACGCAGAATACTTGTTGAATGGTTGTTG
Organism: Mimosa pudica; assembly: GCA_029929735.1. Lineage (NCBI taxonomy): Eukaryota > Viridiplantae > Streptophyta > Magnoliopsida > Fabales > Fabaceae > Mimosa > Mimosa pudica. The sequence continues at coordinate 7,942,412 of JAKELP010000029.1, read as the reverse complement.
TGAAGAGAGTGAAATACGATGCGAAGAACACGGTGGGTAAGATGTGAGAGGTGATTGTATTGTTGAGTGAAGTAGAATAACGAAAGAAGACGATGAATTGTGGAATGTGTCAGAGGTGATTGTATAATAAATACATATTATTAACGCACATACTTTCCCATTACAGAGAAGCTAGTCATCAACGTCCAATAAGCTCCAAATTGGAGCTTCTATTATAAGCTGGTTTGGCCCAAAAGTCAAGTGAAAAATAAGTAAGACCTAAACGTAGAAAAAAGCTGAAATCAGCTTATCCAGTACAAACCAGCTTATTTGGGTCCAAAAGCTCCTCCCAAACACACACTTAGATTAGGGGTGTCTATCATATCCCATTCCCGGGCAAATGGGACCGAGAATTTCTCGTCCCGAACAAAGCCGGGAAAATTCCCAGCCTCCCGGGGACAGGAACGAGAATTCTCCGGGAACGGAACGAGATTCAGGATAGGCCACGGGAATCCCGTTTCCGGGTTGTACTTAATTGTCTTTTGCTATGGAGTAGTATATGATAAATCCAATGTATTACTTATGAATTTACAATGAAATAATATTGATTTAGACTTTAGATTATAATATTTTATGAATGTATAACAATCTTAGAGAGATGAATTAGATATTTGATATTTAATCCCTACAAAAGTCAATTTTTGTATGGTAAAAAACAAGAAAAAATGCTCGGGAAATCTCGTTCCTGTTCCCGCTAGCTCTCGTCCCCATTCATGCATGGAATGGGGAATTCCGTGAACAGGATTGAAATCCATTCCCGCCCCCTTCATGTCATCTACAACAACACACTATCTATTGTTCAATGTTAGCTTTAGTTGATAATGTTGACTAATTTGAGTCTTTTTTATTGTTAATTAGTTAAATTGGGATCATTTATTGTTTGTTATCGAAATTGATATTTCAATAATTGTTTTTTTACCAAAATGATTAACCCCTTTTGAAAACTATATTTCCTTTATTATGGGTGTAATGACCCTAATTTGCCCTTCAAGTAACCACAGTGGAGCACTCGACACCTTAAATTAACACGGGCCTAATTTACCCTTCAAGTAACCAAAGTAATCCAATTTTACCCTCACCTAACAGTCAATGATGTTGACCGTTTAAAAATTTCGTGAAATTGCATATTGACTTCATATATTATTCTTTATATATTTGGTCTTTATTGTTTGCTTCAAATTTCGTTTTAGTCCTTGTAGTTTAAAACAAGAGGTTTTTGTCCCACAATTTTGATTTCGTTACTTCAGTTAGTCACTATAGTTTAATAAAGATTTGAATATGGGTTGACGGTGTTAAATATGTTGATATGTCACTAACAGTGTTAATTATGATGACATGACTAGATGAATAGGAGATTGATGTGGCCAAATAAAATAAAAATTTTAGATTTTAAAAAACTTAACAAAATTGGAAAGAAGGGAGTAGGGTGGGGGTGAGAGTTTTTTTTTCACTTTTTTAAAATTCAAAATTTATATTTTATTTGTCACATCAATCTCCTAGTCATCTAGACATGTCATCATAATTAACATCATTAGTGATATGTCAGCATATTTAACACTGCTAACTCATATTCAATTCCTTATCAAAATATAGGACTAACTACGTTAATAGAATCAAACTTGAGGGACTAAACCTTTTATTTTAAATTACAGGGACTAAAACGAAAATTGAAGTAAATTATAGGAACAAAAAATAAATAAGATAAATATATATAAGGGGTAAACATGCAATTTCGTAAATTTTTAAAACTGTGAAAACGTCGTTGACTGTCAGGTGAAGGTAAAATTTGATCACTTTGTTTACTTGAAGGAAAATTAGGGTTCATTGTTAATTTAGGGTGACCAATGGACCATGGTGATTACTTGAAAGATAAATTAGGGTCATTACCCTTGTTATGAGGAATGATATAAAGACTAACCTTTTTCAAAATCATAAATTAAACATTGAAATTAAATGCTTATTTTAGATGTTGAGTTTAATTTATAACACTCAGGTCAACCTAAGCTGATTATTAATAGTTATGAACGATTCTTTTTTTTTTTTTGCCAGAGATAGTTATAAACGATTCAAATGTTGAAAAATGCATACTCTTTCAATTCTTTCCTTTTGTATTATACAAATGATCCATGTTTATAATTGTTATCATTAGAGTGGATGATTTATTATAATGAACTAGCGTTCTCTGCGATTTGGAAATGAATGGTGGTAGTGAAAAAAACCAATTAATTGTATGTTATGATTGCTGCTAATTTTCTATTGGAAAACGGTTTGAAAATAAAGTTCCTTCCATCTAAATATGTAATTACCCTAATATTCTTTTGAATATTCACTTTCATGGCCCTTCATTTCCTCACATTTCATCATTCATCAAAACAAAAATTAAAACTATTCATTTATTTATACGGTGTTCCACTTTGAACACTCTATACCTTTTATGCTTCTTTTTGAAGCGTCTATACAAAAGCTTCATCTTTTTTCCTTTTACACTTTTTATTATTTGGGAATTCGTAAAATAATTTGAAAAGAAATGGTCCATTATTATCAAGTTTCTTAGAAGCATCATAACCTGTAAGAATTTAAGAAAAGTAGCAGAGATGCTCAGATGCGACCTTTTTCATGCATCAACTAACTAGCTAGGAGTAATTTAATTTCAATTTTACATATACCCGCACCTTAAATAAATAAAGATTTATACTTTCAACTTTCAAGTGTGCAAATAATGCTAATTAGATCTGGTCTGGTTATCAAGTTTTTTAGGAGAAGAAGACGAAAATCAAGTTCTACTTTAGGCTGGTTATTATTATCAGGTTCACCAATAGGAAGGTAACATCTGGATTATTTACTCACATAAGCAAAGACACCTTTTTTTTTATCATAATTAGCACACAGCTATTTACAATGACCCTTTTCATAAGTGGTAAAAACCCTATGGCATAAAAAGGGGGGAAACCTTTATCAAAAAAAAAATAATAAACGCGCGGGGGGGGGGGGGGGGGGGGGGGGGTTATATTCCATTTTTTATGTTATGTGGCATGTGATCACCAAACAAAATTGGGCGGCGTAGATATATATAAGTAAAATTAATTACGGTAACATTCTGAAGGGATGGAGTAGGAGAACAAATTGTTCGAGGTCGCACTGGTGGAAGCAAACTAGTAATATGTATACAACCATGGTACCGTTCTTGTAATTGCGATGGTGGGCTACTAGCATTATACTCCTAGTATTATCTCTTTTTTCATGTGTGGCTAACATTCACATAGGATCGATGATGAAGCTTTGTAATGTAGTCTTTTAGTTGCTGATATGTGTATAAATAATCAAGATGTTAACTTCCTATAGGTAGTGAGCATGATAACTGGCATCTAAGAACTTGATATAAGTTTTTTTCCCAACATTTGCCTATTATATCATTTTGGCAAATATACCATCCTAATAAATTCATGATATACTTCCTGTTATATAAAAATTGTGTCATTTGCATGTTCATAACCCTTTTATCTTCTAGGATTTCTTTTCTTCATCAATGACTATTATTTCTAAAGGTTATATTACACCTTATACCTTAACAAAGATTAACTCTTATATTTATGATATTGTATGTCTTGCTTGGGTATTAGCCTATAAATAGAGGCATATCATAAGTGGTTGATGGTACCAAAAATGCTATATATAAATGAGAATATTTCCTCTGCTATTTATCTCATCCTTTCGTCTCTTATTTCTTCATCTTCTTTACATTTTCTTCATTTTAACACTCCCACAATTGTTTCACTATTTTGCCTTTTGTACGTGCTCGATTTGAATGTTTTCACTTAGGTAGATTTCAAATGGTGAGCGAGCTAGATCAGATGACCTAATTCGTTCGACTTTATTTATAATACGTTGGTGATGCAGTTGTATTTTACCTTTTTGTCCTTGTCATAGAGTTTTTTTTTTTCATATTTTATCTTGCTTTCCAAATCAAGTTGGCAATAGTTTAAATTCTGGATCATCACCCTCTTCTAATTTTTCTTCTAATTAATTATCAACTAAAATAAAGTTATAGGATACTTGAACATCCATACACTAGTGTGACTAATCTAAATATTCTTTTCTCCCTCTTCATTATATACAAATATATTCATGGCCAAAGAACGTCGGCATATATTGATATAATTGCATAAAAAATACTACCTCCGGTCCTAAATATAAGACCTAATGACTTTTTTTTGGAGAGCTTAAGGTTGCGAAATAGGCTATTAAATCATGACATATTTGATATATTTTTACATTATACATTAGTTTATAGGTAAAATAAACTAGTTTAAGGGAAAAAAATGAAGTAAATCAATTTATAATTAACTTATTTTGCCTTTTTATAGGATTTTCTAAAAAAGTCAACTAGGTCTTAATTTAGGACCGGAGGGAGTATAAAAGAAGAAGAAAGGAAGGTTTGACTAATTAAGATCAGAGACAACAACTTAGTGATGGGAAAGGATTATAGCTTTTTGCTTAGTTGTTTTTTATTGTTTTTTTTGTGTTGCCAGTAAATTCTTTATCCAATACAATTGTGTGAGCTTTCACATAACTATATTCCATTTTCAAAAAGAATTATGCCACGTGGAGATGGGATATTTCAACTGTCTATCGATTAATCAACTGCAAATTCTAAATTCAAATTTTCAATTCTATGGCTGCAAAATTTTGGGTATTAAATTACCTTCAAATAAAGTGCACAGAATAAATACTCCATCAACCTAATCAATGAATATTGATCGAACTTGAATCCCTAAAGTTCTTTATTGGTGGTGTACATATACATACTGATGAAGAAAGTGGTAAAATGTTTTAGTTTATGAAATTCACTAACACGGAGATATTTTTATCCTCTTCTTGTATCTCTCTACTTCATCAGAGTGAGATATTATACTTTAAAGACATTGTGATTTGATTTAAGATTTTCTTTAATTAGTAGGGAGAGATCAGGGCTGATCAGATTCGGATCTAGATTTTTTTTATTAAATCAGATCTAGATTTTATATCTGATTTGTTAAGTACAATTGATTTTTAAAAAACTACATATTTCCTAAAGAATTGCTTTAGCGAGTATAAAATCTCTAAAATAAAGACAATAACTTTTACCTATTGTTTTTCAAAACAAAAAAAAAATCTGAATTAAAAAGCATCATTGTAAAATTGTAAAAATAATGAACTATATATATAGATCAGACCATCCAAATAATATATAAATTGTTTGACGTGAGTAACTCTCCCTAATCAGAAGCGCTTGATAAAGAATTGAACTGGTTTTGTGACAGAAAATCAAAGTATTTTACTCACAAAAGGTCAGATCTATAAAAAAATGTGAATTTGTGATAGAATTATGTAAATATATACTAGATTTTGTCGCTAAATTTAGTGACAATTGATTTTACAACAAATTCCATTGATAGAGCTGACTCTAGTTCATACTCAACACACCACACCCAACAAAGTGATAAATCAATCCATGCATATGAGGAGAACGTGCAATTCGCAACATGTGGCGAGTCTTTGGAGTTTCCTAAAACAGTTTGTAAAATCATCACTTTGAAATTAAACTTATAAAGCACAACGATCTGTTTGTTTGAAGCATTGATTACCCTTTGCCTCCTATTATTTTTTTAATTTCTTTGATGACTTTTCATCAATTTGTTTGATTACTTTCATTGATTCTTCTATTCTAATAATTTCTATTAGATTTAGCTCGCAATATGTCATTACTTAATACAACGTAACCTTTTGCATTAATTAAAACATATATAAACACAAAAGGAAAGTGAAAATGAAAAACCCTATGGATTACATTCTTGATAGAAGTCAGATCATGTTGATGAGAACCTCTGCATGTACAAGGTAAGGAATCTCTCTATTGAGATCTCTTTCCATTTCACCTCCCTTTAGATCAACCATATCTATGTACTCTCTCTTTTTTAGTTAAAAACTTTTCATAAATTATTGAATGAATAGGTTTCAGTCGTATCAAAATAATAGAAGGCACGTATTGTTCTATCTTTTTTTTTTGTTTTTTTTTTTGCCAACACGTATTGTTCTATCTAATTGGAGGTGAAAATGAAAGAGACTTCGAGGCGGCTTATCTTTTCTATTACACAAATCCACCAGTTGTCGTTTTTACTCATTTCTTAATTATAATTAAGATCCTACATTCAAACTACCTTTTCTCTTTATTGTGTAGTCTTTCTTTTTAACCGACACTCCCTTTTGCATTACGTGTCAATCCATTTCGGTTACTTTTATATCCACTTTTAACATCAACAATTTTTATTAAATATTAAATCTTGACGAAGCTTATGTGAACATATATATCACAGAAAGGTTTTTTTTTTGTTTTTTTCTCCTAATACTGCTCAATATTAGGCTTTTCGTATGGTCCAATCTGCCGTCATCATCTATGCTTGTAAAGGACTGTTTTTAAATATATTTGAATCACTTTAAACGAGATAGGCGAAAACAAACAATTTTAAAATTTTGAGAAAAATTTAATTATTTGATCAATGGTTTTAGCACCCCCTCTGTCAATCTTGATTAATTTATCAGATATACAATTTGTGATATGTTATTTAATTAATAATTTGATTGATGTGTAGATCATACATGATACAATTACTATGAGAATTTCACATGTTTTATAAATTAGAAAAATGTTACACAAAAAAGCCAAATCACCTACAAGTTATTCTTTTAAACTCTGAAAAACGAAAAATAAAAGATGATGATAATAGATAAATAAGTAGTAACTGTATTCTGTCAAATAACAATAATTCTTCATAATAAATTGTTTTATAAAATTTTTTGGCTAAATAAAATAGCAGCAACATTTTTAATAAGAAACAACTATAACTTATCAAATGATATAACAATAAGCAAAGAACACTTAAGTTATTTCATTTATTTTCATGCCAAAATAATTCATAAAAATTAATATAGGAATTGTATTATTTACATGCATAATTTTGAAATGTAATTAAGTCAATTTTATATGTATTTTCTCTTGCATAAATAATATAAAATTTTCAAAATTCTCTACAATACAAAAAATAGAATAACATGTTATCTCTACAATACAATAATATGAGGAATGAGCGGCAAAAACTTCCATGATCTATATATAATTATCACTTAAATTTAAATATCATACTCCCTGCCCTGTAATATAAACCCAAAATTTTAATGATTTTGGCCTAAAATATAAGAGCTCCTTTCAAATTTTCTCCTCATTTAATGAATTTGCCTTACTTTACTCCTAACTATTTTCGTAATTATTAATGTTTATGTATTTTTTTCTTAAAAGTATCATAATAAATATGAGCAATATTAGAAAGCAATAATTAACTATAAATATCCAACTAAATTTTACATGTTTTCTTATGAAGAATTTTTTAGCTATTGAACTTTTATATTACATAGTTATATACTGTAGAGGCCTAGATGTTATTCACAATGGATGATATCCATCATCGATGTTGACCGTACACTCACTCGGTCACTCCTTATATGGGCGTGTGTATGTGTGACTTTGACTATTCATGTAATTAATGGTCTTTGCACATAGTCACAAACAACTTCACATCACCTATGTGGAACTAAGAATTCAAGATGTATTTTTTAGACTTTTCATAATTTTCAAAGAGATAATATTATGAAATTATGAATGGCGTGCAATTATGGCCTGTATATAATGTATTGTAGGGTGAGTACGTAAGCCTCATTTGGAATCTTGGAGTGCTAATAAATGGAATAAAAGATTTATCATTCAACATTGGAATAAACTAGCGCTGACTTTTTAAAGCTTCCCACCACTTCCTTTCTGTACATATCCAAACTCCAAGCTTTCATTTAAACACACACAAAGACAAAATAGCCAATGAACATATAATCTAATAAAAGGTTTATTTCTGAGTTTCTCTTGTGTCTTTTTATGGAATGAGACTGATATAATTCTTTGCTTCATCAAGCTTAATTGGTTCTTTTCATCTTAGTTTGAAGAGACAAGATATTTTGATTTGTATATTCATTATATTTCTGAGCTTTAGAAGAATGTTGATGGCAAAGAGAAACATGTTTTGGATGGTTCTGTTATTGCTTCTAGGAGCTTTGTTGGAGATGCTATGTGTAGAAGAGTTGGAAATAGGCCACATCGGATTCTTCTTGATACAGATGTTGATACTGATGATTTCTTTGCTCTTCTCTATCTTCTCAAGCTCAACAGATCAGAATTTGAGTTGGAGGTATGAAAAAATTCAAAAGGAAAAATTGTAATCATCTTCTGTTTCCATCTATTATGTTTAGCTAATCCAACAAACAACACAACTCACACAGTAAAGAGAGAAAAAAAATGGCTCTTATATTTTTATATTTTTTTAACTATAAAGCAAGAATTAAAAGGGTATTATATAAAAGTTAGTATTTAACATCTTTTATGTAGTTGAGGATGATGAATTAAACTTGAACATTATTGTGCAGGGTGTCACTATCAATACAAATGCTTGGACTAATGCTGGGCACGCAGTGAATCAAGTATATGACTTACTTTACATGATGAATCGTGATGATGTGGCTGTTGGAGTAGGAGGTGAAGGTGGAATACTTGAAGATGGTACCATATTACCAAACGTTGGTGGTTATCTTCCACTCATAGAACAGGTACAACTTATCCTGTACCGTATAAGTGATATTGCAGTTTTTAGAATTTTTTTTCTTTTGTAGCTATCAGTTATTACCACAAGTTTTTCTGTTTTTTGAAAAATTAATTTGTATTCCCTCACAAGGGACTTAATAGTAGAAAAGTCTCATAAACTCTACATATTAAAGTAGGGTCCTTAGGGACCGTACTTTAATACATTTTAAATACAAAAAGATTAGATTTCCCTTACTTCACTACCCATGAACTTGTTATAAATGCTCATGACCTCGTCATTCCCTACCCATAACTTTGTCAAATGGAGGGGCAATCTGGTCTTTTTGTATTTGAAGTATATTAAAGTAAGGTCCCTATGGACCCTACTTTAATATGTGGATTTTATGAGACTTTTCTACTATTAAGTCCGTTGTGGGGAACTACAAATTAATTTTCCTTCTTTTTTTCTTCTATGACAGAGTATTTATGAGTTGTAATAAGCCATGTGAAGGAATTAAGAAACTGCAGGTGAATGAATAATCTGCACTAATATGTGTGACTACTTGTGATTGAATGAATGCAGGGGATGGATACAGTAAGAGGTTGCAGATATAGGCAAGCAATTCCTGTAGGACTTGGAGGCAGATTAGACATTGATACAAACTATGGCATCAGGAAAGCTTTCCTTCCACAGGTATGAATATAATAATACACTGAGCCTTAAAACTTTGCTCAAAGTCAAATATTCATTTCATGCTTGTATGGAATCTCAAAATTGACTTTTAGAACCTTAATAGCCAATTAGACCAAAAATATTGTTTGGATCAGCACTTAGGAAAATTTTGATAGTTGAAACAACTTATTTCTGCCATTTGCTTTTGACTTTTCTTTACATTTGAATATTTTGAGACTGCCTTTACAATATATCATCCAAATAAGCTTTTGACAAAGTGACATTTATATAAAATTCTATTCAAACATAAATCACATTGTACTAATTTCAATTTACAAAATTTAGCTGGGTTAAAAGTCATATTTGCAAATTTTTCTGGTTGACGTTATGTGTGGTGGAATCAATCAAAACCCATTTGGATTACTGATTCTGTGATGGAATTAGGGTAGAAGAAAGTATGAACCTTTAAGGCAACCAAGTGCACAGCAAGTGATGATTGATAAAATATCTCAAGGTCCCATAACTGTGTTTATAATTGGAGCTCATACAAACTTTGCCATCTTCCTCATGAATAATCCACACCTAAAGAAGAATGTGGAGCATATATACATTATGGGTGGTGGTGTAAGATCAAAGAACCCTACTGGCTGTTGCCCCAAGAATTCTTCCTCTTCATGTGTTCCAAAACAGTGTGGTGATGTAGGCAATTTGTTCACTGATTATAACACAAACCCTTATGGAGAGTTCAATATCTTTGGAGACCCTTTTGCTGCTTATTATATTCCACCTATAAGTGATTTCTATAATAGTTTTCTTCTTCATATACCAAGTTTTGCATAAAAATTGCTCTCATTATGATTAGGTACTTCATTCTGGTATTCCAGTCACTCTTGTTCCTATTGATGCAACAAATACAATCCCAATTAGTAAACAATTCTTTGAGGCTTTTGGACAAAATCAACATACATTTGAGGCTCAGTACTGTTACAAGTCATTGAAAATGGCTCGTGATACTTGGTTTGATGATCAGTTCTACACGGTAACAAGTCATTGAACTTGTGCTTGTCTATTATTTTCTTGGAGTATGAAAATATGTGTCTTTTTTTTCTAAGTATAGAACCTCATAAGTTTCAATTGTTCTTGCAATGACTAAAATTGGCAGAGCTATTTTATGTGGGATTCTTTCACATCTGGGGTAGCAGTATCAATAATGAGTAATTCCCATAAATATAACCACAAAGGAGACAATGAATTTGCAGAAATGGAGTATATGAACATCACTGTGATAACCTCAAACAAACCATATGGGATATCTGATGGCTCCAATCCATTCTTTGATGGCCGCCAAATTCCCAAGTTCAATTTACAAAAGGGTGGAGTTCATAGTGGTCATGTTCAAAATGGTCTTAGAGATCCTTTTTGCTTTGTCAATAATGGCAAAGGGAAATGTAAGGTAGGTACTTCAGTAAAATCCTATTTTAATTTGGACTTTTAAATCCCAAACTTGTTTATCTTCTGAGGTTAATTTGTTGTATGTTTTTGTCAACATAATGTTTAGGATGGTTATACAGAAGAAGTAAATGGTACTGACTCAGTCCGTGTGCTTGTTGCCACAAAAGCAAAACCAAACAAGGATGCTAGAAGTCCTCTTGACAGAGAATTTTTCGTAAGCTTCTTGAATGTAAGTTCCAAACAAGGAAAATAGTTGATATTTTTATGAACTGAGGAAATAGGAGTTGACATCATTGTTGGTCCTTAGTAGTTAGATTGGATTTTGGTTTTAGTCCTACTAGTTTTAAATCGCTAGTTTTGGTCCCTAAAACTTTGTACGGATTTGGTCTAAGTTCAAGTATAGGAATCAAAACCAAAACTTATTAAAAGAGTAGAGACCATTTGTTAAATAAAGACCAATTTTTTATCCAAGTATAAGGGACAAAACAAACAATTTGAATCTAAAGAGATCAAAACCAAAATTCAATCAAACAATAAGAACTAACAATAGTATTAACCCAAGAAAATATCATGCACTTGCAATCATCATAGTCTGTGTGCATATAGTTCTGATGCAATAGAGCTCTTAAATGATGTGAATATTTGACAGGTTCTAAATAGGCCACAACAAGCTGGAAGATTCAACTTCACAACTCAGTTTCCTTATTACAGGGAAGTAACATACAAGCCAAACTTTGAAAAGAAAAAACTAGGGAAGCATGTTGTATTTGACATGGACATGAGTGCTGGAGACTTCCTTACACTGTTCTATCTCCTAAAAGTGCCTGTAGAAGAGATGAACCTTGTTGCAATAATTGTGAGTCCAACTGGATGGGCAAATGCAGCATCAATAGATATAGTGTATGACTTGCTTCATATGATGGGCCGTGATGATATTCCAGTGGGTCTTGGAGACATGTTTGCAACAAATGAATCTGATCCAATATTTTCAGCTGTTGGCAGCTGCAAATATGTTAAGGCTATCCCTCTTGGCAGTGGTGGCTTTTTGGACTCTGACACTCTCTATGGCCTTGCTCGCCTTCTTCCTCGTAGCCCAAGAAGGTGTGTGCCCACATAATCCCTCCGGTCCTAAATATAAGACCTAGTTGATTTTTTTTAGAAAATCCTAAAAAAGCAAAATAATTCAATTCTAGATTGATTTACCTTATTTTTTTCCCCTTATACTAGTTTATTTCACCTATAAACTAATGGATAATCTAAAAATATATCAAATATATTATAATTTAATGGTCTATTTCGCAACCTTAATCTCTCAAAAAAAAGTCAACTGGATTTTATATTTAGGACCGGAGGGTGTACCATTTAAGTAGGGGTGATTGATAGAGATTGGTCATTTATAAGTTTAAGTCCCACATTATATAGAACACTCATACACTTTTCCCATATTATGATTTAAACATGACATGTTAAGTTTTGTTCAAATGATATTGTGGCAGGTATACAGCAGAGAATTCAGTGAAGTATGGAGCTCCAAGGAATACAGATCACCCTGAACTCAGACAACCACTAGCTATGGAAGTTTGGGAGTCTGTGATACAAAAAATTGACTCAGCCTCCAAGGTTACCGTGTTAGCCAATGGACCCTTGACTAATTTGGCTAAGGTTGTGTCAGTCAAAAACATGAGCTCTCGAATTCAGGTTAGTGATAAGAGCTACTTAATTTAAGGGTTATTTGGTCTTAAATATAAGATATCAATCCATTTTGTGTCTATTATTTATCACTTTTTCTCCAAACTAATCCACCTAACTTATGAAGTGATATACTCCCTCCGTTCCTAAATATAAGATCACTTAGAGGAAATGGATAAGTTCCTAAATATAAGATCACTTCCTATTTTATCTCAAGTTTTGCCTAAACTACCCTTATACTCTCTCTTTTCATTGAAAACCCCTCCTCCTTTTAAAGTTAAGTAATTGAGGGGATTTTAAGAAGATCATGTAACTTTATTGTCTTCCTTAATCTCCCCAAATTAACCAAAGTGATCTTATATTTAGGCATGGAGGGAGTATCTTATTATGTTACCCAAGGTTATTTTGGAGAGATCATGTCACGTTTTTTCAAATAAACCAACTTGCTTCATTTTTTATCTACCCAAATTAGTTAAACAGCTCTTACATCATAGATTGGAGACGGTATTAGAATGCTAGACTCGTTGAGATTAACATGAATGGTTAATGTTCCATAACATTTCAGGAGATCTATGTAGTAGGGGGGCATGTGAAGAGGAATGGAAATGAGAAAGGAAATGTGTTCACAGTTCCATCAAACCACTATGCAGAAATGAACATATTTCTTGATCCAATAGCAGCAAAGACGGTATTTGAGTCTGAATGTACCATCACTCTCATTCCACTCTCAGTGCAACGCAGAACAACCTCATTCTCATCAATTCTAGAACAGTTTCATCATGTGACACAAGAACAAACACCAGAGGCTGTCTTTGTCAAGCGTTTGATCTCAAGGCTTCATTTCTTGAAGCAAAATCATCATCGATATCACCATACGGTATCATTTCAATTGGCTATATAATCTACTTCTATAATTGATTAAAAAAAATCAATCATTAGATATAGGATTAACTTGTATTGAGCACACCAATAGCACTTTCAACATAGAAGAATAATATTTGGTGTGTCATGCATTCTAAAATATTTTCTAGTAACGGTCAGTATATTTATATTAGAGTGCTCATTGCCATGGAAAAATTACTTTCAAGAAAATGTACACATAAAATTTCTTTAAGATACTAGGTACCACTGAAAAAATTCTTTAATGTTACATACAAAAATTATTTGGGAAAATTTATTTGTAGTCCCTCACAAGGGACTTAATAATAGAAAAGTACCATAAACTTCATATATTTAAGTAGGTTCCTTAGGGACCTTACTTTAATATACTTCAAATACAAAAAGAGCAATATGGTCTTTTTGTATTTGAAATATATTAAAGTAAAGTTCTAGGGACCCTACTTTAATATGCGGAGTTTATGAGACTTTTCTACTATTAAATCCCTTGTGAGGGACTACAAATTGATTTTCCAAAATTATTTTAGACTGGCTGCTACTAAAATATACAATATACGTCATAATATTAAATTTAAATTAATTGTGCAGATTATAAATCTTTTATGGACCAAAAGAGTGTGTTTAATTCTTGACTAATTTGGATAAGCTTATTTCAAGTATTTCCGTATTAGACTAGACAAAATTAAAACAAATGTTTCTTATATAATGAAAAATTAATTAAGGTGCAAAAGTTTTGAATCCACATTCTTTTTCTATATGCAGGAAACATTCTTGGGGGAGATTCTTGGAGCAGTAGTTTTAGCAGATAGCAATTCAACTAGTCTCAATCCTAAATTTGAGGAAAAGCGCATAAAAATCATCACCAAAGGAATAGAATCATATGATGGGGAGACAATGGTGGATGAGAAACATGGGAAATCAGTGAAAGTATTAAATCATGTTAATTCCAACACTTTGATTTATTTATACACACATAGGCTTAGTGACAAGAATCAGTACTCAGCTAAAGTTGGAAGCTTTGCAGAACAAAGAAAAAAATGGAGCCACCCTAATTCTGGAACTGACTGACTGACTAGAATCAAACAACGACGGTCTTTTTTCATTGTTTTAATATATTCCATCTTCTTACATTTGTAATCAAGGTACATATAATTGGTGATATTCATGAGATAGATTAAAAAGCATATAGTCTCTTCTTTGTTCGAGATTACTTCAAATAAAATAATTGTTATAGATTGACATCGATTCAAGTTGAAGCTATTGTATTTTTTACCATAATTTGAAGCTATTTTATTCGAATATTCTGTTTTAGTCTTTTAATAATTCATGAGGGGTGACACTAAGTTATAGTAGTAGTTTATATTTTATATAATTTTCGGGTCATCTTAGAATTAATTGTTGAAAACATAACTAGAGCTAAATTCTATAGTAAATATCAATTTCGTTCACAAATAATAAATGGTATCAGATTTACCAACAAACAATAAAACAGATATTGGATATGACTATAAATTTCCTTTCAAGTCCAACATTTTACGTTTCATGCTATACTAATTCAATATATTGAAAAGAAACTCATCTAGTATGAACAGAATCTACAAACCTTTATCTAGAAACAATCAGAGATAGTTTATTGTAGAAAAATCTATTTTGATACCTTATTTACCACTATTCCAAAGGGTCACATTTTTTTGTTGATCACTCAAGGCATTGCGCTAATGGATGAAATTTTGCGATTGTTGATATTTTGAAAAAAAAAGTTTCATTTGATATTTGTGTTTGAAGAATAAATTTTTTTTATTGTTTTTTCGGCAATTAGATACCTTGCTTATTGGCCAAATTGTTTGTATTATTATTTATTAACTCTATTTCTTTTGACAAACTATATACAATTAATATGGGTTAAAGTTTTGTAATTTGATTAGAAGCGATTTTATATGTTTCATGAAAGATATAAAAATGTCTTAATTGTTCATTCAATTTAGTTTATGAGAATTTGAGTGGTATTTTACTACTACTTCAGGTCCTAAATATAAGACCTAGATGACTTTTTTTGAAGAAATTAAAGTTGTGAAATAGGTTATTAAATTATGACATATTTGATATATTTTTAGATCATCCATTAGTTTATAGGCAAAATATACTAGTCTAAGGGAAAAGTTAGATAAATCATCAATTTATAATTAACTTATTTTGCTTTTTTAGGATTTTCTAAAAAAGTCAATTAGGTCTTATATTTAAGACCGGAGGGAGTATTTTTTATCAATAATTAATGTACTTTACACCCGACATTTGGGAGTCGTGGGCTGATTTGTAGAAGAATTTATATAGTTGATACTCCCTCCGATCCTATTTATAAGTCACCAATCGTCCAAATTGTACATATCAATGAATGAAGGTTAATGGAAGTTGCTTCATTAAATTGGTCTTATATTCCAATGCTCATTTTTCAATACAACAACAAAACCTTATCTCAACTAAGTGAGGTAGGCTATATGAATCACACGGTACTATTGTGCTCGATCAATTGTCATGTTTGAAGATAAATCTTTCATCAAAAAGATCTTGTTGAATAACTTTATTAAGACTTCTATTTGGTCTTCCTCGTCTTCTTTCCAATGATAAGGGTATATTAGGAAAATTTTAATAAATGAGTTAGTTAATGGTAGTTGGTGACTTATATTAAGGACCAAAATTTAGAGGCAGTTGACGGCTTATAATAAGGATCGGAGGGAGTATCAACAAAAAAAAATTAGCTGATGAGAATATGTGCCATTACTCCAAATAAACTATTGAACTTAATTAAAGTAAATAATATTGAATAGGGTAAAACTATTTTAATCCAAACCTATCAATAACCTGTAAATTATGTTGGTTCCCTTAATTTCATAGCTAATTAAATATCAACCCTTAAATATCAACCCTTAAACCGCTCTACATTATTACTATCAATATTACTAATATAAAATGTAATATTGACAAAATTATAGAAAACTACCTGCTCTTGACCAAAATTGATAGAAACTTACCTCGAACTTTGAATTAATTGAAAATAACATTACTAACATTGGAAAGTTTGAATTAATGGTTGTTATAAAAAAAAGTTTGAATCAATGGCTTATTGCATTTCATATTTTAATAATCTTGACCTCCCTACTCTTAAAGTCAATGGTTTTTATCATGCTCAATTTTTTTACATTTTTTGTATAATATGTCTTTAAAGTTAGATTAAAGTATACTTTTAGTCCCTTATGTTTGTATCAAGTTTCAATTTAGTCCTTTATGTTTGGAAAGTACACTTTTAGTCCTTTTTTGCTAACACTGTTAGCTTAACTTAACGGAATATGCTAACTTAATAATTTGAAATGGTTATTAAATGCTGAAAAAATGTTCAGAATAAAATATTTGAGTGTAAATAATCATATATTTTCAAAATTTATCATTTTTGTTCCAATTTCATTATAAAATAATCATTTAAAATTGTTAAGTTAGCATATTCTGTTAAGTTAAACTAACGGTGTTAGCAAAAAAGGACTAAAAGTGTACTTTCCAAACATAAAGGACTAAATTGAAACTTGATACAAATATAAGGGACTAAAAGTATACTTTAGCCTTAAAGTTAACTCTTTTCATTTAATACAAATAAGTTTAAGTACATTAGTTAATAATAATATAACTTAGCATTGTATTTCTTTACATATACGCTTAAAGAAATTTTAGTTGTAAGTTGTCAGTTTCAATTCACACACACACATACTGCTCTTAAGTTAGTTCAATTTTTTTATAGAGAGTAAGGAGTTTAAATATAGTAGTTAATTATATATAAATACTCCCTCTAGTCCTAAATATAAGACACATTTGACTTTTTTTATGGAAGCTAAAAAATCAAATTAAACCAATAAATTATCACATATGTCATATGTAATTAGATTATAGGTTAGTTAATAAGTAAAATAATTTATTTTTAAATAAAAGAAAAACTAAAGACAATATTAATTTTATATCCTTAATTTCTCCAAAAAAGTCAAATGGATAGTATATTTAAGACCAAAGTGAGTACTATTAACTAGCCTGGATTATTCAGTTCAAAAAAAATAGCCTGGATTATGTATAACAATTTTAATCATACAAATTAGTTTATAAATACTTTGAATAATATATTTATCCTCTCTGAACTTCGTAAATAAAATCAATGGTCCCATGTATTTAGGTCTATAGGTAAATTTTACGTACACAATGTGTTACCTATGAGGCTATGACTTTTGTTTACATTGTTTTTCCTGAAGGTGAACTCTCACTTAGAGAGTCATTATATGTATAGTAACTCAAAAAAAGTAGTAATACTTTTAACAAGAGGACATATGTGTACAATAAAAGTAACATGGTCCCCGCAAACGTAGCCTAAACCGGTACATTTTCAAGTTTGTTTTTGGATTTTGAGAAAGAAATTAAAAATAATTAATGGCATAAGTATAATGCTTGAAAAAACTAACTAAATAAGACTAAAAACTTTCACTAAAAAACGATTAAAAACAAAATCAAAAGCCAGGTCGGATTAGATTTGCCTCTATTATTGAATCCGTCATGTTCTCAGCTCTTTGATACACTCTGTCCCTATGAAATAAGGGGTTGGCATGGTTAATTATGTTCTGTCTCTATGCAACCCACCAATGACTTTTCTAGTCTAACTTTTTTTTTTTATTTTAAAAATCATAAATGTAATGTGTGTGTGTGTACTTTTTTTTTTTTGCAAAAAAATAGTCTCGTTGGAATAAGATTTAACCAATGAAACCATAAATCTCTCTGCAAACATGAACAGATCATTTATTTATGTAACCAAAGGAAAAAAGAAAAACATTTATTTATAATGTCATTTAGCCAGTTTTATTTGGGATTTGCCCCATCAAGTGTCAGACAAAAATCGAATCTCTGCAGATTTTGTGTCTATATATTAGTACCATTTCTTAACGGTTTGGTTCAAAGTTTGTTAATTATTGGATCCAGGTCTTCTTGCCGAAATTCATCGGTGGACAATATCTTGTTATAGACTTATTGTTGTATCTTTTTTCCCTTGGAAAGTCAACTTTGTATGGAACAAATTGCATTAAAGTTATAGACTTTTGTATCTTTTTTCCTTTATGGTGTACATTGCTTTAATTTTTTTTTTATTCAAAAGGACAAGCACTAACGGCTTGAGGTTACAAGCGGGATCGAATCCGCAACCTCCCACCTAAAGGGGAGATATCATACCACTGGGCTACAAGGCCCTTGGTTATACATTGCTTTATTGGACTGCAATCTTAATTTACTAAAATTAAATTAATTATGAAAAAAACTATAATAAGTATGTAAACAATTGTTGTTGAAGGATTAAATCAGAAACATTCACTAAAGATTTCACTAAGTTCACTTCTAAAATACGTGTAAAGACTAAGGAACCAATTTTTTTTTACGCTGAATAGATTAGAAGATCAGAACTAAGATTCTTTTTTTACATTGAACAAAGTTATCACGAGGTTTTCACAATATTTACCCTCACTAGATTTAACTTCTTTGTTTATGGATTATGGAACCATTTTTTTTTAACAGATTTAATGAATTAATGTACTTGGATTGATCAATTTTCCACTAATGACAATCACATTTAATTTCTTTAGTTGCCTATTTTAACAAGATAATCATGCAATGTTTCTTCTTTCCAGTTCAATAATTTTAGTATATACTCCCTCCGGTCCTAATCATTATTCACTAACTACCTACAATTTTTGTCCTTAATATATCACTAACAATGTTTTTTCCCACTCTACTCATGTTATTAATGGAGATTTAAAATTGAAAATGTGAAACACATCATTTAGTGAAGGGTAAAATTGAAAAAAGTGGCAAATTTAACATGAATTTTAAGATCAACTATCATTCCTTGGTATTTGAGAAATGAATAATTAGTGACTTCTACTAATTAGGACCGGTAGTATATTATCATTATATTCAAATTATGTCACATGTGCAATGCACGAAATTCTAAGTCTTATTAACATATGCCAATAATAGTGATAAAACCCTTGTAATGGTCCAAATTTTATGTATTGAATTCGGCCTCAAATTTCAGTTCAAAAAATTCAGACTCAAATTCGTAATTGGTATATACTACTATAATTTTAGAAAACCTGCAATTTTTAAAAGGAAATAAAGTTTGAATTGGTGTGGATTGATTATATTGTGACACAATCAATGGATCTCATTTGTGATATAAAACCTCCTTTAAAGCATGCAACAAGAGTTCACAAATCAAAACCTACATTCACCATAACATCTTTACATCCATTCATAAAAATCACCCAAATGAACATACAACAAATATAAACCTAATACACAATCTTCCACCAAAGGAGAAAAATGATCACATGAACACACTCACAAGCTTCTCCTCCAAACCCAAAGCACATCTCAGAAACCCAGTTCCACCGTTGGGATTGACCCGCCAGCTCCAATAATCTGATGCTCAAGCTGCAGCATAGTATATAAATATCATAAGCCACAAATCTAAAAACATCCCAAAATCTGTCTTTTTTATTTTTTGCTTAAAGTGCCTCTCAAGATTTAAATACTTAGTACTTACCCTGAAGAGAGTCTCCAACTTGTTCTTCACAAGGAAGTACTCTTGCTTTACTTGTTGCAGACATCTGATGCACCTGCAATCACAACATTTTGCCAGGCTTAGTGTTTGCATAAGTAGTGATGACTTGTATCCCGCCCGGATACAATGTAGTTTATGTTAAGAGAAACTTATACTCCCACCGGTCCCTAATGTAAGAGCTAGCCGTCAAAAAAACGCTTCTTAAGAAAACATGTGAATGTTAGTTGGGTGTCTGAAGTTAATGCTTCTTTTCCAAAAATGCTCATATTTATTATGGTACTTTTAAGAGAGAGAAATGTATAAGCATTAATAAATATGAAAGAGAGTTAGGGGTAAAGTAGGAAAAAATGCATTAAATAAGGAGAGAATATGGGGTGAGCTCTTACATTAGGGACCAAAACCATTCAAATTTTGGGCTCTTACATTAGGGACCGGAGGGAGTATATAAAAAAAATCATTTTACACATATTTGTTTAGATAATGTATTGTACAGTGAGTTCCATAACAATCAAATGTGAAAATCAGCCAAAAGACAGAGAAAATGACTTCCCATTACTCATTTGTCCTGCCGTTATCTCAAACATCATTTTTTTCACCTTCTACTTATTTATTTTGGTCCCAATTGACTGTTGAATTTTTCCTATCAGCTATCCCTAACATACACACTATGATCAGAATAAACTCAGGAATCCAATTCAGTTGAACCTTAACACTCAATCCAAAAACTATTTCCTTTCATTGGGGAGTAAAATTGCTGAACAAGTTTGCTATTTTGGGTACTAAAAAGTACTCCTACCTACTCTATCATACATGAGAAGGAATATTATTGCGCAGAAGAAGTAAAAAAACATATGAAGCAGGAAAATGATAATAGTTACTGATTTGAGGCACAAAGGACTTACGCGTTTACGTTCTGTTCTTCACAGTAGCCTCTAAAAGGGATGCAGGCATTTTTAACCCTTTGTGCACCTATGCTGTTGAACCACAAACGCAATTATTTCTCAGCACATAAAATACAAAACCACAACATGAAAAAAAAATTCACTTTGCCACTATGTTCATCTCTCTCTAATTGACTTGTCAACATTATTGAAAAAAGGGCGAAGCTGTAAAAATGATACTAAACTATAAAATGTGTTTTTAATACTTAAGTTTTGCGAGGAGAAAAATAGAACTCAACTTAGGGTCCAGGTGCAAATATAATATTTTCACTTAGGGAATAAAATTTAGATATGAAAAGACTCTTATGCCCCTCATTAAATAAAATTTAATGAGAGAGGAATGAGGTATAAGTATTTTCATATCCAAATTTTGTTTCCCTCAAGTGAAAATATTATATTTGCACCTGAGCTCAAGTTAGATAATCTTTTTTGTACCTCTCTAAACTTTAGTATTAGAAGCGGAACTTTGAGAAGCGCAACTTTGAGTAAAGTTTAGTATCATTTTTGCACTTTCGCCATTGAAAAAAATATAATCCAACCAGCCTAGAACAACATAATTTAGGAGGCTTGTGCTAATTTAAACATTAGTTAAAAACCATTTAGTTAGGAGAAAAAGCTTTACGATCTTGTTTGTGGGGTTAATTTATTTTTTAAAATACATTGCCAGAATAAACAAACATGTTTGATGAGAATTATGGTACCTTGAACTGCTACCCTTGAACTGATGAACATGAGCATCAACTTTTTTGAAGTCAACAGTGTTCTGTTCCCTGAAGAAGAAAAATGCAACATCATTTCCACGTTCACCACAACCACAACCAAATCTTCAAAAAAAAAAAAAGTGGGGTGGCATGAACTCACAGAGCAAAGGTTAGATCTTTGAGAATCCTTTCAGAATCTTCAAAGAAGAGAGAAACCACTTCAGCCACAAAAGATGGGTTACTCTCATCTTGTAGTTGTTGAAGCTGTAAGAATTGACTGTCCAAATACCCCTTTGTTCACAAAAGGAGACCCACAAGTCACAAATCAACACAAACACATAGACAATACAACAGAGAAAGAAAACCCACAATAAATAAATAGATCAATCTGTAATCTATAAACAAGAAATGATTCCAACCCAAAATAGCAAAACCATTGGTATGCTTATTCATGTGATGTTTGGCCTACCTCTATGAACAATGATTTGGTGTATTGCACCAACTGTCTCTGCATCTGACCGACATCCATGATCTGTGTCCCCTATTGATTCTAGTGAGAGAAAGAGACTTTTTTTAGAACAAAAAAGTGAATTTTGAGGTTCAAGTTCAGATCTTTCAGAGAGGAGTTATTGGTGAATGAGTGAATGAATGAATAGGAGAGAGAGAAGTCTGAGGTTTTATGGGATAGAAGCTGGCAGTAGCAGAGCAGAAACTCTCTCTCTTATGTGGAATTGTGGAGTAATAGTACTTCGGTTTTGAGATTTTGTTGAGGGTCAATAACCGATGACTCCATTATTGGACCCTCGTGCTTTGTGGATTTGTAAATGGAAAATTTGTAAATTGTGTCAGGATTTGGAAACAACAAAACATAACATAAGGAAACAAACAAACAAAATTAATCAGATAAGTACTTTGTATTATATACTCTTTTTGGTGCATGTATTATAGGCAATATCAACATGGAAACTTTTTGGGGTAATTAATAAGAGACCAAATGGAAGAAAGATAATTAAGATGAAGTTAAACGAGTTGTAAATTACAACTTTTTTGTATTACAATAACAAATTTTGGTATAGTGATTACATTTTGTAGGACTTCGTATTGATTGTATTTCTTCTATATGACCTCTAATTAATTAACCGAAAGTTTTTTACACTCAAGTCAATATGATAAATACTCCCTTCGATTATAAATATAAGATTTCTTTGACTTTTTTTTGTTTAAGTTAAGAAAGTAAATTAATTTACCAATTAGAACATGTAATTAGATGATACATTAGTTCATTAGTAGAAAAGTTGTTTTTGAAGAAAAAATGGGTAAAGGTATAGATTCAATATCCAACAACTACACTAGGTCAACAAACATAAATAACAATTTCGATGTTCGGATTTAGTACTAATCAAATTAAAATGGTGCAAACATAGGGATTCTATTAACTAGTCGTTAAAAGTTTAAAAACATTAAAAATCACATAGCGTTTTATATATGGGCCCCACTTCACACTTTTTAAACGTTCCAACGACTCTTTAACGGAATTCCTATATTTGCACCCTTTTAATTTATTAATACTTAATATGCATTTCAAAATTATCATTTATGTTTGGTGCACTTTGTATGATAATTGGAACTAAATATGCACCTTTACTCAAAAAAAAAACAAATAAGAAATTTTATTTGATTTATTTTGTATTCTTAATATTTTTAAAAAAGTCAAAGTAATCTTATCATTGGGACAGGAATGAGTACTAGGAAAAATTTAAATGGTTCTATCATTTATTATAAAAGTCTACATTTGCTAAGAAACACATGGTGTTGGTGCAACTTTGACACAATCACATGAGTATAATTTACACCTTTATGGTTTTACCTAAATAAATATTTTGCATTAGTTGAATGGTTTTATACTTAGAACTTAGTGAGAACAACTATAGAAAAGAGTTATATATTTGTATCATATCATGGTCAATTTTGAAAAATTATAGCTAATGTACTTTTATGTTATACAGGTGCATTAATTTTGAAAAATCTAAATCATTATAGGAATAGATTTCAAACATAAGTAATTTTAGAATTATGATTGATATTCAATGTCTAATAAACATATGTTTCTGATATAATCATTTGGTGCTTTAATGAATTTTTCTCCTTCATATCCTAAATCCTAAATGTAAAATCCCTTTAATTTTTTTGTTGAAAATTAAGGAAGAAAATTAGATCAACCAATTATAGCATATATCACATACATGATTGTCAAAATCATTAAACAAACTCGTGAAGAGATTACAAAATCGGATTGTAATCTCTAAACACATAAGAGTTTATATATTTTAATAAATATGTTTTCAGTATATAATGAAATAAGAAATAAAAAATGACAATAATTTAACTTGAATATACATCTTGAATATAAAAAAATTGCATTGAATATATCAACATTTATACTTTATCAAAATCTGAAAGAAGTGTCTACGAAATTTATATATTAATTTATTTAACATGATCGAATAAAAATAATCAAAATTATTTTTAGATAAATTAACACAATTTTCCATAATATAAAAACATAAAAAATGTTACATTCGACATGTAAACATGTGAGGCCGTAAAAATTTAAGTAACTCGCAACACATTTTGGTTAAATAGAGTCATGAAAGTGGTAAAATCGAAAAGTCAACTCGCAAGTTTGACAACAATGGTCACATGTAATTATATTATAGGTTAGTTCATAAGTGGAATAAATTAGTTTGTAGGAAAATAACTATAGATCAATTAAAATAATTAATTTTGCATCCTTAATTTGTCCAAAAAAAATTCAAGGAGTCTCATAATTAGGACCAGAGAAATATTTAAAAATGGACTAAGATTCTCACAGTGATTTATTGCATTTGATTTAACTCTGTGCATATTCACTAGTTTTTGAAGATGGAAAATATATAATTACAATTTACATATAAAATACAAAAGCATAGTTAATATTAATGGAAATGTTAATATGTTATTTTCTATTGCTGTGTGTGTATCCATATTTTATATTAAAACTTTTTGGCGAATCATATAATGGAACTAACTATGGTCGGTAGTATGCCTTTAGGACTTAAAAAACGGTTGCTGGGATACTTCAAAAACGCATACCAATAAAGCTTTCATATTTAGTATGAGATTTAAAATCATAACCTAATGAATACTTCTTACCACCAAATCAGTTTTTATCATTCAACTTATTACAGATTAGGGTTAAAGAAACCGTTCCTTATTCTAAACATCCACATGATCTTGTTTATTCCATTCAATCTATAACTTACAAAATAATCTTAATTGATCATATATCTTCCTGAATAAGTTGCTGATAGTTGAAGATATTTAAAACTGAAGTTTTGGAGAAATAGACTAACACTTATTCACTCCATGTGTAAGTATTTAATTACTCTGAGATCACACAAAATCTAGCATATACTTGTCAGACAAGATAATTTTAGTTAATTAAACAAATATAATGATTGTAACTCAAGTACATTGAATCTTTTTCATGTGGAGCATGCAATGAACATACTATTAGACTAGTAGTTCTTTCCTTTTAAATCATGCTGTTGTACTGTAACGTGTTAAGCTGATTTGCCACACACGGTTTTTTTACCGATATACTGCATAAAAAAAATTTATTACCAAAATGCTATAGCCAAAAAAATATATATCAATATGCTATATAATTAAGAAGTCGTTCTTGACAAGAACGACTTCTAAAGTCGTTCTTCCCAAGAACGACTTCCACACAATCTCCCTGTACACGAGTCCCGATGCATAAAATTAAACATGTTACTCTTATTTAACCTCAAACTACCTCATCATATTTCATCATAAGCATATTAAACTTATATCCTCTTTATTTTCTCCATTTTTATTACTATCTTTCGAAAAATTAATACTCCCTCCAGTCATAAATATAAGACCTAGTTGACTTTTTTGGAAAATCCTATAAAAAAGCAAAATAAGTTAATTATAAATTGATTTACCCAATTTTTTCCCTTAGACTAGTTTCTTTTACCTATAAACTAATGTATAATCTAAAAATATATCAAATATGTCATGATTTAATAGCCTATTTCGCAACCTTAACCTCTCCAAAAGAAGTCAATTAGGTCTTATATTTAGATCGGAGGTAGTATCAAATAAAACAAAAGTAATTACACATAAGTTTAATAAAGTGGATACTAGTTTAAATTTAAATAGCATATGAATAAAAACTAACTACTCATTTCTCATATACCAAGTAATGATAGTTGAATCTTAAAATTTATGTTAAATTTGTCACTTTTCAACTTCACCCTTTATTAAATGATGTGTTTCACATTTTCAATTTTGATGACTTGGAATGTGAGAAATGAGTAGTTTGTTTTTATTCATATGCTATTTAAATTTAAGCTAGTATGCACTTTAATAAATTTTAAGATCCAACTACTATTCCTTGGTATGTGAGAAGTGAGTAGTTAGTTTTTATTCATATGCTATTTAAATTTAAACTAGTATGCACGTTATTAAATTTATGTGTAATTACTTTTGTTTTATATGATACTACCTCCGGTATTAAATATAAGACCTATTGACTTTTTTTGGAGAGGTTAAGGTTGCGAAATAGGCTATTAAATCATGACATATTTGATATATTTTTAGATTATACATTAGTTTATAGGTAAAAGAAACTAGTCTAAGGAAAAAAATTGGGTAAATCAATTTATAATTAACTTATTTTGCTTTTTTATAGGATTTTCCAAAAAAGTCAACTAGGTCTTATATTTAGGACCAGAGGGAGTATTAATTTTTCGAAAGGTAGTAACAAAATTGGAGAAATAAAGAGGATATAAGTTTAATATGTTTATGATGAGATATGATGAGGTAGTTTGAGGTTAAATAAGAGTAACATGTTTAATTTTATGCATCGGGACGCGTGTATAGGGAGATTGTGTGGAAGTCGTTCTTGTCAAGAACGACTTTAGAAGTCGTTCTTGTCAAGAACGACTTCTCAATTATATAGCATATTAGTATATATTTTTTTGGCTATAGCATTTTGGTAATAAATTTTTTTTGGTGGAGTATATCCGTAAAAAAACCGCCACACACCAAAAAAAAACGAGCATTTACTCCAAATTCGCAAGTGGTGGTGGCGAACAAAAAGGGGAATATTAAAACAAAAGTGTGAAAACTGAAAAGGAATTTTAATTAAGTGGCCTAATTCGTTTCAACACGTAGGCCATCAAGAATCTTCTTTTCCCTCATGAAATAATTTCATTCATTCAATGTTCGTTATCAACGACGTTAAATAATTTTACAGTTTCTTCATTCATTTTCATTCATTCATAAAATAAATTTACAGTTTCTTGACTCTGACAGAGATCATGAAACTGTAAAAACGTCACCGCTATAACAACTACAAAAACAGAAAAGAAAAAGAACAAAGTTAGGCCAAAAATGAAGGCCAGGGGTATAGTCATTATTTTCTATAGTAGTGAACATTTTTCCTATTTAAGATCAACTAGAATCTTCAACAAAAGAAAGAGGTTCTAAAACCCAATCTTGGGACGATTGACGATTATAACTGCACTACGTACATGAGCACATATATATGCAGCTTCATTACGTCTTATCCACTCAAAGACAGAAGTATTAAGAGTTTTTTAAAGATTACTAGATTAGTAATCTCCTCTACTATACCCAAGCAATGCAATCCTGTTCATGGCATTTTGATTCCTACTTCTCAACTTGAATTAGTGGAAGACAATCTTATTAAAAATAATAACCATCTCATAAACATTTTCCACCCCTACAGTAAAAGCCAAATTAAAGCTTCACTTTCTAGGAGCATGATTGGCACCATTTTTGACAAAAGCATTGGGCTGGCTGGAATTGACCGAAAAATTCTATGAATGGCAAGCCATTAATTTCTTGGGATATTTTTGATGATGTTAATAAGTTTAATTTGAAAGGCTAAAAAGTAAAAACATTATTTTTAATTCAAAGGATTGAACTGAAAATTGATATAAATTCAAAGAATAAAAATTGTTGTTACTAAAAGATAAATATTAGAAATAGATAGGCCACATCTTAATTAAGCATCATTTTATGGACTGATCCTTAATCATCATTAAAAATACATTGCTTTTCCTTAGTCAATCAAACCATTGTTGTCAAACTCGTGAGTTGACTCTCCGTTTTTACCGTTTTTACGACACTATCTAAACAAAACGTGTTACGAGTCATCTAAATTTTCAGTCTTTGAAAATTCGGTAGAAACTTACGTGTTTACATTGTGAATTCACCGTTTTTACGTTTCTACCTTACAGAAAATTGTGTTAACTTGCTACAAACTCATTTTAATTATTTTTAATTGAAAAAATTCAATGAATTTAAATATGGATTTCATATAAATTTATCTATTGAGGTTGATATGATATGAATATTGATATAATTAAATCTACTATCTGTATTTAAAATAAATTCAAGTCAATTTATTATTATTTTTTGTATTCTTATTTAATTATATAAAAGAAATACATGTTTTTTGATAAATGTAAACTCTTACGAGTTTACGATTCAAGTATACCGATTCGAGTTTAACTTATCTCCACGAGTTTACTTAAAATCACGAGTTTGACAACCTTGAATCAAACGATGCCGAAGGACCACAGATTATATAATATAAATGGCTGTCTTTTTCCTCCCTCTCATTTGGTGGAGCTCGTCCTCATCCCCCCGCATGCCTATCTACAACATTACAATATTCATTTTTCAAGGGAGAAACAAGTAGAAGAAAATGGCATGAATCTCATATGGTCATATATATGCAACATTGTTATTCAATCGGTAAATATTGTAACTCAACTAGTTAAAGTTTCGTATACGAAATTTTGAAATTTAGAAGGTAATTATTTGTTATTTTCAAAACAAATAATCCAAAAATAACACTGAAATCCCACTTAAAAAAATGACCAAAAACTGAATAAGTTATATGGTTTGGTAATAATGCCCTTTCATTTGTCAAATGTAGCCATTTAATTTGTCATTATTAAGTTAGAAGACTTTCTAGATATTGTTTCTTTATTTAAGCGAGACCTTTGTATATTTTTCTTATAATCTTATAGCCATTTATTGTTTTTACTTTTTATGGCTCTACTTAACCAAAACGTGTCTAGAGTCATTTAAATTTTCAGTGATTGAAAAATCGGTACAAGCTCGTGTGTTTACATTGTAAATTCACTGTTTTTACGTCTATACCTTACAAAAAATTGTGTTAACTTGCTATTAAACTCATTTTAATTATTTTAATTGACTAAATTCAATGAATTCATTTATGATCGATTTCATAGAAATTTCTCTATCAAGGTTGATATAATATGAATATTAATATATTTAAATTTCCTATCTATATTCAAAATATATTCAAGTCAAATTATTATTATTTTTGTATTTCTATTTAATTTTATAAAAGACACACATGTTAATTAATGAACATAAACTCATACGAGTTTACGATTTAAGACTACGATCCTGAGTTTACCTTTTCTTCGTGAGTTTACTTAAACTGATGACGAGTTTGACAACTTTTTTTTGAATTGCTTCCCCCGGTGTCCCACACCCTTCGGGTGTAGACTAGTCCGGAGTCGCCAGCCGGGATTCCCCGTAAACGGGTTGACTGACTTCCCGGAGGTTCGAACTTGGCACCTTTGGGCTAAATGGCGGGATCCACACCTTGGGGATCCACTTCAAACCATCAAGCTACGCCCCCCGGCCGAGTTTGACAACTTTGCTAACAACTTTTCATTATCGGTTGTATTAATAACATAGCAAATGCTTCTTGATTGAATCACTCTAATAAGTAATTAATAATATTAAAATACTGTTATTTAATTTCTCTATGAATTATGTTGGACACAATGACGACAATTTTCGTAAAGCGAGTGAGACTGGCTGTGAATTTGTTTAAATACTCCCTCCGGTCCCTAATGTAAGAGCTAGCCGTTAAAAAAACGCTTCTTAAGAAAACATATGAATGTTAGTTGGGTGTTTGGAGTTAATGCTTCTTTTCCAAAATTGCCCATATTTATTATGGTACTTTTAAGAGAGAGAAATACATAAGCATTAATAAATATGAAAGAGAGTTAGGGGTAAAGTAGGAAAAATGCATTAAATGAGGAGAGAATATGGGGTGAGCTCTTACATGACCAAAACCATTCAAATTTTGGGCTCTTACATTAGGGACCGGAGGGAGTAATTTATTAAATATATTGTTGATGAACTGTAAGTAAGCCCAAATCATGTGTCCAGCTATAAAAGTATGCTGCTTCATCATCGTAATCAAAAGATTTTTTATTAGTAGATCAATTAATATGTGGGCATGGTCTTAAATGCATGATTCCTCTTTAGGTGTAAGGAGCCTATTCTATGAAAGCAACGAATTGCTTTTTCTTTTCTAAAAAAAAAAACTACAAGTACTCCCTTCGGTCCTATTTATAAGTCGCCAACCGCCCATATTGTACAAACCAAGGAATGACGGTTAGTAACGGTTAAATCATTAAATTGGTCTTATTTTATTTTTCATTTCCATCTTTGCCCTTCCTCACAACCATTAAAAGAGTCATAATGAGGCAAACAAAAGTAAATGCAGAGATCTCTTTTTTCAATGACAGGGGCATATTTGGAAAACTTTAATTAATGAGTTAGTTAGTGGTAGTTGGCGACTTATAATAAGGACCAAAATTAAGTGGCGGTTGGCGACTTATAAATAGGACCGGAGGGAGTATCATCCTATTACTTTCAATAGGCCCTGTTAGACATTAAAATTTGTATTTCGTTTTATATAATCAAGAGTTTCTCAAAATTTCGAATTTAACTAATACTCCCTCTGATCCTAATATAAGAGCTAAAATTTGAATGACTTTGGTCTAAAATATGAGAGATCATCTAACATTCTTTCCTTATTTAATGTGTTTTTTCTTACTTTGCCCATAACTATCTTTCATATTTATTAATTCGTATTTCTTTCTATTAAAAGTATCATAATAAATATGATCAATATTAGAAAAGAAGTATTAATTAGAGACACCCAACCACATTCACATGTTTTCTTAAGAAGAGTTTTTTAATGTCTGACTTTATATTAGGGACCGGAGGGAGTAACTGTTATGATTTTTAGCATAAAGGGTTCTTGACATCATAATATGCACTTCCAGGAGTTAATTTATATCTTGAATGTTCTTTTACTTTTCCAACATATTTTGAATGTTCTTATTATCATATAACATTTCGTTTTGGGACATTTACACTGCAAGATTCAATACATGCAATCTGGGTACACATCGGCCAACTTTCAAGATCACACAGAATTCGGTCCCATTTCTATATTAGGCCTTTATATTCATCGCGGACACAAAAAAGCTTAGGTAAGTCCAATATGGGCGACTGGTGTGTTTGATTTGTCTAATGTCAAAAATCTTAAACAATTTACTAGTAATGAGTTTTCACTCCAGAGGATATTAGAGCGTTGGACTAGTTAATCATAAAAAGGTTAGTTACTTTAGGATTCTATATAAATTAGTTTACTTTATACTCCCTCCGGTCCTAAATATAAAATCTAATTGACTTTTTTTTGGAGATATTAAGGTTACAAAATATATTACTCTCTCCGTTCCTAAATATAAGATCACTTTTGAAATTCATTTTGTTTCTAATTATAAGATCACTTTCTAACTTTTCTCAACTTTTTCCCAAATTAACCCTACAAGGTTTATCTATAATAACAAACAAAAGAGGGAGAGTGAAGATAATGGTATATAGTTGGGATAAATTGGTAATATCATGTATAAATAACTAACTTAACTAACTTCTTTAATCTAATCAAATTAGGGAAAATAATCTTATATTTAGGAACGGGGGAGTATTAAATTATGAAATATTTGATATATTTTTAGATTAGTCATTAATTTATAGGTTAAATAAAATAGTTTAAGGGGAAAAAAATTAGGTAAATCAATTTATAATTGACTTACTTTGCTTTTTAGGATTTTCCAAAAAAAAGTCAACTAGGTCTTATATTTAGGAACGGATGGAGTAATTCTTCATAAATGGGGTTCTAGTCATATTTGAGAGTGAGATTAATAAATCTACACTAAAAGAGTGAAATGGTAACTTTGGTCTGTCACCTTAAATTCCTAGATTCAAGATTGCGCACCCATCAACTATGAGAGATGGTTTATATAAATCCAGGAGGGTTATATTGTTCAAAGTTGTTTGATAATCATTGATAATATTCATTCTTCTTCCAATTTTAATTCTCTTTTTAGTTTTGCTAAAATGGTACTCCCTCCGGTCCTAAATATAGGACCTAGATAGAGACTTCATTTTGGTCCTAAATATAAGACCTAGATACATTTTTGGTCACCTTTTTCCTAAATTACCCTTCTTCTTAACAACTCCTTTGATAGGGAAGAAAGGGCTACTAAGTAACTAAACTAATTAAGGAGGGGTATTATTGGAAAGACATCTAAAATTAAGCCTTCCTTAATCTCCCCAAAAAAAGTTATCTAGGTCCTATATTTAGGACCAGAGGGAGTATTAGCTATGCACAAACCAGAACGACACCAGTGTGTCACATTTGCAATCAACTAACTCATTAGTCACCTGTGCTTGATCCGTTTGGTCACTGATTAATGGAAAAATCCCACAGGTTTTGATATTTGAACTTCACAAGTTACAAGTTCATCTATGGAAGTGTAGTCATTAACAAATACTAACAAACAAGGACAAAACCATCGTCATGAGATCATATAACTACAATCCATTAAGTATGATTAATATCAATGAAGAAACAGATGAAAGGGTATGTCATATAATTACATGGAAAGCGTCTATTAGTTCAGCAACAATTCTAACACGCCTTACAACTCTTCCTACAATAGCCAGGAAGATCTGAGGAACCAATCATATACTCAACATTATTTGTGCATTCTCCGAGAGCCGCCCACCTCTCGCAGTTCACATGCTGATCAGAGCAATCTCCAGCTCCCACTATCTTATCAAACGAGTCTACATGAATCCACTTGGTTGCTGACCATTTTTCACCCTCAATTACTGGGCATCCTGCATGGAGACTATTGGTGTCTGGGATAGCATTAGGGTGGAGACTGAAGAACAGAAGAGCATCCCCTTTACGCGGTTTCGCTGCTCATTCACATGGTGAAGTTGGAAAGAGAAACCAGTTATTTAATGTTAATGTGACAGGCAATAAAATAAAATAATTCATGAAAGAAAATACTCTATTCTAATGCACACACCTGCTACTCCTTTCTTAGCACACTCAGAGAGATCATCACTACTTTCAGAATGTCTAGGACGCGGCGGGTCCTGGGACCAGAATGGAAATTTTGTAAGTTACCATAATTATCTACACGTAGATATAATTTGTATATGAAGCTATAGAGAACTCAGACCCTTCCTAAGCTGGGCGCCGCCAACTAAAAATTAGAATTAGAGACAGAGTATATCAATACAAGCGTGATTAACATGCATTGTTTGTAATTGCTTGCAAAGTAAACCAAAGTTTATTCAAAAGTTTCTGCTGAGCTGCCACAGCTCTTGACAACAACAAAGAAAGTGGTACAAATTTTGACTTAGCTCAATGGCAGTTTGAGTTCTAATTCGATTCATTGAAAATTGTGTGAGTGAGCTAAGTCAAAATTCATACCAGTTATATTATTTTAAAAAAAAACTGCAATTGCAAACGGTGAGATCAAAAAAAGTTAATAAATAAAACAGTCTTATTTGATTCATTCAAAATTGCAAGAAATCTATAGTCTCATCAGGACAAGAGCTTTAAACACTACTGAACAATGATAAAAACAGACCTCTGCATTAGGGAACACTGTTTCACCGCCTTTGGTCACATCAGAGAGATACATGAGAACAGTTGCAATTCGGTGTCCACCCCGAACAATATTTACTTTATCAGCAAAGTAATCATAATGTGGTTCATATTTCTGCCCATGCTCATATCGCAATACTTGTATGTCTTCCCCATTTTCTGAAAAAGAATGATTAAATATAATAAGGAAACTGAGACATCCTTGTTTCTATATCCTTCTTTCTTTTGGGAGAGAAGGGAAATACAGAATCAAGAAATGAAATATATCAATAGGGTCATGTAAGCACTTCTAAAGGCATCATCTTAGAAAATCCATGATATAGCTTAAGAACCACAGAGTTTTACAAAGTCAGATTGCACAAATCATCAAGATAAACAATGAAAATTTCTTATCTTGTAATATCAAGCCAAGTTAGGACATAATACCTTTAGAGTCTAGCTAGAGAACCTCAATATTTCTAGTTTGCAAAGCTGACTAACTTGCTTCCAGAAAATCAAAGAACTAGCTAACAACTTGGTGACAGAATACAGGGTAATTACCCCATAGTGCTGCCCTACTTACATGCAAGCATAAATTTCGAACAATGGCATCTTATAAAATACAAATTATTGAACATATATGAAATAGAAAGATATGGATATCGATAATCAGTTCCATAGGTCTCACAATAATGCCATGCAGATTTTTTATATAGACCAATCAAATAAAACTTTTTGTTATATATGCCATCATACCTTTTGGAAGAAAGGTCCATGATGAAATTTTATCCTCAATACCAGCAACAATAGGATCCTGCAACATAAAGATTAAATCATTTCCATTCAATGTGCAAAACATACTTTCTATATGTATATCATGAAGAAACAGTATTCAGTCCCTAAACAGCAGAATAATCAAGAAAAGCATGTTTATTAAAAAACCGTCTGAATAAACAAGTGCTTCAACCACAGCTCTTTTAAAAAAGACAACTGCCACGTCTAAATAACCATGCGTTATAAACACAATTTGTCTTTCAAATACCAAATAATTTTTTCTCAGCCATGTTTATGATAGCCAGACATTAAAGCAGTTAGAAGAAGGGTGAATATAAAATTTTTAATAGATTAATACGGACAATAGATAGATATTCATCATTTCATAGTGCTCAAGCTGATAACCTTGCTCAGGCCAAGTATTAGCCATGAAACGTGAGAAGTTTAAACCCATAAAATGAACCATTCATATTTTCAGATATTTGACCATGAATGTGCATATTAAGGGTAGGAAACCGATAACAGCTCATCATTGGTCACATAAATAGTGAATTCAAAAGGTTTAAAAACAGGTCCAAGCAAACAAATTATTAGAAATAGACATTAATGAGTGACAGTGAAACCAAAATAATGATGAACAGACAATCCGTAAGAGTCATAAGGCATTAGATAGATACTCATTGGGCTAAATCTAATAACCTTCCCCAGGCCAAGTATTAGCCAGTTGGTATGCCATAATTATGCTTATTCAGGATAGCAAAATGACATTAGCTCATGCATTGATCTCAACAATAGTGAATCCAAAAAAAGAAAGAAAAACCCAAGTCAAAGCAAACAAATTAATTAGAAAAGACACTAAGGAATGACAGTGAAAACCAACCTTGTTCTTAGGAATAAACATGCCAGAGCTAGTTCTAACTTCACTTAGCTTACTTTCTCCAGACTCATTATCAGCTACTTCAGATCTTTTCAACTCAGATTTAGCCTATCACAGAGCAATCAACATAAATCAAACAAAATCTAACAAAACCCCACCAAAACCCACATCTCCAAATCTCATAACATCCACATATACTCACTAAAGAAATCAAGTGGTCACATTCCAAGTCACTAAGAAACCCTTCATACACAAAAGCCCTGCACAAAAATAAAAAGAGATTCATTCACTCATTCCAATTCCACTAAAAAACGGAAAAATATTAATAAAGATGGAAGCTTTAGACAAAATGAAACCTGGGTTTCCAAGAAATCTGTTTGACTTTAGAAGGGTCAACAATGGAGCTGGCAGAACCAGCATAAGAACTGGAAACTTCACGAGCTATGAAGAAAATTGAAATCAAAATGAAGATGAGCAAGGAAGAATTAAATGTTGACATTGAATTCAGCTTCTTGGGAATGAGAATCAAAGAGAGAGGGAGGGATTAAAGATTAATTGTTAGTTATATTATATCTTCGGCTTTCATTGGATTATTATTAGTATTAGTTATTACCAGATTTTGTTCATTCTTTGATTTTTTATTTTTGGTGATAGATCTGATCCAATCAAGCGATACCGTTTCATAACATTTGGTAAACGCGTGGAGGATTTGATTAATCACACACTTTAAACAATTATGTAATCTACTATTCCATCCGGTCCTAAATATAAGATCTACTTTACTTTTTTGAAAAATCCTAAAAATATCAAAATATAAGTCAATTATAAATTAATTTACCTATTTTCCCCCCTTAAACTAGTTTATTTAACCTATAAACTAATGACTAATCTAAAAATATATCAAAAAGTCATAATTTAATAACATATTTTGTAACCTTAACATCTTAAAAAAAAGTCAATTAAGTCTTATATTTAGGACCGGAGGAAGTATTTCAATTACCTGGAGGATCTGATCCAATAACAGCATATCTTTCATAAGTTACATTCATTAATATATTCAGTAAATGGTATTGATACTTTCTCTTTGTTGCGAATTTATTTGGGAACATAACTATTTTTGTATATGTATCCTCTAGAGTCTTCTCCTTAATATATTTACTTATAATCCTTTTTATGTGTGTGTGGTTGCAAATTCATTCTTCAAGAAAATACAAGAGATATCTCTACACTCTATATTCACCCTCTAGAACTTCCACAACATACAAGAGTGATTCACTATCTTGAACATAAGATCTATTTAATTAACAGATTTTTAGTTGTTAATGAAGCAAATTATATCACCAAATTACAAATAAGAAGCATAATCGGCAAATCAAATGATATTTTGTTCCAATTTTCGCCTCTTCTTCTCCCTCTGAATCTATTAGATTCTAGGTTAGTTTATAACTAGAGTAATTTAATTTTGATAAATAAAATAATTACTAACATTTTAAAGTGAATAATTTTACCACTTTACTTTCTCTAAAAAAAATAGAAAATATCTTCTATTTAAGATCACTGAGAGTTTCACTAAAATTAGCAAAAACTCACCTCGCATTTCCCAATTAATTTTGAGAGATATCATCACTTGTCCTCATTCAATGGCATAACTCTCTAACCTAGAAAAAAGGGCATAACTCCAATAGTTTTCTGTTTCAGCCTAACACTAGCTATATACCTTGCCTTGGATTATGTGGCTTCTTTTTCCGGCCAAACTTTTAAGGAATGGCGCCTAAAATCAAAAGAGTGATGGAGTTAGGCACTACTAGTCATTTTATGAGATGTCCATCGGTTTGTATCTTAAAAACATCCAAAACATAAATTACAATCACAATCATAATATTTTCCCTTTTAACATTTGGCTTATACCCATGCCTAACGGGAAAGCATATCTCTTTGGTATGGTTTTTTTCATAGTATCCTCACCCGTGTGTGACTAATCTCTCGCTATTTAGAAATTCATTAAGGGGTAGACAAACTGACTAGTGAATTTGCTCAATTCACAAGAGATAAGAACAAACCAGGCTCAGGCCACTCATTTAAAAGATCAAGGCATTTATCCAACTCATCTGGTTAAAAACATTGAACAACTTGATTGAATGAATGACACCGAGAGGAGGAAAAATTGAGTGGGCTATTGATTAGTGAGATATTGAGATTTTCTATGTATTTATGACTACTGACTAGGAAACCAAAACCCATAAATAGGAGAAATGAAAAAAAAAAGGTAAAAGTGCACTCAAGAACATGATAATTTTTAAAAGGGACACTTAATATCATGGTAATTTGAAGGGTACAAATTCATGGTAATTTTAAGGTACAAATTCGATACTTATAATTTAAATAAGACACTCAGCAAAATGGTAATTTCTAAAAGGGACATTCAGTAGCATGAGAAAACTTTTAATTTTAAAGGAAGAAAAAATAAATTTGTCTTAAATATACTTGCAAAATTTACACCTTATTATCAATTATATCATGTTAAGTGCATCTTTTAGAAACTTCTCCTTCATTTTTTTGTTTACATGTGTACCACTACCAACCACCCAAACAGCCGTTGATTTTACTCCCTCCGGTCCCTAACGTAAGAGTTAGCCGCCAAAAAAACGCTTCTTAAGAAAACATGTGAATGTTAGTTGGATGTCTGGAGTTAATGTTTATTTTCCAAAATTGCCCATATTTATTATGGTACTTTTAAGAGAGAGAAATACATAAACATTAATAAATATGAAAGAGAGTTAGGGGTAAAGTAGGAAAAAATGCATTAAATGAGGAGATAATGTGGGGTGAGCTCTTACATTAGGGACCAAAATCATTCAAATTTTGGGCTCTTACATTAGGGACTAGAGGGAGTACTTCATCAAACATCTTTCTATAGAGACAGTTAAGTACTTCGTGAGATTGTGCTGAACAAGAACAGGCCACAAGTTCAGATGGCACTGAACTGTCCTCTTTCCCTATCTAAAACCTGCCACCACATTCTCATCCCATCAAGCTTTCTAGCCACTTCATCTTCTGCTCCTCACATCTTCTTACCCACAAGAGCCTTTCAGTTCAATACTCACAAAAACACAACTTTCTCTTCTGAAAGAGTAGGAGTAGGAATTGTGTGTGGGCTTCCCTTCCCAGTGGATCCATGGGCCCCATCTATTGATTCCCAAAGCATAGCTTCCCAACTATTTGCCTTCTCTTTGCTTCCTTACATTGCCTTCTTGTACTTCATTACCAAGTCTAAGTCTTCTCCTAAGCTTACCCTCTTTGGATTCTACTTTTTGCTTGCCTTTGTTGGCGCCACCAGTGAGTTCTTCTCATTCTCTCATCCTCTTTTGTTCATATTCCAATGTAATATGTTTGCTTTGCTTTGCTTTGTACTGTTAAGAATGAATTTTGACAGCTTATCATTGTGGGTGGATTAATGTTATGGATAAAGAAAGTGTATGATTTATCGCATGAGGTTGGGTGATTCTGCAATTTCCTTTCATAGTATGCTAATCCCTCGAAGCTTACCCACCAAAACGCGCTTCTTAAGAAAAGAAAACATGTGAAAGTTATATGTGTGTGGTTACTGTTTTTTTTTTTCAATATTGCCTATATTGGCTATGATACATAAACATTAATAAATATGAAAAAGAGTTACATACACAGTAGAAAAAAACACATTAAACAAGGAGAAAATGTGAGATGTTCTCTTATGACCTGAGGGAGTATTATTACTCTATGTTGTTAAATACAATAACCAATTGACTTTTGTTTTTTATTTTTTAAACTGCTTAAGGAAGTTAAATGGGTCACTTACTTAATCATAAGGTACTTTGTGTATTATTATTTGACTATATGAGAGTATAAGTCAATTAAGTTAGGTTAGAGAAAAAATTGAGACAAATGAATTTGTAGGTAACTTATTTAGCCTTTTAGATTCTTTGAAGAAGTCAACTAGCTCCAATGGAAGGAGTAGTTTGTGCAGTTCTCATTGCATTTAGTTGTTATCCATTTACCCTATTATCAATGTTAGTGTGAGTCATAGCATCAAAATTAGGGGATATATTAGCATATGTCCCTAATGACTTAAACTCTCTGGTATCTTATGAATATCTTGATATTTTATATTGACAAATCAACATCTTATGCCTTTTTATGTATATTTATCTTATGCCGACGGCAGTATGCTATTTTGTTTTAGTTTTGCCTCTTCCAGTTTGGCACTCACCCTATCAAAGTCTTCTGGACTGTTCAAGAAAATACAAATGGAAAACTATGTCTAATCCTTCAGTGTGAACAGTTCAATATCCATAGTTCTGATTGTTGGTTCTCAGTTTCACTTGCAGTATAAAATCTGCTTTCCTTTATTCGCTTTAATATTTGCATTTTTTCCAGCATGATTGCTGCAATGCCCCTATTGTGCTTCTTTTCAGTAAAGGCTTCTTTCTTGGTTAAGATACAATTTTTTTCTGATTTGTTTTGTATGTTGGACCTTTTGACCCCTGGTTGATCTCACAATTGAGCAGTACCGGCTGGAATTTATGGTAAATTCACTTTTCACAAAGATGCATTCTACTTGACATTATTTAAATTATAGCTTATGTCCACATTTGCTCTGGAAGTTTCCACTTAGGAAGAAGGTTGCTATGTAAGTTTTCCTGGGTTCAACGTCTCCCAAGTATTAAAATGGAGGCAATGTTGCCCTTTATTGATAATTATGTTACTGGTCAATTTAAGTTTATTTTTTCAACTGTAAGGGGTAACATATGGTTTGAAACTTCCAGATATTGAACCCAGAAGAACTTTTAGGACAACATTACTCTTGAGTGAAAACTTGCAAGGCTTATTTTCACCTTCACCCTATATATTAGCATGAGGATTTTTGAGTTTTGTTTATATGACATGACAGCAAAGGTGCATTATGGGACTTCTTTGTCCAATGTGGATTGGTTACATGGCGGCGCTGAGTCACTTCTTACTCTGACTAACTTGTTCATCGTGTTGGGACTGAGAGAGGCCCTCCGCAATGCAGAAAATGCAAAAGAAAATGAGGCCACTCCTGATTCAGAGTTCAAGGATAAGAAGAAAAATCGTACATAGGTTTAATATTTGTGGCTTTCCACTCTTGTATGTATGAGATACTGGACTTATTGAATGTTTTAGTCTTTGATAGTAAGGCAATTTAAAAAAATTTTGGATGGCACATAGTACATTGGTTCCCTAAGCTATGTAAATCATGGTTTGTCTTTGAACAATGTTCTTTCTCAAATGATAACTATATGTAATTATTTTAAATCTTTACCTTGTTATGATGCAATTGTGCTTCAGTTTCTGTTGACTGATGCTTTTTTTCATGAAGATGTGGACTATGGAGAATTTTCTTGGTTGAATAATACTGTTGCTAGGCCCTGCAAATGTTGAATTGAATTTTAGACGATCAAGCAAGAAATCGAAATCTGGGATTGATGAATCAATGGCTGATGCATTTCACCAGAATTTTTCAGGAAAATCAAAGTCTTAACATGCTGGTTTGTGACTTTGTGACCACTTTAAACATCTTTCTATAGAAGGATTGCCGTGGGAAACAGTCAATTACGTGGGAAGTGTCTATCATAATGAGATCATATAACTGTAATACAAAGAGCATGTAAACATCAATGAAGAAACAAGTGAAAGGGTATGGCATATAATTACACGGTAAGTATCCATCAGCTAGCTCAGCTGCAATTCTAACATGACTTGAAACTCTTTTTCAATAGCCAGGAAGATCTGAGGAACCAATCATATAGTCCCTCCTTTTTATAATATAAAAGCTCAAAATTTGAATGTTTTTAGTTCAAAATATAAGAGTTTACCCTTACATTGACACCTAATTAACTTTTACATGTTTTCGCAAGAAGTGTGTTTTAGTGTCGGGACTCTTATAATACAGACTGGAGGGAGTACTCAACAATCGATAGAAATTTTGTCTTTACTCATTTAGTTTCTTATGGATACTATGGATAATTAGATATTTATACCCTCTCTTTGTTGGAAGATGGAATAGAATTGGGGCATGACTAGTCAATACTCCCTCCAATCCAAAATATAAAACCCCTTGACTTTTTTTG
The DNA here is from genome assembly GCA_029929735.1 of Mimosa pudica. Classification (NCBI taxonomy): domain Eukaryota; kingdom Viridiplantae; phylum Streptophyta; class Magnoliopsida; order Fabales; family Fabaceae; genus Mimosa; species Mimosa pudica. The sequence goes on along the minus strand of JAKELP010000029.1, from coordinate 7,901,058 downwards.
AGAAATTAAGGATGTAAAATTAATCACTTCAAATTGCGCATAATTAACTTTTTGGGTAAAAGTGCAATTTTGGGAACGAACTATTATGCCAGGATGCCACTGAGCGGAACAAAGTGGTTTCAGTATCAATTCTGGCATGACAAATAAAATTTGGTGCAATTTTGGTAATGACATTAAATTTGAATGTTAGTTTGACTAAAATGCTGATATATATTAAATGGACATGTTTAAGTTATATGGCTTTAGTTAGTGATAATATTAGTTATATTGCTGGTTTTGCATTGTCTAGTTTAATGCTTCAATTATGGAAGAGCTCTCATATCTTAAAGCCTTTTACTTTATATATTATTTACTTTTAATAGTTTCCTAATATATATTTTGAAAATTGCAGGAGGGGTAGTAATAATAAAAAGAAAAATTATTTTAAAAAAGAAGCCCACCCGGGGCATTCCCTTTTAGAGAACGCTAGGGTTAGTGTTTTATTTTTTTAAAAAAATAAAAGCAACCCTTACACACATGTATTTGAATTTGTTTTAGCAAACTAGTCATCACCTAAGTATTTAAAGACATCAATTGTAATTTAATATGTAGTTATGTTTATTCTTTGCCCACATGTAGATGATTATAATCATATATTTAATTAAGGTGAAATAGATATTGTAACATCCTATTTATTCCAAAAAAGGAAAAAATGAAATTAAACATTAAATTAAAATAAAGGGTAAAGATACAATTTTGGGAATGAACTATTACGTCATGAACACTAAGCGAAACAAAGTGTTTTCGGTCTTAATTTTGGGCATGAAAAATAAATGTTGGTGATACTTTGATAACACCATTAAATTTGACTGTTAGTTTGACTAAAATGCTGACATGGATTTAAATAGCTTTGGTGGCCCAGTTGTCCTTATTTAATATGTTTAAAGTTACTTATCTATAATCAATTCTTGGATGTATTTCCAGGGATTTAAATAATTGTAATACATATAATACTTGTGTATGACCGGAATTAATTAATATCATTTTGCTTATATAAAAAAAATAAAAAGAGTTAGTCCTTAATCCACACAAGTCATAACGATGTTAATTATTGTTCTAATCTCCATTTGGATAGGTTTTCATATTTGAGAGTATGTCGAAAAAGACTACCTTGTGTAAGAAGATAACTCTGTTTTACGAAAATAGATTTAAAATTATCAAATCATCAAATATAATTAAAAACTGGAAGCAGTTCTCCGAAGTAGTTTCAACAAGATCTAGATTGTTTTCAACTTCTGATCGAATTTAAATGGCTTATACTTGATTTTCTTTACTTTTCTAAATTATTTCAAATTTTCAATGTATACTAAATCTAAAATAAAAATATTATATTATTTGTCATTTATTTCAAAAATAATTTAATTTTGGATTCAAATCATTGAATTGTATTATCCTTATGCTGGACCGTGAAATTGTATAATTAGAGTATGATAAAGTCTAATTAACCATGACACTAAGTTGCCTAATTAACACAATCTATATGCTGACTTTTGATGACTATCTTTCAAAATTCTTAACAAATATTAATCAAATGAAATAGGTCCAATTATTATTTATTAAGAGAGGGATGATGGAAAAGTATCAAAATAGAAGAATAAACATAGATATGATATTTATTGACTTAAAAAAACGTATGATAGAATGTCAAAAGATGTACTTTGGAAAGCCTTGGAAAAGAGAGGAGTAAGACTCTCAAGAGTAGTGGTTTCTGTATGAACTTTCTTTTTATTCTACAGAGTCCTTATAACTTTCTTCATAGTGGAAGTTATTTTCAGTTTGGGAAAAATAATCACATGAACCCATAATTTTCCCATATTCACATATTTGCCCCAATTCTTATTTGGGTCTGGATTTGGGCCCTAACCCACCAAGTGTGGACTAGGTATTTTCCTACATCTCCCACTCACACCTGGTGAGTTACATGTTATGGGTCAAATCTCTTTTTCCTCTATCCTCTTTCATACTAAATGCTCTGTCGTAACCGCGTGGGCACGACGTCATCTGTTAGGCGTCTTGTACTAGAAACCTCTTGTACAGAGATCAGCACAAGAACAACCCTGAAGTGAAGTGCAGCTTGATCATATTAATATAGTGCCTTAGATATCCCAGTTTTACACAATAAAATACACTTTCTCATGGCTAATCTAATCCCTTTTGAGTCATAGTAAAAACTCAGATTGCCTTTCTCGTATGCACAGTATCCACAAATATGAAATTAGCATTCTAATATCATAATGGACCGGTCTCAGACACTAGCATAAGCGTGTATCTCAGGTAAAACTTCCTTTCGCCCAAATATCACTTCAATATGAATTAACTGCTTTCCTAGCATAAAGATTTTAAATCGAATTTTTCATGACCATATAGCATATCCGCTAAGGTAGCATACATTAAAACATATTTCTATGAAATTGTCAAAGTCAAAGGACATCAAGAAAGTATAGAAACTTTCTAGGACTCACACAGCAGTGAAACAGGGATTCATTCATTTGCTTCCTGTTTGCGGAAACTTAAGCACATGCGTATGAATCACATGCTATGATGTTACTCTTTTTCTATAAGAGCATACGTCGATTTAATTTAATCATTAACACCATACAGACTTCAGTATAAATACACATAGTATTTAAACCCAAATTCTTCAACTCTTATCTCTTCGTAAGACGTCAATTTTGAAGAAATTGTTGTCTGGCCACAGGTTTACGGATGTGGGTTCCGTAATTCGATCCTTATGTGTGTAATCACGGATCTCATCTCGACTTACTGCACTTTTAAGTCGAGGCGACATAAAGTTTGTGTTTCTTCTCTACCATATCAGTATGATCACAACTGCTGGTGAACACATTGTCTCATCTTTGCACACTATCCCTTAGTGTCAAAGGCGATCGCTCGTGTGAGAGAGTGACCTCACCAACCTGTACGACGTATTAGACATTGTATACTATCACATACACATGTAAAGTCATAATGAAGTATCTCTTACTCAAAGTCCTATGCATGCCAGAAGACTTAACATGTCACACATGTACATCCTTGGCCTTAGGCTTAAGTAGGGGACTTTGCATAGGAACATGTTGTTTAACAACAACCTTATGTGCTACAACATCTCATACATTTATCTTCATATTATATTCATGCTACAATACTTAGGGTCTTCTATATATAAGCAATGGTCATAGTGTTTGCATAATGCATTAGCATTATATTTGAAATCTCATTTCAAATCAAGATGTTCTTCTAGACATCCTTGACCATATATTCATGTGTGCTATCATAGTAAGCACTTTGAATGTGCACAATTGCATGCCCTTTTTAAAGTATCTATAAGCAATGTTTGTGGAGTCATAAAATGTCTCTCACAATGGTTGAACTAGTTTCACTTACATAGTCCTACCACAATAGATATCTAGTATTTTATACACCACTGTGTATATCAAACTTCCAACAACATTCACATGGAAACTTTTTCCATTTGATATCTAAGTTTATTCAGTTTAGGGATATTTGTCAAGACTCAAATTCACTTTTGAAGTCATTGAAATATCCATGAGATCACACTCATTCACATTGGAATGACTCAAGAAATTTCCATATTATAACTCTTTTGCAACAGAGAATGGATTTTTCATGAGTTGCAACTTTGGATCTTAAAATCCCGACTTGATCCTTTCGCAAAGATTCAATGTCCTTTTATATTGCTTTCTTCCATTCCTACTTAGGAATAAGTAAGGCATCTTGTACAAAACACACTTATGTTATCTTCCTCTAGAGCAACTAAGAACACCTTTCAAAGTCAAGCTCTCTCTCAAGCTTCCACTTACATAGGAAATGGAAGACTATAAGCTTATTCTGTATCAACTTGTCACTAAGTCTCATTATAGTGAAATATCATGTAATGAGCTTTTTCATTATTTGAAAAACTCACCCACAATAAATATGGTTCATTATAATCATTTTCAAACATAAATTCATTTTCATTTCTACTTATGAAAATGTAACCATAATAAGCTCCCACTTACAACGATTATGAGATCGTGTAATTGACCACTTTGGCTTACGGTCACGGAAACTTATAATCTGACATGTGTTGAAAATACACATTGAACGTGCCTTTGGAAGTAACCACTTTGGATGGCACATGGTTAAATATGATGTTTGCATCTCTTATAAAGAGAAAACCATATTTGATCTATCAAATATTTGTACTAATCCACCAAAAGTACCTTGGTACCACTCTCCCACTCACTTTTGGTGGGTTAGCTCAAAAACATTACATACTTGACCATATTTAATAGCATTTCACTATGCATATAGGCAACTCCATCTAGTGATAGAGGATGAGGAATCATTTAAATAAATAAATATTCCTTTTCTCATAGAGCTCTTCAAAACAGGTCATGAAAAATCTCTCTTAATGCGTAGAATTCTTAAATCATATATGCGCTTTATTTGCAACTTTATCCACTCATCGACTAAAGCGCTTGAACTTCAAACATGTGTGAAATATAGTAATGATAATTACGTGGTTAATCATCAACAAAGCTCTTTTATGCACGTGTCATGCCCTCACTTCATTGAACCATAGGTATTAGTAGGAAGAATTACAATAATCTTTCAATCCAAAATCCCTTACTGAAAAACTTTTCTTAGTGTTTTACCTACAGGGCAATTCCATTTTGGGACACATCCCTATTGGGTAATGAATGTGTCATTACTGGAAAATGATAGTTCAATTTCCATGCCCTTGTCAAGAATAACGTAATCAAGTCAACACTTGAATTACGGTGGTAAAACAAGAACACATTTAAAGATTACCAACAATATCGAAAAAAAATTAAGAAATTTCAAGGAAAAACACATCACAAATTGTTGATTTTGTCATGAAAATCAAAATAGTTCATTTAGAATTCATAAATATGATTCATGATTCATATCATGGGGAATTAAGGTTGTTTTTCAAAAACAACTTTTGGATTTGTAGGCTCTAAAGCCTTTTACCTTAATCCTCAAATCATTACCAAAATAAAGTCTATTGTTTAAATTTGGTAATAAATGATGTTAGGCTAGTCCTCTCATTCCACTCATAGAAAAAAATGACCATAAAGATGTAATTCTTTATGTTCATCCATAAAGCATCTTGTGAATGACCGTATCATTCATCAAATTAACTTGGGCAGGAATTATAAGGCTCCACACATGTCTCAGGTTTCCACCTATATGGATGGAAAAAATCTCAAACCCTAAGTTTATCAGGCCTGCATCTCTACAGAAGTAGGCCCTAAGACTTTCCTAAGCGCAGCCCAGCAACATGATCACTGAGCATGAGAGCCCATTCACAACTTCTTGATGTCAGTATTAGGCTAGTCCTCGCATTCCATTCCATGGAACCTCTTGCCTTATATCATTTAGGTTAAGAATGTAGAGAATGTCTTTCCTCTACTTGTAAACTAGCCATAAGAGGTTATATACCTCAAGACATCAATGATTAAACATCAGTGTGAATAAATTATCAAAGTACCAAAGATTTCACTTTGATTTTACTTGACTTTCATGTGCTCCTAAATGAAGGAGCATCAGTATGAACAATTTGCAATCACTGCTCATTTGACAATATACAATCAACTACGTTTAATTTCCTTGTCTGTTGGTTATCTTGTGTAGATGTTGTCTCATTCAAGGAAACGAGCCTCAAATTATGTGTCAAACTCAATTGACAATATTTTCTACTTGTGTAGTGGAAATTCTACAAAATATTTCCTTTTACACATTTGACACTATTTGTTGTTGGATTTTTATCATATTTGCACTCTATAAGATAACTGATACTAATTGTTTCCTATTTCAAGTAGGAATGTATGTCTCATTTTATCCAAGTTAAATTGAGATAACTTCTCAACTTTAACTTTGTCATAACCCTCAGTCAATAATATGACAACATCTACCCAATTATATGAGACCTCTCGATATAAGATATCACGTTTCCCCCTTTAAGTTTAGAGTTGTGTTGTTGTTCTTGGAAGCCCTTCTCGGCTTAATTATTTCAAATCATCCCACTCCTCGTTAGACTATTCACAATGTGATTTGAACCAAGAACTTATCTATTCAGTAGCATATTGAAGTATACAATGTCATGTACTTGTATTATTCTTAACTAGATAATAATACCATAATTGGGTCCATGATCGGAAGAATGAGTTTAAAAACTCCCATCACACAGATTCCAATAACAATACTAATATCCATCAAGAATTTTATACAAGTACTTTCCAGAATATGCTCAAATTAGGTCTCTTAGAAAAACTAAATTTCTGAAAGCTCCCACTTAGATATGTAATGTCATTAGCTCCCACTTAGATAAAGTAATGTCATTAGCTCCTACTTAGATAAAGTCATTAGCTCTCACTTAGATAGAGTATTTGACATTAAATCTCATTTAGATTTAGTGTATGAAACTCTTAGAAGACTTATTCCTAAGAGCTCCCACTTAAGTAGAGCATATACTACTATTAGAAAAACACATTTTTCAATAGCTCCCACTTAGACTTAGTGCATGAAATTCTTAGAAGATCTTCTTTCTAGGAACTTCTGCATAGATGGAGCGTTTACCTTTTGCTTCCACTCACTCAGAGTATTTGACACTTACTTCCTCATGTCTCTTCTCACATCATATACATAATGTCTTAGTATCTTCTAATACTAGGGTTGACCCCGCGCGTTGCGCGGGATACCCGGCTATAAAACGATTTGTCAGTTAAATATTGAAAAAGTAGTTTAGATAAATAGTATCTTGTTTCGTTTTAGCTGTGAGTAGTTCATTTCATACTAATCATAAATATTTCAATTTCTTATTTTAACGTAGGAAATCTTTCAATTGTTTAATAAATAATGAAAACTTATTTATTATCAAAGAAAATTATGAATAATAAAAAATAATTGTGATGGTGATTTTTGTCCCAATTTTGAAATTCGATGGCCAGTTTTGATCTAAAAAATTTTACACAGTAATTTTTGCACCTTCATGATAATTACATGATCATTTTTACACTTTAACCCTATCTATTTTAATTGGTTCATTGGTATGTTTAGATTGAGAAGATGGTGTATTTTAATTTCTCCAAAAAGAAAGTGAAAATTCACTACCTCCTTGATTATGATGATCGCTGCCATGTGTTCTTCGTAGTAGGTGTCTAAGCTTGAGGAAAATGAATCATCAACATAAGAAAAGTTTTCGCATTCTTGCAGGTTCTGTTAGAAAAGTGGTCAGTGAGAAGAAAGTCTATTGGTCTGAATCATAGGCTATAATGGGAACATCCCCTTCTCCTATACAATCAATAGTAGCTGATTCAAAGTTAAGTTGCTTGGCTTTCTTCTTAGACATAGGGCTGAAGCTTTTGCTTAGGTCCCTTGCCATTGTTTTACCAGGTGGAGGTTGATAATTCTGAAGTTCATATTGTAAACACGCATATATCCACCATAGACACACCAGTTCCTCAATATCTAAAAACCGATTGGCTTGTAGTCACTTGAGTTCTTTCATTTAGCCCTCCTTTTTTTGTATAAGATGCTCATTTTCTTCTTTCAAAGCATGCATCAAGGGATATTAACATACAAAATCAGGAAATATGAAAAGTAGAATCAGAATCAGGATTCAAATTTGAAACTCGCAACTAATTGAATCCTTAAATTTTGGAATTCTTACACTCCTAAATTTTAACATGCTAATTAATAAAGATCAAACACTTTATTATTGATCCAATGCCAAAATAGCAGCAGTCTTGATGTTTGTAAGAACATTTTTGGAACTACACACACAATATTTTTGAACGTTCCTCAAACAACAAAATAGAATGAAGCAGTAAAGTTGTGCCATGCATTGATGCAGTAATGATCATCCCAAATTATTCAAAGTAGACTAATCTCAACAGATCTCTTATTCATTCTCTACCTTGTAGGAATGAATGAAAAAATCAACAATTGAAAAAGAAGAGAGGAATGGTGAAAAACTTATAAGTGACATCAAACACATTTCTTTGGCTGCTGCAATAACAGCTTCCTTGGTAAGACCAACAATCTTCTCCCATCCAAGTGTTGTTCCTGCCTCAATGCTAATTCTACCTGATCAGCAGCAGGAAGAAAACTTTCCTTGTAGGCATCATACTGCTCATGAAAAAGTTCCTAGCAAACAAATGAAACCACCCTAACGGTTTTGCCTTCCTTTCTTAGATCATCGGCTTCTTTGGCTGTTTCCAATTCAGAACCAGTGTCAATCAAAATGACATCAGGCGTGTTCTTCAATGAATTGTCTGAAACAATGTTTGCAACTCCAAATCTAACATTGCTCCCGGGGTATCTTTGTGAAAATACCCAAACATTTTCAGCAGGGTCATGTTTGAAGAGGCAAGATCTGCACTACCACTAATTACACCACGAAGAACCTTTGCGAGAGTAGCAAGATTTTGCTGAGGTAGATTTCTAGTGGTATCTGCTAGGCTCTCTGGACTCTGGAGTGTATCTCTGAAAGTTAAAATCAAATTGATAAATATTAATAATAATCCAGCCATTTTCAATTCTTAAATGGAAACCCTACATCAAACAACAAAAGAAACATATAACATTGCAACACTAAAACTCAGCATCATGTTAAATGAGATTATCCCCATCTAATACATCCTAACATCAAGTGTCAAAACAGGGAAATTTAAATTAAATAGTAACAGGATAAAAACCTGAAACTAATCTCATTAGATGAAAGACTTCTTGTACTATAAAAAGTTAGGCCAAAGGTAGAACCGAAGCATCAATGTAATCTGCAGCAAACCTGAATATAATTTATACAATGATAACATATATGAAAAGGAAGGAGATTGAGAGATTAACCTGTAGTTTGTCATGAAAGAATGTATAGATTGAAAAAATGCATCCCAACCCACTTAACTTTTTATCAAAACTTATTAGACTTCAAAATTTCACGAAAGCTCATATAGTAAAATGAAAGAAAAGAAAAGAAAAACTTGCGAAATAGATAAAAACATATATTTCTCAATCTCCTAACTTGGCCATGAAGACTATTGATCCTATTGTCCATGTCCATCTGATCAAATATGCAACTGAAATTCATTGGAAGCAAACAAAATACACATGAAAAAGGAAGCAAAAACAGGATCCGCAAGATAAAGCAGAAAGTTAGGAGACCCCGCGCGTTGCACAGGGTCTCCCAAACCATGCCACCAATACAACTACTCATACCAAACCATTCCATCACCGCCCTTGATTCCTAACCCATTTCAGCCACAAAGCCATGCTTCACAATAAGCATAAAACTTCCAAAACTAATGAAACTTACCCATAACATCTAAAGCGCACAATTTACCATATGATGATCTAATTCCTAACGGCTATGGCATGATATTTAATAACATCTGATTATATCTAATGAAAAACCAATCTAATATAATTCTATCAAAGGATTTTATCCTTTGATAGAGAATTATTGACTTACCCATTATTAGATATTAAGTTAATATCTAATAGATTATTTTCTTTTCCGGATGCAAAATTAAATGGAGTAGAAAGGAAGTTTGAGGAAGTCCCCAAACTAAATGAGAAATACTGGATATATATAAACTTTAAAAAGCCATTTAAATTTTTCATTTTGTATGAATAATTCTTATGATTCTTGTATTAGCAAATAAAAAAGAACCTGCACTTAAGAGATACATGTCATCCTCATAAACTTTAAGTCCAGTCACAACACTATAATGAGCAGATGCAAGATTTTGAGTAGATAACTTCCATGGATGTACTCTCTTCTTCATTGGTCCTCTGGTAGATATTTCACCTATTGGCAACTCTTTGCTACCACTGCCATTTTTTTGTCCAACATGGAGTTTTACACTCTGATTGTGTCCAACCACGGAATTACATATTGAATGCAATGAGTGATATTGTGATGTCATAAAAATTGTTAACCTAGCATGAAAATACCTTAGTTGTTATGAAACGGCAAATTTTACATAATATACATAAGAAAGGCTCTCATATAATCAAGATATATAATCCTAAACACTAAGTAACCAATTCATACATCTACAAAATATATCAGTACTTATGCTTATCCAAAAGAAAGTGATATGATATAATTGTGCTTTGTTTGGAGGTCTAATGGTATTAAAAGGAAGTGATGCTGTGATGCCTATCACTATAATCATTTTTCAAGCTGAATTTTGTTTACTTCTGCCCTTGAAGGATATTTGCTGTTCAAAACTTCTATAAAGAAATAAGTTCTCAAACAGCACACTCGTTATTTCTCATTTTACCCACCTCATCCTCTTCAAAAGAACACATCCATATAAGGCACAAAAAAGATTTCTTGGACAGAAATAAGAAACTTCTCAGGACTTGGGGTCAATAAAATCAAAATAGAAGCTCATTAGAAGATATTAGTTGTCCATGAACAATCTGTTCACAGCAGGAAAAGGCTAACAATGTGTGAAACATGCATGTTGAAATAGAAATTTTATAATGCAAAAGAATTATGATCATTTGAAGCAAAGAGGTGATCATTTTTCTACCATCACATAATGACATGGAATTAAATCACCATGAAGTTGAGTTATGATATGCAATCCAAGTAGATTGTTCATGGGATTAATCATCAAACTATAATAAGTCTATAACCCTTTGAAAAGAATTATAAAGTACCAACACGACAATATATATTTAATATTCACAGGATTTCAAGTAAGAAAATACCTTAATAATATAAAATCAACTTCTGATGAAACAAATTGTCATGAAACTTCAGGATGGTCAAAAAAGAAAGTCAAAGTTGCAGTCATGCATGCCAATGAATTTGATTAACGCCCCCAAAATCTGTCCAAATACAATCAAGAGAATCACATTAATTGTTTCTCACCAAGCAGGGTCAAACTAAGAATTTCATCAATACCCAATTTTGAAATAATAAACAATCCAGGGCCACCCAAACAATTCGAAATCATAATTAAAGCCCACCAATCAATCCTACCGAGGAGTTACATTCTCATCTGAATTGAAAAAACAAAACTCAAAAGAAACACCACTGATCTGAGAAGCTTTAAATTGTTTTAGAAAACCATGACCATTCAAACAACTTATCGGGTATCAATTTCTCGCCTTACATGCGAAATTTCCATGCAAGGGAATAAAAGGTATGAGCAAGTATAATTTTTACAGTAAAAAACAACAGAGAGATCCTCACCTCGATTTGTGAAACTTCATATGAAATCCTCACTTAAACTATTCTAATCGTTGAAAGTAAGGGTGGGAATGAGAGAAGAAGAGTCATGTGAAGCTGACTCAGAGCTAGCAAGCTTCGTCGGACCCATTCTTCGCCGGAAATCGTGGGCGCCGCGATGGAGAGCCAGTGTCGAGTGAGGGTGAAGACAAAGAGATTGAGGATGGGGGAGGAATGTGTGGAGGATTGGTCAACATTTGAGGAAGAAATGATTTATTTATTAGAAGAAGAGGAAAGGAATTGGGAAGACGTAGAGAGCAATTGAATAATAAACGGCTTCTCCTCATTAAAAACATATTCTATAACACCCCATTAAATCTGATAATAGGTGTTAAACCACAATTAAAACCCATTCCAGTGTGAACACGTTGGGGGTTGACCATACGGAAAACATCTAATTATATTAGATGAGTGTTTTAAGAGTTTTATGAAATTAATTTTAGCTGAATATATCATCAAAAATGGTAGGGCGAAGTCTCTATACTTCCCAAAACCAAATCCGATAGGTTCTCTATAACCGTTATTCAATGAGGCCTTAAAAATCTCATATTTCTAAGTGTCATGATAGAAGTTGTATCATATTATTTGGTAATTTCTTTAAGGTTTTCAATTTTCTAAAAGAAATGTTCCAAATGTTTTATGCAATATTCTGTGTTTCTTCACAGAAACTTAAATATTTCCTCTTAAGTCTTTTATTGTTTCAACTTGAGTTGAGTTGGACTGTGTTTAGGATTCTCTTTATCCTAACATGAACTTTGAAATCATATTGTGGGTGTATTCTTTTCTTGAATCTCACCAAGATCCGGAGTTCAAACTTGAATATCTATCTCTTTCGAGATTTGCACTCACTTTGATCTAATACTATTTCTTCAGTATTTGATCATTCATTTTAACCATTTAAAGGTTATCCGGATCACAATCATACACTTTAGGATTTTGGTTATTCAAGTTCCTCATCCAATGTCTCATCTCAACCTTCTCTCATGTTACACCTTTGGTTTCATTTCAAGTTCAAAAAAATGAACTTTACTTTGAATTATCTCTCTCTTGATCTTTTTAAGGATCTTCCCTTTAAGATCATATTTTAGAGTCTCATACCCTAATTTAAAATTCTCTTTTCTATTCGTTATTTAGAGTCTCTCATTACTCTAAATAATTAGTTTTTGATCAACTTTGAGAAACAATATCTCAATACTTATTTCTTTTCTGATCTACCACTATGTAAATCATACTTAGAATTAAGTTTCTCTATACGAACATTGTCCATAAGAGTGAAAATCTTTTTGGATGGTGCATTTTAGAACATTCTAAGTTCATATTCACCTCAAGTAAAATATTTATGACTTTTCATAAATATTTAGGATTTTTAAATCAAAAAAAAATCACAAAAAATAGCACCAATATATATATATAACACAATATATATATATATATCCAAAATATGTTAGAAATATTTAAATAATATTTCTAAATATTAATCTTCAGTTTAGGGAACTTTTTAAATGTGAACCTCATCTTACGGATAGTAGTTCTTTGGCATAGATGGTGAAACGCGTGTTTTCTGAGGCTTACCGAAGCTTAGGTCGCGGGTTCTACACCTCATATGCCATTAGGGGTGTCCAAACCTGGGTGCGGGAACGGGAATCGGCTTTCCCGTTCCCGTTCCCGGAAGGGGCCGGGAAAGGCTTCCCTTTCCCGGTTCCCACATATTATGAAGTTGGGAACATATAAATGGGGCATAAAAATGAAATATACACATACTGCCATACACAAACATTTTATTACCATTAAAACAAAACTAACACACAAGGATTACAAAAAAGTTTACAAATCATTCTCGGAGAATTCCCGTTCCCGACCCCCCGGGAAATTTCCCGGCTTTGTCCGGGACTGGAAATTCCCGGTCCCATTTGCCCGGGAACGGGATATGATGGACACCCCTATATGTCATAATGCCATATAAGTGCAAGCATTTATATTTCAAAACACAGGTTGGATAGCCAGTTAAATATATACGCAGTAGACATTTAATATGGAAAAACTCTTGCAGTATTGGTTGCACGTGGCTACGTGAGAACTGTCACATGTCATGCTGGTCGTGGGTTCTATCTCTCCCCCGGCCATTTCGCGTTGTTTTAATTAAATAAAACAAAACGAAATATAAATACTAACTGCAAAACATTACACAAAGAGGGTTAACTGGTCGAGCGGTTGGATTGAGTGGTTACACCACGTTGCCAACTATCTTGTTGTGGGTTTGATCCCACACTAGTTCACTCTTTATACCTTTTATGATTTTCCAGAGTACTGTATACTAACTAGTACAGGACCCGCACATACGCGCGGGTTCACTTGTTTATCATGTAATTTATATTCTACTTTTGCTCCATTTACTATTACTCTCAATCACTTTTTTAAGGGACAATAGTACTTACCACTAATGTAAACCCGCTAGCTTACTTCATTAGAGTTTTTTAAACCAAATATGTGAACATCTAATCATTGAACATATTATACAATCAAAATGTAACAAATACTTTTTTTATATACAAAATGTAACAAATATTGATGAATGAATACATTGCACAATTTTTTTTAATCACATTCTCATAGTTTTTGTCATATGTTTTGTTGAGAGTATGATTTTTTAATCAGAATGTTTTGATAGAAAGTGTACATTCCACGTTATTTGCACAGTTAATTTATTATATTAATTGGAAAAAAATATTGAGTAACCAAATGTAGAGGTGGTGTTAGTGTGTAGTTATTTTTGGGCAAAGTGTTAGTGGATGTGTGGGTAGTTTCATAAGTTACGTTGGTGTTAAAAGTAGGAATAGTAGGAGAAATAGTAGGTTATCCAAATAGTTTATGATTAAAAATAAATAAGGAAAACCATGAGAAGTAAGATAGAAAAATAATTTAAAAGGTAATGAAAAAAAAATAAATTTGATTATTTTTTTAAGGAAAAAATGAGAGAATCTATAGAAGATATTTAAGAAGAGATTATAAATTAGGGAGAAATTTTAACAACGCAATAAAGAATCAAATGTAAGTTTTTTTATCTTAAAATATATGGAGAAGGAATGTGCTTATATTCATATTTTTTGTAAAATAATTTATAGGAGATAATTAAGGAGATTATAATTTAAAGAGAAATCAAAAAGGATTTAATAAAAAATTATATGTTAGTTTATTTTTGCAAAAAATAGATGGAGAGAGAATGTGGTTATGTGCAGTTTTTTTTTCTAAAAATAGATGGAGTGAGTGGGTGGTTAGGTGAATGTAAATAGATTGAGAGAGAAAGTGCTTACGTGACTTCTAAGAATTCTTGCTTTTATCCCTCCCGTTATATATAAGATAGATATAGTAATATCTATGTGAAATCCTTCAACAAATAAAGGCACCCTTGGCAGAGCGTCCAGAAACCATATCTTCCTTTTTTTTTCTTCCTTTTTTTTAGAACGTCTAAACGACGTCGTTTTCAATTAGGGTGTCACCCCTAAAGTCCAGCCGGGTCATCCAGATCCGGTTGGACTCACGGGTCGGGTCCGACGGACTCGATCTCTCAACCACTCATATCTCCGCCGTCCGGTGTCCGTTTTCCGCGTTCTTATAGTTCATTTTCATCGGTTTTTCGTGACCTACACATTGAGACTATTTTTGTGTCCTAATTCTATCTATTTCAGGAAACCCAGTCTAGAAAATGAAAATTTTCATTTCGTTTTTTTTATCAGAAATTTCGTTTCGTTTACACTAAGTTTCGTATCTTTCCTCTCTCCACTCAGATTTGTCATAACTCTATTTCATGTCTTTTTATATTGTCCTATACAATATGATAAGACATAAATAACATACACAATAATCTCAGGCAGAAAGATAAAATGAATACAATTCAATTAATAGCATACACCATTTACTCGATAAAATTAAATGATTTTAACAAATGATTACACATAAATCATCAATTCACTAGATCATAAAATCCATTTTCGGAAATATATTAAACCGCATATTAGAATTTATATTCCAAAAATGAACAACCTAAAAACTTTCAGAACTATTGGGCAATGGAATAATGATCAATTCATAATTAAATGAACATAGCAGCGGAATATAGCTTCAAGAATAACATGCTCTGATACCAATGTTGGGTTTCGGGCGTACCTGGAGTCCGTAGAATTATTCAAGTACCCACGCGAAATTGGGACTACCATTATGGGATCCAATTACGATATACGACAGAAACATTTGATAGAGTTAGAGAGAAGAGAGAAGGGGGATTATGACTCTCAAGAGTAGTGGTTTCTGTATGAACTTTCTTTTTATTCTACAAATATTTTCCTCCAGAAGTAAAACGTTATTTTGATGATTCGCCATCTCCAGAAATCAGCAAGAACGTAACTGGAACCATTTGAAAAGAAACAACACCAAAGTTAATGAAACCACCAACCATTTCTAATTTCTAATTCACCATGAAACACAAAGATTATGTGGAGTAACTCACCCAATTGACGACTATGAAAGAGTGATAGAGAGAGAGAGGACGGAGAAAAACAGAGAGAGTGAGGAAAGTGAATACGAGTCTGTTGTGTTGAGTGTTGAGAGCCAAAACTATATATATGTGTGTGTGTGTGTGTGTGTGTGTTTCTAACAAGAAAAACCGTTTTTAGTTGGTTTATTTATTGTATTCAGGCCTGTTTGGATTTAGTTTCAATAGAATAGTTGTTAGAAAAATAGCTTTCTGAGAATAGATTTTGAGTAGAATAGTTTTTCTGAAAAATAGTTTTTGATAAAATGAGAGTGTTTGGATAAAGTTCAGTAGAATAATTTTTTAATGTGAAATTACCAAAAAGGAAGATTTTGCCCAAAAATTTATTTTAAAGAAAAGGAAAGAAAAGGGTAATTTTGGGTGAAAAGGGTAATGACTCGGGTGATAGTTTTTGGGTGTGAAAAGTAAAATGAAATAGCTTTTCAGATTTTGGCTTGAAAATGAGGTTTTGAATGCAAAATAGTTTTTCCAATTTTTTGGAATGTTTGGGAGGAATTGTTTAAAACCTAGGTTTTGTAGTGGAAAAACTATTTTGAGAGTTATCCAAATAGGCCCATAGTTGTTGAAGACCAAAGCCATCGGGGGCTTCAATTCAATTCAATCTAATCTATTGGGCCACCGCACTGTCTTTCTTTTTAGTTGCTAATAACTTGCTATGCTAATGCTATGGTCTTTCTTTGTGAATTTTATTTAATACCCTTTATCATAATTTACATGTGTTGTTTTACATTGTCATTTTTATTTTATGGGCCTATGATAAGGTTTTTATGTTCTGGGATGAGTTTTATGTAAGGATAAGTGTGTTTTTCTTATCTTGATTTTTTATTAGGCCCAAGGCATAACTCCTTCAAGAAAAAAAATACCATTTGAGGTCATTAATTCACTGTCTCAATATTGTAAGAACGGATCGGACTGGAAGGTCGAACCGGTTCAACCGTCGACCTCTTCATATTTCGACTCAACGGTTATTAGTTTAACTGTCGGTTCAACCATTGGTCTGAGCAATCTAACCGATTGAACCATGACCCGAAACCTTGTCCGGTCCGGCTTTTGCAACAATGGACTATCTAGAATAGCTTTGATAAAGACTCATTCACCCTTAACCATTTGTCTGGGGTTCGATCCCTGGCGTTAGGTATGGAGAAACATTAGATCTCTCGGGCCAGTTGTCCCTCCCTTTGAGGTACCTAAAAATCAGCGGATGATTATTCTCTTACTTGTCAAGTGAGGGGATACTTTGATCATGGATAAAAAAAAGAATAGCTTTGATCAAATATTTATGACAAAATGAACACTTTGCAGATTTTATACATTACCAACCACATAAAAAGATTTATTTTCTTCATTTTTCAATCATCATATGCCAATTAGGAAATTAGCTTGCATACTATCATTTCTCCCTAGTGATGGCCAAATAATCAGAGAGTAAAAATAATCAAACTAATCAAACTAAATAATAGACAATAATAATAAGGGAAAAAGACTAATAAAGTCTTCACAATTGATAAAAAGACAATTGAAGTTGTTAAATTGTAAAAAGGACAAGTTGGGTCATAGGCACCTAATACACATTAACAAATTTGGGCAAATGACTCAAATACCCTTAAAAACACACATTTATCCCACCCTCACAAAACACACCATTTCATTCCCACCCACCCTCTCCAATCTCAAATTGTTAATGGCATTTGAGTCTTTTCTCACAAATTTGTCAATGTCTATTAGGTACTTACGACCCAACTTGTCCTTTTTATAATTTAGTAACATCAATTGTCCTTTTACCAATTGGGAAGACTTTATTTGTCTTTTTCCCTTAGTTGAATTGATGATCACAAATAATATTATGTCCATCCAAATTCTGAGAAATACTCACAATAAATAATATTAACACACAATATCAAAGATGGAAGTGTATCGCCAATTCAAGTGTATCGCCAATTCAACACACGAGTAAGAGTCCGATGTGTCGTATCAAAAAAGAAGTCACCTCTCTTTCTTTGTCTTCTATGCTCATCAATATCTTCAGTTTTTCTTCTTCACTATCTTCTTCTTTAGATCTTCATTCTCCGGCTACCTCCTCCCTCTCCTTCCAAATGTTTTCTTCCATATTTGAATGCATACTGAGAATTTGAAAAAAAAATAACATGCATTTATTTTATAAATGCATACCGATGCTTATGTTAGAAAAATATGATTGTGTTAAAATGCTAAACTATTAAAAAATGTTGGTGAAACGTGACAATAATAAATAATGATTTAGATTTGAGTTGTTTTATGTGAATATCCTATATTTTACCCTATCACAGTCCTTTATATAGTTCCATTTATATTTTGTTATAGAACTTTTTACTCGAGTTGTGTTATTCCCATTTCAATTTAAAACTTGAACAAGAGAGTTGAAGAACAGTGCAAAAGAACGTTCACATAAAAAAACCAATTCAAAAATCTTGAATTAACCGTTCTAACTTAAAATTAGTTAATTTTAAAGATTAAATGGGCTGTTCTTACATGTCAAAAGATTCAATAAAGTCTTGTTTCTTTGAGAAAAATAAAAATAAAATTTGTTTGAATCCATATCATGCGCTTATATTTCAGACCCAAAAAATATCATGCGCTTATTAAAGAAAGACTATATTTAGCCAAAAAGAAAAATCAGTTATGCTTCTCTTGCCCTTTTTTGGTCATGTTTCTTCTTGCCCCTTTTCAGAAATCAAATACTATTCTACAACGGACGACAGATAATGCCTCTAATAATATAACAACATCTCTACTATTTCTACATAATTGATCTAAATTACTGTTTATTACATTTCAAACCTTTCCCTAAAATCGTTGGTAAATAACTAAATGCTTGTTCTTCACATAACCAAAAAACGGCCCCAACCCCCAAATCAAACCCATCATTTGCCGCCGTTAGAACAAACATTGCGTAAATGGGTCCCACCCAACTAAATCCTTAGTCAGCCACCTGTCCGTTTAGCAATAATAATTTATCACAATACACGTACGTGCGTTCATCTTCATTGATTCATTTATATCTCTCTCTTCTCCTCCAATTCATTCCATAATCCATACAATCAATTTCAACCTCCTTCTTCTTCCTTCATTTTCCCTGAGGAAGAAGGAAACAAGGTATTTGATCAGGTACGAACCTTGTTATGAGATCGTGCGCAATCAAGGTTGTGAGACAAGGTCTATTAACAAAAAAACAAGAGCCACTTAGATTTCATCATTTTTCATTTCTCTCGCTTGGATATCAATAATGGCGACGGAAGTTTTAAAGCCTCAGGATTGTTTGATTGAACGAATTAGGCAGCCTCCAGTTTCCATGAATCACTGTTATAATTCCTCCAAATCTATTATTCCCAAACCGGCAAAAAAAGCTGAGAGATTAGATAAGAAGAGAGAGGTTGTTGTTCGGAGGAGATGTAGCTCCGATGATATGAGGATTGCGAGGAGGAGAAGCGGAATAATTAGGGAGAAAGTCGCGATTCTTCGGAGAGGCGAGTCGCTCGATTCGAAATTTTTGAGCTTAGTGAAGAAGGAAGAAGAAGATGATGATCTTATGTCGATTTACGCCGGATCGGCGTTTGCAGTGTCTCCGTCACCGAGCTCGCTTCCGATTCCTTCTTTCTCAAGGAAGTCGTCGCCCTCGTCACCGTCAGTGGCCGTGGATGATTTCGCTACGCGAGATCTCCGCCGTCTATTGAGACTTGAATGACCACAGAACTAATATATAAATATAAGAACTAGTTGATTTTTATTGGAGAATCCTAATAAAACGAAATTAACCACTTAAAAATAACATATTTTGTATATTATTATATCATATGTTAGTTTTTAAGTCAAATAAACTAGTTTAGAAAAAAATTACGAAAATCGATTTTTATTTACCTTATTGGACTTGAATTGAGGATTCTCCAAAAAAATCAATTAACTCTTATATTTAGAAGTATATATCACACTTCCTTCATTATCAATTCAATTTCACCTTAGAATATTCTTTTTCTTCTACTTCTTCTTCTTCATGTATCAATCTTCTGCTGCTCCTGCTATGATGTGATGGTGACGCTCCTGACGTGAAGTTCGACCTGACCGTGTTTTTTTGAATCGGAAGGGAAGAACTGAGAATGGGGGGCTAAAATGTGAAGTTATAGTTTGTGATAGAGTTGTAGTTGTATTTGTATGAGATGTGAGGTTGTTAATTGTAATTGGTATGTTATTTAAGGTGAGAGGGGTGGTGGGTAAGGAGTGGGAAATGAGAGTCTGAATGTGTAAACTATGGGAAGATATTATTGGGGTGTGAACATTTTGTTAGCTTTATGACTTTAAGATGGGTCTAGTTACTTCCATCTTTGATGTTGTAGAGTAAAAATATTTAAATCAAATATATGGGCTCATTTTGAAAATGTTCACAAAACATTGTGATATTAAGTTGATATTAAATTTATCATTTTATATTTTTTTGAGTTTTTAATCCGATATCCTACATCAATCCATATGTCATTGGAAATACGATGTGATTTAAACCAATCTAGATCAATATTAGGGTCTCTGTTTTACTTAAGAATAAACTGCTGGTCAAAGAGTATGTTACATTCTTAAGGTTCGAACTCGAGACCTTATTCAAATAATGCTGGCTGAGATTAGAAAATAAAGTCACTATAGCTTAGTAAAGAAAGGATTATAGGACTATAAATAAACCCCTAAGGTTTTCTATTGTACCTTGCGTATTGTGCGCGAGTAATTAAGAAGTTCTAGTTCCATCTGCTCTTTTTCTCCCTTTCCTTTCTCCTATGTTTTCCTAATTGTTCATTCTAATTCTATACCTATCAAGTGATATCAAAGTGGTTTTTTTTGGCACAAACTTTATCCTTTGCTTCTCTGGTTTATGGGACCTATAGAGCCCAAATAATGAAGGAACAATTGCGCACTCTTAAACAACAGATTGTGTGTTCAATAGTTAGACAAAAACAAGTAAATGGCTTAGTGACGCAACTAATAAAGACCCTTTCAACTTTGATCGAACAAAGTAGGGCTACCCTAGAAGATCAAGAACACAACAACCAAGAGGTTATTTTCGATAGACCGAGTGAATGACCAAACAGTGATCAGCATAATGGTTACAACGAAACCATGGGAGGCCACACCAATTTTAGTATACGAAAATGGTGCTTCCCAAGTTTACTCCTAATGATGACTCGTCCAAGGTTAAATAAAGTAGCAAGCATTCATCTGGACGAGAAAAAAAGGGATCATAATTAGCAACACCATACTCTCCTTCCCTTTCTAGATGTTCTTTAGCCTTGCTACACTTTACTTAGTTTGGTCACACTCCCCTTCAATTATAAACCAAATGAGTGATCATTAGAAACAACACACTTTCCTTCCCTTTATAGATAGATGTTCTTCACCCTTGCTGCACTTTTCTTAGTTCGGCCACTCCCTTTTCCATTCAACCAAACCAACCAAAATAAGGTTAATATCTCTTTTGTCCTTCCATTGCCTCGCTTTTGTTCCCTTCCTCTCCTTCCCCTCAAACCAAATAAGCCCCCATTTGTAACTGGAATGATGACTATAACATCAGAGTGTAGCCCGATCAATACTTGTAAGAAAATGTATGTGCTCAAATTTAGTGTTACATATTGTTTTGAAAATAGTTGTCTTCAATAAAGGAATGCATACATTTTAATAATAAATAGCTACAACAAGTGCATGTTAATTCACCATAATCACCACAAAAAAACTCGTTGTAAGGCAACGTTTATTTTCACCACTTACTAGCTAGCGTTTATAAACACCGAAGTACTTTAAATTCACGCCACTTACAAATATATTATTTTTTCATTAGAATTTTTCAAAATTCTCAATTAAATCTTATATTTTAAAACTAATGGAGTGGTATTTAGCAGGCCGGGGAAGGTTCTATTGTATTGTGGATAAAAGGTACAAGAGGAGAACGAGAATTATTATCTTTCAAAAAACCCCAAAAATACTTAATAAAATCTATCACTATAAACATGACGAAAATGCTCTGTTGCTAGCAAAGTCACTGATATTGGTTGTTCAAACAATAAGTACTTATATTTGGCCATGCTGCATGGTTTTTACTTTTTATAGTCCTTTAGCAATGTTGCTAATTTCAAAATATGAAATTTAGTTAACATTTTTTTGGAGAAATCAAAGAAGATATGTATCACTTAGTCATAATGTATATTATTGTGTATTATAAGATTATATGTTAACTTATAAGTCAAATAAATTAGATTAGAGAAAAATTAAATAAAATCAATTTAAAGGTAACTTAAATAGATTTTTAGAATCTTCAAAAAATGTCAATTATATGATCATATGTATGTCAATTATATCATATTTCTAAAAACAGAGTAGTGAGTAATTAATATATATATATATATATATATATATATATATATATATATATATATATATATATATATATATATATATAGGCTGTCAAATAGTACTTATATTTACTATTTTCAGGATCATCAACTAGATTGTTGATGTAATGGAAATTGCTTATCGAGGATATAGCGCACAACATTATTTAGAAAAAATATCAACTCAAATATCATATTCTTATGTACTTGTATCTTTCTTTTGGGACAATTTTGTTCAAGGGGGATAGTGATGATACAAAACTTTACCCAAAACTACGTCTCTAATACTAAAGTTTCGTGAGGTGTAAAAAAGAGTACTCAACTTGGGTTCAAGTGCAAATATAGTATTTTCACTTGGGAATGAGGGGTATAAGAGTCTTTTCGCATCTAAATTTTATTTCTCTCAAGTGAAAATATTATATTTACACCTGAACCCCAAGTTGAGTACTATTTTTGCAGCTCATGAAACTTTAGTATTGAAAACGCAATTGTAAGTAAAGTTTAGTATCACTTTTGCATCTTTACCTTTTATTCAAAAACAAATTTCCACATATAGATTTGGATTCAATGAGAGGTAGTGTATTTTTTTTTGGCCAAATGAGAGGTAGTGTATGTTACTTGCACCAACTAACTACATATTGTTTACTAATCCTCTCTACCCACGATTTTTGACAATTTTTACGAGTTTTGCTTAGTACGAAATTTAGGAAAATGTATTTTGCTTACCATGCTCAATTTATAAGTTTAATTTGACCAAAGATAGTGTACCAAAAAATGAAGTTTAATTTGACCAAAAGTTTAATTTTATGGATATTTTTACACTTTAACCCTAATTCTTTTACATGAATGTATGCTATTTCACCTTTTACTATTTATTATGGTGACTTGTGGGGACGTTGTATTCTTGAGGCAGATTGGGTGTTTAGTAAACATAAAGCTATAGATTTTAATAAATTGAGATTTAGTGTTTCGCATTTAATTTCCAATTATAAGAACCTATATTTCATTGAATAATTGTGCGGATTCAATTTCTTGAGGTCAAAATGACAATCAAAATGGAAAAGAACTTCTCCTGAAAAACAAAATTCTAATAAAAATTAAGCAGAGAAAGTATCACTGTTAAATTGTTATTAAATAAAAACTATATATAATCATTGTGGAGTGTAAACATCATTTTGCCATTTACTAATTATACGGGTCTATTTTTGTTTCGGTAATACTTGCGCACTCATCACATTGCTGATTCCATTATGATTGGTTGCTGATTATTTTATATTATCATTATTTGTAAGAATAGCTAGCTAGAACTTGCAATTAAGACTTTCAAAAGTATGGTTTTGGGAAGTATCTGAAGATTTGCACTGCTCAAATGGAAGTACACTTCAAAATATATATGCCATTTCTATATTTAATCATTTGATATTATTGAACTTATTTCTAAGAAACAACTCATCATACATCTTACTTAAAAGATTAATTTAATTCTGACGACTTACATGAAACTTAAAGAGTTTTCATAAATAACTTTGGAGGTGGTAGGAGTAAAGTTGGAAAGTTACAATATTTTAGTACAGAGTTAATAAAATTCAACATTATTTTAATTCTAGCAAAACAAGTTATTAGAAGTGGCTCATATATTAAGTGGGTATGATATTTTTTGATCTTTTTCATATTGCAATTTTTTAATGTGTTTTATTTTATAAGTGTGTATATTTAATTTTGAAAACATCTTATACCACCCCATTAATAAGTATAATATTTTTGGCTACTTATTCGCTTCCTCCCTCACCTTCTAAAACCCTGAACATCCAAGACTATATATGCCTCTTAAAAATTCAGTGTAGATAACCCAACAGAGTGAATTGGTACAATCGACAAATAATTGATTAATTTCTTATGGATGTTGCTAGCTAGGATATTGATTATATATGAACAGGAAAAAATCTCGTTGAGAGACAAGACCCATCTTTGTAAAACCTTTTTATCAACTATGTATACATCATATTTCAATTTGAACAACGTGATACCAAAGATATATAAACAAATATAATAAGCCAAGTCTAATCCAATTATTTTAAGCGCAGTTGAGAATTTCTTATACTAAAGTTTTTTTTCCAACGAATAGCTTATATTATTAAACTGCAACTCCCTCTCTTTTTATTTATTCTAATTTCTTTTTATATTTACCTTCTTAACTCGTATTTTAATATTACTCCACTTCTTAATATAAGAACTCTTTTGTGAACTCCTTTATATAAGAACTATTAGACTAATATTTTGAGAGACTAAATTTAAATAAATGACTCAATTATAATATATAATACATGAGCTCTTTGATTAGCTTATGTCATGTAAATTATTGAACTTTCTTAATATTAATAAATTATTCAGACAAGATATAATACCATGTTATACATACTTTCCTCTCATCTTAAAGATGGATATAAACAAACTACATAATATATACACATAACTTATAAAGGAAGTTGTTTCTCTACTGATCTAGACATAGAATGTCAATGATGGATCTTTATTTAGTGCTCATCGGAATCTATTCATCTAAAATCTGATGGTATTAATTCAAATATTAAATTTTAATAATAATAATAATAATAATAATAATAATAATAATAATAAAGTTATAACTTTATTATCTTATTAACAAATGTCGCCTATAATATGATCACCTAATGCTCATCATTATTATGAGTATGGAAAGTCTTTCCCTTATTTCGGAAGGTTTAGTTTGATCATTATTAAATTATTAAATATGAAAATAGAAAGTTTCTCTATAAAATTTAGACAAACTATCTCTGTTAAAAGCTCATCATATAAAACAGTGTTTCCATCAAACAATGTACCTAATATATATCTAATAATGCAAATAATGATTTTTGAACTGAAGTAATGCAAATAATGATTGAAGAACGTATATCAGTAAGAATCAACACATCATTTTAATAAATAACTAAATGAACTTTAATTTCTTTAACGTACAAGTTAGTCAACTATCTACTCAAGTAATAACAGACAAATAAAAGTTCCTTCAATAATTTCCCAACGCCCAAACCCATCAAAATCACACTACTTTTATCCCACTTCTCTATGTCTAATTCGGGAGTGTTCCATTATTGAAATAGAATTCTCACTTATCATGCATTACTTAATTTCTTACTTAATGGATTGATACACACACAAATATATGCACTTATATGTACATACAGATTGATGGATATAAATATATGTAACTTGAATTGAAATTGAAGCTTATCTCATCATATCCAAAAGCACAAGCAAAAGCAAACCTATAAGCCAACACATAATTATTTGATCCAATCAAAGAAACAATCCATCATATTCGCGTAGAAGCAATGAACTCTCTTTAATTTGCTTCCATTTATATACTTAGCTTCTCTTCTTGTATATAAGTATACACAATAATCCTTCCATCTATAAAAACGTAACCAACCAAACATCATCCTCACATATATAAATAAACACACACACACACACACAAACACATCCTTGTGATGAACTTGTATGATTCATTAATTAATCATCCATTATCATCACTAGAAAGAGGACAATTATCAAACTCATCATATCATCAAAAATTCATCATGGGTGCAAAATCTTCCAAGAACAATAATAACAACAACAACAACAACAATGACACATCCATGTCCAGCAAGGCCTTCAACAGCCTCGGCAATCTCATCAAACTCCTTCCCACCGGCACTGTCTTCGCCTACCAATTCCTCAACCCGATCTTCACCAACGACGGCAAATGTGGGACCCACCTTAACAAGTACCTAACCGGCGCTCTCATCATCATTTGTGCCTTTAACTGTGTCTTCTCCAGCTTTACCGACAGCTACAACGGCAGCGATGGCCGGCGACACTACGGGTTGGTAACCACCAAGGGGATATGGCCAGCCACCGCCTCCGACGGAGTAGACATGAAGGCGTATAGGTTGAGGTTTGGAGATTTTGTGCATGCTTTGTTCGCGTTAATGGTGTTTGCTGTGTTGTCACTTTTGGATAATAACACTGTCCATTGTTTCTACCCAACGTTTGAGACGCAGCAGAAGATCCTGTTGCAGGTTTTGCCGCCGGTGATCGGAGCTATCTCCGGTGGGGTGTTTGTGATCGCCATGGTATTGGGTATCCTGTGAGCACTGATGATAATGTTAGTACAAATAGTGGAACATCCCAAAAGGCCTAATATTCGATGTCTAATTTGTGTGATTATATCTATATGTTGATATGGTTAATTATGTTTGGTTTGGTTTTAGTGGATGGATGTTTGTGTATGTCTATTTAATTAACATGATGTTCTCTAATATAATTTCAATTTGTTTGTAAAAATTTGAGGAGGAGGAGAATTATTTATGTATGTGACTTTTGAGTTTTGATTGTCTCTCTTGTGTGTTATCCTATCAACTTTCAAGAACAGGTCATTTGGTTGCCATATGGGCAAAGATGTATGGCTTTGGAAATAGTAATACATTGAAATAAATGTTTTTTTACATTTTATTTTTACTATTATGAAAATACTTTTTTGTTATGGAAATAGTAATTATTCTATTTCATTTTTTAATAATTTATCAAAGATAGCTAGGCACAAATATTTACACTTGGATAGAAAATAATCATCAATGTTTTAAGCACGAACTCATGCGTTTTAAATAGAGACTTGATTTCTATCCATTTGTTTTGTGATGTTTAGTTAGCACATCACTAAACCAAGTATCTTGTTAAAAATCATTATTGTAGCTGCTACCCTTTCTCTATGTGCTGCTACTTTCATTTATGTATTTTTGGATATTTTCTCCGTTTTCTAGGTTAGCTAAGCTAGGCTAATGAGTTCCTCCCTTTCCTTTGCTTATATATTTATAGTTGCAATCAAGATTTTAATTAATGTCATTTTGCCTTTTATAGAAAAAGTTTGAGTATCACTTCTCTGTCATAACATCAACAAGAGAAATCATCTTGGCCCCAACATTATTTACATATTAAATGAATATTTATCAGATGAACTCATGAAAGTTAACATGGGAATAAAAGTAGAATTAGGATAGAACTTTGATGCAAGAGCTAAAAAAGAAGTCATATCCTTATAACATATACTAATTCTTTGTCCACAGCAATGAAGTTGGTTTTTTTTTAAAAAAAAAAATCATTAACAGCTCAAACAATGATAAACCAATGTTTGAATTCCCATTGAAAGAAAATATTGCGTTCATTGCTCGACAATAGCTCAAACATTATATCCAATAAAAAGATATATATGTGAGTATGTGACTGGTAAAAATCAATTCTCATCCCATGAGCCCCTCATCCCATCCAAATACATTAATCAAAAGATGATTTATACTACAAGCTTTATATTGCATGAGATTGACACTTTTCGATGGTCACAACTCACAAGGAATTCTTGATCTTATTCTAAAACAGAGTCTAGATTTCCACGCATGTGAATGTAACAAACTAACAATGCAAAATGTTAGGGGTAACGTGAAATTATGTCTTGAAATCTTTATCCAAAATTTGAGAAATATTGTATTTTCTGATCTTTAAGATCGATTTGGTAGACAAAGAGAAAGAGAATGTAAAGACGAAAGATATAGAGGAAATGGGAGGATGAACCCAAAATTCAGACGATAACAAACCAACGAAAATAATTAAGTGAGGTATAGGGGAAAAAAGTAATAAAGACAAAAAAATTTTATTTCTTACGAGATTAATCTAATAATATGCAATACTTCATAAATCCCTAAATATAAAACTCATTTGAGAGGTAAGTGTGTTCCTCAACATAAAAATTCTTTCTATTTTTTTATATTCTTTTACTAAATTATCTCTGTTGATACTTCTCAAAAAATAAATAAAGATGAGGCATGTGATAATAATTAACTAACTTAGTTGACATATTTAATATGATTAAATTATTAGGTAGTTACGTTTTATATTTATGATGGGAGGGAATAGTATTTAGAGCGAGCAACATACATGTCACACTCACATACATAATTAAAAAATAAATAAATCATCAAACTTCCCCTATACTAAATAATGAACAAGTCTTGTATTTAATTTGAGATAGTTTATTCCTAAACTATAATTGAGTATATGTAAAAGACTTTTGAATCATTGCTACTTATATAACTAAGTTTATAAAATGATCATTAAAAGTGGTGTCCCTCCATCCCCTCTTAATAATACATATACCTCTCCTCCCTTTCCCTTCCCCTTCCATTAAACTAAACAAACCCTTACGATTAGTAGTCCCCATGATTAATAATTAAGTTTATAAAATGATGCATCTCTGTTCAAAACTATATTGAAAATGCCAACAAAAAGCGTGAAGTGAAAGGATATTCTTAATTTTTACCAAAAAAAAAAAGAATATTCTTCATCGTTGCTCATGTTTATAATTAAGAGGATAAATTTTCGTTGTTTTATTAATAAGTCACATGAAGTTTTTTACTTGAGTATTGACTTCAAGAGGATGAGTTTTTCACATCATAAGAATATTCTTCCTGTTGACTTTATATTCTTAAAGAAGATGATGGGGTGTTGAATACGGATTAATAACATGTTATTTTATTGGATTAGGGAATATTACAAAGCATAATACTTTGGTCTGATCTACACCAAAAAACACTGGGCAGAAACACTAAAAATAACATAACTCAACATAGATAGGTAAAAAGTCATTATTACAACTGAATATCATACCGTCCTTATCATTTTGTCGGTAGAAAAGTTGTCACCAACAATAAAGTCATTGTGAGTAGTGATTGTTAAAAGAATAATTATCCTAATAGATCTAAACATCTTATGAACAATAAACCAACTAAATTGGTTTTTTAAAAATATTTATAAGTATATCTCACGAAAACAAAATAACCGATAAACACAAATTTGAAAGATGAATGTTAGGTAGAAGAAATTATCATTGTCGTCTGAACCCTCAAATCAATTTATTTCTATAGAAGAAATCAATACACACTAGGAATCCAAAAAATATGAAAATAAAAGCATAGTGTTGTAAAATACATATGTCGGAACCGGGGAGAGAAACACCATGGAAAAAACTTAAACGACAGTGAGAGAAGAGCTTCCACAACCCTAAAACTTAGAGAGCAAGGGCCTTTCACAACATGCATGTTTGGGTGTTAAATATAAGGATTAATCTATTGGCCAAAAAAACGGATTAATCTATGAAGTACTAAATTGGAACAAATATTAAACAAGAACAATTTCAGTAAACATGGAGCTCTACAATATTAAAGTCTCGTTTCCAATCACAAGAGCTTTCTTCCTTCCCTTATTGAAACGATATTTTAATTTGAAGAATTCAGCAGAATCAACTTCTTCAAGTCAAAATTAAATGACAATTACAATGGGAAAATAACATATGCCTGAAAAATAGAAACTCTTGTGAATTCGGCAGAGAATTGAAAGGATCAGTATTAAACATCTACTATGTAAATATTATATATAATCGTTATCAAGTGAGGATCATTTAGCCATTTACTAATAATATGGGTCTACTTTTAATTTGGTAATAGTTGCACTCACTTTGCTGATTCCATTATAATTGGTTGCTGACTATTTTAGATTATTCTTATATGTAAAAACTAGCTGATTTGCACGGCTCAAATGGAAGTACACTTCAAAATTCAAAATGTCATTCTACATTTAATCATTTAATATTATCCAACCTATTTATAAAAAACAACTCATCATACATAAGTTTGAATTTTCACTCCGACCTTATTTTGCAAATAACTTTGGGGTGGTATGAGCCTAGGAATGAAGTCGAAAAGTTTCTATCTTTTATGACAGAGTGAATGATTAAATTCGTGATTTTTAATTATATTTAAAGTAAAACATGATAAAAGTGACTGGCAAGTAATATTTATTTCTTTTTTAAGTTTATTTTTTAAAAATGTGTTAATTGATTTATACAAATCTCATTTTGAAAATATAAATTTTAATGAACTTTTTATTCTTAATTAATTATTTTTCTCTCCACTAAGTATAATACTTTAGTTACTCATTAATTCTCTTTTCCCGTCAACTTCATTAGATAACCCATATGATTCAATTGTTACAATTAACAAATTCATTATTTCCTTCTACATATTTTTAGAACCCTTGATCATAAAACAATATCTTGTTATAGAGCGAGGGAGACAATTAAAACCCGTTTCTGTAAATTCCTTTTATGAACAATATATTCATCATGTTTAAATTTTAATTGAGCAACTCGACACCAAAGATTTTTTTTTTTTTTGCCATGGACACCAAAGATATATAAACAAAAATATAAGCAAAGTCTTATCCGATATTTTAAACCCAGTTGATAATTGCTTGCTTATATTAAATTTTGTTGTCCAATGAAATGCTTATAGTAAGCTTTGCCTACATACTTTAGAACAAATTAAACTTATATTATATCAATTGTAAACAAATTATGACATCGTCATATCTTTTTTCTTTTTGTTAAAGAAATAGAGTCCACCAATGTTTGAAGCTTGGAACCTTGAGGAAAAAATAATTAACAAACTTTTATATTTTGTTGAACTCTTTTAAATAAGATCTAATTGACTAATTTTAAAACATTATGAAAGTTCAATAAATTACTTAATTACTTTATATAGTCCATGAATGAATCCTTTGTATGTATGTATGTATGTATGTACGTACATATGTATCAATTTATAAGTCACACATAGTTTGGAGAAATATTTATAAATATAATATACAAGCGATTTAAACGCACTCTCATTTTATTTTAAAGATCGGAATACACATAAGTTATGGAATAGTTTCCTAACTAAAGATAAGTACAAAATGTATATAATATAAAAAAATATAAACCATTTAGGTAGGATTCAAAGGAACTAGATATACTTAATTCTATTTACCTACCTTTTTTCTGGGCAGAGGAGATTGTTCTGTACACATAACACACGCAAAAACTTATGGACTGTTAGCGAGGGATTAAAAAAAACTAGTTTTTGATCTAAACAAATAAGCATATTGTTAAATTTTTATTTGGTGCTAATCAAGTAAGAGATTTGGACCATTTAAAATTTATTCATGTCGATTCAAAGATTAAATTTTTTTAGTAGTTAATAAAGTTATTTTTAAAATAAATGTTGGCAACAATATGACCATTTCGTACTCATCATTTTTAAGAGCTTGAAATGTCTTTGCTTGATTTCACAAGGTTTCATTGAATTAGATCTTTAATATGAAATAATTTAAATCCATTTACTCTAACATTTAGAAACCTTAGGTTCCTGCCCAAACTATCTTTATTGAATACTCATATGAGGATTTCTATCAAACAATATATTTAATTCAAATAATGATTGAAGAATGTATTTTGGTAAAATGCAGAGAATGTATTTTGGTAAAATGCAGAGAATGTATTTAGTCAATAAGCAGTAACTAACTTAACCAAATTTTCTGCGCACACACACACACACATCCACTCAAGCAGTATATAAATAAATGTTCTTTCAATCTCAAACTGTAAAAAGGACACTACTTTTATCTCACGTCCATATCTAATTCGGTAGTGATCAATTATATATAGATATAGATTCTCATCTTTACCATGCATGAATTAATTTCTTACTTAATTGATCATATACATATCCAAATATACACACACACACACAAACATATAAAATTGTGTGTGTGTATGTGTGTGTGTGTGTGTGTGTGTGTGTGGAGATGAGTAATAAAGCTGACCTCGTCATGTCCAAAAGCACAAGCAAACGCAATGCTATAAGCCAATACTTGTATATTAATTGCACCGGTAAAATAAACAACCCAAATTTACGTAGAAGCAATGAACTCTCTTTGAACCAAAAAAAAAAGGAAAAAGACAGCAATGAACTATTTCCATTTCCATTTATATACTTAGCTTCTCCTTATCGTGCAATGTACGAGTACATATGTGTGTGTGTGCACTGCACACATCAACCAAACACCATCCTAACGCAAAGTACACACACAAAACATACATATATCCTTGTGTGATGAACTTGCATGATTCATTAATCAATCATCCAGCATCATCACTTGAAAGAACTCAATCAAACTCATCAAATCATCAACAAATCATCATGGGTGCAAAATCTTCCAAGAACAATAGCAACAACAACAACAATGACACATCCATGTCCAGCAAGGCCTTTAAAAGCCTTGGCAATCTCATCAAGCTCCTTCCCACCGGCACCGTCTTCGCCTACCAATTCCTCAACCCAATCTTCACCAACAACGGCAAGTGTGGGACCCACCTCAACAAGTACCTAACCGGTTCTCTCATCATCATTTGTGCTTTTAACTGTGTCTTCTCTAGCTTTACCGATAGCTACGCCGGCCGTGATGGCCGGCGGCACTATGGGGTGGTAACCACCAAGGGGATATGGCCGGCCCACGCCGCCGACGGCATAGACCTCAAGGCCTATAAGCTAAGGTTGAGGGACTTTGTGCATGCTTTGTTCTCTCTAATGGTGTTTGCGGTGTTGTCACTTTTGGATAATAATACCGTTCATTGTTTGTACCCAAAGTTTGAGACACAACAGAAGATTCTATTACAGGTTTTACCACCATTTATTGGAGTTATTTCTGGTGGGGTGTTTATGATATTCCCTAATCATCGCCATGGTATTGGATATCCTGTGAGCACTGATGATAACGTTAGTGGAAAAAGTGGAACATCCCAAAAGGTCTGATTAATTGTATATGAATGACAATGTTTACTTACAGTGTGTGTTTGTGTTGACCTGTGTATGTTTAATTTATATCTATTTTGTGATATGGTTATGTGTGGTTTCTTTCATTTGTTTATAAAAATATGACAAGAATTATATGCATGTGACTTTTAAATTTTCAGTTTTGCTTGTCTCTTCCATGTAACCCTTCCAGGTTTAAAGAATGGGTATACTTTGAAATAAATGTTTTTATATTTTGTTTTTCTTATTTATGAAACTACTTTTTTGGTATAGTTTTATATTTTTATTCGATTTTATGTTTTTAAATAATTTTAAAGATAGCTTGCAAGGAAGAACAATTCACATTTGAACAGAAAATTATGACCTTTTATCTAAGCATGGACATCCTAATTAAGCAATCCTATTTAAAGGATTGCAAGTGTTAAATTGTGCACCGTTTTAAGGGATTAAAATTTGATTCGTGGTCAGAGATTAACTTTAAACCTAACACGTTTATTATTATTTTTTCATTTCATTTCGATAACATTCTATCCTTTTAGTATTCAACCGTTTTTTATCCTATTTTATATGTTTAGGTAACCAATTAATTCACTAATGTTTAGTTGATTGGGCTGGTAAGTGGGCTAAAACCCTGCAAGAACGAGAACATGTGTTCAAATAATGGGAAACACTCTTATTGGGAAAGGGACAACTTTGTCTATGTGGACAACACTCCTATTTCTTGAGTATGAATTACTCAGTTGCCAATAGGCCCGGATCACCGGATAGTGATTGACAAAAAGAAAAAAGAAAATAGTCAATTAATTCAAATACCTTTGGGGGCTCATATACTTTTTTCTAAAGTCTAACTTCTAACATAGATCTGAACTCGATCCCATACTTTTGTGATATAGTTGGCCCGCAATTTCCATTCATTCATTTATGGATTTTTTTCTGTTTTCTTGGGTAGCTAACCTAATTTAATAAATTTTCCTCTTCCCTATGCATCTATGCTTATATATACTCTTTGGGGTCCTAAGTATTCCCTCTAGTCTAATATATAAGAATCAGTAGCTAAAAAACACTAGTTGAGTGTCTGGAGTTAATATTTCTTTTCCAATATTGCTCATATTTATTATGATACTTTTAATAGAGAAATACTTAAGCATCAATAAATATGAAAGAGAGTTAGGGGTAAAGTAGGAAAAAACTCATTAAATAAAGAGAGATTGTGAGATAAACTCTTATATTTGAGACCAAAATCATTCAAATTTTGGGCTCTTATGTTAGGGACATGAGTGAGTATAAGATCTATTCATCTAATTTAGGGTGAAGGTGCAAAAATGATACTAAACTTTACCTAAAATTGTGTTTCTAATACTATCTCCGGTCCTAAATATAGGACCTAGATAACTTTTTTTGGAGAAGTTAAGGTTGCAAAATAGTCTATTAAATCATGACATATTTGATATATTTTTTGATTATCCATTAGTTTATAAGTAAAATAAACTAGTTTAAAGGAAAAAATTAGGTAAATCAATTTATAATTAACTTATTTTGCTGTTTTTTAGGATTTTTCAAAAAAGTCAATTAGGTCTTATATTTAGGACAGGGGGAGTACTAAAGTTTCGCGAGGAGCAAAAATAACTCCAAACTTAGGGTCCAGGTGCAAATATAATATTTTCACTTGAGGGAAATAAAATTTAGATATGAAAAGACTCTTAGTCCCTCATTAAATAAAGAGGAATGAGGGCATAACAGTCTTTTCATATCTAAATTTTATTTCACTCAAATGAAAATACTACCTCCGGTCGTAAATATAGGACCTAATTAAATTTTTTTTGGAGCGATTAAGGTTGCGAAATAGGTTATTAAATGATGACATATTAGATATATTTTTAGATTATTCATTAGTTTATAGGTAAAATAAACTAGTTTAATGGAAAAAAATTAGGTAAATCAATTTATAATTAACTTATTTTGCTTTTTTAAGGATTTTTTAGAAAAAGTCAATTAGGTCTTATATTTATGACCGGAGGGAGTACAATATTTGCACCTAAACCCCAAGTTGGGTAATCTTTTTGCACCTCGCGAAACTTTAGTATTAGAAATGCAATTTTGGGTAAAGTTTAGTATCATTTTTCCACCTTCTCCCTCTAATTTAATTAGATCAATGATTAGTTTAGTTAAAATAACATGATATTATCAATACACCCTAACTATATATTTTTACTTCTACCCTACCTCTCTTGGTCCTTTATTATTTAAGAGCATTAGTATGGATAATTCAAGTAAAAGTTGCGATCAATTATAAAGAGGTACTTCTTCCAATTCTAAATATAAGACCTATTTGGAAAGATGAGTTTAGTTCTTAATATAGGACATATTTAAAATTCTTACCAACTTTCACGCAAATTATCCTTATCAATGTTTCCCAATAATAGACAAAGAAGAAAGGTAGGGATGGAGTAAATGTAGATAGTTAGAGCCTAGAGCATATTTGTAATACTACCTCTGGTCCTAAATATAAGACCTAGTTGACTTTTTTGGAAAATCCTAAAAAAGTAAAATAAGTGATCACTTGTAAATTGATTCACATAATTTTTCACTTAAACTAGTTAATTTAACCTATAAACTAATAGTTAATCTAAGAAAATATATCATAGTTAACTAACCTATTTTGCTTCCTTAACCTCTCCAAAAAAAGTCAATTAGGTCTTATATTTAGGACCGGAGGGAGTATTATATTATTTACCTAAATATAAAACTTGTATCTTGATATGATTAATGGAAATGTTGCAGTTGTTAATGCATATGTTCAATTGTTAATAAGTATGCTCAAGGTTGTTAAACTCGTGAGTTTAAGTAAACTCGTGGAGATAAAGTAAACTCGAATCGTAAACTCGGATCGTAGACTCGAATCGTAACCTCGTAAGCATTTACGTTTATAAAAAACATGTATTTCTTTTATACAACTGAATAAGAATACAAATGATTATAATAAATTGACTTGAATTCATTTTAAATATAGATAGTAAATGTAAATATATCAATATTCATACTATATCAACTTCAATAGATAAATTTCTATGAAATTCATATTTAAATTCATTAAATTTTGTCGATTAAAAACAATTAAAATGAGTTTAATAGCAAGTTAACACAATTTTCTGTAAGGTAAAAAGTAAAAACAGTGAATTCACAATGTAAACACATTCTACCAAATTTTCAAAGACTGAAAATTTAAGTGACTCGTGACACGTTTTGGTTAGATAGTGTCGTAAAAACGGTAAAATCGGAGAGTCAACTCGCGAGTTTGACAACATTGAGTATGCTCCATTTGTAAATTGAAATGTGATCTTGTATGATCCATTTGTTAATTGAAATGTTGCATTTGTTAATAAATATGAGCTGATTGTTAATAGATATGTTGCAGTGGTTAATCGAGAAGGGATGAGGAGGTTAGGTAGGTTTGTTTTTTTAGGAGGGTATTTGAGTGTTTTCGCAATATTTAACAATGTCAATTCAGTATTTGGTACTTCCATTGTTCTTTTGAAAATTTGAGTACCTTGATTGCCCTTTTGCATATTCAGAGTACCTTGTTTGTCATTTTCCCGAAAAAGTTCTCCATGCACCATGACATGGCATTTCGCTCATCCCATATGCCCCTCATTAAATTCCACCCAAATATATCAAGCAAGAGATCAGTCACACAACAAATTTTATATTGCTTGAGACTGTCTTTCGATGGTTACAACTCAAAGGATTCTTGATGATGGAATTGTAAAACAGAGTCGAGAAACTGGTATTTCCATGTTAATAAAACAACTCAGAATATGCTGATAAAAAAAAAAAACAACTCAGAATATTAAGGGTGCTACGTGAATTTATGTCTTGAAATCTGTATCCCTAAATTTAAGTAGTTATATTTTTCTGATCTTTGAGATAGATTTGGGATAAAAGAGAGGAAAAGTGTCAAGACGAAAGATATAGAGGACGTTATGTCCAGAATTCAATTCAGAGGAGAAGAATCACAATACCCCTTTAAACATTTCTAGATATCACTCCTATTCTTATTCTCAAACTAACCTCATATAATCCCCTATATTATATTTTTATTTTTAAAAAAACAACAAAACTTTTAAAATTATACTACATATATAGTCTTTAATATAAAGTATTGTCTATAACTTCATGTTTTCTATTGAATCAAGAGCAAAAGTGCAAATGTCACTAAATTTTGCCCATAAGAGCATTTCTAATACTCAAGTTTAATAAATGAGTATCATTGATGCACCTTGTGAAACTTGGTCATCAGAAACGCTCATAGAGGAAAAGTTTAGTATTAGATTTGCACCTATGTCCTTGAATCAAATCTTACACTCCCTCCAGTCCTAAATATAGGACCTAGTTGACTTTTTTGAAAAATCCTAAAAAAAGCAAAATAAGTTAATTATAAATGGGTAAAGGTGCAAAAATGGGTCCAAACAATTACGCCAGGAGCACATAGGG
Source organism: Mimosa pudica (assembly GCA_029929735.1). Classification (NCBI taxonomy): domain Eukaryota; kingdom Viridiplantae; phylum Streptophyta; class Magnoliopsida; order Fabales; family Fabaceae; genus Mimosa; species Mimosa pudica. The sequence goes on along the minus strand of JAKELP010000029.1, from coordinate 7,863,540 downwards.
GGAAGAAGTATTTTCGGGTTCAATTCTGGGTCTGAAGAATTAATATTGGTGCAATATAGGGTACGCCGTTAATGTTGACTGAAGTTGACCGTTAAACGCTGACGTGGCAGGGGAAATAAGATTTTTTGCTGACGTGGCATGCTTATGTGGCAATATTTTCTGAGTGTGTGGGGCCCACATAATTTAAATTAATAAAAAAAATAGTGGCGGAGGTGTTTTTTTTTATTTTTTATTAATTTAAATTATGTGGGCCCCACACACTCAGAAAATATTGCCACATAAGCATGCCACGTCAGCATAAAATCTTATTTTCCCCCGCCACGTCAGCGTTTAACGGTCAACGTCGGTCAACATTAACGGCGTACCCTATATTGCACCAATATTTATTCTTCAGACCTAGAATTGAACCCGAAAATACTTCTTACCCCTATGTGCTCCTGGCGTAATTGTTTGGACCCATTGTTGCACCTTTACCCATTATAAATTGATTTACCTAATTTTTTCTCTTACACTAATTTATTTTACCTATAAGCTAACGGATATTTTGCAACCTTAATCTCTCCAAAAAAAGTCAATTAGGTCTTATATTTAGGACCGGAGGTAGTATCAAGTACCGGAGAGTATAATAATGATATAAATAATTTATGAATCAATTCAGAAAAATTAAATTTTCAATTATTTATTTGATTTTTTTGCCAGAAATAGATTTGTATGATTGATTAGTGATGTAAATCTTCAACACAAACCAGCAACTAGAACATTTATCAGGAATGCATAGCAAGAAAAAAAAATACACATCAAATGGCTTCACTAATAATATTTCCAATTGAAGGTACATATCACACAAACACACGCTCATTATTTACCACCTTACCTTGATCATTGAATATGAACACATTAGTTGATCTCAAGCAGTAATATGATGTCAGTTTCATCAAATTGAGCCCCCCAAAAAATTTCAAAAGTAGGAGGCCAGTTAAAAAGAATGACTCAGCAGGATAGTGTTTCAATTTCCTTTATGATAAGCTCTTTATCCTCCTTAAATTGCTCGTCGTCTGAATCTGAATGACATAAAAGATAAAATCAGTCAAATACTCAGGAATTTGAGAATGGTAACATTGAATAATCTTGTAAAGAATGTACTTATATTTTTTTTTTTTGCCAATGTAAAGAATGTACTTATAGATTTCAAAGCAATTCATCACTGAAAAGGACAATAACTTATACCAGCAGCAAGTCCACGCAGGAATTGCAGCAGCCCCTCCCGGTTGTTTGCCAATATTATTTTTACTTCTTGTGGTTTATTAGGATTAGCAACAAATACCTGCATTAACATGGCAGAAAGTTTGTCCCAGATTATCATCCCTTCAAAAAAACCTTTACGAGTATTTTGCAGCATATATTTTCAAATGTCAATAAAAGCAAAATAATCCTGCAATCAATTCCCAATAATTACAAACCGCAACTATAAATCTACATGGATCTTCGTCAAACATAGAGTTCCCAAGAGTCAGTAAATGAACGGATTGGTAAAAGCGAAAAAGGGGTAAAAGTTAAGAAAAGAAAACGAATCGTGCTTACACAAAGTCTCTTTGTCATCCTATTAAAAGAAATCGTGAGCTATTTCTATTGACAAATTTTTAACCAAATGCAGTAACTGAATGCTACTTGAAATTCTCAACAAAACCATGATGGCAGGTCCCAAAAAGAACAAACAAAACCATGATAAGCTCATCAAGTAAAATTAAACATGAAGGGTAGAAATTACCTTGAAAATGTGGAAAGCGTTTAACTGAATGTGTTTACTCCCGTCCTGCCCAGTTGAGAATAAAAGAATAAAACACTAACAACCATAAATAAAACTGCAGGCATGTAGAAGGAAAAATAATATAAAATAAAAGTTATGCCATTAGAATGAATGAAACACGTAATATCTGTGGACGATCATAATTATATATGAACTTTCTCTATTGATACAAGAGAAACAGCAAGCTGTACGCCACCCAAATACAAGTCCGACATACAGTATAATAAGATGCTCAATTATCCACTAAACAGGCAGCTCCTAGTTTACAAAGAAGTAAGCAAATTGATTGAGAGAAAGCCCATCAGTCGTGGGGAAAAGGAATATTACAAAATTAAGATGAACTATACCTTCAACAATTTCATTATGGCTTTCAGGTAACGAACTTCTAAGATGTAGCGTTTCATTATGCGGGAATTTGGAGCTTCCAAAAGAAATTCTGAGAGAAGCTAAAATCCACATACATGCAACTGTCAAAAATCCCGTAGATTGAAGGATTATCAGAGACCAAAATATGGGAAATCTATATCAGAACTAACCTTCATAGATTGTCTCCTCGTGACATAATTTGAAGATGTCAACAGTTTCTCATACATATCAAAGAACTGGAACAAGAAATTCCCTATTAGAAAAGCTGTAATATGACATGGACAATGCAAACACCCAAGTAATGAGTCTGCATCATGCACACGGAGATGATATAGCCATCTAGGTACACTTAACTGTCTCACAAGAAATAGTTATCCAGGCAGTTAAATTAAAACATTAAAACATTCTCCAAAGGCTTGATCTCCAGGTCATAAATATTTGATCAATGTGCATGAATTTAGCTACCACAGAGTAGTTGCTGCCTTGTATCTTCAAATAAGTGAAATGAGGGGAACACAAACCTCATCATAATGAGCTGTCAAATATTCAGAGACCTCTTTTAGATGTTTAGTGAGAAGATCCTGCAAAACAAATCCTTAGGGATGTGTAATGGGTTAAGTACGATAAAAATGAAAAATAGGAGTTCAGATCTCACCTTAAACGTGGAAAAAGCATCAGCAGAAATATCAAAGTTACGCGATTCTACAAATTTGAAGAACAATAAAAAGCTTGCAGACTCCAATATGTATCTGGAAGAAAACAAAATTAGAATTGATAAAGTAGCTGGCAGTGGCTAACCTTCCAGATAGACCATATGGCAAGGACGAATCTCGAAAGTCACAATTATTACTCAGTTTGTACAAGCTGATAATTTATTAACCATTACTAAAGTCCAAAAGAAAGAAGGATGTGACAACTGTGGGTACTACAACCTATATATATCAAATAATAGTACAATTATATATATAGCCATTATATATATATATATATATATATAACCTATTAAATAGGCTGGAACACAGATTATGGCAAAATCAAAATGATTTTAGTTTAAAACACCCTTATATTAAAATATTCAAGCACCTGAGCTACAACAACCATTATTTTCATTATTGAAGGGTAAAATAGAACCAAAATAATTAACTCGTCCTTGAAATTCTGAAGTGATAACTATTTTGAAGTTAACACTCCCAAAATGACAGTCATTTTGACATAGAAAATAATAGAGATATGCAATGACAACTGCTCATGGACCTTCACTTGACAGCTTGACCTAGTTGAAGTGGTCTTTAAACTAATATCAGCCTCTTCAACCAAGGCCAGAGGTTCAATTCTTGTCATTGCCCATTTTCTGAATTGTTTTTGGATATTAATTATATAAATTACAATTAAATCATAGAAAAATGTATTATGGGACTATGTTTGACTCCCCCAGGTTTTCATATTAGGTAGCATATTGGATAGACACTATTCATGAGTCCTCACACTTAAGCTTCTTAAACCTTTTCACGGGCTTCACTTGACAGCTTCAGATTTCAAATTCAATTGAACCCCTTCGAAGACCTTTCAATGATTTAGTGAAAACAGTAATTTTAGTTCAAGTAAAATTTTGTAGTTCTAACAAAGCCTTTGTTTTTATCACAGAATACAATGTCCCAGATAGAGGGCCTCCCTACTTTGACAACATTCACTCTCACCCAATCCTAAATTATAAAATATTCTCCTTGAAATAAAGCAAAAACCTTATAAAAAAAATTAATTTCACAACACTAAAATAAGAACTCAAGAAAATATCGAAATATTGCATAGTTCCCAACTTCTTAGTCAAGTAAGGAATCACAAAGGACACTGAAAATGGAAAATTTCAAAGCCACCATGATGTCAATACTAAGATGAGGACACAAAATGATGCAATTGTTCATTCAACATTGAGCATTACCAATTTATAAACGTGAAAATATGCTATGGTTCAATTAATTAGTCTTCTTATGATGCTAGAATGAACAAAAATCTCCTGCAAGACTGATATGAGCCTACAATGGATATGAAGATACTGAGAAGGAGCAAAACATAAGTGAAAGGTAGGAAAAAATGACAATGTAGAAATATCTTACTTCGTGAGTGTTGGAAATTTGACACATTCCCGCAACATCATTCCACAGGTCAATGCGATTTCCGTGTTGTCATAGCTGCTTGGATGAAGATATGTACAATATGCATGAGCAGCCATTTGAAATTACAGTATTAGTATGACGTAAACAAACGGTTTCTTCAAGTACCCATAAATCTTAAAGCGTTTGGGAATGCAAAGAGATTATTCATATTTATAAAAGTCACTTTCTGTATTATTAGTTTAGAATGAATTCTTAAACAAATTAATTTCGGAGAGTATTCAGAGAGTATCATCCTACATATACATATTTTCTTAAGGGCAAAAGACCCATAATAGGTCAGACATTGTTCATACAATTCATTTTATGCCTTGGATAAGTTTCATTCTCCCCAAGATATTTTGAGAAACTCTTTTTTTCCATCTACAAATAACAGACTAACACAAACGTATGCTCTCCTTCAACTTCTTGCAACATCTTAAAAAAATAACATACCAACCACATTCAAAGACACAAAAGTGCCTCCAAGTTGGCACAGGTTATTAAGTTTATACCTTCCAACTATATCAGCCTGGGATTTCACTATAACTTGAAAAAGCACACATCTCAGAGAAGAAAGCAACAAAAAAAAGTGATGAACAAAAATAGCTTACTTTACCACAAGAAAGTCTAGCAACTCAGTGTGTTGTTCAAGGTATTCTACACAACAGTTTTTGGAATCAACCTTTTGTCTCAATAATAAGTACCAGCAATAGGCTAAATCTTTTCTCACCTGTATCGGAATTCACGTTACTCTAATGAGAAACCATTTTAGCCAACCGCACATTTTAACGCTTTAGTATCAATTTAAATCTTACATCCCATCCCAGGGTTGGTAGCTTGTGAACCATAAGATCAAGTACATCCTCCTTGCAAACTTCCACAGTTAGCTGTATAACTTGATCCATATTTGGTTCTGATTCCCCATCTCCATCAAGCATGCACCGCATTGTAACAAAATTCTTCTCAACATCCTCTAGAGCCTTTCATGAAGCATAAATAATCAATCATCTAATATAATAACTACAATCAATGAAATATTTGCAACTTTAGGTCTCATTAAAAATTAATCATTATTTCTTCATTTACTCCTCAAAACAAGATGGCAGTAACTAGAAGATTTCCTCAGTTGGAAGCTAAAAAAATTGTGTCTCTTGTATCCTTTGAGACGATTAAGAACCAGATACAACCAAGCTATCTACCACCCAAAATAAAATAATCTCGTTTTCAGATTATATTTTCGTTTGTTTTGTGCATGCTCTTCAAATTAAAGTGTTAAGTTTGCAAGTTCACACGTTGCATGCTGGCAAATACCATATGTAGCATTACCGGGGATGTTATAAAAATATGAATAGAATGAAGTAATTCATCCTTCTATTCACAAGTTAAATTCTCTCTGTGTTCTTCCATTTCATTAACATGTTTCAGCTATATTAATTTCATAATCTGAATAATGGTTTCCTTTTTTGAATGAAAAAGAGAATTCTCCCGTGATTCTGACTTTGCCTTTACTATACAAGCTGCTTGTTTACATAATCGACACTCAAATTAGACAAAACAAAGGGACTTAGGATAAAGGTACAAAAATGGTAACGAACTATTACGCTAGGAGCACTCAGGGGAACAAAATGTTTTTAGTCTCAATTATAGTAATGAAGAATAAATTTCGTTTCAATTTAGGTAACGCTGTTAAGTTTGACTAACGTTGACCATTAAAAGCTGACGTGGCGGGGAAAGTAAAATTTTTTGCTGACATGGCGCACTCATGTGAAAAAAAAAAATTTATTCTTCATTACCAGAGTTGAAATCGGAAACATTTTGTTCCCTTGAGTGCTCCTAGCGTAATAGTTCCTTACCATTTTTGTACCTTTACCGAAGGTACTTATCTAGAAAACTCCATGTATAAGCAAACAAAAAAGAAACCAGCCAAGTTCTATTATGAAGGTTCTATGAGCTAAAACCAGAGCATACGCATAGAAAAGCTGATCACATGAAACTCTATCTGTAAAGAAATGCTCCACCAATAATGCCACTCATAACAATTAGGAAAAGGAAAAAATAAACAATTAGGCTATCACAGAAAGCTACATTACATTCACATTCACAATTAGGAAAAAGAAAAAATCACGTCAGCATGTAAAACAGAATATTCAAAGAACAACAAACAGTAGTGACAAAAAATAATCCTCCAATCGAACAATTCACACGACAGAACTCTATAAATTCATAATTATCAGAAAATTAAGTTTAACAACAGCATTAACGATTCGGATCGAAAGGGCGCCTAAATTAAGCGAGGCAATCAACATGAAAACCAGTGAAATTGAAATTACGCGGAAGATGAAAAGAGAATAGGAAGCAAAAGAACCTTCTGGAGAACTTTAACTTCAGTAACAGTCTTTGTATCGAGGGCATTAAGAGAATCTCTAAGAGATTTAGCAACCTCCTGAGGCGTTTTAGGTTTCGCCTTGAAGAGCGAGAAGGACATGATGATCGGTGAAGAAAAGAAATGGAGTTTTTTTTCTCCTTCTCTTTATCGTGAGAGAGAATGATCTTCAATCTCATCACATTAACTGTATTCTTACAATTAGATGTTTATACTTAATATAGCCAGAGGCCATAATACAGAAAGAAAGAGTCAAGAGACCCGTTTGGCTAATGACACGTCAGCTAAAACCTAATAACTTCACGTGACTAAAATGCCACATCAGCTAATTACTAACAACTTCTGCTGACTCATCACAATCTTGACTTTCAGTTCAAAAAAAACCACAATCTTGACTTATTGTAACTAATATTCCCCCCAAACACTAATAAATACACTTTTGATGGCTCAGTTAGGCTAATGCAAAAAGACTACATTTGTTGTTGACAGAAACATTGATAGACAAGTGTATTATGAACATTCCAAGTATGAAAAAAATAATACTCCATTCTTCCTAAATATAAAACCTAATTGATTTTTTTTAGAAAATCCTTAAAAAGCAAAATAAGTTAATTATAAATTGATTTACCTAATTTTTTCTCTTAAACTAGTTTATTTTACCTATAAACTAATGGATAATCTAAAAATATATCAAATATGTCATCATTTAATAACATATTTCGCAACCTTAATCTCTCCAAAAAAAAGTCAATTAGGTCCTATATTTAGGACCGGAGATAGTTCTATGATTCAATTTGGCCTACAAATAACACTATGATTCATTTTGGCCTACAAACAAAATAAAACGGTCAATTTGAATAATAAAATGGTCAAAATAAAATGACTGATTTTGTTTAGGACGTCCTTTTTATTTTGTTTGTACTCCCTCTGTTCCTAAATATAAGATCACTTTGGTTAATTTGGGGAGATTAAGGAAGACAATAAATTTACATGATCTTCCCAAAATCCCTTCAATTACTTAACTCTAAAAGGAGAAGGGGTTTTCAATGAAAAGAGGGAATATAAGGGTAGTTTGGGCAAAACTTGAGATAAAATAGGAAGTGATCTTAAATTTAGGAACTTATCCACTTCCCCAAAGTGATCTTATATTTAGGAACGGATCGGAGGGAGTAGATCAGAAGGAGTCATTTTTTTGTTTGTAGGTTAAATTGAATCATTGGAAATATATTTTATAGGCCAAAATGGTATTCAATCCTATATTCAATGAAGAATCCTTGTAATATAATATCACATATAGAAATGGCCATCAACATTAAGTTGATGGAGGTTATGTCACTGGTTTCACTCGCAAATATGAGGAATAATAACCGGCATATATCCAAAACACTACACCTATGTCAATAATCCACAAAGTGATGTTGATCATCTGACACAATCTAACCACTAACAGATCAGAATCATATAACATCATCCATATCTAAAGCTTACAAAGGCTCAACCTTGAGTTTCTTACAACAATAGTAGAATATAGTAGAATAGTGAACTACCTTTAAGCCTTGGTTAGAAGAACAGCTATAACCTGATCAAAGGAAGGAACATACCTAACATGAATCAAACTAGTAGCAACTTTCTCGCATGAAAAAGCTGATCACATGAAAACCTAACGGTAAAGAAATGCTACACCAATAATGCCACTCAAATTAAACAACTGATGTGATCATAGATAATAGAAATAAACAATAAGGCTATCACAGAAAGTTACATTACGTTAATATTCCATAATTAGGAAATGGAAACAATCACGTCGGCATGTAAAACAGAATTTCCATAGCACAACACAAAGAAGTGACAAAAAGTAATCCTCCAATGGAAAAATCCACATGAAAGAAAAAACTATAAATTTATAATTAACAACAAATTAAGTTTAAAAACAGCATTATCATTAACGATTCGGATTGAAAGGACGCCTAAACTAAGCGAGGCAATCAACATGAAAGCATGCAAGTGAAAATGAAAAAATTACGCAAAAGAAGAAAAGAGAATAGGAAGCAAAAGAACCTTGCGGTGAAGTTTAACGTCAGAAACAGTCGTAGTATCGAGAGCATCAAGACAATCTTTAACAAACTTACAAACCTCCTGAGGCGTTTTATGTTTCGCCTTGAAGAACGACATGATGATCGGTGAGGAAAAGAAATGAAGTTTTTCTTCTCCTCTTCAAGAGAGAATGATCTTCAATCTCATTGCATTTAACTGCGTTCTTACAATCAGATGTTTATATATAACCAGTGGGAAAGAAAGAGTGAAGACGCGCTTGACCAATGCCACGTCAGCATATTACTAACAGACTTAACAACTTCACGTGACTAAAATGCCACATCAGCTAATTACTAACCACCTCTGCTGACTCATCACAATCTTTACTTAGTGTAACTAATATTCCCTTTGCTCAAACAAAAAACAAAAGCACTACACTTTTTTTTTGACCTTACTTAGGTCAAGTTACTTCATTCAGGTTCTCCATTTCTCCAATTACTGGCCGTTAGATTGAATGATTGAATGGATAGTTGTTATAAAAGGACACGTGTCACTCCTATATTAAAAGAACTTGAGAACCTGGATAAAGGAACTTGATGTAAGTTTTTCCCTTTTTTTTTATAAAAGATCATTGGTAATACCGCTTCTCATGGATCACTGGTAATACCGCTTCTCATGGCTCACTTTTCTTTTTTTTTGACGAAAACATTGAAAGACAAGCATAAACTGAAAAGTAGTATATTTAAGGGAGAATCATTTTAATATAATTTGGCATATAGAAAATATCATAAATATTGAGTTGATGGAGGTTATGTCACTAATTTCACTCACAAAATTAAGAGGAATAATGGACATCTATCAAAAAGCATGCACTACACTTATGTAAAACACAAAGTGACGCTGATCCTCTGACACAATCTAATCACTATTAGATCATATAATTATATAACATGCATGCGTCATGTATATCTAAAGCTTTTAAAGACTCAATGTTAAGTTTTTTTTTTTGATAAAAAGGAAGGAAAATACAAACAAAAAATTAACCTACATCCTTAAATTGGGCAAGACAGATTTCGCCCTATGCATACATCTAATAATGTCTTTGATCTCTGCTATGGCTTCATACACACTTGAACATTCATTATTATGGGTCACTTCATTCCTTCTTCTCCAAATCAACCAGCAAGACACACAAAAAACTTCATTCCAGTTATCCATCTCATACCCTCTACGCATCTTCACATTCTTCCTTAACCAATCATGTAAATTACTTTCCCAAAATTCTTTATTTGCAAAAGAGATTCCCAAGTTAAGCCAAACCTCTTTAGCATTACCACATTCTCTTATCACATGTACCGTTGATTCCAACTGCGAATGACACGACGCGCAAGAACTATCTGGATGAATTCTCCATTCAAGCAACCTCTCATTAGTAGGAAGTCTATCATGCATAAAAAACCACATGTGCATTTTACATCTCTGAGGGACCTTGAGCCTCCAAATGTTCCTCCAACATTGATCCTCCTGAGCATTAAAATCAGCAACTTTCCTATATGCTGATCTGACAGAGAACATCCCACTCCTCTCAAGCTTCCATCTAACTTTATACTCCTCATTCCTGTGAACAACCTCAATCTCATTCTTAACATTCTCCCAAACAGCTTTAATTCCACTCCACACTCTTGACCCCGGCTTCTTTGCTCGTATAATAGGGATCAAATCTTGACTTATATTTACTTATAATTACTCGGGCCCACAATGCATCCTTGTTATTCACCAACCCGCATCCCACTTTCATCATAAAAGCCTTATTCTGAAGAGAAGCATGACGAAGACCCAATCCACCACACACTTTAGGATAACAAACTTTGTCCCACGCCACCAAATGAGCTTTCTTCTTATCACTTGTTGAACCCCATAAAAAATTCCGGGCATTTCTCTCAATCTCATCGCAACAAGCAACAGGAATAATAGACGTTTGCATCACATGATTAGGAATAGACAAAGCCACTGAATTAATAAGAGTATTCCTCCCTGCCAAAGACAAAGAATGACACTTCCAGCTAGCCAATTTTTGTTTTACCTTATCCACCGTAAATTGATACATTGACTTAGAAACCCTCTCATGATGAAGAGGAACCCCAAGATATCTACCCAAATCAGCAGACATATTAAATCCCAAACTATGACTTAGTTGAGATTTAATATTATCATTAATATTGCGAGAAAAGAAAACTCTTGTCTTTCCTTCATTTATCTTTTGACCCGAAGCATCACAAAATGCATTAAGACAATCTTTAATCACTTGTACCTGGTCTAAACGAGCTTCAGCAAAAATAATCAAATCATCAGCAAAAAACAAATGAGATAATGGTGGTCCCCCTTTATTAAGACGAATTGGTCTCCAGTTTCCAGATGAAATATTTGACTGAATCAAATAAGCCAACTTCTCCATACAAATCACAAATAAAAATGGAGACAAAGGATCACCTTGTCTAATACCTCGGGAAGGATTAAAAATATTTGACTTACTACCATTCCACAATAGTTGCATAGAGGGAGAAGATATACACTTCTGAATCAAGAAGATCAAGCTCTCCGGAATTTCCACCTCCCTTAAACAATTAATAGCTAATTCCCAATTAATTCTATCATATGTCTTCTCCAAATCAATTTTTACAACTATAAAACCTTTCTTTCACTTCATAGTTTTCATGGTATGGATCACCTCTTGAGCAACAATAATATTGTCGGAGCTCAAACGTCCCGGAACAAAACTACACTGATTAGGGGAAATAATAGTCGACATAACAGGCTTAATCCGATTAACTATGATTTTCGTTATCAATTCATAAATCACATTACAAAGGCTAATCGGACGAAAATCTCTTATAAATTCTGGGTTTGGGACTTTAGGAATAGCACAAGAAAAGTCTGATTAACCTTCCTAATCAAACAAGGATTCTCAAACACCTTTCGCACAAAATCAATAACATTTCCACTAACCTGTTTCCGTTGAGCTTGAAAGAATAACGGATTAAAACCATCAGGACCTGGAGCTTTAAGAGGGCCCATACTCTTCAAAGCAGTCTCAACTTCCACCTCTTTCACATCAATATTCATATTACTAATAACACCCTCCGTAAGCATAGGATAAGATACATCAACATTCAACACATCCTTATGCGCACGATCTTCAGAAAAAAGCATATGATAAAAATTCACAGCTACATTCTTTATCTGATCCACATCAAATATCCACTCTTCATCCTCACCCTTGAGAGCTTCAATACGATTTATCCTCCTCCTTGCATTCGCCCTTCGATGAAAATATTTCGAATTTTTATCCCCTAAATAAAACCACTCACACCTTACCTTTTGAGCCCACATAATATCTTCCTGCAAAATTAGTGTATTTAGTTCTTGCCATAGTTCTTTCCGAAGCTGAGAGAAAGAAGACCAAGAACCTTGATACTTTAAACTTCTACTAATATGATCAAGCCTAGTAAGAATTTGTTTCTTTCTTCTTCCCACATGACCATATACCTCCGTCTTCCACACCTCCACTTGCTGGGTAAAAACATTCACATTTTGGGACCATGACAAATTCTTATCCCATACCTGCTTCATAAATTCATTAAAATCATTATGTAACAACCATGAAGCCACAAACCTAAAAGGTCGTTCAAAAGCAACCGAACAATGAGACACCTCCATAGTCAATAACAAAGCCTTATGATCCGACTTAAAACTATACAAAACTGTTGTTTTAGCTTCAGTGAATCTATCCATAAACATATCATTTGCTAGAATACGATCTAGTCTGCTCTCACAACCCTCTCTACTCCAAGTAAAAAAAGACCCCATAGTATGAATATGAGATAGACCGGACTCCCCATACCAATTAGAAAAATCCTTATCCACCAAAGAATACTCCTTCCTAGTAGACCGTCGTTCATTCTCAAATAAAATAGCATTAAAATCTCCTCCTACACACCACGGACCTTCCACCTCATTACCAAACTCCTCCAACTCTCTCCATAAACTCCTTCTTTTCACATAATAAGGGCTTGCGTACACCGCAGAAACTAAACATTTCTCCCCATTATGATCAAAACTCAAATGAACACATTGCTCAGATGAACCAATTATACTAATAGCCCAACTCTCATCACGCCATAACACCCACAGACCTCCACTAAACCCTTGAGCGTCAACAACATATGAGCCATTAAATCCCATCTTAGAGATTATCTTCTTTGCTTTCATACCTCCACAACGAGTCTCAAACAATAAAACAATGTCTACTTTATACTTATACTGTAATTCTCTTATTAATCCTGGGAAAGATCTTGCTCCCACCCCTCTACAATTCCAGAAAATAACATTCATTGGGGAATCATTGAATTGAGATTGTGGCTCTCACAACCACCATTAACATTTTCTAAAGAACCACTCACCTGAGCATGTAGAATATTATCAACATTAGAAGATGAAGACAACAAACTCTCATTACGAGATAATAATATGAATCTTTCTCCCTCATTATTCGATTCCTCCTCCAAATCCATTAAAACTCCAAAAGCATTCTTGGTCTCATTCATATCATTAGTGACCACTGAATTAGATGTTGAATTTAACTTCTTACAAGACAAAGAACATAATTTTCTCTTATACACATGCCTCCATTCCTCCTTTCTTTCACTATATGATCTTGGGACCCATTCTTTTTTATCATTTAATCCTTGAGCATTTTTAACGGGATTGGTGGTTGAAGAGTCAAACATTTGTAAATCAATAACTGACTTCCTTAAACGCCTATTATTGCCATCAGATTTCAAATTATTCCTTCGCTGAGAAATAGGAATATTCTCCCCATCATTAGCTCTCCAATTTCTAACTGAACCCATGATCTCCGCTCTATCCATAACAATCGACGCAGATCTCTTCTTCTTCGTATCTTTCGGCTGAACATTCCTCCTCTTTTTCGTTGACTTTCTAACTAAGTTCCATTCCCCTAACCTCTGCAACTGATGAGTCTCCCCTTCGCCTGCCTCCACATACACGCGCTCCGAATGATTCTCCACCTCATTCAAATGACCTCCTAACCCCTTTATACTTTCATTCTTCACTACCTCCATAAGCGATGAAAGTTTAACCTCATCATTATTATCAAAGACACGAGAGGTCATGCTCAAATCTTTCTCCGGACAAACCTCCCGACAATGACCATATTTACCACAACAAAAGCAAATTTTATGCAACCCTTCATATTCCACTATAAGTTCTTTCCCGAAAATACGAATCACTGGCCAAAGCTTCTTATCCAAATCCAATACAATGCAAATTCTAGCAAACTTACCTCTTTCAGTAAGATAAGTTCTAGAATCCACCTTCAAAGTTTTACCCACTAGATTTCCAATCATATGGAGGCTCTCTGCATTAAAAAATTCTAAAGGAAGGACAGGAATACGAATCCATGCTGCTATCTTGCGATGATAATTCTCATCTAAAGGATCAAAATTTGGTTGCCATCTCTGTACCACCAAATAGTGATCGGCCAACATCCAAGGCCCCTCCATATACACATATTCCATGTCTTCTTCACACAAGAAAGAAACCACAAAGCAATCGTTCCCAATATCTCGCACCGTGAATTTCTCCTTCGTCTTCCAAAGCCTAAGAAGTCTGGATTGCATATTCCACAAAGACATAGATTTTCCCAACAATCTAACAATCAAAGATTTTCGCCAAGGAGCACACCATCTTTCATATTGCTCCCTAGAAAATGTCAAAGTAGGCAAAGAATCCTCTTCTTCTTCACTCCTTCCACCAGAATTTTCCCCATCTAAGGATTCCCCGTCAAAGAAACCTTTCAAGTTATCTAGATATTCACGCCATGCATCCTCAAACACACCACAATCACAAGAATCAACTGAGAAACTTGAGCCCTCCACTTGCAACAACTTATCCTTAAAAGAGACATTTAAACCTCTTTTAGGCATCCCCTCCTGTTTTCTCTCTCCCAATTGCTCTGATAGCTCACCATCACTCCCTCCTTCGCTTTTTCTAACCTCCATCCCAAACTAGTTCTTGAAAAATCTTGTGATAATCAAAGCCTATTGGCCTTGAAAATTCTTGAAAGTCTTGAAGATTCTTCTTGGAGGAATTTCACAGTCTCACTCTCTCTTTATTTTGTTCCTCAAGACTCAATGTTAAGTTTCTTAAGACAATAGTAGAATAGTGATTATATATGTTAATTATATATTTATTCCACGCTTTGACAAGCATATAATAAATAATATATTTGACATACTTATATATTTGACAAGCATATATAATAAATAATATATGCACGTCATGGTTACCAGCGTGACATACTTATATATTAAATTTATTTTCTTTTATTATAATTCTCAATATTTTTCTCAACGAACAAAATAAAGTCTCAAGACCCAAAACAGATATTTTTTCCATTCAACTCAACATTTATAATATGTTTTTTCATAATATTAAAAATATGTTGTCACGTCCTGGGTGCAACAACATATATATTTTTTTAATATTATAAATATGTTGTCGCATTGTATTTGATATATATAAAATATTGTTGTCGCGTCGCCATTGGCCACGACAATACTTCAGGCGGGAGTTTTAAATTTTCAGGCCAACTATATATACCTTATCTTATACACAAATAATCTCACTCACTTCATTTCTTCTCCATTTCTTTCTTTCACTTGAAATTTTTTTCTATAATTAATTTCTCTTTACATCAAATTACCTTGTTAATTTCATTCAACTGTTTATTATTAGTTAAGACTAGGATTGTTAATTTGTTACTATTGAAATTATCATTTCTTCTTCTTCTTGCAGGTTACTTTTCAAGCTTTACAATTTATATATCTTCATGTGTAAGTTTTATTATGTTTGATTAGTCAAAATTTATAGTAGTTATTACACTATATTTATATTTATATCAACTTTTTTGTTTCTTTATTATTACTACAATACACCCCTATTTTTTCCTAATTTATATCTACTTGCTTCTATTTTTAAGATTGATATATGATATTTTGTCAATCTTATTTTCTTGCTTGTGTTTGGAGGTTATAGTTTGATTGAGTTGGATAATCTGCAGTTTTGATTTTTTTTATAAAACAGATCAATGTTAGGGTGGGACAACAAATTTTAATATAATAATGCATACTTTGTCGTGCCCTAGGGTGCGACAACACCCTATACACGGTGATATTTTTTCTCCATTTTGTCGTGCATACTGAAGGCGTGACCCACCCTATTTGTCGTGCCCTAGGGCGCGACTATTCCCATTTTTTCTTGTAGTGACAATTAATAATTATATTTTTAATTAAATGGTGGAAATTTGGTGATGCCGTGTATTTTCTTTCATATTCAATAATGCTCATTTGTTTCTCCCTTTTCATAGACTCATCATAAATAAGGATAATATTGAAAAAAAATTATATTTCAAACATAGTTGATACCTTTCGCATATTTTCTTAAGAGACATATTTCAACGACCGGGCTCTTATTTTTCGGACGAAGGGAAAACCACTACAAAAAAATCTCAATTACTAACGGTTTATTGACAAAATTTTGTTGGTAATTTCCGTCGATAATTGGGTGCTTCTTTTTATGCAATGCACCTGATAGTAAGATTGATTTCAATAAAAAGGATACTCCCTCCGGTCCTAAATATAAGACCTAATTGACTTTTTCAAAAAAATCCTTAAAAAAGCAAAATAAGTTAATTATAAATTGATTTACCTAATTTTTTCCCTTAAACTAGTTTATTTTACCTATAAACTCACTACTGGAAATAAGGTTTTCACGACCACAATATTGGGCTTTTCACGACCAGAAATAGGTGGTCGTAGAATCCCGCGTCGTAAAAAAGTGTGTTTTTCACGACCACAGTTACAAACATGTGGTCGTGATAGGTGTATAGGAGGCACCAAATTAGGTGCCTCCTAAGAGGCTATCACGTCCACACTCTCATATGTGTGGACGTGATAGCCTCTTAGGAGGCACCTAATTTGGTGCCTCCTAAAAGGCTATCACGTCCACACATATGAGAGTGTGGACTTGATAGCCCTATCACGTCCACAGTGGACATGATAGCTTGAAGCTATCACGTCCACACTTATAAAGTGTGGACGTGATAGGGCTATCACGTCCACACTCTAATATGTGTGGACGTGATAGCCTCTTAGGAGGCACCTATCACGACCACACTTTACGCAAATGTGGACGTGAAAGGGTTTTTTTTTATTTTGTAAATGCATTTTATAGCCATCTGCATTCTTGCAGATCATTTACAAACCACTTTCAATACCATACTACTGCACAATACAGAATACCAGAGCAATTGCAAAAACGTATCTCATAAATATTACCTTACTTAGACAACAAAATACAAAAGGCATAATCTAAGTTTTATATCGTTGCCTTACTAGTAATAAGTTCAAAATTCAGCTACAACAATCTAAGCCTATACAATTTCTGCCTCACATAGTGATTAAAAATTCTGCAAGTGCGTTTCGTACAAAGTCAATATCCTCATCTTGTTTAAACGAGTCATTACTAAGTCCATAAAGTCCCTCCAAAAGCTGCAACATAATTAAACAATATTAAAAAAGACAAGGAAAGTACCACTTACAATTAGAAATCACTATTTTCTTGGAGATATATGTTAGAAGCTTGCATACCTTTTGGAATTTCCTCCCTTGCTTAATTTGATCTTGATATACAATATCCAACATGTATTTGCAGACATAATATCCGCACTCTGTAGAGCCCCGCTGGCTTGGACACTGATAAATCACAGATAATATCAGCAATATCATGGTAGTTCGGGTATGGCTAAAAGCAATATAAATGAAAATGAATATAAAAATTGCTTTTACCTTTACGTTTATAACATGAATCGAAGTCTGAGTAGCTGTGTAATAATCAGTGTCTTGCGCATCATGCCATTTTAACATTCCTCTTAAAAAGAGATAAAATCATAACAATAATGTTATATATAGTATAAAGATATATTATTATCAACTATAAAAGTAAAAAAAAAACAGAGAAACTTACTTGTGGAATACTTTTCTGTGATCGTCGCTAATAAATTGCTGTAAAGAGTCAAACCAAAAAATCTTGAACTCTTTCGGGCAAAGTATAGCCAGAGCCCAATGTCCACTGAAAGAAATAAGTGGAAATAAGTGTTAATTAAACTAAGACATAACATTTAATATTGTGTAAAAGATAACTCATTACCAATTCAAAACGGGGGCGAAATAAAGAGTGCCGCAATCAAGGCCCATCTGCAGCTCGACGTAAGATTGCATCTCCCAAAAATGATTTTTCTTACTCGTTTTAAGTAGTTTCAAGGCGTTTTCATCATAAGCCAGTCTAGAAGGGCATAGAAACCGGCAAAACTTTTCCTTTGGGGTTCTTTGGCATAAATTGTGACAGTACCTATTAGACATGGCGAAATGGATTAGAACTTAAAGACTCATTACAATATTCAACTATATTGATAAAAATATGACACACTTACCAGACGGCCAAATCAAGCCAGCTTTGCTCAAGCTCTTCCATCATCAAGAACTCCTTAACGTCTTGAGAACCTTGCAACCAAATCTTCTCCTCTACTAGTGGATTGACGACTCCAGCAGGTATTAAAAGATTACGCTCAAATCCTGGTTGCATCGTCCACAGCAGATTCAGATATGGGTACTTCTCACCGTTAAAATTCTGAAAATAAGAAACACATCAACTTTACACACATATATCAATAACATTGTTAATAAAGGTCAATTCATAGACAACTTGAGTACCTGTGGGAGAAGAATTGGTGGTTGAGCTTCTTGAGCAGTATCGAACACAAGCCTTTTAGGCCAAACAATAAAGCTCTTCATTGCTTGCCTTAATGTTGTGACCTCTTTAGTACGAAATGGAACACATGTCATTTCTTGGCCCTTTATCACGGAAATGACTGTCACTTTTACTTGATCATCCCGGATAGACCTATTATGAATGGTGGTGTGATTTGGGTACTTGAGAGCCTTAGCAACAGGGTGTAGGCAAGGCTCGTCAAGATGTAAGTAGCACTCATCGTGGTAGTCATCAAGAGGATCAGGTGCACTTGGCTCACTCATTGTTGAAGTTGTTCTTTGGGAAGCTTGAAGAGCCTCTAACTGTGATGTAAGATATTCAAACCTCATTTGCCATTGGCTCTCCCGTTCGTCCATCCGTTCGTCCACCCGTGCATTCACCATTGCATCAAGCTCCTCAGTGGACATTTTAGGTCGAGACACCACTCGTTTTTTGGGCCCAAAAAATTCCTTTGCCCCAACTCTCCCAGAAACTCCTACAACTCGGCTAGGGTTGTCTAATCTCCCTAGCGAAGTTGCTAGGATGTCCATTCTGGGGTCCTGCGGTGTCCAAGACCCCTGAGAAGATTGCTCCTCCAGTTCATTCTGTTACAAAAGTGAACAAACATTGATTAATATACAATAATATCCTACGTAAGTGTTTAAATACAATTTATATAGCACTCACAATTCGGTTTGCCACCGCTTCAGCCTTGTTACTGGTATATTTTCCAGTTGGTCTCTTCCTCCGGGCCGCTGCCCATGTTACATGGCGTTGGAGGTCAGGTAAAGGTTCTAAGACAGTGGAAGATGACTCAGCTTCCATAGATTTCCGCTGCTCCTCCCACTTTTGTTGCCACTCGGCTTCCACATAATCAGTCATCCAATCATACCCCCCACGGGACATGGTATGATTATACTCATTTTTAGCCCGAATCTCTTGTTGTTTTTTACTTATTTCCTATGTACCACAATAATAAAATATTAATAATGCAGGTACACAGATTAAAACCAAGTTATGAACTATACATGTATAGTAGATATACCTTAAATGCTTCAGACGTCCGATATTTAACAAACTCCTTCCATTTCTCTGGTTCAATATTGGGATATGCTATACATGGATCCTCACCCATTTTAGACCCCCCAAATATGTAGTCCTTGGCCATGTTATATTTGAATTCACTAAACCTTTTTGCAATTTTTTGCCAAACGAACTCTTTAAAATCTTTGGTATCCGGCACATCCCAATATTGCTGCAATGAAAAAACAAATATGATTAGTCACCACAATATCTCACAAATATGGAGTTAAAATACGAATGTACATACATATACATCCAACCAACATTGTTGCTTAACATCGTCATTAACGTGTTTCCACTCATTTATTGTGATGTCAACTCTGTTTCTCGCCACTGTTCCAAGATAACTTGAAAATGGCTTTGCAGTTGGCCCTTTAAGCCTATTCTTTTCATCTAGTTCCAAATGATTTTTCTTCTTATGCTCAACTGTCAGAGCAATCACTTTCGAAAGTTTGGTAGGCCCTCTTTTCTTCTTCTTCACAGGGGGTGGTGGGGCCTCCTCATAATACTCTTGCTCGTGATCGGAGTCATTTTCTGACATTATAACCTGTGAAAGAGGAACAATTACATACATTAGCACAGAACAATTAATAATATTAGATAGATTATTAAATGAAAAACAATAACAATAATCAATACATTTTCTAACATTATGTGTTGTCGTCCCATATGTCCCATATACCCTCAGTATGATCATTCCTGACCGCACAGAAGTCATCATCATCATCATCATCTAACAAACTTCTTGTTGTTTTGCCTAATAATTGTATCTCATCATCATCACCATCATTTACTGTGAGAGCACAATCCATTTGATTTCTATTTTGCAAGGCAATGGAAAGCTTAACATTTGTAGGGTCTGATACATAAAACACTTGTTTCGCATGACTTGCTAGAATAAATGGTTCATCCTTGTAGCCGACCCTATTAAGATCAACAGATATCATGCCACTTTGGCGCTCAATCACAACCGCATTACTATGTACCCACTTACATTTAAATATGGGAACCTTGAAATGCGGTGCGTAGATGATTTCCCAAATTTCTTCAATAACCCCATAATATGTAGTTGTAGCCAATTTTGAGTTTTTGTCTCTAGAGCTAGAAAAATGGGTTGCCTCAGCTTCAACCATCACCCCGCTGTTTTGTGTGGTGCGCTTGCCATCAATGACCTTAGTAGAGAAAGAATACCCATTTATTTCATAACCACCCCATGAAAAAACAATAAACTGAGGCTTCACAGCTAGCAACCTTACTGTGTCAGACACATCCTTTTGTTTTCGCGCATACTCCTCGAACCAACCAATAAATGACTTGTTATGTTCATTTGAAATCTGCATATCACTCTTCTTCGGGTTATTCTCTTTCAAAAGCCTTTTATGCTCAGCCAAATAAGGTTGCACTTCTTTCATGTTATTCAAGATGTATAGATGTGCCTGTAACAACTCCACTCTCTCTACACCCTTTACTTTCATGCCCCGCACCCCTTTACCAGAAAGTTCATCTTCATCCAGGTTGATTTCCTCGTCGTCAGGTTTTCTTAGGTATGGTTTGCAAAAGTCCATTGCCTCTTCAACAAGATATCTTTTAACAATCGAGGCCTCCGGGCGATATGGGTTCTTTGAATAACCCTTCAAAACTTTCATGAATTGCTCAAAAGGGTACATCCACCTTAGAGAAACCGGACCACAAAGTCTTATCTCTCGAACCAAGTGAACAATCAAATGAACTGATATATCAAAAAACGCTGGAGGAAAATGCATCTCCAATTGCGACAAAATAACATAACCTTCCTTTTCCAACTCATCGAGTATTTCATTGTCAATTACCTTACTGCAAATGGCATTAAGAAACTTACACAACCTTGTTAAAGTCTTCCGTGCATCATCCTCCAAAATTCCTCTTATAGCTACCGGCAAAAGTTGTTGCATTAACACATGGTAATCATGAGACTTCATTCCTGTCAACTTCAAATCATCCATTGACACAAGTTTGCTAATATTAGAGGAATATCCATGTGGCACTTTCATCCCACGTAAACACTCACACAATCGTGTTTTCTCAAGTTTGGAAAGTGTATGAGCAGCAGGCTCCATATATGCTTTCTTTCCATCTTTACTAATTGTCGGATGTAACCGCTGTCTTATGCCCATCTCAACTAAATCTCTTCTAGCGTTGAGCCCATCTTTGGTTTTTCCTTGAATGTGTAACAACGTTCCGACAATACTTTCTGCAAGATTTTTCTCCACATGCATCACATCAATACTGTGCCTCACATCAAGACAACGCCAATAAGGGAGATCAAAGAAGATTGACCTCTTCTTCCAAATGTTAGTCCATTTCTTCTTCTTCTTTCCTTTACCAAATTCCACAGTAACACGAGCAACACGACGATAAACTTTTTCACCTGTTAACGGAATTGGAGCAGATGCATGCTCAGGAAAGCCATTAAATCGCTTCCTCAGTCGACGGTATGGGTGGTGGCGATCAAGAAACCTCCTATGACCGAGGTAAACAGTCTTCCTTCCATACTTGAACTGGACGAAATTAGTGTCATCCTCACAAATTGGACATGCCTTATGTCCCTTGACACTATATCCTGAGAGATTGCCATATGCAGGTAAGTCATTGATTGTGGTAAACAAAAGCTCGCAACTTGAATGTCTCCTTTTTGTATGCATCAAACACATCAACACCTTCATTCCACAACATCTTCAAGTCCTCGATCAACGGAGCAAGATAAACATCGATATCGTTCCCAGGCTGTTTCGGTCCCGAAATCATCATACACATCATAAGATATTTCCGTTTCGTGCACAACCAAGGTGGAAGGTTGTAAATGACAAGCAAAACTGGCCAAGCACTATGTTTGCTAGAGACACTCCCAAATGGGTTAAATTCATCTGTACAAAGGCCGAGACGGAGGTTTCTAGGATCACTAGCAAACTCTGGAAAAATTGAATCAACCTTTTTCGATTGAGGAGAGTCAGCAGGATGTCGAAGATATCTAGAATCAGAATTTCTCTGATCACAATACCACCTCAGATTCTCTGCTTCTGTTGCATTCGCGAACAATCGTCTAAACCTTGGAACTATTGGAAGGTACCACATTACTTTCGAAGGTTCACCTTTTTTTGGTTTGTTTGTCTCTTCGTCCTCGTCGTCATCATCAGCACCCTTCCTCTGTTTATACCTTGGCTCCTGAGATCTTGGACACACATGTAACCCTTCATATTCATTTCTATATAAAATACAATCATTGGGACAAGCATGTATCTTCTGATACTCCATACCCATCTTACTTAGCATTTTCTTGGTCTCATACATTGTCTTCGGAACCGCATTGTTATCCGGGAACATATCGCTCAAAGCTGCGAGCATTTTCGAGAAACCCGCGTCTGCCCACCCATTTTCCGTCTTTATTTCTAGTATTGTTAGAATGAAGGTCAGACGGCTATACTTCTTACACCCTGGAAACAAAGGTGTCTCAGCATCACCACGCACATTGTCGTACTCGTCTGACACAACAAACGACTCCGCTGCGATATCATTTATCATGTTGTCCATGCCAACATCGCAAACATATTCATCATCATCATTATCATCCACCTCCGCTGCTTTTACATGTTCCACGGTAGTTCCCAATTCCCCATGACAAATCCACTTCCTATATCGGCGATTGATCCCCTCACAAATAAGGTCATTCCTTATAGAGTCAAGGCTCTTGCGATCAACATTCACACACTTCACACAAGGGCACGGGTACTTTCCATTCTTACTCGCCACATTTCTTTTGGCAAATTCAATAAACTCTTCCACCCCGTTTTGATATTCTTCACTAGTTCGCAAAGCATCCATCCAAGCACGATCCATTGGAGTAATGTGTATAATATGTATATACACTTGTCTTCATTAAAAAGAATAAAAGACAATTGAACCAATCAGAGGACTATCTATGGCAACCTAAAACAGTCCTAATCAACAACCAAAAACAGCCTCTCCAAGAAACTAGAGCCTATTTGCATGCAATTTTTACTACCCCTTCCAGCAAAGAAAACAAGCTTTTTCCAGCAATTATTGCTAAATAGAGCAGCCCAAAACACTCTTAAAATGTCCAGAATAGTCAACCAAACAGTGTACCAAATTAAGTGCAAATCAGAATTTACCACAAATGCACAAACCAAAAGAAAAAAACAAAAAATAAAAAAAAAACTCCTCTAAAGCCATTCCTATAAACACAAATATCCAAAACAAAAAAAAAATTCATAGACAATTAATCACAAATCACTCCTCTTAATAATTCTTCACAACCAAAACATCATCCTACAAACAAAGGAAACCTCCAATTACAAATTTCACAATAAATTAAAATCGTCTCAATATGACAAAATTATATCATACATTTTTCTCATCATATTATCATCCTTCTTATCTCCACAAATAAACCAGGAAAAAAGAAAAGCATATAAATCACAAAATAATAAGCTCATGCACCGTCATAATATTCAGGAAATTTACGCAACAAACAATCATCTTCAAAGCAACCATGTGCAGCGAGCGTTTCTCAACTTCTCAACAATATCAAACAACAAAAACATAATAATAAACATAAATATCACCGTCACTAACAAAAAATAATAATATAACAGCAAAACCAAAACAAGAATAAAAAAACAAAAAAAAAGCATAGAAATGAGTCGCGAACAATCACCTGAAAGCGGTTGGAGATAGTGAAATGCAAATCTGAATCAGATTCCTCTGTTCTTGGCCAAGACGGTGGGGGAGAGGCGGCTTGTAGAAAGAGAAGGCGGTGGGGGAGAGGCGGCGGGTTGGAGAGAGGGAGGAGAGAGGGCGAGAGGCGAGAGGGGAGGAGAGAGGGCGGAGGCGAGAGGGGAGGAGAGAGGGCGGAGAGGCGGCGGAGATAAAGGAAGGAGGTGGGGGAGAGGCGGCGGGTTGGAGAGAAGAAGTGAGTGCCAAAGTGTGAGAGAAGAAGAGAGAAAGGGATTTGGCGAAGAGAGTGAGTGCCAAAGTGGTAGTGAGTGCCAAAGTGTTTGAGGGAAATAAAAAAGGGATTTAGCGCCAGTGGGAAAAAAATTGCCCACCTTTCACGACCACACTTGGGTATATGTGGTCATGGAAGGGTCCCCTTCCACGTCCACACCTTTAAAGGTATGGACGTGGAAGGGGACCACCCTTCAACGTCCACACTTAGAGGGAGTGTGGACGTGGAAGGGTCCCCTTCCACGTCCACATTATATATAATGTGGACGTGGAAGGAGACCCTTCCACGTCCACACTCCCTCTAAGTGTGGACGTGGAAGGGTGGTCCCCTTCCACGTCCACATTTTTATATGTGTGGACGTGGAAGGGGACCCTTCCACGTCCACATATACAACTGTGGTCGTGAAAGATCTCCGCCTGGACAGTTATTTACATGTTATGTCACCGCGTTTTTCATCAACGACCAACATTGGCTTTTTAGTCGTTAATTATGGTCGTGAAAAGCCTATTTTCTAGTAGTGACTAATGGATAATCTAAAAATATATCAAATATGTCATCATTTAATAACCTATTTCGCAACCTTAATCTCTCCAAAAAAAAGTCAATTAGGTCCTATATTTAGGACCGGAGATAGTATTATTTATAAAAAATGAGTTACAATTGATGTCTGCGTTTAATAT
Organism: Mimosa pudica; assembly: GCA_029929735.1. Lineage (NCBI taxonomy): Eukaryota > Viridiplantae > Streptophyta > Magnoliopsida > Fabales > Fabaceae > Mimosa > Mimosa pudica. The sequence continues at coordinate 7,838,144 of JAKELP010000029.1, read as the reverse complement.
CCAACCGCACCTCAAATAATGGTGTATCTGAACGGAGACATGTGTGTGTGTGTGTATGAAAAGGGCCAAGAAGACGAGTAGATTTGAAAACACAACAATACAATCAAGTCTAATTCATTTCACTTTCATGGTTGGGAGAAGTTTGATAAAGATTGATCCCTTTTCAACTTTATCGTGTTAACATCGTTTGTTTAACATCACCCCCCAAACTATATATGTAGATAGTAGGAGTATTACTAATTGAGGATATATAGAAACTAGAATCGATCAAATCAAATCAGTATATAAAGCAAAGAAAAACAATCAAAAAGGACAAAAGGATTTACAACTTGTCTCGTTCAATTCCCTATAAATTTACATTGCTTCGAGAAGAGGTCCTATACATATACAAAGCATCCAATCCTCACACAAAGAAAATCCTATACATACACATCATCTACTCATCAACGTTATCGTTTGAAATTACAAGACTGTAACACTCACACAACTTCCCTGATCAAAGTTTGAGTACACGCAGCCGAGCCATCACGTGTGTGTAAACACATATATAAAATGACCTAGCCAAAAGCTCAACCATTCTTCAGAGGTATCTATAAAGACAACATATATACATATGTGTACGTGTTCATGCATGCATCTTCTTTGAGCCTTTCTTCTTCTTCATATATCAATCTTCCAGATAGTGCCTTGACGACCGGTAGAGATCGTAAGGCGCCCAAAGGTGATCAACATTGCATGGCTTTCTAGAATCAAGCCTAAGCCATGGCTTACCTTTACCACTCCAATGCAACAAACTTATAGGACCAGGGTGCAAACTCCTACACTTACCTTCAAAGTTATCACCACCTAGCCCATGTTGATTCCACCTATGATCCACCGCCTTAATATTTCCAGCCAACACCAACAAAAACGGCGGCAAAGAACCCAAATTATATATCTTCTTCTCCTTCTGCACCTTCATCCACTCCTCCACTCTCTTTGTAAACCCTTCTTTTCTCCATTTCTCCACATCCATCACCATCACACCCGTGTTAAAATAACACGCATTCCTACCCTCAAAGGTCTTACTTAGCTTTGGATCAGACCAGAAATTCGACGTAAAATAGACCGTGAAGTTTGCATGACAATATTCCGGGGCAGCAACCACCTTCCCTTCCATGTCAACGCCCCACAACTTGGCAATATCATCCACCACAACAAGGTCAGAGTCTAGGTATATAACACGGCGTATTTCCTTAGGTAAGGCGTCAGCAAGGTAAATTCTTGCGTAGTTTAAGGGTTGGTCTAGGGCAAGACGGATTGATTTTGAGATTTTTCGTTGAACTCGGTTTGAATCAAAGAGGTAGATGGTGAAGTTGAGGTAAGGGAAGGTGGATATGATGGTGTTATTGAGTTCGGGGTCATGGTGGGCGGCGAGGAAGGAGAATGAGAGATTTTCAGGACATGTTGAGTGTTGTAGGATGGATTGTACGGCAGCCATTGTTCCTCGGAGGTAATTTTTGTCTAGGGTCATGACCACATGGATAAGGTTGTTGGCCTCGGTGGGCCCACATTCGTCACCATTCCGGTAGGCGGGTGCCTCCCGGAAGAGAGGGAGGTCCGGTGAGGAGGAAGGGCGGTGGCGGACAACATTAACAACGCCGCTTAGGCGGGTGGCAGTGGCGGTGGTGGGGTGGAGGAGGAGGGACAGGAGGCCAATGATGAGTAGAGGATTATGAGAGGCCATCCTGTCTCCGGGAGAGAATTTTTTTTTGTTTTTGTTTTGTTTTGTTTTTACTTTTTTTTTAATTGTATGTATGTTATTGGTTTTGTTATTCTTGCTATTGTCTATGTATTTGTTTGGTGATTTGTTATTGTACGTTCGTTCTAAAGGAGGAGTATGGTTAAGAGTGTAATATGGTTTTTTGGAATGGGAGATGGAAAATAATGGTAATGTGATGATAAAAATATGGTTTTTGAAGGAGGGATTTTAGTAATTAGAAAGTTAATGGACGAGAAAAAATTTCGGAATGTAATCAATAATTCATTTATCGTTTCATTTACATATAAATAATTATTTCTTTTGTACATCCGGTTCTCGGTAAAGGAAGTCAAACAATTTACTACTATTGTCACAATATTTCCATTGGATTTACGGTCGCGCAAGAAAAGTTAGTAAAGTTTTGATTTGGCTAGCGTGATATACCTAAATTACCCTCTCTACATATACCTAAATTACCCTCTCCACATATTTACCATAACCCTCTCTCTTTTTTATCTGAACCATAACCCTCTCTATATAATTGAAATCTTGAATAATGATTCGTCCCTATTTATTTCAATTTTTCGTATGCAATTCGATCATATTATTAATAACAATAGTATCAATTTGTTTCTAATTTGTAGACTTTTTTAGTAAGAAAATGGCGTCAAAATTTTGGCCAACAAATCTTTGAAAAAATGTAAGTGTAAATCAATTAATACTTAAAAATCATTTATATTTAAAAAATAAGAAATGAATTTATTAAAAATTAGAAGAGTATTATACATCGAAAGTATAATAATTTAAATCACTATATTTATACCAAATTTCGTGTATTTATTATTCTCTGTTAACAAATAGTCATGCATGTGCCCTACTTTTTTATTTATTTTTTTAATTATATGATAAGTTTTAGAAATGACACATTGTTAAGTGTAATGGGAGAACTAGACACAATAAATAAAAGGAACTTTACCTAACAATTTTCCTACATAAATCTTAAAATAAACCATGTTTATGAATAAAATTCATAATTAACAAAATATTATATACACAATATTTGTTTTTTTTAAATCATTATTTATTTGAAAACAAGTCAACAAATAATACAACATTATAATATTGTTGATCTTATATTTATAAAATCATTAATCCCATGTTTTGAAAATGACAACTTTCAAGCTTTTCAATTCATCATTACAATATTTACTACTCAAAATTCATTTTTATGTTGAGTGCACTTGGCATTATAGTTAGTTACTAATTTGCACCTTTACTCTAAATTCAATAAATTGAATAAATCCTTAATTAAGTCATTTTCCCAATTTGAGAGTTTGACACACACGCACGCATATATAATTAGTAAAATTATCGCTTTAATATTTCTTCCCTAACCCTCTTCCTTGTCTGCTTTTTTTCACATTATCTTCTTCTTTTGTTTTCTTTCTCATTTGATGCCTCTTGCAAAGTCTTAAGATTTGTTTACCGTTTTAAATTATTATATTTATCTCTATAAAAGATAAAATTATTGTACTCTGATCTATAAAAAACAAAGGACACAAGAATGATGGTTATAGTGAATATTTGCCAACTTCTGTGTGTGTGTGTTTGTTAAAATTGGGTCAGGTACGCAATTAGAGATTTGTTGAATTTATACCATTCCTATTTAAAACTTTCTATATTAAGTAAATTTATAATTGGATTTTCTTTGATTATTTGAGCAAGCTCTGTGGGAAAATCCCATTAAAATAGGGTTTCAAAATTGCGTTACTTTACCTTTATATCCTATTGTTCTAACTTCTATCCCTTGCTCTCCGCTCTCCTTAGACTTCCATTTACATCTCTATACTCAAAATTTTTTGTTTCTCTAAATGTACTCTTCAGTCTTCACATTCCAATTTTTTTTTCATTTTATCTGCAATGGCTGCCCCATCTCCCATGTATGATGTATCTCTTTTCCTCTCCCCTCACCTCTCCCCTTATTAATTCATCCACAGTACGTCTAGGATCAAGTTGTTTAATATCTCTTCCATGAAATTTTTCTTATTGACAGTTCTTGTATTAACACTACAAGAAAAAAAAGTTCTATAGTCGTGCCTCAAATGTCGCACCATAGCAATACGCGACATTAAGAAGAATAATGTCATTTGATGAAAGACACAAATTTTCTGTTTCGTATTTTTCACTTTTCTTACATGAAACAATTCAAATGACAATTCCTTGTTATTATTTTCATGTAGCTGAAAATCAACCATTGCATCAGTGACCTCAAGTATACAAATAGAGAAGTGAAAGAGTGATATATGCAATATTTTACCATCCATTTCACCCACTACCAACAAATTCTAGAGTCTTTTTTTTTTGTTACCCAAGGGTATCCACCCGCGTGTCAAGTGAGATTAATCCCTCGCTGTTCTGAAGTCCCATATAGGGGGTAGACAGCTGGCCTGTGAATTTGCTCCATTCGCAAGAGCTGGGGATCGAAACCCCAACCACTTGCTTAAGGGACGAGAGTACTTACCACTCACGCCAACCCGCCAGGTTAAAATTCTAGAGTCTTTTTAATTTTATGTGACTTAGCTTATTTGATAAAGATTTTCCATTACAAATATACAAGTCTTTTATTTTGTTAATGTGGTTAAAAACTTTTTATGTCAACATTATTAGGCAGTAATTATCGTGTTGGATGAAACTTTTTCGGTAACCACGATACGTGCATCGTATGGGGTGATCACTCGCTATATAAGTTTATAATAGAAATATTTTTTTATAATATAAGTTAACCATGACATAAGAAATATCACATTTATAGTGCACAACAGATAGGGTTTGGATACATTTGAGGCTCAAGACATTTTAGTCCAACAATAAGCTCACAATATGATACATAGTGACAATTTCTTCAAGAAACTCCATTCTTCCCATAAATAGTTCCATGTGTCTCGACATTAAATGAATTATCATAAATATCAACCATACATGATGAAAGTCCAAATCTGCTGAAGTCGTTCAAAATCAAATCATTCAATATTTTATAATAAATAAACTATTTCAATTTAATCGATCATAACCGAAAATTCACTGCATCTGATTTCATGCACACAAAATTTCTTGAAAAGAAAATAATAGTATTATCGTTTTTGTGTTTTAGATATGTGCCTTGGGCTGTAAGAAATTGCAAGATTGGAATGATGATGGTTAATTATTGCTGAGGATGAAGATGAAGCTTCCTTGGAGTGTCAATTATGCAGATGTGATTATGAGTTACAATTAGATACTATCTTGCTAATTTAGTTTTTGAAATGGTGGGGAGGACTTTAATTTGAAGGTCGAGATAGAGGCGGGTTCATGATGCTGTGTGGAGTCAGACTGGTTCGATGACTAACGGTATGGACACACGCACTCCAAACATGACTATTGATTGAGTATAATGACGTTGTGTGATCCATGTAGTCAACCTCACCTAATTGGAATAAGACTTTGTTGTTATTGTATTAGGATTACAAGCAAACAAAATTTAGCAGGGCATGCCCCTTGCCAGCCCAATGTCTAGTCTAAAAGATTAGCGAGTTATATTTTATAGCTTATTGTTTAGTCTTGCACTCTTGCTGGTGAAAAGATTCAAGCTAATAATCTTTTTCCAGATCAAGAATAACTTAACATTCAATCATCAATAACCAATTAAAAGAGAATAAAATATAATTATATGCACGGATATATTAATTTAAAAATAAATTATGTATTATACTGAAATATATAATTTTATACATATGAAAATCTAGATTATGGATACTTATAATGAAGTTAAATATGTTAAGTCCTCCTGAAAGTCCTAAATAATAGAATTTCAAAATAATAAAAATATGGACTTTCTACCCATTTTTCTTTAAGAATATACTATGTTTCTAAAAGAAGGGGGCAACTAAATATATGTTTATTCATAATTAAATATATATTATTAAAATGTGAAGCGAGTTGTTAGCTAGTGTTAGTGGGTGAAGTGATAGAGGGCATTATAGATAGTGTGGGGAATGAGAATTTTTCAATTTTTCTGGGTATTGTAGCATTCTTGGAAGGTCACGCACCAGAATGATTCTTGCCTGGAGTAATCAATATAAATATATATATTCATTAAGATAACTTGAAATTTTGTATTGGAAGAACTTGGAGGGAAAAAGGCAAGACATAAATAATGTTTTTGAGTGTATTATCATATAAAATGTGCCTTTTTTTATTTCTTCTTTCTTCCTCACTGGATCTCCTTCTTTCGAGATAGATTTTAGCAGGGCTCGAGGCATCACGTTCAACATTACTAGGAAACTCAAATTATTTGGTCACCTTGAGGTATCCTCCTCTGTTTCTCTCTCTGTATTTGTGTTTCTGACTGTGGAGACTTTCTAAGAGATTGGCCACTTAAAAAAATTTTGAAACGTGTCTTCTTGTTTGCTTCAAAAAAAATATTGGCACAACTATGAGGAATCATTCTCATAAGGGAGCATCTTTTTATTATATTTTTTAGATTTTTAAGATTACATACACTTACTCCATTGTTCATGCATGTATTGGTAAATGCATAATAAAGAAATGGTTCATCCCCCTTGCTGAGATTTCCTTTTTATCAAGCGTGTCTGTATAATCATCAAGATTCTTTTTAGATTTATACATGCTTGCTTGCTATATTCAAGTCTTCCAATCAATTAATACCCCGAGTCTTGTGAATAGCAATTAAAATATGTATGAACAAGTTACATTATGAGGGGGGGTCTCTTTGCCCACCACATGTTTTTTCATTTTCCTCCAATAGCTTCCATCACTAAGTGCACGGGATTAAAGTCCAGTTTGTATTCCACTGCTCATTATCTTTCTATAGGCGAAGGAAATAAAGCAAAATACTATAATAAAAAAGACTAGGACACATCAGACCACATCCATTTGATTTAACTACTAAGCAATTAGCCATTAGCCATTAGCCATTAGTCACAGGAACCTCTCTGACTATGACAAAACTTGAGAAGGACATATCAAATGAAGCCAAAATCTTCATGGTTTGGAAGCACTAACACTTATTTAAAACATGATAAGGAACACTTTTTAACCCTCCAAATTGAGAGCTCAAACAACCATGATGGTGGGCTCCAATCCTTGCATTTTGCCATTTTTTCTAAGGTTTGTGCGCATGGTACAGTAGCACTACTTCTATTTGTGTTCATAGTGATGCACAATGAATTTTTTTTTCTCTCCTTACTGACCCAAATACACACCAAATTAACACATGCGCGTGGGAGGAAGCAAAGTATGGCGGCTAAATTTAACTTCAGTAATCCTCACACCAACTAATTGCTATTGTCTTGAAGCTAAGGGCTGCGTGGGGACAATATGTTTTTCAAATCTAATGAAGTTATCAAACAAAGATGGGTCCTAGTGTGCCATGAAGTTGGGACACATGCTAGATGATGTGTATTCCGGTGGGGCCGGCCACGGTGGTTGTCGGGGGGCGCATAGTGGGACCAATCATGGGGTTTTTGTGGTTTGCATTATTATTAAGATTTAACCTATAGGGAATGGAGGATGAGAAGGAGGACGTGGCTTTCAGTTTCAGGCTTGTTGGGTTTAGAAAGGTGATGGTCACCACTTTTAGTGGGACCATAGAACTTAAGGATTTCATTTCTTAAAAGAAACCTTTCTCACACAATATCTCTATTGAAAATCCATTTCATTTGTCTCTTCAAAATACCCACCACCAAGTATTAATGTGAGAAAGCAAAGATCTTGGGTTGATACTTTTGATGTGAAAAAGGTGTGTGGGAAATTGGATTTTGGTTGAGAGAGGAGTTTGTTTGTTTGAGATTTTTTAAGTGAGATTTGATTCTCCAAAGTGGTTGACCATTTTCATATAAAAAGGAAAGAGTTTATAATAATAGTATATACAATATACAAATAATACAATACTAGTGCAAGTGTTTTCTTTATGTGTTGGTATATGCTAAGGTTGGCTTGCGTGTGAGAGTGAGATAGCAAAAGTGTGGCTTAGGAGATAGTGTTTGAGTTTGGTGGTGCGCGTGCATCACAAAGAGGTGGGATTGTGGTCATAATGGAGTTTGCCAGCCACACCCATCAGATTTATTCATGACGCCATACATTCTGCATCATTTCTACCTCCTAAAACTGCAAAATTTTGATTCTGAACTCACAAATTTCCATCATTACTCTCCCCCCAAAAAAACATTTAGTTTATATTCAGTTCCCCCTTCTACCATTTTGGTTACTAGTCCTCTACCTAGCTCTTTCTTTTTTCAAATAATTATGTCCACTACTACTACTCATCATCTATCAATACTGAAAAAAGCGGAAGCTTCTCCAATGTTGATTGTATTGAATTATTAATATAATCTTGACTCTATACTCTTAAATTGAAAGCCAAGAAGATTACAAATATGATGGAGAAGGTCGTTTTAGTTAGCTGTAGGCAGACCAGCTGCCAAAACTTCCTCTAAAAGATGGTAAAAACACTAATTACTCCCTTTTACTTCAAAATTACTGTTCCCCCTTCATAAAGCATAACCTTGGGTTAAATTCAGCATTATGGTCCAAATCAACTTGATGTCTGACCAAATTAGAACAGAGTTGTATATGTTTGTTTGAGCTAGCATTTAGATTTAAGCAATAAAATATAATACTCCCTCATTCATAAATATAAGATCACTTTCAAATTTAAAATTGTTTCTAAATATGAGACCACTTTCTAATTGTTCTCAACCTTTTTCCAAATTCACCTACTGATATTTATCAATAATAAACAAATAAAAGAGATAGAGTAGAATAAAGGTGTATGGTTAGGATGAATTGATAATATCATATGATAATAATTAACATAACTAACATCCTTAATCAAATTAAACTATATAAAATCTTATAATTAGATGGGGAAGGAGTATATATGCTATATATCTCTAGTAGTTGTAATCATATGTATTTGTATTATTGGCATAAGATCTTGTCAACCCAAAAAAGTTTAACCTTCCGGGTAACATAATGATAAAGTGTTGTTTGATTACTTTCTAACCCCTATACTTTTAGGGCTAATCACTTGGAAGATAAAGAGAATCCTCTTTTGTTTTTTTAATTGGAAACCTGACATGGTTAGCAACAGTGCATGCATGCCTTGGTAAATAACAGAAAACAAAGCCCACTTAAATAAATAAATATAATGATAATGCCACCTAGCAACATGAAATTGCATGAAGAATAAAAATGATGCGAGTGCTTTTCATTTCACGTACGGGCCTCCCCTAATTCATGGATATTCTCATTATCTTCCTGCCACGCCTGATTCCCTTTTCTATTGTTTTCTTTTTTTTTCTCCATAATAAAATTTCCCACTGCATGATAACAATTTATCAATTTATCATTCTAACTCAAAAATAGATGGCATTTTAACCCCAACAATTAGATTAGTTGGATGGGACTGTTATAGCTTAACTATGGGTCTTGAATTCGAGACATGTGAATACAACATGTTACAGATTAAGACACCAACCTTAATGGTTTATGTCATGTCTTGATTCGAATTAGTCTGGACCGTTGATGTGCTATAGCATGCCCCAAAAATCAAAAAATAAAAATAGTTGACATATTGGGCGCGTCACTTTAACACCTGCTCTCCTTGGAATAGACAATGTTGTCTCCATCAGCTGAGTTGTTTTCTCCTTTTTCCATTATGCAGTATCCATTATCAGTTATATTATATGCAGTCCCAAGCAGTTCCTCTAATGAGATATGGAGGTCATAAGTTCAAATTATGGAAATATTTTTCCACTTGCGGATAAAGTTTCGTACATGTATACCTCCCTAGACCTCACATGGTGAGAGCCTATTCAGTAGGACGTTCCATTAAGCATTGCCACCATCAGTTACATTGCACGCAATCCCGAACAATTGGATCATTCCCTTCTAATAATTTTTACTTTTTGATTTGGTTGTTGCAAAATTAACTATAATGTTCCCTGTTCATAACCTCTATTAATTGCTAGTGATATAGCTCTAATTGAAAATGTTAATTACCTAGAGCATGCTCATAATTGTCTTGCACCATAGTTAGCCCTGGTTTTATCATTGTTGTCTTGCGGAACAACATCTAGCTCGGTTTTATGATTATGTTTCTGCTTTATTTGAACTATGATTCAAATAGTTTTTCGTTGAATGTGTTTCTGCTTTAGTTGAACTATCATTCAGATTTCAGATAGCTATGTTGAATGTTTGAATTTTGACTGATTAAAATCAAACTCCTTTGAATAAATCTCATATCTTTGGACACATACTGAATTTTAATTCTTTCTGTGATTGTAAAAAGAAGTTGATGATATGGTATCAATACAATTATGTCTGTCATTTTCTTGCATCAGGTCAACCATGTCATCTAGTCAAAATTGGCCCCCCTGTTCTTAATCTCCAAAAATTTTTGGATAAAGGGAGGAAAGTTGAAGAAAAGATAGAGTTTTAGATATTTATGGATATATTAGATACTAGATAGAGACATGAACACATAAAGATTTCATATCTGTTAAAAGGATGTTACATCCTATAAAATATTTTGTGGAAGTTGATAAAATAGAAAATCGAGATTGAAGATCATTATACTATTGAATGGTTAAAGTTCTGCACCATCCAAGAACATGGACATAGTTGGTAACTAGATTTCCCCCCAACACTGGATTGGATAGGTTTGGTCCCATCAACATAAAAATAAATGAGTGTACAAGCATTACATAGAAGATAGTGGATAGGTCGACTTATAATATTTACGAATAGTGTAACTTAATGTAATTTTTCATATTTTATATTGATTTTAAGTCAAAATTTCCTTGAAACGTAAAGAAATTAGAGTATAAATTTTCTTGAACACCGCAAATTTAGTGGCAAACAACGTGTGCAGTGGATTTCTATTGAATGTTGGTTTTTGTAAATTCACATGCCATGATCAAACATCTCAACAGTGAGGATACATAGAATAGGCAGGACAAAGGAACAAGTTCGATGTGTTTGGGCATAAATTATGTTTCAACTTAATCAAGAGAAAATTTTATTAAGGGTGGTCCAATGCACTAAGATCTGGTTAGACAAAGTATAAAAATGGTCATATATATGCAGTCATGGAGGCTTATCCATATAATGGATAGCGTGTTTTTGGGTTTGAATTTGTGACTTCCTAGTCATGTGACAATAACCTTTACTATTACTCTCTAAGACTCTAGAGAACATTTCATTTTTTTTTAAAAAAGAAAGAAAACACAAGAAACTGTGGTATATATCATCATCCCATTCACTTCATTATGCCTACAATCATGATTCTTGGTTCCGTCACCCGCATGCTCTCTTCTAAACCCTCCCTACTTCCTATACACTCTCACTCTCATTCATATTCACACACCTATAAATCCCATTGACCCCAATCCATTCTCTCACCTCTTCTCCTACATTCCCATCACACTTTTCTCTCTCACACACATCTTTATCCCTTCACACTTTGTTATTATATCTACCCAAATGGCTGTCTCTGGCTTTGAAGGATTCGAGAAGCGCTTGGAACTTCATTTCTTTGGTGATGATCCAGTTTTTAACAACCAACTGGGCCTTAGAAAGCTTGAGTTTGAATCAATCCAACAAGTTCTAGAGGCTGTTCAATGCACTGTGGTTTCAGCAGTTGGCAACTCCTACTTTGATGCTTATGTATTATCTGAATCAAGCCTCTTTGTCTACCCAACCAAGATCATCATCAAGACTTGTGGGACCACTCAACTCCTCAAATCCATCCTTCCCTTAATCTTCTTTGCTCACCATCACTTAGGCCTCACCCTTTGCTCTTGCCACTACACTAGAGGCAGCTTCATCTTCCCAAACTCTCAACCTTTCCCTCACACTAGCTTCAAAGATGAAGTCATGTACTTGGAAGAGACCATCCCACAAAACCTTTGCTTCAGAAAAGCCTCAATTATGCCATCCAAGTCATCCTCTCATTCATGGCATGTTTTCACAGCTAGTGATGATTCTACCTCACCTTGCCTCTTTGACAATGAATTCCCTCCATGTTACACCATGGAGATCTGCATGACTGAGCTCGATCCGATCCTCGCCCGCAAGTTTTTCCGGCCACCGGAGGATGGAAAGACAGGGGACTCTGCTGGGAAGGACATGACTGAGCTCACAGGAATCAATGAGATCAATCCTGATGCACTTATATGTGACTTTGCATTTGATCCATGTGGGTATTCAATGAATGGCATGGATGGTGATATGTACTCCACAATTCATGTCACCCCAGAAGATGGCTATAGTTATGCAAGCTTTGAATGTGTAGGCTCATCTATCATTAAGGATGATATTGTGCATGTACTAAGGAAGGTGGCTCAAATTTTCAGACCTGGTACTATGTCTGTGTCCATCACATGTAGTGACTATAAAAGTGACACGTGGAAGCGTGTGGCTGCTGCCATTGAGCCTCTAGGATTGAAATGTAGGAGTTGTGCAATGGACCAGTTTCCTGCATCTGGTAATGTTGTGTTTCAAACGTTCACATCTCGCCGGAAAAGCACTTAAAGGCTTCTAAATATAAAAGGGTATGTGACAACAATGGAGGGAGACAAAGTAGATAGGAGTTAGAATTAGTTGAGAATTCTCTAGGGGGTGTGGGATGACATGGCTAAAATGTGATTATTGTGGATGATGAATTTTGTTGGGGGCTGACTTGTTTAGAAAGATACAAAAGAGAAATGGTAATCAAGTTTGAAAGAGCTGATGAGAGATGAGGATGATGGTATTGGTTTTTGTTGGAAGGAAGGGTCGGAGTCAAGTTTTTTTTCTTCTATTTCTTAGGCGTTTTTGTTATTGAGTTTTTTTAATAAATATATGATGTGGATAAATTCTTTTGAAACATTTACTGTTGTGACTATGAATTATATAAAAAATATTTCCACCTATCATATCTTTATTAAAAAATTTAATAGCCTAGTACTTTAAAAAACTGTATTTACATTTTGTCTATTTTAAAAATAGTAAAAAAAAAGTGAAGGTGGGAAGGTAGGGTGGGGGAGGGTGTTTACTGGGTGATCATGATAATGCACCCCACTTAGGCTTGTCACGCCTAAGATTTTTGAGCTTGTGTAGTGGGTTTTTAAAGTGCTCTTGTTTGAGGACATATTGATCTCTCTCCCACTCTTCTATCTACCTCTCTTGTCTTTTATGTTCTGTTTCTAGATAATTAAAGAACAAAATCTTGCTTTTGGTATAGATTTATCAATTACATCTCTTAATTATTGATCTGTTACACTTAGTTATGGAGGTCCTGCAATAAAAAAGAGTATAGGTGCATGAAGCAGTATCCAGCGTAGTGTTGTATGGGAAATTTGGACATGTCATATCACATTTTCTTTTTGCATGGTCTTTTCACTTCACATTCACTTCACAGAAAAATATCCTTTTAACTAGTGCTACACACATACACACAAAAAAGGAAGTGGATAAAGCAATGTTAGGGAAATCTTTGTTATTTTCAAGCTTAAACTACGATATGTACCTTCCCGTCTTGTTTTGCGGATAAAAAATGGTATTAGTGTTGTTGTTGGAGGTGGTATGTGGTGGTGGAATGTAATAACTTAACATGCACGTGGCCATAATTGAATTTGGGTGACAGGCAAGACATGTAGAATAAGGGAAATAGATGACAAAAAACATAAAAAGTAGGAGGAGACAGGTAGAGAAGCAATAATAATTTGCCCCAAATTTATAAATGAATTTAAATATATGAGTATGCCTTTTTGATAAACAAGGGAGATCTAAACCAAAAAGGTTCATAATAACCCTATGTGTTTGATATAATACGAGCCACTCCACCTAAGACATGGATACACGTTGGCGCATAGTATTTATAATAGCTCCTTTTGATCCATTTTTATATAATGAAAATAATGCCAGGACCGAATGGTATTTGAAGGAACTTAGAAAAACAAGTGAAGAAAAATTGTAAATGGATGCATATCCTTTTTCGGGGGAAGCTAAAACAATATCTCAATAAACAATAACCTAAATCTGACCATGGATGAGTATGCAATAACAATAACAAGTTTCAGCAATAGAAATGGCAAGAACCTTAAATTCATGCTCTTCACTTGTTTTTGAGATTTCTTTATATTGAATGCTTTCCTTGGGATATCATAGTAATTAATTCCATTTTCCCCACTTATGGGCTGGGGTGTGTTTATATTTATATATAAATAAATAACAGCAAAAACAGAGGATATATCCTCCAAATTTGTATAATTTGATAAAATGAAATCCATCCCCAAGCAAATTCAGAGGTAGGGGAAGGAAAGTTTCAAATTATGCATTATATTTCAAAATCATCTTGGTTTGGTTATTATCCTCACCAATATTACTAAGAAGAAGACTAAAATCTATCATATTTTTATGTATTCCCTCCGTTTCTAAATAACATCTTTTAGGGAGATGTATTTATTCCTAAATATAAGACACATTTTCAACCCTTACTTTCTCTTTGTGAGGGTTTTTAGTTGTTGTAGTTGGGGAGTCAGCAACGTCTTCTACAACTAAGGTGATGGGGAGTTCCGACTTACGAATGTTCCTTTTGAGGGTTTAGATATCTTCTTTAATTTGTGTATGGTTGCCTTGATCTGTGAGGTGTGGGTAATGGGAAGAGGGCTCCATTTTATAAAAGTGGGTAATGGTTTCTTAGCTCCTATCCTTCAATTTGGATTGACCACTTGTGGCTTCTAGTTAGACCATCAAATCTGGTTGTTTGGCGATGAGATTGCAGAGTTGGTGTTGGCTGATATCATTCAAATCTTTTTTGATGTTTATATTGTTGTTTCTACTTTTCTAGCATTGATTCTAGGACCTACTCAGGCCCTTAGGGTTAGGGTTTGAATTATGCCAAGTTATTTAGGCTAGGTTAGGGGCAATTGCACTTAGGTCCCAAATAAGATACTTAATTTCAAAGAAGTTCCAAGGAGTTGTTACCACTTGTTAATGAAGATTGAAGACTATTGCACTTATTAATTGTAGTCATTAACAACTTCTTGAGACTTCTTTAAAATTAAATCTCTTATTTGGGACCTAGTTGCAATTGTTCCACTAGGTTATATTGTGTTTGGTCCTTTCTTTTTCTTAATTTACTTTATTTTGGATGATTGTATTTTATTTCCTATTGATCAATTTAATGAATATTATATTTCTGGCAAAATAGACCCCTTTACCTCAATTTTCCCCAAATTATCTTATTGATACTCTTCAATAATAGTAAAGAAGTAACAAAAGTAGGATAAGAATGAAGATGATTATTTAGGGTGTTATTAAGTTATAATCCCTCCTGTCCTAAATATAAGACCTAATTGACTTTTTTGGAAAATCCTACAAAAGTAAAATAAGTTAATTATAAATTGATGATTTAACTAATTTTTCCCTTAGACTAGCTAGTTTATTTTACCTATAAACTAATGGATAATCCAAAAATTTATCAAACTTGTCATGATTTAATAGTCTATTTCGCAACATTAACCTCTCTAAAAAAAAGTCAATTAGGTCTTATATTTAGGACCGGAGGTAGTATTAAATTATTTTAACCATCTTAACTGTCATTCTTAATCTAATCACATTAGGTAAATAAGTCTTATATTTATGAATGAAGATATTAAGTCTTTGAGTGAAATCATTGAAGAAGCAAAACTTATTAAGTGTGATTTATCAAAAAAAAAAAACTTATTAAGTGTGGATACGAGTATAAAGAATTTGAGTGTGTATATAAATATTGTACAAACAAAAGAGGTTGTATAAATAATCTTAATTTATGGATCTAGTTCACTCAGAGCTGGTTAATGCAAATTTATTGATAATTTTAGTATTAGCTTATTGAGAAATAAACTCCACAATAATCTCCCTAAAAATGGAAAAGGGTAAATCCTCCTCTTAAATGTGAGAAATCACATATTACACCTTGAGAAGAACATGGAATCTTTAAGGAAAAATAGATAAGTTGTAATTGTAAACTTATAATTGATAATCTATATGATAAAAGTTGGAAATACATGTATTGAACCTTTGTATACTACTAGTATCACATGATTTTCAACATGACTTGTCAATTGCAATTAGATAAAGTTAGAGTTAAAAGTTCGATTTTCAGTTATATTCAAACTTCTCTAATTGACACAGGACATCATAATTAACCAGGCGACTGCACTTATAACTCATTCATTCTGATCATACCTCATCCTGATCAATTAGGTATGACTTGGATTTTCATCATATTGTTCAAAGTTCATTCTAGTTCTAAGTATAATACTTCTTTGTGCCTAAGTTATATTTGATTATGATCAAAACTCATTTATGCTAACAGTACGGATATGCTTTTGTGTTGTGTGAAGTGGAAAGACTAGATTGATGGGAAAAAAAGTGGGAAGACTTAGATGTGAGTTTTTTAAAATCAGATAAATACTAGATTTTCATTGAAAATCATCAAGATATAAACTATAACATCCCTAATTAAGCTCTAACATGAGAGAGCTCGGGTGAAGACTGATAAGGATACGAAACGACCTATCTAACCTATAAGATGTTTAGCCAAATAATCAGAATCTCCATTTGTAAAGTACTCTCTGAAGTATGCAAAAGTAACATTGGTCAGTCCCTCTCTAAAACTAATCTAATGTCATATATAATGTTTAAAAGGGATCATTAATATTAAAACCTCCCACACAAAAATCAATGGCTTCAATACAATCAACAACTTTCATTTATCCTCTAGTTCAACTTAGGCTCAAAGTCTCGAACAATTCATTGTCCCAAAAAGCTCAGCAAATGCAGGCGACACTTATATGTAGTTTTAGAGGGAGATACTCCCTCTGATCCTAAATATAAGACCGAATTGACTTTTATGAAAAATCATAAAAAAGAAAAATAAGTTAATTATAAATTGATTTACCTAATTTTTTCCCTTAAACTAGTTTATTTTACTTATAAACTAATGGATAATCTAAAAATAATATCAAATACTCCCTCCGTTCCTAAATATAAGATCACTTTGACTTTTTTGGAGAATCCTAAGAAAGCAAAATGTACAATTTAATCATAACATATTTTAAATATTATTAGATCATATGTAAGTTTATAAGTCAAATAAACTAGTTTAGTGAAAAAGTTTGGGTAAATCAATTTTTAATTACCATATTTTGCTTTCTTAGGATTCTCCAAAAAAGTCAAAGTGTTCTTATATTTAGGAACGGAGGGAGTATGTCATAATTTAATAGACTATTTTGCAACCTTAACCTCTCCAAAAAAAAGTCATCTAGGTCCTATATTTAGGACCGGAGGTAGTATAATTCTATGGCTTCAACTAGGTGAGGTTTGGAGAGAAATGTATATGTGTGCAACTTTACCTTGAAAGTGATTGTTTCTAAGATTTGAAATATGTGTGACCTTCTGGCAAAAAAAAAAAACAAAGAAAGAAATATGTGTGACCTAGTTCACGATAAAAACCCAAAACACACACACACTTGCCTTGTTAAAATTAAACTCATATTAAACATGTTAAAATGCTATGCCAACTTTTAAATTTATAACATAAGCATTTTTTTTCTTATGAAACCTACGGTGTTATAGTTAGAATAGTTTATGAAACAATTAATAGACCAAACTTAAATATATATTATACAATTAGAGGATTAAAATGTATCTTTCCTGAAATTCATTTCAGAATTTGGACAGTGGTTTCATAGAAAAAATAACAAAAAAAACATAAAAATTGTAAAATATCAAATCTTGCACTCCCTCCTATCCTCAATATAAGAACCCAAAAATTTAAATAATTTTATTCTAAAATACAAGAGCTCACACCACATTCTCTTTTCATTTAATGTGTTTTTCCTACTTTGCTCCTAACTTTCTTTCATATTAATTAATTCTCATGTATTTCTCTCTTAGTATTGGGAAAAAAGAATTAATTCTAAATATCCAACTAACTTTTACATATTTTCTTAAAAAAGTGCATTTTACAATTGAATTCTTATATTACAATCCGGAGGACGTACTATTTATCATCCAATGAGTTGTGAATTGCTTATCAAAGGGATTCAATTCCTTATCTATTGGAAACAAAAGTCTTTTTATTTTTTACCAGTCACAAATCTATTTAAGTTCTTACAATTTTCAAAAACAAAATCTGACATACCCGTTTGGTATATCGAACATGCCTTTTTCAAGCCCATTCATAATTTCTTGTTCATTTTGCGGAAAAAATATAATAGTAAAAAGCAAATGGGCTTTGTAAAAGAAATGCTTTCAAACGAATATGGGTCCACTTAATAACTGGGATTGAAATCTTTGTGGGCTTATTACTGTCCCACATCCTCATTTCTTTTGACACAGATAAAAGATAATGACTTGTCGTCGTCGGCCCCCCAAAAGGCAAAAGGTGATCCTGTCATCAAGTTTTGGGAGAATTTCCATAGATGAAATCTGTAAACACAAAAACCTACATTTGATTTTCTAACTTAATTCAAAGTTTCTTTTAAATCTTTTAAATCTATGAAGTATCTATTCAACCTTCTAATTAATTCAAATATTATAAGTTATAGTACACGTATACCAAGTTATAATAAAGACAACGATTCTAAAATATCATTGTAAGAGAAAGGAATCAAATTAAAGTTATGCTTTAAATCTACTATCCATTGGTTCACACTAAACAATCAAATCAGCTTGTTTCAACAAAGTGGTGGTTTAACAAGCATAATGATGGTTTCTCCTATGAGCATGTTGAGCTAATTTAGTTTACTTGATCATTAATTAGGCTAATGCGATTTCCCCCTCAAATCCGTCACTATTTTGGTTTCTTCCATTAGTTTCAAATCAATATTCTTATTTAATATCTTAAATATCATTTTACATAAAACAATGGTTGTCATAATTTAACATAAATTTGGATTATTTCACCCTATAGTGATTCAATACCATAATTTAAAACATGTGGTAGTGGGACCATACAAAAATGAGGAAAGATTTTAAGTGATCAAATATTGTATCATTCCATCATTAACCTCTCTATGATTACTGTATAATGATGTCATACCCTCAAGATCACACTCTTGAATCTCACTAATAGTGCTACATTGTAGAAGAAAATGTTTCATATAAAATTTTTCGATATAAGAGAATTTTCATTTTCATATAGAGATAAGAAAACTAATCAATTTAGTCTAGTCAATGTCAATTGTAAAGGTTATGTAGCTCAATTGACCATAACCACCTAACGAATGTAAAAGTTGCAAACAGATGCATTATTTATATTCCACACAAATCTTTATGAAAATAATTCGTCTCTATAATTTCGTTATGTAATTTATTTAGGAAAAAAAGGTTAGGTTAGGTATGAAGGCACCTGTGCACATGTGAGCATTTAAAACCTCTTAACAATAATAATTGAACTCAAGATGTCATTAAAATACTCAAAACAAACCACATTCCTATTATTAGTTCATCACCCATTAATTAATTCCTTTGTCGCCATACGTTTCAAACTTTGTGCTTGTCTCTTTCGCCTCATTTCTCAACAAACAAACAAAATACTTTTTCTATGGTAAAAGAAAAAAACAAAATACTTTTTCCACTTCTTCATTTCATTTCTCCTCTATATTTTTTCCTCCACTTCTCTAGCATTTACAAGTTTCAATTTTGAAGACAAACCCACTTGTTCATGTACATTCTAAAGCCAAATCCTAATCAAAATCTCTCTCTTTGTTCTTGTGGAAGCAAAAAAATCTCATCTTTCTCTCATTTTCACTCTGTTTCTGACACTTTTCTTTGCCCCCACGCTTAAAGTACGGTTCTTTCTTACTTTTTTGATTGCCCCACCTTCATTTTCTTAATAAAAAAGGTTCTTTTCTTTTTGGGATTGTCTTCCTTTTTGGTGGGGTTTCACTTTAGGGTTTTCTGTTCATTGTGTGATTAACTGATTACCTTTTTTTGGGGTTTCACTTCTTCTTAGTACGGCTATGATAATTGTTTCCTGATTTTTAAGTCTAGGGTTTGTTCATGTTTATAAGAATGTTGAGTTTTAGTAACATTTGTGTATATATATGACTATATGAGATGACTATGTTGTGAGCTTTAAGGTGGGGATTTCTGGTCTCCTTGTTAAAGCTTACTTTTTGAAACATGGGTTGTGTTCATTGCAAGTGTTGTGGTGACTACATTCCGCCGTCGTCGGATTGTGGCGGTGCCGATAGCTGCCGGGGAATTGCCCCGCGCCGCCGGCAAAGGAAGTATAAATTTAGTCCTGGTTCATTGAAGTTTGCTCATGTTCCTTCACACAATTATGTGTTGGAGTACTCGTTTCTTACACAGCAAGGGTACTATCCTGATTCACCTGATAAGGAAAATCAAGATACTTTTTGTATTAGGACACAGGTTCAAGGTGATCCAAATGTCCATTTCTTTGGTGTATTTGATGGACATGGTCAATGTGGTAGTCAGTGTTCGAATTTTGTTAGGGATAAGTTGATAGAGACATTGTCGAATGACCCTGCATTGTTGGAGGATCCTGTAAAAGCTTATACTTCAGCGTTCTTGGCGACGAATTATCAGTTGCATAGCAGTGAGATTGATGATTCTATGAGTGGTACAACTGCAATTACGGTGCTTGTTGTTGGGGACACGCTTTATGTTGCTAATGTTGGTGATTCGAGGGCGGTGCTGGGTGTAAAGGATGGGAATTATGTAGTTGCTGAGAACCTATCCTCTGATCAGACACCGTTTCGGAGTGATGAGTATGAGAGAGTGAAGCTTTGTGGTGCGAGGGTGTTAAGTGTTGATCAGGTGGAAGGGATTAAGGATCCAGATGTTCAAACATGGGGCGATGAGGAGAGTCAGGGAAACAATCCTCCGAGGTTGTGGGTTCCAAATGGGATGTATCCTGGAACTGCATTTACAAGGAGTTTAGGGGATAGTTTGGCTGAGACTATTGGTGTCATTGCTACTCCAGAAGTGTCTGTGGTTCAGATCACATCTGATCACCTTTTCTTCATTGTGGCAAGTGATGGCATATTTGAGTTCCTATCAAGCCAAACTGTTGTTAACATGGTAAGGCATGCAACTTCTTTTTCTGTACTAGTTCTTTTAGTGAGTATTAAAACAACATTTAAAACACTTTGGTACTTTGAATGGTTAAATTTGACTTAGCTACTTTTTGTGGAAATCTTGTGACATTTGTAAATAAACCTACTGTTAATGTGAAAACCTTGATGCATATTCTGCTATCTGATTGTAGTTTTGCTTATATGACTCCATGGCACAACAAAATATTCTGCTATCATACACTTTGGTGTTGCCTCCTCCTTCATTATATATCTTGAAATTTTTTTGATATTTTTATGATGTAGGCAGCAAGCTATACAGATCCTGGTGAAGCATGTGCTGCCATTGCTGGAGAGGCGTACAAGCAATGGTTGGAACATGAAAACCGAACAGATGATATAACAATTATCATTGTTCGAATCAGAGGCTCTAATGTATGGATTACTTGAACAATTTATGGACTTATTTGAAAGTTTGATGTTTTTTTAAACTTTTGCATACCGATTTTTATTTAGATGGTACATGAATATTATCTGCCCATTAACATTTTTAACCACCTTAGATAACGTAGATGATGTTCATTGTGAAGTGTGAACATTCTCTTGAGCAGTTGTTGTAAGCAAGTCTCTTTCAATATGATGGTTTGCATGCATTTATTGTTCATCAATGATTGTTATACATAGGGAAAATTGCATTGAAGTCTCAAGGAAGACAAACAAATACTGTAAAGTCCCTTGAAATATTAAAATTACCAACAGGTGTCAAGGTATTCGTGAGTTATATAATGCAATTGTCAAATTACCAAGTTACACTCACTGATTAGTTGTTTATAAATGGAATCTTAATTAGGGGGCTTAGCCCACCCCTACCAATCAAAGAGGCTGAGATTAAGCATGAGCTCACCTGTAATTGTAAGCTCTTCAAGCTTCCCTTCATTCACTTCGCGGGAGCCTCACAACACATAGCTAGAAGTCAAAGGGCCCATATTACCTGCCTAATCCCTCCCTCTGAGGGACCATTGATAGTAAAAAATACATATTGTGATAGATGTTGATGTAGTTTAATTTCGTTGTTGATCATAAGTGTGTACAGTATGTTGATATTACTTTTTAAGAAAGCCGCTATAGTTATTAATCAAGGCACCTTAACTTTTGAATTAAGGTATCTTTGATTGTCAATGTTCATCTTTATCTATCATTAAGGACAAGTAGATGATTTCCCAATTGCATTTTATTACCCTTCGAGACTTATTAGTAGTTTTGAGATTTCTAGGGACCTTGTATCAATTTGACCTCTTTGGGATTTTAGTGCAATTTTCGCATAATATATTAATGATGTGGTCAGATACTCAAATTTGTTTCCATGATTGCCATAACAGTGCAAAAAAAAAAAAGAGTGATATGTTAATGTATGACAATATGCAACAATATAATATATCTAAAACTTCCATTTATAAGATTGGTGGTATATTTTTCAATTTCATGGGATCTTTTCTCTTTTATTGTTTATCTAATATTTTTTTAATCATTTAGGCAGGTACATCTGGAGTCAGACTAGAAAATAGTAATATTAATACAGCAACACGGATGAGGAGAGGAACTTCTGATGCATCTGCTGCCACTTCATCAGATGTCTATTGTTCTGTGAGGAGTGAGACCTCTGATCAACAATGCGGTCAGAACACAGATTCAATGAGAAGCCCATCAATTGTCCCATCTCCATCATATCAAAGAGCAATTGAATAGGTTGGTGCCTTTTTGGTCTTTTGATAATGATCAATAATATAAATATTGAGTGACCATTTCAATTCAAAACTTAATTTGTTTTATTATAATCTTCCCCACAATAAGTCCTTCCCTTTCCATTTTACAGTTATTGCAGAGACGCTCTATGGAAGCTTCATCAAGTTTTGTTGTAATTTCTCCGAAGTGGTAGGTTTCTTCATCCTGTCTTGTTTTATTGTTATAAATTTATTGGGCTCTTTTTGAGTCATGTTGCATGTTTTCAAATGGTGGCTTGATTCTTCCATTGGCATAAATATAGGTATTATTAGATAGAGCTACTATGTTGTCAAAAGCGATTTTGCCTCTTTTGAAGACACTTTCTCAACTTATTTATTTCTACTTATAATATGACCCTCTCAGTGAAAAGTCCATATTTGAACTTGAGTACTTTCTGTGGATAAAGTATGTGAAAGCAGTAGAGTTTCAATACTTTTTGTTTATAAAAAAAACGTATTAGGTCCTTCTATACAACAATCTTCAACCTTGGACTTTTTACTCGGTTTTCCCTATATTTATCACCTACCAGAAAAAGTAACAGCTGTATTTGTTAGGCACTTGATGGATCATGCTCTTGGGAGCATATCTTAGGCAACTCAAGGGTTCCCATTTTGGAATGCAGAAAGCTGAACTGATCATTGGTCAATAATCTACTTCTAATTCAGATTACAGAATGACATTGGAATCACACTAAAGCCAGTTTAGTTTCATATGATGACTCTGCCCCTCCAGATTTAAACATTCAAAGAAGGCTGTGGTATGATCAAGGTATAAAGTATATGAGTGTTTCACATCAGGTTCTCCACTGAAAATACTAATTTAATCCAAGTCCTCTTTGGGAAAAAAATGATTCATGTGATGCTGAACTGTAATGAAAGTTACTTGTGATGCTTTCGTTGGAAAACTTGATAACAAAACATGTAGAAATAGCATAAAAATGTTCTGTGAAAAAGAATTTGTGCTGACTTACTGTGAAAAAGAAGCTCAAACTCACAAGCTGGCAAATGAAGTTGGCGGCAAAAGTGTTATCCGAAGGAAATCCTCGATGCAGGTGCTGGATCGGTTGCAGAGTATGAATCAGAAGAATATATCTGTGTTTTGATCTTTTGGCACTGCAAGATCAATTCCATGTATTTAATGCCACATTTACAAATTTTCCTTGGGTAGGTGAAGGGATCAAGCTTTTGAGTCAAGACATGTTGGATATTTTCCACGTCTCTTTCTGATGTATTTATGCCTTGTAGTTTTCCACTATATTGAATGGAACGGTTCAGTGTTGACAATGAATTAATTCTTTGGCGAAATAAGTTTGTTAAACTGGATTCTAAACATGCATGGAATAATAATCAGGCACTAGAGGGAAATGGAACAAGTTTCTTTAATGTACTTGTCGATGGATTAGAATTGTAGTTAGAATCAGGAAAAATAAGTTGCACAATCAGGAAGTGAATCATCTTTTGCATATTTACTTATAAATCATATTCTTTTTTTATCAGAACTTATAAATCATATTCAACGTATCAAAGAAAATATTTTTGTCACTTGTGTTAACTTTCGGTTTAATTGCTATCATATTTTTCACATATTAACTGATGCAAACGTAGAAATAAATATCAGCCCAACGGTGAAACGTCATAGTAATAAGTTCAACTCATTTCGGATGGCTAAACCAGTGAGTGTGGTCTAGAATTTAATGTCGAAAGGAATGGATTTTATATTATTTTCTATTTCTATTTTTTATCAAGTCTAAAATGTCTTTTGTTGAGTTTTTTTTTTTTCAAATAGCAGAATACCGTATTTGTAATCTAGTGACATTATTTTGTGGGATTGTGTCATTGAGACGTCAACATATGAATTTTCAGTAAACTTGTGGATTAAATTATTTTCTTAAAAAAATATCATTTACCGATCTGATTAAAGATAACCATTATCAAACAAGCCTTGCCTATGTACATTCCCTTGTCCCTTCTGAAGATTTAGGATGGAAGAGATTAAATTTCATGCGTCTCGGCTAATAAGAGTAGCTAGATTTACTAAAGATAGAACGGTAGAATTAGCGATTCATGCATGTATCCTGTTGTTGATTAGCTTCATGCACATGATTAGCGAGCAATAACCTTCCTTGGGATTTTTCATTATCCCCAAGAGTTGACATGGATTCAAAACTTAATGCTGCTTGTTTGCACATTTTCATCTCAATGTAGGTTCATGTTAATCAAGAATTAGTGGTTATCATTTGAATTATAGTTGCATGATGTACGTAGATAAGCAACACAAAATATTCTCATCTGTACAAAATTGCCTAAAAATACGCTACGGGTTAGCATATATTCTTATCCTCCTCTCCCACTTTTTTCCTACTTTTGATACACAATTCCCTCGTTATATTTTGGAGGACAGTAATCTAAAACACAAGCATAACAAAACACCAAGCGTCTCAGAAGTATACAGAAAGCTTATCATCTATGGCATTCTGCAGCAAATTGCATTGCTCCAATAATCTGCTCAACTTATCAGCCTCGCTATTTGCTTTACCACTCATTAGGACTGCTTCACCTCTAGCATTCTCTAACTTATCGTATGTGAAAACCGTGTTATCAACACTGGGCCGTTCATCCATTGCAGAATCCCTCAAATCACCAGAGCTAACAGTTTCATTCATCACACCATCAGTGTCCTGGGGAAGTTGAAGGAGCCTTGGTTGACTCTTTATGGGGATAGGAGAGTCGCACCCTACTTCAATTATCTCATCCAAAGATACACTCTGATAATTTGATGAAGGCAAACTAGCTTCAAAGTCCACATCCAGATCTGAACTTGGAAGAGAAATGTGCGTGCCGTCTGAGATATAAGCCGAAGAGACTTCACCGCTAGATAAACTCATTAATCTCCAATGGTAGATTCGACGAAAGATCATAGTCCACTGTGGAACTATGTAGTAACTTGAGCCACGAAGCTCGAGTCTAGTACATGATTGCAGCATGACGTGTGCCTCTTGTGTTGCCAAAGGAACTCCCATCATCATACTACTATCAGTCAAGTACTGAATCAAGCTACCTTCAAGTCTTGATCTGAGAATCTCAATGTCATGCTTAGCTTTAGAACCGATGGCCAACCAGGATAAATCATCAGGAAACAAGGGGAGTTTACAATCTTGGAAAGCCCTAATGATGTGTTCTTGTTTTGGATTGGAGCTCCAACCTGATGGTGGCAAGTGGCTTTTCATTAATCTAACCTCAAAACTAGACTGGCCAAGCGCACCAATCTCAGGACACGGCCAACCAGAAGGATTTGCATTGGCAGCAGCAATGATCTCCTGTAATGAGCGATCCAAAGCTTCATTAAATACTGAGATACATTCAATAGGACCCAACCTCAACTTATTAGAGCTATACAGCATCCTTAACAAGGAATTAAGGTGGGTATGAACCATATCTCGTATTTTCACACACTTTAGGGTGGGCTGCAAGGGTGATTCTCCTGCCAGCCACTCAAGCCCCTCTCTTAATCGTCTGTCACTAAAAAATCCACTCAAGTGGTTCATCTGCTGATTCTCAGTAAGGAAGACGAGTAGAAAGCCGCTAACTCGGGATTTATCAATATTCTGAAGGGCCAGTTCATTAATTATAACAGATGAATGTCCTTCATCATATGACCCACATAAGATCAGAAGGGGTAAGTGAGCACCAGTGGGAATAGACATGAGAAGATTATATAGTTGAACTCTTTGAAATTTCCATGAGATGCTCCCGGATACGAGAAATAAAACTGCACTTGCCCCAGATACAGTGTCATCTCCACCACTGAAAGATGTGTCCCTAATTACAGAGAAGCAGCAACTAGGATCCGAGCCACATTGACCACGAACCCATTTCTTCCATATTGTCAGACCAGGAGAAGAAGTAACTACATCCTCAACACAGGAAGGCATGAGCTTTGAGACCAACCATGACCCTGCTGTGCTCATTTTATGTCCGCAGTCTGCCTGTGAACAAAGAATAATTTTCCAGCACAAACATTTAATACCGGAATTTTTTCTGCTCAGTATGTCCCCAACCATTTCTGCAAGGTTAAGTCTTGCCCAGGATTTTTCCTGCTTTTCATATCTGTCTCTCATGGCTTTATCAATGTCAAATTTGTCGAAGTTACTTGGTTGCTACACAGGGTAGAAAAGATAATGAAGTCAATACATATGCTAACTTAAATACATATGTTAAATTAAGGATTAGTATAGGTTTGATATTCATGAAAAATTTGTATGTGTTGGAAACTAAAAGGGTTTCACAAAAATAAAAGTCTTCTCAATATTTCATTGATGTGCTTACATACTTATAATATAAAAGTTTCCTAAAAAGACAATAAACTTCTCCTACAAGTTTACCTAATATGATTGATTACCTAATAAAAGCATAATATTCTTATATCTAAATATTTCCTAATACTCTATAATTATTTCCTAATAATCTTCTAACAATAAAACAAACACAAGTTGGAGCAAAAATAAGGATGAAGTGCTAATAAAAGATGTCACTAAAAAGGATCAGCCCTACAAAAAAACCCTCACTAACCATTCATCTGGGAAAAAAAGGGAAGTGCACAACAAAATTGGATAATAATTCACAGTTTGCAGACTTACATCAGTGTACTGTCGAATTGGTGGTCCCAGTGACAAAGAGTCCAGTGCAGCATTTGCTGCAAATTGCCTTTGTTCACGTAACATTCTCAACTTTGATGCTCGTCTCCTCCATAACCTAATATAGTAGACATAAAAGAATGTTACCTTCACTAAGATATATTGACTTCAAACGAGTAACAAAAATAACAAGGCTAGGAAACCTTAAGAATAGCTTGAGCTTAGCTGCAGCAATTTCTTCATCTAGATCATTTTCTTCAGCTTGATGAATTTCATCTTCGTTTACTAGGTTAACACGTGGGGGTTCATCTTGAGATGAACTTGGGGGCAAGGGATCAGCCAAGGGAAAATTAAAGTCGTGTCTTTTAGAAATTTCTGATGGAGATGGTTTTGGCGTACTCTCAAGAAGCCTCTTATCCAGCTCTGAATGGGAGACCCTCTTAGGAGAGCTTGTGAGCATAGCATCAGAGTTAGCACGCTTAGAAAGTACAGATCTGGTTGGTTGTGATTCAGGTAAACCAGGAGGAAAGAAGCCAATTGGTGATGAAAAAGGCATAGTCATATTATAATCAAATTCACTACGTTGAACTGAAATGTGCATTTCCTTAAATTTTCTTCCAGATCTACCATCCTTTGGGGACAAAATAGCTTCAGAGTCTGGCATTTCTTCATCAACAACCTTCTCAACTGAACTAGCTTTTTGGACAGATTGTTGCCCATCATCAAATTTCTTTTGTATCTGGATCTTCTTTGTAGTCTGAACAGGCGGTGCTACAACTTGATCAGATGTTGAAATGTCTTCTATTATCATTGCTGACCTTTTCTTGTGGACAAGTTCGGATTGCTTAGTGGGATAATCATTATCAATATTCAGAAATGGGCCTTCCCTCACCATATATGGTTCTTCAAATATTTTCACGGAGAATCCGTGATATTCCAGCAGCCCTTCTATGTCCTCATCCTACGTTTGATGACAAAGCCACATGCAAGAGGATGTTAAGAAATCCTTCTGTCCAACACCCTCCTCAAGACAAGATGAAAGAAAGAAAAAAGTGTTTGTCCATGTCAAACCAATAGAAGTACCTCCATGGCAAGCCAGTCGGCAACATGTGAAACAGGGAGCCCTTGGTTATGCAAACTATTGTGTAAAGAAGCAAGGGCCTGGGTACACAACTGGTAAAGATGACATAGCATAAAGAAGAAATTAGTTAGATTTACCATAAGGAAAAAAATTTGAGTAATAGCTATTTAAACAATGCACAAGGTGAATTCAAAAAATTTAACTAGGGGGAATTTCATGCCTAGTAAACATTCAATAAAAAAATAGTTTGATTTTCATGCATCAAGTGACTGATTTTGTACAGCAAACAAAACACAGTAATCTCAACCTAGAAAAAGAAAATGCAAAAGTTTGCCTTCAATTCATCACTTTTTAAGAAGCACGTGTACATATTCATCCACTACAGTAAGTGTGCATGCACAGTCTACCAATACTACGCTAGGCCTTACAAGGACGAATTCATATTTTGTTATGAACTTTAAACTCTCATTGTGAAATTCACTAAATACAAATTAAATGGTAACAATGATTCATACCTTTGCAAAGTGAGCATGCATTAGACAGGCTTGAAGATAGCTTGCCTTTCTAGCAAGCCGAAAAAATGCAATAAAATTACCTGTCCGGCAGGCTCTGCATAGGCAAAGGAAAATAAAGGATCAGAATGAAACCATAACAGCTTAAGTAAATCAACTTTGGTGAAAGTTACAACCTTGCTACTTTGCGGGCAAACAGAACTTCTGGGGTCTGCCTTATCTCAGGAGTCATCTTGGCAAGATCAAGAGAGAGCTCCCCAGGTTCAACCTGTCAAAACTAACTTGTCACCAATCTATTATCATAAAGACACCTTAAAGACGATTTACTTTATGGAGCATACTTTATAACCAGGATGCTTGTCCAATTTAAGAAGAGCATAATAGCCTCGAAACTCCTTCTCTGTGGGCACATTTATTCCCTTCTTTCTGTGATCATCATACATCTGGAACAATTCCACCGAAGTTTTGTTCATCTGTTCGATGTTGAGGTGAGCGTCAAATCCTTCTGAAAAGCCCTCTCCTTTTGTGTATTCACATAATTCATGCATTGCAAGTATGTGTAATCTTATCTGAGATCAGAGGAACAATCACCAATTTCATTAATATTTAAAATAAAAAAAATACTAATTTGCATACACAGATAAATGCTTTTTGCAAAAGACATCTTAATGATCCTATTGAGATAAAAAAAGGAAAAGAATGCCACATAATTCTAAAAACATAAACTCCCCAACCAAGACTACATCAAAAGACAAAACTTCATCAAAATTCTGAAGAAGACCAAGATTTGCACAATATTGTCTTTAGCCAATAGATTTGCACATGTCAGAAGAAAAAAATACAAGGTCCAGGACAGGTGCAATAAATAGAGATTTAGGAACAATCTTTGAGGCCTCAAACACAATCTGTACAGAGAAAAGATGGAAATAAAACTCAGATTGTGGAAGAATCAAATTCAAAGCCAAATTGAGCATACATACGCAATTTAGAATAAATAGATTTACGGATAATGAACCCATGATATTTAAACTGCAATCTAATATAAACTCAATGAATTAATTGCGACCAGAAACTTCCTACGACAAAAAATTGCCACTAGAACCAAAGATCAATGGACATATATGCAACAAAATCAAACTAGTATTATTCAAAGAAAGCACCATTTGTTCCAACATAGTAATGGCCCCTTGATTGAAAATGTGCTGCATCCTCAGGTCCATCCTAATTGCCCTCATACGATCCCACAAAAAGTTGTACAAGCCAAGAAGCCCTTCATCATATGGCTGATCTAGCAAATTGAGCAGGTAATCAATTGTCTTCTGAAGAACAGGCATAGGCCGAATCAAGCTTGCTTCCCTCTCTGCTGTCCTATTATACTGCCATGCTTCACCTCATCAATGAATATCCAATACTAACCTCACAAAGAGCAGCGAGTGCTTCAAAAGAAATGACAGTAACATAATGATTACCTTCTTAACTGCAAGAACTCTGCTGGTCACATTTCTATCCCCATCCAAGCGTTCATACTGATCAAGGTCCCCTTTCCTTTCACGCTCTGCCCTCTCTGACTCTGATAAAATAAACCAAAGAAAAACATTCATTTCTTCTCCCCCATAAATAGTACACTTATTAGCATCAATTTCAACAAAATGAACTACGAACTCTCTCCAACATGATCTATCTGACAAAAAAATTAAAAAAGAAAATGAAGGCATGAAATTTGTTTCATTTGCAGACCTGGAAAGAGAAAAACATAATAAAATAACAGTTTCAACAAATTTCCTTTTAGATTTTAAACCTGAGAAGTATACCAGGACACATATCTGGACATAAGCCAATAATTATATTGGACGTATTAAGGCCTTCAGAATCAGAAAAAGCGTGGGCATTGGCAACGTTAACTGTTGATTGCAAAGATTGGCCACCATCATATTTTTGCCCCAACAGTGACTTTTCATTTCTACTTGCCAAAGCCTTCGTGACGGCAATATTAGAATCATTCTGCTCGGATTTGCTTAGATCCACCTTGAACCGAGCTAAACGCTTTGCCTTGGCTAACATTTCACTAAAAGAAACAAAAAGAATGAAGGGCATCAAAGACAATTTGATGGAAAAGAACCTCCATAATTGACAATAGCACCAGCATACCTAATAACTTACCGTTCAGAATTGTCATTTGATGGAATGATTTTTCCTTCAAGAGTATTATCAGTTGGAGATATTCGAGGAGGAGATCTAGTTCTTTTAGGAGCAGAGGAACTGATGGGTCTGTTTAATGTGGCCTCAGCAACAGTAGCACGAGGTGGAGATTTATTATAAACTTGTGAGTGGGGGATACTATTATTTCTCAACTTAGGAGGAGATAAAGGTCTGCAGTGTAAACCACTAAACAGGTTATTTATGTGTGCATACTGTTTTAGTTTTTGCAAGACAAATAAAATAATAATGTATTCTAATAGGCATTCCACCCCAAGAAAGCTCATTTTATCATTTTCATTTAGGCACCAACTCTCATAAGCATGATAACTCTGCATTTTCACATGTACAAGTTCTATCTCACAAACTATCTTGATTAACATTGCATATCATGGCCTTTATGATGCATCTGTAACATTTTTTCAATGATAGCACCTGTAACTTCTGATGAAGCAAATAGATTTTTCATTGCAGGACATTAGTCACATTTAAAAACCATATCTGCTAAGAAGTTTTTCACTTAAAAAAATCTTTTACACTTCCTTTTGAGCAAAAATGATCATGTCTGAAAAAAGCTCCATTTCAATCAAAAACTTAAATAAAGTGAAAGCACTCCAACCTATAACCAAACCAATGTCAAGGCACCTTAGATATATTGAAATTATCGTTCACAACTTTGGATCTATAAATAATTATGGTAAAATCTTCCTAGAAATTTGCAATGACGGCAATGTTCTTTAGGATTTCATACTGCTAAAGGGAATCTAAACTAAAGACTAAATGTACTGGGTTAATAAT
Organism: Mimosa pudica; assembly: GCA_029929735.1. Classification (NCBI taxonomy): domain Eukaryota; kingdom Viridiplantae; phylum Streptophyta; class Magnoliopsida; order Fabales; family Fabaceae; genus Mimosa; species Mimosa pudica. The sequence goes on along the minus strand of JAKELP010000029.1, from coordinate 7,806,265 downwards.
TCTACATATTTTAGATATATTTAGAACTCCAACAGCTTATGCAGGTACGTAATAGATAATAACCATGTAAAATGGCTTAAATGATGTAATTTACCTCATCAAATCTTTCTGAGAAACAGTATGATCATCCTGCAAAACATCATTAGATTTGACTGATGGCAAAGGAGGGGACCTTGTTCTTTTATAGACATGAGGACCATTTAGTTCACTATCAATACCCCGAGAATTATGAGAAACAGCCTGGTGTGAGCCCCGGAATTGGACTTGATGTTCAGGTAGGCCGGTATAACTGCCTGACGGACTGACTAGGTTACCCAAAGTACTGGAAGCTCCAGCTGGCCTGCATACATAACAAAAATGGCTTCAGGAAAAGAACATGCAGACATTTAAGATAGCAGAGGTGCTAAGAAAAGCATTATCCATGCAAGCAAGCCTGCAAATGGCAGGCAACCTTTATAAGTTTATTAACTATATGGAAAAACATGAAATGCATAAGCATGGCTCGAAGCATTAGGTCAATGATAAATATGGCTATCGTTTGACCAATTTAGTACAACATCCCTTCCCAATTCTTGTGAAATTTAGTCTTATTAAATGATGAGCTCAACCGTTTTTTTACAGTAAGATGATTTATGAAGTCAATAAAACCCTGATATCAGCTTAAGATATGAAAAGGAGTAATTGATAAATGATCAGTGACTGGTAAGCAACAGGTAGCCAACGAAACTGATTCTAATCTTTATCCTGACTTGTAAAAAGATTCAGCCAGTTCAAGTCTATCATTCAGGCTCCATATGAGGTAATAATGCAAATACAATATAGACCATGGCATTAAGATGAATTGCCAAATTTCAACGAGGGAGTAATAAGGATAAAACAAGGGTTTGACCAGCATTGAAAATGAGAGCTTTTCACCAAACAGAATAAATGCCCATTAAGCACTACCAAAATTTTACAGAAGTGTCTTTTGACAATTTGCCAGACATTGAGGGTGGCAAAATACAAGAGCAGATTCAATTTTAACATGGCAAGATTTCAATATTGACTTTGTTAATACTATATAAAAATACACAGGGGAAACCAAAGATTCAGTGAAAGCAGGGAGACGAATCAACCTAAAACTTACTGTTGGACAGCAGTAGAAGGCCGAAAACTCCCAACAGATTGATAATTTACAGGAAACAGAGGAGGTGAATGTGATTTCAGATGATGCAACTGATTATGTTCATCAGTAGGCAAATTTGAGGGGCTGCTGCAATAAGCATCATATCACAAGTAAAATTAGAAAGGCTGAGATAAAGTCATGAACCAAAGTCATGGTTGGTTAACATACGAGCCTGTAGCTTAAAGGATACGAGCAGAAGCATGTATATATTTTCCTAGTCCAGTTTTGCATAGGGAGGGGAATGGAAAGCTTTTCTATTGCATAAGAAACAAGATATACAAGACAGATAGCATCCATTGACTTTGTTTACTATTTTATCAAGAGCAATGGGAACATTTTGCAATCAAATCCTTCTTTCCTTTCCCATTTCATACTTAGGGATCAACCCATCAATCCACACAATTGTTAAACAGAGTTCAGATTTAAATCAAGGGAAAAGTCCAGACACATAACATATCAAGAAATAACGGTACAAGCAGATAAATTGAAGTCACCTTCTCACGACAGCTTGACCAGGGTGCTTGTACGCATACACGCTTGCATACGATACGGGAGGAGATCTGGTTTTGTCTGGATTTTGAGATCTAGACACTCTGGCTGTAACACCAGTGGGGGAATCTCGCGATGCAGCCAGTGTCGCAACCCCTGCAGGCTTTTCAGGAGCAGCAGGAGCATCCAAATCTCTATAAAATACGTTCTGCCTAACACTGAAACCAGAAGAAACAATAAACATGAAAGACAACACATGTCATGAACCACACAAAACCCTGTGACAAATCATATAAAACCAGAGAGTATTTTATCCAAAAAAGGAATAAAGATTGATCGTTCCAGAAAATAAAGCAAGTGCTAATGGAAAAATAAAAGCAGTTGATCACACAGTATAACCCCAGTTGATATACAGACATTAACTTGAGACCTTTCACAACAATGCTTGCAACATACTCGCTCTGTTCCTAAATACTCCCTCCATTCCTAAATATAAGATCACTTTGGGGAAGTAGATAAGTTCCTAAATATAAGATCACTTTCTATTTTGTCTCAATTTTGGTCCAAATTGCCCCTATACTTCTAAGCTCCCTCACTTCTCTCTCAAATCCCTATTTGTCTTTTAAATTTAAGTGGGGGGTATTTTGGGAAGATCGTGTAATCTTAATTCATTGGAAAGCCTTCCTTAATCTCTCCTTAATCTCTCAAATCCCTATTTGTCTTTTAAATTTAAGTGGGGGGTATTTTGGGAAGATCGTGTAATCTTAATTCATTGGAAAGCCTTCCTTAATCTCTCCAAATTAGCCAAAGTGATCTTATATTTAGGAACGAAGGTAGTATAAGATCAATTTCTCTAATTTGAGTAGATTGAGGAAGTTAGTTAAGTTAGCTATTTACATATGATATTACCAATTTATCCCAACTACATACCCTTGATAAGCATTATTAGGGTTAGAAAGCGAGGTTATAATTAGGAAGAAATTGAATTTCAAAAGTGAGGTTATACTGGTATATAAATAAAGGATGTTCCAATTGAAGGCAGTAATTCAGAACATACAATTCACTACCTAGTTCAATAATTGAAGGAAAAAAGGCATAATTAATTTGAAGTAGGGTTTGGCAGAAGATAAAAAGGGAAAAAGTACCTGAGAGAAGGAGAAGGAGAAGGAGAAGAAGGAGAAGGGTTTGTTGATGTTGTGTGGCCAAAGAGAGGCTGAGATTTGGGAGGAAGGGAAGGACCTGATTCCTTCCCAAATCCCCAATACGACATTATCACTTCTGCTTCTATTCTATTCTATTCTATGTAATGCATTTATTTATTTATTTATTTATTTGTTGCAATGGAATTGGAATTGGAATTGAATGGAAGAGAGAGTTGTGTTGTTGAGTGGCAGAAGCAGTTGTGTGTTCGTCTTCAGCTCCAGATACGAACCACGTGTTTCTCCGAATGGAATGGACGAAAGAAAGCCTTTTTTATTGCGCGCCTATGCTATACTTTCAACTTTCAATTTCAACCCTAATCATCCATCGCCTTGGTTGCGACTTGTGAGAAACGAAACGAAACGAAACGAAATGAGAGAAATGAGAGAAAAGGAAATCAGGAATTGGAAGTTGAGTTGTTTACTTCACAATATATATAAAAGAAATTAAATTAAATTCAAATTCAAATCAATAGTAGATATGGTCACAATTGCATGTAGGTCCAAAATAATAGGAGATTTAATTTCAAATACATCCAAGGAGTTATTAATTACTTCTGATAAAAAAAGAGTTATTAATTACTACTATTAACAACAATAATAGTCTTCATTAATAAGTGATAACAACTCCTTGGGACCTCATTGAAATTAGGGTTAAAGTGCAAAAATGATCATGTAATTGTCACAAAGTTGCAAAAATGACCATATAAAATTTTTTTGAAGCAAAACTGGTAATCAAATTTCATAATTGGGGCAAAAATGGTCATCATATTTCATTTTTTGACATTTTCTTTACTCGATTTGTGTGTGTCGTCCTTGCGCAAGGGTCATGCTAATCTTCTCTATATCGTTCCAATTTTTTGACATTTTCACTCATCATTCTCTGTCGTATCATCACACAAGGGCAAATAAAAACATAAATCTGTCACGTATTTTAGTGAGCAATGAATCGGATGATGAGTGAAAAAGTCAAAAATTTAACTGTAATGGTCATTTAATGTCCATTGGGGCCAAAAAAAATGGAATTGGTAAAGAATTATATCAACCAAACACATAAACTGGATAAAATATGAAGACTTTCCACTTCCATAGGCATATTTTCTTGCAAACAAACAGCCTACAGAGATTTGGAATTGGAATGTAAACTTTTCAATTAATGGCTTTTAATTATTATTTTTTTTCGAAAAAACTGAGTTAAAAAATTATCACATATTGTTTCTGAAAAAAAAAAGAGTGTGAGGACCCATCATTCGTGAGTTCAGTGGCGAAAGGATTGAACAATGAGCGTCGGGTTGTCCACTTAGTCGCGAGTTCGAATCCTGGAGAGTGACACTTTGGTATGTCTCCATCGCGGCGCTTGGGGATACATCTCCGTAGCTTAGTAAAGCTGGGAATAGAGCCAGCAATATGGGCTGACCCGCAGGTTATGGGTTGGCCTGTCCCAACCCAAGGGTCAGATGGGCAGAGTCAGAACGACCCGTTTTAAATTGGCTGAAATTCGGCCAACCATAACCTGACCCACAGGGTTATAGGGTCGACCCGCCCAACCCGTCAATTCATACAAAAATTTCTATACCAGAAATATATGAGCGGTCAAGTCACTCATTGCCCATGCGATAGTGCGATGCGATGCATATAAAAAATATGAACATTCCAAATTCTAATAATATTAACATCGACTAAAAATTAAGAGTTGCACCACTCTAATAATATCATAACTAATACAGGTAAGGCGAAATTCAACCAAATAACACAAGTCTAGTGCACCAAAAATACAAAATACAAAGGTCAAATGAAGCAAACAAAAACTCCATCATTAGACAATCGAAACTTCAATAACTTCCTCCTCCTCAACTTCATATATATTTTTAAAAAAAGGAAGGTTGGCCCGTTAACCCATGTTAACCTGTGGGTTGAATGGTTGGGTCAAAACGGCCCGTTTTAAATGAGTTGAATTTTTATCAACTCTAACCCTGTCCAGACTCGAGGGTTGCCGGGCTCAATCCGCGGGTTCGACCCATATTCCCGGCTCTAGCTAGCTGGGAGTAACCTACCTATGTGGACAGTTAGAATGAGCTTGTTGCTCATGCCCCAAAGTCCATAAGGACAGGCCCCAGTGAATCATGAGTTAGGTGTTCTGCCTTGGATTGAGTTGAGCCCAAACCTTTCCTAAAATTTTGTAACAAAAAAAAAGAAAAGAGAGTGTGAGGAGTTAAAACAAAGACGGTTAGTCTGCCTTGGATTGCGTTGAGCCCAAACCTTTCCTAAAATTTTGTAACAAAAAAAAGAAAAGAGAGTGTGAGGAGTTAAAACAAAGACGGTTAGTTGGTGTATTCTCATTTGTTACATTTGCTAGAACATTGGGCTATCTAAATGTAATAATTTGTTTTAAAAAGCCGGTGTTTAAAAAGCCGGTGGAAAGGGGGGCAAGAGTTATGAACCCGACACTTCTCCGGAGGAAGGAGGGACTGGAAGTGGATCCTCCAAGGATACGGATACGGGTAAGAATTCTGATGGGAAAGTTAGTACTGTGGCGTCATCAAATCTGGGGGAGGAAGGAGCTAATCAGGATGGGTCTGCTAAAAGAAAACGGAGGGAACAAGCAATTTCCTCCGGAGAGCTGGAAAGGAGGAAAGGGAAGCAGAAAATGGAGGAAGGGAGTGGACAGGGCCCGGGTGATCAGGCTGCTGATGTAGGCCATTTGGAGGAGGCTGATTTAAGTCCCAGTGCGAAGAGACAATTATTTAAAGACACTATTCAGGATATGAAGCAGGGGGAGTGGAAACCTGACGGGTATTTTGTTGAGATGCCAGATGATGGTAATGCTTCAACTGGGGGGAGATGACGCTTTACAAAGTCTCTCCGCTTGAACAGGTGCTTGTTAGTGAAATGGCAGGCATCTCTCTTAAGCGAAAGCGTGATGATGAAGAAATCCATCCACAACAGGAGAATTTGCCCAAAAAAGTGCGTTTTGAGGAGCTGCCAAGTAGGAAGGTTCAGGGTAGTGTGAAGACTAAAAAGATGGATGGCCGCCCTAAGAGCCAGGTGGCGGGCTTGGTGGATGTCAGGGTTGAGTTGGCGCAGGAAGGGTGGCAGAACAGGAAATCATCCCTCCCAGTGGAGCCGGTGGTGTTTGGTGAAGAGCTGAGGTCTGGTGGTCGTCCTACATCTACCACCGAGGCGCCATGAGTCTTATTGGTTGGAACTGTCAAGGTGTGGGGGCTGCCTTGACAGGCCGGCACTTAAAGTTTATATGTAACAAATATAAGCCCCCTCTGGTTTTCCTTTCGGAAATCAGAGCAAATATTCCCAAAGTAGATCGGTTGAGAAGAAGGCTGGGGTATGATAATGCAGAGTATGTAGAGCCAATTAATACAGGCGGGGGACTGGCTTTGTGGTGGAAGAGTACTGTGGTACTTGATTTGGTTATCAAAGAACGGAACTTTTTCCATGTGAAGGTTGGCGGGGGTTTAGATCCGGTGTCAGGTTATATTACGATGGTTTATGGTCCTCCCACTGAGAGGGAGCGTCGCGAGTGGTGGCCACAGTTACTCAGACTAGATCCGGGAGAGGAGGTGCCTTGGATATGTTATGGAGATTTTAACGAGTTACTTTCCAATGCTGAAAAGGCGGGTGGCAGATACAGGTCTGAGTCTTCTTTTTGAGACTTTCAGAATTTTGTTGATGTGTGTAGTCTGTGGGATTTGGGGGCTAAAGGATTACAATTTACTTGGTCGAATCACAGGGAGAATGAGGCACATGTTATGGAACGGTTGGACAGAGCTTTATGTAATTCTGCATGGTGGGAAGCTTGCCCAAGGGCACAGGTATGTACACTTGAGCCTCTCGGCTCTGACCATACTCCTCTTTTAATTCAGCCTACCTATATAGGTTTATATGGTACCAAAGAGTTTAAGTTTGAACTTATGTGGACTGATCATGTTGATTACCATAGTATGATTGCTAGGGAGTGGGGAAAGGTGAGGGATGGGGATTTAGTTGAGAACCAGGATTTACTAGTTTGTTTGGATAAAATGAGAACTATTCTGATTGACTGGAGTAAGGTAGAATTCCCAAATAATAGGAGAGAAATTCAAAAATTAATGGGAGAGTTTCAGGAGTGTTGTGAGCTAGGCTGGAATAGGGATGGAGAAAATAGAGCGAAGGATTTAGCCCAAAAAATAGATGAGTTGTGAGAGAGGGAGGAAAAATACTGGCTTCAACGAGCTAGAGTGAACTGGTTAAGGGAGGGAGATGAAAATACTACCTTTTTCCATAAGACCACCCAGCAGCATAGGGCAAAGAACAAAGTTGTTCGAATCAAAGATGAAGGGGGAATGTGGATAGAAGAGGAGCAGGAGATAGGGAACTGTTTTAGTCAATTCTATCAGTCTCTTTTTAGTGCAGGTAATGTGAGGAATTTTGAGTCTGTTCTGAGTTATATCCATCCGGCTATCACTGAGCCTGATAATTGTCTCCTGCTAAGGCCTGTCACAGTCGCGGAAATTCGCCAGGCTACTCTTGATCTTGGTGGTCTTAAGACTCCTGGGCCGGATGGCTTCCCCGGAGTGTTTTACCATTAGTCGTGGGAGGTGGTAGGGAATTCTGTAGTTACCATGGTACAGGATTTTTTTGCAGGGCAATTGTGTCTTGAGAGAATGAATCAGACAAACCTTGTGTTTATCCCTAAAGTTGAAGTGGCAGAGACAGTGGGGCAGTTTCGGCCTATTAGTCTGTGTAATTTTTGATACAAGATAATTTCTAAGATTCTTGCCAATAGGATGAAATGTGTCATGCCTAAGCTGATATCCGAGCAACAAAGAGCCTTTGTTCCAGGGAGACATATCCAGGATAATATTTTCATTGTTCATGAGGCTTTTCATTACCTCAAAAGAGAGAAGACAAGGAGAGAAGTGGCCATAAAAATTGACATGAACAAAGCTTATGATAGGGTAGAATGAGATTTCTTGGAAGCATTGTTGAGGAAATTAGGTTTTGCTGATAGGTGGGTGTCTTTAGTGATGGCTTGTATTCGATTAGTCTCTTTCAATGTTAAATTAGAAGGTAAGACTGTTGATCATTTTTCACCTGGGAGAGGACTCAGGCAAGAGGATCCCATGTCTCCTTATCTATTCATTATGGTTGCTGATGTTCTATCTAGTATGATTAATGAACATGTGAGGAGAGGCGAACTTAAGGGGATTAGGATGACTCGGGCCTGTCCCGAACTTACCCATTGTTTTTTTGCGGATGATTCTTTGTTCTTTATCTAAGCGACGAGTCACAACTGTTTCATTCTCAAATCTTTGTGGGAGGAGTATTGTCAGGCATCAGGTCAGCGTATCAATTTTGATAAATCTAGCATCTTTTTGACCAGCTGTCTTAATCGGGATGAGCAGGAAGAGATCGCCAATGTTTTGAATATTCCTTGGAAGGATTCTCCGGGGAATTATCTTGGCCATCCTATTTTGTGGGGTAGAGCTAAAACTGAGGCGTTGGCATTTGTGAGGGATAAGGTTAGATATAAGGTGCAAGGGTGGAATAAGCGGTTTTTATCACAGGCTGGCATGGAGACTTTGATTAAAGTTGTGGCCAATGTTGTACCAGTGTATTCTATGTCTTGCTTTCTCTACCCAAAGGCTTCTTGTGACCAACTTAATTAGATATTAGCACGGTTTGGTGGGGTCAAAAGGAGGAGGGAAGTAAAATTCACTGGAAGTCTTGGGATGAATTAGCGGCTGGTAAGGATGAGGGGGGCTTAGGTTTTCGGGATTTCCAACACTTTAATAAAGCTCTCTTAGGTAAACAGTGTTGGCGAATATTAGCTGAGTCCAATGCGTGGTGGGTAAAGATGTTGAAAGGTTTCTACTTTCCCAACTGCTCCTTTATGAGAGCCAAGAGGGGAGGTTGGGCTTCGTGGGCTTGGAGTAGCCTCTTGGAAGGGCGGAAATGCTTGGAGGGCCACTTGTTCTGGGAAATTGGCAATGGGGCTAATGTTAGCTTATGGTCTGGTCCCTGGATTCCCAATGTAGAAGGCTTTCATGTCCCTAGCCATTTAGTGATAGAGGAGTATAAAGACCAGATAGTGGCGGACCTGATTCAATGGGATAGGTGGAACTTATGTAATCTGAGACTGCCATCTGTGTTTCTAGATAATATCTCTTCTCTTCCCCTGGGGTTAGTTAATAGGCAGGATAGAGTACATTGGACAGCGAGTAAGAATGGAGTGTACTCAATGAAAATAGGCTATAAGTATCTTCAAGAGCTTTCCCTGAGAGAGACTATGAGGCAACCAGGGTCATCCAGTGCTCCCTGCAAAGATCTCTGGGTGGGCTTATGGAAGCAGAGAACTCAACCTAAAGTAAAACACTTCCTGTGGCGGGTTTGTGCAGGCTCTCTCCCTACGATGGCCGCCCTGCACAGGAGGAAATGTAGCTCAGTAGATGTGTGTCAGCGATGTAGGATTGGTCCTGAAACTATAGAACACATGTTACTCCTGTGTGAGCCTGTGAAGAGGTTGTGGTTTGCTAGTCCTTTGGCTATTAGGATTTCTGAGGAGGGGGTGAGAACTTTTGAGGAGTGGCTTTTATCTTTGTGGCAACATATTAGGAATGATATGTTTGTTCAGACTTTTGTTTCTAATATTTTGTGGTATATCTGGAAGAGCCGATGCTCTGAGCTCTATGATCATAAGTCTTTTGATGCTGAGTGGATATTGCATTCGGCTGAAGTAGGCTCTCACGCTCTATGGAAGGCCAAAGGCTGGACCATAGCGGCTGGAGAGGATGCACAGGCTGAAGCTAATACCCCTCGTTGGTCTCCCCCGCCTGTTGGGACCTTTAAGCTGAATGTTGATGGTTCTTTTGATATGCACACTGATACTGGTGCTATTGGTTATGTCTTGTGTGATCATGCAGGTTCTGTTATCTTGCACTATGGTGAACAGGTTTCTGTCTCCTCGCCCTTTGAGAGTGAAGCGGTCGCGCTGGTGGTAGCTTTGAAAGCAGTGGTGGTGGAAAGCTTTCCTTTTGTGCAGGTTGAATCGGATTGCTTGAATTTAGTTAAGGCTGTCAATGATGGTCAGATGTGCCCTGTTTGGCCAGCTAGGAAATGGGTAGAGGAAGCCGGTGATCAACTTCGAAGATCCAAGTTCCCTTTATCTTACATTCCTAGACCATGTAATTTGGCTGCGGACTGGATAGCCAAATCTGCTGCAAAGGGGTTGCTTTGGGGTTCTAATGATGTAGCACCCCCAACCCCTCTTTATTTGTGTTGTTTGTCTGATTTTTGTTGACAAAAAAAATGTAATAATTTGTTTGACAAAGAGCATGAGGCAAACTACATGGGTGCCAGAGATAGTTTTATCTTAAGCAGCTTGGGATCAAGATCTGATTTCCACATGCAGCTTCTATGTCTAGACATCGGTTGAGTAGGCAAGTCACCATGAAGTGGATCCGAACTTGTGTGACTTGAGATCGATCGGTTAGTACTTAGCACAGGAAGTAGTGTCATGGAGGGGTCATTAATCAATCATTCAATGGCTTTTTCAGTTAAAAAAAAAACAAAATCAATGGCTTTAAATGCAAGCTAACAAGTGTACTATACTACCTAGTACCTACCATTGCGAAGCTCATTGCAAATATTTGTGATTCTAGTGTTTTATAATGACTGATGACTGATTTTCGAGTTTGAATTACTCCTTTTATATTTTATCCATCCGAATCTACCACTTCTAACAACTCACTAGTTTGATTTACGTGAACATAAACTTACAATAGGGAGATTTTGAAATTAAATAGATATTTCACTATTATTTCAGCAATTCATTATCTTATGTTGATAGCATGACATGAAAAATCATAACTAGTGACTTGACAATAGAAATTCAAAGGGCTACGCAAAAGCCTTTTTTTATATTTAACATATAATATTTGTTTACGTAATATTTATTCAAATATTTGATATCGTAAACATTACATAATGTTGTCACTATATTATCAGTTGGAGTATATTAAAATCATAAAATGCAGTGAATGGAAACTAAATCTTTACTATATAAAAGGAGGGCATATGAAAAAGAAAGATTTTTTCTCTGAGAGATGTCTCGTGTGAGCGTAGAAAGCAAATACGCCCTAGTGCAATCCTCATCGGAGGAAACTGATTCTGTAGTTCGAAGTCGTAAAAAGGTTCGAATAGGAGATGGTGAATTTTCAGAGAGTCGTTCGGCGTTTTCAAGGGAAGAAGATTGGATGATTGATGAAAATGAAGACCCAAAACCTAAAGATTCAATTGATAATAAGATTCAAGAAGATACTTTGAATGGGGTTCCTGTCCATTCTTGTATTTCAAAAGATCCAAAGGCTGATTGGAATGGGGATTCTGTCCATGCCCGTAAGTCTTATAAGGAAGCATTTACTAATCCTAGATTCATCCATGTGGAAGAAGAGGATTATGATCAAGAAAATGACTGGTGGAGTGATGGACGATGGCAAGAACGTATTAAAGTGGAACAAACATCCAGGGGGCCTAATATCTTAATTCCTGCTGAAGAGAAACAAAGATTGAACCGTAAATGGAATCGGTCTCTCATTGTTAAACTTTTGGGTCGCTCTGTTCGTGAGGATTATTTACTCGTTAAATTGCAACAAATATGGGGACTTCATGGTGAACATTTTGATTTGATCGATATGGGTTCAGGCTTCTTCTTGATTAAATTCAGAAAAGAGGAAGATTACGAGTTTGTGCTATCTGGAGGTCCTTGGCTAATCATGGACCATTATCTTGCCATTCAACCATGGAAGGAGGATTTTGATCCAGAAGGGGAGAAGATTAATAGTATTGCTGCTTGGGTTCGTATTTCAAGACTTCCTATGGATTATTATGATAAGGGCATTTTGTATGTCATTGGGAGTCAGATTGGTCGTGTTCTTAAAGTTGATGTGCCGACTCTAAAATGTAGTAAAGGGAAATTCGCAAGAATTTGTATTGAGTTGGACCTTTCAAAACCATTGCTTCCTTTGATATTGATCAATGGTAAGGAAAAGAGAGTGGAGTATGAAGGAATTCATCTCATATGTTTTTCCTGTGGTCGCTATGGTCATAATCGGGAAAGTTGTCCCTTAAGGTCAGCAGATGGTGATAAAAGTTCAGTGGGGGCAGGAAGAAATGATGGTTTTGGTGGAGTTCAGATGCATTCCCCTAAGGTGCCTGAGAATTTTCAACAAAGCAGTGAGAATGTAGGTTCATCATCGGGCAATCAAGAAGGGTCAGTTTTTGGAGATTGGATGACAGTCCAAAGGGGAAGATTTCGGCGAGGTGGTTTCCGTGATACTAGCGGTGAGAAAATCAAAAGAGGTCTGAAGAATAACCACATGGCATCTAATACGGGTTCTCGTTTTGCCACGTTGTCAGAGGAAGTTATTGAAGTGAATGAAGCAGTTACCACTGGTCTTTCTAAAAATGTGCCTGTATCTGTTCTTTCTAATGTGACAAGTGCAAAAAAAATTGGGCCTAAGATTAAGGGTGCAATAGCCACAGAGAAGTCTAAAGAGGTCATCAAGCCTAATAAATTAGGCGCAGGTCCAATGGATATATATCTGATAAAGAAGAAGGAAATGAGTCTGTTCAATCCAAATCTTGTCTTTCCAGCTAACGAATCCATAAAGATACAATCTTCTTCTCCTCAATCTCACTCATTGATGACTATTTCTGATGTTAGTGGGATGGAATTGGAGGTTTCAGATAAGGAGTTGAATACACAAAATTTGAAGGGATCTCCAATTGATCCTGGAGATAGTATTTCTAATGATTTGAATACAAAGAAGACAGTACTTGTTGAGGCCGATATGATGACTAATCATAATACTCGCGAATTGGGTTCAGTTGTGGAGCATCTTGTGACTTCGGATCAACATATGGTAATTGGAAATATGAATTCACCTATTGGTGATGTTGTTATGGGATGTGCCTCTCAATCTTTATCTCAACAATTTTAATGAATTTTCTCATATGGAATTCTAGAGGGACAGGGTCTCGTAATTTTTCTAATCTTGTTCGGGAGATTTCTTCCTTTTATGTAGTTGATTTTTTTGCTATTCTTGAAACTAGATGTAGCGGGAATAAGGCTGTGGATATTTGCAGCAAATTGAATTTTGATAATTTTGAGATAGTAGATGCCATGGGTTTTAAGGGAGGCATATGGTGTTGCTGGTCAAACAAGTTTCGTGGAATTGAAGTTATAGCTAAAAATTCTCAATTTATTCATCTTCGTATTCAAAAAAATACTGGGGAATTTTGGTGGCTAACAATTGTATGGCAGTCCAATAGCTCTTAATCGAAGATCTTTATGGCATGATCTTGAGCAAGTTGCATCTTATTCGTTGGGTCCATGGTGTTTAGCTGGTGACTTCAATTCAACTCTTCTTGCTTCAGAACGGTCTTCTTTAAATAACAATAATTCAGCTGATCGAGACTTTTGTGTTTTTGTTCAGAATTTGCAGTTAAATGATTTAGGTTTTTTGGGACCTAAATTCACTTGGAAGCGGAGTAATGTTGAAAGTCGGATTGACAGAGTTCTAGGGAATGATGCTTGGTTAAATCTATTTCCTGAAGCTTCAGTTACTCATTTGCCTTTTTTCAAATCTGATCATAGACCTTTATTACTCAAAATTGTTGGTAATGTTAATCAACGTCATGGAAATAGGCCTTTTAGGTTTATTGCTTCTTGGGTTCTTGATGAGAGATTTGGCAGTTTTGTGAAAAATAATTGGTCATCTGTTGTCCCTTGGAATGAGAATATGTCAGTCTTTTCTAAGGCTTGCATGGAATGGAATAAAGATGTCTTTGGACATACTACTACCCGAAAGAAAGTTTTAATCCGACGGCTTGAGGGTATTCATAAGGTGGAATCTAGAGGCCCTCTTCCACAAGATCTCATAGTTTTACAAAGTCATTTGTGGAGAAAGTTAGATGATGTACTTCTTCAAGAATCTCTATTATGGGCTCAAAAGGCGAGAAGTGATTGGCATATTTTTGGGGATAGAAATACAAAATTTTTTCATGCACGTGCTAATGGAAGACGTAAAAGGAATTTTGTGGGAGCCATCAGAGCTGATAATGGAGAATGGGTTTATGAGGCTAATGTCATTAAATCTTTAGCTACCGAATATTTTTCATCTCTATTTACGGAGGAAGAGGAGTTCAGGGATTCAATTGATTGTATTTTCTCCTTTCCGTCTATATCATCAGATAATCTTTCGCGGCTGGGAAGAGATGTTAGTTCTGAAGAGATTAAGCATGCTATTTTTAGTATAGGGGCTCTGAAGGCCCCAGGACCCGATGGTATTAATGCTTTATTTTATCAAAGTCAATGGGATATTGTGAAGGGTTCGGTGTGTTCTTTCATCTATCAAATATGGAGAAATCCCTCACTTATACGAGAAATTAATAATACTTTTCTGGTGCTCATTCCCAAAAAAGATCATCCAGAGGAATTAAGGGATTTTCGTCCAATTGGTTTATGTAATGTGATCTTTAAGACTATTACTAAGATCATTGTTAACAGAATTAAACCTTTTTTGAGTCAAATTGTTGGTCCTACCCAGTGTAGCTTTATTCCTGGCCGCCATAGTTCAGATAATATCATGATTGCACAAGAGGTGATTCACTCGATGCGGAATAAACGGGGAAATATTGGCTTCATGACAATCAAGATTGATTTGGAGAAGGCCTACGATAGATTAAATTGGCGATTCATTTTGCAATGTTTGGAAGATCTCAACTTTCCATCACATATATTGGAGATTATATCACATTGTATTTCCACTCCAAGTATGCAGCTTCTTTGGAATGGCGAACAGGCAGATAAGTTTATTCCATCCCGAGGTATTAGACAAGGTGATCCTTTATCTCCATATTTATTTGTTATCTGCATGGAAAGATTATCTCATATCATTCAGGAACGTGTTGAAAAGAAGCTTTGGGAGCCAATTACATTGTGCAAGAATGGTCCTCCCTTATCTCATTTATTTTTTGCCGATGATATTATCTTGTTTGCGGAGGTTTCTCTTAAGCATGCTATTATTATTAGAGAATGTTTACATGAATTTTGTGCTAGTTCTGGATTGAAGGTGAATATTAGTAAAACAAGAGTCTTTTTCTCTAAAAATGTAAACCATACAAGACGTGAGCAGATTAGTCAAACCTTGGGGTTTCAAATGGCAGCAGATTTGGGCAAATACTTAGGGGCCCCTCTCCATCATAAGAGAGTATCTAAGGAAAGCTATCAATTTGTAGTGGATAAAGTTTCCAGTAGATTGTCCAATTGGAAGGCGAACTCTCTCTCGCTAGCAGGTAGATCTACATTAATTTCTTCGGTGACTTCTATGATGCCTAATCATTCCATGCAAACGGCATTTCTTCCTGGTTCAACTTGTGATTCTATTGATAAGCTGAATCGTAACTTCTTGTGGGGTTCTTCAAACGAGAGGAGGAAGGTACACTTAGTGGCTTGGGATAAAGTTTGTATGAAGAAAAATAATGGTGGACTAGGTTTGAGACATTTGAAGCATCAAAATTTAGCTTTTATGTCTAAACTTTATTGGAATATGGTATGTCACAAAGATGAGCTATGGGTAAGAGTTTTGAGGACTAAATATCGTTGTGGGAATGATTTATTACCCACTATTGATATAGCGAGACAAGGTTCTAATGCTTGGTCTGGTATTAAAAGTGCCTGGAAAACAATTAAGGATAGCATTGTTGTTGTTCCAGGGGGTAATTCTGCAAGATGGATCCATAGTAGAAATGGTGTTCTTACAGTTTCCTCTGCTTATGATGTTTTTTCTAGTACTCAACATGTTTCAAACAATATTTGGCAGAAGGTTTGGAAACTACATACTTTACAAAAGTGTAAGTGTTTTATGTGGTTGTCCCTTCAAAATAAATTATTATCTAATGTAGTCAGAAAAGAGAGAGGTCTTTGCTCAGAGGTGTCATGTGAAATTTGTGGAGCTCCAATAGAGGATCTATTACACATTCTCAGAGACTGTGATCATGCAATGAATATATGGAGGAGTTTTCTGAATCCTTCAATGATGCAGAATTTTTGTAGTCTTCCTTTATTTGAATGGTTATGTTTAAATATTAGAAATCCCAATACAATATTTGGAGATGAGTGGTCTGAGTTTTTTACTACAATTTGCTGGGGCCTTTGGGCACGCCGTAATACCAAGCTTTTTGAAGGGAAGTGGGAATCTAATGAGTCTATCATTTTAAGAGTTCGCTCGATGCTTTCTAATTTGAAGCAGACTGAGAAAAAACTTAAAGGAGTTAATTTGAATGGCACTGTGGTTCGTGATTCGACAGTAAGGTGGACTCCTCCGATGCAAGATTGGGTCAAGCTGAATGTTGATGGTGCTTTTTCTAGAACTCATGGTTTGGGTTGTGGAGGTCTTTTACGTCGAAGTGATGGCTCTTTTGTAGAAGGCTTCATGTTTCACCCTAACCATGGGGATAGTTTGACAGCTGAACTTTGGGCCTTAGTTCTTGGGTTGAAACTTGCATGGCAGAGAGGCTATCGCAAAGTTATTGTAGAAACAGATGCATCAGAGATTATTCACTTGTTAGAGAGGACAGATATTTCTCAGCATGCTGATTTTATTTTAATTCAAGAGGCAAAATCCTATATGTGTAGAACATGGGATTTGGAGCTTGTCCATATTTCAAGAACAGTAAACACGATTGCAGATGCTCTTGCAAAGCATGCCATTGGTTCAGTTATGGGTTATCAACCCATTTTAGTTCCTTCTGCTTTTATGCTTACGATGTTGCATTCTGATTGTAATTTGTTTTCGGGCACCAGTTGAATTGACTGAGTTGCTTTCTATGTTATCAAAAAAAAAAAGGAGGGCATATGACAGATATATGGCTGCCACCTGTCCATTTTCACTTCAAGAAATTCTGCCACCTGTCCAAATAATATTTCTACACCTGCCTCCTTCCTTCTTTTGTAACCAAAATCCTGGACAACTCTGTCATTTAATAACTTCCACAATGAAACTTCCAAACAAAATAACCTCCTACTTCTTTTGTTTTTGGGTGACATAATGGGAACTTCCAACTTCTTCTGATCGAGCCTACAGGGAATTTCTGGAACACCACTTCCTGTACATAGGAAAGAAGAAGACAAGGGAGTTTCAAAGGAAAAAATGAAATCCTTTCTTCAATTCATAAAACGGCAAATCCAAAGGAACCAGATCTTCAATTCATCTATAAATTTCACAAATACTTCCCTTCGCTCATTAACCGTTCTCAAACACGATCTTTTATCAACTCAAACACGTTCTCAAACACAGATTTCGGTGGGGGTGGCGATCGATGGGTTGTGGAGAATGAATGACTGTTTCTTTATTGTATGACAGAGTAGGAAAAGAATATAAATCTTCAGTGTCAAGAAGCAACATGAAGGGTTTCTACCGACAGAGGAAACCGAAGAAAGGCTTCAAAGAAATCAATTCCTCTTCCTTCCCCTTCTCCTTCCCTGAAAGGTCTCCAACTAATTATCCTTTTTTATTCATTATAGCATATGTTTTAGGGTTTCTATTTTATGTTCTTTTTAATCAATCAACTGTGGATGATATTTTTCGTTCGCGTGATATTTTTTGAATTTCATGTTTCACTGTGAAATAGCCTTTCAAGATTGCTATTGTTCTTCGTTTTGGTTATGTGGTTGTTTTTGTAGTTTAAGAGTTGGCCATCTTTGAACTATCTTTGATTATCTTAAATATTACAGGAATAAAGAACTCTCACGAATCTTTAGAAACTGTGTGAAGAAATGTTGAAATAGTAGGAAAACATTGTATGGAGTTCGGAGTAATAGTATGACTCTATTATAATTTTGATGTACTGATGATGATCATGACTTTCTTTTGAACTGATCATCAAGTCTTCTGCGAATTGTTATTATTGTTTTTTAAAAAATATTCTTCATGTTGCCACATTTCATCATTTCATTGACTTGATCTTTTGATATTTTGCATCTAATAACCATTTCATGTTCTCTCAAAATATCTTGAATTAATAAATACAACACAGAACAACTTCAATTTAGCGTGAGGTTCTGTTATATTTCTCTAGGGTTGAGTTTGGATTTCACAACGGGTTGTGCGTCTTACTTGAATAATTAATGATAGATAGAACTTTCCATTGCATCATCTATTGTAATTTTCAAACGAAGGAAATGGGCAAAATAGGAATGTTTTTAATCATGTTAATGTTTCCCGATATGTCTCTTCAAAGGGTGCAGTGGAAATAATAATGTTGGGTAATCTAATTAGATTATTATAGAGAAGGGGAAAGGTACTCTATTATAGTGTATTATTACCTTGAATGTCTGCTACTCCCTTTGACTTTCATTATGAAGTATAATGGCTGCTGTTGTCTGGTATATTCTCTTGTATACATGTTTTACTTTGTTATCAGATGATGTCAATGAGCATGAAGAAATGTTGCGTCAATTTGACGTGAACATGGCTTATGGACCATGCATTGGGATGACTAGACTAGCTCGCTGGGAACGAGCCGATAAGTTAGGTTTGAACCCACCTGCAGAAATTAAGAAGCTTTTGAAAGGTGGGAAAGTTCAGGCTGATTGCCTATGGGATGGCCGTATTTAGCAGTTTGTATGGAGTCCTCTTATGTTTAGATGGCAGCAAAGTGAAAACAGCCAGTTTTCAGCTGTGTTCCTTGATTGGATGATATGTCATGTCTGCTTGGTATGAACAATATTCACATTATCTTGCATAGTGATGATGCTTTAAAGGGTGTGTGTGTGTGTGCCATCCTCTTATTTTCACTTCATTATTATTGCGAAAATGGAAGGTTGTAAGCATGGAAAAGGTAGATTTCATTAGAGGCAAAGGTTTTGTGAGGGGAAGAATCAATGTAGGCTTAGGGAAGCCTGCAAATCAAGCGTTATTTTGGTTAAGTTATTGGGTACTTTTGTTGGACTGGGAGATGCAGTGAGGCTCAATAAATATCTTTCTGAGTGTTGGAAGACTGAAATTTAAGAAAATAAAATCAAAAGCTAGCAGATGCAGTGCTCTTTATGAAAAGGAACTGGAGGGAGAGAAAATGGAGAGTATTCTGTATGGTTACATGGAAATTGCCGAGGACTTAGACAAAATGGACTTCAAATCTAAGAAATGATGCATTAGAAAGAGCATGAAGTAGATTGATCAACTAGATGAGGTAAAAAAAAAAGATTGATCGACTAGATAAGGATACTGTTAAAGCCAATAAAAAATGGCAGATGTAGTTTTAAGCTGAAAGATCTCGCTGAAGATTATTTTTTTCCTGGAAGGACGGAAGTTAATGTAAAGTGGAGTTTCGTGAATCAATAATACTTCGTCTTTTGTAACATGTTTTTGTATCTATTTCCTGTGTTCAAACAAAACCAAACAACTCGAGCTTTCCTAAAAACATTGTTCACATTTATATTTTACTCAGCACCACATTCCATAGGCAATAGTATTTTTTAATTACTTTGCAACAATATTTACGTTTGTTTCTCTAAGCTTATATTAAGTTCATGACTTTTAACATTTTAAAAGTGTCTTTTAATTATTTTATTTGTACTTTGTTAATCTCTTTATGTTCAAATGATGTCAATGAAAAATTTTTAAATGATGTTATACAAGGGTTTCTATCGAAATTTTGTCTCACTTCTAAAAATCTGTTTTACTTACATAAAATTTATCTATGTAGAAACATATTAATGATCACTTAATTTAAACTTAGCTTCAAGACATATATACTCCTCATGAGGTTGACCATAAGGTGATTGGACAAAAATATTTATTTAATAATATGTAACTTTTGTATTAAACTAAGTATATATTGTAGAACAAATAACACTCATTCAGGTAATTTTTTATCATTCATATGTAGAATCCATTAACCCGCGCATAGCGCGGTTTCTGTACTAGTTGTAAACAAATCTGAAATTTTTAACAACTCAACCCAAAGCCCAAAGTAAAACTAACAGATCACAGGCCCAACAGACTAAAGCCCACGGTTTCTAGGGTTTACAACAACAGACTATAAGCTAGGGTTTTCCTTCTTCTTCTTCTCCACAGAGAGAGACTGCGAGTGAGGCGCAGAGAAGAAACAAAAAAAAAAAAAACTCAAATCTCTCAAAAATGGTGAAGTTCCTGAAGCAGAACAAGGCGGTGATTCTTCTTCAAGGTCGCTACGCCGGGCGAAAGGCCGTTATCGTCCGTACATTCGACGACGGAACTCACGACCGCGCGTACGGCCACTGTCTGGTCGCCGGCATCAAGAAGTACCCTAGCAAGGTCATCAAGAAGGACTCGGCGAAGAAGACGGCGAAGAAATCGAGAGTGAAGGCGTTCGTGAAGCTCGTGAATTATCAGCACTTGATGCCTACGCGCTACACGCTCGACGTGGATCTCAAAGATGTGGTCACCATCGATTGCCTTCAATCGAAGGACAAGAAGGTCACCGCCTTGAAGGAGACCAAGAAGAGGTTCGAGGAGAGGTTCAAGACTGGCAAGAACAGGTGGTTCTTCACTAAGCTTAGGTTTTAAGTGCTTATTTAATGTTTTAATTAATGGTTGTGTTTAGTTTCGTGGAGGTTGAGGACTGAATTGATGGATTATTGTTTGTTTTGTGTTTTAGTGTTTGTTGTTCGATGGAAATTTTGAGTATAATTTATTGTTGGAACTGTTTTGGATTGTTATATGATGGTTAGTTTATCATTTTGATGCTAGTACTAAGAAATGCGGTCAATGGCCTTTTATGTGTTATTGAATTTATCATTTTATGATTTAGTGTTTGTTGTTTGATGGAAATTTTGAGTATAATTTATTGTTCGAACTGTTTTGGATTGTTATATGATGGTTAGTTTATCGTTTTGATGGAAATGAGGTCAATGGCCTTTTATGTGTTGTTGAATTTATCATTTTGATGGTTGGATGGGATGATTGCTGTTTAGAAGTGTTTTAGAAATGAGATTTATGGCCTTTGATATGTTATTGAATTTATCATTTTGATGGCTGGATGATTGCTGGTTAGTAGTATTTCTGAAATGAGAATTATGGCCTTTGATATGTTATTTGAATTTTACTCCCTAATATAAGATAACTTTAGCGAATTTGGAGAGATTAAGGAAGATATTCCAATGAGTTAGGATTACATGAAATTTTTAAAATTTCTCTCACCTAAGTTTTGAAAATATCACCTTTTTCAAATTACTATTTTTTGGGGGGGGGGGGTGAAGAGAGTATAGGGATAATTTGGGGAAAACTTGAGTCAAAATAGAAAGTGATCTTATATTTAGGAATGGAGGGAGTATTTGGTTGTGTTTTTTCTAATCTTTTGTTGGAAATGCTTTGGAGTGTTTGGTGGTTTTATGTATAAACTGCTGAGCGTGTAGTTGTTGTTGGAGATATGATGTTTATTTGATTATTTTGATGGTTGGATGAGATGATTGCTGTTTAGTAGTGTTTTAGTAATGAGATTTATGTCCTTTGATACGTTATTGATTTTGGTTGGAGTGATGAATTTATTTAGTTCCAAAAGAATTTTACATTTTTCTTGCGGTTGATGACATGATCTTACTTTTATTATTGAGTAGAATTACAGGTTTTTTATCCAAGCCTGTTTGTGTTTTTCTTTGCACAATTTGGGATCTGAACACTGAGTGTTTCCTTCTCTGTTCAGATTTTAGAAAGATTATCTGAAGTTTCAATATGTTTTTCTAGTGTGATGATGTAGCCTTTCAACAGTAAAGTTTTATTTTTTTCAAAATGAAAAAGTTACCAAGGTTACATATATAATTACTTTTTTTCAGTAATTATTTATCCATTTGTCGTAAATCTTCATTCTAAGAACTTTAACCAGGACAACCCTTGAAGCTAACAGTTTGTCAGGATCTTGCTAACAACTTCAATATGTTTATGTAGTACCATGATGTTGCCTTCTGTTTTTTATCTGCAAACTTTGTCATTAGAGTGATTCTCTATACTTAAACTAGCATGTCAAAACTAGAAATTCTGACAATAACCCAGTCTGAATACTAATTCGCTTGAGAATTTTATTTTTGCCAAACTGTCATCTGACTTTGGTTCTTAATACCCATCACATCTGCATTCATGACATCTGCATTTTTATTGATTTGGTTGCATTGACTTGAGAATATTGCATTTGAAGTGGAAATAATCCTGAGAACGCGGTTGCTTACCGGGTAATTAAATTGAGATAACAGATAATCAAATATAAACAAAATTGTTTATATTTGATTATATTTCCCTTGTGAGTGTGACAACGTGTAAAAGTTACAATTGTTCTCTGCATAGTGTATGGTTGGCTAAACACCCTCCTCTGTGTTGACGTTTTTACATCATTTTGATGGAATTTGCAAGATCCTAATCGTTTTTGCTTGAAGTGAATGAGTATTTTCTCGTGATTTTGTTCTGATATCACTCTCCATTTGATTTTTAATTATAGGATTTAGTTGACTTTTTATAAAATGTTAAGGAAGTAAATTAGTTGTACTTTGATTTGACAGATTTTTCCCGTAGACTACTAGTTGACTTATAAGATAACATAATCTAATGTTAGTCCATAAAATATGTTATAATTAAATGGTTCATTTTGTTTCCTTAATGTCTTAAGAAAAGTAATATAGATATTTTATTGCTGTCGTGTGTTGCAACTCATTTTTCTGGACTATAGGTTTGCCTGTAGAGTGAAATCATATCAGGAGAAAAACACCACAAGGACTTCCCGAAATTCGGGAATCATAGAATAGTTCACGAAATTGCGCCATTTGAAACCGTAAATATGGTACTCTCTCTGTTCCTAAATATAAAATCACTTTGGTTAATTTGGAGAGATTAAGGAAGACAATAACATTACATGATCTTCCCAACATCCCCTCAATTACTTAACTTTAAAAGGAGGAGGGGTTTTCAATGAAAAGAGGTAATATAAGGGTAGTTTGGGCAAAACTTGAGATAAAATAGGAAGTGATCTTATATTTAGGAACTTATCCACTTCCCCCAAAGTGATCTTATATTTAGGAACGGATGGAGTATTTGTTTTCTTGGGGCGCTTTCTTTTTTTTGGTTTAATACCGCCCGGTAATTTGATGACTATTAGCAATTGACTAACCCGGACTCGAGGGGTAGGAGTCTTACCTATATAGGCAAGGTTGTCCCTCTCCCAATGAGAGCACTTACCGGGATTCGAATACGTCTTCTCATCTTTAAGGGGTTACAACTCATTTACCAGCTTAACCAACTACCAATTGGTAGGGCACTTTCTATTTAGTAAGAAATGGGTTACTTGTTCCTTGGTTTTTTGAATAAACCTTGTTACCCATGATGCTTGAAACATCCATACCCTTGTAGGGTCTTGCGTCCATCATCATTTGATAGTCCTTAAAAATATTGTAATAGCCTAGGTGTGGTTGCTTGGAATGTTTGAAGTAGATTGGTAAGACATCTTTCTCGCTAGTTGCCAAAGGTGCTCGAGTTTTTTGATCCTGAGAAGTCCCTCTCAGGGGCAACGTTAGTCGATCTCAAAGAGGCCGTATATTGCTTTGACACTAAAAAAAAATAATACAAAGATAAAGCAACTTATCAAGAAAAATCTTAAAATAGTTGGGTTTTATATATAAAATCACCAAGTTTTTGTACATACATTTTTTTTCACTAAATCTTGATACATTTGTCATATGTATCTTCATTCCAAAAGCTTTAACCCTTGAAGCTAACATTTTGTATTGTTTGCTGTTTTGGGTGTTGCACGGATCTTGTTAATAAACTCAGCCCAGATTGTAAAATCCAATCATAAAAAGGCTTTCGAAGTATGATAACTGAAACATGAAATATCACTTGACAATTAAATGATCCTCGGGCGTATTTTATTTATTCGCTTTTGCTCAATTTCACTGGGTACACAGAAAAACTACCCAAGAAAATTAGGATTTCACTTTACATGGCTACATTGTGATCCTTCTCGGTTTACATATACTTGCTTCATTTATTAATCTCATTCTCCACTAATTTATACAGTATTATTTTATATTGACCGTGATTCTTTTTCTCAAAATAAACCTTTATAAATTGGCTAATAAACCTCCTTATAAAAAAAAGTTGTAATAAGCATAGCATGTACAAATTTCATGTACTTATATATTTGAACATCGCAAAGCCTTACATTTTTAAGACCAAGCCTTACATTTTTTTTTTGCCCAGAAGATCAAGCCTTACATATTCATAACATCAAAATCTGTTTCCAACGCCACAAAAATTTTTAAAAACTAGATGAACGAATGAATACAAATGTCTTTTTTTGTTGGTTAAACTTGTGAATTCAGCAAATTTAGTTCCAAGACAAAAGGACATTCGTGAAGTTCAATGGGAACTCAATTGTAATTTTCCTCCCACTTATTGGTAACTTATTTGCAACTCATTTTTTAAGTATTTTGAGTCTTAAAAGTGAAATTGGGTAAAAACAACACAAGGACTTCCGAAATTTGGTGTGCTTTCTGAATAGTAAGATATCGGTTACTTGGTTTTTTGAATAACCTTGTTACAACTCATGATGCTTGCATTATCTAGAGCCTTGTAGGGTATTGCATTCAAAGTTAGTCAGTAAAAAACAATGCAAATGTAACACAATTGATCAAGAAAATGTTAGAAGTGTTTAAAAACAATTTTACTGATCACATATTGTCATAGTCGCGGGTGCCACAATTGACAAAAAAAAAAGGTTCGGAATTACCAACAAACCTTTGAAACAGTGACATATTTACCAATGTCATCTATTTTTGGTTTCCTACAAACACGATATATTAATCTTGCATTTACTTAGTAGTTGTGCTGCTTCAAAATTCATCCCATTTAGCGTCCCAATATTCCAAGAATTAAATTTGATCTTACTCTCATGAACTAACTTCTTTAACCATCCTCGCCCATTAAAATGCGGCATCCCTCACCTGTTTAACAGTATATTCGCGGATGCCGCATTTTAATGGACATACAAAGAATTATAAATCAAATGGACAGTCGGACCGTTACCCGACCCTCACAATGGATTGGTCCATATGTAATGATCGTTTTTGTTGTTCGACCGTGTTGGGTCGTTTCGAGCTGGAAGACGTGGGAACTGGCTTAAAACCGGGAATTGGAACAGTTGAACCGGCTGAACATATCTAATTCTTTTTTGGTAGAAAATAGACCAAATCGCAAATCCCAAACTTTTTAAGCATATATTCCTCTTATAATATATATTATTGTTTAATTATAAATATATATTACTGTCATATATATTATTGTTTATTTCACTACAAAAATATTATTTATTCCGCTTTTTTCCATAGGTAAATACAAAAAAATTGATTTATTTCCTAAGTTTCTAATGACTATAGTTTTTATTAGTCAATGATCTCTTATTAAAACTTAAGAGATCAAACCATCACAATTTGTTTCTATGTTTATATGTAAGGTATATTTAAAAGTAAGATAAATTTTCCTTAATTATTATATCATCAGTCTAACAGATCCAACTGTGCGAACAGTTACCCGAAGCCCCCTTCTGTTTGGCTTTTACAACACTGATGATTGCACCCTCTCATTGAGTTAAGGTGCAATTTTACTAATAGACTATTGCCATAGTTGTAGTTGACACAATTGACAATAAAATAGTGCAGAATTACTAACCAAGTTTTTAAGCCGGAACATATTTACCAAAACCTTCTATTTTGGATAACAAATTTAGTGTTTAAAAGTCAATCTTGTTCATTTAAAACATAAGGTTTTGGTAAATATAATCCTACTTAAAATGACGGTTGGTAATTCTGCATCTTTTATTGTCAATTGTGCCGACTACAACTCTGACAATAGTTGATCAATAAAAATACACCTTAACCCCCACCCCCTAGTGATGACTATTCTTGTATTGTATGAAATAATGACACAACATGGTGGCGATAAATAATACTCTTAAAATTATTGAACACCCGTGACCTAACTCATGCTTCTCGTGGATCTCGATATGCATGCATAAATAATATGCATCTCTAGTTTTCAAGGACTTTTATCACACCATTATTGATAGATATGTATGTGTGTGTGTAACTTTAGGTCGTTAACTATGATAGGTAAAAATTATTTTACCTGTCAACATGAAAGGTAAAATTGAAATAATTATATTTATAATTTTTTGAAAAATTAAGTGCTCTATAAGTTAAAATTGGTATATTATAAATGATGTATATATGCACGGGAAAATTAATTATCAGGTCACGTAGAAGATATTTAAATGAGATGCGTTCTTACTAAATTTACTAATCAAATTGAGGCCCCACAAAGTCATATAAAAAAACTGATATCCTTAATTCTAATAAAAAATCGTTATCATCTATCTGATTAAGTTGTGATCGATATATATATATTTATACATATATATCATCTGATGTAATTGAATTATATGTTAATTTACAAGTTTGTTAAATTAGTTTAGGCCAAGGTAGTTCTATCTCTTCTATGGGGTTTCCTTGTAAGTTTGATTTGGTTGTTGACCAATTATTTCCATATAAAATAAAGCCTTCTACTACTCGAATTGCTGAGGCCAAGTCCTCTAGATTTAGTTTTCGTGCCCACTCCTGGTTGTTTTATCAAACTAGACACTTCATACCTAAAATCTTCTCTCTACTGAAGCATTCAACCAAGGCTAGTTGAAATTTTTTTCAATTCAAATGTTTTTCTCCCTCTACCGGTACGAAACATGGTATTCCTAGAATATAGTCTTTTTTTTTATCAAAAGAATATAGTATTTAGATTGTTCGGTTTTTGTAATAAAAAAAGTCCCTAGAAAATTAGAAACAAACTTTTTTTTTCAATTACACCCTTATTAATAAGGGACAAGTCAAAGAGAAAAATAAAGTAATAACAATTATTAGTTTGTATGAAAGACAATTCAGTGTTGAAAAAAAACATTCAAAGAGAAATAAAATTAATTAGGGGTAAATATCAAAAGACATACAAACATTCAAAGCTGAAATAAATATCAGTGAGCTCTTATAAAAGCACCTAGACAATTCAAATTTTATATTTTTATAATATGTGCGCAAGGTAGTATTCATGATATTTATATCCACACATATCATTTGGTGCAATTTGATTATGTTTTTATTCATACCATATAAGCTAGTGCAAACAAAAATTAAGAAAATAACCATTAAAAAAATTCAAATTCACCTTAAACATTTCCCATTTTTGTGTCTTTATTGCTTCTTAGCCTCTTTCACTGTTAATTGATGTCTTAAATTAATAAGGAAATGTAGAATGCGAACTAATGGAAAGTGCATCCATTTATATATGATGCGTGCTCCACGGGTTCCTATGTATGTTGAACACTCTCAAGTCTCAAATACCCGTATATAAATACATAGCAGTGGTCCGGTGATCCTTTGTGACAAAGACACTTTCGATTCAAGCTTGTATCTTAATCCACATTACTATCATCGATCATATCATGGATTCTTCTTTTTCTTCTTCCCCTCTCAAATTCTACTTCATCCCTTTTCTCACACCAAGCCACATGGTGCCACTATTTGAACTCTCACGTCTCTTCCTCTCACGTGGCATCCACGTGACCATCCTCACCACCCCCTCCAACGTCCTCTCCCTCCAATCCTCCATCTCCGGCCACCACTCTCATGATCTCCTCCACTTCAAGTCCTTCGAATTCCCCTCCCAACAAGCCGGCCTACCGTCCGGCCTAGAGAATCTCTTTCAGGCCACTGACTTTGATTCCGTCCTTAAATTCTTCAAAGCCTTCGCCATCCTCCAAAACCACATGGAGCACTTCATGGAGTCCGACCCGCCCGATTGCATTATCTCCGACGCCTTTTACCCGTGGACTGCGGACTTTGCGGCCCGGTTACAAATTCCCCGGCTAGTTTTTGACGGTTACTGTATTTTTGCAGCCTCTCTGATAGAAGCCGTTAGAGTACCCGACTCACCTCACCATAAAGCCAGGTCTGAATCCGACCCGTTTTTACTTCCTGGTCTTCCCCACCCGATTACCATGACCCAGTGTCAGCTTCCGAATTATGTGATAAAACCGGACGGGCATGGTATGTTGTGGGAGAATTTCAGAGAGGCTGAGTTGAGGAGTTATGGAAGAGTGGTGAATAGTTTTGTGGAGCTTGAAGAGGAATATAAAGAGCATTACCAAAGAATAATGGGGACTAGGGTTTTTCATTTGGGGCCTTCTTGCTTGGTGAACAAGACATGTGAGGAGAAATCTGTGAGAGTGGTGAAGAATAAGGTGAGTGAGCATGAGTGTTTGAGTTGGCTCAACTCAAAGCCACCTAACTCAGTTGTGTACATTTGTTTTGGGAGTTCTTGCTTCTTTTCTGATAAACAATTGTATGAGATAGCCACAGGGATTGAATCTTCAGGACATTCATTCATATGGGTTGTTTTTAGGAGAGATGGAGGAGAAGATGGGGAAGATGAGAAATGGCTGCCACTACAGTTTAGGGAGAGAATTGTGGAGAAAGAGAGGAGGGGTATGATTATTAAGGGGTGGGCCCCACAGGTGTTGATCCTAGAACATGAGGCTGTAGGAGGGTTTATGAGTCATTGTGGGTGGAGCTCAGTGAGTGAGGGGATTTGTTGTGGGGTTCCAATCCTTACTTGGCCATTGACGGCTGAGCAGTTTTATAATGAGAAGTTGGTGACACAAGTGCATGGGATTGGAGTGGAGGTGGGGTCAGAGGAGTGGACGGTGACGGCTGGGCATGAGAGGAAGAAGGTGGTGGGAAGGGAGAAAATAGAGAAGGCAGTGAAGAAGGTGATGGAGGGTGGAGATGAGGTGGAGAAGATGAGGAAGAGAGTGAAGGAGTTGGAGAAGAAGGCCAAAGCAGCTATGGAAGAAAATGGGTCGTCGCACAAGAATCTCACCTTGTTGATCCAAGATATTATTCGCTTGAAAGCACAAAGGAATTGAAAGTCAATTTTGTTACATGATGACGATGACATTAGAGTTATATTCATCACATTGTCAAAACTCAAAAGTAGCATATTGCACCATTTGAGTGGCAAGCAATACAATAATAAAATAATTCGGGGTTTGCCTTTAATTCGTTTCATTAGTAAACTCGTGTGTTTTAGCAAATTTAATGTTTTTTGTTAGAGCCTCCATCCGTAGTGCTAGGGTAATTCGGGGTGAATCTGTCGAGCCTACAGTTAGAGGGCCGAACTTTGGATTAGGGTGTTTCAAAAGGGAATCAGTTTTATCGGGATGGTCGCACTACCAAAGAAAAATGGTTGATAGTTGCACATTAAATTTTGAGCAAGTGATGGTTGATAGTCGCACATTAAATTTTGAGCAAGTGAGAAGAATATCGCGCCACTGTGGAGTGACAAGAGGTCTGAGTCATGGTTTTCAGTTGCGTGATTTTCATAACAGTGATAAAAATGTCGCGTCACAGCGGCACGACAAATTTTTTAATTAAAATAATACAGATGTCACACAACAGCGGAGCGGCATACTACATTTCTAGCGCAACAAGATGTATAATTTTTCAAAAAAATTTAACTTTGTCGCATTTTGTTCTCGCGTGACTAGCGACTCTTTTTCTTGTAGTGTCGGGTCTTCATAGGGTCGGGCTTTTAGGCCCGTGAGATATATTTTCTTAAAGAAAAAAATAAATAAACAATAAAATAAAACAATTAATTAAGGGGAAAAATCCTAATACCTATTTTATGGTTGATGATGGTCATGATGATGATGACCACCAAAATGATGGTTAGAGTTCATGATTGCTTGGTTTATTTTGTGTAATTTATCTAAATATATGGATATTTATCATTACTTAATAACTTATTAGTGTTCATTTCTTGTTGCTTTTTGTGTTGTAAATTAAAATTGATATTAGTGTTGATAATAAGAAATTTTTTTATTTCAATTCTTTTTCTATAAAAAAACTGTGTATAAGCACTCATTGGGTCGTTTTCGCCCTAAACCTATCAATTCAAGGGAAAAGTTTTGAAAAATAGGGATATTTACACTATATGAATAAGCTTTTTGAACCGGCCCCTTTATGGCCTTAGTCCTTCAAGAGTTTGGCTCTGCAAGTCTGGACCCAACTCTCTAAAGTATGTGGCACTCTTTGAGTACCAATTAATCCAAAATTTGCCAAGACATAGAAGGTGGTGTACCTTACTTCACCATTTCTACCCAACTGCCATTGTTCCTTAGTCTATTTAATTTTTTTAAATAAGGACATTTTTGTGCCATGTATAAAGACCGCCAACATACACTAGGTTAAAGGTGCGTGCCAATGATTGGATCGGGGACAAACCGATCATAATTAAAAATTTAAAATAGTATATTTAAATTAAATTATTGAAAGTTGGTTGTATAGCTTGATTATTTAAAATGATTGACTAAGAATCATATTTGATTCCATATTTTTTGGACAAATATTTATTACAACACACAGACACACATATATAATTTTTTAATTGAATTCATATTTTATAACAAAATAAAATAATTAAACTTAAAAAAAATCAGCTACAAATATTTTGAAATTTAAAAAAATTACAATTGGATTTCTTGAATTTGAAAATGAGGTTGAAGAATTTTTTTATCCAGAAGAAAAAACGGGTTAAATTCACACGTATAATATGTTGTAAGTATATAAACACATTTTCTAATATATTTTTTCATTTTTTTTAAAAACAATTATAGCCCATATTTTTGGTAGGTTAAAAGAGGCCCACCCCAAATAAATTAAGCACACTCTAATCTCTCAAGCTGAATTCACTAAGCACAGCATCACATCACAACCGCATCCTCATCATCTCATTCATCTATCAATATCACGCTACACTTGAATTTACTCAGGCATGACCCCTCTCAAGAACATTGATATCTAGTATTGCCTTGCCCTAGCCGAAAGTGTCTTTATTAATTAAGTTCCGGATTTCTCCTCTTTTTTCCTAAATCTCTCGTCTTCTTCACTTTCTTTTTTGATCGGCTCCCATTGACTATCTTCAAATGTATCTTTATAGAGCATTTAAAACAACCGAACAACTTGCCCAACTCAATACATTACGGTTTCCTGTGTGAGGAGAGTAATCCCAAATGTTTCCGGGCTGTAATTCTCTTCTTGGTCTAGTTTCTAGTGTACAAATTAGATCGGGTTCGTTTCGCCAGTTTACCAGATGAATTACAGTGAGTCTAGTATATATGGTGGTGCTTTCAAAACAATAATACAGTCTCATCATAGAAAGTGACAACCATTAGTCAATTTTCATGATGTTGTCATTTTTTGTTGGATAGAGGCTAAGGGTTTGAGGTCACAAATACAAATATTGCCCATGCTCTCTATAACATGCAGAGTTATGTTAATATGATTTCAAGCGTGAGAACGTGAGTCCGGAGGTCTACATAATCATGATAATTACATACTCCCTCCGGTCCTATTTATAAGTCGCCAACCGCCCAAATTGTACATACCAAGGAATGGAGGTTAATGGAAGTTGAGTCATTAAATTGGTCTTATTTTTTTTGTCTTTTACACTTTTGCCCCTCTTATCTTTATTACTATGGCCCACTATTTCATCTTCTCTCTCTTCTCATCTTCCAATGTTCATTTTCCAATGCAAAGGGTATATTGGGAAAATTTTAATAAATAAGTTAGTTAATGTTAGTTGGTGACTTATATTAAGGATCAAAATTTAGTGACGGTTGACGACTTATAAATAGGACCGGAGGGAGTATGACATTATCCAACATAATTTTTTTCCATTAGGAAATTATCACTGCTTTTGAGGAAATCATCACTGCTTTTAATGTAAAGATTACCTCTCGTGGCTCTCGTGTATGTCTCGGAATTTGTTAATATCTTTCTGAAGTTATTGTTCTCAAAGGTTAAATATAAAATTGCCCCTCGCATCTCTTGTTTCCCACTTTCCCCACTATGCTGCACTCAAAATCAACAAGAGTCTATCACCCATTATACTTGACCAAGTAAGCCTTTGAATGGGAGAAATTCAAGTGTGAATTTAGCTAGTGTATTGATATCATTTATGATATAACCAATTATAAATAAACATCTTGAACATATTTTAGTGTGATATCGCACTTATATCTTTAATTGTCCTGAAAAAGTGTAAATAGAGCCATGCTTTTTTGCATTTTTATTTATTTGAATGTCACATTGGATTAACATATGTGTCATCATATGTTGGTGTAGGATTGGCTAGACAACAAATAATGTGGTTCAACCGCAATATTTCCATTTTTGATTTCCATATTTTTATTATATTTTGGCATGATATAGCACTTAGAAATATTTAATTTTCGTAAAAAAAATATAAATAGAGATCTTGCTTAATATATATATGGTATATACGCTAATTCTTTTGCTCATTCTTTCCTCCGGCTTACAATCTGTTCTTCATTATGTTTTTCCATTATTTTTATTATTTTATCCACAAATACACATTCTGTTCCTCTACTCTTACATTATAACTTTTTTCTTTCAAGTTTAAACTTATACATATTTAATTTAAGTAATAATTATGAAATAACAAATATCTGTAAAAATCGTAACCGATAATAAGTAAATTTTGCTAATAATTTATTTTTTTTAATTATTAAAACTTAATGTTGCGGTTCTCAATATTAACCATGACATGTAGTGCATATTTTTTAAGAACTTAATATGTACACATGTCGTGAATTTTGGCTACTTGAACACATGTCGCGAATTTAAAATGCACGCGTCACTTCAAAGGCTAATCGTCAAAGTATCGAGTTAAATCTCGAACTCATCAGTAGCATAAACAAGTTGAATAGTACTCCAAGTTTCGTAAATGATACTTCCTCTAGTCCTAAATATAAGAACTAGTTGACTTTTTTAGAAAATCCTATAAAAAAGAAAAATAAGTTAATTATAAAGTGATTTACCTAATTTTTTTCCCTTAAACTATTTTATTTTACCTATAAACTAATATATAATCTAAAAATATATCAAATATGTCATGATTTAATAGCCTATTTCGCAACCTTAACCTACAAAAAAAAGTCAATTAGATCATATATTTAGGACCCGAGGTAGTATTCTGTAAGCGGTTGGTTACATCTTCTATACATTTTGTTATTTTAAGGTAGTTTTGCTGGCTTAAGATCCATTAATCAAGTTACGGACAAGCATGTTATGTGAGGCGAAACTCGTATACAATTAATTATTGGACAATTAATTAGGTCATAATCCAATAAATATGCCTTTTCATGATCTTTGGAAATCATCCCAATGCTTTTAAAAATCACTCCTTGCAACACTCGCAACTGGCACATCCTCGCTATTTGTTGATTTTTTAATGAAAACGTTCTGTTTTATACAGTAGTCAAATTTTTCACTCGTGTCCAGTAATTTTCTTTTGCTCCCAAGTCCCAGAGTTTTCCTTTGTACTATCATAAGCACAACATACATTTCTACCCTCCATTATAAATAACACTACTTTCGAAACCAAAATACCCTCCAAAACACTCTCAATCAGCTCATTACATTGCATTGTTTTTCCAGCATGGAAGCCCAAGCAGCTAATAGTTCTCTCAAAGTTTACTTCATCCACTTCGTTGCTCCAAGCCACATGGTTTCCCTCTTTGAAATAGCTCGTCTCTTTGCCTCACGTGGCCTGCACGTGACCTAGATCGCCACCCCATCCACGGCCCAATTCCTCCACAAATCCTTACTTAAAGCTCAATCCACCAACTCCCTTATCCACATCCACAACCTCCACTTCCATGCCCACGAGGCCGGACTCCCTGAAGGCCTCGAAAACCTCATGGAAGTCAACGATTTCGACACGAGCCGCAAAGTCTACCAAGGAATGTGCCTCCTCCGCCCCCAAATGGAACAATTCATGCAACAAAACCCGCCCGATTGCATAATAGCCGATATTTTCCACCCATGGACCTCTGAATTCGCCACCCGGTTGGGTATCCCACGGATTTTTTTCGACGCAAGCGGGTTGTTCCAAGCCTGCATGCTAGAAAGCATATGGGCACTCGATTCACCCCATCTATACATATCCTCAAAAACTGACCCCTTTGTACTCCCAGGTCTTCCCCATAAAATCACTATGACTTTCACTCAGCTTCCCGATTACATTCAAACCCACTCCAAATAAATTAACCGACATGATAGAATCATTCCGGGACTCGGGAATGAAGTGTTATGGTCGGATCATCAATGGTTGCGTCGAGTTCGAAGAGGATTATGTGCAATACTTCAAGAAAGTAACTGGAAAAACTGTCTGGCACATAGGCCCCACTTTTCTACACTGTACTTTTGAGGAGAAATTTGAGAAGTGCTTGAAAGCCAATGTGAGCCATGATGAAATAGTGAGTTGGCTCGATTCGAAGGAGCCGAAATCGGTACTTTACATATGTTTTGGGAGCGTCGGCTACATGACTGATGTGCAATTGCTCGAGCTAGGGCACGCCCTCGAGTCGTCTGGACATAATTTTATCTGGGTGGTACATAGAAAGGACGAGACAAAACACGAGACGGAGGAGGAAATGGCAACATGGATGCCTAGAGAATTTGAATTGAGGATGAGACAGGAAGGGAGGGGATTGGTCATCCGGGGGTGGGCCCCACAGACAATGATATTGAACCACGTGGCAGTGGGAGGGTTTATGACTCATTGTGGGTGGAATTCGGTTATGGAGGGTATTGTGTCGGGAGTTCCAATGGTGACGTGGCCATTGCACAGTGAGCAGTTTTTTAATGAGAAGCTAATAATTGTTTGATCATTATGGAGTTTGAGAAGAAGGAGCTTGTGAAACGACAACGTATTGAGAATGCTATAAGGAGGTTGATGGACGGTTGAGATGAAGTCGAGGAGATGAGGAGGCGCATTGGAGAGCTTTCGGAGAAATCTAAGGCAGCAATTGCAGAAGGTGGGTCCTCACATAGGAATCTGACGGCGCTGATTGAAGATATCCGACGGCTAAAATATGAGAGAACAAAGGCCATGATATCATGAATCCATTGAACTCTATTTTACATTCTATCAATCGATAAATAGCATCTAAAAGAGAGTTCCGTAAGCTCATGATTGATGGGGGTCACTTTTGGATGAAAAGTTTGAGTGTGTGAACTATTCTCTAAGTTTATTATATCTATCTGGATGAAAGGTTTTGAGAGTGTGTGAGCTATTCTTAAGGCTTATCAAAATAACTCTTCCTATCCACCTTAGTGGTAGTGTTGTTTTAACTTTGTTCTTAATTTGTTATTTGAGTTTTACTTTGAATTTTTATGTTGAACTCTTGTTTATTTTCAATAAAGTAAACTTTCAACAAACAAAAGAAAACGTAGGCATTGCCTAGCGATGAATGAGTCGCTGGAAACTGATAGTGTAGTTAAATGACCATGGTTAGTTATAACTAACCATGGTTAGGTTAGTGTAACAGCTTTGGTTAAGTTAGTGTAACTAATTGTATTTTCTGTTGTAATAAACATTACCACGTGACTGATCCCTATATAAAGGGAAGGTGGTTAGCATTGTAATTATAGTTTTCATTCTCTAATAACAGATTCCATTCTCTGTCTTCTTCTTCTCTCAATATCCTTTATGGCATCAGAGCAATCAAGCGATTCTGGAACCATGGCGACTGCAAGTTCACTGTCCAACAATCAATCGAAGAAGGAGATTATCACTTTTTCTCACCTCATATCAGTCAAATTGGATGAAACGAACTATCTGATTTGGAAACATCAGATTCTTTCAGCAATTAGAGGACACAGTCTTCAAGACTTCATTGATTCATCAGTGAAGCCGCCGATCAAGTATCTACCAGATCCAAAGGATCCAGAGTCGGCGTCTATCAATCCTGATTACAAAGATTGGGAAAAGCAAGATCAATTACTTGCTTCTTAGATCTCGTGCTCGATGACAGATCCGATGTTGACTCGTGTTGTTGGATGCACAACTTCGTTGCAAATCTGGACAAGGATTTAGAATCATTTCGCCTCTCAGACTAGGGCGAGAGTGAGACAACTCAAGTCTCAGCTATTGAATGTGAAGAAAGGGAGCCTATCGGCCAATGATTATCTCCTCAGGATTAAGGCGATTACTAATGCCTTGGCTGAAATCGGATATCCTGTTGATGAATCCGATCATATAGAGATCATTTTTTATGGTCTTATAGATGAGTATGATCCTTGGATCATTGCTATCACAACTAGGTCTAATCCTTATACTCTAGACCAGATTGAGTCGCTTCTTGTGGCACAAGAGGCGAGAATTGAAAAGAATCAGGCAGCTAATTCTGTTGCTGTGGCCAATCTTGCTCAGTCGAACTCCTCAGGTCGTGGTGATAATCGGACTCGTGGTAGAGGACGTACCAATGGACGTGGTGGTGGCCGCAATGGTTGTCGTTGGACTTCCAATGGTAATTTCTCTCAGAACTCTACTAATAAAGTTGTTCGTGAATGTCAAATTTGTGAGAAACGTGGCCATGTGGATCGTGATTGTTTAAATCGTTTTGATGAGTCTTTTGAAGGTCTTAATCTCAGTGAGAAGTCCTCTCAGAAAGAGCCAAATGCCATGGCTGCTACGGCTGAGTGTGATGGTGATCCTGACTGGTACCTTGATTCTGGTGCCACATCTCATGTGACTCGTGATGAACATAACATCACTGAGAAGTCTGGTGGTAAGTTTTTTGATAGGCTTTTTATTGGTAATGGTCAAGGTTTAGCTGTTCATAGATTTGGCTCATCTAAGTGTATGCTTCCGCATTCTCAATATTGTTTGAAATTGAAAGATATCTTGCATGTCCTTAGATTTCAAAGAATCTTCTAAGTATTCCGCGACTTTGCCTTGATAATAATATTCTAATTGCCTTCTTTTCCAATGTTTGTGTGATAAAGGATCTGCACACTAATTAGATTCTCTATCGTGGTCAACTCAAACATTCTCAGTCTAGATTACATGGCATTTCTTTGACATTACAAAATTCTGCGTTGAAGTCATCTGCACATTCTTCTTCATCTGCTTATGTTGCTATTGCAACTACTACTTGTAATAATGTGTCTAGTTGAAATAAAACTTGTGATGATTCCACATCTTTGTTTCACTTGTGGCATAATAGGTTAGGTCATTCGTCTTCTCCTGTTGTAACACAAGTTATGAATCATTGTAAACTTCCTCTGCGAAGTAAACCTACTATGTTTGATTTTTGTAATGCTCGTTGTCTTGGTAAAGCACATCGCTTACCATATACTTTGTCCTCTACTTCATATTCAAAGCCACTTGAGCTTGTTCATACTGATATTTGGGGTCCTTCCCCTTATGTTTCTTCTGAAGGATATAAATACTATGTTCATTTTACTGATGCTTATTCTCGTTTTACGTGGTTCTATCCTTTACACAATAAATCTGAGGTATATGATGTGTTTTTGGCATTTAAGAAGATGGTTGAATTGCAATTAAATTGCCCTATAAAAGCACTTCAGTCTGATTCGGGTGCTGAATTTTTGAAAATTGGTCATTTTCTTAAGGAAAATGGTATTGTTCATCGTTTATGTTGTCCGTATACTCATGAACAGAATGGGTTGGCTGAGCGGAAACATAGATCTATCACTGAAACAGGCTTGACACTATTTTCCAATGCTTCTTTACCTTTTAAAGTGTGGGTTGATGCATTTTCTACTGGTGTTTATCTTTATAATCGTTTGCCTAATAAGCTTTTGGCTGGTGTATCTCCGTTTGAGAAACTCTATGGAAAGGCTCCCTCTTATAATCATCTTAAGACTTTTGGCTGCTCATGTTTTCCATTAATTAGAGCTTATAATCGTTTTAAGATGGATTTCAGGTCTGTACACTGTGTTTTCTTGGGATATAGTAATTTGCATAGAGGATATCGGTGTTGGGATCCCCGTGGCAGAATGTATATTTCACGTGATGTTACTTTTAATGAGTATAATTTTCCATATACTCGTCTTGTATCACCTTGACAGGACTCCTTATCAACCCCTTCACCTGGTTCAAAACCAAACTGCTCTCTGCCTATTATCCCTCTTGTTACATCTCCCGCTACTGAATCAAGAGATTTGTTCATAAATGTGTCTCAGAACACTTCTAATATAGTCTATGATGATGGTTTAAGTATGTTATCAAATACTGGGGAGGTCCCTCCGACTCCATCTTCTTCAGAACAAATTGTATCACCGGTTTCAGTGCCTGCTCCTCCTGTTAATCGTGTAGTCACACGATCTATGAATGGTATTTTTAAGCCTAAAGTTTTTTCTGCTAATACTGAACCTTCTTGTGTTAGGGAAGCTCTTTCTTCTCCAGTTTGGGAGAAGGCTATGGATGAGGAGTATGAAGCTCTTATGAGGAATTCCACATGGCATCTTGTTCATTTGCCTCCAGGAAGAAGAGCTATTGGTTGCAAATGGGTGTGGAAACGTAAGCTCAATCCTGATGGCTCTATAGCAAAATTCAAAGCTCGCTTAGTTGCCAAAGGATTTCATCAAAAGGAAGATTTTGATTTTAATGAGACTTTTAGTCCTGTTATTAAACCTACAACTATTCGTGTAGTTTTATCTCTTGCAGCTAGTCAAAATTGGTGTATTAGGCAAATTGATGTCAATAATGCCTTCCTCAATGGCTTACTCAAAGAAGTTGTCTACATGCAACAGCCTCCAGGATATGAGAGTGCTGACAAGTCCTTGGTTTGCAAGCTTGATAAAGCTTTATATGGCCTTAAACAGGCACCTCGGGCTTGGTTTGAGAAGTTGTCTGATGTTTTTAGGAAGCTTGGTTTTAAAAGCAACAAATGTGATCAATCTCTGTTTATTAGAGTGCGAGGATCTGATATAGTTTATGCATTAGCTTATGTGGATGATATCATCATTACTGGCACATCTTCTTCTCAAGTTTCTAGCATAGTTGCTGCTTTGAACAATGAATTTGCCCTTAAAGATCTTGACTCTCTTCACTATTTTCTGGGCATTGAAGTACATCGTTTGGCTAATGGGGCGCTGGTGTTGTCTCAAGCCAAGTATGTGCGTGATATTTTGCGGAAGGCTGGTATGATAAATGCTAAAGGTGTTTCTACACCTATGGTTTCAAATCTGAAACTATTTCTTGAAGGACCTAATATTTTTCCACATCCTAAGCTTTATAGGTCTATAGTTGGTGCTCTTCAATATGCTATAATTACTAGACCTGAACTTAGCTTTTCAGTTAACAAAGTATGTCAATTTATGCATGTGCCTCTTAAGGAACATTGGGCTGCTGTGCAGAGAATTTTGAGGTATCTTGCAGGTACCATTACTCATGGCTTGTGTCTAAGTCCTTCCTCTGATTGGTCTCTTACTGCCTATTGTGATGCTGATTGGGCTGGAGATTGCAATGATCGACGAAGCACAAGTGGATATTGTATATACTTTGGCCAAAATCTTATTTGCTAAGAAGCAACCATTAGTGTCAAAGTCTAGTATTGAATCTGAGTACAGAAGTATGGCGTTAACTGTGTCTGAGATTCTGTGGCTTAAATCTTTGTTTTCTGAGTTGGGTGTTCGGTTATCAGCTGTTCCTAAAGTTCTGTGTGATAATCAGGGGGCAGTATGATTTCTGCTAATCCGGTGTTACACTCCAGAACTAAACATCTAGAGTTGGATTTACATTTTGTCAGAGAACATGCTATAAGGCGTGACATTCAGGTGCTGCACATTCCTGCTTGTAACCAGGTTGCTGATGGGTTTACTAAACCACTTCCAAGCTCAAGCTTTGCAGATTTTAGAAGATACCTCCATGTTGGAGGGTACGTTAAATTGGAGGGGAATGATAGTGTAGTTAAATGACCATGTTAGTTATAACTAACCATGGTTAGGTTAGTGTAACAGCTTTGGTTAAGTTAGTGTAACTAATTGTATTTTCTATTGTAATAAACATTGCCACGTGACTGATCCCTATATAAAGGGAAGGTGGTTAGCATTGTAATTATCGTTTTCATTCTCTAATAACAGATTCCATTCTCTGCCTTCTTCTCTCAATATCCTTTAGAAACTCTTGGCTTCTATTAGTTCGAAATTAAATCACGAATCAATTGATTTAGCTTTGGGTTCAATTAAAAGTTGATTTGACTGGTTTGTTGGATAAGTAATTAAAGCAATAAGCAAGATTTATATATGAGCCGAATGTCATATATCTCTGCTAATAAGCATTTAATTAAGTTTTAGTATAAATTAAAATTAATTAATTATGAAACAAATAAAAAAGCAATAACATCAACTGAAACAAATAACATCAACTGAAACATATAAAATTAGAAGCCATCACAACCAATAGACACAAACGATAGTAAACACTTCAAAGGCTTAGCATATTATTAGTCAATCGTAAATACTACCTGATGACCCATCGAAAAAACAAGGCACTTGAGAAGATGCCACGATTGGCAACCAACTCGATCACATATCTACAACGCCAATAACTCAAGTTAAGTGTTTGGGTCTTCGATCAGTGGGAAGAGTGGAATTATATGTTGCCCAATTTGTGAATGTACTTCCAAATTTTGTGTGTGTGTGTGTGTGTCATATGCTCATTGATTGATTTTTTTTTTCAAAGCATTCTTTCCCTTTGATAATCGCTTTGAAAAAAATGTTTAAGTGGCAACCACCATGAAAAAAGAATTTTCCCTCAAAAGAGATTTCCTTAAAAAAGCTAAGGAGTAAGGATTGTAGAAAATAACAAAAGTTTCTTAAAAACCATTGTTTAGATAATTTCTAGGGACATCATGGTAGTAAAATTTTAGTGGAACTCATCCAAATTTAACAACATTATTACATTTACTCAATGCTTGATAGCTGAGTGTCATTGGTGCATTTCGTGAAATTTGTGTATTAAAAACGCTAATAGGGACAACGTTTAGTATCAAATTTGCACCTTTACACTTTATTTATTGAATACAAACAGTAATATAAATGTGTGTCTATATATATATATATATATATATATATATATATATATATATATATATATATATATATATATATAAGTTACATTGTAAAGATTGGAATAGATTGGACTACGAGTGGGAAGCAAATAGGAGGAAATTAAAACCCAACCGAGCTTTATAGCTTACATTGTAACTTTTTACATACATACATACAAACAAGTTACATTTTCGGCCAGGGACCTCCTCTTCCTTTCTCTCTTATATTTCCCCCTCTTCCCCTCACATTATATCCCATGACGTAGGGTCATGCTTTAACTGTTCAGAAGACTTTGTTAGTAAGATATTTTAAATGACGCACTCGCTTCCCACGAGATCTTCATTCCAGGAAAAATTTGAATAAAAAAACACACAAACGTCACTATATTGTAAGTATTATAAGTGTGGTCTCATCCTTCGACAAGGACATGAAGTGCCCAACATGAATAAATATCAGGAGGCCTCCTATATTGTAGACATTTTTCATGAATCGGATTATTCCATTATATTCCATACATTTAATAATATCATATACCAGTAAATAAATTTATTAAAAAAATATGAACCACATGATCGGATATTCCTAATATTCTATATAATTCTCTTCTCCTCCCATTCCATAATCCTAACCATCAGATTGTGTAACGATGGATGAGACTAGAGAAGAGAAGGAGAAGATAAACATACCCAAGTTGAGGGTTTCGCGCACATTTATAACTACATAATTTGATTTTCATTTATTTTTTATCTCGTTCGAAACACTTTTAAAATAGTGTCTTACTTGATTTGTCTTTAGTGTCCTATTTAAATTACTATTTCTTCCAAATGTGGATGTACCAAGGAGACAACCTTATCTCCACACTTCCAATATTTGAATTATTTGTGGCTACTTTATAGAGGGATGATTGTCTGCAAAAGGGTTAAAGATTTTATTATTATATCGATACATTTTCAACCATATAAAGAAATATATTTCAGTTCTTAATTTTCTCATATTTGTATACCACTGTTCTATTATATTATTTTGTTTTTTTTGTCAGTTAAAGAAGAGGAAAATCATTCTCTTTCTTTCTTATGTTTTTCTAGCTTAAATTCTTTTTGTTATTATATATTTATTTATTTCATAATTATTATTTATTATTACTCTTAATCTTGAGTTTACTGACCAAAAATCTGTCGGACAGAATTCTCTTTCAATTTTTAATTATGTATCTAAATTATTACGTTCATAAATAGGTTGAAGTATATTTGGCTCAAAATATACTACTCCTCTTAATCTATGGGTCGTTTTGGATATAGCTTTTGGGAATAACTTCTCGGAGAAAAACCTGAAAAAGCTCTTCTAAAGAATAGATTCTGGAGAATAGCTTCTGAAAAGACTGAAAAAAATAGTTTTTAGTAAAACCTAGCTTTTGTGCCTCAATCTTAGGTTTTCAATTAAAAACACTATTTTGAAAAAGATGTGAGTGTGTATTTGACTTATGAACTGAAATCTAAATTTTGACAGAAAAAGCTATTTTTAAACCTAAGTTTGAGCTCAAGTCTAGGTTTCAACCTACATGAGGGTGTGACTAACAGACACTATATCCCATATGAGAGTTATCAATTGATATATTATAGATTCTACCTTAGGTTCTTTATTTCTTGTTTGAGAACTAGAACTATAGGATGATCTATTTAATATTTTATACACTATATCTCCTTATGAATTTTAAATCATTTTCTCTAATTCAAGTCTATTAAAAGGTGTAGGTGGGATGGGGTTGTTCTTGAATTTTCTGGAAAACTCATTTCATTATGCTTTAGTGCTTTTGCCATAAGAACAATTGTCTTAGTCGGATTGGATCTCCTATTTCAGCTGACATTGTTTCT
This sequence comes from Mimosa pudica, assembly GCA_029929735.1. Lineage (NCBI taxonomy): Eukaryota > Viridiplantae > Streptophyta > Magnoliopsida > Fabales > Fabaceae > Mimosa > Mimosa pudica. Next base: position 7,763,473 of record JAKELP010000029.1, on the reverse strand, counting down.
CCTTTAGATGGTTCCTTCAAAGTTGTAAAGTTTTGATGAGTTTAAGTTAATTTAAAAATTAATCTATATTGGAGAACCATGGAAGTTGTGCCCGGTTTCCATGAATTCTAACACTAACGTTTCTCTTATTGTTCCATCATTTATTTTGACTGTATAATAATTTGGGAAACAATAAAAATAAACTGGTCCATTATGGGGACTATTAGTCTGCATAGTTCCTACTATAGAATCTTTAAAGTTTTCAGTTTGTCTTTTATCTCTTATACAAGTAAACATAGGTATGTCTAAACATTGTCTAATTGGATCAATGAATACCTATTTAATTTCTATTTTTTCTATTAATTCAAAAGGTATCCATACGTATAACTTGTCTACTGGCAGTGATTGAAATTTATTTTTCTATAGTATGAGTGAAATAGGAAAAATCAAAGATAATCTTTCTAAAATTTTCGACTGGCTCAAAGGTAGGCAAAGACCAATTATGTAATCTATACTTTAAATCTTATCTAGTAATTTTTGAATAATTTAGGATTTAAGGTTTAGAGTTCTAGGGTTGCCTCGGACACCGCCATTCAGGACATTCTGAAAAAAGAAAATTAACTTGTGTGTCCGTTTTGTCAAAAATAAACACAGAATTAATTTGTATGTGTTTCTGAAATCACCTGCACATTGTTGCTACATTTTTTTAAAAAAATAAATGAAAAGAAAAAGTAAACTATTGTGCCAGATCCTTGAACCTAAACATATAAGCCTCAAGATGGACTTTCTTTCTTTTTGTACTGACACACTTGCTTCCTATTAGTGTAAATAAGGAAGTTACCTAGTATGTAATTAGGTAGATACTATGCCACGTGTATGTATATGGTTGGCTATAATGTAAGAAACTTTGTAACCGACTTTCTGCTATTTATCAGTATAAATACAAGCATATTAGCCTCAGATCATTAAGTGACTGAGAGCTTAAGTTCCTAATTTCTCTCTTTTGGTACCAGAGCTCTAATTACGATCTTAGGGTTTCATCATCAAGAAACTTAGGGTTTCACCATGTCTTCTTCTTCGAGTGAATCAGCCTCTTCCATGGGAGTATCTTCGTCACAGATTTCTCAAGGCTCTCTTCAGACGAAGGCAATTCCTCTTCTCAACAGTCTAAATCAGATAAGTTCGATTAAGCTTGATCGAACAAATTTTTTGCTATGGCATTCGCTTGTTCTTTCTGCTCTCAGAGGTCATCGAATGGATGGCTTCATTTCTGGAGCAAAACCTGCTCCTCCAGAATATATTACGGATAGCAACAACAACAGAGTTGTGAATCCTGATTTCGAAGAATGGCTCGCCGCTGATCAAATTGTTTACAGCTGGCTGTTGAGCACAATGACGCCAGAAGTTGCGTCTGATTTCTTGCACTGCATAAACTCAGCTCAAATCTATAAAGCTGTCACAGAATTGATGAATGCGACTTCGCGTTCAAGAATTACAATGTACAGGTATGAGTTACAAAGAACTCGTAAAGGATCAGATAGTATTACTGAATATTTGTCAAAAATGAAGACATTATGTGACAATTTGTCCATGGCTGGTAGTCCTATACCAGAATCAGATCTCATAACTCAGACACTTGCTGGTTTAGATTCTGAATATACACCGATTGTTGTGTATTTGTCTGATAAAGATAATCTTTCTTGGTTTGACATGCATACTCGCTTGCTTACTTTTGAAAAGCATCTTGAACATCTGAATTCAGTCAATGGTGTGAGTGCATCTTTTGCTAACGTGGCTATTAGTACAAATTCTGGTGGTTCTGGAACTAATTCACAGAATGGAGGATCTCGTGGCTTTAATAGCTACTCTAATGGAGGTTCTCGTGGCTTTAATAGCTACTCTAATGGCCAACGTTCTTTTAATAACCACTCTAATGGCCAACGCTCACAACGTGGTGGTCGTGATGGACGTGGTAGTCGAGGTGGCAGAGGTGGACGATCAAAACCGACTTGTCAGGTCTGTAACCGTCAAGGTCACACTGCTGTTCAGTGTTTTTACAGGTTTGATCGATCTTATCATGGACAAGAAAATTTAAAATCTGCTGGTCAGAATGATTCATCAGCTTATGTTGCAACTCCCTCAACTCTTGAGGATCCGGACTGGTATATGGACAGTGGAGCCACAAATCATATAACTCACCAGAATGTGCCTGGAATCATAGAAGCAGGTAATATTTCTGTTGGTAATGGTCATAGATTAAAAGTAGCAAGATCTGCACATGCTTCTTTTAATAGTTCTACTTCAAGAAGTCTTAATCTGAATCGTGTTTTAGTTGTGCCGGATATCAAGAAAAATCTTGTGAGTGTGGCTGAATTGACGAATGATAATAATGTTCTTGTTGAGTTTGATTCTTCTTCATGTTTTGTGAAGGACAAGAAAACCAACAGAATTTTACTCAAAGGGAAGAAGCATAATGGACTTTACAAGATGGCTCAAGGACCATGCTTTCCTTCTGCCAAGGCTGAGAAAAATGTTGATTGTACTGTTTTTCTTTCTGTCTTAGATAATTGGCATAGACGTCTTGGTCATGCCTCAATAAATACAGTCAAAAAGGTGCTAGCTGCATGTAATATTTCTTTGTCAAAACATAATCGCTCTCATTTTTGTAATGCTTGCCAACTAGGCAAAGCACATGCGCTTCCCTTTCCTAGGTCTAGCTCAAGGGCTATTGAACCTTTAAATCTTGTTCATACGGATCTATGGGGTCCAGCTCCAGTACTATCTTCTGATGGATATTGCTATTACATTTGTTTTGTGGATGACTACAGTAGATTCAGTTGGATTTATCCTTTGCGTGCAAAATCTGAGGCTCTTACTGCTTTTGTTCATTTTAAAGCTATGGTGGAAAATCAATTTGATAGGAAAATTAAAATTTTGCAAAGTGATTGGGGAGGAGAGTATCGTGTATTTCAGAAACAATTAAATGATGCTGGTATTATATTTCGTCATTCTTGTCCATATACATCGGCACAAAATGGTCGTGTCGAGCGAAAGCATAGGCACATTGTTGAGTGTGGATTGAGTTTATTAGCTCAAGCGAGTATGCCGTTAAAATTCTGGTGGGAAGCCTTCTCAATGGCTGTTCATATTATAAATCGGTTACCTACTGTTGCAATTGGTAACTCACCTTATGAAGCTTTGTTTGGTAAGAAACCAGATTTTCATTTGTTGAGGGTGTTTGGGTGTGCATGTTTTCCTTGTCTCCGCCCTTATAATAAACATAAACTGCAATATAGATCTGAAAAATGCACTTTTTTGGGTCCTAGTGGCAGTCATAAAGGATATAAATGTTTGAGTCCCACAGGAAGGATTTATGTGTCACGTCATGTTGTATTCAATGAAGAAGATTTTCCTTTTGATAAGTGTGGAGATAAATCAGGTACAGGGTCTAAAACCATACCTTTGTGTTCACTTGGTGATCTGCCTATGCTAAATACACTCTCAAGTAAGTCAGTTTCACAATCTGTCCCATTGTCATCTTCATCTTGTGATCATATTAGATCTGTTTCTGATGTAGCAGTAGTTCCAGAACCTATATCTAACTTGCAAAATGTTGAACCTGAAAGTTTATCTGATATGACTCCAGAATCTTCATCTAGTTTGCCACAGATTGAGCGTGCATCTGCTTCTTCTTGTCTTCCAGAGAATATAAATACTCATTCTATGATCACTAGATCCAAAAATGGTATTTCCAAGAAAAAGGTTCCTTTTGCTGGGGTAGTCGATTCTGGTATTTCTCGTGAACCTACATCTATTAGGCAGGCCTTACTTGATTCTGGTTGGCGTAAAGCCATGCAAACTGAATATGATGCTCTTGTTAGGAATAGAACTTGGGTTCTTGTTCCACCTAGTAAATCGCAAAATGTTGTTGGTTGTAAGTGGGTTTTTAAGACTAAGATGAAGGCAAATGGGACAGTAGAAAGGTTGAAAGCTCGTTTAGTTGCTAAAGGTTACCTACAAGAACCTGGAATTGATTTTGGTGACACATTTAGTCCAGTAGCTAAAATGACAACAGTTCGGATTTTGCTTACTATGGCATCTAGTTTTAATTGGACAGTGAGACAGCTTGACATAAATAATGCATTTTTGAATGGTTATTTGACTGAGACTGTATATATGAAACAACCCGAAGGATTTGTTGATCCTCATCGGCCAAACTATGTATGTAGACTTACAAAGGCTTTGTATGGCCTTAAGCAGGCACCGAGAGCATGGTATGATCGTCTTCGTGTGACATTGTTATCCTGGAAGTTTTATAATTGCAAAACTGATTCATCCTTGTTCTTTTATAAAGACAAATCTCAAGTGCTCTTTTTGTTGATATATGTGGATGACATACTTATTACTGGAAATAATGCTGTGAGCATTTCAAAGTTTATTGCCAAGTTGAATGCTTTATTTTCTCTAAAGGATCTTGGTCCCATTCACTACTTCCTTGGGTTTGAAATTTATCGTAATTCACGTGGGTTCATTCTTTCTCAGCAGAAATACATTGCAGATTTATTAAATAAATGTGGCATGTTACAGTGTGCTTCATCTCCTATTCCAATGGTTACTGGAAGAACCTTATTTTTACATGATAGTGCTCCTTTTCATGACCCGTCTTTGTATAGAAGTACAGTGGGTGCCCTGCAATATCTAGTTAATACCAGACCTGATATTTGTTTTTGTGTGAGTAAGTTGAGTCAATTTTTAGTTGCTCCTACAGTGTATCATTGGCAAGCTGTGAAGCGCTTGCTTCGTTACCTAAAAGGGACTATAAATCATGGAGTTTTTCTTCGATCTTCACCTTATCATGCTTTATCAGCGTACTCTGATGCAGATTGGGCTTCTTGCCCAGATGATAGAAGATCTACAAGTGGGTATTTTGTCTTCTTAGGAGATTCTCTTGTCTCTTGGTCATCTAAGAAGCAATCTGTGGCTTCACGTTCTTCAGCAGAATCTGAGTATAGAGGTCTTGCAAATACAGCTTCTGAGTTGATGTGGGTGCAATCTGTTCTTCGTGAAATTCTTTTTCCTGCTAAAGAACCATCTGTAATTTGGTCTGACAGCATAAGTGCTGCTGCTTTGGCTTCTAATCCAGTTTTTCATGCTAGGACCAAACACATTGAGCTAGATGTTCATTTTGTACGTGATCAAGTACTTGCTAAGAAACTTTCTGTGCGTTATGTGCCTACTGCTGATCAGCTTGCAGATTGTTTGACAAAGCCATTGGGTGCTACCAGATTTATTGCTCTCCGTGACAAACTCGGGATGTCTTCTCCACCCTCTCGTTTGAGGGGGAGTATTAGTGTAAATAAGGAAGTTACCTAGTATGTAATTAGGTAGATACTATGCCACGTGTATGTATATGGTTGGCTATAATGTAAGAAACTTTGTAACCGACTTTCTGCTATTTATCAGTATAAATACAAGCATATTAGCCTCAGATCATTAAGTGACTGAGAGCTTAAGTTCCTAATTTCTCTCTTTCTTCCCACGGGATTTTCGTTTCATGAAATATATCAACAAAAATACACATACAAACATCCCTTCAATTATTGTACGTCTTTTATGTTTGTTCTCATCATCTTCGACAATGGACACACCCAACATATCTATTCGGAGATATTGTACCAATGCCTCGCTTAATTTCATGAATAAGATTATTCCTTAATAGCGTCATACACCAGTAAAATAAATAAATGAAAAAACTATTATAAATCACATGATCATATTGTAATCGACGATGGAATCCTAATCTTAGAATTTATGGATGGATAAGACTGGAGAAAAGGAGAAGATAAACTTACCAAAATTGAGGAGGGCTCCGCGCACATTTATAACCACATTATATGATTTTTTTTATTTTTTTTATTTCGTTCCAAAACACTTTAAGAATAATAGTGTACTCATATATGTTTTCTTTGGAGATATAAACACCTAAGTGAACTGAGTAAAGGAAAAAATGATACAGCTTCCTGTTTTAAATATATATAATATATATTTGATTTTTTCGTAAAATAAGGAAGTAACTTAGATCATTAATTGATTTATAAATTGATTTATACAGCTTCACGTGTAATTAGATTTTAAATTGATTTATAAATAAAATAAAATATTTTTGAAAAAAAAATAACTGTAGATAATCTAAATTGATTAATTTTACATCCTTACTTTTCCAAAAAGTTTAGAGTGACTTTATAATTAGTATTAGAGAGAGTAAATAAATATCTCATGAATTTCAAAATATGAGGCCGGTAATTTTTAAATGTTAATATCATCACTCAACTAGTCAATGTCGTCAATCAACTATTTAAACATTTTTATTCAAGATTTTGAGAAATTTTTGAAGTATGTAATACTCCCCCCGGTGACTTTTTCTGGAAAATCCTTAAAAAGGCGAAATAAGCTAATTATAAATTGGTTTACCTAATTTTTTCCCTTAAACTAGTTTATTTTACCTATAAACTAATGAATAATCTAAAAATATATTAAATATGTCATCATTTAATAACCTATTTCACAACCTTAATCTCTTCAAAAAAAGTCAATTAGGTCTTATATTTAGGACCGGAGGTAGTATAATGTTTTACCTTGAATAAAGCACAAACAATATAATGGAATAAAAAGTTGTTTTAGGTTGTTGATTTTGGGTATAAGAGGTACCATCTAGACATCTACCTCATGCATTTCAACAATTAAAGTGCATTGAAGAGTTCATAAGTTTCCATTGTTTTTTCTTTCTAGCCAGTGGCCTCATTTCATGGATTCCCTTCAACCACCATTCATAATCTACTTCGTCCCATTCCTCACACCAGGTCATATGATCCCATTCTTTGAACTAGCCCGCCTATTCGCCGCACGTGTAATCCACATGACCTTCTTCACCACCCATGCAACGTAAAGCCATCAACAAGGACGTCACTATCAGCCACTACATCACCCTCCAAACCAGTGTTGTAAGAACTGGACTGGACGGTTGGACCGGTTCAACCGTCGACCGCTGCACATTTCAGATCAATGGTTATCCGGTCCAACCATCGGTTTGAGGGGTTCGCTCGTGTTGAACCATGACCCGAAGTCTCATCATCATGTATCGATGATGTCGGTGAAACCACTAGAGAAATTCAACCCATTGATGGTTTCGCGCATTGAGGCTTTTTTATATAGGAGGGAATAATAATGAACAACATCGCCGAGCTAGATAGAGAGTACATCGAGCAGTACATGATGATGAGTGGCCACATCCAGCCGCGCTGGTTCATACAACAAATGAGGAGAAAACGGAGGCGAATAGACGAGCAAGTTCAAAGAGTGGGATCATATATCTCATTTTCTCCCAACTACCCCCTCTTCTTCCATCTTCATTTTCTCTATTCTTTCCTTCCAAATCTCCGTGATTCCTTCGATTTCCTCCAGGTTGTTGGTGATTTCTCCTCCATGAGTATCAACTAAATCCTCTACAATAATTGTTGGTGTTGGAGGGAAAGGATTGAGCTTTAAGCTTCAAAGGTGAGTTCTTTTCCTCACACTCTCTCTTCCTTATGTTTGACCATTTCTTTTAGAATTCTAGGAATTCTCTTTCATTTGGATGTATGTTTCATTTATATTTATTTGAGAGTGGCAGAAACGTTTGTCTTTATTTTTCCTATATTAATACTTGACAATTATGTTCATTTGACTTGAACTTTGTTTAGTTGTATGGATTCATCTTCATGAATGAATGTTTGTTAGTATTTAATGCTATTTGAGGACGGCCAATTAGTGGTTGGTGGTTGTCAATTTCTTGCAAATGAGAATTTGAGTTTAAAAATGCTAAATTGTTTGACTGACATTGGACTTCAATTCTTAAGTTTTAGTTGATTAATTAGGATTTTATTAACGAATTAAAGTATTAGAATTAATTAAATGGAAATTCGGGATTCAAGCTAGCTATCTAATAGATTAGGAGCCCCATACAATTAGCTTTTCACTTGATTTTACTAAGTTCATGAGTGATATTGGACTTCAATCTCAAAGTTTTGGTCCATTGTGTGGGATACAGATGACTTCCCAATTTTATATAGATTTGACATATATTTTGGATACATTTTGGGAGTTAATGCTATTTGTTACAAAATTGAAGCTAAGGAGTTTATTTGTGATTTTGAGAAGATTCTAACTTGCTACATAATTTAAAGATTTGATTTTAAATATGTTGGTTTCTAAATTGAAAGAGAAATATTCAAGCTTAGGTAAAATAGCAAATAAACAACCAACTGTTTCTTATAAAAAAGATAAAAAGAAGAAGAAAATATACAAGTTCATAGAGTTTTTAATGTTATAGTATCATTTAACCATTCTTCTCAAGTTTTTGCCGAGCGGCATTGGATATTAATGATAGTATATTAGTCTGACCAATTGACTAGGAAAAAGACAAGGAGCAAGTTTGGTTGGACGGAAAGTGTGTAATGGAAATGGAAATGGAATTGAGTGTAAGGGGGTAAAGATGGAAAGTAGAGGTAAATTAGGTAATGATGAGATGTAAAAGTTTGTGGGGCCTATGAAAAGTGTAAGATGGATAGAGAAAACTTGTGGAACCCATAATATATGTAAATTACAATTTTCAATTCCTTTTTCCATTTCCATTTGACAATTGATGTCAAACAAACATAAGAAAAAGAAAGAATTGAAAGAATCATGTGATAGAGGAATTGTTTTATATATGAAGCATCACGTTGGTTCAAATTAAAAAAACAAGAGGAGGGAAGGGACCCATTCGTTTGAGGAATTTGAGGCAAGAGTTTCTGGAGGTTTTGAGAAAAGAAAGAAATGGCTTCTTCACTGCGCAGCTTTTTGGAAATCAATGGAAAAGAAAAGAAAGTAAGCATTAAAAAAACTGCACAGTGGATATGGCAGAGTCATGCTACTGGAGCCTTACACCAACAGGTGAGTTCTCTGTTTCCTCGTCTTATTAATTAAATAATTTGATTTAGTTCCCCATTAAATCACAATACAATCCAGTATTGATTGATTGATTTCCATTAAATTTGACAACTTAAGCTACCTGAGCCATTTCTACAATGTTTAAACTTAAGGGGCTTCATATGATTTAGCAGAGTCAGTAATAAAATAATGAGCATTTAGTAAACATGGAACAAAATTCAAACTTCAGATTTCATTTAATTTATCACAAAAACAACAGACATCCCTCATAATCTAATAATGCAAGCAAGCCTCCTCATTATATGGGATGAAACCCCTAAGGTTAAGCGATATTGATTCAGACTATCTCAACAATAGAGCAATATTAACCCCTGATGTCAACTAGTTGATGAATGAATTTTGAGAATTGAAAGTTTGAGAATCATGGTTTTGGTGGATACTTGATGTCGACGACACATTGTTGAATGACTTTTGAGAATTGAAAGTTGGTCTTGTGCTCATCTGATTTGTATCATGAATCTGAAACAAGCCTTGAGAATTTGACCCTGGTGCTATGCTTCTTTGATATAACTCATAACCATGTGAAGCTGAAGCTGAAGCTGAAGCTGAATTAGTCTTGAATGAACCTTGAGATTGAAAGATAGACGTTGATGAAAAATTCAAGCCGTTATTATTTTCTTGAAAACAAGGTACCAATGCCAAGTTATTCTCTGCAACATCTTGCAAACTAGAACTTCCTGCAACAATTTCACATGAAGTGTTTAAATCCAAGCCACCAAAAATTGATGCCAAATCCGTCTCAAAACTAGAACTTTGAGCAATGAAGGTTGGTGCCATTCTTGTTGGCTCACTAGGATTTTGATCACAATCAAACAGATCAATTAAATCTCTCTGTGTTTGATCAATAACAGAACATGTATGAGAAGAAACAGCTTCATCATCCAATTCAAGAAATGGATTGTACTGATGATGATGAGGCACATCATTATTAATAATGGTTGGTGGTTTCTCTATTTTACTAGCTGTCTCTGCCAAAACTACCTCCCAACAATCTCTGTCTCCTTTGTTCTGCTCATTGAAACTGATAATATCCAAACTCGACCTCGCTGCTCGATCAATCGAGGTAGAATGATTTGAACAAGACTCGAAAGTGCTAGATGCATCATCATCACAATCATTTTTCTCAGACTGCTTCTCATTATAATCTCGATCACCACGACCACTACCACTACCACGACCACGACTGCGACCACCATAATATGGCTCAAACTTCATGGGTGCCAAAATTCCAGCATCACTAGCAAACATTAAATCCTCCAACGATGTACATCGAGGCAATGCTTTTTCAGAAGCTGTCTCATATGAACTCTCTGATGGTGATGTCCCATATGATCTATCATACCCTTCTTCACGTCTTGAGCTATTAGGACGAACACTTAAACTTAATGAAGAAAGAAGCAAGTGTTTTGAAAGTGGTGAGTATTGTGATGAAGAATGAAAGGAAGATTGAGCGCGACGATGATGTTGATGTTGATGTTGATGATTATTGTGATTATCATCACTAGCTTCAATGTCAGTGTTATCATTTGAAGCTTGATCCTTTAAGAAATCTTGTAATGTCTCCATGAGTTCTTCTGATATCTTTTGAACTCTTGGATACTCACTGCTCCTTCCAACACCAATGCTTAAACAAAATGAATAGAAATCGCTTAACTCATCGAATTGTTTGCATGATTTTAAGCAAGCTTGAAATGCAGAGAGGCAAGACTTGTATGGTAATTTGAAGAAGCTGTCTAGAATAACAATAAGACCATCAGAGATATCCCTATAGATATCAAAAGTCTCTTGAACAATGGCATATAGAGATATTTGAACTAAACGATTCGTTTTGGCCTCTCCAGTTGGTCTTGTACCCATGGCTCTATCTAACATGCGTTGCCAAAATGTGATTTTCTCAAGCATTAGTGATGGTTTCATATCTTTGGTTCCCATAGTTTCATTGAACATCTTGTAATTCTTGTATAACCTTTGATGTTGATGTTGATGATGATTATGAGGATTATTCCTTAGTGTCATTCTTCTTTGAAGTTTCCCTGTTAGGAAGCAATCTAAGCGTTCATCGAGGTACAAAGCGGTTAGTCTCACGAAAGTAGTGTATTCCCAAGGGCTCGAACTCGAGTCGTCTCGGAATCCTGAGAGATTGAGAATTCTTGAGCCTCCTTTCATGACATGCAAGACTTCCCTAGGGAAATATGGGTCACCATCCTGGAAAATTCTGAGGATGATCATGAGAGATTTTAAAGCAACGATCCAATTCTTTGTTTTACCAATGCGTTTTCCAATAGATTGAGCGCATGCTGATGCATAATTTTTGTTGGATGATACAAGACTTAAAATTTCATTAATGTAACGTTCTTCAATTGGAATCTCATCATGTGTTGTTGCCTTGATGATCAACACTTCAAGGTTTTCAGCATTTGTTACCTTCGCTAGACTTATGCTGGTTTGATCCTTCACTGCACCAATGGCCTTCCTTAGCTTGCTTGGCATATTTCACCTGATTTTGAATCAGATTGACTTTTTGGCAATACGTTTATTCTGTTTGTGTTAGATTTGACTTCTGGGCATGTTGGGTTCAATTTCGTTAGAGAGGAAAACGATGGGATTGTTTTTTTAGTTTTGGCCGAAAATATAGGAATGATTGCAAAAAAAAAAGTCATTTGCAACTTTGCATTTTTCAGTAGATGTTATATTTAGTATGTGGATTTTTAATGGTTGAGAGTGAAAACGGGAAAGTTTTTTTTAAAAAAAATTATGATGAGCCTTTTGCCTTTTTTTAAGGAAAACAAGAATTTTACCCCGTGCGATGCACGAAGCGTTTTTATTTTCAATGAAATATATGTATTAATATGAAGCTCTTAGATGTTCATAGTTAGGAATTGAAATTGTGTTTGATACCATTTTAAATTTTTCGCTTAACAGTTTGCATTTCATTTATAACGTTTGATATCAGAGTCCAAATTTAAATTTCATTTACATCAAGTTACATTTTTTTTTTCTCAATAGAATAGAATTGACACCAACTTTTAGCTATTATTCTATTTCTCATTTTAATAAGATACTTTATTTTTATTTTTTATATAGTAATTCATATTTATTTAAATTGTTCATGTTTTAATTTAATTAACTATTTCGTTTTTAGTAATTTTTTATTTTATTGTAAACAAAATCAAAATTGAGTTTAATTTGATAACTATAAATTTTTTTAAAAAAATAAAGTTGTCATTAAAAAAAGTAGTGAATTCAAAATTTTTAAATGCAAACATGGGTATGAAATTATTTGTTATGAAATTTGAAGAATCTCAAAATGGAAAATATTGTCTATCATAAATATAAAATACTCTTACTTGAAATTTGAATAATTAAGTCTTTCTTTCATAAATATTTATATATAATTTGTCTCCCTCTCTTATTTGTCTCTTAAAGGGTGGAAAATATTGTCATATATGAGGGCACATTGAGACATATTTAATGAAATAATTGACACCTATATTAAAAAGATAATAAAAATAGAAGAATTAAATTATCGACAATCTCTCTTTTAGTCTCGCCCCTCTCACTCAACGAAAAAAAGGAACCAAATTCCCCTCCCCCCCAAAATTAGTATGAAGGTATTTTGATAAAATTATTTGGGTAATATTTTAAAAGATAAAATTAAAGAGAATCTAAACTATAAATATTTAAAGTACTATTATTGCTACCAATGAATTGTTTTTAAAAATATAAATTTAGATTACTTTTAATATTTTCAACTTAACCGAGAATTAAATTCACTTGTGTATAAAAACAAAAGAAGAGTCAAACTACGCCCACAACCTCCCCATCCAAAGTTCTAAACCCCCACCAAAAAAAAAACCAAGTTTCCCTTAAGAACCTTTTCCATACGAAAGTTTACTATGACTAAATTTTAATTATAGTTTAAATTTCCAAATAATTTCAATTCAGAATATGTAATATTTTTAATTTGAGTAAAAATAAAACTCACTCATACATAAAAACAAATGAAGAGTCAAATTCTTCAACTTCTGTCATACAATCCCCAAAAAAAAACAAATTTCCCTAGTCACATCCTCATTCAAAAGTTCACTCACCTGATAGCATCTATTAATCATTTGACAGAGAATCAAACTCGCCCATTTATAATACCAATAGAAAAGTTAAATTTCATCCCAACAACTTTCTCTATCCAAAACCCCCTCCAAAAAATAAACTAAATTTCTCCCCAAATATATAGTCTTCAACTAAAAGTTCATTTTTTCTAAATTAATTTCAATTAAGTTGGTCTAAATTTTTTAATTGGGTAAGTGAAAACTAATTATATATGATTGATATTAGCAATGATTTTGATAATTACGTAATTTTTTCAGATTATGAAAACGTTCAAATAGCCGAATTATGCTGCGAATTATTGAGGTTTGAATTCAAATTGGTCATGTGATTGTTCTTTTATTTATTATTGAGAATATGACTCATAATGACTAATTGTTATTATGATAATCAATGAGATTCCATTAATACAATTTCCTGAATTAGTCACAATTGAAATCGGTTATAGTGTGAATACAAAGGGGTTAAAACCCACTTTTTAAGATATATATTGATATTGATAGAAAAATCTTGAATCTTTATATTTGAACACAATGTTAAGGACAAAAGTGCATGCATTTCCAATACTCAATTATTGTCATAGGAGCATTGGATAATAATAATATGGCATTGAATTTTCATTCTTTTATCTCACAATTTTAGGTGAAATTGTTTTTGAAACTGGAATTATAAATTTGTCATAATTGAGAATTAATGCAAATTAAATATAAATAAGATGTTTAGTATTCTGAATTTCAAATGAGCCATAAATTTTTTTGGGAAAATGACATATAAAACCTGTCCAATTGGAAAAAGGACAATTGAGGTGGGTAAATTGTGGAAATGACAAGTTGGGTCATTTGAACTTAAAACAAATTACCACATTTGGGGAAAAGACTAAAGTGCCCTTTACTAATCTAATATATTACAACACAGCCAAACATGAATCTCACACTAAACAAAAAGAAAAAACATGATGCTCACACCCACTAGAAAGAAAAATGAAACAGAGAATGAACACAAAACCCTAACGGTGACGGTGACGGAGCTAACTGCAGTGGACATTGGGTGACGGGGCTAAGGTACTTATCCTTCTTGGGTGGAGGTTAGGAGATATTTACACATCAACAACTTTGTTTTCTTCTTCCTTTTTGGGTTGAAAATTATTGAGGACTATAATAATACATGATCAAAAGAAAAGCTAATACAAGATGAAAATTGAAAAACTATTTGTTTGGTCATTGTGTCTTTTAGGGTATGAAATAGAAAAATTATGTATATGTATTGTATAACCCTAAAACCTTGTCTGGAATTTAATAGTGGAAGAAGAAGTTCAAGTGGACTTAGATGTAATGAAGATGATGAAGTAGATGTTCATTCACTGTTGCATTGATTAGGTTTTGGAAATAAAAATGCATGTTTCTATGGTTAAAATGCATGCGACAGTGGTTAATACACATGTTACTGTGGTTTTTCGGTATGTTACAAGGAAGCAAAAATGAAACATCAAGTTAAAGAACTATGTTGTTACTTCCATATTGGAGGGAAGTTTGAAATTAATGTTGAAGGCGTTGTGCAATACAATGGTGGTTACTTGAAGATGAAATCATTGAGGGAGGGAATAACATTTGATGCTTTGCGGTCCATGATAACATCATGACTTGGGTTAGATTGCAATATTTGTGATATGAAATATACTGTGAGACATGATGAGAAGATGTTTATCAATCTAGATGATGATGACGAGGTTATGAACCTGTTTGCCTATAATGAAGGGATTGGCCACATATATATTGCATCAAGAGGGAATGATATTTCATCTCCAATAAGGAATGATGTATACATGTAAGTTCTTTTCCCTATGCTACATGTGTGGTGTTGGTCCGAGAATTGAAAGCAAGACAAAGGAACATATCAATATTGGAACATCCGAGCATATGGTAGTGCAAGCATATCATGGTGATTGGTTTGGCATCCGCAATAGGCATGGTCGTAAGTTTACTGTAGATCTAAGGTCTCAACAGTGTTCTTGTGCTGCGTGGCAACAATCGGGCATTCCATGTCCACATGCTTGTTTGGCGATCAAGTATTTTCATGGTAATGTTTATGATTATGTCGATGAATGCTTCAAAGTCACATCCCAGCAAAGAATATATGACGAAGGCATGATTCAACTTGTGACTATTGACATGCCGGACTTAAGCAGCTACATGTTGTTGGAGGATGTCACGTCTCTTCCATTGTTGTATCCACCTAAAACCATCCGAGCTTCTGGGCGGCCTAAAAGTAAGAGGCGTGAGTCTCAATTTTAAGACAAGAAGATTTATCATTGTGGAAGATGCAATGAATTCGGTCACACCCGAAGGTCTTGCCAGAATCCAAAACCCAAGCTGAAGTTTTATGCATTTTGTGGTGATTTTTTGGAGAAGCAACATTGGTTGTAGCTAATTACCCCATATATGTATTTTTTGGAAAGCAACTATGTCTATTTTTGGGAGTTACAACATTGGTCGTAGCTGATTACACCATACATGTCTGAATTGCATGCCTTTTATGTATTTTTGGGTTACATATTTTTGAAAATTTTGATGTGACAACTTCAGTGACGTTGTTGTGGTTAAATGAGATGATAGTATAGTTAATATGTATATTTACGTGGTAAATACCGATGATGATTAACAATGAACATATCCAGGGTCCTGGCAACCCCAAAGAACTAGGGAAGTTAACGTGGTTAAATGGGAAGTTGGTGTGATTATTATGCACGATGCCGTGGTTAAAATTGAAGCTTAATTGGTTAAATCATCCCACGTCCACAGGCACCTAAATTTTCGTTCATCTCAACTCCCCAAACCAAAACTCATTCGGCCAAACAGAAAAAAAAGAGGAAGAGAGGAAAAATTTCATCCTTTATAAATCAACAAAGCCCATACCATGAATAGAAACCTAAGATAGTTATTAACTTCTTCACAAACCTAGAAAATCAAATCTCATTCTTCACTGTTCGTTTTCCCTATTTCCCCCACAAAAAGCAGAAAAATTTATATGGGAATGTGAGAAATTTTCACCTGAATCTATAGCACGGATTGCATGTAAGATTGGACCAAGATCAGCTAAGGTTTAATTGGGTGAAGAAGCATGCTGGACAGAGGAGAGAAAATGGAGAACGAGAGAGAGAGAAATGAAGAGGAGTGAAAGTGATGAGTTGGAGTGTTGTGAGGTGTGAATGTGTATATATATGAGTAAGCATATTTTAAAAAAAAATAGAGAAGAAGGGTATTTATGTCATTCTATAATTCCAGCCAATAATAATAATAATACCCTCATAATTTTATTTTCTTGCATTACTCCTATATTCCATAAAAAAATTTATATACCCAATTTCTAAAATTCCTAATTTATAATTATAATCCTCATTTAAATTTTTGGGGTGTTACATTAAGGGATCAAAAACATACTTTAGTCCTTATTCAAACTTGTTGAAAAATTTACCCAAAACAAGAAAATGACAATTAACTCGTAAAAGTTCCTAAATTGATATTTTTAAGTTTACCATATTAAATGATTTTTTTAAGTGAGGATAGCAATTTCCAATTAAATGTATTATTAAACTAAGAGAGCATAGTAAATAAGAAATAATTAATAATTAATCGATAAGTGGTTAACAAAAGTACGTAGGTAAAATAACATTGATATGTATTTAAAGCACGCGTATACGTAAAACCCAAAGTTTTGCATGTTACTATGTTTATGAACAAGTCAAGGGTATTATAACTTAGAGACATTATTGATGCTATTCTGTCAGTGGCTGGTTTCAAATTCGATACTTTTTAATTTGAAGTTGCTAATGCAAGATCCATTAGTCAAGTTACGAACGGGCATGTTATTTTAATTTTAAGCATGGTATGTATGTGAAGCGCATACTATGTTCGCTCCATAATATAAAAGTTCAGCTGTAAAACATGCTTATTAAGAAAACATGTAAAAATTCATTGAGTATTATTAGTTAATTTTTTTTTTTCAATTTAACCTCAATTATTATGACACTATTAAGAGAGAACATTTAATGCAAACATTAATAAATATGAAAGATCATAAAGTTAGGGGTAAAGTAAAAAAGACGCATTATATGATGAGAGAATGTAAGGGTGAATTCTCATATTTTGGATAAAAAATTCAAATTTTAGGCTCTTTTATTATGGATCGTGGAAATAATTAAATATTAAAGGTTAAAATCAATCCCACTAACAATACTCATTTTCCTGTTCATTGTAATAAGTATCATCATGCTTTTAAAAACTAGCAATATAAACCCGCGCGTTGCGCGGGAGCATTACTTTTATTAGCTTAAAAAACACAAGAGCATATAACAATTTCTTATAACAGTCAAACATTATTTTTGTGGAGATATACAATGGAATTAAAATAGCAAGGACAACTAAAAGGACTTTTATAGAAAGTCAAATTGCTCAGTTTTTTGGGCTGAAAATAGTGTTAGGTTTAACATATAAATAATGATGATGACAACTGAAAAGGTTCCCCTCGCTTCGCGCGGTTAAGAGAAGTAAATGAAAAATACAATAATAAATAGAATTATTGCTCAAATAAGGATAGAAAGAATTTTTATGTTTATTTTTTTCCCAAAAAATATTGCTTTGGTTGCATGTGCTTTGAGTGGTTACATTAAATAAATGAATGATATATTCATAAGTCATGGGCATTAGGTAATTAAGAGAAGCATTTTCTCCTTTAATAAATCAACTTCAGAGATAGAAGATAACTGTAAAAAAAAAGAAAGTGTATACAAACACATGAAAAATCATAGCATACATGAAGATGAAACATGAAATTAATTAAACTTATTCTTTCCTGGTATCAATAACTTCAAGCAATTTGCTCTGGTCCTTGTTTCCAAGAACCTATGTAATATTTTCTCAAGAAGTATCCAATAAAGAGAGAAAAACATCAGCAGCCTTATAAATAAAGAGAAAAAAACATCACTATCCAATCATGATAAATAGATGTATAGGCAATGAAACATCATAGGCAATTAAAATGATACAATTGAAGGCTGAAGGTCGCGCAACACACCACTCCTTGAACATCTAAGATTGTGGTACTTGAATCAATGTGCTTCTTAGCTGCAAGAGTGCAAGCTAGAAAGTTTACAGCAAAAGCTTTCTCAAACTCCTGAACATAGTACTTTACATATCTGTCCATGCAAGTCTGTTTGGATCAACTTTTCCAAGTAATTCCATGTACACAGCTCTCCCCTCCTTATCAACACCATGATGACCATGAGGGTAATACTTGACAACTTCATTTATTTCTTTGAACTCAAATTCCTGATGAAAACATCAAATATGAAGTCAAATTTTAGTTTTTGTCGATTAAACATAAATTTAGTGGACACAGAACTTACACGGCCATCACTTTTTCTCTTGCTACTCTTTATCTCGAGAGAATGCCTAAATTTAGTGGACATATTGATGGCTTTCTTCTTCAGAGACCCAATCATCTTCTTCAGAAAACACAATAAACAATGATGGATGACATCAAGGGCCAATTCCGGAGGATGCTTTCATTTTTTTGAACTGTCTTTTCTGTGTTTTCATTTTCCAAAGCGTCTGCGTCCTTATTGTACACATTGCAAACATTGTGTTTATGCAAAGTTTCCTGCAGATTTTCAAATAAAAAATAATGTAGAGGAGAGATCTATTGATCTATAGATAGACATACAAGGTGTATGGATAAACATACCGGGAGCCAGATGAAAGCAACTAAAACTGCAAGTCCAAAGGCTGATATTACAAAGCAGGGCAAGAAGTATGGGAACCTATGACCATTTGTTAAGGATAAGCGAGTATCAGCTACTAGAAAATGAAAATGAAAGATGAAAGAAAAACCAAAGAGTAGAGACAAAGTTAATCTTCCTATTTAAAATTAGGACAAGTAAACTCACTTATCTAAAAAGGAACCTTTTGGAAATATATGTGGATATTTCTCTGCTGGCTGCAATACCAAAAATTCCAAATTATCAGAACCATTAATAAGTCATGTACCCACTTTCGATGAAGACTAAGTATTGAAAATGACAAATGATAAGTACATCAATGAGACTACAGATGACCATGAATTTAAATGTAGATAAACACAAACACCTAATCCACTATAAATTCAGTTTAAATGTTTTTCTTAGTACAAAAAAGACTTATCTTTGTCAACGTTAAAAAAGTCAACCATTTTTCGAGATCTAATTTGCTGCAAAAAGCAAAGAATAATGTTACCAGAGCCAAATAGCCTACTAATGCTGGACCAATGACTAAAGCTATGCCACAAGCTGAAGTGAACTGAAACAATAACACACTATCAAATCATCATAAATAATAGCACTTGTAAGAAATAAAAAAGAACAGGACCAAAGTAAATTAGGCTTACAGTGGCAAGTCCTTTAGCTTGGTGTTCTTCTCTAAAGATTTCAGTAGACAAAAAAATCAACAGCCCCTTCACTTGAGAAGAGGTGCTTACCAAAACACCCCTCTTTCCTCTCTTTTATTTGAACGGACAAATTTTTCATCAATGCGCGCGCGCACACACACATAATTGCAAAAATAAATGAAGACACACATGCATATAACAGCAAAACAGTAGAAGTTTGATACCTAAACTTGTGCTGCATGCCAGTGCAAGCCACCAAATTAAAATAGCCTTTCAAGACTAAAGATTAAACATGACTTGAAAGTTGAAACTACTCGTCTATATTCTTCATGATTTGGATCTTATGTTAGTCATCAATAGTGGGGCAAACTTATCGGGATTTGAGAGAAGCTTAAGAAGAGATTAAAAGAAAAAAAAGTGATAACGAACACAAACACATATATAAGAGCAAAAATAAAGGGGTGAAAATGGAAAAGAATGAATAACCAGGAAAAGTTAAAGCTTGGCTTTCCGTTGATCTCCACATTTGACATCCTTCATATTTCTGAAAAATACACCAAAAGTTTTTAATTAAATCATGAAAATAGAAGGGAGAACCGTGAAAGCTAAGAAACCAGAAACGATGGAGGTCCAAATTAAGATGGTGAGATTAGGTACCTAATCAAAGAATTGAGAAAGACATCAGAATTTGAGGTCGCCGCCGTTAGGAGGAAGAAGAAGGGGAATAATGAGTGAGGGTGATGGCTATGGTAGTTTCAGTTATCAATGCAAAAAAGAGACAAAAACAAAGTAATAAAACATGGACCGATGAAACTTACAGATTCGCCGAACACAACCAGCTGAATAACCAATGCCATGTCTGTCTTCCCATCCATATAAATAGACATATGCAGATTTCATCAATCAAGGAAGGAAGGAAGGAAGGAAGGAAGGAAGGAAGGAAGGAAGGAAGGAAGGGCGGGATATTCAAATTCAAAATTAGAAAAAAGGGGGGAAGGAGTGGGCGCCGAAAGTTGGAAAGCTAGGGAAGAAGTGACCTCATAGGGAGAAGAATAACACATAGCTACAGAGAATGAAGAAGTAAGAAAAGAAATCTGAAGAATCCCCTAACAATAAGCTAAAAGGCTAGAACATAGTAGAGGAAAACAAAATCGTAGGCACATAATTGCTAATCTCAGTTTAAGAAGAAGCAAGAAATGTGAAGAAGAAGAAGTAAATGCGTAGAAAACGGTGGGAAGGCACAAGAAAGACAAACCCCTCCCAATTAGCTGCCAAATAGTGTTTTAGGGTCTATCAAAACGGAAAATCCGGAACCATGAAACAAAGCGGTGAAGGCAAAAAAACAACACCTACTCTCAATAAGCTAGAGAACAGTGAAATAAACAAAAAAGAATATTAAAAAATGTCTTCCATTAGAGCTTAAATCAAGCATTTAATACCCTACACAACAGTGAACACCTATTAAAGATGAAGATTGAAGGATTCAGATTTATATTATATATTGATCATGATTCTTTGCAGCACACGCTATTCGCTCTCTGTTTGTACTTTGGATACTTTAATGAAAATATTTTGCTATAGATAAATTTTAAATTTAAATTGCTCCTCGCATCACTCGTGTCTCCATTTATTTTCTTTTGCTCCCAAGTCCCAAGACTTCCTCCTTAGAATCAAAAGAATCGCATCTTCTTGTAGTACTAGTACTCCCATATAAAATGTTTTATAATAAACTTAGCAGAATGTTTTTCTTCCATATAAAATGTTTTATAATAAATTTAGCAGAATTTTTTTCTTCCATATAAATGTACTCCTCTATCACACATTATAAGAGTTAAGAGAGCAAAAGCTCACATATTAAGAAAGTAACTAGTTAGAAAAGATAAATATATAAAAAAAATAAGTGTCTTGTTGTGTTCTAAATTTTCCCTTATTTACTTATGAGCTGAGGCTTTATAAGAGAGAAATATATAATAATAATAATAATAATAATGATGATGAGAGAAATTGGCATGATATATTAATTAGAAATGATTAGGAAAAATGTAATTAAATATTATAGTAATATCATCATCTCATGTAAGGTCTTATATGAGACAAAATAATTAAAACTTTTTGGCTTTTATTGATAGTAAGGTACTATGGGAGTATGTATTTTGTCTATAGAGCAGTCAGTTTTCGTCATGCTAGTAAACTTTCAAATAAACACACAAAAACTTCTTTGCCATTTTACCCTCAATAAAGTTATCATATAAAATAGGGCGAAAGTGAAAAAATAATACTGAATTTTACCCAAAAGTGCGTTTGTAATACTAAAGTTTCGTGAGGTGCAAAAATAGTATCAACTTAGGATCCAGGTGCAAATATACTATTTTCAGTTAAGGAAAATAAAAATTTAGATATGAAAAAACTCTTATACCCCCATTAAAAACGCTGGTATGTGTGATATTAATTAATATCTTTTATGAAGCATTTTGACGTTTGTCCTACTCTACAGCGTTTTATAAAATGCCGGTATGGTACTTTTCGACAGTGTTTTTTCCGGTGATTCAAAAAAACGTTGTAGTGTCATGCCCGCGATTTAAAACGCCGAAAAAAGAAAAAAATGAACGTCACTAAGCAGTCAGTGTTTTGTAGTGCGTTAATATTGGTTAAGATGCTACAGCAACATTTGCCACTATAAACAGGTTCACTTATTTTAGTCACATAAGGCGCTTTTGAACCTTCGCTAATGCCTCAAGTTTTCATATCCAAACCGCCCCTAATAGCCTCCGCTAATGATAAATTCGGTCAACCCACGTTCTTACTGACAGTTCCCTTCACAATTGTTACTATTTCATGCTTTAGACACGGTCATTTTAAACAATTGTTACTAAACAACCGCCGCTAATGTGTGATGAGTGTTTTAAAGTGTACCATCTATTGCGGAAGAAATTTGGAACTTTTTCCCACGATATAAGAAAAGATAAGAGGCCAAGTATATTGCGAACTATTTTTAGTTGATACGAATTCAGCAATGATCAATAATAAAGTCAATTTGGAAACTAAACGACCTTAATATATATTTTCACTGTTGATCACTAGGCTCACTCACCTTATACAGCTAGGAAATTTTGCTTAATTATCTGACGTCTTACTTACGATTATTAGAGAACTATGAAAAAAGCTTGATATAATGTACACCATTATAAGAACTATAATCATTCATTGATTATATATTAAAGACATATTAACCAACAACTCCACTGCCTTTCTGAGATGGTTCATTGAATGATTAAATATATACATGGACCGGTCAAAAGAATTTCACCTAATTAAAGCTATTTTATACGGATACCAGCTATTTTAACAAACTATAGATTTCTTGAATTAGTAAAACCAGCTAGCTGGGTAGGTTCAAAGCTTCACAAGTGAAGTGATTGTATCACAATTTTGTGGTCTATATTCATAGATGTTACATTATATACCTGTTCATATGCGTTACATTAACTCCTATACATTCATATATGTTTCATTCACACACACCCAGCTAAAATTTTTAAATCATTTGCACTTGAAGTACAGTGTTCCACTCTGTATATTTGAAAAACATAAAGTTGAAGAAATATTTTGAGGAAAATACTCACTTAAAACATCATATTAGCATTAATTAACTAATATAATTAGGTATTAATTAACAAGTTCTGCATAAAGATTGAACAAATTAAAAGCTAACATGGCAATGATAGTAACAAAATTTCTTAAATGAGATGACACATTTTACTTTGCTCAACATGCTCTTCTGTCCAGTCCAAAAGAGAAAAAAATGCTCTTTTAAATTTATCTTCCTTAGTTAATTTTTTTTTGTGTCTACTTGCTCACCTACATTCTTTACATTTTCTATAACTTCCAATGTATTTTATTGATGTATGAAGTTTTAATTTATAAATAATCATGATTGACGTAGAGATCGTCAATTCAGACTAACATATTAATATTAAAAGATTGAACAGACACGTACTTTATAAATATGCAACCTAAAATAATTGATTAGTTATCTAATCAAACAATATATGAATAGAAGATTTGTAAATTAGACAATGCATGCCGACTTTATATGTTTCGGCGTTCACAAAAATATTACATATATTATGATTGATTACATCTCAAAATTTATGAGGCTGTTCAATTAATTCAAATATAGTACTGAATTTCGTCCATTGTTGTCCTATAATTTTGTCGTTGCAAAACATCTTTAGTTTTGTTTGATTGTTCCGGTCCCCTTAATTAACATGCTTTACCTTTAGTAAATAATAAGAAGAAAAACACAATGCATGCATATCAGTTTGAAGTACAAGCTTTGCGATGAAAAATTATTCATAACAAATAATATCAAAATAAACCCCTAGTCGCTTGATCATCGCAAGCTAGTCCCCCAACGAAATATACATCACACACAAATACTTTTTTTTATCAGAAAACACACAAATACAAGAAAAGCAAAATCATGTTATTTTTCTCAAGTCCTTGAGTTGTGCACTAGCATCACCAATGCTAGTCTTTTCAGACCTAAAACACTTGAGTTCTTCAATCAAAGCCGTCAAATTATTATAAGATGATCCACCCTTTTCCACTGCCTTATTCGCCTTCTCCGACAACTCTTCAATCCGGCTCCTCATCTCGGCCGCCTCTTTGCCGCTGTCCATCACCTTCCTAACCGCCTTCTCTATCATCTCCGCGGTCACCAACTTCTCCTTAGGTTCATATGCAGTCATTCCATACTCCTCACACCCCACCACCGCACCACAACCATGTACTTGAGTCACCAACTTCTCATTGTAAAAATGATCAAAATACAATGGCCAAGTGATCATTGGCACTCTTGCACTAACACTCTCCAACACCGAGTTCCACCCACAATGACTCAAGAACCCTCCTACTGCTGGGTGGCCCAGTATCAATAGCTGTGGGGCCCACCCCCTAATGATCATACCCTTATTCTCTCTCTTCATCCTTTCCTCAAACCCTTTTGGCATCCATTTTTCTTTCTCCTCTTCTGTTTCCCCCTCTTTTTTTCCAAACACCACCCAGATGAAATCATGACCCAATAACTCTATCGCACGTGCTATCTCATACAGTTGGTTGTTGGGGAAGCTCCACGCACTTCCAAAAGCAATGTAAACCACTGAATTGGGTTTCTTGGAGTCCAAGAAATTAAGACATTCCTCTTCTCCCACCACACTCTTATGGCTCCTTTCGGTTTTTTCTCCAGCAGTCTTGTGAATTAGCGAAGGCGGTCCGATTGGCCAGAGTTTCTTCCCGGTGAGCTTTTGGTACAGCTCAGTGTACTCCACGTCGATCTCGGCGAAGCTATTGACAACAATGCCATGGCTGTTCTTTTCTGCTTCTACCATAACCTTCCCAAATTCACCAATATTCTTAGGTAGCTTCGCCTCATTCGGAAGCTCGGAGAGTTTCATGGTGATATGGTGTGGAAAACCCGGGACTATAATCGGATCGGATTCTTTCATTGTTTTTCTGAACTCTACTGTGGTGTACTCTTTGGTGTTTTGCATCATGCAGGCTGTGAAAGCACAGTAAGGGTAGAAAACAAGCCTTGGAATTTGAAGCTTTTGAGCCAAAGCGGTTGTCCAAGGGAAGAAGAAATCAGCGATGATACAGTCTGGTGGGTTTGCCTCTATGAATTCCTCAATGGGCTGCCTGAGAAGATGGAGTGCCATGTGGAGTTTCCCGGCTCCGACGAGGTCGGAAACCGCTACGAAATTCTCAATGCCTTCGGGTAAACCAACCTCTTGGGAAGGGAAATTGAAGGTTTGAATGTGAAGATGAGTGTGAGGGGAAGTGAGAGATTTTCCTACATTGGAAGGGGTGGTGATGATTGTGACATGGTGGTTTCTGTTAGCGAAAAAACGAGCTAGTTCGCAGAGAGGGACCATGTGGCCTGGTCCTGGATATGGTAAAACGTACACTTTGAGAGGAAGATCGGAGGAAATTTTCATGGTTGTAGATTTAGCCGTTAGGTTTCAAACTTGTTGGATTGGTGGGGCTGACTTAGAAGAAGAAGATGCTCCCATGCATGCATATCATTTATTGTGCCAATGATTCTATTTAAAAAGAAGATAAGGACCTCTATCCGAGGTGGTTACTATAATATATTTAATTTGTTGGTTAAATTAATCCCCACGAAGAGCACGCTAGTGCACTGTTTGTGGTCCTGAGATAAATCAGTATTGTTTTTGGCGTCATTGGTAGTATTATGTTAACATCTTATATCCGTTAGAGGGCCTAGCCTGTATTCACCTAGTATTCACCTAGCTCTTAACTTCGTGATGGACTTGCAGTAATTAATGTACGCTTCCACGGGAAAATTTTGCACATAACTCTTGGTCCATTCTTATTTTTCTTTATGTGTAGCCACTACCCAGTTGTCTCTCAAAATCTAAAGAATATGTAAAAATATTTTCAAATGACGCACTCGCTTCCCACGAGCAAGGTTTTAAAACCCGAGCCGGACGTCGAGCCGGAAAACTGAGCGGGTCATGGTTGAAACGGTTGAAACGGTTGGACCGTTCGGTCGAACCGGTGACGTAATAATTTAATGAAAATTAAATATATAAATATTGTTAATACTTAATAACTTAATATAATTAGGATGAAGATATTTTTTTAATCAAGTTCATTTTTTTTCTGTTGATATATTTTTTTTTGCAGTTGTCAATTTCTGGCCGGGTCAAAAGCGGGTCAAAAGCGGTTCAACCCGGGTCAACCCCGGGTCAACAGCGGTCGACCCGGGTCAACTCCGGGTCGAACCGGGTCGCACAGTAAAACGGCCCGATCGAGGGGATCGGGCCGTTTTAGCCACCGGCCGACGGTCCGACCGGTCGGACCGTCCGGCTCGGTCCGGCTTTTAAAAGCTTGCCCACGAGTATTTCGTTTCAAGAGAAATATCAAAACACGCGCACACGGAGTTACAGTACACCCCACATGTAAGTTATTGTATTTCTCCGTCTAATAGTATAAGGTGAATTTAATCGAATAATGGGTTCCCAGAAAGTTGTTAAAATTTATTAAAAACAATGATTATGTAGGAGACAAAATTTTCTTTCTAAAATGCCCTTGTTTAAGAAGGAGGAAAGATAATGTGTGGGGAGTAGTGAACGACGTGAGAGAGAAAGATGAATGAAATAAAGTGAGAGCAATATTGGAAAAGTAACATTTATTATGTTGGCTAGCTCAAATATCACCTTATATTTTTAGCACAAAATCATTCAAAAAACTTCACCTTGTATTATGGAATCGAGGGAGTATATTGTAAATGTTGTCTCATCAACTTCAAAATTTAGAAAAAATGAGGTTATATTTAACTTATTAAAAATACACGCAAGGCGTATCATATCCGTGGCAACAGTTTTTTATGTCAAATTTGGCCAAAAAGTATGCAACAATTATCATATTAAGTCTATATCTTTAAAAACTCACGTTGACAATTAAAACGTTAGTCAAAATATTTTAATAGCAAAAAATGAACATAATATAGTTTGCACTTTGACGGAAAGTTGAATAAAAAATACACGCAGAGTAAATATAATAATATGCCTTACATTTCCTAAGTAAATGTGTAATGCTTTGTGACACCACATTTTTGCAAACTACGTTAGTCAGACCTTCGGACCGTCAACCGCCCCCACAACGGCTCAACTCATATGGAACAACTGTTTATGCAGATTAGTCGTGTTGGGTTGTTTTGAACTACAAGATGGGCCGAAAATTGGCTTAAAACCGGGAACCGAAACGACCCATTTTTTAACCACCAGAAAAGTGGGGGGAAATCAAACCCAATATTCTTCAGCAAAAAAGTGACTAAATCACAAATCCCAATTTTTTAAGCGTATATTCCTCTTCTAATACTCCTACATAGAAGACCTAATTGACTTTTTTGGAAAATCCTAAAAAATCAAAATATAAGTCAATTATAAATTGATTTACCTAAATTTTTTTTCTTAAACTAGTTTATTTAACCTATAAACTAATGACTAATCTAAAAATATATCAAATATGTCATAATTTAATAACATTTTTTTGTAACCTTAACATCTCCAAAAAAAAGTCATCTAGGTCTTATATTTAGGACCGGAGGGAGTATATATTATTGTATTTTTATTGGTTAATGGTAAATATATATTACCCTCATATATATTATTGTTGTTTTACTAGAAAATGATTTATTCATCTTTTTACCATAGGCAAATATAAAAAATTGATTTACAAAACTGGGGGAGCATTTCCTAAGTTTCTAATGATATTTTTTCTCAGTCAATGATCTCTTACTAAAATTTAAGAGATTAACGAAGTACAATTCGCTTCTATGTTTATATGTAAGGTATATTTAAAAGTAAAATAATTTTTCTTTTATTATTACATCATCGGTTCGACCAATGGACTGACGATCTAACTGTTCGAACAATGACCATAAGCTCTCTCTAGTTCGTCTTCCGGTCCAGTTTTTACAAGATTTGTTTTTACATAAATAAAAAGGAAATGTTGTTTTCAACTTTATTGATTTTGGGTATAAGAGGGACCAAAGTGCTCGTACATTATTTCAACACTTAAAGGACATCTATTGAAAGTTTTCATTTTGTAGCAACCTCATTATAATCATGGATTCCCTTCAACAAGAACCCTTCAAAATCTACTTCGTACCATTCCTCACACCTGGTCACATGATCCCACTCTTCGAACTAGCCCGCCTATTCGCCGCACGTGGCATCCACGTAACCTTCTTCACCACCCATGCAAACGCCCTCCTTCACCGTAAAGCCATCGAAAAGGACGTCGCCGCCGGCCACCATATCTCCCTCCAACCCTTCACCTTCCCCTCCGACCAAGCCGGCACCCCCACCGGTATCGAAAACCTCCTCGATGGCGCCGTCAACCGCGAAACCCTCAACAAAACAATCAAAGGCATCGCCATCCTCGGCGAAAACTACACACACTTCATCCTCCAACACCCACCTCACTGCCTCATCGTCGACATCGTCTACCCATGGGCCTCCGAAGTATCCTCCCGCCTTGATATCCCGGCCATCGCTTTCAACAGCTTCTGCCTCTTCACCGTCTGTGCCATCATGTCATTAAAATCTTTTAATTTCCCTGACACGGGTTCTTACACTATTCCTGATCTGTCTGACAAGGTGATAATGTCAGTGAAACCGCCCGAGGTATTCACATCATCTATGGTTGCTCGCATCGAAGCTTCCTTTAGGACGGAGGGAATAATAATGAACAACTTCGCGGAGCTGGATGGAGAGTACGTTGAGCATTACAAGAAGATGAGCGGGCACAAAGTTTGGCATATCGGTCCAGCCGCAATGATTCATCAAACGGCGGAGGAGAAGACGGAGAGGTGTCATAAAAATGTGGTTGAAGAAAATGAGTGCTTGAGGTGGCTTGGTTCAAAGAAACCTAAGTCGGTTATTTTCGTTTGTTTTGGAAGTTCGTGTAGGTTTTCTGATGAGCAGCTTTATGAGATGGCGGTGGGGTTGGAATCTTCGGGGTATGATTTCATGTGGGTGGTGCATGGTAAGGAGAAGAAGGCATATGATGATGATGATGATGATGATGAGTGGATGCCAAAGGGGTTTGAGGAGAGGGTGGAGAAGGAGAATAGGGGGATGGTGGTGAGGGGGTGGGCCCCACAGTTATTGATATTGGGACACGTGGCGGTGGGAGGGTTTATGAGTCACTGCGGGTGGAACTCGGTGGTGGAGGCGGTGAGCGCGGGGGTGCCGATGGTGACGTGGCCGGTGCATAGTGAGCAGTTTTATAATGAGAAGATGATAACGGAAGTGCATGGGATTGGGGTGGAGGTGGGGGCAGAGGAGTGGAACGTGTGGGTGTTTGATGGTGGGGAGAAGATAGTGAGGAGAGATAAGATAGAGAAGGCTGTGAGGAAGTTGATGGACGGTGGGGATGAAGTGATAATGGAGATGAGAAGACGTGTGGGTGAGTTGGGGAAGAAGGCAGGAGAAGCAGTAGAACAAGGTGGTTCATCTCATACAAATTTGACTCAACTCATTAATGAGCTTAAGCTTCGGAGGGAATCTAAACTAGGTATGAAAAGTGAATCCTGTCCTATGCTTAATTAAGCTCATGAATTACTTCAGTCAAATTTGTATAAGATGAACCACCTTGTTCTTCTACACACATGCATTGTTCTGTCAAATTTGCATGGCCGAGATTAAAAAAAAAATCCTGTGTATGTGTAGGATAAATCTTAATATCAGCCATGCATTATTTATAAATTTTATGTCTAATTTATTAAATCTCGTTGTATGCATAATCTTTAGAGAATATAGATGGAAATTTCCAACTACTATTCTTTCCAGATTAATCTGACTTTTCCTGTTTTTGTGGCAATGTTATTGATCATTATCATCAGTGTTGTATATTTCCATTATGTGGACCAATATTTGTTCGGGGGAGGGGGGGGGGTCCTTAATAATCATGTACTATTATTTATATTTTTATTGGCCAAAGGTGCAAAATCAGCCACCGTAAATTTTAAATGAGACAACTGAGACACCCCTAAATTTAATAGGGCAAAACCGTACATTGTAAATCAAAATGAGAAAAATTTAACTCCACTGTTAAGTAAAGCAAACGAACGTTAGTTTAAGTGTGAGTCTCACCTTCATCAAATGACGTGGAAAGATACTCAGCAGAGTAATGAAATGGGAGAATTTCATTTATAGACCTAGTAGCAATTTAATGTAAAAGAAGAAAAAAAATTCTGAAACTTCAGCTGAGAAATTTGGGGACAAAATGAAATTAATTAGGAATCAGAAGTAAAAAGACCCTATTATTAACCTCTTTTTACTCCTCCAATTAATTTCACCTATTCAACATATTGCCACATCACAAAAAATGACACCTAATGCCACCTATTTTTACTACTCCATTAATTTCATTTATTCAACAAGCCCCGTCAGCATTACCAGTCAACTAACAGTCAAATTTATTAACACTTATTTTTGAGAAGGTTATATTTGTCCAATTTTGGCTTACAGTGTACAAATTTGTCCTCTTAAATTTATCAGTGTCTCATGTGCCATTTTTCGAATTTACGGTGACTAGTTTTGTACCTTTGCCCATTTTTATTTTTGTTGTCAATATTTCATTAAATCTCAATGTATCCATTGTCTTACCAATTATTCTGTTTTTCACATTCTTGTTTCTTCTCAAGTTGGGACTTGGGAGTGAAAGTGAGAGGAGAATGGTGACATCTCATAATTAATGTGTATGAGGTGGATGATTAAGTTAAGTGACATAATATGCAGGAGATTTGACCAATTTATGAGCCAAAATTAACTTTGGATAACTGGGGGACAATATTGATCCTCTTATAACTTTCTATAGCAAAATTGAGTTTAAAAAACCTTCGTGGCAAAATTGATCTCTAGATGGAAAAATTCCGTGGTAAATTTTAACTTAAACCCAAAAAAAATCTAATATTCACCCATTTTATATTTATGGCCTCATACAACAAAACATAAATGGAAGCAACAATCAGAAACTCAACAACCTAATGAAAGGTTTTGTTCGTTGCAGCTGTAGGGAAAGTAATCAAATATAAAAGTTTTTTCTAAGTCAATATATTATTCAACAGCATCCAAAGGAAAAAATTTATTGGATAATGTAAATAGATCCAAAAGAAAATCCACACGAAAAGCAAAATTAGATCCACATGATGAATCCAAAATTAGTAAGGTAGAGAATAAACTATGGATAAATTTTGCATAGTACAAATGATTACCTTTCTTACTTTATTATTCCACATATCAAACATGTTGTCTTTAAGCACACGTGGCCATGACTTGATATCGATTGGAAAATTCGCCCGCCTCTTGCCTGGATATAGATTGCCTCTGCTGCAAACCCTCTCTCCCTCTGCGGCTAATTTATGGCAATTAAGATCAATTCAATAGCTCATAATGCGTCACATCATCATGCCATTAAAAATTTTTAAAAACCCAATTATAGTATACAATTAGTGAAGAACTTTGAAAGATATTTCAATATCTTTAAAAAGAAAAATTTTCACCCATTTAAACCTATATCATTTCAACAAAAAAATCTATAAAATATACTGACTAACCCAGATAACCATAAAAAATTGTATATAAATATTATTAGGCAGAGTCTTTTATATATAGTCTATTGTATACTACAAAATATAAAATACTCTACCTCAGAATATTTGTGAACTCTTCTTAATGACCATAAATTTGGCCCTAGAGGGTTTTGGAGAGGATCGGCTACAGAGGCAATCCGGATCCCTCTTGCCTAGTTTGGGACTTCAGGAAATTGGGGATCAAGCTAAAAGTCACTCGGTCTAGTTCTGATTGTTAGAACTGGAATGTAGTCTAATAATGTTCTTTCTCCTCCACCTCCTCTATATATAGTCATCGTCCCCTGCTACAGTTTCATCGTCTTGGTTTTCTGGGCTATACAATTCTTTTCCCTTCATCTTGACCGGACGGCATATTGCTGAATATAAATAAATAGTTCAATAAATAGTACAGATGAGGACCTGAGTACGAGTACTTATGTCAGAACTTTATCCTCTTTCATCATTTCCACTCATGTATATGCAGAGGCGTGCTTCCCATGCTAGAAGTGTGCTCCCCATGCTTCTCATTGTTCCATTTTTACTTCTCGCTCTTTAATCATTTCTCTTTTCTTTTCTTTTCTTTTCTTTTCTTTATGTCAACATTATTATGTCTTTAATTGGCTATATCCCCTTCTGTAGTGTCAGTGTCGGCAACTTCCTTATGAGATCTATATTGTAACAGTCATCTATATATCTTCGTTGTCATTGTTGTAATGATATGGAGAGACCAACGATAGATTCAGAACTGGACATGGCTTTAACACTGTTAGTAGCTTTATATGCTACCTCTTGTAGTCCTTGAGCAAGAGAAAGCTATTAATTCCTCCAAGTTTTTCTTATCCATGCTAAAAGCACATTGGTGGGATTTGTTGGCTTTAAAGAAGGAAAGTTCCTTGTGGTAGCTTGATTTTGATATCAAACGTCAAACAACAAATGGCGCACCAATTGATGCATTTACATCAATGATATTTCCAAAAATTTCTCTGTACACCACATTCATCGTCCTCCTACCATTAATTCGATGCCCATCATCAAACACAATTTTTAGCCCATCCATACTCCTGATCCTTACAAAGCCACATACAATTGTCCATGAGTGAACATAGACTTCGATAAGTACAAACCAACATAGTGCAATGATTGAAACGAAAGGGAAATAGAAAATTGTCGTCTCTTCATTTTACCGTTGTCAAAAAAATAAAAATAGTGGTTCTCTCTACGCCATATAGATTAAACAATGGGAAGATTTGGGCCTAATTTCAGGCCTTCCTCCATGATTTGGGCCTTTTCAATTGTCACTGCTTTTCACTTTTCAGCCGAGTTCAATAATGCAGAGTTTTGAATTGGAGGGAAGGCGCAAGCACTATGACCAATATACCCCTGCGATATTTGAATAACCCCAAACTACCCTCCCTCCCACATAACCTAACTTCATTTCTATCGATCCAAGAAATCGCTTCTTCTCTCTCCTTCGAAGCCATCGTCTTCAGTTCAAATCGCCGCCGTTTCCGCTGCCGTCGCCGCCGTATCTTCCGTCATCGCCGACTTCTCCGTCGCAGGTTTTTCTCCGATCCGATTTCTGTTCTTACTTTCTGATTTGTGATTTTCAAATAAGCAGATTTTCTTTAGGTTTTGTAGTTACTGTAGAAATCACTATGTGCAGTAATTGCTTTGGAATTATTGGTGATTGAATCATTTTAGGTTAAATTTTTTGAGCTATTTCGATTGTTGCGTCACTCGCTATGCTGAATTCGAAGCTCTTTTTGTGTCACATTAATTGAATATTTATAGCTTTGAGAATATCGATATCCTTTTGTGCCTTCGCTAATTCTTTGAAATTGGCTTCATTCTCAGTAACATGTTATGGTTTTTCAAAATATAAAGAAAAAACAGCTCTGGAGATAAGATTTGTTAATATTTTGGTATTTCATTGTTTTGTTTGCGTGATGTGCTAATTTGTGGAAGGAGTAAGTTTGCGAGCTTATGAAATTTTTTGAACTTGTTCTTAGGTATTTTTGGTAATTTTGGTTTTGATTATGTTTTATTTGTCTGATGATATCAGTGGGTGGATAATTCATGGAATGAATGAAAAATGTGGCTCGTGAAAACCCTAATTGACATGTGGGCTTGAATATGAACCATGGGGGAAGAGCTGCAGGTGATGACTTTGGGCGAGCGGTGTCGAAGGTGGCGGTTGCGCAGATATGT
The DNA here is from genome assembly GCA_029929735.1 of Mimosa pudica. Classification (NCBI taxonomy): domain Eukaryota; kingdom Viridiplantae; phylum Streptophyta; class Magnoliopsida; order Fabales; family Fabaceae; genus Mimosa; species Mimosa pudica. The sequence continues at coordinate 7,729,569 of JAKELP010000029.1, read as the reverse complement.
GAAAGCGCGGGGTATCAATGTGTCAAAGAGTCTGCTCTGGAGGCTTTCGCTGACACCGTGATCCGGTATGTCTGTGACTTGGGAAAGATGGCAGGGTTCTATGCTAACTTAGCTGGTAGATCGGAATGTAATGTGTTTGATTTAATTCGAGCGCTAGAAGATTTAGAATTAAGTCAAGGGTTTCTTGCTGCATCTGAGCATAGTCAATGTCTTGTCGGCACTGGCATACTGAGGGATACTATAGGCATTGTCAGTGCAAGGGAGGAGATTCCGTTTTCTCAGCCAATTCCTCGATTTCCGGTGATTAAGGACTGGAATGCTGTCCCAAGCTTTATACAATTGGGTGAGGCAACACCTTCAAAGCATATACCTGAATGGCTGCCTGCTTTCCCTGATCCCCACACTTACGTTCACACATCCATGTGGAACAAGAGGAGCAACGATCCCCGAGAAGATAAGATTGAACAAGCAAGGCAGCGGAGGAAGGCTGAAAGGTCTTTGTTGAGTTTGCAGCAGCGGCTGCTATCCCAGGGTTCAGAAGAAACACCAGCTTCAAACATACGAGGTGGTGCTGAACAAGATCCAGGAGTTGTCAAGAATACGTTGGTTCAGGATCCCATATTATCAGGGAATGGAGATGTTTCTTCTGTTGTTTTACCCTCAAAGCTTTCAGATGAAATTGCTGGTGCAAATCATGTTTCTGTGCTAGAGGCATTTGCCCCTGCAATTGAGATGGTGAAGAGCGGTATGACAGATGGACAGGAAGACAAAACCATTCTTCCTGGGGTAAGGCCTACTGTTCATTTCAAGTTCAGGATTGGGAAGAAGCATATCGGTGAGTCTTTGGATACGAGACAGCAGAGGAAGAATGCTGAGCAAGAGCAAGTGGTATCTTTAACGAGCTGGGAAGATGAGAGAGATGAGAAGAAGAGGAGAGCTGAGTATATTCTCAGACAATCCATGGAAAATCCGCATGAACTCACCCTTCTGTAGATTAGTTTAGATTGCTTGCTTGATTAGAGCAGGGACTGAAAGCCGGCATAGCCCAGGGGCCATGTGTCCTTGATGCTCAAAAATTCATTCATTAAAGTTTCATATCTTTAGTTGAGGATTTTATAACAATGTGACATTGACTTACCTGTAGAACATTCCAAACAAAATGTTAGATCAGTTAATTTGTTTCTCGCAGTTTTGTCATGATTTGGTTATAGATCTTGTATTTGTACATGAAGGCCTTCTGTTTACATCCTGTACTTAAACGGTTAATTGAATTACTGAATTCATTTACTGAATGCCTTTTGTCTTATGATTGTTGTTTTCTAATACTGTGTTATGATGTCTGTTATACTTGCACATTTTATTTCCCAACCATGCATATTAGAAAGTAAAGGTAGCAAGAATAAAATTAAAGAATTAGAAATGGAAAGGGTAAGAGATGGAAAGTAAAGATAATGATGAGAAAGTAAAGGTTGTGGGTCCAGGAAAAGTGCGAGTTGGAGAGAGAAAACCTGTGGGCCAGAGATATATGTAAATGACCATATTTCCCTTTACTTTTCATTTATTTTCAGGCTTATTTCTTTACTATCTAGCAACCAAACGTACCCTAAGTCTGAGGTTTGAAGCAAACTGTTGCTCTCTCAAATATTCATTGTTAGTTTATGCATTGGCCTTAAACTGAGGAAATACTCCCTCTGGTCCTAAATATAGGACCTAGTTGACTTTTTTGGAAAATCCTAAAAAACTGAAATAAGTTAATTATAAATTGACGATTTACCTAATTTTTCCCTTAGACTAGTTTATTTTACCTATAACCTAATGGATAATCTAAAAATATATCAAATGTGTCATGATTTAATTGTCCATTTCGCAACCTTAACCTCTCCAAAAAAAAAGTCAATTAGGTCTTATATTTAGGACTGGAGGTAGTATAATCTACCTGTATCTTATTGTTTTGAGACGAAATAGCTTGATTTGTTATTGGTCATACAAGTCATATCAAGACCACAATATGGTGCATCAACAAAATGTACATTCACATCGAACCAAATCAAGTTCAGGGCCATTATGCTTCCTACTTCTTCCTCTACAAAGCCACCACTTTCTTCCTCCTCTTTATCTTCACTGCTACCCACTACATCCATCTCCTCCCATATGATATATGCTCAGTCAATGTCATTAAATCATGAGTGTGGTCTAAGGCAGACAAAATTTTCACAAGTGGTTCCTGTCAAAGTAACTAGAGTAAGTGGGAGGTGCAGAAATACAAGTATGGAGCTACAATAGGAAACCGCAAAATATCTTACATCAGTGATAAATAGCAGAGTGGCGTGTGAAGATTGCAAAATGCACAACCAATGTTTTATATTCTCTGTCTTCTTCATGTGAAAAGAAGGTGTACACTACATCCAAAAATCTGCCATGGCTCTGCTTCAAAATTCATTTCCACAGATAATACCTTCCCTCTATGATTGAAGATCATAAAATCCTCGTTGGCTGGTAAAGAAACAATCCTGCATCCGAAAACACGCTTATTCTAGTGATTATGACCAAGACTCCAAGCAAATTTTATAGCCAAAATATTGGCAGCGAATTTAAAGGAATTATTATTATATTCTCAAGTAAACAACAGAAAACAAGTTTTCTATACAAAAAAATTACTTTGACAATAAATAACTAAATTGAAATAATGAGGTCAAGGATCAGTCATGCATCCAAGAAGATAGATGCTCAAATAATTATGATGATCCAAGCAACCATCTAGTAGAAGATGCTACCAGCATAGTAAGAAAAATCATTATGCTACATAGTACAAGTTCTGTTACTAGGGAGAGAGGGTTTTCCAAACACAGTGAAGCAATTAAGAACTCCGATCCCTCATATATATTAAATCATCAAGTATCACTTGCATCAGCCATTGATGAGTTAAATCAAAAGTAACGAGTGAGTGGCAAATAAACATTAATGGCAAGGCAAAAGGGGTACAAAAGTGGTGCAACTAATTATATTTGCAACTAACTCTCACATGATTAGGCAGAAATTTAGACCTTGTACAGTTAATTGTTTTGTTGCTTGAAGAAATATTAAGTGGTAGAAAGTAAATGGACGAAGCCTAATGGTTAAAGTGTTATCCTTTTGATCTGGTACATTTATTCAAAGTGGAGGAACGGTCAAAAATTAAAATAGTGCCCTCATTCAGCAGATTATTCATCAATCCTGGTTCTCAGCATCTGACTAAAACAGATCATTAATCAACCGCTTCTCTAATAGGTCTAGCCGCGCAGCCCAAATGATACCAAACACTTCAGCTTTTTTAAGCATGCAATGTGATTGTGAGTTGGAACCTTGTGAAGGGTATAACACGTGTGAGTTATGATAATGGAAAATGCCACTGATGTAGTTGCTTGGTAGAGATGAAACATGAACCACCTAAACACTTGGATCAATTGGTTGTGGGTTGTTCCAACTTAACTAGTGGTCTTGAAATCAAACCTTCAATATGTAATTGCTAAAATTACTTGGAGGTAGTGAGGTTCGCCTATTGTAGGCTTGACGGTAGTGAAAATTGCATCAATTTGCAATCATCCTAGTTGCTTAATACATTTTATGCTATTTACTTTATACTAAACACTAAGAAGGAAACCATGGGTTAGCTGGTCGGAAAATAAGAATGGAATACTTGAAAGTTATCATAAGCCAAATGAGCTAATAGTGTAAGTTCCTCATATTTGAATTTTGGAATAGAACAATGTAATTTTTTTCCAACAAAACAATGCAATTTTATTTAGTAGAATAATAAGATTATTAGTGTGCATGCCGTTTTTTTTATCGTAGTTTAAGTTTCACCAATAAATAGTAATACGTATAACTTGAGTGCACTCCGCTAACATGGAAAGACGGTGAAGTTATTTTCAAACGTAATATGTGAAATGAAGAATTTCTCTATTTCTCTCTATTTATTTTATCATTCAAGTTTGTTCTTAGACATAATTTGATGTCTTGGGTGTTATATTGTTCAATCTTGGAATTTTTTTATGAAGTGTTACTAAAATACTATTGAGTTTAAGATTGTGAAGTGAAGCTTGTGAATCATGTTATTTCTCATATAGACTACGGGTTTAAAAAGATACCATGAAATGTTACTAGACTTTAGCTTTGATTTGCTTAGTTTAACCTAATCCTTAAATCCAAATCAAATTTCAAAACCAAATTAAATCTCAAAGTGAATCTTTATCTTCTAAAATTTTTGGAGGATCAATTTTAAACCTATAACTCTCCTAGCATTTCTTTATTTTTACTATTGTGGAAGCAATTATGCATATTTAACATGTCATTCTTCCAACACCTTTTAAAAAAGTATTCTTGCTTTAAGTTCATGTATGCATATTTCATCAACACATTTCATTTTTAATAATAACTCTACATTTATCAATGTGCCTTGCGTTTATTTCACTTAACCGTGAAAATGCAGGAACCGTTATTCTTTACATCAATTAGTGGATTATTCAAATTCAGTGTTCATTGCTATTCATGAATCATTATTTCATATATCTATATATCCTATTTTTTCTGTTTATTTGTTTAATATAACTACTTGAATCATGTGTAACACAACCAATTTTTTTCATTGAAGATATCACACAGGAGAATTCCTTATATTTTATTTTAGCAATAACTCTATATTTATCAATGTTCTTTACGTTTATTTCACTCAACCGCGCGAAGCGAGAGGAACCCTTATTCCTTACATTAGTAAGTGAATTATTCAAATTCAGTTGTTCATTATCATTAAAAGCATATGAAGTTCTTGATTTATTAAAAGCATCCGTGCAACGCACGGGAGCAAAATTTTGCTACCCATAAATAGCATTATTTTAAAATCAGGGTGGATCAAGTTTATAAGGGCAATGTCGGGTAAGGATGGCTTAAATCTTAGAAATGTGATAGAATATATGAATACATATGTTTGAAGAAAATCTTAAATCTTCTATTTCAAATGAAAGTAGGATGCTTATTAATTAAATGTTAAGCTATTGAGATTATTTTATTTTATTTTCACAAGTGAAATGAGATAGATTATTATTCATGGTTAAGAGTTAAGACTTGCGAGGATGATGATGAACAAAGAAGAAGAATACATGCATAAACACACACAAGAACTGTTAAGTATGGTATGGGCAAGTTTCAAAAGTCAGGCCGAGCCGATGGTCCAACCGGTTAAACTGTCGGTCAGTTAAAAAAGCGGAATGATCAATTATGTGGAGCACTTCTCCCTTTGAGCCGTTTTGGGTCAGTATTAAACCGCTTTTTGACTATCAATCACTATTGGATTGGAAGTCCCACCGGGCATAATAAGAACTACCCTGTCCAAATCAAAAAATAATCAATTTTGTGACCTTGCTGAATTTCAACTAAATTATACTACCTCCGGTCCTAAATATAGGGCCTAATTGACTTTTTTTTAGAGATTAAGGTTGAGAAATACGTTATTAAATGATGACATATTTAATATATTTTTAGATAATTCATTAGTTTATAGGTAAAATAAACTAGTTTAAGGGAAAAAATTAGGTAAATCAATTTATAATTAACTTATTTTTTGCTTTTTTAGGATTTTCCAAAAAAGTGAACTAGGTGTTATATTTAGGACCGGAGGGAGTATTATTTTCCTTTATTAATTAGTCTAGCTATTTTTATTAATATATTTTATTACTATATTCTTTAATACACACACCTACATTTATAATTTTTAAGACCTCAACCTTTATTTTGTGTGTGGGTATGTACATAGTGAGGTTGTTTTGGCATACATATATACTAATAAATATGTTCCTCACAATAAAATCTAGTTAAAATAAGAAGAATTATTACTTAGCTTAAGGTAGATTTTTGCTAGAATAACCTAGGTAGCATTGAGCCATTTATTAATAGTTATTTATATTTGGTTACGTTGTCGATTAGTAAGAGCGTTGAAGTGACTTTGTTAAAATACCTGTAAGCTAAGGAGCAACAGGTAACTCTGGGAAATTCTTACGTATACTTGCAAATTGTGTATAATTAGATTATAAATAATTATTACTTGACTGTGATAAATAAGATTAATTTAATATTATATATTGAAGCATGTATTAAACCAATTGTATGAAATTTGAATATTAGTTTACTCTTTTTAAGCATGTTTGTCTTCTTTATATATGATGTGAAATGTATTCTAGTTTGTTCCTTTTCAAGCATGCTTATGTTGACTATATATTTTGAGAATGTTGTAGTATCATGAACTGGATACTGATTTTGAGATTGACATAATTATCATAGCATTGCATTCATGATGATGAGATATGTTGTAGAGGAGAAATATGTATCGTGAATTATATTACCACGTGATATATCATCACTCGGTGCACAGTGGATGACACTTGTCAGGGCCCTTCTTCCACGTTTTCCTTGCCCGGGATTGCATTAGAGTAGTGGGACATGTGACACCTCCTTAATAATTCGTTCTTTTAAGGAGGGGAGCCATAGTCCATGCTTGAACTTTGTACCTTTGGGCGGATATATCTTAAGTATTGGTGAGCTTGGGACAATCTAATTACTTGGATATGTTTCTGTTTGGACTATATGTTAGCCTATGGCTCCTATTAGCGGAATAAGGGTGTGATATAAGGGAGGTTGCATAATGCATTCATTCATGAGGGAATCACTTCTATATAAATGTTTGATTGTATGTAATATTTGTTCTATATAAATGTTTGATTGTATGCAATATTTGTGTATGCGAGAAAGCAAAGAATAACATGTGAAGTATAATTGTTTATAATGTAATTGTATATGGTTGTTAGTGTATGTTAGATGCTTTCAGTAGTTACTGAGATGTCGATCTCATCCCATTATTAACATTTTTAGGTGATGGATCAGTAGTAAAACATGGGGCATGTACGAAGAACGAGCTTGAAAGGCTCTATTGTGCTTATTGAGCACATTTATATCGTTTTATATTTAATTGTCATGACATTAAGGAATTTGTTTCTAAATTTATGACATGATTTTGTTGGTAAATAATGTAATTTCTAAATACATTATTTTTGTAGACCTTCATATTATTTTTAGTATTTTTTTGTATTTTGAAAAAATTTCCAAATAATATACTCCCTCCGTTCCTAAATATAGGACCTAGATGACTTTTTTTGAAAAATCCTAAAAAAAGCAAAAATAAGTTAATTATAAATTGATTTAACTAATTTTTTCTCTTAAACTAGTTTATTTTACCTATAAGCTAATGGATAATCTAAAAAGATATCAAATATATCATGATTTAATAACCTATTTCGCAACTTTAATCTTCCCAAAAAAAAGTTATCTAGGTCTTATATTTAGGAACGGAGGGAGTATTGTTTTAGAAATATTTTAAGGTGGTAAATCATTTTATACCATGGTATTATTTTAGAAATATTTTAATCGTTATTTTAAAATAAGTGATTTCTAAATAATCATGGTAGACATTTTAAATGACGTTTTGTTCTTTTCTACCATGATTAGTTAATGAGAAAAATAAGATTTACTCCTTTCTACTAGAGTTTAAAATTGGGTCAATTCTTTTTTTACCGTAGTAGGGTATAATGATATGATCAACCGCTCTATATGGATTTTAGATTTTTCTACTATTGTGAATTTCATTATTTAAGTTTCATTTTCTATACTAGATAAATTTAATCATTATTTTGGAAGGATGTTACATCCTCATCCCTCATAATCCCTCTTTTGGGTACTATTTTGGACATTGAGATTCATCTAAGAGCTCATAATTTGCCACTTGTAGTACTAAAAATAAAAAAAATGTATTATAATATAAAAAAATAAAAAACTTTTAATTTTTTTTATTTTTGAAAACTTTTTAGCATGCAAAATTTCAACTTTCTAGACCTATTCATTTCAATAGAAGGACCTATAAGAGATACAGACTTGTCCAGTTAACTGTAAAATAATTTTACAGTTAACTGAACAAGTCTATATCTCTTATAGGTCCTTCTATTGAAATGAATAGTTCTAGATAGTTGAAATTTTGTATACTAAAAATTATTTTATATTATAATACATTTTTTATTTTTAATGGTACAAATTATGAGCTCTTAAATGAATCTCAATGGTCAAAATAATACCCCAAAAGTGGGATTATGAGGGATGAGGAGATAAGGATTTTGAGAGAATCCTCACCCACATGAGTACTGAGAATCCAGACTCTCATAATCTCTCGAAATCCCTCCATGTAGGGTCTTATTTTGACCATTAAAATTCATATGAGAGCTCATAATTTGCCACTTGTACCATTAAAAATAAAAAAATATTATAATATAAAATAAATGAAGAAATTTTATTTTTTTTATTTTTGAAAACTTTTTGACATAAAAATTTCGACTATCTAGATCTATTTCATTTCAACAGAAGGATCTATAAGAGATACAGACTTATCGAGTTAACTGTGATACAGACTTATCGAGTTAACTGTGAAATTATTTTACAGTTAATTGGATAAATCTGTATCTTTTATAAGTCCTTCTGTTAAAATGAAATAGGTTCAGATAGTTGAAATTGATATGTTTAGATAGTTGAAATTTTTATCTAAAAAGTTTTCAGAATTAAAAAAATGAATTTTTTGATTTATTTTTTATTGATCCTGCAGAAGTTGGAAAGGGAGAAAGGGGAATTTGATGACATGATGCCTTGTGAGCCTTCAGATTTCATATTGAATGGTGTGGATTGAGAGTATCTGCATCCTGAGTACTACCTTTGTCAAAGCCATCTCAGAAGTCATTCAATGTCAGAAGTCATTCAATGTCTGAAGGTTCACACTGATTTTTTCTCGAAACATTTTGAAGTCATACGGTTTCATTTTTTATTTCCAGTCAAATTTAGAAGTCGGCTTTTGCCGTTATGCGAGAATCGTCCACAGCTGGCTGCATAAAATGGCCTTACTCCATGTCTCCATACAATATATATGTTGTTTAAATTAGAGGGAGAACCCCTATAGTAAGAGCTATTCAACTTTTTTACACATATCAATAAAAAAATATGTTTGAATCATTTATTATTGGTGGGTTTAATAGAATTTTACTTTTTTTTTCCTAGCTCATTTATTATACTCTTTATTTTCTCTGCTTATATAACTAATATATAATGGGCAAAAATGGAACAACACCATTTATTAGCTTAACTACTTTTACATTTTACCTCTTATATTTTGAATAAAACATTTGCTATACATACCCCTTATATTTTAGGACTAGAAGAATATAATAACCAAGTCTTTCTTTGCTCAGATATAATAACCAAGTCTTAATAAATTAAAAGTGGAAAATCAACACAGATCTTCTAAGGCGGCTTGCAAAATGTTTGGATAATATATATAACATTATTGAGTTGAAAAAAAAAATATTATAACATTATTATTGACAATATAGTCTCAGTTTCCATCTCTTCTATATATCTATATTGCTGCCATACTTAACGGACGGTTTGAATATAATATTATAACATTATCCCGTTGAACAAAAACAATATGATAACATTATGGAGTATTTGACAATACCATACTTAACGGTGCTCGTGTATATATATATATATATATATATATATATATATATATATATATATATATATATATATGCATGTCTTCTTCGTCCATCTTCATCATTCTCACAAGTCCATACTCAACCATCAATCATGGCCATCCTCAAGCCCTTGAAGGTATACTTTCTCCCATTCTTCGCACAAGGCCACTTGATTCCTTTCTCTCAATTCGCCAGGCTCTTTGCCGCACGTGGTGTCCACGTGACCATCATCACCACCCCCATGAACGCCAACTTCCTTCAAAAATCCATCCACCAAGACAAGACCTCCGACCACAGCCACGTCATCATCGACATCCACACCCTTAAGTTCCCGTCCGAGGAGTCCGGCCTCCCGGAAGGCATCGAGAACTTCTTCAACGTCAAAGATGTCCCAACCGCCCTCAAATTATACGCAGCCGCCCACATTTTTGAACAATATGTCGAGCCCTTCGTCCGGCAAAACCCACCGGATTGCCTCATCTCCGACTACATGTTCTCGTAGACCGGCGACATGGCCTCACGCCTCAACATCCCTCTCATCATCTTCAACTCCTTCTGTACTTTCGCCGTCTGCATGGTAGACGCCGTCCACAAGCACATCATTCACAATAAACTCACCAACTCATCATCATCATCATCATCTCTTGATGATGTTACTCATCGAGATGACCCATTTGGGGCAGTATCCGGGCCCTTACAAGACGACGGAGGCTATGAGGTTGACGAACCTTACATAGTCCCCGGCCTCCCACACCCTATAACACTCAACCTCGTACCTCCCACGAGGTTCTTCAAAGATCTCAAGGAATGTCTCGATGCCACCATGAAATCCAGCTACGGCATCATTGTGAACAACTTCACCGAACTTGACTGTGAAGAGTACGTCGAATATTACAGGAAAATGAGCCGCCATAAGGTCTGGCACATAGGACCAGCCTCTCTCATGTTAAGAAACACACTATCGAGAAAAAATAACGTTCTTCTAGAGCAACAAAAGAGTGAGGAGCATGCATATATAAGATCATGGCTGGACTCTAAGGAGCCAGAGTCTGTTGTTTTCATAGGTTTTGGGAGTCTTTGTTACTTCCCTGATGCTCAGCTTTATGAGATAGCATGTGCCATGGAAGCTAGTGGACATTCTTTTATATGGATGGTTCATAAGGAGCATGAAGATGAGGGAGCGAAGAAGGGTTGGTTGCCTGAAGGGTTTGAAGAGAGGATGAAAGAGAAGGGGTTGATCATGATGAAGTGGGCCCCACAGGAGATGATACTGAACCATCCGGCGACGGGAGGGTTTTTGAGTCATTGTGGGTGGACGTCGGCGACGGAGGCGGTCAGCGCGGGGCTGCCGATGATGACGTGGCCGATGTTTGCGGAGCAGTTTTACAATGAGAAGTTGATAACGCAGGTGCATGGTTTTGGGGTGGAGGTGGGCGCAGAGGAGTGGACCCGCACGCCTTATGATGTTATGGAGAAGGTGGTGAGTAGGGTGAAGATTGAGAAGGCTGTGAGGAGGGTGATGGACGGTGGAGATGAGGCTGAGAAGATCCGACGGAAGGCGAGAGAGATGAGGGACAAAGCTAGGGAGGCTGTTCAAGAAGGTGGGTCCTCCCAGATGAATCTAACGGCTCTCATTGAGGATCTTCGGCAGCTTAGTGTGAACCATAGTGCACAGTAAAAGACAAAAAGATTTTAATGGTCACATGAATAAGTGGACTGAGATTCCATATGATGGGTTTGAATTTGCAACAATAAGTCTTGCTTTGTGGAAGTGTATTAGTGTTTTTCCTTCAATTTGCAACTTTATATAGTATTATTGATTCATTTGAGTTTCATCTTTGAAATGTAAAAGGCGTCGGTTGTCACTTATTGACTGGAAAATTGGAATCGCTTGTAATTTCCAAAGTATAACTGATCTTCAAGCAAACGTCAATCACGGTTCATGTTTTTTTTCCTCTTACTGTTTTTTGTCCCCTCTCGTTATGGCGGGTATCTATTTGTTATAATCCCCCACTCCAATATCATATGTATAAGGGTTAAAAAAAGAAATAATGAAATACAAACATGTGATGTTTTCAAATTGCTTCCAACATAAAATGCCCTTTTGGAGCAAAAATGGCCATGAGTTCAACACAAGGACAGTATGTACTTCAATTTCCAATTAAGCAAGGTGGAGGGAGTGAACCTGGAGCTGCTAATCAGCATTGTAAAATATGGGATAATGATGTTCGTGATTGTTGTCGATGAGGAGTGAAGGAGAATAGGAGGGGATTTTGGAAATGAATTTTCATTAAAAATTAAACTTCAAATATTTAAAACCAATTGTAGGACGGACCAAACATTTCCTATCAATTCCCACTTCATCAACTTCAATTAAACCGGCCCAAAGCCCAAAGGATTCACAGTCAATGTGTATAACTTCAACAGGCATTGTGACTTTTATTGCTCCTATTTAAGAAGCTAATGGTCATTTTCATTAAAAAAATATTCGGTGTTAGATGCAATAATTTTGATAGAATCACATTTAAATTATTTTTCCATTAACGTATGGTATGTAAGGAAATACTAATATAACAACAAAATTAAAAAACAATTAGATTTCAAACATATACATTATTGTACAACATATGTTGAACTTGTGAAGAATTTCTCAAAATATGCCTTATCGATTTTCGGTAGTGGAGGCCTCTACTCAACTATTCAATCTCAATGATTTTGAAATTCAAAAAATACTGAGATTGGGATTTTTCCATGAAAATGTGAAAAATCAAATTGTCAATACGAACTTGAGAATTGATATTATCAAATTGAAAATCCATATATTAAACTTGTGAATATTTATGATGTATTTAACAATTATATGAGAATGCATATCTTTTTAATCAAGATATCTAGAAATCGTAAGTTATTCAGCATACTCTAATTTGAGATTTCTCAAATTTAAGAAACAGATTTATCTTTTGCCATTTGCAAGGAGTATGGAGTTTTCTCTAATACATATATACTCTCTTCAGTCTGAAATATAAGATTTATTTACCTAATTTGATTAGATTAATGTTATTAGTTATGTTAACGAAAATAACATGATATTACTGGCAATATACCCTAGCCCGACCCTTTATATTTACCCCCACACCCCTGCTCTTATTTGTTTATTATATGTATGTGAGTATTGATATGGATAATTTGAGGAAACATTGATAAAAATTAAAAATAGTTCTTATATTTAAGACTTAAATTGATATTAAATAAAATTTTGAGGGAGTACCTTTTATACAGAATTTGGCAGAAATTAAAGTTTTTATTCACATACATTTTATCATTTTTTATAGGGTAAAGGTGCAAAAATGGGTTCAAACTATTACGTCAAGAGCACATAGGGGTAACAAGTATTTTCGGGCTCAATTTTGGGACTGAAGAATAAATATTGGTGCAATATAGGGAACGACGTTTATGTTGACCGACGTTGACCGTTAAAAGCTGACGTGGCGGGGAAATGATTTTTTTTTGCTGACGTGGCACGCTACATAAGAGCGCCACATCAGCAAAAAGTGCCACATAAGCGTGCCACGTCAGCAAAAATTCATTTCCCCTGCCACGTCAGCGCTTAACGGTCAACGTCAATCAACATAAACAACGTTCCCTATATTGTACCAATATTTATTCGTCAGTCCCAAAATTGAGCCCGGAAATACTTATTACCCATATATGCTCCGTAATAGTTTGAACTCATTTTTGCACCTTTACACTTTTTTTATATAGAGGTAATGTTTAAGTTCATGTGAATGCTAGTATATATTTAATATTTGACTTAATTAAATTCCATCAATAATGGATAACATTGATACTTACATTTTTTTTTTGATAAAAGGCAAAATGACATTAATTAAAAACCTAGCTATTACAAACGTTCACTAGTATCCAGATTATATAAAACAAATTTAAAAGTAAACCATAAGCTAATAATTAAGACTGATAGTTGAGAGACAACATCAATCTCTGACTGAGCACCAGCATGAAGGTAGTCAAGAAGAACTAGTGAAGAAGTTCCGACAACCAGACATCTTCTGAAAATGACGGAAAGTTGGAACCGGAGAAACACGCCACTACGAGAGCTAGGAGAATTCCAAAGCCTCACGACGTCTATACCACAATGGGCATTGAAATGTTTTGGGGTGTTAAAATGCACCAAAGATGCCACCCACAAAAAGCTGGAAGATTCAACATGACAACCTGAAACTTGTGCAGACAGAGGATATAGACCAAGACAACACCCAACATAGCAAAATAAAAGCATATGTAGTTCAACACTAAAACAAACCAAAAGAGCCATAAAAACACATAAAAAGACAGAAGTGGGCAGCACTGCAAGATGGACCTCTAAGCGGCTGCTGGTGAGCTTAGAGGTCCTCAATGAGATCATCCACTAACGCGGAGCTTTGTGGCACAAGCTCCGCTAGAACCCAGACCCGCAGTTGGGGAAGATAGCTTCATTCTCTTGTTAACAAAGATAACAATGAAGAAAAGAGGAGTAAAACTCAGAGCATCACACAATGCTGGCTTCTTAAGAGGAGTGTGGCAAATTTGTTCAATTTCTTTATCTTCTACTTCTAAATCACGCTCTCTCTTCTTAGTGAATGTGCTTAGCATCAAAATCATGCTCCTCTTTTTGAAAGGAGGAGGGAAAACGACTATCTCACCCCAATGTCTCTTCCGTTTCCTTCTCACAATCTCAGATTGGTTGTGGTTTTCCGCTTTGATTGATAAAGGTTCTTCAAGGATTTTCAAAAGGGACTTGGATCCGCTGAAAGAGACAACAGAAGAAGCGTGCTCGTATCCCAATTTCTGTATCTTGGTGTCAAAGGGTTGCAGTCGAGGCTTTTTACAATTCTTGAAACCAAAATCAGCCTCTTCCATGTTCCTCTTATGGCTTTTTCCATCAAGTCGAGCAATGGCCTCTACTAAAACTAGATTTAAAGCAGGTTCTTTTGGCACAGAGTTCCCAGAATAATAAACAAAATTCAATTTTACTCCAGACTCATGCAAATTATGATCATAACATCCCAAGAACTCATGATATTTAACATGAACAGATTTAGTGCCAATAAAGGTGACCTTTGCTCGAGGCTGCAATTCAGGAGACAATTTACAAGATTGAGCCACATGACCGATACACATGCAGTGAGGACAAAATCTTCCAACATGTTCTAAAACAATTGAGCATTCCAAGGATTTACCAGCCAGCAGATGAAAGTCATACAGATTAATAGCATTGAAGGACAGATCTGTGAGAAAAAGTTGAAGTCGCAATCCAAAGCTATTGAAAGAGCTTTTTTCATCATAACAAATAAATTTCCCTAACTTATCACCAATGAATCTTGCTGTGTCTAGATTATAATATTTCAAAGGTAAGCCATGAACTTGAACCCATGTAGGAAAATGATGAACAGAATGTTGAGACAAAGGGATATTAAAATGTCAAGGAACCAAAGAGATGAAATAACCTTGAAGGAGCCATGAACCACGAGAAACCATAAAGATCAAGTCTTCTTCACATTGAAAATGAAGTAAAAAGGAATGATTAAACCTTCTTACAACTGAGATGAGACCTTGTAGCTTCCAATGAAAATTGATTAGAGATTGCAATTTTGAAGCATGAATTTGTCGGCTGTCCACTACTTTAGCAAGAGCAAAATTACTTCTGTTGGAAGAAGCATAATCAGGCGAGGGGTGCATAGTGGACAAAAGGAAGAAAATGCTCACAATCTTGTAGGTCAGCTTGCATGCAACACCAATAGGAGCTCAAGAAGGACAAGAAAGGCCGAGAGAAGTTGTCAGCCGTGGGGAAACTTAGGAGATCAGCGGCGGCAAAGGTGGAAGAGATCGATAGCAGCGGCGTAGGTGGGAGAGGACCGGCAGTGGCGGAGATGGGAGAAGTCCGTGGAGGAGTGACAAGATTCCAGGGGCGAAGATCTGAAGAGATCGGCGGTGGAGAGACAGCTTCCGACGGCGGCGACGGCGGCGGACTGAAGAAAAAGGCGGCGGAGGAGAAAAAGACCGGTGGAAGAGAGAGAAGCTGGTGGCGGCGACGGAACTGAGGGGAAGGGTTGCGGCGGAGAAACCAGCTGTCGATGGTGGCGACTTAAGAGAGTTGCGGTGGTGGAGCTCGAAAAGACCGGCGACGGGAGAAGACACTTGGTGGTGACAGATCTGAGAGGACAACGTCGGTGGAAGATGGAGAAAACCAGCGGCGGAGTTTGAGGAGGTCGCCGGCAGAGAAACAGAACTCGACGGCGGCGGTGCTCGGCGGCGATCGGAGGAGGCGGTGGTCTATGAGGGAGAGAGAGACAAGCTCCCCAAACAACCTTCCAACAACATGAGCAGGTGAACAAAGATGATGGTGAGGATGGTGGTATGAGTGGATTGTTTAAAGAGGAACAAGTCCTCCATGCAAGCCACGGTGGTGCTGATTTTAGAGAGAAGGGAGAGCTTTTTCCGTCACCATTATCCTTTAACATTGATACTTACATATTTATTTTTATATTAGGTGTTTCTATATAACATGGGTTAGAGGTTTTAAATTCCCTGTAATTAAGTTTTTTTGTTAATCATCGCCCGATTTTAATCCGGATCGAGGGGTAGGAGTGTTGCTCACATAGGCAAGATTGTCCCCTCTCTTAATGATGAGGAGTTAAATAATGGACGGACCATTAACGTTCTATGTTAAAAGATGAGGTGACAAATTAAGGGTTACATTTGTCTTATAAGTATACATAAAGGATCATATTTGTCCTGAAAACTTTTTCAGATTCAATTTTGTCCAGGAATCATGAAATTGGTATCATCAACGTTGCCTTTTTTGGATGTGAACCTTAAACGTTGACGGTTAAATCATGAGTAGGTGCACACTTGACATGAAATCTGTACACATGGCAGATAAATCAATAAACAAAACATTTGACAAGGAATTTTAATAAGAAAAAGGAAAACAAAAGGGGAATTAATTAACCTGGGGTGTGTGGTTGAGTGGCAAGAACTCATTCACCCTTAACCAATTGTCTGGGGTTCGATCCTTGGCGTTGGGTATGGAGAAACATTAAATCTCCCAGGCCAGCTGTCTCATCCTTTGAGGTGCCTACAAATCAGCGGAGATTAGTCTCTCACTTATCGAATGAGGGGAACCGGGAACATAATTCAAGTAAGATCCCACAAAATCTCAGGATCGATGATCTTAGCATTCTCATTCCCTTTCTCTAATTTGTATGGTTCTTTTTTTGGAAAAAGTTTTGGCCCTAAATTTAATTTTTCTGCAAGAGATCTGGAACAAGAATGTTGGAGATTTTTGAAACTAAAACATGTGGGTAAATTTTGCAGCAAAATTAAACATAATTTGGGGTGAAGATGTCCAAGTATGGTCCATGATTAGATGATGAAGATGGAGGGGAGGGAGACACACAATCAGTTAAAGAAGATGAAGAGGAGAGAGAAATGGTCAAGTCTAAGAAAGATGGAGAGAAGAAATTAAGTGACATACTCCCTATGATCCTAAATATAAGACCTAATTGACTTTTTCTAGAAAATCTTTAAAAAAACAAAATAAGTTAATTATAAATTGAATTACCTAATTTTTTCTCTTAAACTAGTTTATTTTACCTATAAACTAATGGATAATCTAAAAATATATCAAATATGTCATCATTTAATAATCTATTTCGCAACCTTAATTTCTTAAAAAAAAAAGTCAATTAAGTCCTATATTTAGGACCAGAGGTAGTATTAAATATGTCAGCAACCTTCTCACTAGATAAAATCCTAAAAATGGATATCAATATTATATAGTGTTTGGGCAAAATTGAGGTTAAAAAACTCTTGGGGCAAAGATCATCCTTTCCACCTACTTCCAAAGTTAATGTGACCCTTAATACCACAAATTACATATTGTCACTTCATCATTTATTGGTGAACCTCAATGATCAATCTAAAAAGGCAAAATTGAGCTCGTTTTAGGGCTTGAGGGGTGAAAATAAGCTTAAAATAACTTCCAAGGAATACATGAACCTTAGTATATATTTCCGGAGTAAGGGTGACTCTTGACCCTATCTAATATTGTGAAAAAAAGATAAATTAAAGCAATATTCAATGTGTGTGTAATTTTGTCTCCCTTGCCGTCAAATTTTATGGGATTTCACCCCAACTTTAAAAAATTACAGGGAGATAATTAACTGCGACTCATTTCAAACTTTACACAAGTAAATTACAATCAATATTAAGAAGAAGAAATGCTAGGAGAACAAAGTTATGTTTTTTTTTTGAAGAGGTTATTTGTAGAAGCTTATGTGAATCCCTTATTTGGCATCAAATAATGGGATAGAGTATAGCACATATTGTTTGAATGATAATGTATGAGAGGTGTGTGTGAGGACAAAAACAGAGAGGGGACGTTGGTGGGTCTCATTCATGGGAAGAGTGTTTAAGTTAAAGCACACACTCTTACTAGCAATACAACATCACTTCCATCACACCATTGTCATATTAGCTTTCTCTCATCTCTTTTTTCAGTTTTTGTTTCTGTGGTCTCATTCCAGCCACCTGTTTTCTCTCTTTTTCCCTTGGGCCCCACATTTCCTTCTCTTTTTCGTCCCTAAATTTGCTTTTGTTTTTTTGTTAGTAATAATCTTTGCTTTTATTTAGTTAAAGACAATTAAACCATGGGCGAAAACAAATGTTGACATATTTTGACCCCACCATTAACAATACCTTCTTCAAACCGAATATGATTTTGTAATTGAAAAAAGAAATAAAAAAAAACATTGCTGAAAATATTCTTATCACAAAAATTACTATTTGCTCATAAATGTCAAAGTACTTAAAGACACGGGCACTCATTTTCAATGAGAGAACAATTACTATTCTTCAATTATGTACAGGCTATATTTAATTGAATATATTAACAAAACATTTGCTCATTTGAAAATATGTTGTTATCAATTCAAGCTCCTATGTCCTTTATTATCCTTAGGTAAGAGAAAAGTTTGAATAATATGCCTTAAAAATGTTTTTCCGTGCTAAATGTGATGAAATGGATGTTAAGGTAACAAAGAATAGAGCATATTCTGCTGCTTATAGAGTTGTGCTGCAGAATCAGGTTCTAAGCTATTGCCTATTGCTATTTCACTTTATAACATTCTCAACTTTATAGCTAAGGTAAAGCAAGGCATTTTTATCTTTTCTTTCAAGAATAATTCAACAGTTTATAATATTCACCTCCTTCCAAAAGCTGTGTGAACTCTTTTCTTTTTTTCCACCAGATACTTGTGATATTCTTCATCACTCTTAAACAATGACTAATCTTTTACACATACTTTCATAACAAGATACTCACCAAACATTGATGATCACATCACAGAAAGAAAGAAACTTCATTAAATATTAACAGCCCAAGTACACATCCTTGCTTCTCAGTTCTGCACATATTTTATACATTTCATTCAGAAAAACTCAAAACTATGCATAAAAATATTCACAGAGATGACAGAGTCAGCAGAATTAGTATGCCAAAAGGTTTTAAAGCACTAAAAACCTTTACAAACCTTTTTACTCTTAGCTTGCTCACATACATACATACACATGATACTTTTGACATTGACATGAGAACTTTTTACCTCTGAACTGGTGAAACCAAAGTCTCAACATAAACTTCTGCATCAAACCAACCTTTTCCACCTTCAATCCTAGGAAACTTGAATGCCTTATCCTTTGGGTCATACAGAACCAAGTCAAACTCAAACATCAACAAAACTTTACCATTCCTTGAGACACAATATGGCACTGAGTATGAAAAATCTTCAGGATTAGGAAGATAAGGAATACTCACCAGTTTAACCCATGATTCTTTAACACCATACTCCTTCATTAGCCACACAACAAAATGGGTCTTCTTATGATCATAATTCATGCAAAGGCAGCCTCTCAAAACACCTAAACTTGGTGTTGAAGATTCCTCTTTCTCATACTCAGGAGGTTCAACTTCCCTATATGTCTCACTATGAAGATCTAAAGACACAATCACCCACATAGAATTCTGACCAGACGCGAAATTCGCGGCCCAATTCAAAGACCCACTCACAAATTTCCCAGAATTCTGATATGGTGTGACACCAAAAGGGAAATCTTGAATCTTCCTCCAAGAATTAGACCCCATACTATAAACCTTCACCTTAGTTTCACTAAAATACAAATTGGGGTCACAAAACACAGCCACAACCTTATAATCATCACTCAAATGATCATAACCAAGCCCAAAAGCAGTGTAACATCCAGGCCTCCAATTATTCCCCAAAGGAGGAGATTTTTTTGACACTCTAATTGATGGATTCCAAAGAAGCACAGATTCTGCTTTGATAGCAAAGCAGAGCAATCCATTACATGATCCAATGATTCCATCATGGCGAAACTTGTTCTTCACAGGGTAACTAAGGTCCTCAGAAATGGAACATGGGTTGTTAAACAAAGAACTAACATGACAAGACTTGAGATTGAACTCAGCAGTTGTACAACTTAGGATGATCCTATGATGATGTGTAAAGTCATGGCTTTGAATTGAAAAACCAAGGTGCTTCTTGATAAAGTAAGAGTCAGAGATTAATGATCTCCATCTCTTGCAAACGCACCTGAATCTTAAGAGAGACTTCACTGGAAGCCTGGATAGGATTTCTTCTATGAGTTCATCAGGGAGGAAGGGCAGAAATGGAATTATACTGAGAGAAACATGGTTGTTTGTGATCGAAGAAGGCGGTGGAATAAGCTGGAAACTTTGGTTTTTGTGACTAAGGAACCTTTCTCGCTTCATGATGTTCTGATATCTTCTTCTTCTTCTTCTTGTTTAGTTATTTGTGTGAGAAGAGTTTATTTATTATATTTTTGGTTCTTCTTCATCTTCTTGTGTTTTGAGTGATGCTGGTTATGGAGATTAATACATTACTATGATTGCGCGCCACTAGCGTGCCACGACATCATTCTCCTTTTTTATTTTCAGTTTAATATAGTTAGCATGTAATGTTTTTCTTTTTTCATTTTTTTTTTCTCTTTTGTGCCTCTTCCTTCGGATACTACAATTGCTGAGGGCCACAGAAATCATTTATGATAAATATTTTTGTTTTGAGTTTTTGAATATTAAATTTAATGGAAAATACTTGCATTCTGAGAGAGTAACAGGTATGGTATTCATTTGAGCTTTAAGTCAATCATAAATTCATAAGTAATAATTTAAGTAGTTGATTTTTTATACTGTTTGATTAATTATTTGGGAAATACTAAGGTGAATATAGTGCAACACATTATTTATGGTTTGATTAATCATACGTGAGCACATTATTTTGACATGAAATTTTAAGTTTGATTTGGCACACTAAATAGTTAACTAGCTATTTTCTGCAAATCGCAAAAAATTGAAAAAAATGAGATTTAACTTTTTAAATTAGCAAGTTAATTTTTTAGGGTGGCAAAGATCAAAAAAAGCACACCATGTGCTTACTTACAATTAGTCCGGTCACAAATAGCGCAGTAGATCTGTGGATTCATCTAAGAATTCCTCTTAAGTGTAAAACAACTCACATTTTAGTTTGTTTTAAAAGGAAGATTTTCATTAGCATTGTTAATCACAAATTCACAGTGAGTTTATTTTTCTTAAAAACAAAATATACTGAGTTTTTTAAAATTAGACATGGACCAGAATTGACATTGGATAAATAGTTATCTTTTGATTTGTTAGAAGTCAAATAATGTGATACTCTCAAAGTATATAAGTATTCCCCTAAATTTTAACATGGAGAACTTCTAGAACTTCAATTTTCATTATAGGAAAATGTTAATTTAACTTATCTATTAAAATGATGATTCAACAATCATATAGAAAAACATACCTAAATAATTTTAAAATAAAAAATTATACCAAGAATTAAAATTTGACCACAAGTATGCAGCAGACTTTTTGCTCCTTACGCTATGGGAATCGGTCCTGGCATACAAGCGATGTACAGGGACTCAACGCTGGCTCTTTTGCTTAATTCAGGAATTACTTAGATTAGTCCCTTAGTTCTAGTCTAATTGTCTAGTGGCTTTAATTTCCTCAAGTGATAACATCTCATAATAAATTACTTATATTAAAATATAACTAAGACGCATGGAATATTGAAACTAATAATACATATAATTAATTTTGGACGAAAAGCCCAACCCACCATATAGTTCAATAAGTTATATATTGGGTGGGTATTATAAAATTTTATACTCCCTCCAGTCTTAAATATAAGACCTAATTGACTTTTTTGAAAAATCCTTAAAAAAAGCAAAATAAGTTAATTATAAATTGATTTACCTAATTTTATCCCTTAAACTAGTTTACTTTACTTATAAACTAATGAATAATCTAAAAATATATCAAATTGTCATGATTTAATAGACTATTTTGCAACCTTAACCTCTAAAAAAAAAGTCATCTAGGTCCTATATTTAGGACCGGAGGGAGTATTATAAGTTGATTGATTGATTACAGAACCTTTGTTAATGAAGTTAACAATCTCAAAATTGAAGGTTTACAAACATAATTTTAAATTTAAGGATTAAGATAAAATTGTTATTTACTTTAAGGCTTAGCTTTGACCAAGATGGACATATAATTTGAATCATTTTAATTTAATGTTTCAGGAAAAGATCGATTTTATGAGATAAAAAAAGTCGAATTTAAATATCCAGATTCCAGAACTGAGAGTCCAGAAGCTTCCTTCATGTGTATATAATAATAAATAAAAATTCATAATATTAATATATGCTATGACGTGGTTAACAACATTCTTCACATACAACTTGCTATATACAATACGGAGTACAACAATAGTACGTGATACAATATACCCCATAATAATGACGACGTTGTTTCAACCTCACGTACTTCACGCAATTTCTCACTTATTCAACTTTTGCAATTTATTGGAGATGCTATGCTTGCCTCACAAATTGAAGATGGAATTAAGGATAATTCACTTAAGTGTCACCAGTAAGAACAAAGTGATCACTAAAAAAAAAGGTCATACTTACTACCTCCAGTGCAATGGGTCCAGTCCAACCAGTGCATTAGTAATATGCTGCCACGTGGTTCACAGTGTTTAACAAGTTAACTCTCTCTCGCCTTCCTCCCACTTTTCTCTCTGTTGCAACTTGCATCTTCCTTCCCTATCTTCTCTCTTGCCTTCACCGCCGCCAGTCCGTCGCCGACCCACACCGCCGCCAGTCCGTCGCCGACCCACACCGCCACTTCCGAGTTCGTCGCCGACAAACACCGACCCCCACATTTAGAGCAAAATGGACAATGTTCTCTCTCCTCCATCTTTCAGATCTGCAAAAAACCATATCCATTTTACAAACTGATTGGCTTTCATCTTCAAAGGTTGAAGCTTTCTCATGAGCTTGTCTTCTCCGGCGGTGTTTTCACTCAAGTTCGTCTACCTCTCGCTGGCCAGACCTGTGAGCTAGCTTTCCGTCGTCGACCCACACTGTCGTCGCCGACAAACACCGCCGCTGCCGATTAGTTGCGTCCTCCTTGATGAAATGACGAGATAAACATGTAGCTTCTAGGGTTTTCAATTTTAAAATTGGGAAAGGAGAGACGGTGATGTAACAGCGTTACTTGTTGAAAATCAGTGAAATCCACGTGGCAGCAAATGATTGGCTAACTGGTTGGACTGGACCTATTGCATTGGAGGTAAGTTTTTTCCTAAAAGAAATGCATATTATATTTCACAGGTAAATTTAAACTTGTCCTTACACTCATTATTAATTGTCACGAAACACTGTCATTACTACAAGAACAAGACACTGCCATCGCAGGTGAAAAAGGTTTATTGTCGCGGGTGTTTAACCCACAGCGATATATATAGTTGAAACTAAACATGATATGCCACTGAAACTCGCATTATAAAAAACTGTTACATTTATGAATGAGACATATGTTTTTATTTTTTCGACCAATAATTGTTGGAGATTGTGAAAGTTTCCAATAAAAACATGTGGGTGTGTCAAAAAGAGAAGTTCCACATTGCTTGGGTGTGAGAACATACAAGTATATATAAGACACTTGTGTTCTAGCTCAAGTTAAAGGGCCAAAAGAGGAATGGGCTTCGCGCGCACAAGTTGGGCTACCGTTGAGGCAAACGTAGTGGAAATCCGGCGATTCCCCCCTGTGTGCGTCACCTTATCTGTGTCAGAGCTAAACTGCTGTCATTATATATTTTGTAACCTCAAAATAATGTGTGTTAATGTGCCATTACTGCCGTTCCAACGTTCACTTAGATCTACCGCCTATAAAAGTTGGGTTCTGCAGTCAGTCCAAGTGCACCAGCTCCAGTATTCGAGCTTTCTCTTCCTCCTCTGAAAATACCTCTTGCGTTTGCAGGATGTGTCTGTTTAATCTTGGGGAGAACCGCTTCCTAAGCTTGCCGGTGGTCGCAGAATACCTCTAAAGGACAGTGTCCCTGAGGACGCGACTCAGATCATAACATTACTATGTTCCTTGCTTTATTTTGTGCAATGTAAACGATCGCAGCGGTTGAGAAAGACGCGTAACGCTGAACAAGAAGGCACACAAGGGAGTACAACGCCAACAAAAATAACATACTCTATGTTTTTTAAAAAAAATTGCACCCTTATATCACGCCAAGAACGCGATAGAGTTAATACAAAGTAAAATCCTTTCCCACTGGTGCGACATAAATATTTATCCGATGCCCGGCCCAAAGCTCTCATTTTAATTAAAAAAGACGGTAACAAATATTATTATTGGTTCTAATGGAGAAAGAGTGGAGCGTTATTGAATATAATGGAGGAATATTAGGGAAACTTGGTAGAAAAAATAAAAGAGTAAGCGATACAAATTATAGTATTTAAATAAATAACTTGTGAATAAAGACAACTAGTTAAGTATAAAAATAATAAAAAATCAACTGTATATATAGATGATTATTAAGCAACACCAATCCTTACTTATGTCTATTGAAGTAAAATAAGGTATATGTATTGCGAGAAGAATGAGAGTGGAAGATGAAAAATGATTTTAGAAAGAGATATGGGGAATGAGTGTGGAGATAATATAAATCATTATTATGAGACTACTAATGTTGCACCTCAGTGGCTTTTGTCGCACCACATATGTTTGATAATACAACAACAACAAAATTTTATCCCAATTAGGTGAAGTCGGCTACATTAATCACACTATGTCATTATGTTCGATCAATAATCATGTTTAGAGATAAATCATTCATCAAAATATCTCGTTAAATAATTTCGTTAAGAGTTCTATTTGATTTTCCACTCCTTTTATAAGGACTTCATATCATTTGATCATAACAAAAATGTGCTACAATGATAACAAAAATATTAGAAAAAAATAGATCCTACGCCATTGGCGTGTGGCATCATTAAAAAATATTTGAAATATTAGTATTTTTATATATAAAAGAAAATGTAAGTTTTAGGATGGCGTGACATGCTCTTTCAATTCTTCAAATTTAAGACATGTGTCACGGAGCACAACTACGGTATCTTTAGCATGTCGCCCCGATTTGCGCAATATCCATATTTATATAAATTAAAAGAAATAAAGGGAATGTTTGTTGCGGTTTATAGTCTATAGCCTCATTTTCTTTTAGTTTATTTTTTATAAATTAAACATTTTTACTATTAGTGAAAGAATGAATGTATAAAAAAAAAATTATCGGTGGTGGCGGTTGCCCTCGTTAGTGATCTTTTTTCTTTTCACAGCCAGTGATAGATGATCGGTATGAGAGAGCTTGAAGTTCACTCTAAAAAGATGATAACGATGAATTTTGTATTACTAGGCCACACACAAAAAAGTCGTGCGGCCACAGCTATCTTTGCTTTCTATTTTAGTCTATCTCTTCCTTCTATGGATAAGACATGGGCAAAAATGAGAGAATTGAATTCTTGTGTCTCACTCAAAATTTAAATGTTTTATCTGTAAAACGACAAAACAAAAAAAATAAATTGGAGGGTAATCTTAATTAAATGTGTGTGCATGTATTATAATGGACTTATCCCCTTCATGTGTTGTGTACATCATTTTCAAGCTTTTGCAGTCAGTACATAGGAATTGGAATTCCAATAATTGTTTGATTAGCAATTATTAATTTGTTTCTATTTGTAGGTTTGTCTACTTGTTTTAAGCCTATTGGTGGGTCCTTTTAAGGCTTATCACCATAGGGGATTCTTGTGGCCGTGGCTCTTCTATGCTTTTTCCCCCCTTTTTGTTTGTTTTATTTTAAATAGTATCATCATGGTGTGATTAGTTTAATTAGTGATTATTAATTATTTAATTTTTTCTAAATATCATCATTATCACCATCACCTTCTATCTCGTGACAGTAGTTAATCTAGCACTATTGTTGCTACTCCACATCCTAATTTTTTACTTAACGGCTCGGATTCAATTATTAGGTGTAAAACAACCTTAATGAATGTGAAAAGGAAAATAAAAATCAACTGATATAGACCCAACCGAATTGGGCAATATAAGGATACTCAAACTCTTTTAATGGTTTGAGCCGCTCATTTCTTTGAGCAGCTTTTGGATTGGTATGAATTCGCTTTTGGACCATCAACATCTATTGGGTCATAAGCTGAACCGAGTATAATAAGAACCGCCCGCGTTCTGGTAAATCACCTATTTTAGACTCAACCTTCTCTTTACTTCATGTTATCCTCATATATACCCTTAGAAAAAATAGTTTTCACTGTTCACTAAGACGACATCCCGGTAACCCCTCCTAACTATATTTGTGTATTTATTTTTTAACTAATTCTCATGTCACCAGTGACCCCTCCTAAATATTTAAGATATATCTTAATTGCTGGAATTTAAGACCACATGTCAATCTAGCAAAGCGTGCCCCTACTAAATATATTAATTGAGCTATCACCTTGCTGGCTGATATGAAACAATGTTTAAGTAGGTAGAAGAAGTAGCAAAATAAAATAGGAATACTATAAAATATAGGAACTTCACAGATCTTTTATTTTGAAATCATTTTGATCAGCATATACAAACTGACACAACATGAATACTAAACAATACATGCAACATTGGACTCAAATAATGATCACTCTATTTTTAGTTTTTATACAGCGAAAGATTAGTCTCACTTGACACGCAGGTGGAGATACCTTTGGGTAATAAAAAATGAAATGATTACATGATAAAATAATGTGCAAAGCAATATCTTAATTCTTGACTTAGCTTGAATTATTAATCGGTATTTAAAATATCGGAAGTCGGTGGACATAATTGTCTTATAGACAAGATTTTATTGGTTAATCATTGGATTTATTATCTTCCTAATATTGGCGAATCCAAGTTTCTACACATATATTATAAACAGTGTGGAATCCTTTATTAGCTTGATAACAATATAAGAAATATTATATATAAGGTAATAATGTGCAAAAATACTCATGCAATTGTGGTAAAGCCGCAACCAACACCATGTAATTTTTTGGAGTAAAATGACATTTCGAACTGGGGCAAAATAAAGTAACCGTGACAATTCATAAAATCATGAGTGGTTTTGAAATATTATAGTTACTTTACCCCAAAAAAATTACATGGCGTTGGGTGCATTATGCCACAATTACATGATAATTTTTTGCACTTTAACTCTTACATATTAGTAAATACAAGAGTTAATAATTTTCAAATATGAAACAAACACTTAGCTGACATAGAAATTGCTATCACGCACACATAAACATGCATGAATTATTCATCATATGAAAATATGTTAATACTATAATATAACGTGCAATTTGTTTTCACTTTTCAATAAATTAAACATATTACTTTAAAATAATTACATTCAACTAGTTAAGGCTAATAAACAATTAGTTTTTGGCTAAAACTACAAACCCTATAAGTTAAAATTTAGGGTTAAGGTTCAAATTTAACGTTCAACTATTAGAAAAGTTCATTCAATATAAAAATAATTTCGAGTCCTAAATCTAGCATTCATCAATTACAAAATGGTTCAAATGTAGCAATTGCATCAATTTTGACCGGTTTGATAATTAATTTTGACCTGATCAGGCCACGCCAGCTGCAACGTCGTCTTATTTGGCCACATCACCTTATTAGGTCATATCACTTGCCACATCATCACCACAGATCTGAAAAGGGGTAAAATTCAAATTTAGCATTCAAATATTAGCAAAAGTTCACACAACATAAAAAAACAATTTTGGGCCCCAAATCTAGCACTCATCCGTTACAAAATGGTTTAAATTTAACAACTCCGTCAATTTTGATGAGTTTAACCATTAACTTTGACCTGATTAGGCCATGTCACTTGCCCCATCATCTTATTAGGACATTTCAACTACCACATCATCACCATCTTCACCACATCTCCTGTTTGTTCCTAGTCTTCCTCCTCCCTCTCTCCTATTTGTTCCCATTCGCTCCTCTCCCTCCAGCATGTTTAGTCCTATTCTCCCTCGTCTCTTTGCCTGCTCCCCTTCATTCCCTAACTCGAAACCCCAAGGCGAGAGACCCCTCCCTATTCCTTCATAATGTTGAAGTCTTTTTGGACGAATGAATGTCGATTAACGTTTTTTAATCCCATTGGAGATTTCCAGAATTGTTATAATACACACACCGATTGAAATTCTACAGAGGGAAGGGAAGGATGAGAGGGCCCTCAAAATTCTCATCAAAATATCTACTTACTATTTTATTGTAGTTTAAAGAAGGAACATTTGAACAAAAAAGAGAACGTTTTGGAGCCTAGTAAAAGGG
The DNA here is from genome assembly GCA_029929735.1 of Mimosa pudica. NCBI lineage: Eukaryota > Viridiplantae > Streptophyta > Magnoliopsida > Fabales > Fabaceae > Mimosa > Mimosa pudica. The sequence continues at coordinate 7,701,108 of JAKELP010000029.1, read as the reverse complement.
TTTAAATGGGCTAGAGATAGAGGAAAAAAAAAGTGAGGTGTAGTATGCTCTGTGGGAATTGGATTTATTGTATTGCAAGTATATGTGGTAGCTACTTGTGGTCATTGACTACTATCCATCATTCATCATTCATATTAGCCTTCCATGCAACCCCCAAAGTCCCCTAGATTTGATTGTGCCATGCATACTAATGGGTGGAGAACTAAGAACTACTACAAGCCTATGGTGAGGTGGAATGCATTGAGCCAAAGAGTGATTAAAAAGACCCTAGTTAGGCATTATTCCTAACTTGAGAGATTGAGTGCAAACACTTATATCCGGTGAGGAGAAAAATCTCTTTTAGCATTCCCTCCTAATTCTAGTTACTTGTTAAACTTGTTTCCACTCTGCCTCCTTAAATTTGGCCCATGTGATAATCTAGGGAAAGGTTCAAAAAGGTCAACTTGTATACAATGACAATTCCAATTGCCTTCAATATGCTTAATGATCAAGTTAGACTTTTTGAATGACTTTGACCGGAGTTCAAAGATTAAGTGTGGGGGATTTGATTGGACCTAAATTTATATGTTTAAGCATGTGCATTTGAGCTTAATTAGTGAGGTTTAATTGTTATATTTGATCATTATTGGTGATTTTATGTGCACATGCTTATAGGTGATTATATGGAAAATCCTAGCTTAATTATTACTTGCATTTTAAGTAACTAAGGGTATTTTGGTCATTTTTGACTATGTGGTGTTTTTCTCTTGTAGGGGGGTCCCACGTGGGCCCCACAAACCCTTGGGATGACTTGGAGTGCAAGGAATTGGCTTGGAAGGCAAGGCAAAGGAAAGAGACAAAAATTACCCCTTTTGTCAAAAACAAGGGATTTGCACATTTCCAAAAGGGGTAATATGGAGCCAAAAATTCAAATTCAAAGTTGGTGGCTTCATTAAGGGCAAAAAGGGGAACACAATGACTTGGAGAAAAAGGAGAGAACTTTGACAATGCACCTAGACCACATTAGGACCACATTCACTCACCTTTTACCTAAATCCCAAAACTACCCTTCCTTCCCTTTCATTACACCATTTCGCAAATCACTCTACATTAACCATCAAAATATCTTTTTGACAACTCACCACCACCATTTGACAACTCATCAACTCCTAATCACTCTCATTAACCCAAACTAACTTCATTTAAAACCCTAACCAACTTCATTTGTGACAACTTTTTCTCTCTCTTCATCTCATTTTCTCTCACTTTTCTCTCATCTTCTTCACCATTTTCTCACCAAACCTCTCGGCCTCTACCTTCTTCTCCATGGATTCTCACGCAAATCACCTTCCTTCCACCATCTCCATGTGTGGCTAGGCTTCTTCTCCTCTCCTCTCCAAGGAAAAGTGCTTGAAGAACACAAATTTGGCTTCATGACTTTGTAATTTTCCTCTTTTAGGTTTCAAGCTAGAGGTACATTTTTGCCTATGTATGTCCTAGATTTAGGCTTATATAGGTTAGATCATCTTCATTTTAGGTGTTCTACATGATTTTAGCTTGAGAACCTCTCTTTATTTGTTAAGAACATGAAAACCTAAGCTAGATTTTGTAGTTCCATATATGTTCATGTATGCGATTTGTATTCTTGAGTATGTGTGGAATGAATGTGTTTCCTAGGTGCTAGATTTAGTATTTAGAGTTGCTTTTGGTATGTTCTTGGCTTTAAAGAGCTTTTGGCTTGATTAGGTTAGTTAAATGCTTGTAGATTTCTTTGATTAAAGAAGTCTTAAGGATTTAACTAGTTTAATTAAGTGTGACAAAGTTGTGAAGCCTAATTAACCTAAGGCACTAAGTACTTGGAGAGGGAGGTGATTTCTAAACTTGACATCTTTACTCTTTAATTCAGCTAGTTGTTGTTTGTTAGATTAAATTTGTAGTTTGTTAAATCAAAAATCATTCTCAAACCTTTTGTTAATTTGCGTGACATTTGAACTTGGAACTTGCAAAATTTGAACCTAGATTGTGGAAAGACCTAGCTCACCACTACTACCTAGTAGTTGAGTTTAGAATTTTTGATTAACCTAAGAGGCGACAAATAGGTTAAATCAACCACGCGCCTCCTCTAGAGTATGAGATGGAAAGTAGGGGTAATGATGAGAGAGTAAAGTTTGTGGGTCTCACGATAAATGTGAGATGGAGAGAGAAAACTTGTGGACCCCGGGATATATGTAAATGACCATATTACCCCTTAACTTTTCAATTATTTACACCCCACTTTCTTTGCATTCTTCTAACCAAACAAGCCTTTACTTCTCTTTATCCCACAATCTCAGATTCTTTTCACATACCCAACCTCATTCTTCAAAGAAAGTTTCAATTTTTTTTTTTTTTGATAACTAGAAAGTTTCAATTTTTAACGATGTGGCAAATGCTTTTTTTATGGTAATGTTATTTTCTTTCATTTTAGCCCCATTTGGTCTTGTGGGTAGTTTCAAGATTCGTCCTTTTTTCTTAGTGTTTAGTCAGTAACTTATGTTTCAATCTTTTACCTTCATTATTCATTAGCCTCATTATTCAATCTTTCAAGATTCACGGCTAGTCCAATTGGTCATAGCTTCACCCATCACGTTTCCCCATTCTGTGGACCCCAGAACCAAATTGGTGAGTCACTTTGAAATCAATTCTTTGGGTTTTTGAGTTTTGCTAATGGATTGAGGTGAACTTGTTTGAGGAAGTATTTGAATTTTGAGGTTGCACTGTTTTTATTCATGAGTGGATAATGATAACAAGTGCAAAATGATAGTTTAATTTCCTCACATGTACCTTTATGTACTTAGCAATTACAATTAGTATGTTGTTCTATATATCATTGACATGAGTTTTGTCTTTTTATGTTTAGTAAGTGTAGCTTTGGTTTGCTATTGCTCAATGAAATTTGTGATATTCTCATAGAATTCGTTGATAGAGGGGAATGTAATTACCAAAATTGAAACATATGGATAAACTAATGAACACACATTGAGCAGCGATATGGCAATTAGCTTAGGTCTTTAATAATGTTATTTTAGCATGGTAATGAAGCTTTATTTGATATATGTTGGATTGCTTTTGATAGGTCTTTATATCAATGTTGAAAATTTCTCGCTATCTATAAGTCAGTGGCATGTTCAGCAATTGTTTACATTACAGAATTTACTGTCTTGCTGAATTTCTTTATTTGTCTCCATTTTTTTGGTGAGGTGGTTCGGGTGCTTTCTTATAATTAAACAGGATGGTTTTACAAGTGTGCTCATAGTTGGTTGCCCATTTCCTGAAATATTTTGAAATGTTAATTATTTAGTCCCAAAGAAGGATTTGTTGACATTTTACCTAAATTAGTATAATGTCCTTGATGCCTTTTGACACATTTGCAATTCTAAGCTAAGGAATTTCTTAATTCTACAAATGTACAGGATCAATTGGGAAGAGTGTATTTGCATTCAGGATTGTTATTCATAATGTTAGGGCTTGGTTCAGATGGTGTGCCCCCATTTGTCCAGTCAAGAACCCCACCTCCTGCCATGATGGGCTTCCTCATCTTCCTCTATCTGTAAGAGGTTATTCTTATGTAATCATGAAGTTAGGTCCACTAACCTTTACAAGAAAAGGCTTATCTGTCGCAAGCACCGTGGTGCGTTCAACTTTCATTGTACGTGAGTTCCCTATCTTCTACCTCTGTACTTTCTTTCGCTTTTAACATCATGGACATTTTAATTATTCTTGCATGTTGAATTTCGAATTGGAAAATATGATGGACTTTTTAAAATGCAGTTACTGCAAAACAATGAGAGCTAGCATACATCAATGCGAGATTCCATTATCTTGTTATTGGTCATATCCCTAATCGAATTGCTCTGATACCTTTAATGAAAGCAAATCAATGTGATTTTATTCAACCAAAGTATTTCCTCAAAAAGGGCTAAGTGCAATAAGGAGCACTAACACTCTATTTCTGTCCAAATACATTCATAACCTTCTCTTCTCCTAATCTCCTCTATTAATACTCAACCGCCCTCTCTCTTTTCCCCTTTTTCTCTTCCTTCTGGGTTCATGACTACAGTTTTCTTTAACTACTTCCGACGCATATTTAAAAATATCTTCAGCCACGCAGAGCCAATTTCTCACGTTTGTTGAATTCACATCAACCTGACCTCTTTTCATCCCATTCCCATCTGCCAATCTTATTGATACATCTTTAATTTTTGCTTACCATTCTATTAATTCACTCACCAGCAATCTGTTTCAATCATCAATATCGTCATTTAACCTTTTTATCTTTTTGCAACAGGTATTTTAACTTGTGTGTACTTGGTACAAATTCATATCTTAAAACTGTACGCCGTATTAGGTTATTTTCCGTTGTAGCTGCAAAAATAGTTTATACGTTTATCTTGGTTGGTTGATTTTAGCTAACTTTATTAAATTTATATCTCCACTTTGTGTGTTCTTTAGATAAACTAGTGACAAAGGATTTGAGTTGTCGTTCTGATAGCTGAACAAATAAATCATTGCAGGCTATGATAGTTAGAGGTTTTAAAGGGGACAGTGGCTCTCACAAGATCTACTTCTTGTCCGAATCATCTTTTGGCATGGCCGATATCTTATCGCTTTTGTGCTTGACAGTTCTCATCGGAGTAGCCCTCTTGCCTGAGCGCTACCTTGTCTAATATAGGTACATATTATTATGTTTAATCTTTTGAGCTTTGCAAGACTACTATATATACATATACTCATATGTATGTATGTGTGTGTGTGCATGTCATTTTCATTTCTAATTTTCTGGATTAGCTGGTGGAAAACGATTTCAAAGTGCATTTTCCTCTTATGGGGATGCCGGGATATCTATGTGCGTGCATGCATACATTCTCACCATTATTTGAAATATTTAAAATGTCACTTGCCTCGCATCTATTTACTAACACAATATTTCCTTTATTCTTTAGGAAGAGTTGATTCCAGTGTTATGGAGACGAGGGCCTTGAAAGGGCGTATGTTGCTCCCCAATTTTATATTAGGAAACTCTTTGACCTCTTCCATGATAGAACTAAAGGGAAAAAAAATAGAACACAGATTCTGTAGCTCTAGCCAGTGAGACTGTAAATATGGATATTTTCATTCATGCCTTTGTAATTGTTTTCAGTAAATTTTTATAGACTCAAATGAAAGGAAACTACTGACTCCATGACTTCCTAAATTACAGACACAGACTGTAAATATGGATATTTTCATTCATGCCTTTGTAATTGTTTTCAGTAAATTTTTATAGACTCAATTGAAAGGAAACTACTGACTCCATGACTTCCTAAATTACAGACACAGACTGTAAATATGGATATTTTCATTCATGCCTTTGTAATTGTTTTCAGTAAATTTTTATAGACTCAAATGAAAGGAAACTACTGACTCCATGACTTCCTAAATTACAGACACATGATCGCATGATATGACTTAACATGCCACTTACGACCCTACTATTGATAAAATAATTAATTAAAATTACCTACAACTGAATGGAAGACTCAACATCATACAATTGAATTAAAATAACAATAATAAATACATTAATTAAATCAGTAGAAACAAATCAACACGCTTCTAATCATCAACAACTCGTGCTCTTTTCTTCTTCCTTGTGTAAACACGCAACTATTTCTAATCAATGGTGATACATATATTGTCTGATGCAGATATTTTCTTTGGGGACATATCAGGTTGGCTAGGAATAGGAGAATTTTTAGGAGGTCCAAGACACTGAGCTGAATCACCTAATGAGAAGAGGTATACAAGTCAATGGTTTTCTTGAAACATACAACGGATAACACTAGCTGTAACACTGAGAATAACTGGTAAGGCCAAAAGTTTACCATCATTGTTACTGTTGGCTTCAGGCATCCGGTTGGCTTCAAGCATCCGGTTGGTTTTCCCAAGACCATGCTTAACCAAGAGAGCATTTACAAAGTGGATAAATGTTTCATCGAAAAATGTAATGATATCACTAAGTACTTGTGGTTTGTATTGTGGTTGCTTCTTATAGTTGCTAATGATCTTCTGAAAACTTACGTTTAGTTGAGGAATCTGCAAAAATAATCAAATGAGAACAGAGTCATAATCAACCAAAGATCAGTTTATTAAATATAACATGTATTTTTCAAAGTCAGACCTTTGTAATTCCATAGAAACAACACAAAATGATTTGGTCAATATGGCGGTTGAAGAAAAGTGATGTTCCTTGATCTAGTATCAGCTGAAAAAGAGAGTACACTTTCTTTCTTATTTTCTGAGACAATTGGAGCCTTTCAACCATGCCATTAATTCTAACTGCTGCCAACTCAACAATCTGAGAGATCCAAGTTCACACAAGATGTCAACTTATTGAAAATAAGGGGACAAAAATGAAACTTACATGAATAATGCAAATCTTGGTAAAACACAAGAATTATTATGGTGCAATACCTTTCCAAAGATGATATTGATTCCTGTTTTTGCAAAATTTTCCCCTGGCCTTGTTGGACTGCAAAGAGATAAGGTTTTTAATGCAGAGCACTAAATAAACATGATTGCTCATGCAAGCCAATGAATTTAACATATATATACCTTGCAAAAGCTGACTGTAATGGAGGGGGTATCACATTCCTATTTGGACCTGAAATGCATAGGAAAATGTTAACAAAGTTGTAAAGTCATGTATATATTCTCAACATAAAGTCCCCCTAAAATTTGCACACTACAGTACAAGAAGAATGCATGCAAAGCTAAAAATCTCAGATAGAAAGAACTATTACTTGGTGTCTCTTGCTTCTGTAAGGAAGGCCTTGCGAACACCTTCCAACAAGGGTAGTTAATATGTGCCTCAATTGCATCTAAGGAAGGTATCGGTTTAGCTAATAATCCGAGACGAGTTAGTTGTGAAAAGTGGACTGGTCTGAATACTGCTAAACAATCATACAATGTGGAACCCTTCTCCCATACCACACTCACTACAAAAAATGGGGCCCATTTCGGCGTTTTATAGGGCCTCGAATCGGCGGAATTTTCCGGCGGAATAGCGCTACGGCGTTTTGTCAAAACGCCTATAAATATGCCGAGGGAATGCGGCATCTCGGCGTTTTGGAAAACGCCTAGACGAGGGGCCAAACACCGGTATGAGGTTTCAAACAAAATAATATAATATTCGCCCACCGGCGTTTGGCCGAAACGCCTATGCGCGTATTATTTTATTATTACCTCATATAGGCGGAAAATAAAACGCCTATACGCAATATTTAATTATTATCGCCAACCGGCGTCTTGCAAAACGCGGGTATGCGTTTAATTGCGTTATTATTTTTATTCACGCATCCTGGCGTTTTGCCAAACGTCTATGTGCGATAAATGAAATAATATTTTTTTTTTCATGCACATAGGCGTTTTATAAAACGCCTATGTGCGGTATTAAATAATAATATTTCATACCGGCGTTTTGCAAAACGCCGGTATGTGTTTTCTAAAAAAAAATAAAAAACATTTTTCTTCCTGGTTGTTTAGAACCAGGAAGAAAAATGTTCATAAACATAAGGAATAATATGTTAATCCCAAAGTTACATACACATAAAATAATATATATAAACACATAGAATAATATATATAAACATAAGCAATAACAAGAGTAATTCATAAAACATGATACACAAATATATAAAATCAAAACAACAAGCAATATGTAAAAGAAAAGCAATAAGATCAGATCAACATTATAAAATCAAATATCACCAAAAAACACAAAATAAAAAACAACATCAGCAAAACTAGCCAAAAAAACAAAGCAACAACAACATTGAATGAGAGACGAAGAGAAGAAAAAAAGAAGAAAACGAGAAAATGAGCAACTTTGCCGAAGGAGGGAGGTGTGCTATTTATAGGGAACGGAGGTGCGTACCGGCGTTTTGAACACGCCCATATGCATTTTAATATTAAATAATGCATATAGGCGGTTTGCCAAACGCCTATATGCATTATTTACATTAAAATGCATATGGGCGTGTTGCAAAACGCCCATATGGGCGTGTTGCACAACGCTTATATGCATTATTTCATATTAAAATGCATATGGGCGTGTTGCAAAACGCCGGTACGGCTTTTTTTTTAAAAAAAAACTCCTCAAACAACCTACATTTCTTAAACGCGGAAAAGTAAGATATATTGGTTATAAATATGCGTCTAGAGCATTAGTCAGTTACCACATTCTTTGTCAAACCTCTCATTCTTTCATATATCTGTCGTTTTGTTGTGAAATAGCAAAAGTAATAATGTTGGATAAATCGTGGATCTCTTTACCCAGATCGTCTCCGCAATACTTGGTGGGGTTGAATCAATTTCGTTCTGGATTATGCTTTTATGCACGGTAGTGTTCGGGGTAAGATACGGTGTCCGTGTGAAAAGTGTAAGTTCGACAAATGGAAGACTCGAGAGGAGGTAGTTGTTCATTGTCTAGATAAGCAGTTTCCCAGATATTATGTCACTTGGGCGTTTCATGGAGAGGATGGATTACACGACACTACCGGTGATGTAGAAGTCGGTTCGAGTTCTCACGTTGGCCGAATGCAAGGCGAAGACAGTGACGATGACGGCGAAGGAGGCGGCCAGCCAACTAATCCGGGTAACAACACTGTGAGGGAAGCATTTGGTATGCAGGAAGCAGGCGCTGGCGGGGATGAAGTGGTGGACGGACCAGTCGCGGAGTACTTACGCACTGAGGTGGCCAGAGATTTCTTTGAGCTCATGACGGAAGGTGACAAACCGTTGTACCCAGGTATGTATAAATGTTTAATCTATTCTAACTGTTTAAGCGACTCAGTATCTCTGCGATGAAGTTCGTATATTATGTACGTGCGATGACAAACGATGTGTTTGCATAGGGAATGAAAGATACTCTAAACTGTCGTTTTTGACGAAGTTGTACAGTATTAAGTGTAAACGTGGCGCATCTGATGCGACCATGTCGGACGTGATTGAGCTGCTTTCAGACGCCTTTTATAACATTGGAACCGAGCTACCGTCGTCGTTCTACGAGGCAAAGAAAACAGTCAAAAAGATGGGGTTAGATTACATTAAAATCGATGCGTGCCTGTATGACTGTATGTTGTTTTGGGGCCCTGACGCAGCGTTAGATAAATGCAGGCGATGTGGCACTGCCCGATATAAGGTGGAGGGTGAAGGGCATAATAAGAAGAAGAGGCGACGTGCCATTAAGAGCATGAGATATTTTCCACTCCGTCCAAGGCTTCAAAGGCTATTCATGTCCCCGAAGATGGCTGAGCAAATGCGGTGGCACGCGACAGAAGCTAACCTAGACGGCAAGATGAGGCATCCTCGAGACGGTGATGCATGGAAAGCTTTTGACAGCGCATTCCCTGATTTCGCCTCGGAGCCAAGAAATGTCAGGCTAGACCTCACTTCTGATGGTTTCAACCCATTCGGCTCCTTCAACCAACATTACAGCGTGTGGCCAGTTGTTTTGATGCCATATAACCTCCCCCCATGGTTGTGCATGAAGTCCAGCTCGTTCATTCTATCAACAATTATTCCAGGGCCGACATCTCCTGGAAACGATATCGATGTGTATCTTCAGCCGCTGATACAGGAGCTGAACGAGTTATGGAGCGATGGGGTTGAGATGTTTGACGCCGCAAGCAAGATGATGTTCACACTGCGCGCCGCTGTGATGTGGACTGTTAGCGATTTCCCCGGACTCGGCATGTTATCTGGATGGAACACGTATACAGCGATGACATGTCCCTTCTGCAACTTGGACCAGGTGCCCCGCAGACTGCCGCACAGCAGGAAGTCATGTTTCATTGGTCATCGACGGTTCCTTCCTCCGGATCATCAATTCAGGCGGCAGAGAAAGAAATTCGACGGGACATAGGAACGGAGAGATCCCCCTCTACAGATGTCTGAGTTTGAGATCTTTGAGCAGATATGCGATGTGCAATGCGAATTTGGCAAGGACCGGCCACCGCCGGATGAAGAGGCCCCTAGCACTAGCCGCGGTGGAAGGCTGGCTCAGCGGAGGCCGCCGCCTGTGGCCCGTAGAACTGGCCCAGCACCTCAATGGAAAAAGAGAAGCATATTTTTTGTCTGCCGTATTGGAAGCACAACTTAATGCGCCACTGTTTGGACGTCATGCACATTGAAAAGAATGTCGGCGAGAATGTCTTATACACCATTCTGAATGAGGCAGGAAAGTCAAAGGATCATCTTGGAGCGAGGAAAGATCTAAAGGCCATGGGGATACGTCAAGACGCGTGGCCGGACGAGAACGATAAGTTTGCGCCGGCTCGGTTTGCTTTGACAAAAAAGAACAAGAGAGTGTTTCTGACCATGCTACGGGGTATTAGGGTTCCCGACGGGTATTCAAGTAACATCTCGAGGCGCGTGGACCTAAATTCGAGAGATCCTAAAATTTCTGGTTTGAAAAGTCATGACTATCACGTTTTGCTCCAACAGTTTCTCTCTCTAGCCGTAAAATACACTCTTCCCGAAGACGTGTGTATGGTGTTGGCCGACCTCAGTTTTATACTTAGGCAGCTGTGTTCAAGGGTGTTGGACAGACAAGAGCTCGACGAGCTACAGGCCAAAGTTGTTCTGATGCTATGTCATATGGAGATGATATTCCCTCCGTCATTTTTCACCTCACAGGTCCACCTCATTGTCCACCTTGTTGAAGAAGCAAAGATGGGTGGGCCGGTGCAATATCGTTGGGTGTATCCCATAGAAAGGTACGCTAACTAATTTCATCGTGTACTTCAGTATATAATTAATTATATATATAATTTCATCGTGTACTAATTTCACAGGTACTTGGGAAAAATGAAGTCGTTCGTTAAGAATAGAGCCGCGTCAGAGGGTTGGATTGCTGAGTGTTACATTGGGGACGAGGTTGTTTCATTTGTTGAACGATATTATGGTCAAACCATGCGCAATGAGCGTCTGCCTCGAGTTGACGATAACTCAAACCATATCAGCTCTAACACGTTGTTTCCCGCCATTGGAAAGCCAGTAGGAGCAGCGCAATTCCACCGTTTGAGTCCTGTCGAGATGTTACAAACACACAGACATGTCCTGACACGCTGCACTGCTGTGGACTCCTATCGAGAGTAGGTGCCGGCGGACAGCTTCAAATTAAATTAAAATATATCTTTATTGTTCTTAAAATATATATCTAATTATATACGTATACATTGTACCTTTCAGGGATTATCGGAGATATTTAAAGTGGGAGAATCGAGGACGACGGGGATCACTGCAGCTATGATTGATACTATGGTCCACCAGGGGTTCGCCGATTGGTTCACAAAAATAATACGCAACGAACCAAATCCGCCACCATCACTGGTGAATCTAGCTGCTGGACCTTTTGAATATGCGCAGAGATACTCTGCCCACAATGTCAACGGCTTTCACTTCCGCACTGTTGCTCGCGATGGCTCTCGTCTAACGCAAAACTCGGGTGTGTTTGGGTCATTTGAAACAAGGAGTTATGCTAGTAGAAATGATGCACAAGCGCGTTTAGGGGAGGTTCATTATTATGGCAAACTTGTTGATATACTTGTGCTCAACTACAATGGTGCATTCCCAGTTCCGCTCTTCAAGTGCGATTGGGCAGACACTAGGGGGAAAAGAGGCAAGAACGTTGACGTTCTCGGCATCACCTCAGTGAATTTCTCGAGACTCTTCCACACAGGGGCATTACCTGACGACGAGCCATACATCGTTGCTGACGAAGCGCAACAGGTTTATTATGTTCCTGATCCTAAAAACAAAGACTGCCACATGGTGATTCAGGTGAAACCTCGCGATGTGTACGATATGGGCGACGAGGATTATGACGCTACAACTGAGACAGCTCAACTGGTTGCTCCTAATAATTTGGAATATCTGATCCCGGAAGGGGATGAACCAGTACCAACTGTTAGAGAGCGTGAAGATGGTGACGAATGAAAGATTATTGTATATATAAATATGTAATCTTACGTTCTTAGATTTTACTGTTTTCATTAAGTAGTAACTATTTTACTTCATTTAGTTCAATTTTCTTTTATCATTTAATTAGTACGTAAACAAACTGAACAATAAAACTAGAACAATAATAATATTTTTTCAGAATTCTAAAAAAGTACAACAAAAACATAAAAGTACAAAGAAAATAAAAGAACAAAAAAAACCTAATCTACTCCTCATCATCATCCTCCTCCTCATCATCATCATCATCATCATCATCCTCCTCGATGGCGGGTTGTGGAGACCGTCGGCGGCGGCGACGGGATCGTGATGCGGAGGCTTGAGCCATGAAGAACTCCTCTTGGTGGCGCTTGAACTCTGCCGCCAACCGCTCCTCATGATCGCGCGCCAGCTGCGCCATCCGCTCCTCTTCTGCCCTCACCCAGGTCTGAAAATCGCGCATCATCCTCTCCTCATCTGCCTTCATGCGGGCCTCTCGCTCTGCAATATCTCGCTCGCGTTCCCGCAACCTCTCATCTAGCTGTCGGGCCTCGTATGATTGGCTCGCCCCAGAGGATGAAGCCTGGCTCCCACGGCTTCCGAAAGGAGGGAAGAGCTGAGTAGGTCTGGCTTCAAAGCCAAGGCCTGGAACGCGTCCCGCACGTTTTTGCGTCCCCAACTGCGTGTGGAGAGCAACGACCTCCTCATAGGGGCTCCCGCTCTCCCCATGCTGAGACTCGGGGGTCTCCCCAACTGCCTGTGCCTCGATATCAGCCTGCGCCTGAGCAACACTCCTAATCTCCTCGGCAGCCTTCCGGGATAGAGGCCTCCCGTCCGAGCTGGTGCGCGCTTGAATGATGAAATCTTTGAAGACGCCCTTCTTGATGCCCTTCGCCCTAGCCTCCTCCCGCTGAAATATGCGAATCGTTAAACTATGATCAGTATTATTATAACATAAGATATTAGATATAGAAAGAGTAGTGGATAGTTATATACCATCTCGTCATAGCGGACGATTAACGGTACGCTCCCAGTCGAGTGGCCAACCTCTTGCTGTGCCCGAGCCTGTTAACCGCGCCTTTCCCTGGCCCGCCCCAGCTCGCCCATCCTCCAGGCGATGTAATTCTTCCACTGCTCAGGGTCAACTCCATCGGGCACGTCTGCCTCCACCGCCTCCCTAGGCTTAGTCCCCATCCTGGACTTGAGCTGGTACAACTTGTTTCTCTCATCCTTCCAATTATCCCCGACCATCCTTTTCGCGAATTTCTTGAGGTTCAAGCTGTCGGGGACCCACCACTTGCTCTGCAAAAGAAATTTTTTCATATTTAATAATAGGTATAATAACAATATACGTATTATAATATTTTGAAATACGTATTACCTTAATAATCTCCCAAGCCTCCTCTTTCCGGCTATCCGGAACTTTCCTCCAGCTGGTCGGGTCGATCGGGAAACTTCGGAAGTCCTTGCCGAGCAGTCGGCAATGGCGGCGGAATAGAATGGCAGCGTCCGTTGTTGGCTGCCCGGTGGTGCTGTAATATGGCAGCTCAATCTTCTCATTCGACGGAAGCACATGCGCCTGCTTCGCCGTCAACCTCCTCCTGGTGACAGTGCCAGTGGTATCTGTAGGTAAGAAAAATATATTAGATAATATATATTGTAGAAATTAAATTTGTAACTATTAAATAATATCAAATTCAATTACCTCTGACATCCACCAGCTGACCAGTACTCGAAGACTTCCTCCTGCGCCGCATTTTAACCATAATTTCCGGCACCGGGATATCCCCCTCGCCACCCGCACCGCCACCGCCTGTGCCCTCCTCCCCCTCCGCCCTCTCCCTATCCTCATTCAAAATCTGATGCATGTCTTCGTAGCTGATGTTGACGTTCAAGTCTCTCCAGAGGTCGTCCTGCGTGACTCCTGGGTTACCACTAAACCCGAAAGGAGTCCAAGGTGGCGCCACAAGAGGGGTGCTCGCAACAGGGGTGCTGGCAAGAGGGGGGCTGGCGTACTGCAACACCTCTGGCGGATTAGGCTCCCGCTCAATCTCTAACCGGCGCTCTTCTATACGTCTGGCTTCTGCTTCGTCCCACAATCGCTGCTGTTCATCTCGCAATCGCTGATGCTCTTCAGGGTCTATGGGAGCTTTACCGGTACGTCGAGACATGATCTACCGAAGAAGGAATATTTAAAGGAAGAGATAAAGAAAAAAGATAATTTCTGTGGGACCCTCAGACTTTTTGACGTTTCGAAAACGCCAAAATGAACATCGGCGGTGCTTTTATAGGCGTTCGTTTGGCGGCGTTTCATTTCCATATACCGGCGTTTTGAAAACGCATATATGCGATTAAAATATTATTTTAATCGCATATAGGCGTTTCCTCAAAATGCCTATATGCGATTAAATATTATTTTAATCGCATATAGGCGTTTTGAGACACGCCTATATGCATTTAGTGCATTTAATATGCACTTAATGTGCATATAGGCGTTTTGTAACACACCGATATGCGCATAAAGTGCATATTAAATGCACGTTATGCACATAGGCGTTTGGCAAAACGCCTATGTGCGATTAAAATAATATTTAATCGCACATAGGCGTTTTGAGGAAACGCCTATATGCGGTTTTCTGAAGAAGAAAAAAACTGCCAGACCCCTCTTTTTTTAAATTTAAAAATCATACCGGCGTTTCCCATACCCAAAACGTCGATATGGAAACGCGGGAAAAAAGGCGGGAAGCGTGCGCCAAATTTATTGGCGTTTTCATATAGGCGCTTTGGCTAAAAACGCCGGTAGGCGTCTCATATAGGCGTTTTGGACTTAAACGCCAGTACGGTTGCGCCGGAATGACCCGTTTTTTTTGTAGTGACTCTCCAAAAGCCGTTCTTCCAATGTTTTGAGATGTTGCTTCAATTCTATTGGGAGAGAATCTTCATGTTTCAAAAAGCCTCCTATCACCAAGATAAGGTCAAAAGCTGTGATTCCAGTCCTTTCAAATACTGCAGTAAGCGAAATGGTGACATTGTTGTGTGCTGCCAGCACTATTAGTGCAGAACACACGAGCATGCATCGATGGAACCTCTCACTAGATAACAAAGGTGTTAAGTTGGTAGCTTTATATATTTGGATCTCCTCTCTACACAGACACTCCTAAACCCTATAATATAAGTTGAGGGCTTCCTGTTTGCGTCGTATAGCCCAAAAACTATCCTCGATGCTTGAAGCACTAATAGGAAATATGGCCCTCAATATAATGTTTGCCCTACCCTCCACATCACTTGTCATGTCCCTATCACATGATGCTAGAACTTTCTTCAGCTGAGGTGGAGGGATTCCTGGAAGTGGGTAAATGACATGACGAAGCCAGTCAGTAGGGGTTTGAGACTCGATTGGATTAATGATATTTGGATAATGAGTAGCCAACGAATCAAATTTCCGCTGGAGAAACATGAAACATACATAAAACATGTTTGCTTATTATTATTATTATTATTATTATTATTATTATTCATTCTCTCACACAACATAAAATAGTAGACTAGAGAATTGAAGGAACTTCAGAGTTGTTCATATTACGTACCTTCACACCGCTTGCTCCAGATAAGAGTCGTGAAGTGAATGACGTGTTCTTATCATTCTTACGAATGACGTCACCGTAATATTTCTCAAAGGTATTCATACGCACTGGTGGGGATGGTTTCTTCATTAGATTATTAAAGTAGGGCACGTTGTTTTGAGTTACCAACAACACTGGAAACAAAAGAAAAAACGGCATCAAACAAAGAAACAAAAGATCAGTATAAAAGCATCATGATGACATACAAGATATGAAAAAGAGCTAGATTTTGATGGTATGGGACATACATGTGTTGAGAGTACTGTTACGACTAATTCAACAATTCATATTTGGTTATATCGCGCCTAATTAAACCTCTTAAGGCAGTGCCTAATTATTTGGCCTAATTATTTGGGTTAGTTCTTATTTTTCTGTTGTCTTTTTTCTTTACCAGGACTATTTTTCTGTTGTCAATTAATATAAACCACGTCTAATTTACTTCATGTTTTGGTATGGTTATTTCACGGCTAATTTTTTAAATTTTTATTATGCTTTTTTTTGACCTAGTAATGTGGAGTACTTTTATTTTTGTGTATTTCATATTTCCTAAAAATATGATATTATGTTTCTAGTCTATATATATTGTATAATCTTATTTGGGTTCTTGTTGAGGTTGTTAAAATATAAAAATATATTGTACAATATTTTGGCCAAAACACTTGTAAAATATAAAAATTTTTTTTTTTGGTCACATTAAAATATAAAAACATTGAAAACATGAACTAAAAATATTTTATGCATTAGTTCCTACTTTTCGGGTGCCAATTCAATTTAAAAAATGCACTTCTTTTTTTATCAGAAAAAAATGCACTCATCCCTTATGTGTTAACTAAGAATTTCTCATGGTCAAGGATGTACATGTGTATAATTTCTCGTGTCAAAATCAATTTAAGAAACCACCTCAGAAAAAAAGATAGAGACAAGCAACATGAAAAGAAAAGAACTTTATATGTACATCTGTATATTTTCTTTGAGTATTTCCTCCCCTAGGATGTGGCAATGCAAACGGAGAAAGGGAGTAACATGAGGATCAACATTTTATTTATTGTTTTTGTTTTTTTGAAAAACATATTGTTGGTTTAGAGGGCTTACATGGTTGGCTCGTGATCTCTGATTCCTGTAAAAACCTCCAAAATCGAGGCTCAGCCCTCTAAGGAAGCAAAAGTGAGTAAGAAAGCGGAAGAAAAAAGAGTGAGACTTTTTTTCTCTTGATAACGGGTGATTTTCTATCAAAAATCATCAGTGTATGCCATTTTTATATAATATAGGGGGAAATATTTTCCTGCAACGCTCATTGGTGGACAAGGCGTTCACTTGGATCCGGATCTACTTTATTCAATATTTAATTATGAGCAATTAAATCCCAAGTTTATCTACGTATGGGATTTATTGGAGATTTGAATTGGCCGTATTTTGTCTATTTTTTTGTATAAGTAGTTTTGTGTATTTTTGAAATGTGTGTTTTTTTATATAAGTGCCTAATTATTTGAGTTAGTTTCTCTTTTTCTTTTGTTAAGTAATTTAAAAAAACACGTCATCCGTTATGTGTTAATTTATGGTTGGTCAAATCATAATCAACAAATAGAGTTATCCAAAAAAATCAACAAAGAGAGAGATTCTTATGTGAAATTTTTAATTTATGGTTGGTCATCAATTCATTATGTGCACCACGTCATTTTTGTGGTCTGACCATGACCAATTACAAGTAGACACATATATGGTTTGATGTTTGATTTTTAACTTGACTTGGCACCCTAAAACTAGGATCCAACCGAAAAAATTAAATATCATGTTTTCAATGTTTTTTTATTTTACAATGTAAATAAAAGTGTTTTCAAAGTTAGTTGACTTTTTTGTGCCACATCAAATTAAAAATAACACGTCACACCGTATGTGTTTATTTGTGATTGATCAGACCATAAATGACATGGTGCACTGGGTTCACGCACGAATTTCTCAAACAAATAATTTCAGGGAGAAAAAAAATCAAAAACTAACAATTGACATAAACAATTTGTTAAAATGTGTAATTTTGAGAGCACTATATCTAAAAAAATCTAAACTACTTAAATTGAATTCAAGTAAAAATTGTTAAAATGTGTTATAAAAAATTGTTAAAATGTCTTAAAATTATTATTAAAATTCTAAATAAAAATTCACATTTTATTTTATTTATGATTAATGAGGTTAAAAATTCTGATTAAAATTCTGATGATGCTTCCACACCTAAAATTCTGATTAAAAATCCCTAAAATTTAATTAACTTCCCTTCAATGTTTATGCCAGTTGTTAGTTTTTGATTTTGTTTTTCTCCCTAAAATTCTGTCGTGTAATTTTTAATTTGATGTGACACAAAAAAACTCAACTAACTTTGAAAAACATTTTTTTATTACATGAAAAACATTTTTATTTACATTGTAAATTGTAAAATAAAAAACATTGAAAACATGATATTTAATTTTTTTCGGTTAGATCCTATTTTAGTGTGCCAAGTCAAATTAAAAATTACACATCAGACCGGATGTGTCTACTTGTGATTGACCAACAAAAATGAAGTGGTGCACCAGGTTCACACAAGAATTTCTCTATTTGTTTATTTATTTTGGATAACTTTTTTTATTGATTTTTTGTTGAATGTTTACTAATTTAGTAGTCAATTATAGCAAATTATTGCATTAATAATATTCAAGATCCATTTATTTTAGATCGAATTTCTGATAAAAAAATTTATTTTAGATCGAATTAAAAAATACTGATAAAGAATTTCGGAACTTTTAAAACTGAATCCAAACGAAATGAAAATTAATAATAAATGAAATTCAGAAAAGGTAAATTGATTCTATTTGAATTGTTTTTTAACTTTAAATAATTAGTTAACCATGTGTCCAATGATAATGTGGCAAGTGGTCTAATAAAAATGTTGCCTTCACTTTTAGTATATATAATAAATAAATATAAAATATACAAAAAAAAATAAAAGCACTCAATATTACTAGGTCATAAAAGCATAATAAAAATTCAAAAAA
Source organism: Mimosa pudica (assembly GCA_029929735.1). Lineage (NCBI taxonomy): Eukaryota > Viridiplantae > Streptophyta > Magnoliopsida > Fabales > Fabaceae > Mimosa > Mimosa pudica. The sequence continues at coordinate 7,682,462 of JAKELP010000029.1, read as the reverse complement.
TTTAGCCGTATAATAAAGAAATCAATATATGAATTGAATTTGTGGTTTAATTTTCGTTCACCTTAAATTAAATGAATCAATTTTAGAATCTCCTCAGCCTCTCCCATTTACGTTGGCGGTCAAATTTTCTGATCAAATAAAAAGTTGGCAAATATTAATTCATTTAGGTTGATGCATGCAAGTGAAAGAAATATATTTTATGAGTTAGATACTATTTTTCGGTCAATAAATATATTTTTATTTCCTAATTGTATTTTTTTGGTCGAGATTTCCTAATTGTACGAGTTGGTCAATTAGTAAAACACATTAATCGCACAATTGTAGTGAAATAATTATCAGCATAATTCATCTCTCATTTCTCAAAATCCACAACTCAAATCCATTAATAATCGAAAAAGGGACAGCAAACACGTGCCCTACCATTACAGTTTAATTTGACGTGCTTTTTTAAATTAAGGACAACAGAAAAATAGGAACTGGTTTATCAAAAAAGAAAAAGAAAAATAGGAACTAACCTAAATAATTGCCTTCACAGGTTTAATTAGGCGGGGTTTAACAAAATTTGAATTGATTTAGCTACTCTCAAGTCTCAATACATGAACGTCCCATACCATCAAAACCCAGATCTTTTTCATATCTTGTCATCAAAACCCATACTTTAATAATCTAATGAAAAAACCATCCGCACCAGCCCGTATGAATACCTTAGAGAAATATTACAGCGTCATTCGTAAGAATGAAAAGAACACGTCATTCGCTTCACGACTCTTATCTAGAGCAAGCGGTGTGAAGGTACGTAATATGAACAAATCCAAAGTTCCTTCTCTAGCCTACTATTATATGTTGTGTGAGAGAATGAATAATAATACTAATGATAATAATTATGATGATGATGATGATGATGATGATGATAAACAAATATGTTTTATATATGTTTCATGTTGCTCTAGAGGGAGTTTGATTCGTTGGCTTCTCATTATCCAAAAGGCATTATCCCAAACACTCCTCGGAGAACCCCAGCTGAGTGGCTTTGTCATGTCATTTGCCCACTTTCACCAAACCCTCCACCTCAGCTAAGGAAAGTTCTAGCATCATGTGATATTTACATGACACGAGATGTGATGTGTAGGGCTCACATTATATTGAACCTTATATTTCCTAGTAGTTCTTCAAGCGTCAAGGATAATATTTGGGCTGCTAAACGGAGAGTGGAAGCCCTCAAGTTATATTATAGGGTTTTGGAGCATCTGTGTAGAGATGAGATTCAAATATTTAAAGTTACCAATCTAACACCTTTGTTATCTAGTGAGAGGTTCCATCGATGCATGCTTGCGTGTTCTGCAGTAATAGTGCTGGCAGCACACAACAATGTGACCATTTTGGTTCCTTCAGTGTTGGAAAGGGCTGGAATCACAGCTTTTGACCTTATCTTGGTGATAGGAGGCTTTGTGAAACATGAAGATTCTCTCCCAAAAGAATTGAAGCAACGTCTGATAACATTGGAAGAACGTCTTTTGGAGAGTGTGGTATGGGAGAAGGGTTCCACATTGTATAATTGTTTGGCAGTTGTCCGACCAGTCCTCTTTTCACAAGTAACTCGTCTCGGATTGTTAGCTAAACCGATACCTTCCTTAGATGCATTAAAGAAGCATGAGACACCAAGTAAAGGTTCATTCTTTTTTAGCTTTTTAGCAGTGCTTGCTTTCTTTATGTTGAGAATACATGACTTTATAGCCTAGCTAACATTTTCATATGCATTTCAGGTCCAAATGGGAATGTGGTACCCCCTCTTTTGCAGTCAACTTTTGCAAGGTACATGTATATTGAATTTATTGGCTTGCATGGGCAATCACGTTTATTTAGTGCTCTACATTAAAAACCTTATCTCTTTGCAGCCCCACAAGGTCAGGGGAGAATTTTGCAAAAACAGGAATCAATATCGTTTTTGGAAAGGTATAGCATGCACCTTAATAATTCTTGTGTTTGGCCAAGATTTGCATTATTCATGTCAGTTTCATTTTTGTCTCCTTTATTTCCAGTAAGTTGACATCTTGTGTAAATTTGTATCTCTCAGATTGTTGAGTTGGCAGCAGTTAGAATTAATGGCATGGTTGAAAGGCTCCAATTGTCTCAGAAAATAAGAAAGAAAGTGTACTCTCTTTTTCAGTTGATACTAGATCAAGTAACAACACTTTTCTTCAACCGCCATATTGACCACATCATTCTGTGTTGTTTCTACGGAATTGCACAGGTCTGCCTTTAAAAAAAGATGTTCTATTTGATAAACTGATCTTCGGTTAATTATGACTTTGTTCTCATTTGATTATTTTTGCAGATTTCTCAACTAAATGTAACTTTTCATGAGATCATTAGCGACTATAAGAAGCAACCACAATACAAGCCACAAGTATTAGGCGATATCATTACATTTTACGATGAAATATTTATCCACTTTGTGAATGCTCTCTTGGTTAAGCTTGGTCTTGGGCAAAAAGTTACCAAAGCCAAACAGATGCCTGAACCGAAAAGTAACAATGATGGTAAAATTTTGGCCTTACGAGTTATTCTCAGTGTTACAGCTAGTGTTATCCGTTGTTTGTTTCAGAAAAACATTGACTTGTATGCCTCTTCTATTTAGGCAATTCAGCTCAGAGTCTTGGACCTCATAAAATTTCTCCTATTTCTAGCCAACCTGATATGTCCCCAAAGAAAATATCTGCATCAGACAATAAATATGTCTCACCATTGAGCCCCACCAAGGTAGTTTGTTTCCTTTTTGTTTCTCTGTAAAATTTTTTCTCCATGCATTCATATAACTTAACGACATTATCGAACCACAGCAGGATTTACTTCCTTTGACTTATAATGGGTCTCTCACTTAGATCTTTTGTTAGTTATATCCATATCTAGTCACTGCAACAATGAAACCAGAATCACCAAAACTATCGTGTCCATTTTTATAGTAATGTTAAAATTTATAAATTTTGATTAAAATGGTTTATTTTTCCAAGTCCTTGATGCATTACTGCATGTCTTCAATTATTTTTTAAGGCCTCAAAAACTGTTTTTTGAGACTTGATCGAGATTATCTATAGAATAAGAATATTGAATATACTGTTATTGTGCCCAGAATTCTAGCAGCAGATATACAAAATGGAATGATAGGATGCAAAGCCCAAAACCAATGCATGATTACAGGAGGAAGAAGAAAAGAGCACGAGTTGTTGATGATTAGAAACGTGTTATTGTTTTAATTCAATTGTAATAATGTTGAGTCTTCCCATTCAGTTGCAGGTTATTTTAAGTGGTGGAGTGGTAAGTGGCATGATAAGCCATAAATCATGCAATCATGTGTCTAATTTAGGAAGTCATGGAGTCAGTTGTTTCTTTTCATTTGAGTCTATAAAAACTTGATGTAAACACTTACAAAGGCATGAATGAAACTATCAATGTTTACAGTCTCATTGGCTAGAGCGACAAATTCTTTGTTTAAATATTTTTGTTTTCCTTTAGTTCTATCATGGAAGAGGTCAAAGAGTATCATAATATAAAATTGGGGAGCAACATACGCCTTTCAAGGCACTCATGTCCACAACACAGGAATCAACCCTTCCTAAAGAATAAAGGAAATATTGTGTTAGTAAATAGATGCGAGGCAAGTGACATTTTAAATATTTCAAGATAACGGTGAGAATGCATAGGAATTGGAATTCCAATAATTGTTTGATTAGCAATTAATTTGTTTCTATTTGTAGGTTTGTCTATTTGTTTTAAGCCTATTGGTGGGTCCTTTTAAGGCTTATCACCATAGGGGATTCTTGTGGCCGTGGCTCTTCTATGCTTTTTCCCCCCTTTTTGTTTGTTTCATTTTAAATAGTACTAGCGGTATCTCCCGTGCTTTGCACGGGGAACAATTTTTTTTCAAATTTGCACTAAAAAAATATATGCTAAATTTTTTTAACTAAAATATCGGGTGAAAAAAATCATATAATAACTGAATTTTTTTAAAAAAAATTTTTTTTTAAAAAAAGTTTTTTTAAAAAAAAAAAATAAAAAAAAAGTTTTTTTTTTAAAAAAAAATAATATAATATTCCACCAAACACTGTTCATAAGGAACAGTGTTTGGTGGAACACTTTTATAGTTATAAATGATCATCATGGTGTGATTAGTTTAATTAGTGATTATTAATTATTTAATTTTTTCTTAATATCATTATTATCACCATCACCTTCTATCTCGTAACAGTAGTTAATCTAGCACTATTGTTGCTATTCCACATCCTAATTTTTTACTTAACGGCTCGGATTCAATTATTAGGTGTAAAACAACCTTATTTAATGAATGTGTAAAGGAAAATAAAAATCAACTGATATAGACCCAACCGAATTGGGCTATATAAGGATACTCAAACTTTTTTAATGGTTTGAGCCGCTCATTTCTTTGAGCAGCTTTTGGATTGGTATGAATTCGCTTTTGGACCATCAACCTCTATTGGGTCATAAGCTGAACCGAGTATAATAAGAACCGCCCGCGTTCTGGTAAATCACCTATTTTAGACTCAACCTTCTCTTTACTTCATGTTATCCTCATATATACCCTAGAAAAAATGGTTTTCACTGTTCACTAAGACGTCATCCCGGTGACCCCTCCTAACTATATTTGTGTATTTATTTTTTAATAATTCTCATGTCACCGGTGACCCCTCCTAAATATTTAAGATATATCTTAATTGCTGGAATTTAAGACCACATGTCAATCTAGTAAAGCGTGCCCCTACTAAATATATTAATTGAGCTATCACCTTGCTGGCTGATATGAAACAATGTTTAAGTAGGTAGAAGAAGTAGCAAAATAAAATAGGAATACTATAAAATATAGGAACTTCACAGATCTTTTATTTTAAAATCATTTTGATCAGCATATACAAACTGACACAACATGAATACTAAACAATACATGCAACATTGGACTCAAATAATGATCACTCTATTTTTAGTTTTTATACAGCGAAGGATTAGTCTCACTTGACACGCAGGTGGAGATACCTTTGGGTAATAAAAAATGAAATGATTACATGATAAAATAATGTGCAAAGCAATATCTTAATTCTTGACTTAGCTTGAATTATTAATCGGTATTTAAAATATCGGAAGTGGGTGGACATAATTGTCTTATAGACAAGATTTTATTGGTTAATCATTGGATTTATTATCTTCCTAATATTGGCGAATCCAAGTTTCTAAACATATATTATAAACACTGTGGAATCCTTTATTAGCTTGATAACAATATATGAAATATTATATATAGGGTAATAATGTGCAAAAATACTCATGCAATTGTGGTAAAGCCGCAACAAACACCATGTAATTTTTTTGGAGTAAAATGACATTTCGAACTGGGGCAAAATAAAGTAACCGTGACAATTCATAAAATCATGAGTGGTTTTGAAATATTATAGTTACTTTACCCCAAAAAAATTACATGGTGTTGGGTGCATTATGCCACAATTACATGATAATTTTTGCACTTTAACCCTTACATATTAGTAAATACAAGAGTTAATAATTTTCAAATATGAAACAAACACTTAGCTGACATAGAAATTGCTATCACGCACACATATACATGCATGAATTATTCATCATATGAAAATATGTTAATACTATAATATAACGTGCAATTTGTTTTCACTTTTCAATAAATTAAACATATTACTTTAAAATAATTACATTCAACTAGTTAAGGCTAATAAACAATTAGTTTTTGGCTAAAACTACAAACCCTATAAGTTAAAATTTAGGGTTAAGGTTCAAATTTAACGTTCAACTATTAGAAAAGTTCATTCAATATAAAAATAATTTCGAGTCCTAAATCTAGCTTTCATCAATTACAAAATGGTTCAAATGTAGCAATTGCATCAATTTTGACTGGTTTGATAATTAATTTTGACCTGATCAGGCCACGCCAGCTGCAACGTCGTCTTATTTGGCCACATCACCTTATTAGGCCATGTCACTTGCCACATCATCACCACAGATCTGAAAAGGGTTAAAATTCAAATTTAGCATTCAAATAATAGCAAAAGTTCACACAACATAAAAAAACAATTTTGGGCCCCAAATCTAGCACTCATCCGTTACAAAATGGTTTAAATTTAACAACTCCGTCAATTTTGATGAGTTTGACCATTAACTTTGACCTGATTAGGCCATGTCACTTGCCCGTCACCTTATCAGGACATGTCAACTACCACATCATCACCATCTTCACCACATCTCCTGTTTGTTCCTACTCTTCCTCGTCCCTCGCTCCCCTCCTTGTAGCATGTTTGGTCCTATTCTCCCTCCTCCCTTTCTCGCCTCTTCCCTTTCCTCGCCTGTTCTATCCCAAAACCACCATACCTCACCGTAGCTTTCGGATACTGTCACTTCCCTCTTCATCTTCTTCCATTCACTCCCTAACCCTTCCCTCGCCTCTTTGCCTGCTTCCCTTCATTCCCTAACTCGAAACCCCAAGGCGAGAGAGAGACCCCTCCCTGTTCCTTCATAATGTTGAAGTCTTTTTGGACGAATAAATGTCGATTAACGTTTTTTAATCCCATTGGAGATTTCCAGAATTGTTATAATACACACACCGATTGAAATTCTACAGAGGGAAGGGAAGGATGAGAGGGCCCTCAAAATTCTCATCAAAATATCTACTTACTATTATATTGTATTTTTAAGAAGGAATATTTGAACAAAAAAGAGAACCTTTTGGAGCCTAGGAAAAGGGTTTAAATGGGCTAGATATAGAGGAGGGAGAGAGTATGAACTAATAGGAAAAAGCAACCTTATGTGTTTTGTTGTCCATATATGGCATTTTAATTGAGAAACTTGAGGAAATAGATCTAAGGAAAAGATTTCATAAAAAAAAAGCACTGGAAAGAAAATTGTTTGACACCAGTAAATTTATTTTCGAATTATAGGTTACGATATTTTATTTCCGATTTAAAATTGCACATAAAAAATACTTGAGAGATGTGCAACTTTTTGGTAAACTTATGGAGGATTTATACCTTACCCTATAATTAGGCAATTTATACCATTGATTAACTTTAACTTAGACTTTTAATACCCTTTCAATAAAATCAAACCACAAAAGTTTTCATTCTGTTTTTGCCTAAACCACTCACTAGTCACTAGCAAATCACACACATTCAAGCTTATTGTCTTTGACTTGAGTTATGCTCCCAACATTGCCTAAAATTTATATGAAAAATTTAATGATATCACTAAGTACTTGTGGTTTTCATTCTGTTTTCCCAAGACCATGCTTATCCAAGAGAGCATTTACAAAGTGGATAAATGTTTCATCGAAAAATGTAATGATATCACTAAGTACTTGTGGTTTGTATTGTGGTTGCTTCGTATAGTCGCTAATGATCTTCTGAAAACTTACGTTTAGTTGAGGAATCTGCAAAAATAATCAAATAAGAACAGAGTCATAATCAACCGAAGATCAGTTTATTAAATATAACATGTTTTTTTCAAAGTCAGACCTTTGTAATTCCATAGAAACAACACAGAATGATTTGGTCAATATGGCGGTTGAAGAAAAGTGATGTTCCTTGATCTAGTATCAGCTGAAAAAGAGAGTACACTTTCTTTCTTATTTTCTGAGACAATTGGAGCCTTTCAACCATGCCATTAATTCTAACTGCCGCCAACTCAACAATCTGAGAGATACAAGTTCACACAAGATGTCAACTTATTGAAAATAAGGGGATAAAAATGAAACTTACATGAATAATGCAAATCTTGGCCAAACACAAGAGTTATTAAGGTGAAATACCTTTCCAAAGACGATCATGATTCCTGTTTTTGCAAAATTCTCCCCTGGCCTTGTTGGACTGCAAAGAGATAAGATTTTTAATGCAGAGCACTAAATAAACATGATTGCCCATGCAAGCCAATGAATTCAATATATATATATATATATATATATATATATATATATATATATATATATATATATATATATATATATATATATATATACCTTGCAAAAGCTGACTGTAAAGGAGGGGGTATAACATTCCTATTTGGACCTGAAATGCATAGGAAAATGTTAGCAAAGCTGTAAAGTCACATATATATTCTCGCAATAAAGTCCCCCTAAAATTTGCACACTACAGTTCAAGAAGAATGCAAGCAAAGCTAAAAATCTCAAATAGAAAGAACTATTACTTGGTGTCTCTTGCTTCTGTGAGGAAGGCCTTGCGAACACCCTCCAACAAGGGTAGTTAATATGTTCTACAATTGCATCTAAGGAAGGTATCGGTTTAGCTAATAATCCGAGACGAGTTAGTTGTGAAAAGTGGACTGGTCTAACAACTGCTAAACAATCATACAACGTGGAACCCTTCTCCCATACCACACTCTCCAAAAGCCGTTCTTCTAATGTTTTGAGATGTTGCTTCAATTCTACTGGGAGAGAATCTTCATGTTTCAAAAAGCCTCCTATCACCAAGATAAGGTCAAAAGCTGTGATTCCAGTCCTTTCCAATACTACAGGAAGAGAAATGGTGACATTATTGTGTGCTGCCAGCACTATTAGTGCAGAACACGCGAGCATGCATCGATGGAAACTCTCACTAGATAACAAAGGTGTTATGTTGGTAGCTTTATATATTTGGATCTCCTCTCTACACAGACGCTCCAAAACCTTATAATATAAGTTGAGGGCTTCTTGTTTGCGTCGTATAGCCCAAAAACTATCCTCGATGCTTGAATCATTAATAGGAAATATAGCCCTCAATATAATGTTTGCCTTACGCTCCACATCACTTGTCATGTCCCTATCACATGATGCTAGAACTTTCTTCAACTGAGGTGTAGGGACTCCTGGAAGTGGGTAAATGACATGACGAAGCCACTCAGTAGGGGTTTGAAACTCGACCGGATTAATGCCATTTGGATAATGAGAAGCCAACGAATCAAATTTCCGCTGGAGAAACATGAAACATACATAAAACATGTTTGCTTATGATTAGTATTATTATTATTATTATTCATTCTCTCATACAACATAAAATAGTAGACTAGAGAATTGAAGGAACTTCAGAGTTGTTCATATTACGTACCTTCACACCGCTTGCTCTAGATAAGAGTCGTGAAGCGAATGACGTGTTCTTATCATTCTTACGAATGACGTCACCGTAATATATCTCTGAGGTATTCATACGCACTGGTGGGGATGGTTTCTTCATTAGATTATTAAAGTAGGGCACGTTTGTTTTGAGTTACCAACAACACTCGAAACAAAAGAAAAAAAAAAGGCATCAAACAAAGAAACAAAAGATCAGTATAAAAGCATCATGATGACATGCAAGATATGAAAAAGAGCTAAGTTTTGATGGTAAGGGACATACATGTGTTGAGAGTAATCTTACGGCTAATTCAACAATTCATATTTGGTTATATCGCGCCTAATTAAACCTCTTAAGGCAGTGCCTAATTATTTGGCCTAACTATATGGGTTAGTTCTTATTTTTCTGTTGTCTTTTTTTTTTACCAGGACTATTTTTCTGTTGTCAAGTAATATAAACCACGTCTAATTTACTTCATGTTTTGGTTTGGTTATTTCACGGCTAATTTTTAAAATTTTTATTATGCTTTTTTTTTTACCTAGTAATGTGGAGTACTTTTATTTTTGTGTATTTTATATTTCCTAAAAATATGATATTATGTTTCTAGTCTATATATATTGTATAATCTTATTTGAGTTCTTGTTGAGGTTGTTAAATTTATAATTTGTAATGAGTTTCACTCATTGACTAACTCATAAAAATAGGAAATAAAAATATATTTATTGACCGGAAAATAGGAACAAACTCATACAATATTTGGGCCAAAACACTTGTAAAATACAAAAATATATTTTTTTGTCACAATAAAATATAAAAACATTGAAAACATGAACTAAAAATATTTTATGTGTTGGTTGCATGAATGACGAACATGACCGGGCCACCTATATGCCCTGACCATGTCCTAATTATTTGTAAGGCCAAAATTTTTTGCCTCAGATCCGGTCATGTCCTGTTTGGCCCGACTCTAAGATCGAGCCGGACATGACCGCAGGGCCACATAACGGACCATGATGGTCATGTCAAGCACAAAATGAGAAAATCTCGACCCCAAATTCAGAAAGAACAAAGGAAAAATTTGATCATCATCCATCAATAATAATTAAGAAGCATCAATGCAATGATAACTATAGTGAATCACATATAGCTACTAAAAAAAAAGGTTAGTGATCACTTTGAATATAGCTCTCGACAAAAAAAAAATCACTTTGAATATAGCACCAACTACTCTAAATTGAAAATTAAAGAGATAGTTGAGTGACTTTTAAATTAAGATGGTTAACTGAATATTAATAAAATGCAAATACAATTGTTAACATAACCTGATAACTTACTCTAGAGATATTAATAAACATTAAACATATAGGAAGCTATTATAATATAAATAAGCACAGAAAAAACATATAATAGAAAAATTAATAAAACATTTTTTATAAAAAAAATATTAATAAATAATAAAAAATTATAAAAATATTAATAAATAATCGGGTCTGGCCGCCCGATTGGTCATCGAGCATATGCCCTGGTCCTGTCCTACCCGATGGTCGGGTCAGTCATGTCCTAATATGGTTGGTTTTGGGCCAAATCGTGACGGACCATTTTTTGTATATGACCGGGTCGGGTCATGGCGGACAAAACGGACCACGTGCTTTTGTGCAGCCCTATAGTTCCTACTTTTCGGGTGCCAAGTCAATTTAAAAAATGTACTTCTTTTTTATCAGAAAAAAATGCAGTTCATCCCTTATGTGTGTTAACTAAGAATTTCTCATGGTTTGTTATAAAAAAAAAGAATTTCTCATGGTTAAGGATGTACATGTGTATAATTTCTCGTGTCAAATCAATTTAAGAAACCACCTCAGAAGAAAAGATAGAGACAGGCAACACGAAAAGAAAAGAACTTAATATGTACATCTGTATATTTTCGTTGAGTATTTCCTCGCCAAGGATGTGGCAATGCAAAGGGAGAAAAGGAGTAACATGAGGATCAACATTTTATTTATTGTTTTTGTTTTTTTAAAAAACATATTGTTGGTTTTGAGGGCTTACATGGTTGGGGTCGTGATGTCTGATTCCTGTTAAAAACTCCAAAATCGAGGCTCAGCCCTCTAAGGAAGCGAAAGTGAGTGAGAAAGCGGAAGAAATAAGAGTGAGGCTTTTTTTTCTCTTGATAACGGATGATTTTCTATCAAGAATCATCAGTGCATGTCATTTTTATATAATATAAGGCGGAATATTCACCTGCAACGGTCATTGGTGGACAAGGCGTTCACTTGGATCCAGATCTTCTTTATTTAATATATTTAATTATGAGCCCTAAATCCCAAGTTTAATTTATCTACGTATAGGATTTATTGGAGATTTGAATTGGCCGTATTTTGTCTATTTTTTTTATAAGTAGTTTTGTGTATTTTTGAAATGTGTGTTTTTTTATATAAGTGCCTAATTATTTGGGTTAGTTTCTATTTTTCTTTTGTCAAGTAATTTAAAGAAGCGCGTCATTCATTATGTATTAATTTATGGTTGGTCAAATCATAATCAACAAATAGAGTTATCCAAAAAAAATCAACAAAGAGAGAAATTCTTATGTGAAATTTTTAATTTATGGTTGGTCAATTCATAATGCACACCACGTCATTTTTGTGGTCTGACCAATTACAAGTAGACACATATGATCTGATGTTTGATTTTTAATTTGGCTTGGCATCCTAAAAATAGGATCTAACCGAAAAATTAAATATCATGTGTCCAAATTCCAATGATAATGTGGCAAGTGGTCTAATAAAAATGTTGTCTTCACTTTTAGTATATATAATAGATAAATAAATATAAAATATACAAAAAAAAATAAAAGAACTCAATATTACTAGGTCATAAAAGCATAGTAAAAATTCAAAAAATTTAGCCGTATAATAAAGAAATCAATATATGAATTGAATTTGTGGTTTAATTTTCGTTCACCTTAAATTAAATGAATCAATTTTAGAATCTCCTCAACCTCTCCCATTTACATTGGCGGTCAAATGTTCTGATCAAAGAGAAAGTTGGCAAAAATTAATTCATTTAGGTTGATGCAAGTGAAAGAAATATATTTTCTGATAAAAAAAAGGTGAAAGAAATATATTTTATGAGTTAGATACTATTTTTCGGTCAATAAATATATTTTTATTTCCTAATTGTATTTTTTGGGTCGAGATTTCCTAATTGTATGACTTGGTCAATTAGTAAAACTCATTAATCGCACAATTGTAGTGAAATAATTATCAGCATAATTCATCTCTCATTTCTCACAATCCACAACTCAAGTCCATTAATAATCGAAAAAAGTGACAGCAAACACGTGCCCTACCATTACAGTTTAATTTGACGTGCTTTATTAAATTAAGGACTACAGAAAAATAGGAACTGATTTATCAAATAAAAAAGAAAGAAAAACAGGAACTAACCTAAATAATTGCCTTCACAGGTTTAATTAGGCGGGGTTTAACAAAATTTGAATTGAATTAGCTACTGTACGTCCCATACCATCAAAACCCACATCTTTTTCATATCTTGTCATCAAAACCCATACTTTAATAATCTAATGAAAAAAATCATCCACACCGGTCCGTATGAACACTCCTCGGAGAACCCCAGCTGAGTGGCTTTGTCATGTCATTTGCCCACTTTCACCAAACCCTCGGCCTCAGCTAAAGAAAGTTCTAGCATCATGTGATACTTACATGACACGAGATGTGATGTGTAGGGCTCACATTATATTGAACCTTATATTTCCTAGTAGTTCTTCAAGCGTCAAGGATAATATTTGGGCTGCTAAACGGAGACTGGAAGCTCTCAAGTTATATTATAGGGTTTTGGAGCGTCTATGTAGAGATGAGATTCAAATATTTAAAGCTACCAATCTAACACCTTTGTTATCTAGTGAGAGGTTCCATCGATGCATACTAGCGTGTTCTGCAGTAATAGTGCTGGCAGCTCACAACAATGTGACCATTTTGGTTCCTTCAGTGTTGGAAAGGGCTGGAATCACAGCTTTTGACCTTATCTTGGTGATAGGAGGCTTTGTGAAACATGAAGATTCTCTCCCAAAAGAATTGAAGCAACGTCTGATAACATTGGAAGAACGTCTTTTGGAGAGTGTGGTATGGGAGAAGGGTTCCACATTATATAATTGTTTGGCAGTTGTCCGACCAGTCCTATTTTCACAAGTAACTCGTCTCGGATTGTTAGCTAAACCGATAACTTCCTTAGATGCATTAAAGAAGCATGAGACACCAAGTAAATGTTCATTCTCTTTTAGCTTTTTAGCAGTGCTTGCTTTCTTTATGTTGAGAATACATGACTTTATAGCCTAGCTAACATTTTCATATGCATTTCAGGTCCAAATGGGAATGTGGTACCCCCTCTTTTGCAGTCAACTTTTGCAAGGTACATGTATATTGAATTTATTGGCTTGCATGGGCAATCACGTTTATTTAGTGCTCTACATTAAAAACCTTATCTCTTTGCAGCCCCACAAGGTCAGGGGAGAATTTTGCAAAAACAGGAATCAATATCGTTTTTGGAAAGGTATTGCATGCACCTTAATAATTCTTGTGTTTGGCCAAGATTTGCATTATTCATGTCAGTTTCATTTTTGTCTCCTTTATTTCCAGTAAGTTGACATCTTGTGTAAACTTGTATCTCTCAGATTGTTGAGTTGGCAGCAGTTAGAATTAATGGCATGGTTGAAAGGCTCCAATTGTCTCAGAAAATAAGAAAGAAAGTGTACTCTCTTTTTCAGTTGATACTAGATCAAGGAACAACACTTTTCTTCAACCGCCATATTGACCACATCATTCTGTGTTGTTTCTACGGAATTGCACAGGTCTGCCTTTAAAAAAAGATGTTCTATTTGATAAACTGATCTTCGGTTAATTATGACTTTGTTCTCATTTGATTATTTTTGCAGATTTCTCAACTAAATGTAACTTTTCATGAGATCATTAGCGACTATAAGAAGCAACCACAATACAAGCCACAAGTACTAGGCGATATCATTACATTTTACGATGAAATATTCATCCACTTTGTGAATGCTCTCTTGGTTAACCTTGGTCTTGGGCAAAAAGTTACCAAAGCCAAACAGATGCCTGAACCGAAAAGTAACAATGATGGTAAAATTTTGGCCTTACGAGTTATTCTCAGTGTTACAGCTAGTGTTATCCGTTGTTTGTTTCAGAAAAACATTGACTTGTATGCCTCTTCTATTTAGGCAATTCAGCTCAGAGTCTTGGACCTCATAAAATTTCTCCTATTTCTAGCCAACCTGATATGTCCCCAAAGAAATTATCTGCATCAGACAATAAATATGTCTCACCATTGAGCCCCACGAAGGTAGTTTGTTTCCTTTTTGTTTCTCTGTAAAATTTTTTCTCCATGCATTCATATAACTTAACGACATTATCGAACCATAGCAGGATTTACTTCCTTTGACTTATAATGGGTCTCTCACTTAGATCTTTTGTTAGTTATATCCATATCTAGTCACTCCAACAATGAAACCAGAATCACCAAAACTATCGTGTCCATTTTTATAGTAATGTTAAAATTTATAAATTTTGATTAAAATGGTTTATTTTTCCAAGCCCTTGATGCATTACTACATGTCTTCAATTATTTTTTAAGGCCTCAAAAAATGTTTTTTGAGACTTGATCGAGATTAGCTATAGAACAAGAATATTGAATATACTGTTATTGTGCCCAGAATTCTAGCAGCAGATATACAAAATGGAATGATAGGATGCAAGGCCCAAAACCAATGCATGACTACACGAGGAAGAAGAAAAGAGCACGAGTTGTTGATGATTAGAAACGTGTTGTTATTTTAATTCAATTGTAATAATGTTGAGTCTTCCCATTCAGTTGTAGGTTATTTTTAAGTGGAGTGGTAAGTGGCATGATAAGCCATAAATCATGCCATCATGTGTCTGTAATTTAGGAAGTCATGGAGTCAGTTGTTTCTTTTCATTTGAGTCTATAAAATCTTGATGTAAACACTTACAAAGGCATGAGTGAAACTATCAATGTTTACAATCTCATTGGCTAGAGTAATAGATTCTGTGTTCAAAATTTTTTTGTTTTCCTTTAGTTTTATCATGGAAGAGGTCAAAGAGTATCCTAATATAAAATTGGGGAGCAACATACGCCTTTCAAAGTCCTCATGTGCACAACACTGGAATCAACCCTTCCTAAAGAATAAAGGAAATATTGTGTTAGTAAATTGATGCGAGGCAAGTGACATTTTAAATATTTGAAATAATGGTGAGAATGTATGCATTCCCAAAGATATCCCGGCCTCCCCATATGAGGAAAATGCTCTTAGATATTGTTTTCCACCAGCTAATCCAGAAAATTCGAAATGAAAATGACATGCAAACACATATACATACATATGAATATATGTATATATAGTAGTCTTGCAAAGCTCAAAAGATTAAACATAATAATATGTACCTATATTAGACAAGGTAGCGCTCAGACAAGAGGGCTACTCCAATGAGAACTGTCAAGCACAAGAGGGACAAGATATCGGCCATGCCAAAAGATGCTTCGGACAAGAAGTAGATCTTGTGAGAGCCACTGTCTCCTTTAAAACCTCTAACTATCATAGCCTGCAATAATTTATTTGTTCAGCTATCAAAAAGACAACTCATGAATTCTTTGTCACTTAGTTTATCTAAAGAACACACAAAGGAAGATATAAGTTTAACAAACTTGGCTGAAATTAACCAACCAAGATAAACGTTTAAGCTGTTTTTCCAGCTAGAACTGAAAATAACCTGATACAGTGTACAGTTTTAAAATATGAATATGTACCAAGTAAAGACAAGTTGAAATGACTGTTGCAAAAAGATAAAGAGGTTAAATGACATTGTTGATGATTGAAACAGATTACTGGTGAATGAATTAACAGTATGAAAAGCAGAATGATTTTTCAATAAGATTGGCAGATGGAAGTGAGATGAAAAGAGGTCGGGTTGATGCGAATTCGACAAACCTGAGAAATTTGCTCAGCGTGGCTGAAGATATTTTTGAATATGCGCCGGAAGTAGTTAAAGAAAACTGTATTCATCAACCCAGAAGGAAGAGAAAAAGGGAAACAGATCAACTCAATGTAGAAACATCTTTGTTAGTTCATTTAAAATCTGTAAACAAACTGCATCAAACATTCACTAGGTTGTTCAAACAGAAAGAAACAAATGGACTTCAGTCTAACCTATTTTATTCAGGACCAATCCCAACAGACTATTACAGTGACATGCTATAAGTATAGATTACAAATCATAAAATACTATCCCAAATATTTCATTCAGGATATCCAATATCCAATCATGATCCAGGTATATACATATCAGTGGCAACGGTTGATTGACAGCAAGCAATCTTATCTCACTAGATGGGGTTAGTGATAATGCTTAAACATCATATAAAATCTATGTTAAGCCTAAAGTCTCGTATTAGGATAAGTGAACAAGACAACTTTAGAAGACACCGACTCAAATGGTAAGGTAAAAAGGAAAAATATAAAACACAAAAAAACAGCAAGTTGCCTTCCACTTTCAGCTGAAAATTGAACCTAGAGAGCAAGAGCAATTAACATTTACTTACGATCAATTGTCTCCAAAACAGTTAGCTGTTTCCAATTTATCCTCCGTGATATAATCCCTAGAGCAACATTCCGCACCTGCAACGAAATAGAGAGAAGGGAAATCATAATTCATGAGTTTGGCCAAAATTAGTATACAAGTAAGAACCATAACTATTGAAGCTGCTATGGTAATGCGATATTTGAGTTTCCTTCCCTTGCAATGAGATACAACTAGTGCTGATTATTATATATTACTACCTCCGGTCCTAAATATAAGACCTAGATAACTTTTTTTTGCAAAGATTAAGGTTGCGAAATAGGTTATTAAATCATGACATATTTGATATCTTTTTAGATTATCCATTAGCTTATAGGTAAAATAAACTAGTTTAAGAGAAAAAATTAGGTAAATCAATTTATAATTAACTTATTTTTTGTTTTTTTTAGGATTTTTCAAAAAAGTCATCTAGGTCCAATATTTAGGACCGGAGGGAGTATTATATAATGCTTTAGACAGTTGTCACATCAAAAGTCAAAATGCTGTACCTATGCAGTAACAGAAACAAAAATGATATTGAAAGCTAAATGTTGAGACTAAACCTCACATTATCAAATAATATTGATGCAAGGATTTTCTCTTACCTCATCAAAAACTAGACTGACAAACCTCAAAGAGAGCAGAAGTGTAAGCACAATTTCTGACACCGAGACACCTATGTGTCTTAGAGGGAGCAAAAACCATCGCAGTGCAGATGCTAGTTGTTCGGGGGTTGTGGTTGCAAGGCAGAGGCTTGCACTTTGAAATACCTTTGAATTCAATTAAATAAAGTGCCCATTAAATGTATGTTAGCTTTCATTGTTTTGCAGTAACTGCATTTTAAAAAGTCCATCATATTTTCCAATTCGAAATTCAACATGCAAAAAAATTAAAATGCCAAAGATGTTAAAAGTGAACGAAAGTATAAAGGTAGAAGATAGGGAACTCACGTACAATGAAAGTTAAACATGCTGCGGTGCTTGCAACAGATAAGCCTTTTCTTGTAAAGGTTAGTGGACCTAACTTCATGATTACATAAGAATAACCTCTTAAAGATAGAGGAAGATGAGGAAGCCCCATCATGACAGGAGGTGGGGTTCTTGACTGGACAAGTGCGGGCACACCATCTGAACCAAGCCCTAACATTATGAATAACAATCCTGAGAGCAAATACACTCTTCCCAATTGATCCTGCACATTTGTAGAATTAAGAAATTCCTTAGCTCAGAATTGTAAATGTGTCAACAAGCATCAAGGACATGATACTAATTTAGGTAAAATGTCAAGAAATCCTTCTTCAGGGACTAAAGAATTAACATTTCAAAATATTTCAGGAAATGGGCACTTGAATTGGAAGAAAGGATATGTATGCAATAATAAAGGTGAAGGGGAGAGAAAACAGTGAACATCAGTAGAGCATCTGACAACACCATGGACCTAAAATTTATGATCAACTCACCAAATATGCATGTTATAAAGCAGTAAACAAACTAACTACATATGCATATTGCATAATGGCTTAAGTATAACCACCTCAGCTGGTACAGTGAACTTGGCACAGCCAATGATGTGTGTGTTGTGGATCTATCAACAACATAAGTTTATGAGCATCAAGACTAAATCATGAACAACCTACATCTTTACCCCCTAAGCCAGATGAGCCAATAGTTTCAATTTACTTACCATCCAGACATCTTTTGGCAGAGTCCAAACTGATAGCAGAGTCAAATATATAACTAATCCGAATCGCATGACTATATGCGATCTTGCTGGCAGAATAACCAAAGCCAAGAGCCATACCTGTAAAACTACCCTGCTTTAATTATAAGAAAGCACCCGAACAACCTCACCAAAAAAATGGAGACAAATAAAGAAATTCAGCGAGAAAGTAAATTCTGTAATGTTACACAATTGCTGAACATGCCACTGTGATTTATGGATAGCGATAAATCTTCCAACATATATCAAATAAAGCTTCATTACCATGCTCAAATAACTTTATTCAAGACCTAAGCTAATTGCCACATCGCTGCTTCATGCGTACTCATCAGTTTATCCATATGTTTCAATTTTGGTAATTACATTGTCCTCTATCAACGGATTCTAGGAGGATTCCACAAATTTCACTGAGCAATAGCAAACCAAAGCTACACTTAATAAACATAAAAAGACAAAACCTATGTCAGTGCTACGAGTATATAGAACAACATACTCTCTCTGTTCCTAAATATAAAAGTTAGTTGACTTTTTTGGAAAATCCTTAAAAAGCTAAACAAGGCAATTAAAAATTTATTATCCTAACTTTTTCTCTCAGTATGTTTATTTGACTCATAAACTAATATAGTAGTATAATCTAATAATATTCAAAATATGTTATAACTAAGTTGTCACTGCTAAGTACATAAAGGTATATGTCAGGAAATGAAACTATTATTTTGCAGTTGTTATCATTATCCACTTATGAATAAAAACAGTGCAACCTCAAAATCCAAACACTTGCTTAAACAAGGTCACCTCAATCCATTATCAAAACTCAAAAAACCCAAAAGAATTGAGTTCAAAGTGACTCACCAATTTGGTTCTGGGGTCCACAGAATGGAGAAACGTGATGGGTGAAGCTATGTACTGACCAATAGGACTAGCCGTGGCACCTGCAATCAATCTAAGAACGTTATGAGCAGCAAGAGCAGTGGTGGGTACCCACTTAGACCATTTTAGTGTGTCACCATTATCACTAGCTGAAGCTCTGACTTGAAGGCTAGACTTCTTGAGCAGCAAAAGGGAGGGTTTTTGTTGAAGGAATGGACATGGGGTTGGTCGAAATGTGGGGAAAGTTACAGACTTTGGAGGATGGGGAAGCCAGCAAAAGAAACGAGACATGGGTACAGTTCATGGGTAAGGGTAAAACTGTCAAAAAGAGGGAAATGAAGAAGAATATGTGTTGATTGATTGGCAGGGAATCTGAAGTTCAATACTACTACATGTTTTTCCTGAACAATGGGTATACATTAATCAAGCTAATGATTAGTGGGGTAATACTCCATCTCCATGTATTACTCAAAATTTTGTGGTTTAATTTTACTAAAAGGTAAAATAGTGTTGAAAGTCCATGCTAATCAACTGTTTAAATTGCCTGATTAAAGGGTAAAGGGGCAAACACCCATCTAACAAAGTGTGAGATGTCAATTGTTTTTTTTCTAGTACTAAAGTGCAAGTCAAATTCATTAATAGAAAAATCATTAAAATGTCCATCTTCTTCTTCCTCCACTTCATTAATGAAAAAATTAAAAAAATCCAAATGTTCATCTTCTCCTTCCTCCACTTCTTTTATAACTTTTTTCCGGGTAAAATCACACTTGATGAATGAGTTAGCTATGGATATGATACCGGAAAAAGACCATCCTTCTGAACCATATCACATCATACATATGATGAAATAGGAAGAATCGAGACGATGCAGGTCGCGAGAGCGGTACCAAGTCGAGGCAACCTTTGAATACTAGATACGCTGACATCTGCCACACGTTAAACCACCACCTCTTAGGCCCCGAATGACGATACATTTTCATTTGTTAATCTCTTCCATAAAGGAGCCGAATGAAACCAAGTTTCACGTTCGGTTTTGAATTAGAGACGTTCAAAATGATGATCTACTTTAGGGGCGTATTTGAAACGTTTTAGAAACTTTTAGCGTGTATTTGCACATTTATCCAATCCATGTGTTGCTTCCACAATCCAACATTATCTGACATATGGACTGAAGGAGATGACTTTTATCATCTAATTCAACGGAGGGGTAACATTAGTACGATATTTTATTTCCTTGATAAAATTGCACCTAAAAATATTTTAAGGGGATCTACAACTTTTGGTAAATTTCAAGAGAATTTATACCTTTACCCCATAATTATATAATTTGAAAAAATAGTTCGGTCTAATGTACTAGTTGAACTTGTTCTTCTATTCTCTCACACTTACCCTTGTTTGACAATTTAACTTGATCGTCTCGTTTGGTTGTATATTTGTTTATCCCTATATATTTTTCTTTTTTTTATATAATAAAAGAAAGGAAACTCTTAAACAGTACTAGCCTACATCAGTAGGCATATTACAATCATTCTCATCCCTAAAAACTCCACCACAGCCACCACCAAATTTGAAGCTAAAAGCTCTATCCACATTAAGTTTAAGGTATCCTTGCGTTGAGTTCTTCCAAGCCTCATTCTGTGACTGGACGCACACTGCATTCATACAAGTTCCTTTAATCATAATATTCACTCTATCTATATTGTTCAAGATTGCTCTAACTCTAATGAGGAGACTCTCATTAGTTTCTTCCTTTTATTCAAATATCTTGAGGTTCCTTCTCTTCCAAAGTAACCAACATATCGTTATGAATACCTCACTTCATCCATCTCTCTTCCAAGTACTCGAATTAAAAATATTAGTTCTTAGTCATTGGGGCAGGTTCATACAGAAAAAATTATTCTGTACATTCCTATCGATAAGACTTTTCCACAGCAATTTATAGTCCTTGCAATTCCTAAGAACTAATATATTTTTCTTTTATGAACAAATGAAAATTATAGTTCTTAGATTGAAACCTTTTTTGGTGCCAATAATTTCGAGGGAATTATGAGCTTGTAAGATTAGAATTATCTGCATTCCTATATTAGAAACTAGATATTAGTTACAAGCCAAAGCATTTGAAGTGGGCATTTGGTCTAGTGGTATGATTCTCGCTTTGGGTGCGAGAGGTCCCGAGTTCGATTCTCGGAATGCCCCTTTTGGATTTCACTTTACTTTTCTCACGCGTGTCTACTGGCTCACACTTATCTCTCTGACTTGGCAGTGAGCCAGTGACTGACTAATAGTGAAACTATACATATTAAGTAGAGTACAAATTATCAATCTATATATTTACTATTTAGCACAAATGAATCACAATTTATCAATCCATATATATATATATATGGTCACTCACATTAAATAAAAGAATGAAACAGAGGTGTAATAGGGAATTAATAATGAAAGTTGGCTCTAAATATAGCTTAGCTTAATTATAATATTCAAACAGAGAGCCCTGCATGGATAATTCCAGTGCATAACATTTGTGTTCCGCTCACTACTATTGTGAGAACCTCCAAAGAGCGCTGCAAAAATTATACACATTCAGTTATAATATATATCCCCAAGGCTTTGCCTTCAATATTAATCATCACTAAAGTAAATGATAAAAATTAAAGGCCTAAACAGATTCCTTTTTTCTTTTCAAATATGAGTTGGGATATATTGTGGTGTGGCAATGGATAATAATAATTATTTGAAGCACACCAAATTCAAATATTTAACAAGGGACAACTACTAATTAAGACAGTCCACACACACACACATGTAAGTATATGCATAAGTATATGTCAAACTGTTTGAATTCTCATTGTTGAATAAAAATAACTTCAATAGTGAACAGCATTGACATTCCTTAATCATTAATATCATGGTTAATGCAAAACACCTCACCTAAAACAAATCAATGTAAAACTTGAAGCCTATAACAAAAATTATTCACAAGCAACAAAAAATACAACCCATTATTCTTATAAACTCCCATTGAATATGCATATAATATGTGTAATTATCATGTAATAATTCTAAGTTACACTCACACAGAGATAATTGAGCTTAATCAAGTAGTCTTTTGAAAGTTGAGTAAAGGCTATTTTAAGGAACTTACCAGATTAGAGTCAGTCCAGCCAAGTTGTATCTCTTTACAAGCCAATCTGCAAAATGATGATGAGAGTAATTGATTGATTGAAGCATATCCATATAAAAATGACCAAGTGAATGAAAACATGTGTGTGTGGATACAATAATACTCCCTCCGGTCCTATATATAAGACCTAATTGACTTTTTTCTGGAAAATCCTTAAAAAAACAAAATAAGTTAATTATAAATTGATTTACCTAATTTTTTTCCCTTAAACAAGTTTATTTTACCTATAAACTAATGGATAATCTAAAAATCTATCAAATATGTCATCATTTAATAACCTATTTCGCAACCTTAATTTCTCCAAAAAAAGTCAATTAGGTCCTATATTTAGGACCGGAGGTAGTATAAAAAGAGTAATTTGTATAAGTGATTGACCCCATGGCAAGTAAAGTGAGAGCCCAAGATGTGAATGAAGAAGTGGCAGCTGAATATAAGCTAGAGATATCCCAAGAGGAAAGATTCTGCAATCCAGTGAGGGAAGTGATGAATCCCACAACACCAGCAATCAGTGAGAATATTATGAATATCCCAGTTGCTGCATTCCCTATTGGAAAATATATTGGAAATAACTGAACCGGAGGCGTTAAATTCGATGCTGCATCATTTTCACAAACAAGTTAGACTCAATTATAAACAACTGAAATATAATGTAGTTATTTGAATTGATAATGTTTCCCCATAAAGTACCAATTAATAGACTATATCTAATTAATGTTGTCAGATCTTACCAAAATCAGCTAAGAGAAATAAGTCTCTTAATTGGAGACATCACCCAAGACCACAATTGGTTAAACTTAATTAAATCAATGCTTAAAAGTCGTCATATTTACATCAAAAGTATGTATGAAGTATATATCATGTCAACCCTGGGCTTGATAATTTTGCCATAGAAATATACAAAGTGTATAATATATATTCGCCTTTTACAGTTAAAAACCTCACATTGAATGTTATGACATTGACCATTAATATTTTTAATGTTATCGAGTGAATATGATACACTTTGCACATTGGGGCAAGATTGGTCTCAAAAAAACTTTTTACGCATGATACTTGGTGCATAGCCAAATATGAACTTTGACTCTCTTAAATCATTATATCATAAAAAAAGAGAGATCAAGAGTCACAAATAATTATATAAACAATATACTACAATAACATACACGTTCCCTTAATTTGTGAAGATGAAGAAATTATGAGATAACCTGTTTCACGGGACCTTTGAATGCCATGGTTCACTGCCCAGGAAGCAATTACTGTGACAATGAAGTAGAGAACAAGGTTTACTACCAAGAGGATGGAGGCTACTGATTTTTGTCCTCCCGAAGCCATTATTTTGTCCTCTCTATGAAAAGCTAGAGTAACTAAAAGCCTGACAACTTCTGAACTTCTTCAATCCACAAGTATACTGAACTTGTGATTTATGGACCCCTTTATTATTTTCACAGCCATGATATGTGTATGTGTTGATTCCTTGCTGCTACCATCGAAATGATGACTTACTTCAGTATGAAGAAAAGACTTGGATTCCTTTCTCTCATTCTTTGGCTGCCCTCCTGAAAGTGTAACGAATCTTCTCTCTATCTCTCCCCTATATGGCACAGAAGATTACATCTTTTTTGTGTTTGAATTGAACTTAATTATCTAGGCGTTTTACCGTTTTTTTTTATTAATGAAATACTTCCTCCGGTCCTAAATATAAAACTTAGTTGACTTTTTTGTAAAATCTTAAAAAAGTAAAATAAATCAATTATAAATTAATTTACCTAATTTTTCCCTTAAACTAGTTTATTTAACCTATAAACTAATGACTAATATAAAAATATATCAAATAGGTCATAATTTAATAACATATTTTGTAACATTAACATCTCCAAAAAAAGTCAACTAGGTCTTATATTTAGGACCGGAGAGAGTATTATTCCTCTTGTACGTGGAATAAAGCCATGAATTCACATGATTTAATTTTATTATGTAAAGAACTATTAATATCCAACACATATTTAATTTCATGTAGTTGGAGAATGAACTTTAATATCCAATTCATATTTATATTTATAAGTCAAAACTCATCAGATAATGAAAACTCAATCAGTAGTAGATTAATTAATGTCAGTAGATGGATATATATATACATGGGTACATTGAAAATATATCATTTTTTAAAAAAAAAATCATGGGTTGAAAAATTAAATTTATATCTTCCAGATTTGATGTGCTTAGGTAGATTCGAATCATGGGGTCAACATAAAGAAACTCAATTGTTTTTGATAAATTACCTATAATTTCATCGTAATTCACTAATCCAGTTCATCTTAAACTACTTGTATTATACTCCTATTAAGTATAAACAAGCTATAAGTATGCAATGCATTTTAGGTGGCGATTTTGTTTCCTTCCATCCGACTATGATGCACCTCTTGCTTCAGGGACAACCCATCAATTGTTTTTATCAATAAAATAGAAATGGGGGAGTGGCAAGGAAAGCAAGTTTATTTCATGCATCAATGTGTGCCCCGGAATTACATAAACAAAGTGAAGCCTAAAAATACAAGATCCAAATTCCTAATGCCTTAGAATTGAATCCAAGAACACAAAACATTACCGGAATTATATCATATAAATATATAACCAGTCACAATTGAAGTCCAAGGAGGATTTCGGCTGACAACACATAACAAACATGACAAACTTTATTCACAACAATTGTCCAGACAAAAATACCTTCTACATACATCAATTTAAATTAAAAATATGAGACTTGCGGCACTTGACAAACTCAATCTCAGCTCATCTGAGTCCACCCAATATAATCAATCATGGACCAATGGCCATACTTTAGACCTTTAATGCTAACTTCTGAGCTGCAAGAGCCTCAGCCTCCAGTGTTGGTTCCCACAATATAGTAGTTTCTGCCAGTAATGCTGTCACAACATATGGATCCATGTTTGAAGCCGGACGCCGGTCCTCCAAGTAACCTACAATCAAGAGGATTGGCAAAGCAAACAAATAAAAATCTAGAAACAATGGTTTAGCTTTGCCTATTTGTACACATCTGATAATTGCAGACAGGTTAAGGAGCCTAATTGTTTCAATTGATCTAATATCAAGACCTACTATAAGTCGCAAAATAATCGCTTTTACCTTTGCCTTTCGCCTCTGTGTCTCTTCCCACACGAATTGAGCAACCCCGATTAGCCACTCCCTGCAAGTTAGATGTTATGAGACAATTTCAACTTTGAGTTGGCTGTTAATTTTCCACCAAAATATACTAGCAGTTTTAAGTCATACCCAAGAAAATGTGTTAATGTCAGCAGTCTCATGCTTTCCAGTCAACCTTCTCTCATTTCCTTCTCCATATGCACTAATGTGATCCTTGTGACGAAGTGATAGGTTCAGAATTGCCTTCTTTATCACCTCAAAGCCTCCATCTTCCCTCATGCTCTTGGTACTGAAAAACCAATGAAATTTCAGCATCTGAGTAATCTAGTGACACAAAATTCATGGCACAAAATGACAAAGACACAACCAAAAACCTGTAATTGGTGTGGCATCCTGCACCATTCCAGTCACCCTATTGACACAAAATGCAAAAATATATTAAAATGATTACCAGTGAAAGAGGAGTTTCCATCAGGCATAGCATTTTAGTACCTGTATTGGTTTTGGATCCAGCGTGAGAACAACTCCAGCTTGTTCAGTGATCCTCTGTCAGAACATTAAAAAGCATAACTTATTAGATAATAGAGTAATTTGTGGAAAGAACAAATACAAATAACTATGTTCACAAAATCACAACAATGTCCAGTTACAAGCAAAGAGAGTATTCTAGTTCATCATTAACCTATGCAATGGGGAACATAAGAAAGCCTAATTACAAGAGATTAAAAAGAACTTTTAATCTTAATAACAACACATCAAGCTTCCTTGAGAATTATGCCTTCATAAAATATTTCACCAATTCATTTAAAAACTTTGACCTTACAGTTTCAGATGGTTCAAAGGTATATGAATAACTAAAAGTAGAAAAAACAGAATTACCTCAAGGAGGTACCTTGCGCACCAAATATGATCACCACCCTCAATACCTACACTAGGACCAACTTGAAACTCCCACTGGATTATTCATGAAACAAAAAGTAAGGCAAAGAATAAGCTCAAAAACTAATAAGCCATAAGGAAGAGAATGGTGTGAGAAAGACCTGCCCAGGCATAACCTCCCCATTGGTACCACTGATGTTAATCCCAGCATATAAGCAAGCCTTATAATGAGCATCTGATATATCACGACCAAATGATTTATCTGCCCCAGCAGCACAATAATAGGGACCCTAACAGATTAAGGAGTAATTAAATTATATTCATGCAAGAGTTGTCAAAACCCCATAAATCAGGATGAAAATTAACAGTAGATGCAGGAAATGCATTACCTGAGGACCGGGATAGCCTCCAACTGGCCAACCTAAAGGCCAGTTTGTGTTTGTTTGAAGTAAAGTGTACTCCTGTTCTATTCCAAACCTTAAAAGTTGGAGCAATAAAAAAGGTCACTACTTTGTTTTCTTTTGAAAGATATCAATTCAATAGTTATCAACAAAGGTTCAGTTATCCAAGGTTAATAGAAGTGATCAAGTGAAGGAGCATCCTTAAAATTAGGCATTGCCAGAAGGGGTGTGCCATATGCATTGGAATATAAAGGATTTTCCTAAGAACATGCCTTTGTTTACATGCATAGGATAAATTCAATGCTATAGTAGGACACTCACTTTAAAATAATGGTTGGTTAATATTTTTTAAAACGTTCCCTCATTAAAGCATACATTTCATTACCACAATGGTTTGTCATTTCTTCCATGCATATAATGGTGTGTTACAACAAAAGCAAGGAGAATATATACCATGGAACTTGAGCTGCGACCTTCGGGTCACTAAAGATTTGAGCAGCACGGTGCCGCTTGTTTGTGGGGATAGGCTCGCCGGCTGGGGTGTATGTATCACATATTACCTATGCAAAACAGAATAAAGAAAATTATCTTAATGAAAAGTTGCAATATAACCCAGTAAATCAATATAGAACCCATTCACATGTCTAAACTCTTACCAAAATATTATTACCACCACGGAAAGGATCTCTGAAAATTGCTTGAGGGCTGAATAAAGTAAGAAAAGAAAATTTAACTATCATAGCATATATGATGGAATAACGTCAAAAGGAGCTTAAGTTCAACAGGTCTTACTATAGGATTACTTCACTGTCTTCTCCAGGTGCTTGTCCTGTGCTTGATCCATCATAATTCCACTTAGGGAGCTCAGAGGGATGTTGAACAGGCTTCTCTATAGTCTGAAATTAGTATAAAATTCATAAAAGCATGATGTTAGTCAAATTTCATCAAAGATGAAGTGCTGTCTCCCCCTACCATGTTCATAATATTAAAAATAACATACTCTTGATTTGCTGCGCACATCAACTCCTGTCCCACCAATCCTGTTTCACAAAACAATGACATTGTTAAAAGCCAGTGGTCTCATGCAGAAGCATAAAAATGGAAATAGCTATGCATGATTGGATCCTGTTAAAACAGTTTTACTATTAATATAACTACATATAAGGTTTAATTCAGAGTGAAACATATAAAGACAAAGAGAAGCATGTAAAAGAGAGGGGGGGTATAAAGCATTATGATATACCAAATGTACTCTGCAATGATCTTATCAGTGTATGGAGTGACGTCCAAGTTAAGAAGACCCTCTAGCCTGTTGATAGTACTATTGTCAGACTTGATTGCCAACACTTTGAATTTGGAAGAACTGGTAGATGCACCTTTCTTATTTTGTCTAAACAGGAAAGAACCCCATGTTTTTGATGAAAGGGGGCTTGCATTGGCAGAGGTTTTTGTCAATCTCGTTTGCCATTGTGTAGAGGGAGCCAAAATCTGTGCCATTTTCTGCTCCTAACTGAACATAATGAAGCCGTGAGAAATCATATGTGCAGGAAAAAGACATCAGAGTTTAGTACATAGTATGTAACTTGTTGATTGAGATTCAGTACAAGATATAATGGTCAGCGCAGTTCGAGTCCCCACTTGGTGGGAGTACTGGGGAAGTGAATATACTAGACAGTCTTACCCCTACTTTTTATGCAGAAAAGTTTATTCGAACCCATGAATTCAGACCCCCTGGCAAACAAGCTTGCCACTGAGCACAAGATATATGTCATTAAATTTTAAAGTTTGATGCTTATTATTTGTTTTTTGCATGAATACTAATGAGTCCAAACAAGTCCATTCCTATGAGGAATAACCGAATCCTGCTAAGACATTACTGATATGCAGAAGGTGGTTAAGTCTGCCATTTTCTGCTACTAAACAGAATATAGCCATCAGACCTTGTCATTGGTCAAAATAATCGCTACTCTTTTATTCTTGTATATTTTTTATAAATCTTCCTTGTTTCCACAACTAGGCACCTGAGTAATTTAAGAAAACATCTAAACATCTAAAAAAAAGACATCATTATATTTGCTAGTATCTAACGAAGATATGAAATTATAAAGTTTATTCATATTTATTACTATAAAATACAAAATACAAAAACAAAAAGATATCATCAATATCTTCCATATATAATTAGAAACCATACATGAGGACAAAAGTTTGAGTTGTTAAACATGGTCTAAAAACATAACACAAAAAACGTAAGCCTTAAAAGAGTTGACTTTTTCTAGCTGCACATTTCAAGCATGCCTCTTGTGAACTAAGTGTCCAAAAAAGAACCTCTTCATGCACAAAACAAATGTAACCCACATACCCTTTTAAATTTCCTTCATTAATAACTAACAAAACAGAAAAAAACCATCAACCAACATTGTAAAAGATCCTACATTTCCCTTTTGAACTTCACTTTTTACAAAACAGAAACAACAGTGGCACATAAAAAACAAAAGCAAAAGCATAAGCAACAAAACTAACCAGAAGTCAGTTGCAAAGTGGCTGAAACTGAAGCACTGAAAGTGGGTTGAAAACCCAAACTAGAGATTGGTTGTTGGGCACAGTGAGGCACAGAAGAGAGAGAGAGAGAGAGAGAGAGAGAGAGGGTGGTGTGAAATAAAGGGTGGTGTGCACCAAAGAAAGATAGTTAGTGGCTTTTGCAAAATAGATAGGGATGTCACATGAGTGGATGAAATTTGCTTTTGGTCCCTTGAGTGACTCCAAAAGAAGCATGGACAGATGGACTCATACATACGTATGAGATAACATTTGCATAGATAAGGTCCTCACTTCTGGCTTCTCAAATTTTGTTTTGTGTTCAGACTTTGGAATTAGTGGTGTAATCTATGGTGTTTGTGATTATAAAATGAATTCATGGGGCTTTCAAAGTTTTGTTTTGACGTTTAGTTCACCAATGATATGATTAGCCTTTTTTAGTTTTATAAGTGATGATGGAATCAAGAATCAAGGATCATTAAACAAAGCTTCCTTGAACTTTTCATTTTCCTAATTATTGTATATCCTTTCCCCCGTTTTCATCTTGCTTTTATTAATTATAAGACTTGTCCTATTTGAAGGTATTAAATATCTTGAAGTCAATGGATCATTTAATGGGTAACCAGGGAACAAACACACAATAAAAACCAATTTGTTGTACACTATCTATTGTTTGCTAGCTTTAAAATTCAAATTATATTGTCAATGTGATGGCTTTTTAATGAGCTATATGTAATGTTTGTTTTCTTGAAACTCAAACAGTCAAAGATATGTGTAAACTTGAATGAATATTAGAGTTCATATCATCTTAAGTTTTGATTTTTTTTTTAAAATGTTAATATGAATCTAAGGTGTTACACCAATTAAAACTTAGGTAAAATGGCTTATCTTCATAAGGTAATTATTCAAATAATATTTATATTTTATTATAGTTTATTGTTAGAATGTGTGTGCATATTTATGAAATAACTAATGTATTTAACTTTATGTTGAGATAAGTTTTGTTATCACCCAAAGTTTAAAAAATAAGTCATATGTATTGATCTAATTCTTTTTTTTAACTGATTTTATTCTTTTTAAAGATCAATTTGATGATAATATTTTGGTATTGGAAAACATAGAATAATTATGAGTAGATAGCTCAAATGTTGTTTTTTTTATCTTAATGCTTTGTGCTGAAAATGAGCCAAGTGTAAGAAATGAAATATTGGTGTCTAATATGACATCTTACCTTGATGTAGAGGCAAAAAAGGTAATGCAAGTTGCTACAAATCCCATGTTTTAAATCTGTGTTAAGAAATTTGATTATTAATAAATATCTGGAAAATTTTTTGTTTCGGATTGTAAATTATGTACTCAATAACTGATTTCTTTATTGTTATATTTAAGTACTTGAACTATATGGGTGGATGCTTAGGTGATTGGTCTATCTTGTATGAGGAATTGAATGTTTGGACTCATCTATATTGTATGATGAATTAGTCATTATAGTTGTACATGTAAAGTTTAGGTGATTAGCCTATGAATGGTTAGGTGGCTGTAATTATTTTGTAGTCTAGCATATGTATACTTTAATTCAATCATTGATAATATGATATTGTTGTGGTGGTAAAATGAAATAATGTGAACAACAGCATGGTGTTAAAACACAACTACGATTAATTGGTCATACACGTGAGCCGGGAATCAATCTTCCGGATCATAATTGGTTAGATAAAAAGTTTTGAATAAATCAATTGAATAAGATTATATATATATTTTCTTTCCTTGTTGAATCTGAAATAATATCATAATAAATTATAAAAAAAATAATACATGAGATTATGCTTTAGTTACTCTATACTCAGCTGGATTATGTTTTAATTAACCCAAACATTCTTTTGATTATAATCAGTCTCACCCCAAATCAACCTGGTTTCTATTGCTTGAATAATCAGGGAATGAAGGTTGGTTAAGAAATAGGTCTCGTTTGTTAGAGTATCAACAAAGTGTGTTGGGATTGGAGGAAATTGTGGTTGGTGTGGATGGACTGCGTGGAACAACTGGATAAGATATAATGAAATGAAACCAACATGAACCCCATGTGCTTGAATTGCCTTTTTTGTAGGTTTAGGTAATTCCTAAACAACGAATTTGTCAAATTTAAGTTGCTATTTTATGTTTTTATGTATATAAATGAATCTAATCTAACATATTTACTAAAATATTAACAATTGCTCAAAGAGGAGAAATTGCTATAAACAATTACTATTCTTTTTCTGGAGTGTGAATTAGTAATTACTGTTTTTGTAATCACAATTACTCACGTAATTAAATGGTAGATTATGTGGTGCAACAATCTTATTCCTGGAAATGTACAATTAATTTATTTTATATATCAAGGTATAAAATATTCTGTTGGCACAAAATAAGTGAAAAATGTATACTCAATTTCGAGGAAATATATGATAAGAAAAACACAAACTGACACTAACTTGTTCGGTGAACATTTTGGGTCATGAAATATAAATTGTCCTAGCCCACTTTAGTATGACCTAATGATTGAATGGCCCAGACAAGTGCTATTATTGGGTCCAACTTGTACTAACACCAGATAAGTGCCATTATTGGGTCCAACTTTAGTATGACCTAATGATTGTATGGCCCAAATAAGTGCCATTATTGAGTCCAACTTGTACTATCACTAGATAAGTGCCATTATTTTGTCCAACTTGTACTAACACCAGATAAGTGCCATTATTGGGTCCAACTTTAGTTTGACCTAATGATTGAATGGCCCAGATAAGTGCTATTATTGGGTCCAACTTGTACTAACACCAAGATGATAAGTCTGTATGAGTATAATAAAAAATCTATTGAGCTACTATTTTTGCACACCCCTATCCCTAGTAATCGTTGCCCACATCTTCGACAGTACTCGCATTTAATGCTTTTCTAAGTAACCTCAACTATATATCAGGTGAGACTAATCTCTCGTTTTGAAGTCTCATATAGGGGTAAACAGCTAGCCTTTTAATTTGCTCTATTCACAAGGGTTAGAGATCAAACTTCATCTACTTGCTTAAGAGACCATAGTACTTATCACTCGCTCGCACTTGCTAGGTTATAACATTTATTTACTTCAAAATAATAAACAAACTCACTTAATTTAAAATTTAAAATATCTACATGATTTAATCAGATCATATGATGCGGGGGCTATATTATGTTAGTTCTTCTCATACATCATGATATCATACTTTAAAAATTAAATGAAAATAATTCAAGTTGGGGTCTTTGAAGTGGTCACCCTAACTTACTAACTTGGTCAATAACGGTCATGTGTCCTTTAATAGAGCATGTTGGGGTGGTGATCTTCAAGAAAACTGCATGTTCTTTGGTAGAAATCCATGTTCTTTGGTAGAAATCCTATGCAGGATACCAAAGAAACATCACTCCCAACCGACCATATCAAGTTGAAAGCTGACGGGTCTGTCAAAGGCAATGGAATATGCGGGTGTGGAGGTGCAATCAAAGGCAAGGAGGGCTGCTGGATCGCGGGCTTTAGCTACAAATTATCTTGTGTGCCACTTGCTATTACAGAATTGTCAAGATTTTGGAATGGACTTTGCTTATGCTGGTCAAGAGGCTTTAAGAGTGTTGTTTTGTTATTTGATTGTGTTGAAGTCATATATTTTTGCATCAGGGGTTGCGATATCAATCATCCATTTATAGATATAATAGATGACTTCAGGTTGCTGTTAAATAAGGAGTGATAGGTTATATACTTATACATAGGGACAAAGAACACATACATAAGATGGACTATATCTAGCAAAGATGACTCATAATTTATCCGTACTTTTTTGTATCCTTGACTAAACTCCACCCAACCTCAACCGGGCGGACCTTGATGTAGGGGCTTGGACTATGTACTAGTTTCTTCATCATGTAATAGAATAGTATACAGCTTTATTAAAAAAATAAAGTGGTCACTATATTACTCAATTAAATTAAAGTGTCTTTTGAAACATGTCCCTCTTTCTTGTTTTTTTATGAATGAACTTGATAACATTTCTCAATTGACAGACAGAAAAAAAAAACTAATCTAACCAAAGTCCTATCAACA
This sequence comes from Mimosa pudica, assembly GCA_029929735.1. Classification (NCBI taxonomy): domain Eukaryota; kingdom Viridiplantae; phylum Streptophyta; class Magnoliopsida; order Fabales; family Fabaceae; genus Mimosa; species Mimosa pudica. The sequence goes on along the minus strand of JAKELP010000029.1, from coordinate 7,648,803 downwards.
TCTATCCCTTTAATGAAAGAAGGAGGTTGGTCTGGATAACTCAATATAGAACCGTAATCTGGTCTCCTCAATAATATCGTGAAAGGGGTGATCTTCTCACACCCTCTCAAGATATAATGGATGGCTTCAATTAAGTCCAAAATAATCATTATTAGCACTTTGACTCCAAATTTATGACATCTGAGTCCATATATGCGCATTTGATTGAAACCAACTTTAGAATAAAAATATATGAATGAGTGCCAAAAAATCACACACAAACACATTATTTAATTCAAATGAAACATTTCTGTCCCAAAAAAAAATCAAAATGAAACATGGAATTGCTTTTATCTATTCATGATCTCGAACAATGGCTTGGAATGATTTTAGTATATCCATAATCTGGTTTGTCCTTTTGTTCACTACAAGAAATAGGTTGGATAGTTGCGTTGCATATGTCACGTAGGCTACAGTTGCGACTTTTTTTTTTTGTTTGTCACGTCATTTGGTCGCGTACATAAATGCGACAGGGATAGGAAGGCATGTCACGTGTTTGGTACGTGACATGGATATACGTGACATGAATAAAAAAGATTATAGTTTTGTCGCGTATTAGACGCGACAATAAAAGGTGACAACAATTCAAAATTCAATCTCCCCGTGTGTGTGTGTGTGTGTGTGATAAGCCTAAAGCACGCGCGCCCTCAGCTCATTTTCAAATTGTTTTTCACTCTGCACATCAAGGATCACACAAATTTCTCTCCTTTCTGTCCAGCTACTTGCATGGGTTCAAATTATGGAGCTTAAATTATCCATAATGTAGCCATAACATATTTATGGATTAAATAGACATTGTATTTCCCATTTCATCTCCATTCATAATCTCCATGACTATTTTGTAATTTATTTTACTTAAATTTATTATTTTTTTTCATTTGCTCAATGTAATTGTAGGCTTTATTGCTAGTTATAAAATCAAGAAAGAGGAATAATAATGATATTATCTCTTAATGTATTGGCCCAAAAATATTATATTTTGATTTTTATTTATGTTCAAAATAATTTGATATGCTCATATCATGGTATTACAAATTTTATCATGTGTCACCTAGAAGAAAAGTCACTAACTTGTTTGTCATGTTTCACACTCATGTGGCTTGTGACGTTTCATCTAAAGTGACAACATTTTTTTTATATATTTATTAGCTATGTGGCGTGTCTATACACACCACACTTTTCTAAAACTTTTTCACAATGCTATGTCGCGTGCCCAGTCGTGACTCATTTTAATTTGTTTTAATTTATTCCTCTTTCGCGTGTGCTGTCACGAGAAGACTGCAATGCATTGTGGATAGGTCTTGTGGCGTTATTTTTCCCTCGTCACGTTGACATCTGCAGCGACAGCACCCATAGTTTCGATTCATTTTCTCCCGTTTGCATGGAACGCGAATAGCCCCCCCTGTCACGTTTAAAAACGCGACTAAACAACACTTTTTGAAGCGACTAGCCGCACAATTTCTAGTGGTGGTTGTTGCATTGCTTCGTTTTCTTTATTGCCTATTCGGTCCATATCTTACACCGTCTCACTCCTTATAATTCTTGTATCTCATTTTCAATGGTAAACTATGTTTAGACTTTGATCTAAATTGGGAATACAAGTAGTAACAGGGATCCGTTGACAAATAAAAGATAACATACATTATGATCATTAATGTTTTTCGCATTTTTGGACTATATTATAATTTTAATACATTGTTTTGCATCAAAGCTTAAATATGGTGTCGGAGACAGTATGGATATTTCTGGCCCCTAATTTAACATACACTTGTCCTGTTGGGTGGAAAGAAGTTGATAAGTTTCGTGATGCAGCTTCAAGTATGACAGACTTGCATTGGTATTGGCCGGTTTTAAATGACGGGTATGGCTGAGTTGTTATATAGTTTTCTGATTTATTCTAAAACTCGTGGAAGTTAAAACTTGGTATGTAAAATCATGCATCGCGTTTTCATGTTTTAAGATTAAAACCCCATCAGCAGACTCAAAGTATTTTTATTTAAAACGAAAAGTATATATGGTTAAATTTTATAAAATTTATCCCTAATTTTTTGTCTCATGAAACTAATTTTACATTGAAAAGAAGTTTAGTTTTTTCATAGAGAAAAAAGGTTAATTAATATGTAATTTGCAATTTCAAATTGCAATATTGTTAGAATGAGGTTTGGGGCCGGGAGGGCAGACAAGTTGTGGGAGAAAGAATATGCTGATAATTTTGTGATTTGAGATAAAGAATATCATCAGTGACGGAAACTTCAAAGTTAGCCTCCCTTATGCTTGTCCTCTCATTTCCCCCTCAAAATCTCTCATGAGTCATGAGACTCAACCTTCCTCGTTATTACTTAATTCTTTTAATAAATCATCGGTCAATCATTACCACGCTTCTCCTGATTTTTTAATATTGAGATTAATTGCACATAAGACCATACTATTTATCTAATTATCTTGTCTTACAAAGCGTTAATAAAGTTTAATCTCATAAAAAAAGGGGATCTCTAGTTATGTTGTAGATTGCAACACCACTAACTGATCTGTTAATAGAGAAATGAGTTTATGCTAGAGATTGTGTTATGTGATCAATAGAGAATGGGTGTCCAATAATAGTATAGATCAGTTTCCACTAGACATTCTCAACAATTCTAAGCTAAGCTAGTCTTTTTTTGCTTTTAAATAAAGGAATTTTTTTCGCCAACGGAGTTGATTAGATATTTATAAAAAATATGTGCTTATTTTTCCAAAATATGATTCATTTTATGTGATTGTTCCTTTATTTGCGTTGAACTATGAACAACTTGGCTTAGGTATCATGCGAGAATCTAAATATGGTTGTAATAATTAGAAAGTTTAATATTTAATAAATATAAATAAGTAGTCCATTGGAAACTTACAGTTACGATAAAATAAATTTATAAGTATATATCCACTAACATAAAGTTGGTGTGCTGGTCAAGGTATTAAAACCCAGACCGGAGGTCGACCCGGCTAAGGCAGAGGGTCAAGGGTTAAAGGTTCAACCGAGGGTCAACCAGTGGTTCAACCGGCCACATTAAAAAAATATTAAAATAATTAAAAATATATTAATTAATAATAACAGACTAACATTAATATTAAATTCTAAGAGTATTCAACAAAAATCTAAATGTTTTAAAAACATAGTACATTAAATGGAGAACATTCATCAATAATTCTTGACAATCCTTCAATCAATACAATCAAAATCATTAAAAATATTAAGATTAAGTAAAGACTGAAACTGCGATGTGAAATTAAGAATATCGAGATTAAGTTTAGGGTGAAATTATAAATTCCACAAATAATTATACCATAAAACTCCAATGTGGATCACCTCAAATTATATGAACATCCATTATAATGTCTTGCTAAATTAGATATAAGCAGATAAATGCCTTCATAATCAACACAAACCACCACTAAACCTCTTCACAATTTTGCAAAATACTACTCAAGATATTAAAATGATCAATTTTTTTTACAAAAAGGGGGAAAACTTGAGAATAATAATTCCTAAACGAGAGGTAACAAATGCAGATAAGCAAAGAAAGGAGATGAAGGGGAAGAAAAACAATTACAGAATAATATTTGTGGGGGAAAAAGAAAAAAATGAAAAAGCGAATTAGAAATAGGAAAATAAGAGAGGACTAGAAGTAACTAAGAAATAAGAATGTGGAAGGTGTGAGAAAGGTCCCACATCGGGTAGCACACAAAGTGGAAGATCAGAATGCATGTATATAAGCAAAGCACACCTCACTCCTCCTTCTTATCCTGCGCTAAAATTGAAACGGGTCCGGGTCCCGGCCTCCGGTTTCTGGTTCGACCGGCTGGGTCAAACCTGGAATATTCCGGCTAGATTCCTTGCCGGGCTGAAGTGTCTCCGGACCGTCTTTGCTGCCGGGTGCCGGTTATTCTGGTTGGACCACCCGGGCCGGTCCGGGTTTTCATTCCTTGGTGCTAGTACTCCCGTCCCTTAAATAAGTGGTTGGGGGTTCGATCCCTATCTCTTGTGAATGGAGCAAATTCATAAGCCAGCTGTCTATCTCCTATATGAGACTTCAGAACAGCGAGGGATTAGTCTCACTTGACACGTGGGTGGGGATACCCTTGGATAACAAAAAAAAAAGTTGGTGTGCTAGTGTAAGGCTTCACTAAATCTCTTGAAATGCTTGTTACGGGAGAGGAAGACACGAACTTTGAACAAGACTAATCAATTTTCTAGATGCCTCACAATGTGATATAAATTAGATGTCAATTGCAATTTAATATATAAAAAACTTATAAGCTATTTTTACTTTTAGAGGTAATTTATGGAATTCAGTGATTTATAAGTTATAAGTTATAACTTATAAGTGATTTCACTATTTTATTAGTTTTCCAATGTGTATTTTTATTATTAATTAATCATAATTGTCACATTAGTTACTTCCTTCGAGAAATTCTTGCGTGAACTGGTGCAACACATTATTTGTAGTCTATCTGATGACAAATATACACATAAATAGAACAATTCCATAAAAATATATGTAGTGACAAATATAAAAAATAAGTCTCATGTTTTCAATTTTCTTAATATTTATAAGTTAAATAAAAATATTTTTAATAGCTAATTGAGTTTTTTAGGGTGCCATATCAGATTAACAATCCTACATTATATTATCACATAATTTGTGCTAATTAGTAATGAGATTGATTCATGATCATCTTGCGTCAAGTTATATTATTCAATTTCCTAGATATCAAAATGGTTTTTGCTCCTCTAAGTATTATATATCTACAAGATTGCTATCAAGATTGAGAGATAATAAATTATTTAGATTCTACTTATATGAGATGTGGATATCTTTTGGGAAAATGACAAATAAATATTGAAGGTACAAAAGGACAAGTAAGGAACTCAAACTTCCAAAAGGACAAGTAAGGAACTTAAGTAAAAATTAACAATTGGAACATAGTTATTAACATTTGGAACATAGCAATTAACAATTGTCTGATTCCTCAATTGTCCTTTTCAAATTCGGAGTTCCTTACTTGTCATTTTGGAAGTTTGAGTTCCTTACTTGTCCTTTTGGATATTCAAAGGTATTTAATTGTCATTTTCCCATACCTTTTCCATATAATTACAATTAACCTTTTTATTTATTTTAGTGTTGGCTTTAATTTTATTGGGTATAATCTATATTTAAAACACAGATTAATTTGAAAAGTCATTTAATTTTAAAGTAGGTTCAATCAATAAAAGTTTGTTTGTCTAAGTGAAACATGACAGCAGCAGTGACATATTTATAAGATTAGATGAGTAATATTTCACTAATTAAATATATAAATATATTGACATAAGTTGTCATGTATGTCTCTCCTACATCAACATTATTAATTATATTGAACACGCTCGGTATCATCACTATTTGTTCCATATTAACCGCTGTAGATATTAGATTTTAATGAATGCATGTTCAATTATGTGTTGTTGACACACAATAATGTTAGTGTGGTGGGTAACACTCACACATCAAAATTCATTATTTTGTAGACTTCTAGTGGTGGTGGAAAGTTGTCCCATCATTCTCGTTATATGCCTAATTTTTACTTCCGCATCTCCACTTAATTGAATGAACTATTATATACAAACACAAACACACAGAAATATTGGATAAAATCAATAAAAATCTTAATAATTGAACCGAGAAAATTGTTTCCATCAGTTATAATACTTTGGACTCACATACGTCTACGGCCTTAAAAACTACTTCAACGTTTTTTGAAATTTCTGATATAAAAAACGTTGTTTTTTTTGGACAATATAAAAAAAAAATTGGGTGAAAGTGAAAAATGATACTCCCTCCGTTCCTAAATATAGGACCTAGATGACTTTTTTGAAAAATCCTAATAAAAGCAAAAAATAAGTTAATTATAAATTGATTTACCTAATTTTTTCTCTTAAACTAGTTTATTTTACCTATAAGCTAATGGATAATCTAAAAAGATATAAAATATATCATGATTTAATAACCTATTTCGCAACTTTAATCTTCCCATAAAAAAGTTATCTATGTCTTATATTTAGGAACGGAGGGAGTATTTGATTTAAGGTGTACTTAACATCATGAAATTTTTGGTCTAAAAGTGCTCTCATAGTTATGAAAATGGATAAGAATGTTCATACCATCTTTATTCATTTTAGTCCCTGTTGTATATGTACACTAATATTCTTAATTTTTTTTGAATTTTAAGAAAATAAAATTTGCAAAAATACCATGAAGTTTGGTTTGGAGTGCACTCAACACTACAAACTTTTTGCCCAAGAATGTCAATGTAGATACTAAACTGGTTCAGTCAGTACCTGTGATGTTACTTAGGTAGGAAAAATACACAAGAGGAGGTGAATTCATATTTCAATAAAACATTTTTCAAAACTTTAAGTTCAAAAAATTTCAACAAATAGATAAAAAGAAGTAGAATATTGAAATCTTAGACAAAATGTTTGAAAATTAAACAGAGTATATGATAATCACTTAAGATCATATAAATTTAATGAAACAAATTAAGAAGATTTAAACCCCTAGAGAAATACTTGTAGCACAACCTTTTATTTGTAATTTCAAGCTTCAATCTTCATACATCATTGGATATACAAGCCTTTGAGAATGCAAACGAACATTGTACAAAATTTGGCTAAATTTAAAAACTTTGTTTATTTCCTATATTTTTTTATATTTCACTGTTCAATACATGCAAAGTAACAACATATAACCAAAGGGACCAATCCGGTAATTATGTAGGCACTTTTAGGGAAAAACTTCAGTGTTGGATGTACTTTGACTACAATTCATTAGTATTTTTGCACATTTTATTTCCATTTTATTTTCTTGAAAATTTTCGGAATGAGACAAATTTCATCTTTATGACGGGTTGTCTCAATCCTGTCCCATCTAGAATATATCATTGTAATTTTATATAATTTTGTTTAGAAAAAATATATGTGCGATTTGTATCATATTTGAGTATATGTATATAAATATGATCCTAATAAATTTTTAGCTTATCATGTTGTATAAGATGTATTGTAGAAGTAATTGAAATAATTTCTTCATTTGATACAAACAAAAGTGTTATATTTTTTTTACAAGTAGATATTTTTAATAAACAACTTTAAAAAAAGATTCAGGATTTTCCCATCTTATCCTGATCCAATCCCGTTTTCTATCGGGACATGATATGGAACGAAAATCCCGTTCTGAGCCTTTTTCGGGATAGGACACGAGACAGGGGTTCCTACTCCTATGAACACTCCTAATACTTGTTATTGTTAATGTTACAACATATTTCTATTACGCTTATGACACTTTAAGTGTGACCACGACAACTACTCCTCTTAAACCATAGACAAATGCTATTGTTTAATTCATAAATGAAGATTTTTGGGTATTTTCCCTCTATAGAAATTTGATGGATATTTTGTAACACTCTGATGTCTGACGTACTTATAACATCACAAGGTGAGGATAATTGGTATTGTTAATGTCACAACATATCTCTATTATGCTTATGACACTTTTAAGGGTGAACACGACCAAGACTCCTGTTAAGCCGTAAACAAATACTTTTGTTTAATTCATAAATCAATATTTTCATTGATCTAATTCAACACTTTTACCAATAAATGTTAGTAGTACAACCCAACTACCTATTAAAAAGTAAATCGATTACTAAATCAATGTTGAAACTGACGTAAATAATTTCATTTATTAGCGACTTTCAAATCATTTGATAACATTAACGCGTAATGCATACATAAAGTTAAAGATAATAAACCCAACAACTGAGAATATGTGATGCTAATCAGGCTTGACCCTCCTACTAAACAGAGTCTAAACACCTCCAGCAATACTTAGTTTACATAACTAATCAATAGTATCTCACATTAATTTAAGACTTTTTTTGCCAGGTCATTAATTCAAGACTTATGGAGTGAATTAGAGATAATTAAAGTAATGACAGCGCCAAATGTTAAAAAGTCACTTTTAAAACAAAATGGAACAAAATCCCGTATAAGATGAAAAAAAAAAGAATTTATTATTTGTTTTTTTAAATTTAAAACTACATCCTTATTCGTTCCCAGTCCATAACATTATTCTTATCACTGTTTTTTAACCAATAAATGGGAATAAATTCAAAATGATTACAAGCACATTTGCACGAGTAGGATTCTTTCCTTTTGTTGTTAATTATATGATACCTTCCTGCTTATCACCGGTTTTTTTCCACATTACTCCCGTAAACGTTTTCTCAACAAAAATCAACTAAAGAAGGAATAACGATATTAAAGAAGATGATTAGGAGGTCGAATTAAATTACTTAAGTACAAATGTTTATATATTTATAACAGATGGGGTATAATTTAAGAATAGAAAAAAGATAATTAATATAGAACCACTATACCTTATCTTATCCATAAAACAACCTTAAATTCCATGAGGAAATGTAATAATAGTATTCAGTGTATGGTTCAATCATATCCTTTCAAGTTCGGCCAAAAAATATCCTTTCAAGATCGTTTTAGAGGAGATACCTGAACATATGATATAGCTTTGATTGCTACTCCCTATGGTTAATAATATAAGAACCTAAAATTTGAATGATTTTAGTCTCTAATACTCCCTCCGATCCTAAATATAAGACCTAGTTGACTTTTTTGAAAAATCCTAAAAAAGGAACATAAGTCAATTATAAATTGGTTTACCTAATTTTTTTCTTAAACTAGTTTATTTAACCTATAAACTAATGTCTAATTTAAAAATATATATCAAATATGTCATAATTTAATAACATATTTTGTAACCTTAACATCTCCAAAAAAAGTCAACTAGGTCTTATATTTAGGATCGGAGGGAGTATAAAAGCTCATATCACACTCTTTTCTTATTTAATGTGTTTTTTCCTACTTTGCCCCTAAGGGCCTGTTTGGTTTGAGGGAAGGGAAGGGAAGGGGAGGGAAAATGAGTCCCTCCACTTGCATGGTTTAAAAAATTGGAGGGGAGGGAGCCCAAAATATTCCCTCCCTTTCCCTTCACTCCCCTAATTTTGGTTCCCTCCAAATTGGGGGATTTTGGAGGGAGGCCAAAAATATGTTACTAAATTACCCTCATCAATTTTATAATATTCCTTATATGCCCTTACTATGGGAATAAAACAAGTATCTTCCTCCTCACTTTTTTTGCCCATCGTTTTCTCTGTTTGCTTATATGCTCTCTACACTTGCTTAGTGATTGGTAAGTCTTTCCATCCTTCTTCCCCATTACTCATATCTTTGCTACTTATTTCATTTTTCATCTTGTGAATCTATCTTGGTGAGCTTCCTTACATTATGCTCGTGAGAAAATGGAAGGAAGTTATATATTTCTGCACTTTTTTTCTTGTTCTCTGTTACACCGATGAGTTTGAAGGAAGTTTATATATTTCATCTATTCTCTGCAGAGGTTACCCTTTGTTTTATTTTATTTTTTTTACCTGGCGAAGGTTATGCCCTTTCTTGAGTTGTGTAGATATTGACCTTTTTTAGCTATTTCTCTTTGACACAAGTGAATGTTATTCTTCTTGGGCTTATTTCATATGATTTTAAGAAGAAAAATCATTAATTAGTTTATTCTTCTTGTGTAGATATTGACCTTTTTTAGCTATTTCTCTTTATATGATAGACAATCATTAATTAATGTAAAATTACAAGGATACAATGGTAGATTAAACATTATCACCCTCCCCTCCCCTCCTTAACCAAACAAATAATCATGAAATTCTCCCCTTCCCTTCCATTCTCTTCCTTCTTTCTTATCAGACCAAACAAAGTAACATTAAACCCTCCCCTTCCCTTCCCTTCCCTCAAACCAAATAGGCCCTAAGTCTCTTTCATATTTATTAATGCTTATATATTTCTCTCTTTTAAAAGTATTATAATAAATATGGGTAATATTGAAAAAAAACATTAACTCAAGACATTCAACTAACATTCATATGTTATCTCAAGAAACATTTTTTTGGCGGCTAACTCTTATATTAGGGACCGAGGGAATACTTCATATATGAAAAAAAAATCTTTAATTTACTTTTAATATGCATTATTTATTAGCTTAAAAGTTTGGCCGGTGTGAAGAGTCAGCAAGGCTGAGAGGAAGCCAGGTGGGACCAGATCAAGACATTAGCTTGGTGGCAACTGACAACAGTGCATTTTCCTCTCATCTTTTTATTAGTCTTGTTGTCTCCAATATAAGAGCCAAAATTTAAATGATTTTGATCTCTAATATAAGAGCTCATCTCACATTCTCACCTCATTTAATGTGTTTTTTCCTACTTTGCCCCTAATTCTCTTTCATATTTATTAATTCTTACGTATTTCTCTCTCTTAAAAGTATCACAATAAATATGGACAATATTGGAAAAGAAACATTAACTCCACACATCCAACTAACATTCACATGTTTTCTTAAGAAACATTTTTTCGGCGGCTGACTCTTATATTAGGGACTGAGTATTTTCTTAAGATTTGTTTTTTTTTTAAAAAAATACAATAAATAAACAAATGAAAAAGAAAAACAAATACAAGAATACAACTACAAAACAAAAGCATTCTGCTCATTCTGTTTCTGTTTCCTCTTTACTTACTTTTCGTCTCACAAAACCGTCATTACTCATTACCCATCAAAATTCAAAACCAAAACCCATCTCTCTCTCTCATATATAGAAAGCAAAGCAGTGATATATCAATATTTGCTGAAAGATTTGATTTTTATTCTTTGAATCTATGGAGCAGCTTATCAACTTCATTATTCGCCCACCAAGGTATCAAATTTTCTTCCTTTTCTCACTTTTTCTCTTCAATTATTACTTTTTTTTTCTGAAAAACGTTTTATGTGATTTGGGTTTCTTGGGATTGCTTATTTGAAACATTATAGAATTCAAAGTTTGTGTCTTTTGAAGTCTATGTAAAACCCCAATTCAATTTAGAGTATTAAGATTGTATATATATTTGATTTCATGTGTAGTTGTGAATTACTTGTCTTGAGTTGGAAATTCAAGATCTAGATTGAAGTTACCATGGGGAAATTCTTGTTTTTTGATATGTTGTATTTGAAAAATTAATTATACTGGATTATTAAGTTTGTTATGGAAACATGCTTATCTTATGTTTGTACTGGATTTTTTTTTGGGGGTTTTGCTTGAAATTATTGTATGATGCTTGTGTGATGTGTTATTTGCCTTATTTGTTAACTCAGATGAAGCACTTGCGTATAGGCTTAATAATATGTCACTTTATATTTCTTCTGTCAAAGAAAGAAATTGAAAACAGTGCTTGTTTGAACTGAATGTATAGTAGAATATTATTGCTTTTTGTGTTCCAAAAGTGAGGTACCCCTCCGTTCCTAAATATAAGATTTCTTTCCTAATTTGATTAGATTAAGGATGCAAGTTAAGTTAACTATTAACACGTGACATTACTAATCTACCCTAACCATATACCTTTATTCTGACTCACCCACTCTTGCTTGTTTATTATAAATAAGCATTATTAGGGTTTATTTGGAAAAAAGTGGAGAAAAATTAGAAAGTTACTTATATTTAGGAACAAATTGAAATCTGAAAGCGATCTTATATTTAGGAACAAAGGGTAGTATTAAAAGGAAATTGTTTTCACGGAGGAACAATCTCCTTAATCTTTTTCACACCAGAATCCATATGCCTTAACTATAAATTATTACTTATTTTGGTGAAATCTGTCTAGGTGTGTGGTAGTGTTTTGGCGGCATATTGAAAATGCTGTTTCTTAGAAAACAATGGGGTTTCTCTCTTTCTTGTTGACTATAATGATTTAAGATGACTCTACAACATGCCTAAGCTAAGGAAAATGAGTATCATAAGTTGTGCTGTCCCAAAGAATTCTTGGAAGGGATAATTATAGATAGCGGCGCTTTCATGCAGCAATTTTTAGCATATCTCATTTATGACTTCTCCATTTTTCTTTTCAAATTCTCACTTAAAGCATTATGAAATAACATCTGTATCCATCATTGGGATGCAGGGCTGAATATGACCCTACGAATGATTTATTGGAGCAAGAGTTCATGCTGAGAGGGAAATGGTATCAAAGGAAGGATGTGACGGTAGAATTATAAAAGCAGAATTCACTTTGTAAATCTTTTCTTTTAGATTTGAAGAGCTGTTCTACCAGTATTTCATGTGTAATTAAATATCTCCAGATCAAAAACACTCGAGGCGAAGTTCTTCAATGCAGTCATTATATGCCTATTATCAGTCCTGAAGGAAAGCCTCTGCCATGTGTGATATATTGCCATGGAAACAGGTGACTGTGGGACTTATTTTTAGTCATTTATCATGCAAATGTTGTTTTGATCAGTTCCATTGATACTGTGTAGCTGCCTCTCACACATATCAGGCATTACTGCTTTCATTGTTCTGATTACTCCTTTTCTATTCCCAAGACTATGAAGCATAAATTACAATGGCGTCCCCTTTGTCAGATTTTGCTTAATTTTGTTTTAAGCACATGTTGTCCTATGCAAAACTTAATATGCGAATAGCTGAATACCCCCTGAAAAGTCAACCACGAGCGGGCTATATTTACAATGAAAAACTTTAAGGGTGTTTTCATCGGTTCAAGCTTGTAAGGTCATTGTAATTCACTCAGCTATGTAACATATGTTAGTTGCAACTATAATATTTTTAGGCTCTTTCTTGGCCCTCATTATACCATACTAGTTTTTTTTTACTATAAAAATCAATTAATCATAGATTTTAATCTCTTCAAATGCACATTCTGGTTGCTCATTGTTTAGTCCAGAATATTCTTATTAACTGGGTTATGTTAACTGGGTAACGTGCTATATGACAGTGGATGCAGGGCTGATGGAAGTGAAGCTGCTATAATTTTGCTTCCTTCAAATATTACAGTTTTTACTCTGGATTTCTCAGGATCAGGACTTTCTGGAGGGGAGCATGTCACTCTTGGTTGGAATGAAGTACGTGGTTACTTAATATCCATTTTAGAAATATCATTTTTATCTAGTGTTTTTTGTGTTTAATTTTATCTATTCTTATTTAATTTTGGGAGAACGACAAATAGGTTCCATGGAATTGAATTATTCCTGACCAGGTCTCTTGCAATCATTGAATTACATTGAAGCCCCCAAGTAGTTGAGTAATATTAAATTTAATGTGTTGGGAGTTATAGATAACAAGTCCATAAAGAGTTGTCAATATCAACTTATTCAGCTGCATTGACAACTCATAGCACATTCTATTTGATATCACCCAGGTCTCTTAGGATTTAAGTGTAATTTAATGATTTCAAGCAACCTACTCATGATTGATTCTCTTCCATGGGACCTAGTTGTAACCCTTTAATCTTTTTTCCTGTTTAAGTGGATGATTTTTTTGTTGGGCCTGGGGTGAGGGTTTGGAGTAGATTAGTCTTGTAGGCGACTTCCATTTTCTCTTATTGCTTAGCTTAAGATGATACAATTTAATGTTTTTCTAAAATATTTTTTAATAAATAGAAAATAGTTTATTAATGAGAATAGAGAATTGAAAAGGGGAACGACTTAACCCTGAAAAAGGAACTTGGATTCAGTTTTTGTTGTTCAACCATTATAAGCTAAATATTTTAAAATAGATAATGTAGCACTCCATATATCAACAGAAAGTATGAAGCTTACACTATGCCTGAATCTAAAAAGCAACATTATGTTTTTTAAGCTTGTTTATGTCTTGGATCGCCATCTTGCTCAGAATTTGCGTAAGAATAGCCACCACTTGCTTTATTGTCTTTCTTCATTGCGAAATTACTATCTAACATTATTTTTAACTGTTTTCAGAAAGATGACCTCAGGGCTGTGGTAGATTATCTGCGGGCTGATGGAAATGTCTCTTTGATTGGCTTATGGGGTCGCTCCATGGGTGCTGTGACTAGGTATTCTTAATTCACTTTCTGTCTTATATTTTGTATCTTATTTTGTGCCTGCTATGATAATGGCATTGCAGGAGCGGTTACTAGTCATACTAGGGGTTGTGGCAAGAGATGTAAATTTTGCTTTGTCATTGTAGTTTATTTCAGTTTAGACATTGGCTAATATGCTAAAGGAGCTATGCAATTTCTCTTTATGATGTGAATCTCTTGAATGCGATCTACTATCACCCTAATTGCTTAGTGAGATTGACAACTGCTTATAAGATTGTCAGATATAAAAGGTTATTTAACAAAAGGACAATATATGCCTAATGAGAGGATAATTAAGTTTAGTAAAGCCATCAAGTTATATCCAATGCTTTTGTTTATCCTTAATTCCTAATTCACAAGCAATTGACATCTCCCTTAATAGGGACTACAGCGTGACATAGTCTCTGGAATGGCTTGTGAATGGAGGTGTATATACTTGTATCATACTTGAATGCGATATCATCTATATCATTTATCCTCAAACTGAGAATTGTAATATCATGTCAATCTGGAAATTTGAAGACTCTCTGATATGATTGTGATATATTGTCACATTTTTCTGTTTAAGAAATTGCTTTTTCAACAGGATGGATATCCTTTTCTTCAAAGAAAAAATTCTATAAATTGATTACTACCCTCTTGTCATGTAGCACTTCATGTTACTATTTTTTTGTTTTGGTGACTTAATATTTATTAACTCAGCCTATGCTTATAGCCGGTCCCATGCTTGAGTAAAGGAGGAGGGTTGTGTTAGGCTCTGACAGCCAATGTAAAACTTTGTTGAATCTCATAAACATAAATCAACAACAATGACGTCGTACGATCCATGTAGCTGACCTCACTTAGTGGGATAAGACTTTGTTGTTCTTGGTAGTGATTTCATAACTATTATGCTGAGCCGGTGACAAATGTTTTCGTGCAGCCTTATGTATGGAGCTGAGGATCCTTCAATTGCGGGGATGGTCTTAGACAGTCCCTTCTCTGATTTGGTTGATTTAATGATGGAATTGGTAGATACATACAGAGTTCGCCTGCCAAAGTTCACTGTGAGTATATTCATTTTAGAAAAATAGTTATAAATAAATAAAATTAGAAAATGTTGCTGAATAAGAGTGGCTATCCAAAATTTTGAATTAAATCTGATTTTATGTTTTAGTATTTCTTTCAATGGAGATTATATATTTCTGAGTTAAGTCTGATTGGAATTCATGGGGTTCATGACAGTTAAATGCTCATGCACAGACTCATTTTCCGTGCTTCTTAGGAAGAAGCTGTTTGATGTTTGCATTATTTTATAGTGTTTACAGTGTTTAATTTGGTCACCTTACATATCTGGCCACCATCCTATTTGATTGTTTTTCAGAATCATAATTTTTTTGTTGTCCGAGGAGTGACCTTTTATTGTTAAAATCAATTTTATCCATTAGCAATAAACCATAACTGCTCATACTTTTTTTTTTCCTCGTGCTCGATTAACTTGTGATTGTAGATAACATGAGTTTTTATTTACACAGGTAAAGTTTGCAATTCAATACATGCGAAAAGCAATCCAAAAGAAGGCAAAATTTGACATATCAGACTTGAACACGATAAAGGTTAATTAAGAGAAATTTTTTTTCCTTGTTTATATCATATATGTTTGATATGTTTGATATGGGAAACTATGGACTTTTATCACTTTTCCCCATACACACGGTTCAGTGGACTCTTCAAGGAAAATATTTTATTTTTGAATATGTAATTTAATCTGTCTATCAAAGACAGTAGTGCCTTTTCAATCAAAAGAGGGATAATCCCATTAGAAAAGACAGCAGAATCTATCGCCTCAGTCTGGTCTTAATATCTATTGAAGTGTCTTCTGCCATATATGTACTAGCCAGTTTCATTTTGAGATACTTCTAGGGCAAAATCGTTCTTGAGCAAAAACTTTTGGGGCAAAATACTTTTAATTTTTAACCCATAATAATTTATACTCTTTTCTGGGTTGAAAGAGAGGATATCTTGACCAGAGGAGAGAAGGGGGAAATCCCCTATGACCCAACATATTATATTTTTAATGAATAATTTGCTGTAGTGTCTTCTGCTAATGTACTGTATATTTTTGTTTTCTCTTGTTTGTGTTTACATCAACATTTTATAACGTTATCCATTATTTGGCAGGTGGCCAAAAGCTGTTTCGTTCCTGCTCTAATAGGTCATGCCACTGATGATGATTTTATACAGCCTCATCATTCAGACCGTATATTTGCAGCATATATGGTAAGTTTGTCAATAATAATAAGGATAATTGAGATTTGTTCATTAGTAACTGATTCACATGGCTAAACTTCTTCCTGCTCTGATGGGTTGGACCTTGTAGATGACAAGTATACTTTATGCTAAGTTTGTAAAAGTTTTTTCTATAAATTCAGTTGTATGTAATATCGGTCTGTGATTCACAGGGGGATAAAAACATAATTAAATTTGAGGGAGACCACAACTCGCCACGTCCACAGTTCTACTTTGATTCCATAAACATATTTTTTCACAACGTTTTACAACCTCCAGATGATGAGGTTGGGGGATCATTTTTTGACACTGTCACTGATTACTTCGGTAAGGTAAATTCTTCTACAATGACATCTCATTGAGTTCTGTTTCAGGCAGATTATAAAATTCAGTTCTTGTAGTTTGCAAAATCTGAATGATTTTACATATAGGATGTTTGGAGACCTGTGAATGATGTAGCAGGTGAATCACTACTGGAACACAAAGGCAAGATACAAGTGTCTATTATTTTCAACTATTTCCACTTTATATATTACTATTCAGATCTACATTTGGTAATCTATACTTAATCTCTTATTTCTTGGTTAGATACAGAACCATCAGCAAGCAGTACAGTAGATGCCATTAATCAAGTCCGTTCTAAAAGACCTATGAGTAGGATGGAGGTTTGTATTTACCTGTATCGATATTTTAGAATAACACTCAAAAGCTGCAGAGAATCCTAATTAATTCTCTGGAAAATTTCTTCACATGATGTTACTGATTTGAGCATCCATTGCTTGAATCCTAATCTGTGACATGATTTTTTTGTTTTCTTTTTTTTTGACTTCTCAGGTTCCATCTGATATTTCTTCAAATGATGAACATCCTGAACACAAGGTATCTATTTTCTTCTGTTCCTCAATTTCTCTCCTTGCTTTTTGTATATTGGGCTATTTGTTTTTTATTTGCTTAGTTTATTTTTTTATGTGTGGTAACACCATGACTGATGAGGAATTGCTGGACAGAACATCCAAAGGTTTTCTACAATATATCTACATTGAATGGAATTTAATTTCTGATCAAAAAAAAAAAGAATGGAATTTAATAAAAGTGGGAGATAAATCTTCAACTTTGTTCAGAATCTTCCATATTATATCAAAACATGTTCTGCAATATTCATGGAATGACTCAAATTGTCAATCTTTTATATGATGTCATGTACTCCAGGATGAAAAATGCAATGAAGATCTTTCCTCTTCGTCTTCTAAAATGATTAGCTTTGAACTGTCAAACGGCAATCCATATGGTCCCCATGTTCCAGCAACATCGGATGATGATCAATATGTGGAATATGCACTTGATGACCTGTCAGGTTTTCCGTCCAGTGCAGAGGAGGAAGAAAGAGTGAGTCAAATTCATTGGTCTTTTCATATTCGAAAAAATACTTTGATGATCAAGCTTCATTATTGGCTTTTGATTCACCCTGTTTTTTTTTTTTTTTGTATATGTCACTTAGATGTTCATGGAAGCTGTGATGGAATCACTTAAAGACATGGAAATTAGACATCCTCAACAACAACCACCACCTAGTGTCAGCACACTGTCTGCAAAACCATCAGAAAATGGTGTTTTCTTAGAAGAGCTTTCAAAGTCCTTAGATACAAAACAAGCTTCTTCCTCCATTGTTGACCATGATAAGCATTCAAACACCAGGCCCATTTCTAGCATAGTTGAGGAAGTTTCCAAACCTGCGAATGGTGAGTCAAAGTCAAATTCAGTCATTCAGAAAGAAAATTGTGCTCCTGGGACATCTCCAGAACTGAGCCCGTCATCAATAGAAACTATGACTGACACTTCATCAGTCACAGATATGAGCCACACCAGTACTTCTGCTCGAAGCGATAGCTCTGCTAGTGTACGAAGTTCATCAGACGCCGACATTTCACATAATACAAAAGCCACTGTAACTGTTGTTAAGAATCCAGCAAGCCATGTCATGGATGGCTTAATGCGTCGTTGGGATTTCAACTTCTTTCGCAACAGTCATGGCCGATAAGATAGAAACGAGATAATCATTCATCCCTTTAGTCCTGCACTGTTTCTTTCTTTTCCTTTTGGTGATAAATAGTGATGTATTGTTTATTTAACTGTCAAATGGTCATTGTTTGTAAAATTGTTGACCAAAGAAATAGGTTTTCTGGTGTGTAAAGTTAGTAGGCTTAGTTTTATAACTAACAAAACAGTTATATTCTTTGACTGTAATACTGTGATATTTTATCATTGCATCAGAATTTAGAAGTATCATCGTAAACTCTTAATTGTGGATTGTCAAGGGAGTTTTGGACTGTGAATAAACGGGTAAACTCTTATCTGGGATTTGGGTTAATGGGTAGACTCTCCATCTGGGATTTGGGTTGATGCATATTCAAACTCTTGCTAGAGATTCAAAGTTAACAAAATGATATCTTAATCTTACAAACTCTTTGTTAACTTCTTTTAAGCTGAAACAATGAAACAATATATACAAGCTAAGATCTGTAAAGTCTCTGCTAATTGCAGTGGTTAGCTACCCTCTAAGTTTTGATATTGATGATCTCATACTGATCTTAAATTGCTACAATAACTCATCTAGGGAACTGCTTTAACGCTTCAAGATGTACTTTTGGCGAGTCATTGACTAGATATAAATATAAAATCAATTTTTTACGGATTTGTATTAATATATAAAAGTAGGTTAAAGTATACTTTTGGTCCCTTATGTTTGCATCAAGTTTCAATTTAGACCTTTATGTTTGGAAAGTACACTTTTAGTCCTTTTTTGCTAACACCATTAGTTTAACTTAACGGAAAATGTTAACTTAACAATTTTAAATGAATATGTTATAATTAAATTGTACCGAAAATGATGAATTTTGAAAATATAAGAATAATTGCACTCAAATATTTTAATTTGAACATTTTTTAATATTTAATAATCATTTAAAATTGTTGAGTTAGCATTTTCCGTTAAGTTAAACTAACAATGTCAATAAAAAAGGACTAAAAGTGTACTTTCCAAACATAAAGGACTAAATTGAAACATGATGCAAACATAAGGGACCAAAAATATACTTTAGCCTATAAAAGTATGAAAAATGATGTTAAGCCTTTGTGCAATATACAAAGAAGCATGTCTTGATCTTTTGTAGATATTGTAGATTAACGATGCAGCAACCTAGTGATTATTCCAAATTAAATATCTATGAAGGAAAATCTGCAGTATAATTATGGTCAAGACATAAATGTCAACTTTAGGTTGAAATCATATTGGTGATTCCATTAAGTTAAATTTAGTACGACATCAAATCTGACATAACAATGAATAAGATTGCTAAACCTTATGTACAATGTTACAGCAACTTCCAATGAATGGTACTTCACCAACTATGTTTTATGTCTCCAAGCAACTTCAATGCTGTTTCAACAAGTGAATGAATTGTCGTATTGTGTCTGTTAAGTCCAAAGGTACCAGAGAAAACATTGAAGTTCTCAAGCTCTGAAGTGGTCTCTAAGACACCTTCCAACACTTCCTCCATTCCCTGTTCCTTGAAGATACATACGTTTTCTTCTTTATCATTCATCATCCATATTGACAATTCTATGACAAACCTCCTTATTCTAGGAATCTTAGTTGGTGGATACTTGTGTTTCTTGAGTATCTGGATTAACTTGTTTGCCATTTCAGCCTCAGTAATTCCAGCTTCTTCAAATAGAGTGCTTGATTCCTGAGAATTCATGAATTTGAAAACATTTGCTGCTACTCCAACCATCACTTCCTGTAGTTTGTTTTCTTCTGACATGATTGCTTGAATTATCTACAAGGTTGAGAAGTGGCACACATGATCAAGATACTCTTCATGTTACAGAAACAAAATAAATAGCTTATACTTCCTCTACTCCTAAATTATGGAGCTGGTCAGGGAGTTACTTTGTTTCCAAATATAAGACCTAAATTTACTGTCTCCAATGTTTATTAATTTCCTCCAAACTATCTTTATAGATTGCATACGTTCAAGGGTTTCCATCAAGGGGTAGTTACCAGACAAATAATAAAAGAGAGCATTTTAAGTAAATGCACATTTTTAACAAATGACTAATTTACCTAACTTTCATTTCAAAATAAGTAATCTAGCTCATGTATTAGGGACAGGAAAGAAAAACACTTACTGTTGGTGCTGCATAAGTTACCAACTTCAGCTGGTTGAAGCATTCTGATCCACTGTAAGTGCATAAATTTCTCAGAATTCTAGCAGCATTGATACGAAGTGATGGAATTTTCAATGCTTCTATGAGGCTTTCAAGCACTTTCAACTTCAAAATGTGATGACAATTGTTCTTGCTATCTAGTGCCAGCATTTCTAGGGTGTCACCAGCAGCAATGGTCACATCCTTCGTATTTTCTGTTGTGTTTTGTTTGAAGAATATGTTGAACAATTCTTTAAGTACTCCACCTGTTCCCCCAATCTTTTCTTTTGCATCCTCTTCCAATGCCAAATTGGTTAAAATTTCCATGGATAGTTTTTGCAGTAAGGGGTGTTTATCTCCATACCTTAATATGTCTCTGAGATTGCTGATTGTAAAAACTATCTCAGAAATCTCTTTTCTTAGATGTTTTCCAGTGGTACCTGTTGTGCTAGCCAGCATTTTCAGTAGCTGCAAGGATTTCTTCACTGTAATAATTTGATATGGAGCAAAATATTCAGTCCTCAGTATGCTTTCTTCTACATGTGTGAATTCTATGATCTTTGGGAGGAGGCCTCTTGTATGTCCAATCTTACCGCAGTTATCATGGTTGCAAGCAAGCTTTTTCAAAATGAGAAGTCCTAGATGGTTAAATGTCCAAAACCCATAATATGGATGATCAAGTACATGTTTCTTTTCTCCGATTTCATCGGCTGCAGGAATGTAATTCCGGTTAATATGAAGAAGAGAGGAGATTGATTCCATAGCTCCTGGTATACCAGCTATGCGATGAGAGTTCTGCTTCTTGCCAGCTAGTTTCTTTATTATTTCTGCTGCTGAAAGCCTAATTTCTTCCTCTTTGTGATCTGTCCAATTCAACATCTCAACCAATCTATCTAGCACAGGCATAGAAATTCCAACCTTTTGAAGAGTATCCTCAGAAAAGCGTTCGCTATTCGAAAATCTACGAAGAATTCTCGCCCCAATGAGTTGCTCATCATGAGAGTTTGAAGCCAAGAGATCCATAGCAAAACTGATCATGTCCATATTCAACCCATCAAATATACTTCCCTCAATACTTCTTGAATATGCATCATAAAAGAATCTTCTGATTGACACCATTCCTGAAGGCCCCAATTCACACTCATCTCTTACCTCCTCCAACATTTTCCAGTAGCTGATTTTCCATTCCCAGTAAGCTTTCTCAATCAGAAACAATAAAGCTTCTGCCAAAGCCAATGCATAAAAAATGTTGAGAGCAAATTCCCTATTCCTCTTGTCACTATCTCCCTTTGCTACCTCCCCATAGTTATGCTTGATAAGCTTTATGGATGATAAAACCACACAGGCAGTGGCAGAAAGAAGCTGAAGCCAATAGAGAAGCTTACTGACATGGCTAGAAAGGAAAAGCCAATTAGCATATGGCAGAATTGGAACATCTGAACTTGTCCATGTTCGAGTTGGTGGACTGTCCGATTACGCAGGACTAACTTCAGCAGCCTCTCTTGTTTCTTGCCCATGTTGACTAAATTTCTTGACAGCATCAACCGGCTTCCAAAGGAAACCTTTTATACTTTCAAGGACATAGTTTGAAGTTGACCTTATAACTTTGAAACTATTGATTCCAGCATCAGTTATGGACCAAGTGGCTTGGTGCTGCCATTCTAGCTCATGGCTCCTGCTAAATATTCTGGTCCCTTCAATTAATAGTATGATGGTGATGAACCAGAAGTCAGTTGAGTCCAAGGTGATGGCAAAACCACCAAGAAGGACCACAGTAGCCCAGATAAAGCCTAGTGTTCCCAATCCAGTTGCTGCTTTTTCAAACACAGCAAGTTGAAGTGCAAATAAGGTTAGCTTCTTTTCTGGAGCTTTCACTGTTGAACATGAAGAA
Organism: Mimosa pudica; assembly: GCA_029929735.1. Lineage (NCBI taxonomy): Eukaryota > Viridiplantae > Streptophyta > Magnoliopsida > Fabales > Fabaceae > Mimosa > Mimosa pudica. Next base: position 7,626,382 of record JAKELP010000029.1, on the reverse strand, counting down.
GAGCCTGAATCAGATGTAATACTGCTCTCTCCTTTCTCAATACTTTTTATTCCATGAGGCTCAAACATTGTAATCCCTGTGCTGCTAGTTTGGCTCAACCTTGTGAGTTTGCCAACTTGCAGATTTGAGCTTACTTCATCTTCTTCCAATGAAATCCTATGATCCATTGTTATTGAAAACTACTATTTTTACTTTGCATCTCTTAAAAAATTAATGGAAAGAGTTGAAGAGAATGGTGAATGATGAGGTAGATTTTATAAAAAAGAACTCATCTTAGGGAGCAAGTTACTTTAAGGCATGTAGGAGAATGAGTAACGCCAAGTTCTCTCTTTCAGATGATTTTCCAGGAAGTTTGTCAAGATGTTTTTGGCACTTATGTATCTATTGCTTGAAAAGGTTGTTGCTTTTTCTTTCCAGAAAGTGTTTTCAATAGAATAAAAAAATCATGTATCAGAAAAAAAATGAATAAAAGGTCATGTGATAAATTATATGATAATTGTCTTTGTGAATTATTGGAGACATTATCTAGGTCCTTGCCAAAAGTTGAGATATATCACTTGAGCCTTCAAAGTCACAGAAACATAAAGGAAAGCAATAACTTTTTGATTGTTCTCTATGATTATATCTCTTTAGTTCTGATAAAAAAAAACTTTTGCTGAAAGAATGTTGTGATATGGAACTAACCTTCGTTTATAAATTCTCCCAACTCAAAAAGCATCAAGTTGTGGCAACCATGTTTTAGGTACTACATTGGTTCTTGCTATAAGTCATTTCACATAAGGAATGTGTTTGTTAAGATAAATCTAGTGATTCTGGGGTTTATTGATAAAAAACTAGTTATTGCTAGAAAAATGGATAAATCTAGTGATTGTGGGGTTTATTATTTGTCTCTTTCTTAATTAATATGCATAATTAGTAATAGCGGAAACTTATTAATGGGAGTTTTCTATTCTTTAAAGTTATAGTGTCATGTGATAAGCCTTGGAGTGCACGTTATTAGAAAGGTACATGCCTTGGAGAAGGGTTAGGCCAATTTTTGCTGTTTGTTCACTAGTGCTTCTTATCAGCTTGTACGCTGAAATTATAATGCACACACACACACGGACACACATGGATAGAAAATTGTTGATGATTAGAAAGTTTAGAATTTTCGTGTTTTTTTCCATTTTCCTTAGAAGTTAATACAATATAGAGAAAAAAATTGACAGTTCCAATTGAGATGTGTATATCATCCATCCACAAATATTTAAATATCTACCTCTTCCTTTTCATAGTAGCCAATTTTTTACAATCTTTAATCTGTTTCTCTATATTGCATCACTTTTTCTTCTGTTTTAGAAAGTATTAAAGTCTCTTCATCATCATTTCTTCCCATCAAATTTAACTCAATCATTGAATTATAAAAATGCTTTTGAAAAAGTAGAATTAATTAGAGTTCATATAGAGAAACATAATGTGATCCCATGAGCTATAATCATCTGGTCAAAATTTTATTATAATGCCAAGAAGTTGTAATTTACAACTCGTGGTACTTCATTTTAATTATCTTTTTCTTTGGGACCTCTAATTAATTCTCTCAAGTATTTAACTTACACGATGTTTTTTTTGGACTAGTTAAGCCAATAATGAACACGAGTTTTCTTTTGGGATGGGAATGAAAAAATTAGAAGAAAAATAAAGGGAGGAAGAAAGAAGGATGAAGAAATAATGCAAAAAGATAAACTCATTTCTTTGTGAGTACGTTTTAGAGAAGTAGGCTACTTAACTTCAGCCATATTATATTGCTTGTGGAATATTTGTTCTCAATTCATGCGTATACGAAATCTCACCACTTGTTTTTCAGTTATTACCTTACATGAGTATAATACAAGCCTAAAATCTAGCTATTCAAGCAATTTTGTTCTAATTGTGAGAAAACATGTAATAGTGCATATTGCGAAAAATTTTGAAAGAATATTAATAATATTAGAATTTGAGTTCAGAATGTACTTATACTTACTCTTCATAAAAACAGAAACATGCCAATAACAAATTTCAATTCTCATAATAATAATAAAGCAGGGAAAAAGGTTTGTTTGGGCAGTTTAAATGTTGTACTATAAAAATATGTACATGTTGCAAGCTTTGAATTTGATTAACACCTCAAGCTCAATAAGATATATAAAAGGTTCGCAATGAGTATAAGTACACTACCATTAAAAGGTTTGTATTAGAGCCAACCCCATTATAACATCTTAATAATCTTATCCATTTCTTTTAAAAAAAAACTACTACTGCTGAGTAAAAGTATTAGTGAATTAACTATCCATAAAAAAGAAGATATGAAAAAAAGATAAAACTATTTTTAATAAAAAAATCACAACATATAGATTTCAAGGCTAGCATATGCATCAACCCTGAAGGTGTGGTTGTGTGTAGGTGTAAAACGGGTAAACCTTCGATAAAAAAAAGGGGTCAACCCAGTTCTAAACTCCACTTGATGAGCATGCTGAAGAAGAGAATATACTAGGCAACTATAAACCTACTTTTTATAGAGAAACTGATTTAAACCTGCAACCTCAGACCCCATGACAAGCGAGCTTGCCACGAGTAAGCCGATGATTCATGGTGGTGTGTATGTGTGATTTTCAAAAATTAGATCGTAGTGTGAAAGTGTGAGAAAAGAAACTTATGCCGACCATTTTCATTTAGTGCAAAGCATACATCTATATAAGGGGATCAGCTGAAAAAAAGAAGTCCAATGATGAAAAAGTGTTATAAGTTAAAATCCTTGTGAGAACAATCACCATAATATCTCTCCACAGAGACATAAACTGAATTGTAGAAGAGCACTAAAAGGGAATACTGTCATTGACAGTAAGCTCACATTACAAATTGGGGCTTGATAACATCCCCACCCCAATTATTCACATCAAGCTTTCCAGAACAAAGTAGTAGTAATGAAATTTAAACAGTTATACAAACTTGCAGAATACAATTTTCGTTTTTTAAAAAATGCACTACAACCATAAAACACACCAGCTAGCCAGAGAAAATAGATTAAATAGCAAAATAGATAAAAGGAAAATAAAAGGTTATGGTATAAAGAGGAGAAAAGAAATGCATACACAACTAAATTTCTTGAAATGCCTGATTGCATAATTGCAAAGGATCCAATTTTTAAGTGCCTCAGCTTACATAAATGTCTAAATTGAGAATAAAAGTGCAAATCCCACTACATAAATCAAAGACTACATACCACTCTGTCAAACACACCTCATGAATACTAACTTTAGCCATGTGTGTTGTCAAAGTACTACACAATCTTTGTGCAAATCCTAGTGTTCTCCAAATTACTCAACCCACAAAATTTGAAACTATATTAACTCATCAAATGAATACAAATCAAGAGAATCACAGAATGTTAAAGACCAAATAGTCAGCTCTCAATGATATATTGTAATGACACCAACTGTTTAGGCATCCGAAAAAGCAGTTAATAATCTAGGGGCAATGATCCTATTTCGCCCTTCAAGTAACTACCCTAGAGCGCTACTGGACACCCTAAATTAACATCGGGTACATTTTCACCCTTGAAGTAACCAAAGTGGTCCAATTTTCCTCTGCCTAGATAAACCCACCAATGGGCATCATCCAGGTGTCAATGTTACATTCCTTAGAGTGTAAAATCTCACCACTTTAGGTACTTCAAGGAAGGATGAAATTGTAGCTAGTGTTAATTTAGATGGTCAGTAGTGATAACCCTATTTTGCCCTTCAGGTGACCACTCTGTATCACTAGACACCCTAAATTAACACCGAGCACAATTTCACCCTTAAAGTAACCAAAGTGGTCTAATTTTCCCCTGCCTAGACAGACCCACCAATGGCAGCATTACATTCACCAGAGTGTAATATCGCACCACTTTAGTTACTTCAAGTGTGAAATTGTACCCACTGCTAATTGCTAATTTAGGGTACTCAGTAGTCCAGGATGGTATGGCAGGGTCATTACCCTACATTGTACCTACACTACAACACTCCTTTGCCTAACCTTAGCTTTCTCAGCATCAATGATAGAACTCACCAATGACACAGCATGGTCAAGCTTGCCCTTAGCATTGACAACAACATAATCAAAATTCTTAACATGCTTAACTTCCTCTCTAGCAGTAGCAACCCTGACAAGCAAAGACTCCACACTCTCAGTCCTCCTCTCCACCAACCTCTCCACCATATCCATCTCACTCTCAGCCACAATAAACACAAACACAGCCCCATCCTCCCCAAACACCTTCCTCAAAGTCATAGCCCCCTGAATATCCACCCTCACCAAAACATCACACCCTTTTCCCAAAAACTCCCTGATCTGCCACCTGGGAATGCCCTTGTAGTCATCATACACAAGGGCATATTCCAGAAGCTCATCCCTCTCAACCATGCCTTGAAACTCCTCTTTGGAGACAAAGAAGTAGTCTTTGCCGTCAATCTCGTTGACCCTTTTGCCCCTGGTGGTTGCAGTGACCACAAAGTGGAGACTTTCACCACGAAGGTGTCTGAGTTTGGATATGACAGCGTCTTTGCCGACCCCACTGGGCCCACTGATGACGACGATCAAAGGTTCGGGGTTGTGGGTGTGAGGTTGGGAGCTGAAGGAGGAGCCGAGGGAGGTCTCGAGGGCGCGGAGGATGTCGGAGGTGGCGGCTTTGTCGGCGGCGGGGAGGGCGGTGGGGCGGCGAGAGTTGCTCATGTGTAAAGAGGGAGAAGAAGAGAAGTGTGGGAAGGGTTTGTGAATGTGAAGGGTTGTGAGGGAAATGGGAAGGAGGCGGTGGAAGTGGAGATTGGATTGGGAGAGGCAAGAGAACAAGAGTTTGCGAAACATGACATGAGATTTGTGTTGCTTGCCTGTTGCCTTGCCGATAATGCTGCCATTTCCTTCATCAAACTTCACTACGTTTACGTTTTCTAGTACTTGCTTGTGCCTTTTAGTAGCAATGTATGTCTTTTTCGGGTTCCTAAATACTATAACATCACTTTTTAATTCGACTCAAATTTTCCTCAAATTACCCCTATACTTCTTTCACCCAAAAAATAGTGGTTTGAAGAATGTAATATTTTTAGAAATTTCATGTAATCTTAACTCATTGGAATGTCTTGGAGGGAGTATCTCCCACTCGACTAATTTGTAGGCACTCAAAGGGTGGGACAATTGGCTTGAGAGATTTAATATTTCTCCATACCTAACGTCAAAGATCGAACCCCAGACAATTAGTTAAGGGTGAATGAGTCCTTGTCACTCAATCACACACCCCAAGTTGGAGTAATGTATACTTTTTATGGAAAATAGTAAGGAAATTTATAGCAACAACACAATAATTGAATTACTACATGAGATCTTGAGGGATTTGGGTGATATTAATTGACTTGTTACTTACAATTAGGGGTGGGAATAGCCCATGTCGCTATCAGGGGCCTATGACTTGGACCGTTAAGGCCTTGGACCGGCCTCCTTATATCCAGCCCAAGCTCAGGCCCAGACTTTTTCTTTTGAACTGTACTCGTCTTAGGCTTGAGAAAAAAGCCTATTAGCCTATCAGGCTGGCGTATTAAGACGTTAAATAATATTTATTTAAATAAGAAATTATGTTACTATATTAATTGATGTTATTTTTATTAATTCTTAATATAAAATTACAATTATATCATTTTCTATTCTAGTGTGTTTATTGTCCCACATTCTCTAAGCATTCATTCAAATGATGTTACCCACCATTCGTATTTCTAAACCTCTTATTGAGTATGTTTGATTAATCAGACCTCCTAACAGGCTAATAGCCAGGCCAGTCTAGGCCACAGGCCAAACTCAGACTTAAAAAATTGTCTGAAGTAGGCCACAGGCCAGACTCAAGCCGATCAATTATATCGCAGGTCAGGTCATTTTGTGACTAGGCCAGGCCAGGCCTGGACCATTCCCACTCCTTCTTACAATTCAATAGTGGTCAATAGCAAATACTTAAATTGTGAATGATAACTTATGTTTTTAAATATATGCATTGACAACATCTCAAGGAGTCGTTATTATCAATGACAAATTATTTAATATAACCTAAATTTATGGAACTTCAAAGTAATTTGGTTATTGTTCAAGGCCTGATTGTAATTGATTCCCTTAAGACAAACCTATAGTTGTAATTTTCCTGTTTTTTACTAAGCATCTTTTAACTTATATAGTTAGTGACAATGTTTAAGTAGAGGATCATACCTTTTTTAGCTTTTTGTATCATTATTTTGAGTATCATTAACAAATGTTATGAATTCTCGTTAAGTAATACTCATGTTTTTAACTAGATAGTGACAATTTTTTAGGGTTTTTTAAACAATATAAGAATAATTCACAATTGTTTCAATTCTTGATTGTAAACTACTTTTGTCTGAACAATGACAACTTTTTGGTGTAGAATTTAACATAATTAAGATCCCTAGGAACATCAGTTTAATCAAGAGATTTCGATGGAAATTATCTTAATTAAGTTCCTTTTCATGGGGCATGTATTTGATTTTCCATCTATATCTTATTTTATATTGTCTAAATTTGATTTCATTATACGTATTTTAATTGAAAGAGAACTTTAAATTAAATTTAGAACGTCAGTATGAAAATTCAGACAGTCTAAATATGCTTACGTTTCATTCATTACTCTTCTTTTTATGAGTTAGGAAATTGGTTTCACCTACACAATTCATTTGATTTGATTAATAATATCAATGTTCTTTACCGAAATGATTAAATGATTAAGGGTAAAAATGTAAAAATAACCATGTAATTTGGTTCAAGGTGCACCCAACACTACAAAGTTTTTTTACCCAAAAAAGCCTATATTTTGGGTAAAAAATGCCCATGTTGTCAATTTACACTAACGACGTCAAATTTTTCGAAGTTGGAAAAAATAAAGGGTACAAAAATATGCATTAAGTTTGGTTTAAAATGCATCCATCACTCCAAACACCGCAAAGTTTTTTCCAAGAAGTGCCCACATAGTTATCAAAATGGTTTCTTCAATGCCTCTACTTTTGCTTTACACGTTACCTAGGTGAAATATACAAGTGAGGGAGTGAATTTTGTATTTGAAGAATTCTTTTTCCAAAACTATAAGTTCAAAAACAACTGTAGAAAACAAATAGGAAAAAATGGAGTATTAAAATCTAAGACAAGTTTTGCACAATATTCGTTAAACTTAACGCTATCGTTTTGACAAAAAACTTTTCAAGTTGAACATTTTTTTTTGGTCTGATTTCAAGTTGAACATTAGACAAAACTACATGGGTATATTTATATATTTACTTAATGATTAATAATTTTAGTTAAGTTAATCAATATGACATTTTTTAAAAAGCACTTCAATCTTCCTAAACTCTTTCTCGCTCACTGGTTTTGAAGATCACAAAAAGAAAAAATTAATAAAAGTTATGAATGAGGACCAACACAAAGTAAATAAATATATTCTCATGATCAATGACTGAAGGACGTAATATAAAGCCTAAACTAACCAATCGGCATTCACAATCATTTTTAATTTTTATTATGATCAGTGTAATTTACTAGGAAAACAAATTGTTATACATATATGGGTTCTAAACATTAGAAAGTGATTTTTTTTAACTGAAAAGAAAGTGATTCACTGCCAAAGGACCAGTGACCTGATCCTTAGAAAAGGAGAGATAAGACATCTCCCCGACTTCAAGGTCCTGAGTTCAATACTTTGCGCGCCAGTCGATACTCAAAGAGTATCAGATACCGGGAACTCTAAGTAAAAAAAGAAAGTGATTCATTATACTCCCTCCGGTCCTAAATATAAGACCTAATTGACATTTTCTAGAAAATCCTTAAAAAAGAAAAATAAGTTAATTATAAATTGATTTACCTAATTTTTTCTCTTAAACTAATTTATTTTATCTATAAACTAATGGATAATCTAAAAATATATCAAATATGTCATCATTTAATAACTTATTTCGCAACCTTAATCTCTCCAAAAAAAAGTCAATTAGGTCCTCTATTTAGGATCGGAGGTAGTATTAGATATTAGACATGGAGAAGAGAAAATGTTTTTCCCACTTGAACCAAGACATAACTTTACTAGTTCAAGTGATAATTAAGGTGAAGCAGGATTGGAAATGATCCATTTTCCCAGTCAAACTCATAATTTCCATCTTTTAAGGACTGAAGATGATTTCCATATAAAGTATCTCTATTGATTGCATATCTGGTAATGAATTTCACAAAGGGTAATAATAATAAAGCATATGATCAAAAGCACGTAATTTAAGAAAAGACTAAATGAATAAGAATGACACTCAGAGTAGTAAAACAGTAGAAGCATGTATTCAAGTGAAACAACATAGGATTAGTGTTCTACAGGTTAAGTTTTGGTCCAATTGCTACCATCAAAGATAGTTCTGGATTCAAAATACAGTTGCAGGAGAACAGGATGATTATTTAGAATACATTACACTTATCAGTAAGATGGCCAAAAATAAAAATTAGGACAAAAGTATACTACTGGTATTGTGGAATGAAGAGAACAGTGCTATTCTGTAGGTAGCTAGTCTTTCCTTGTTTCATGCTATTGGTAATTCAGAGTGGCAGAACATTACAAAGATGTAGCTAAAGCTTAACAGCCAAAATTTTCCTTCTTCAACTTCATTCTCTAAATTTTTCCCTTTCTGAGTCCTCCATCTAGATGAAGGCTTTGCCACCAATTAGAATTCAGATTATCATTCTAGGATTAAGTAGAAAGAAGATAGAATTACTGTACATTCCCACAAAAGCAATTTAATCACCATACAGTCCCACAATAAAGGAGCAGCATGCAACCTGTTGTCATGTTTAACACCAGAGATGCTTACTTGTGAAACTTTTTCGTGATTAAAATGTTTTTGAGACTGCACAATAATTACCCCCAAATATAAGAGCTATAAGGCTCTCAATGGTAATTGTTAGCCAAGTTTTGGTATGTCAAAACTAAAAACAATTAGTTCAATACCAATGGCTAGCAGCTCCTCCTTGAGCAGCAGCAACTTTTCTAGGCATATATTGAGGCTTTGGTTGCAACCCATTAGAACCTTCTATTCCATCATCTTCGACCCTCTCATTTTTACAGCCTGGATTTCTTCTGGGATATGAACCACTTGAAGCCGTATATTGGGCAGCAACAGGTGGGTTTCTAACCATTTGCCGCTGTTCTAAAGTCTCTGCTGTTGATGCCACCCCGCAGTTATAACGCAATACCGAACCAACTACTTTCCCGGGCCTTGCACCTAAAGCAAGTGAGCAGTAAGTTAACATCTTGTTTAAGCATGTAAACAAACACTTAATGTCTTGAAAATATGTTAAGGAGAGGGTTGGGGAAAAACAAGCGTCAAAAAGGATAAACTATGATGCCTTCTATCTCTGTTAAGTTACAAATTTGTAATTTACAATCTTCCACAAGCAGTATCACCGCTCGTTTGGATTAGCATTTGTTAAATTAAATTGATTGTATCCTAATAGACTCTTGTAAACTTAAGTTGGGGGATGTTAATTAGTCCAATGTGATTTATGTTTGGACAGAATTTCATAAAAAGAAGAGTTTGATAGAAACTTCAAATTTGTTTGGACAACATATTTTGAAGTCACCTTCAAAATATTTAAATTCAAATATAAATAAAAGCCAGAAGACAAAACAAAGTTGCTTCAACTTTAACGTGGCTTTTGGGAAAAGGCCACTTTGCTTAAACACTGATCCAAACAGGCATTCTAGAAGTCCATGGGTTTTTCAGCTTTCAGACGTGGTTTTTCACTCTCCAAAAGCAATGCCTAATATGCTCTATAATTCCTTTGTCTGCAAGAGGAGGGGGGAAATCTATACTCAAGTCAATCATCACACCTTGCATATTTTGTGGAACCTGTTGGGAAATCCGCATCAAAGGTATACCGCCGGTCCTATCTATGGGTGGCGGCTTCTCAACTTCCTTGATGCGGCATTTAGAGAGATCTTCTGCAACCTCAGCTGTATTTTGTGTTGAGTTATCTGAATATAATACACATTGCCTGCATATGCAATATCAGATCAGTAGTGTCAGCAATCACAGAGCATATACATGGGCATGTCGATAAGATTAAAAGGCAAAGACCATAGAAGAAAGACGCATTACATATAAAGTAATAACAGTAATTAACAGGATACCTAGGCAATGATGCATGCTGCCTCTCAGGAGCCACAACAGTTCCGCCCTTCCCATAATGCTCCTCGAGATAAGCAAACTGCTTCTTGAAGTGGTCGACAGCACTGTTTAAAAGAGGTGTCAGTGACTAGAAGATAAGAGAGGCCCAGCATGTAAGGCTGACAGACTACAAGAAAGTTGTGACAAACCAGACAATATAGAGTAGCATCTATCCACAGAAGGTTAAGAATTAAAGGTTCGTCAAACTCAAAAAAAAAACTTGCATATCCAGATAGCAAGGAATTGCAATTGAACTTAAATTTCAGCATACAGTACAAAGGGAATTGTCAAACCCTAATAAATTCTAGACATGAGTCTAACACAACACTCCAACTTCAAGGTGAGCATAGATAGAACTAAAACTATGAATCAAATACCGCATGGCTTCTGATTAGCAAGGAAAATGCATTTTTGAAATCAAATTTTCATTTTAATGACCAGAAAAAGATAAAGCCGAGGACAGGAGGTCATCCAAACCAAGCCAAATAAGAAATAAAAACATTAAAGAATGATTGAGAGAATAAAACAAAATCCAAAAGAGCTTTTCCAGACATAATAAGTTCAAACACAAGTCTCCAAAATTATTATCCATTGAGTAAAACTATTAAATGAAGGAAATCCCTGTTATAAATTAAAGGAATGCAACATGTTTGATGACCAAAAGAAAAGCACCTTGGATACATATAACTTGTTGGCTCTGCTCCCTCTAGATACTCCTTTAACATCTTTGGATGGTACTCCAGAGTTTCTCGATATATGAGCTCTCGTATGTCCTCCTTTGTTATCCTGCGTCTCTCAAATTCAAATTCCATCTTGCTAACTGGCTGTGCTGAAGGCTCTCTTTCAACTTTAGCTAAACCTTTAAAATATGGGTCTGCCAAAGCCTAGCAATTTTCAAAATAATATGCTCGTTAGACCTAGACATAAGGAAAGTGAACAGGAAATGCATGAAAATTGAACAACCTCTTCAGCACTAGGCCGATCCTTAGGGTCAAATGCCAACATTCTTTCCAACAAACGAAGAGCAAGCGGGTCTGCATTAGGAAATTTGTGGGAGAAAGGAACTGGCTTCTTCTTTCTCATGCTGCTTAAATATCTCCTAGCTTTCTCATTTCGTATCTGTATGTATATAATAACAGTGCTGCTTATAATCTATCAATATATTTTGTAATAAAACAGAACTACTGTGCACTTGTTAAAAAGGTCACAGGTCCCATGAGCCTCATCTGTTTTTTTTCCCTTTCAAAATGTCGTGCATTATAATTTGAATCCTATACACAAAAGTCAGAACCAGCAATCTAATCTAGTTTGGTCCCCACTTGGTGAGCATGCTGACGAAGGGAATATACTAGACAGTCTTACTCCTGCTTTTTATGCAGCGAGACTGATTTAAGCCCACGACTTCAAACCCAACGGCAAGCGAATTTAACGCTGAGCCAAACTAGCTCTTCAGAACCAGCAATTATATACGCGAATAAAATTAATGTTTATTATACAAATCATTTTTTTATTTGAGAGCTGTTTCCCATGAAAAAGGATTAAACTTCCATGCGCAACTGCACAAATGTTAAAGGAACATGAATGAATTACAGACCCGAGCAATGGCTTCAGGGGATGGTGTTCCAAGAAGTTCGGTCATGAGGTCTAACTGATGGACAACATTCTTCCCTGGGAAAAGAGGCTTTCCAGTTAAAAGTTCTGCAAAAATGCAGCCAATGCTCCATATATCTATAGCAGGCGTGTACTGAAAAAACAATGGAAAATCGTATTAAAAGAAAGAAGGAAAATATCATACATGCTATCTTGATTAAACTGAATAACAAAAAGAACTATAAATTTGTACACATGGTGTATAAACAGATAGGTTGTCTGACCCTAATACATGGTTAGACCTTTGATGGGTTTATGATAGATACTCAAGCCAGTCCTAGACATAAAACTTAGTTGGAAGTGAATTTGGGTCCTTAATACAAGACTTTCCTAAATTTTATCTCTAATTTTTATCATTTTTTCTCCAAACTAATTTGCATGCATTATAAACTGATATATAATCTGATGATACACAGAATAAAAAATCTCAGAGATCATGTCACCTAAACTATAACTAAATTGTTCAACTCCCTTAATCTCCTCAAATTAGAGAAATAAATCTTACATTTAGGGCTGGAGGAAATAATAAATAACTAAATTTACTCAACCATAGATCACCTAAGTTGCCAGCAAAGCTTTCACAAGTGGTTAAGCCCATATATTGAGAGTAGACACTTAAAAATCAAAATCAAGATGATGTCACCAGTTCTTATCAGCATTACCAAAAGAAAACAGAGCTAGAAAACTTATTCGCAAATATATCTTTAGTAATTTTAATAGAAGTAAGATTCACATAGAAGTGCAAATTTCCCCAAACAAATATACAAGAGTTCAAGAGGTTCCTAGAATGCGTAATTGAAGGAAACATGAAGCAAAGTGAAATAGAAATGGACCAGCTTGTAATTTCAAAGACCAAGCAGGAGTGGGGATTAAACAAAGAAATCAAGGTCCAAAATAAATAGTAACAGAAATTGCAGCAGATCAAGCACCTTAGAGAAAAAGGATCCACACAGCTCAGGAGCTCTATACCACCTTGTCGCAACATAATCCTGTAAGCAGTCAAACGGATATGAGCATGATGATAAAAGGAAACATTCTACATTCAAGGCTGTAGTTTAAAGAGAGAGAGACTCTTACTGTCCAGAATATGGCAGTGGGAGTATCATTAAATGCTACTCTGGCAAGACCAAAGTCACAGATCTTGAGCTTGCAGTCAGCATTTGCTAAGATATTTTTAGGTTTTAGGTCTCGGTGAAAAACATTTGCTGGACCATTCAGAAATTCAAGATCATACCAAATCAAATCAGTAACTAGCTTTCTTATGATCAAAACACAAATAGGCTATAAGTAAAGAATGCAAGAGCAAGCTATCAATAGAAAAGCTTCAAATTATATAAAGATTATAACCTGTGTGTATGTACTTCAAGCCACGAAGAAGCTGATAAAGAAAGAACTGATAGTGTTCTGGAGTCAAGTCATCATTTGCTTTGATGACCTGATGTAAATCAGACTCCATGAGTTCAAAGACAACATATATATCTTTAAATTCTCTCCTAGAAGGTGGTAACAAGATATGTTTGATCTCCACAATATCAGGATGACGCAGGAGTCTAAGAAGCTTAATCTCACGAAGAATGCGTGTGGCATCAGAGACATGCTCAAATATGTCATTAATTTTCTTTATTGCAACCTTCTCTCCAGTATGCGTATCTAATGCAGAGCAAACAACGCCATAGCTTCCTTTTCCAATTACTTCCTCTATTCTGTATCTGCTCCCTTCACCATATTCTGTGAAGAAGTTCACATCCACAGAGGACTGCAGAATCACGTTATTAAACTATTCAGCAAAATATGTAATTAAAATCAAATCCATGCATGTGGCCTAAATTATTTGAAACGTGTGAACATGCATGTGCGAATGCCTGCATTGAGGGGAAAGATGTTGTAGATATATTAAACCAGAAAATTGCAAGCTTTTACAAGTTCCACATCCATTCATGAAAAAGTAATGCTCAAATATTCTCCCAAGTTTTAGAGTGTAGCCGGATGATTTTCCCTCTTTTTTTCTTCGGCTGAGAGATGGTTTACTTAATCACCAAGAACAGCTACGAGCTTAAAATCTCTAACAATGATGAGATCTTACTTTCCTAAGGTACAATAGTTACTTTGATATCCTTCAACAACAATTACTTCAATATTGCTAAATTTAAAAGGGATAGGGGGAAGGTTAAAGCATATAATAATATGGTAATCAATAGAATGGAAAACTGACATGAACATAAAAATCATAAATAAGAAATGCCAAATTGTGCAAAATGTTCAACAGAATCTCATACAAACCAGAACTAAACACATTAGCACCCCAGTGTACAAATCATTCATCACAGACGAAACATAGGCCAATTACACATTCATGGACAATACCAAAATAAAAAGGGTATTACAAATAGGCCAACTCCATATATGACACAAAATAAACAAGATCACAACCATGAAACCATTAGGCATAAATTATGTACAGCCAGAGAGATGCAGAAAACAACAAACCAACAAGCATTCATTGTCCACAATAAGCATCCAATTTCTCCCACAAAAAATGAATCAACACAGTTCAATATCTATATCAAAAGACAATCTTTACCTTTTTTCTTTGATCAGGCATCATCTGGGCAACTTAGCATAAAACCCCTCAGTGATTGAATCCAACAAGTGCATACAACAACACCTTCTCTCAACTCAAAACCCAGAAAACCAAAAACTTCCAAAACAAACCGATAAACTAGTACTATAATGCTTAGGCAAGCGGTGGTTATACTACAAGGTAGAAAAACAAACTAAAAACCAAACAAAGAGTCACAAAACCTTAACATAAAAGAACAAAGCTCAAAAAAGAAATACTATAAAATAATACCCTTTAATTAATAATTACTTATATATATTAAAATCAAAGAAAGGAGGAAACTTTATGAAAGAAACATCATCAAGTCAAGTTGGCAAAAGTAACAAAATGCAAGTGGAGACTTCCAGATTACAGATCACATAGAAAAAAACAAACCCAGTATGTTACTAAGCTAGAAATAGCTGAAAAATGCAATCTTTGGAAGATCTGAATAAGAGATACTATGAAATGAATATGATATAGTAACTATATAAGGAGGGAGAAAAGTGAAATGCTTGAACTTTGAGAGGATAACAAGATTCTTTTGATGTGGGGTGTTTAAGAAGGACGGAATCAAAGAAGAGAGAGCAGATTTCAATGGAAAAAAATTAATTTTGAAGTGAAAAATGAGGTTCTTCTTTGTAAGGGCTTGTACTTCAAGTTGAAGAAAAGGCTTTGTTGTGTTTGTGGTGTGGAAAACTCAGAGAAAAACTTTGAAAGTGAGAGAATTAAAAATGGAAATGATCTCTAATTATAAAATGGGTCAATTTTGTGGTATTATTATGTTGTGAGTATTTATTATTTTGTGAAATTTCTTATTTTGTTTTGGTGTGAGAATACGACAACTATTGTTTTTTTATGGTGGATGTATTTCGGCTTTATTTATTTATTATTATTATTATGGAGTGATTTATTTTTGTTTGAAAGACACATTTATTTATATTTATTATGGATAATACTTTATATTAACTCCGCCTATGATGAACCACATGCCTATGTCATAATTGGTCTCAAGCCCGGATAAAGGAGGAGGGCTGTGTTAGGTCTTGACAACCAACTTAAAATTTGTCAAAGATCCATGTAGCCGACCGCATGTAGTAGGATAAGACGACTTTGTTGTTGTTGTTGTATGGATAATACTTTATATTGATGTATTTTGAAATTTAGTCATTTAGTTTTTGTAAGTTTCTAGGGAGAAAATCTGGGAATTGACTAATTTGTATTTACTGTTTAACATTATTTTGACTTTTTATGATTTTTTTTCCATTAGACATTTTTCAAGATCTTTGCTCTTCATAATAACTGATGTTAATAAAAACTTAATAAGTGTATTCATATAATTTTGGAAACAATCAAGCAAAATCTTATTCACATAATAAGTGTATTTCGTTATTAATTTGAGTATATTAATAACCCCTAATAACTCGTAATTCACCTTGTAGGTGCAGCGTGGTACCATTTGTTAAGCAATAGTACCTAAAATACTCATATCAGGAATCTTTGTTTCGATTAGTGGCCAGTGAATGAGATGACATCAGTAAACTAGTAGTAGTAGTCCCATTTATAAGATAATAGTTGAATGAGATGGGCAAATTCTTAATAAAACTCGGCAATACTCGTTAATAAATGATTTAATTAGGGAGTTTAGCTTTTTCTTTTAATATCTATTCTTATAAGTACTCATCATATATGCCCAATCAATTTAAATGGTTTTTTTTTACTACAATTGATTTTAGTGGTTAGGGAAAAAAACCTCACATAACTTTTAAAAATTTTATATCCTCAGAGGATAATAAAGAGATTTTTATAAATGACAAAATTTCTTTATGATAATTAATGGTCCAAAATTATATATCTAATAAATCTCTTCCACTCCTGTGCTCAAAACGCGTTTGATCTCAGTCGTTTTCTTCGTTTCTTTACTGTAGCGAATGGACAATCACTGTAGCGACTAGCGAGAGGTGGAGCCCCACGTCACACGTTGTTCTGTTTTTGGTTTCCTTGGACAAAGCAATGATAAAATCTTAATTAATAGTACCAAGTATTTTGTCTTGGGTGTTTTTCACGTTTTGTGCCGGAATTATTTGAAGTGGTTGATATCTCTAACCAGTTTTTGATCATTCTTTGCATTATTTCTTGGGCATCCTTACACACCTTATATTCTTTTGTATGTTTTATAAGTTATTTAATTAATTAAATTAAATAATGCTTTCCCTTTCTTTTGTATTACTTTTTATGTCTGCGTGCCTTTTTACCACATAAGCATTTTTTAGGTATATATTTGTTATGTGTATTAATGTAAAAGTAAAGATAACATATATACTCCCTCCGGTCCTAAATATAAGACCTAATTAATTTTTTTAGAAAATCCTATAAAAGAGCAAAATAAGTTAATTATAAATTGATTTACCTAATTTTTTCCCTTAGATTAGCTTATGTTACCTATAAACTAATGTACAATATAAAAATATATCAAATATGTCATGATTTAATAGTCTATTTCGCAACTTTAGCCTCTCACAAAAAAAGAGTCAATCAGGTCTTATATTTAGGACCGGAGGTAGTATAACTATAAATAAATATGTGTATTAATGTAAAAGTCAAAATAACATTTATATCTATATATAAATTACATGTATTTGTTTTAGTTAGTAGTTTGTGAGTTATTTGTTTTAATCAATATAGCTTGTGAGTTATTTCCATTTTAATGTAACCTCCAAAGATATGCATATTAATTAATATTCGGGAGATTTATTGTGATAGTGTCTTTTATATTCTTTTTCAATTTTATTGTTAGTTTTTTAGTTAAATGAAAATTTAAATTTAAATGGGTGTACACGTTGCGTGCTTGATACATTATTGGCGTCTAGCTTATGAAGCCCGCTTTGTCAGTTCTTGCAGTGTATGCAGTGGGTAATTTCAAAATCTTTTGATTCATTCACACAAAAAACATTGGCGTCCGTGTATTTAAAAACCATTTACCTAACCAAAGATATGTATATTAATTATTAGTTATTTAGTTATTAGTTAATGTTATAAAAAAATTAGTTATTAGTTAATGTTATAAAAAATTAGTTATTAGTTATTTAATTATAATTAGTGTTGCGGAGTGTTATTGTGAGTGGGGATTTAGATTGTTTTAAAAATGTTGCTGCACACGTTGCATGCTGGCGACATAATAGGTAGCTTCCTTCATTATGTTTGCTTTGTCAGTACTTGCAGTATATCTAGGGGTTAATTTCGAAATCCTTTGGGTGCACTCACACTAAAGGAAATGTTTCCATATATTCAAAGAACCGTTGATCTGCTTTCAAAATATTCTTCTTCTCTTCTCTTTACTTTTGGGCTCCTTTTTTCCTGTAATTGCTTTGCTAAGGAAGGAGGTGTGGAGGTGCATGCATCCTCGTCCCAGAATCATGTTTCAATACCTGATCTCTTGGAATTGAGGTGTGTGTTGACTACTTACATGTGAAGATTGAGAAGTTAGGACCGGTGCAGGCGAAAACAATTCCAGCTAGAGGTATTTAGTGCTCATCATCAATTTCGTATACATTCTTAATAAGTTTTGTCTAAATTCTTTTTATATGTTTGTTTATTGATGATAAGTCATAATCAGTATGGGTATTCCTCCTTTTTTGCGTGTCTTTTGTCCATTTCTTATATAATGTGGAAGTTGTCAGCTTTTGCCTCATTATCCAATGGATTAATAAAAACTCTCACGGGGTAGAAAACCTTTGAATATAGATGGTTTTCCTATTTAAATGCCTTATAGTTCTACTCTGGACAAGCATCAATGTTATCTCTCTTTCTATTTGGTTGCTTTCTTTGATGGAGGGAGCGCAAGAAGTTGTTTTTGTTTCTGCTCAAAATATGGTTTCCCTCCCTGATCTCGTGGAGGGAGGTTCTGTTGATTTTTTGCATGTTAAGCTTGGGAGGATCATTTTCTAATATGGGGCGGTTACCCTCTTGATCGCCTCAAACCCATGAAACAACTGGAGCAGTTACGATTGCTGTTTTTTTTTTTTAAAAAATAATTGGTTCTCCCTCTGTTTTATATCAATAGGTTCTCACTCTATTTCATTGATCTCAATCAATTTGTCCACTATTTAATAAGCGAAGATTTTTTCAGTCACAGGAAAAATAAGGTGAAGACAGTGAGGGCGTTTACGATTAGTTCAAAGATAGTGTATAATGCCGGCTAAGTTCTTGTGGAGGAAGTACATGTAGAAAATACTCGTCAATCACAAGGTCAGCACATGTGACCTTAATTAATGGTCATTTACTTTGTTACATGTGGCAAGTTGCCTGATGATGATGGGTGAGCAGAGGTATTACAAGTGCAGGACTGTGAGGGGGTGTCTGGCAGGAAAGAACGTGGAGAGAGCATGCAACCGATGATCCGGTGATGCTGATTGTGGCGTACAAGGTGGAGCACAGACATGTGATTCAGGGTACGATGCATGAGAACATGGGCGGGAATGTGGGTTTGGTGTTAGAGTCAACATGTGGTGGTGGTGGTGATGGAACAACAAAACAACATTTTAAAGGAGATATGACCTTTATTAATTTTTTTGTTTTTTGTGGGGTAGGTGATGAGAAAAAGGAGAAGTAGGAGGTTGGATTGCAAATTTGATTTTTGGCCTTAAAATAATGAATATGATGATAGAGTTGAAAACCTGGGATCTTCATGTTTATATGTAGTATCATGAATCGTTCTTAGTTTTTTAGTTCAACAATCTTCCTCCGCTAGCACTTTATCGGCTTCTTATGAGCATCCAGAAGGAAAAAATCACCAATCTTCTTAAATTTAAGAAGATTGGTGATTTTTTCCTTCTGGATGTTGTTGCTAATAATTGTCACTATAGGTGGCCATAATAACTACACTTATATGTCAACTATTGTTTTGGGCGAAAGTGCAACTTGATACTAAATTAAACTTTATCAAAAATTGTATTTCTAATACCAAAGTTTCGCGAGGAGTAAAAATAGTACGCAACTTAGGTTCCGGGTGCAAATATAATATTTTCACTGGAGGGAAATAAAATTTGGATACGAAAAGACTCTTATGCCCCTCATTAAATTTTTATTTAATGATGGAGGAATGGGGGTATAAGAGTCTTTTGGTATAAAATTTTATTTCCCTTAAGTGAAAATATTATATTTGCACCTGAACCCCAAGTTTGGTACTCTTTTTGCACATTGCGGAACTTTAATATTAGAAACGCAATTTTAGGTAAAGTTTAGTATCATTTTTGTACCTTCACACTATGGTTAATGATTCTATCTATAAACCCTTAACTTCAACAAATATGTAATTTTATTTGAATTTGATGACAACCTTTTTGTTTTACTTTTCTAACATCTCTTTCCCCCCCCTCATTTTGATAAATGTTTTTTAAATCAACATCGACATGTGTGAACAATCCCCAAACATGGTTTGAATTGACATACAAAGCTAATTAAAATAAACAAAAGCTTGAACTATTTTTGAGAATGTTTCTACCCGCGCGGGCCGCGGGGTTACTTGCTAGTTGTTTATAATGATACCAAAGAAAAAATAGCAAGGATATATGCTTCCCTTCAATTAGTCATATATAATAAAAGGAAAATGAAAATTGTTTTAAAAGAGTTGACAATTTTCTTTTCTTCCACACACATGGGGTTGTTTATCTCTTTGAATAAAAATCATTGGAAGAAATTATCAGCATTAGTTAAATCCACAAGAGCATGTGCGTCACATGGGTTCAAGAATTCTCTAGCTGGGAGACGGTGGTATAATTATATGAAGAGAATCTTCAATCCAGTATCATCCTTTTCAGCCACATACTTCATGGCAGAATAACCATTTTTATTTAATAAATAATAATAATAATTATTCTATGCTTTTTTCCGGAATTCTGGATCAAAAAACCCTTTGTTTTCTTGCGTTGGATTTTTTCCTTATCTTTTCTTTTAGTATAGCAGAAGTTAGTCACTACTTTTAGAAGTATTTTTCCATTTCCAACCACCTGATATTTTTAAAAGGTAACTGATTGTCGAAACTATTTCACTGGTTTTATATGGCAATCTGTATGCTAATGCACAAAAAAAGTCTGGTGTTGTCTCTCAATTATCTGTTTTAAATCTCAGATTATGATTTCATTCTAAATATGTTTTATATGTTTTTGATATTAATAAACTTCTGTGATAGCTAGGTGTTATTATATGTTTTATATGTTGTGATATTAGTAAACTTCATTTTCTAGATATAAACCATAAAGAAAAGGATATTTTGGAACAAAATAATAAATTGATTATGACAATACATAATTGTAATATTTTCGAAGTTTGATTTTTTTTTCCTCCATGCTGTCCTCAAGGAGCCAATATTGATATGAGAAAATGTAGATTACTTGATAGGAAACATTTTAAAATACTGAGATTGAGAAACATGATATTGTTTTTCAAACAAGTGTTATTGATGTGTTGTGTAGCAATCAGAGAAGGGATTATTCAAAAAGAAAACAGTAAACTTCTATCAGTAATTTCCATATTGGATTCAAAACTTCATATTAGTTGAAACATGGAATGTTCTTTTAAAGAGTAAAAGTTGAATTAGAAATTAAAATTAATGAAAAGAGTTAATCTTTTTAGATACATAGTAAAGGCTAAATTGTAATCAATTTTTGAAGTTATTTGTTAGCAACAATTCAGTTCTTATAATTCTGACTTAATCAAATCTCAGTATTTAAACTTTAATGTAGTACAATTCAATCCTACAGATTCAATAATTTCAAACCTTACTATCAGTTCAAAACAAAATCATTTACAACCTTAGTTTGTAAACTTAATGAATTAAATTATTTTTTTGAATGGTCAAAATTTATCAAGACTGAAAAGTTAAAATTTAATGATTAAATAACCAAATCAAACTATTAAAATTAAGTTGCACCAAGTCAGTATTTGATAACTGAATATCAGCTTAGTAACATTATAGACATGAAAAGATTTATTTTCCTAACAATCCAAATTGGGACCTAGAGTGGAGCATGACTTGATGAAGATATAAAGCTATGAAAAGTGGAAGTTGACAAATGAACCTTGCAACCTTGCTGTGTTAGGGGGATAATGACACCCACATTGCTTCCCAACTGCTTTCTGGCAAACATTAATAACCATCTTACCCATCCCACTATGGAATAAAAAGACCAAGAAACTTTTCTTAATTTCTTTTTTTTTCTACTTCCCAAATTGCAGGAGATATCATAACTCCCAACTTTAGTGCACAGCCTCATGTGTTTGTTTCATTGTTTGATTTTGGCCCTCAACTAGACGGGCAACACATTATTGAAATTAAAATAAAAAAAGAAAACAAAGCTGCTTTCTTTATTAATGTTTGGGATGTAGTTTGGATATATGGGGGACCCTTTCTCCAGCAACTTGAGCTGTGAATGACCAGTGAGTGAACACCACAAAACCATATTCTAGACAGGTAAGCCGTAAGTCAATCCCTGCCTTCCATGTATTACTTATTCATTCATTGCATTTTTTATCCCTTTATAGAAGCTTTATCTATGAAAACATTGTGGATGTAGAATATTACGTACATATTGTATTTCTGTTAAGTTTGTTGGATGGCCCAGTATATCCGTCTGAAATTATAAGTTTAATAATTTTATTGCAAGAGAAAATGATTGGTCATAGTTTTAAAAAATTTACTTGAGTACTCCGTTTCAATTCAAACTAGAAACGGGCCATTTGAAAATGTGGCACACTTGACAATGAATAATAACTTCCTACAGATTTTTAGAGTTTATATGGATAATGCTGACCGATTATGATAATGATTATGATGTGAGAAATCTTGTTCAAATGCAATCAATCAAATATTTTCAAAATACAAACACAAATAATTGCTCTAAAAAGTCAAGACAGTTCCTAATAATTTCATACTATTAGTCTGAACGTACAATGCTTTTAGCCTCCATCAATTAGGTTAACCAGAAAGGCCACAGAATTGAAAACTACATTCAAAGGTTATGGTGTGTCAACGTCATAGTATGACAACTCATTTGATTTATCCATTAAGCCAGAGTAACACAAAGTGCTCAACTAGAACGATAATATCTAGTATAGTAGACACCAAATATGCTAGGAAGTCGGAACAAAGATATTATCCCTTTCTCACAGATAGGAAACTGGAAAGAATAAATGAGGTGCAACTACGAGCAAGATAGCACCAGAGTCTAGGATATCCTTCATGGTGCTTTCCTAGTTTTCAATTAATACACAATATTTAGTCTAAAACAGTCCATACCAAGATGGAAGGTCGAAGGAGCAGGCCAAAGAGATGTCATGATATTTTTGCTAAAAGAGGAATCAAAGTACATATTTTTGATTAATTATAAGGACCACATTGTAATTTCAAAACAAACTAAAGCTCATCAGAAAACAACTCAGCTAAACTTGAAAGTGCTAGGAGAATACCACTTTCTCATTACAGTTAGTACGAGTCTCAAAAATGGGGTCACACTCCTTATAAAAAAAACATAAACTAGTAGAAGAAACCCAACACTTTTCCACCGACATTCTTTCTCCTTGCCTCTTCGTGATCCATAATACCAGCAGAGGTGGTCAAGACAATATAGCCAAACTGCATTTTTGAAATCAAATATTATGGCCTACAGCAAAAACTGTATGAACAAAAAATAGTATTTTTTTCCATTACAATGATCAGCAGTAGCACTCATTACAATGCAGCATTTTGTGGAAAGGGGCAAAAAATTGCTTCATGAAAACCTATGCTTGGAATGCATGAAGCGGGAAATGAACACATACATAATGGACCGTGTAAAACTAACAGAGTTACCAAGTAATAGCAAGTTCATTTCTTAGCAGCCCAATAACTAAATAGACCCTAACAAGTGAAGAGCCATGAAACTGAAGAATCTATGGATCCAGATTTGGTCGAAGGTACAATAAGCAAATGACGTTAGACATTACTGTCACATAACAGATAATTCTCACAAAACCTATGTCAATAGAGAGATATTAAGATCACAATTATCCTGGAAAATCCATATGAACACGACAGGACAATTCCACATTGAAAAGTACTAAGTGTCTCTTTGGCACACTCTCAAACCTAGCTCAAACCAGGTTTTGAGATAAGGGCAGACAAACACAGATAAACACTCACACAGCTTTTTCATAATAGCTTTTTTTAACTGAAATCCTAGGTTTAAGATAGAAAAATTATTTTTTTCAATTTTTCAGAAGTTATTCTCTAGAATCTATTCTTCAAAAGAACAAATGTTTTCCCAGAAGCTATTCTCAAGAGCTACATCCAAACAGACCCTAAGATGACCCGAAGTTGAGATATTAATCAACTATAGCCCAAGTAAATAAACAAGATCTCATTAAAATATCATACAGCAAGCACTTTAGCTAACCTGTCTAGAGGGAAGCAGCCTTGCAGTCCAAGGTTCTATCTCCTTGACACCCACATCAAAGCGGGGACTAATGACACCACACTTGTTCAATCTTCCATTTAATTCAACAACAATTTTGCCAGCCCTATGATCATCAACATACTCAAACTCTCCAATGTACCCTAGAAACCAGCACAATAAACCACATCAAAACAAAAAAAATCCTAACATCACCATTCCAAAAGTGAACTTCCATAAGAAATAGAGTTGAGTCATACCATGCTTCTGCATCACCAAAAGAAACTTAATGATAACCTTTGAGGATGGCCTAATCATGACCTGACGTTTCCCCCTTTTCTCAGCATTGTACATACTCTTCAGAGCATCATTCAAGACACTAACTCTCACCATAGTTTATAGTTACTGTCATCAACAAGTATGATAAGGGTTAAAAAATTCATTTTTTGTGCATACCCTTTATAGTATATCATCATTTAACAAACAAATTCAACACACAAATAAAGAATTAGCTGATTAAAATCCACATGTAGATGTGTAAATTAAATTGCTTTTCAATATACACTCTAGACATACCAATTCAACCACTTCCATTCACTCTTATATTTCTCGATTAATAAGACATGAAGCTAATCAAGATTACCAGTTCAAATGAATTAAGGCAACATCTAAACCTAGGACATTGGAAAAATCATTAATTTCAGACATCAGAATATTGATCAAATGCTTAAGAATAATGAGAAGGTATAAATGAAAGCAACAGAGATAATACATTTTCGTCAAATGAGAATGAAAAAAGGGATCTTACGGAGAGGAACGGAAAATGGTCAGAGAATTGAGAACGCGACGGCGCTGATCACAAAGAAGAAAACCTAATGAGAGTGTGATGTGTAGTATAGAGTTTTGAAGTTTTATGAATTTTGGGCCGGGCCTAATTCTCATCTTGGGCCTCAATTTTGATGGAGAATAAGATTATTTCATGAAAAAAAGGAAAATTAATTAGAGGTCCCCCATAAGGGAGTTAATACTAGAAAAGTCCCAAAAGTTGAAAATATAAATGTAGGGTCCCAAGGGACCTCACATTAATATATTTGAAAAGTGAAAAGACAGTTTTGCCCCTAACCTTAATAAAAAATGGGGCAAGGAGGTGAGGAGGGTGGGGGGTGGGGGGCGTGGGGAGGAGTAGAGCCGATAATATGGGTCTGGCCCGTCAGGCCGGCCCGTTTTCATGCAAACCCGAGGAGGGCCGGACTTGCTATTATGGTGGAAAAAATGGGAAGCGGGCCTATAAGGGCTGGCCCTTTAGGGCCTCGGGCCCATGCAGGTCGGCCCGTATTTATAGGCCCGCTTCCTTTTTAAGAAAAAAACAAAAAATGTTGATTAGATTTCATTTACAGGCCAGTGTTTAATGTTTATTTAGATTTTTGTTTGAAGAATTTGTTTTTTATTTTGACTGTTAGATTATATGTATTAGTGTATGTTGTTATGTTATCACTTATCACTTTATCAGACTATGTTATGACTTATGATTATGTTTATTGTGATGTTATTAGATGATTTTATTTTGCTAAAACCATAAAACGTACAGGGAGAATAAGGTTGAAAGAGGAAAAAGTGGATTTAGGAAAAAGAATTTAGTTTTTTTTAAAAAAATGGAAATGGGCCAGACCCTACGGGCTAGGCCAAGTCCGATGGCATGAGGGCCGGGCCTTGTAAATAGGTGTATAAAAAGGGAAGCGGGCCTAAATGGACCCGTATTCCCAGCTCTAGGGAGGAGGGAGGGAGGAGGGTGGGGGGGAGAAGAGGGAGGAGGGTGGGGGTGGGGGACGTGAGGGAGGAGGGTGGGGTGGGGGGCGTGGGGAGGAGGGAGGAGGGTGGGGTGGGGGGCGGAGGGTGGGCGGAGGGAGGAGGGTGGAGGTGGGGGGTTGGGTGAGGGAGGAGGGTGAGGGTGGGGGGGTAATTTTTTATTAAGGCTAGGGGCAAAACTGTCTTTTCACTTTTCAAATATATTAATATGAGGTCCCTTGGAACCCTACATTAATATTTTCAACTTTTGGGACTTTTCTAGTATTAACTCCCTTGTGGGGGACCTCTAATTAATTTTCCCAAAAAAAAATAATATTTGTCCTTTTTTATGTTACAAAGAAATCTAAAATATTTTATTTTTCTTTTTTCTTTTTTTTTTGTTATAAAAGAAGAAATCTAAAATATTGCCCAACTGCCAAAGAACAATAATTCATAGGTGTGAAAATATATTAATAAAATGAAAAATAATATTGGCACACACATTTTTCAGCACACAAAATTTGTTTGCAAAGTTAGAATATTTCACTCTAAAATTTAAGATTTTTAATAGAGTGAAAGTGCAAAAATGATACTAAACTTTACCCAAAATTGCAATTCTAATACTAAAGTTTTGCGAGGAGTAAAAATAGTATCAACTTGGGGTCTAAGTGCAAATATAGTATTTTCACTTAAAGGAAATAAAATTTATATCTGAAAAGACTCTTATGATCCTCATTCTATTTAATGAGGGGCATAAAAGTCTTTTATATCTAAATTTTATTTCCCTCAAGTAAAAATACTATATTTGCACATGAATACCAAGTTGGGTACTCTTTTTGCACCTCGCGGAATTATAAACGCAATTTTGGATAAAGTTTATTATTATTTTTGCACATTCGCCCTTTTTAATATAACAATTTTTATAAATAAGAGGGCCATTCGATAAGGACTCCGGTTGTGCTTTGTATAAAATCATACTACAATACTATAACATTTAAAAACATAGTTTAACCTAATATTATATAAAATTAGTTACTCAATCTCAATTATTTAGTCTCTATCCTCTATACATCCAATAGTATAAATAGTGTCTAGTAAGAAACCATAATAAATAGTACATAGATTTTACTGTGATTAAATTTTTATATAAAAAAATAGCGTCATAATTTGGTGAAACATCCAAAATTTTACAGATTCTACTTGAATATATTAAGATGTGGTTTTATGAAATAATTTGAGGTTTAGAGCCTATCAATTACATTATTTTGTAATGATCTAATTATGGTATTTATAAATACATGGATATTTGAAGATTTTTTTATGTTTACAAATTTATAGGTTTTCTAATATCAAATTAATTGACTTAAGATAAAAAAGAATTATATCGAAAATTCCATAAAAATGTTTATAAGAAGGGTCAACCAAATTCTAGTTCCCACTTGATGAGAGTGCATAAGAAATGAATATATTAGGCAACCTTACCTCTGTTTTATGCAAGGAGGCTAATTCGAACTCATCACATTTAGACTACAAAGCAAGTGAGTTTATCATTGACACTCTCATCCATTTCCTTCTTAGAAAACTCCCAAGTTGGTGGTAGACTGCGAGTTGGGAGTTTACCAACTTGGTGCCTAACTAACAGAATCATAGTGTATATAAAACAATTACATGAAAGACCTTAGAAAGTGTAATACAATAATACCTTCAAATACGATACATTGATATCTCAAATGAAAACGTCAAGTTCCAATCACATAAAGAAGCATTGCTCCATTCAACCTAGCAATGGGATACATGTCCAACAAGTGACACCCCATCATTTATCTCCCCCTGACAACTACTCTCACTAAGTTTTGATCCGATGCACATCACTTGCTGACAAATCAGCAGCGACCTCAAAGTAAACCCACACACATAATATAAGTTACATGCACACAGAATGAATACTGATATCTTCTAGCCTAACATGAGATATAGTCCACATAGAAGATTTCTGCAGAACAAGACCTCTCACTTAACGTGCTTGCCAAACCAGTTCAACAAGTCCTGATGTGCCTCTTCTGCTGCTGCCACTGCTTTAGCATCTCCAGTTTCGTACCTCACAGTCCATCCATGTGAAACTCCAGGAAATATTTTCACAAAACTAGGAACCTAAACGAAAAACAAGTTAATCATTGACATATCTGATACATGTAAACATAGAATGAGTAAAACAATCACTCCCTTCATTCCTAAAGACTAGATCAGGAGTTTCCCGCGGTCCTATATATGAATAAGACTTTAATTCACTGTCTCTTAAATTAATAATTTCTATATGATGGCAAGTCTAAGTATTCCTATTGACTGCACATATTAATTGGGATTTCATCCAAGAATAAATATAATGTACATGATTAAAGACAGTATTTTAAACAGCAATCAGTCAGTTAAAAGGTGTTCCAAAAAGTGAAGATAAAATCATTTCCTTCCAATATTTAGATGCCTATTTTGAGTATTAGACATTTGAATAGATTGCAAGATTAGGGTGTTCAGGATCTCCTGGTGCGCGTGATCATGAAAGTGAGATTTCCTAGTGAAGACCGAACCACAACACCATCCATGTTAAATTCCATTTTCTTTGTCATTAAAGTACCACATGCATGACTTTGTGCATTAGTGTCTACCATACAAATATAATGAATCGATGCTAAGGTGATTTGAAAAGGGAAGAAACCTCGTTTTCTATGGATAATTTTATTGTTTCTGAATTTAAATTAGGATGAGCAGCCACAGCACAAGAGCAGAAGATAATTCAGAATACACAAGTTCTCTCGGGAAAAAAAATAGTAGTTCTTCACAAACAAAAGGGAAAAGCTCATACCACAGGCTTAGCAGATAGGATTTGTTCAAACTGTTTAACAAGTTCCGGAGGAGACATTTTGTCAACCTCAGCTCCAAGTATAGCAATGGGAATTTCAACGCCTATAAGAATTAATATTCAATTATCAATGAGTTCACCATGTAAATATCAGCAACTGCTTTACAAAATTCCTTCGCGATTTTCATTTGTTATCGCAGACATGAAAGAATGAATCTGAAGGAAAGAAGTTGCCAAATCCTACTATTACAATGATAATTGCATGATCAATTATAGCATAAGAAGTTCTATCATACATTTTATAAAAAATGGATATAAAAGTATAAAACCAATGTAAAGAACTCATTCAGGAAAAAAATTGCCCATCCCGTAAGCATGCATCACATGAACAGATTTCCATGCAATTTAAATGCCTCTTACCAACATTTTCAAATTGATAGTACAAGTCTGCAACAAAATTCTACTATATTTCCTTCGTAAGGATATACAGATGCTATATTTTTCCCCAAAAACATACACCCTCTGTTACTAAATATGAGATCACTTTCAAATTTCAATTTGTTCCTAGATATAATACCACTTTCTAATTTTTCCCAACTTTTTCCAAATCAACCTCATAATAGTAATCAATAATAAATAAACAAGAGAGTGAGAGTGAGGATAAAGGTATATGGTTAGGGTGAATTGATAATATCATGTGATAATAATTAACTTAACTAACATCTTGAATCTAATCAAATTAGGGAAAATAATCATATAGGAACGGAGGGAGAACCATGCAACCTAACAAGAAAATAAAGCCTTGAAATAGCATACCCTTGATGTCATCCACACTGACAAATGATGGATGTAATATCACACCAGCATTGATAAGTCCATGATGTCTCGCAAGGTCAACCACAACTTTGGCTAAAACGAAAACTTTATGTCAGCATTGCTCAATGCAGTTGAATGAAAAGATAAAAACTACTAATTCACTTATAAATCCATTTGTGATAAATAGATGCAATGCAGAAACCTATGAAGATATAATCTGCTAGGGGGGAGGGGGAAAGGAGAGGAATGAGAGGCACTCACCACCCCAGCAAAAACCGGCAGCCCCAATTGCTGAAACACCTTTACTTTTTAACGCTTCAATTACAGGTTTAGCAACCTCAATACCTTTCTCCTAACAGAACAATATGAAAATTCAGATAATAACATATTACAGCTTACAAATGAAGCATGATTATTAAAAGTTTATTATTTCCAATCCATGTTATTTGACCCAAAACTCCAGGACATAACATTGAGAAAGAATTTTTTATAATATGGATGCAAAAGACTTTATTCAGATGAAATAAAAAAAGTTGTTTTATAAAATAAAACAAGAAATTGTAAAATATAACGTGCTCAAGTATCATCACTATAAAATAAATGCTAACCGGTGCATGATCTTTTATCCAAACAGGAAGTGGTCTATCAGTGTTCTCAGGAGCAAAAGGATCGTCATTTAAAAAATCAGGAACAACTACATAATACCCCGCAGCAGCAACCTTGTCCGCTAGCTTCCTTCATAATGAAAAACAAATAATTTTACTTTCTAGGGAACATATCTCATTTAGCACATCCAAAAAATTTAATGAGAAGGAAAGAAGGAAATAAAAGAGCAG
This sequence comes from Mimosa pudica, assembly GCA_029929735.1. Lineage (NCBI taxonomy): Eukaryota > Viridiplantae > Streptophyta > Magnoliopsida > Fabales > Fabaceae > Mimosa > Mimosa pudica. The sequence continues at coordinate 7,596,170 of JAKELP010000029.1, read as the reverse complement.
CCCAAATAATTCAGTAAAACTGGAAAATCATATCACCATTTATCAACTAAGAAAGTCAATAACCCAGCTATATGTCTACAAATATCAATACCTCATACATCAATGCTGTCATAAACTGATCTCTAAATTATTCTAGAAGCATCTATCTATGTTTGGCATGGTAAAAGATAGATAGCCCTTTTATCATTTCATCATCCAAATTGAATTTTGTCTGCCACCTGAAGCAGTAAGGTAGCTAATGGCATAAGGGAGCTAGTTTAACATTCAAATCACCTCTAAATTGTCTGATTGCAAAATTGAACTGCATATATTCTATCTTACTCCTAGTTAGACGAAAACCCTTCGACTCTAAAGTGTTCTTTATATCTCTAATTTAGCATTAATCTCTTTTCTTGATTCCGCCGAAAGTACTATATTATCAGCAAAAAAGAAAACACATGGGAATAAATTGAATGAGTAAAGATTATTGACTATTTTCATCCGTTTAAGTTTAATTACAGACAATCTTCAGGTTCCAAATCTAACAAAAAATGAAGTTCAGCAATAATACAGCTTGACACCAACAGGAAGCCTAATGAACTTACTACACAATAACAATAGCACCTAAAATAAGAAACTAGAAAAGCGGACACATAAATTAGTCATACCTCAAATTTGGTGCTTCATAACCTGCAAGACAAGTTGAACACACGAAGTTAAAAAGGTGATACTGGTTGACATCTAGAGATTATACATGTTCCTATCAATTCCATGTAAAGACCCCAACCAAAAAAAGACACTTTTATAAATATGTAGCAGGATAAACATACACGAACTTGCGTGTCTTCACTTTTAATCAAAATAGATTTTCAACAAAAATCCAAACAAAATATATCATCCACGCATTTGAACAGAGAAAAGCAAATAAGAACTATACATTCAGCCCAAAAAGGCATTTACTTTGGAACCACAAATATACAAAACGTAAACTTCTGTCCCATACTCAGTCAAAAAGGAGGCTCTAAACAATAATTTCTCCCTCCCTAAATATAATACTTGACTTTCTTTTGGAGAGATTAAGGAAGCCAAATGAGCCACTTAATCATATTATCAAAACATACTTCATGCAAATCAATTTATAAGCAACTTGTTTAAATATCTCCTGATTCTTTTTTTTTTAAAAAGTCAACGTCTGATATTTAAGGAATGACACAAGTAGTTTCCTCATGCAATAGCAGTATTCATGATCATTATGTCACAGAAAAGAAATAGCATTGTACTATTATATATGGATCTCATGAAAAGCATCTTCACTAAAACCCCAGAATGGAAAAAACCCAATATAGTAGTATCATTCATAGGTATATCAGAAAAACAAAAACGCAAAAGATTAAAAAAAAAAATAATGTACCATAAATATCAGATATGAGAAGAATGGCAAGGTTGGAATTGGCAGAACCAGTGAGATAAGTATTATAGCCACCAAAATTGTCAACATGGCCAACTCCAGAACTGGGATTGAGGGTAGGAGGATTTGAGCAACATTGTGGGCCCGACATTTTGCTTAGATTATTCTTCTTCTTCTATGGGGAGTGAAGATCAATGATTGATGATTTAGGTGTTAGAGGGAGTTGGGGGTATTTATTACTATATTTTATCATTGTTGTTGGGATGTGAATGTGATGAGATGAAGGGAAGTTTGTGGGGTCTCATTCTTGAAGATTGAGGAAGCAGGACCACAAACTGCAACTTCAGTTTCAATTGCGTTAGCTGTGACGTTTACATTGGTACGATGTGCCTAAATGCAACACAAATGTGAAAGATTTAGTTGACTTTTTTTTCGAATATGAATGCAAAATAATAATTAAATTATAACATATTTGATACTTTCTACTGTCTCTAATATAAGAGTTAACCACAAAAAATGTCTATTAAGAAAATATGTGAATGTTAGTTGGGTGTCTAAGTTAATATTTCTTTTCTAATATTGCTCATATTTATAATAATACTTTTAGAGAGAGGAATACATAAGTATTAATAAATATGAAAGGAGTTATGGTCAAAATAGGAAAAAACATTTTAAATGAGGAGAGAATGCGAGATGATCTCTTATATTTTGGATCAAAGTCATTCAAATTTTGACTCTTATATTAGGGACCGGAGGGAGTAAATTATTAGATTATTCATTAGTTTATAGGTCAAATAAAATAGTTTAAGGAAGAAATAGGTAAATTAATTTATAATGGACTTATTTTACTTTTTTAGTTTTTTTTTTAAAAAAAGTAACTAAATTTTATATTTAGGACCGAACAACTATAAAAAAAACAAAACAAACTATTTTTAGTTTATTTCAAGATGAATCAATTTGATTTGGCCAGATGAAGGCTGCAGGGAGATGATTTAGGTTAATGAGTGGTGTTGTACGTAGTTGCTGTAATTACTTATGTAGCCAGGTTTCTCCATATTGTAGTCATGATTTGATTTAGATGGAGCTTAAACACCTTAATAAAACACTTGTGAAAAGAATATAGATCTTTTTGACTATTTTATTATCAATTGAAATATGTTTTTCCTTTTTATTTTGATGATGTTGTTAAAACTATGTAATATAATAGAACAAAATCTCTTCCTAAATGTAATATCAACAATTTCTATTTCTTCTTTTGTTGCCAACAAATATCAACAATTTCACGCATCACAAGAACCCTGTGGACATTAAAAGTTAGAACTATATTTAACACATAATTATTCATCCTTACGTAAATTAGTATTACTTCTAGTCTAAAATATAAAACATATTTAAATAGATGAATTTGATCATAAATATAAAACATCTCTAATTGTTATCAACTTTTCTCCAAACTATCCTTATTATTGCTCTTCAATATTGTACAAATAAGAGAGGGAGAATGATAAAGGTGTATAGAAGTGGTGTATTGATAATATCATCTGATTTTAAATAACTTAACTAGCATTTTAATGTAATCAAATTAGATAAATAAATCTTATATTTAAAACTATATTTAGCAATGTTGTAAAAGCCGGATCGGAAGGCGAGCCGGAGAGGGCTTCGGGTCATGGTTCAACCGGTTGGATCGGTTAGACAGCCGGTTGGACCGTTTAGTAAATAATTAAATAAATTTTAATTCTTCATAATATATATAAATATAAAAAATATGATAATATTATATACAAAGTTTATATTAATATCTACTGATTCTAAATAAAAATAACAAACACATTAATGTCTGCCTAGAACTTTTAGTATGTATAATTAACATATTATACCCAGTACTTCTTTTTAGTGGAAAGGAAAATTATATTAAAACTGATGTGGACAATGTCACAACTCACAAGTTACAAGGTAAATGGCATTGAGTAATTGGTGAGTAAACTCGGTAAAATAAAATTGGTGGGCAAACAAAAGCCATGGTGGCAAAGGTAAATACAAACATCCAATAGTAATAAATACTGACTGTATACCCCTGCGTTTTCCTTGACAGCCTAGTATACCAAGTAAAGAAATTTAAAAAACTTACAGGGAGAGAGAAAGTGAAAAGCACATGTCACTTCAAACTTCTTCCATTTCAGTTTCACGCAACATCAACATAGAGAGCCCTTCTTCCTCCGTCGTCTGTGCAGCTTCTTCCACCGTCGTCTGTGCAGCAAGCTATAAAAGGACTTTTTTTATAAGTATTTTCTCTCTATCTCTTATTGTTCTTTATGAGATTTTCTATTAGTCTCCCTGTTCTCTCTTAGGCCATGGATCCATCTCCCTTTCCTTCACTTTTTTTCTTTTTAATTTTTCCAACCGGCCGGTTTTCTTGAAACCGCTCCGGTTCACGGTTTACGACCGGTTCCCGGCTCAACGGCCAGCTCTTACCGGCTGGAAACGGCCAAACAGTCAGGGCGGCCAGAAGCTCCAAGCCGAGTCATCTCAGTCACCGGTTGACGGTCGGACTGGTCGGACCGTCCGGCTCGGTCCGACTTTCATAACATTGATATTTAGGACTAAAGGGAGTAATATTTTAAGATAATTAATATATTACCACTTAATTCTTATTTTATCCTTCTTGACTAGTGACTACTGTCACTATCATCACAAATATCTTTTGATGATTAAAAAAAGAGCCACTTACTCTAAGAAAACTCCTTATATAGAAAATTCCATACATATACAACATTGAAACGCATGGGAATAAAAACTTTCGATTTGTTTTCCTAGGATGGAAAATCTCAATGGGCATAATCACATTAACTTGGTACAAACACTAACAGAAATGCCAAACGGGCTTATACACATTGTTCAACTTCTTCCAACCATTTTTCTCTCTCCGGAAGCTAACTTTAAACAGGACAATAAATCACTGCTTCACCTATAAATCAGAATCCTCAAGCTTCTTCACATTGTTAGTTGCTAAACTACAGGCTACGCCTGACAGACATAGCTCTAATATGACCTGCAAACAATACCAAACATGAAATATTTGTCAAGTTCAAAGTTTCAAACATCATTAATATATTCAGGAACTAAAAGATCAATTATCATTGTTGAAAGAGAATCAATCGATCAACACTTCAACAACAGACAATTTGTCGATGTTTCCATTCTGAACATATCAGATTAGTATCAAGTAGGCTGAATCAGTTGGCATTGCGTTGTCAATGCCACCTTTGCATTATGAGGCACATCAATTCTTGGAAAAGATGAGACTACCTTTTATTGACAATCACTCCACTTTACTCCCAGTTCTGGCCATCCCAAAATCAAGTAAAGTAAGCCGATTTAAAGGATTTGTATAATGCTTTCAGCCATCGAGGAGGCTTTGTTCAAGCAAAGGAGCACAGATTGAGCAGATCTGTGCAGAGATTGATAGTAAGTAAGAAATCTGGGGTCTAAGGTAGATGAGGCTTGGGTTCAAATAATAGACTCAGTGCCAAATTTGCATTTAAACAGGTGACACAAGGCTGGCACAAGACAATTTCAAGTGTTCAAACCACAGGAATAAAGGGGCCAACAGCCACGAGGGAAACCATCCCCTTAAATTGTCACGTCTAAATTGTAAACGATAACACAAATTTCTAGGTAACAATGTCAGAATTAAAAATATAAAAATGGTGGTATAGAAAGGCTAAAAATTCACAAAAGTGGAATATATCGCACCTTTTGGCTGACAGTCTTTCAAATTATTTTGTTCCGTATTTCCTCAAGCTTCTTCAGGATCTCTCCAGGGGTTCTGTCTAATTCATCAGCAATTTTTCTCTGCAAGTCCAGCGGCAATGTTGGGAATTGCTCACACAGATCTCCATCAATCACATCCTGCATCATCATGTAGAACTCTCATAACATTGTTACAATTATTCCATTGAACATGCTTAATAATCTTAAATAATATCAGCAGTAGACACAAACAATAAAAACCAGCACTCTTATCAAGAAGGGCTGTGAAGACACAACGCGGAAGACTTTCCAAGTCCAAAACAGATGGCATGTGGTGTCATGTATTCCAATAAAGGTTACAAGAATAAAAAGAAATGAGGTCACAAAACTTACCTTAACAGGAAAGTAAGCAGATCTAAATGCCATGTGGTCTCTACCACACAAAGGCGGATGATCCTGCCTCAAGTGCATCTCCAAATGAGAAAAGAAATCAACATCATCACGGGAGGTAAAAGCATGCAATGCCCCTATACTTCCCATAACTGTTCCATATATGATGCTCTCTCCACCACCTGGTATAAGAGATGCTTTCTGCAAACATGTAACCGCATCACCAACATGAAATTGTACAATTTCTTCTACCTTATTGGGAGCTCCATTCAGCTTTCCCTGCTCCCATTTAATCCTCCCACCAGTAGGATCTTCCTCTACCTCATCTGAAACATCTTGCGGTAAACGGACAAAATAAATGTTTCCAAATTTATCTGCACCTGCCATGGTGTCAAAATCTACATGATAGGATGCAGTAAGCCATCGTGGAACACAATCATCCGCAAATATATAGAGTTGATTTTCATCCCGCCTATACTTGCAGTAATGGAAAGACTGGAGAGGAAACACAGAACAAAATGAGCATAAAATTGGAGAATCAAAATGACAGAAGATGAAAGCACATTAAAGAAAGATACATCTCAACACACAAGTTTAGTCAAATTTTTATCACATGACAACTTAATTAACAACCTTAATCTAATCAAATTAGGTAATTAGGTCTTATATTTAGGATTGGATGGAGTATAAACATACCTCTTGAATGTCACCAACATATATGCGATCACGATATGCATGGATTGAAATGATTGTGTTGGGGAATAGTTTATTCTCACATTTCCTCAACAATCGTTTTTTGCCCAAATCATATAGCCTGAGAGTTGACCCTATTCCTGCAAGCAATCTTCCTTGAAATTGGCATAAAGCAAGTGGGACACCTTTTTCAACTTGAGTTTTGTGCAGAAGTTCAAGAGATCTTCCATCTTCTACAAATCTGTAGATGTGAATAAATCCATCAGTTTCACTCTTTTTGGGCCCAAACTGCAGTCCCTTTGCTGTACCAACAGCTAAAAGAGTTCCATACTCCTTATCATGGAAATTTACTGTGCAAACACTGAATGCAGCCTCATTATCCTGAAGCTCCAGAAGACAAGTAGTGTTTCCAGTTCTAGGATCAAGAACTCTAATGCAGGAAACCCATTTCTCTGATTCAGCTTTTGGATAACCATAATGCTCATCAGTGAGTGGATCATCTTTATCTTCATCCTCACCACCATTCTCCATTTGGTCTAAATTACCGTTTTCATTGCCCCCTGCAGCCTCAAAACATTCTTTTCTCGCAGCCTCTCGCTCTTCTGCCGTGAATGCTCCTTGATCACTCTCGATCATAACCAAAAGCTTTTTTTTGGGTTGCAGCACAAACTTTCTTGGTGTGTAACGTAGTGGAATTACTGTCTCATTAAATGTTTCCCCAAGCCTTTCGATTGTAAAAATCCTCAACGCCTCACCAGCCACAGCAACTACACCTTCCACACATTGATCAGATGAAAATGATGCAGCATATTCAAGAGTTTCATATGAAAGGGGAGTTAAAAGGAAATGTCCCTGGTGGATGTAACCAAGCCAGGGTCGACTTGATAAGCAAAGCATTGCCTGCTTGCCTCTTACAATGATGGGAAATAGCTTTGGGGGTTTCAATCCTAAGAATCGGGAACGAGAATCAGAAAGCTGACCAGTAACCATGTCCACAACAGTTCTAAACAAAACACCATTCTGTAAACCAGCATTCAGGAAAAGGCTAGCAGGATGATCTGCACCATCCTCACCGCCAGTGGATGCCTGAACTTCAAGAAACAGAAGAGATTCTGGGGGTGACGAAACACTTTGCACACTGAGAACCTGCATACAGTCTTCAGGACCCAACGATAAGATACGGACGGTCTTATCATAGGAACCAACAGCGAGAAATCGAGATCTTTGTCTGCCTTCAGGTACAGGTGCAATATCTAGACATGCGACATCTCCAGACATTTCATGCTTCTCCACCTCCATCAACTGACCAGTGACATCCACATCAAAGTAAATCAGTTCGCCTCCACTCAATGCAATGACTACTTGAAGCCTATTAGAACCAACTTTAGCAATTGTCCTCTTTCCAGGGGTTCTCCACTCATTAATACGCCCATCCTCCCTGATATGTCTAATACCATTGGGGTGAACCTGCATGAGAGAGTCATCACCTATCAAGGAAACAGCAAGAGAGGGTGTGGTGTCAAGAAACCCACTGTCACTAACTTCTTCAACTGTCTCGCCAATGGATAGAACAAGTGTCGCATTTGTGAATGACACAACAATATATGCATCAAACTCATCATTTACATTCTTCTTCACAGTCCAGACAGCACTAGGTATGCCAGGAAGCTTAGATACTGCCATCTCACTGACAGCTAATCCAGTTCTCAAAATCCTCAAAGATGAGCGAGGACCACGCCCACATAGTGTAAATATTTGTGGAGTTTCTTCTTCAAAGAGATTTGAGACCTTCATATCCAATATTGGCATCAAACTCTCAACCTGATCAATCCTAACAAGGTTTTTCAATCTTCTAGGCTGGAAAAACACTGGCTGAAAACCTTCATCAGTTTCCATCAGTGTTGCAGATGAAGCTTCAACATCGGCATCATCCCCTATCGCCTTAAACTGGTACAAAGCATGGTTTCCAAACTCTGAGGCCGCGAATAAAAATCCTGACTTCAACACACACATTGAAGCAGTAACCGGAATAGTGTCAAAATACTTGATTCTCAATTCCGACACACGGTCACCATCATGTTCTAGAGTAACCTTAAAAATGTCCCCATATTCCGTCTGCAGAAGGAAGAAGAACATGGACTTCAACTTATGCATGGCGGCCGAAACTATCAGAACCCCACGCTCAGCAGGCAAGTCGAGTCGCCTCGGAATCACAGCCCGAACATCCGGATGCCCCTGATTCTTATAAATAACGAAATTCTCCGCACAAACCAGCACACCACTAGGCCCATCCCCACCCCCAGGAACGGTCACAAGCAAATTGGCACCATTATCAACCTGCTCCGACCACTTCCTAGACACATGATTCAGCCCCAAATCAAGCTCATAAAACGTCAAATGCTTCTGCGCCTCACTCGCAGCCTGCCCCGTCGAATCCTGATCCGCCTCCGAGTAATCCAACTCCACCGCCGCAAATATCGGGTTCTCAAACCCACAATCAACCCCACAGATAGAATACACTAAATTATGCGACTTATGCGCCTCCAAAGGCGACGAAATAGTCAACCTAGCAGCCGTATCCCTATTCAACACATACACAAGCTTCTGTTTTTCACAGGCACCAATCATAACAGCCCTACCCTTAGGATCTATAGCCAAATACTGACCAGGAACAATCCTACGGCAACCAGATTTACCAAAAGTCTCCTGATGAATCTTATCAAACACATTTTTCTCCTTATTATACTCAAGAATTACAATCCTACCAGAGTCAGACCCCACAACAATGTAATCTTTGTGGGCCCCAGTGAGCCTAAACTGAGCTAAAGACCTTATGGCACCAAAGACATCAACAGAGAGTAGAGTTTGGAGCCTACCATTGTCATCAGGGCGAAGAAGATCGAGAACTTTGCCTCTGGCTACGACGATTTCTTGGACCTTTCCTCCAGAGAAGTTGCCATTGATGGCGCATACTATGCCTGTGGGTTGCTGGAGAGTGAGGCTGTAGAGATACATGGCTGGAAACAAAGAAAGGAAGGATTTTGAGAAGTGGGTTTTGTGGGAATGGAGGGAATATGGGGATATATGGGTCAAAGCTCAAAACTTTGCATTAGTGAAAGGGGATGGAAGAAGAAGTGAAAGGAAAGAGAAGGATATGGAGAAGAAGAGGAAGGAGTGAAGAGGGGGTTTTGTTTATGTTGAGGGAATATAAACCCTAGTTCATGAGATATTTCTCATTTTTAGTGTACATGAGCAAGGGAATTACGAATTAGCATTGTCAACTCCTATGTTTAATAGGAGTAGTAATAGTAATAATATGGAAAACTTATATTTGTTGTTGATTTAATTAGGAGCTGGTATTTAATTAGTTTAATTAAATCAAGGGTGATGATTGATTATGTTAGACGGTAGTAGTATTCGTCTTGTCTTTATTACAGGTCATTTATAAAGAAGTTGAGTTGACAAAAATTTAGAATTATGTTTTTTTTTTTACAAAATGATACTCCCTCCGTTCCTAAATATAGGATTTAGATGACTTTTTTGAAAAATCCTAAAAAAAGCAAAAAATAAGTTAATTATAAATTGATTTACCTAATTTTTTCTCTTAAACTAGTTTATTTTACCTATAAGCTAACGGATAATATAAAAAGATATCAAATATGTCATCATTTAATAACCTATTTCGCAACCTTAATCTTTCCAAAAAAAAGTTATCTAGGTCTTATATTTAGGAACGGGGGGAGTATTATAGATAATATAAAATGTTACATGAGTCTAGACACTGAAAATAAATCGGCTATAATAATATTCTTGCATAGTGGTTGCAAGCATACATTAGAAAAGAAATTAAGAAGATCTTGAACATCCTGCAAAACCACATTAAAAATAGGGGAGTTAATTAATGATGAGTTGATAAAACTTTTGCTGATATTCCACATCATTAGGGAAGTCATATCAAGTCCTATAAGTGAAATCTACTTCAATGCAGCGCGAAAACAAGATATCAGAATATGACATTGTGAAAAGAGTCCTTACTTCCATTTCCTAATGATGATTTCCCATTTTGGATTGGTGGAGAGATTTTGAGTTTGAATTTTGGAGGATCAAGTGAGGTTGAGAAAACCATTGTGGAAAAAGATAAGTTACTATAAACCTGATGAATGACTTCTCCAGGCTTAGCAGATCCGTCCTTGAGCACCAAAATATTCCTTTGGATCCAAAGCACATTAATCAAAGTGATAATACCAAGAAGTAGATGCTTTTCATCGGACAAGATTCAAAATTATGTTTAATATTTGGGAGTAAGATTAAATCGCTTGAATAAAGTGATAGGATTGCATAAGAGGGGAGAATTGTGCCTTAAAAAAATTGAAGTTTGATACTGATGAGACCTGAAATCCTTTTGGGCTGCACCTATAAAAAAAAAGGCCCACAACACATAACCAAGTATGAGCCCAGTATCTAGGCAGCAAGGCAGAAGTGGGCCCACTATTGGCTAGGAGGTTATTTAGGGTTGTGTGTCTTAGAGAGAGGATAGACTGGAATTTGGCTTGGCTTTGGGAGAGTGTCCTAACCTCTCGAATGTTAGGAGTGGCTGTGAGAATTAATTTTTCTACAGATTTCTTGTTTTAGGAGTGATTTAGTTCATCCTTTCTTTATCTTTCCTATTCTGTTTTCTTTTTTCCCTTGAAGAAGAGTGTATTTTGCTGATTTAGTGAATATATTTACTTTTTAAGAGTTAGCCGGTCCCAAGCCCGGATTAAGGAGTAGGGTTGTGTTAGGCTTCGACAGCCAACGTAAAAATATGTCGAATCTATTGAGCATGGACACACGTATTGCACAATGGCGCCGTGTGATCCATGTAGCCGACCCCACTAGTTGGGATAAGGCTTTGTTGATGATGATGATTTACTTTTTAAGAGTGTTATTTCCTTCTATTTGAGTTGGTTCCTATCAGATACATGTTCGCTTTTTGGTAAAAAAAATACATGTTCAATCCAAACTTGACTGTATACATCAAGTTCTCCAACTTCCAGTTAGATTTTACAAAATTTCTCTCAAGATTGAGTCGGTCACTTGAAAGCCACTTTAAGTGATTCACTAGATTACTCCCTCTACAAGCGTAAGTAAACAATCCCTTTTCAAGATCCTACAATCTTAAGAGTAAATCTCTCTTTTGATTGACATAATGATTGAGAGTTGGTGAGTGTTAAATTTAAATTAGCTTGTAGAATATTCAATGTAATTAGCTCATTTCACCCACTTAACTAACATCTTTAAAGAGTCAACCAAATTCAATCTCATTTGGTGAGAGTAGTGGGAAAATAATATATTAAGCGGTCTTACTTATGCTTTTATGCAAAGAAGCTAATTCGGACTTACGTCCTCAGATCCTACTGAAAGCAAGTTTACCGTTGACCTAAGTCGACCATTCAAATTAAGGAAAATAATCATATATTTACTAATGGAAGAAGTAGTTTAGGTCCAACACACCATTTTCACTTAAACATTTCCAAACTTTAATGGGGATATCATAAAGTTCAATAAGTTTGTTATTTTATATTTTCTTAAGGGTTTTTTAACTTCTCCAATTCTAAACCGAGTTAAAATGATAGGTTGAGCTCATTTTCTCTAACTATCCATAGACTTTACCTTTACATTTACCTTCTTTATTCTTTATACATCTCACTTTATCCAAATCTCTTGATTTTCTTTCTTTATCCTTTGTAATCTTATAAATCTTGATTTTTCCAAACTATGTCCTGAACTCTTAATAGGTCGAAGGCCCAAAAATGATACATAATTATTGGTCAAGGAACAGAAATAGTACATAACTATTTTAAGGTACAAAACTGATACCCAACTTTTATCATGTGATCAAAAATGATATTTTCACTAATATGACAATAATATTAGACATGAAAAGTCCAAAATTCCCCTATAAATTAATCGCCGCCCGGTAAAAGTTTATTTAATTATAATGGCATTTTGAACATTTCATGTATAATATTATTGTCATATTAATGAAAATATCATTTTGATCACATGGTAAAAGTTGGGTATCATTTTTGTACCTTGAAATAGTTATGTACTATTTTTGTTCCTTGACCAATAGTTATGTATCCTTTTTGGGGCTTCGCCCCCTCTTAATATAACTCTTCAAGTGCTTTAAAATGATGTTGAATCACTTAATGGCTTTCCTTTTAACTTAGGAACACATCTTCCAAATTTCAGCATTAGTATGCAACTGTATAAAACATTCTCTTTTGTACTTTGGTATCCGTTTGAATATAATTTCATTTATGAAAACAATGTTGATTCTCCAAGGTCACTAATTCTAATAATGATGTATGAACACCTTCTTGGGCGGAAGCAAAATGCTATGGAAGCTATACATAATAACTGAAATGATTAAACGATCGATATGGCTAATGAATCATCAATTACAGTGGCATAGAACAATCTTGTTTCGTAAAAAGGTTCAAAGTTTTTAAATTGTTATATCAGGAGATATTATCTATCATTGCTTTACACTAACCAAACAACATAAATCATTCCAAATACCATCAAATCGTATCTCAAAAGAAGAAGAATAATCAAGCCAACAGAAACACAGAAAAAAATAATACAAAAGTATCCATTTCGATATTCAGAGAATCAAACCAGCAGCATCTATTTTGCATTTTAGCATGTTTTATTCACAATATTTCATTACTAAAGCTTCTCAATAGCTCTGACATGATCTATTTGTCAAACACTCTTAGTCAATTATGCATTATGCATGTGCAAAGCTATCAAACATCCCATGCTATTGTGTCAGAATCAAATATTTACAAACCCAATTGAAAGTAACTCTTCCAAACATGTTTCACATAGACTTAAAACAGAAGCTGTGCTCAAGGGATTCTTGGGCCATTTGACTATACCAACAACTATTAGTAAATTATGCCCATTATATCCATGAGCATTTATTTATTGTACTATGTTTCACATATGTATAATGAATACTGGAAATCTGATATCTTCTGATGATTTTCTCAGAACAAGATTTCTCACTTTAGGTGCTTAGCAAACCAGGCCAACAAGTCCTGATGTGCCTCTTCTGCAGCCGATACAGCTTTAGCATCTTCAGTGTTGTACCTCACAGTCCAACCGTGTGCAACTTGAGGAAATATTTTCACAAAACTAGGAACCTGTACAAAACAAACTTTTTAATCAACCCATAGATCAAATACATTAGCCATAAAATGAGGAACGCAATTACTCCCTTCAGTCCTAAATATAGGAGATAGACATTGAGCTTAATTGGTCCTAAATGTAAGTTCAAATGTACAAGATTAAAGAGACTATTCTCATAGTAAGAAGACAAATTAAAGAGTTTCCAAAAACTGAATACAAAATCATTTCCTTCCAATATTAAATATTAAATTAGACATTTGAATAGATTGCATGACAAGGGTGTTCAGGGAATCAGACATTTCAATAGATTGTATGTGATAAAGTCAGAATTCCCAAAAAGTGAAGACTTGGTAAGTACAAAAAAAGCTAAATTCCATGGTCATGACAGTACCAAATGCATGACTTTGTGCATTTAAGTCTGCTATACATTGATTCAAATTTATGGACAAATTTAATATTCTTGAACATAAAAATAACATGAACAGCCACCGTTCAAGATTAGAAGATAAGATTCAAATGTAATCATATCATCAATTAACTCAGAAAGATCAGAATAACATGACATTAAACAGAATATGATGATAATATAGACGGAATGTCTTCAAAGTAAAGATATAGATACAACCAAATGAAAAATGCAACAGTTTTTTAAAAAATAGATGGTTTCAGCAGGTTTATCAAGGAATAACCAAATTACACATATTCTCTACACAAATGAAAATACAATAATGGTACCTCATCAAAAAAAGGGACTAAATCTTACCCCAGGTTTAGCAGATAGGATTTGTTCAAACTGTTTAATAAGTTCTGGAGGAGAAATATGGTCAGTTTCAGCTCCAAGTATAGCAATTGGAATTTCAACACCTGTAAAATAATTCAATCATTGACTTGATAAAATTTTTTTCTAAAGAACTAGATACAGATAACCCCTGTCCAGGAAATAAGGGCCTCCCCAAAGCATATATCATATGAACAAACTTCCATGTAATTTTGAAGTCTTTTATGCAATGTACTTAGGCAGATCATTTGACTAAAATATGCAACAATATTCCAAAAATTTTCCTTCCTCTTAAAATATCACATCCCCTCCTAAAAACAAGGTTGTAAATTAACAAGCAATAAAACATACTCCTGATGTCATCCACAGTGACAAATGATGGGTGCAATAGCACAGCAGCATTAATAAATCCGTGTCTTGCAAGATCAGTTACAACCTTAGCTGAGAAAGGAAAAAGAAAAACATATCAGCATCGTTCAAGAAAGATGGATAAAATCATTGCATGACTGCTAGTTCAATACATACAGATACGAAGATTTGAAACTGATAAAAATAAAAAGAACATAAGAAATGTGGAATGAGATGTACTCACCACCCCAGCAAAAACCAACTGCTCCAATTGCTGAAATACCTTTACCTTTCAAGGCTTCAATTACAGGCTTGGCAACCTCAATGCCTTTCTCCTGATAGATTGATATAACAGCATCAGAGAATAATGTATCACAGCTTACAAATGAAGCATGACAAGCATACATTTATTCTTTCCCCAATTCATAATGCTTGATCCCTAAATCCAAACTACACCCTCCTGTTTATAATATGTAGGACGAAATTGAGGAATTGATCTTAGTCCTAAATGTACGACTTATTTCTATATTTTGTCAAAATTTTCCCATGTAACCCTGTCAATACAACCTCAACAATAATCAAGTAAGAGGGCTAAGGAAAATGATTAGGTTTTTTTTAGAAAAAATGTTATATTAACTAACTTAACTAACACGTCTAACATAATTAAATTAGGTAAATAGGTCTTATATTAATGATAGGAGGGAGTGTATCATTGAGAAGGAAAGTTTCTAGAGGGATGCAAAAGAGGTGTGAAGATGAAATTAAGAAAAATGTTTTTCCTAAAAAATAAATAAACAAGACATTTTAAATAAAACGTGTTCAAATATTCTAACAAATAAGTGGTCTAACCAATGCGATGCACACACATATTTTAAACTTAGCTTCTGTATCGCATAGAGTCTTAATATAAAGGTATTTAGTACGTTCGAAGTGAACTGCACTCTAATATGTAAACTAAAACATGCTCAAGTATTTAAACAAATAATGTGAGTGCCAACCTGTGGATGATCTTTTATCCAAACAGAAACCGGCCTCTCAGCGTTTTCAGGAGAAAAAGGATCACCTTGGAAGAAATCAGGTACAACTACATAATACCCTGCAGCAGCAACCTTGTCCGCAAGCTTCCTTCACAACAGAAAACAAATCATATTACGTTTCAGGAGAACATACTTCATTAAGCACACTTGAAAACATTGAACTGAGAAAAAAAAAAATCAGAGAAAGATCTTACAAACACAGTAAAACCAGACAATAGTATATCACCACTTATCATCTAAGATGGATAACCTAGTTCAACTACCTACATATGTCACAGAAATCATGGAGCATCGTTTTCATACACTGTGGTCTCCAAATACTACTTAGTCCATCTATTTGATTTTCAAATGACAGCAGATAGATAGTCCATTTACCATTTATTCATCAAAATTAAATTTTGTCTGCCACATAAAGCAGAAGCTGAGCTGATGGTAGATAAAGAGGACAAGTTGGGCCAACTATCATACCATGCAGATAATCTTGCATGCTATAACTTCATGAAATGCAAGATGAATATACAGCACAAATGTGCAATCGAACATGAATATGAATTTGGATGGGTAAAAATGCACAAGGACTAACCCAACACGTTTAGAAAAGAAAAAATTGAATAACTTCAAAGACTACTGACTATTTTCATCTTTTTTATCACAATAATGACTTTCAAAGAATTTTCAGGTTCAGAACCTGGCAAGTAATAAAGTCCAGCTACAATACAAGTAGGTGCAAACAGGAGTCCAAAATAAATAACTTCCTGTGAAAATAACTATATAAGCCCAAGTAAGAACAGATAAAGCAGAAAGTTAAATTAGAAGTACCTCAAGTTTGGTGCTTCATAACCTGCAGGACAAGTTGAACAAGCAACGTTAAAAAGGATATTGACAACATCTAGAGCTGATACATCTTATTACATTTGATTACATTGGGCAAATGCGCTCATCTAATAATTAAGTATTTCACTTCTGGCATAAATAATAAATGACTCAACTTTCTGACCAGTACAAAAAGATGTTAATTTGTAGTTATGTAGAACTTTGCTAATATTATTTTCCAAAGTGAAAATATTCTTTTGCCCCTCTCAATTAAAACCTAACCCTTCTTCCCCCTCCCTTCCTCTTTCCCTTGCTCTATATACACATACATCACAGAAATAATTGGACTGTACAAGATCTTTGGGACAGAATCTTCTGCAAAAAGGCAGAATAGGTCCCAAGTCTACGTAAATTATACTCCCTCCATTCCTAAATATAAGATCATTTTCCCCAATTTGATTAGACTAAGGTTGTTAGTTAAATTAGTTAGTAACACATGATACTACCAACTTATCCTAACTATATAACTTTATCCCTACTATTTTTCTCTTTCTCTACTTGTTATTATAGGTGAGCATTATCAGGGTTAAATTGGGAAAAAGTTAGGAAAAATTAAAAAAGATCTTATATTTAAGAACAGAGTGAGTATCTTAAATATAACATAGAATCTAGTTGACTTTTTTTAGAATTTTAAGAAAACTAAATAAACTACATATAAGTTGGTTTGTCCAAATTTTTTCTCTAAACTAGTAATTTATTAAGCTTATGAATTAACATATAATCAATAATATTCAAAATAAGCTATGGTAATGATTAAGAGACTTGTTTGGCTTCCTCTTTTTTTTTTTTTTGAAAAAAGTCAATGACATTGATCACAAAAGCAAAGATGCTTGAAAGAAGACAAAAGGTGAAAGAAGTGATAAAACAAAAATACCAAAAATATCGGAGATGAGAAGAACAGCAAGGTTGGAGTTGGCAGAGGCAGTGAGATAAGAATGGAAGCCACCAAATTCGTCAACATGGCCAACTCCAGAGCTTGGATTGAGGGTTGGAGGATTAGAGCAACACTGTGGGCCCGACATGTGTCTTTGCTTCTTCTGACTAAAGAAGTGAGGAGCACATAAGAATGTGAAGTGGTGAAGATCAAAGCATGATGATTTCGCTTTTTAGGGAGTTGAGGGTATTTATAATTGGGATATGATGAAAACGAGGTTGACTTTAGTTGAAGGAGATGGACCAATTAGATTTTGCCAAAAAAGAGCAATGTCATGATGGTCACGAATATGTGCCGTCCACTCGTGCACAGCCACAAAAGATGCACATGCACCACATGGTAACGTGGCCATATTTAATTTTTTGAAGGAAAGACACGTATCGGTGTAGACAATAAGCATACAATGTAATTGAACCAACCGAGCCTAGGTTTGATTTCCAAAAACGGATCGGTCCCAACCAAATACAAAATCAACACTTCAATCATAAACACATCAAATATAATATTTGAAACAATTATCAAAACATATATAATACAAAAAAAAGCTTTAACGTCACTTTTTTTAGGGCTTATTACATAACTTCTAAGCGCCGTCGAATCTAGGACATACTCAAAAGTCACTGTGTGTGCTGTGAAATTAGGATGCATCCTACGTGGAAGCCATTTCCAGGAAATATTCTCTCAAAGAATGCTCCACGCACTTTGTGTCTGACACAGACTTTTATATATAGTCCTCTAGTGGGAAAGAGAAGAAAAGGATGAACATTCCTACCCAGAAGAGCACGGTTGGGCCTACCCTCCCCATTTCTGATTATGATATTGGACTTAAGATGAAGCACTGCATCAGCTCAGATTCAGAAAGGACAAACAAGTTATTTCAAGTTTTCTCATTCGCAGCCTTCGAGCAGCATTGTCATGCGTTATAGTATATATCTTGTCCACTTTACTGTGAAGGGCAAAGATTATTAATACTAACAAAGAAACTAATCATTTTGGACTTATCTGATATTGTGATGAAATATATGTTCAGCTGCTACTTAACAGATTTCCCTGCTTCATCTTTAGAAGCAGCTCTATGATGCCTTCTCACTGGACATGATGTTTGACAGCAAATGGATCCCTTCTTTTTTCAAAATGTCATTACTATAGTATTTAGGTTTTAATTATGATGTTTCTTCTTTTTACTATTGTATGATTACATCTTTTCACAAATATATTAATTGCATTTATATAAAAAAAATTATGATATTGGACTTGGCTTTTCTCATTTTTCACATCCCAGCCGATGCCGCCTTTTGTCCCAAAGTCATGTTATATTAGGGTGAAATATATTTTAGTTTTTATTATTATATAATATATAAAATAAGTTATTAAATTTTGATGTATTATGGATGAAAAATTTAAAGGGTTAAGTGAGTCGTTATGCTTAGATGAGAGTATAGATGGTGAACACTTTTTGAAAGCCACGGAACATATATTTCAGCATAAATTAAAACAGCATACATGCATAGAACTTATTCATTTGGGACCATTGATCGTATAGTCAACCACATAGAAACAATGCAAAGAAAGTCATATGAATGGTTCGAATATTTCAATTCAATTTCCTTCTGATTATCCTGACAACTAGAAAAACGATGTAGCCAGAGACATAGTAATAGTCCCCTGAAGCTTGTAGAGTTCGATCATAAGAAATATAATTCATCAAAATATAAAAGACAAAGAAATGTTTCAAATATATTTCAATTAAGCTTCCTGTCTGATCATCACAACAATCCAAACTGGCAATATATAATATACTTGATTGTTGTATTCTAGAGAGTAGATACCATCTTTTACACCATTAAAATTGAAGAAATTAAAGTCATCAAAAGGCTTATCTTTTTTGCATCCACTCATACAAATGATGTACTATAGCCCTCTCTAGTACAAGTAGTTTGTAATTACACATGTAAGGGTTCAAATAAAGAACTGTAATTACACCTATAAAAAACACCCCGAATGATCCTACAAAAGTCCATAAGAAGGCGCTTCGAAAATCATTTGCTTCCAAGTGACCAGGTGGCTTGTTTCTCCTTGCAATGGATGTGCAATTTTTCTGTAGAGGCGGACCACAAAGAAAATGATTCCCCTCATAGCTACTTTCTCCAAAAGTCAAAAATTGATTTGTCATGCCTGGTGTAACTCCAGATAGATTATTATAAGCCACAGAAAAGGTGGACAAGAAGCTCAGTTGAGTTAGTTGTATTGGAATATGACCAGTCAAGTTATTGTGTGAAAGATCAAGGCTTTCTATTTGCTTAAGGTTGCAAAATGTTTCTGGAATAGGCCCTTGCAAATGATTGTTTGACAAATTTAGTGCATGAATAGTGCTCAAGGATGCAATTTGTGGGGGGATATGACCTGTCAACTGATTGCTTGATAGATCCAACCCAGACATGAGATTCAAGTCGATTCCTTTGTAAGATTCGTCCCTCCTTTTTGTCGTAAAACCTACTATTTGGTCTTTCGTCAAATTAACATCCTTTCTCATTTCACCTATACCAACTTTTTCCCAAGTCACAAGGTCATATATATAATAAGATAGTCTTGCAGTCCACAACACAATAAAACTTCCAATTTCAGTTCCTCTAGATGCATCCACTTGTCCAAATGTGATGTTATTCAAGCAATATGGTATACTTCCAGAAAGCTTATTTTGAGAAAGATCTAATAAGCTTATATTCTTGAGCTCACATAAATATAAGGGAATAGAGCCTTCAAATCTGTTTTCTTTTAATATAAGAACCCTTAAACTCAAAAGTGAGCTAATTATTATTGGAATTTGACTTGAAATGTTGTTCTTCATAAGATCTAGAGTTAACAATAATGGCGAGTTGGCCATGGTAGAGGGTAGAGGCCCCATAAAATTGTTGTTCTGCAAATGCAAGTATTTCAACAATGACATATTCAGGCAGTTTGGCAAAGAGCTATTGAATTTATTGTGAGATAAATCTAAATATGTAAGTTCTGTCAAGTTGCAAAAGCTTCTTGGTAATGAACTTGATAAATAATTGTTGGACAAAATGAGGAAAGCCAAATGTTGAAAATTTCCAATCCAGGTAGCCATTCCACCGGATAGTTGGTTGGTACTCAAATCCAACATTCGTAATTTAGTACTATTCATTATCCCACTTGGGAATTTCCCAATGAAGTTGTTGTTGTGGAGATCAAGAAATAACAAACATGTCAAGTTTGATCTATCGGGTAGACATGGGCCACTTAGGTTGTTGTTTGACAGCTTCAAAAACCTCAATTCATTGATACCTTGACCGAATTCCCGGGGCAAGTGACCGGATAAATTATTATTTGACATGTCAAGATCATTCAATTGTCTCATTTCAGCAATTGAAGCTGGGAAGCAACCACACAACGAAGTGGAAGACATATCAAGAGAAACCATGTTGGGAAAAATGAAGCCAATATGAGAAGGAATTTCATCTCTAAAGGGGTTCGAGGAAACATCAAAAGATTTTAGTTGAAGCAATTTTGAGGAGGAGTTGAGTTCAAAGGGGCCGTGGAACAAGTTGTGAGAGATATTGAAATAATTTAATTTCGAGTTGTTTATCAAAAGCCATGATGGGAAGGTTCCTGAAATGTTCAAGTGGAAAAGGTTTAGATATTTCAAGTCATGTTGATGAAGAAGAAAGGAAGGCAATTTGTGATTGTTGGCCTCATTCAGAGCGCAACTGGGGATGTTAAAAAGCCTCAACTGAAAGGAAGGGATAAATGGAGGATTCTATGTTTCCACCTTGAGGTTGGTGTTAGAGCACAAAATGCTAAAGACTTTAAGGTTGGAGTGGGTGGCAAGCGAAGAGAGTGAGAATGAGCCACTGAAGTAGTCGTCAGAAACAAGAACTGCCATTAAAGAGCTCATAGTGTGAAATATCGAGGAAGGAAACTTCCCTTCGAATCTATTTTTTGCAAGATAAAGGGTGCGCAGAGACGTCAAATTGCTCAAGCACATAGGAACTTGTCCCTCTAAATTATTGTGGGCAAGTACCAATAATATGAGATTCTTCAGATTGCATATACCTCCTGCAAACACACCAGTTTTCTCTATTAATTTTGTTTAATCAGTCTACTCTCTCAACTAAAAATGATTAAAATGTAGAAAAATTCGCTAGAGTTGATTGCATTTGAATTCCCTTAAAATTTTAATGCTAATACTCCGTATAACTTCCTTGAGTTGTGTGTGTGTGTGTGTGTGTGTTGGTGTGTTGGCAGGTGTTTGTTCAGGGATTCATTCATCAAATCTGCCACTTCAAATCAATGTCTAATTTTATCCCTTTGCTATTGTTTTGATTTTGACTGCCAAAACGCACAGGGGAGTTAAGTAAGACAAAGAAATCAAAGCCCAAGAGCTTAATTTGTCATTTCTTTCTATGATGCCGTGAAATGGGAAATTCTAAAATACCTTACAATCTTCTTGTTGCATTCAGTCATCGACTTCATTAATTGGCTCACAAGTTGCTTAGAGTATTTTTTTTCTCTGTGCTGCTGCTGCAACTTTATGATTTAGTGAATGTTTTCGTCATTTTGGGTCAATCAGTGAAATTTGTTTTACTGTCCACGATTTTGAAGTCTTGGCATTTGTAACATAAATTATAAACATGTGCTTTTGGGTTTTGACTCCTCATAATTACTTCATTTAAAAAAAAAATTGGTTAAACACTGCCTGGTAATTTGACACCTATTGATAACTGACTAATCCGGACTCGTGGGGTAGGAGTATTGCCCACATAAACAAGGTTGTTCTCTCTCCCAATGAGAGCACTTCCCGAGTTTCGAACACGAGCTCTCATCTTACGGAGGTTGTAGGCCACTTACTAGTGCAACCAACTACTCATTGGTTACTTCATGTGAAATGGGGCTAAATTAAATGGGAAAAATAGATATAAAATTACATTTTGATTGTTTATTCGAATTGGTTAATTTTATTATCCATGTGTGACGCCACACAATCTTTTTTAATGTGATGTGATGACAGTTTTTGTATGGTAACAAAAAAAAAATAACAAAGCTCTACTGAGTAAAAAAAAAGTAAAGGTTGAAGAAGTTAACATTAAACATTAAATCGAATTCCTGAATTTTTTTATTGAAAAATTAATCTTGTTGCCCCCAACGTTTTAAATCAATAATAATTCGGCATTATTCAATTTCTGGTCTTTTAATTAGGTAAAAAATCTTGGTAAAAATTAGGTCAAAAATTATTCTTTGCCATTTTCCTATTTAATAAATTAATCAGAAGCATTTGTAATAAAAATTAAGCTTGAGCCATCTTTTAATCAAACTTTGTCATCTTGCAAGACGTTCAAGCAAAAGAAGGAAAAGATGGTGAGGAAATGAGCTAGCGAGAGATGAGAGTTGGTGTGACTTGTGATTTCGTGACAAAAGTAGAATATAACTGCTAGTGCTTCTAACGGTGGTTTTTAACAATTTTAGTTCTCTTTCAACAGTTTGAAGTTTGAACTTACACTACCTCACAAAGGACACAAGTTTTAAAAGAGAAAAGCGTCAAGAACGATTAATTTGAGGCTGGCAGCCTGGCCTTAAGAACGATTTAAACATCGAGGCCAGAGAGAAGCCTAATGAACATTATTGAATAAAAAAAAAAAAAAGTGTTGGTGACTTTTATTTTATTATTTTTATGATACACTCGATGTTGTTATATAGAAACGATATAGGTGAACTCGATTCGTACCTTGTTGTGGCAGTGATCCAGTCAGGCTGTTGTTAGCCAATGACAACTGTGTGAGGGAAGTAAGAGAAGTAATAGATTCTGGAATAGTGCCCTTCAACAAATTACCATCAAGCCCAAGAACCTTCAAATGGGGTGAATGAAAATCACCTGTATGTCAAATCCCAAATCCAAATTTACATCAAGCAAGTTCCGCTCTCACACACACATACTCGCACATGTATTATGTAAGTATTTAACTATAAAATCCTACTAATTTTAGTTTTTTCAATTTTTTCTAAATTATTTTTATTGGTGACTCTTTTTTTTTATCGACGATCAAGGTATCCCTACTCGACAACTAGAGACTAATCCTCTGCTGATTTGTAGTCACCTCAAAGGGTGTGACAACTGACATGAGAGATTTAATGATTCTCCATACCCAACGCCAAAAATCAAACCCCAAACAATTGGTTAAGGATGAATGAGTCATTGTCACTCAACCACACACTCTTGGTTTCTTTATTGGTGACTCTAAACAATAATTAAAATGTGAGAGAAAATAAAAGAAAATGATTGTGGTATTTCTTTTTAAAAAAATACATCATACTAACTTATAGTATTTCTAATAAACATGACAAGACACTAGGTAAATTATTAATTATTAAATCTAATAATATCTACGACTTCGAAAATATAAAGTAACAATAGGAACGTTCATTGGGCAAAAATAGGAACTTTCAATAATTTAATACAAACAAAATTGTCTTGTAAATATTTCTTTTAACATTATACTCCCTCTGGTCCTAAATATAAGACCTAATTGATTTTTTCTGGAAAATCCTTAAAAAGCAAAATAAGTTAATTATAACTTGATTTATCTAATTTTTTCCCTTAAACTAGTTTATTTTACCTATAAACTAATGAATAATCTAAAAATATATCAAATATGTCATCATTTAATAACATATTTCTCAATCTTAATCTCTCCAAAAAAAAGTCAATTAGGTTCTATATTTAGGATCAGAGGTAGTATCTTTATAGATAATGGAAATATTTCTATAAAAATAAATAAACAAACTTATGGTGCTTTGATTCAATAACTATACTTTGGCATTTAAAAGAACATATATAGTATATCTAGAGGACAATGATTTATCACCGAAAGATGGGAATTGGGTCAGCGTATTATCAAATAAATAGAACTTCTCCAAGTTGGTTAGCTTAATATCTCCAAACAGTCCTGCAATCCATAGACAACGCGAGATTAGTTACTATATATACGTGTTTGTGTGTATATATGATATATATAGAGAATTATAAAAAAAAATGAATCATTGTAACTAATATATATATATATATATATATATATATATATATATATATATATATACACATCCTTTTATGCGTGGATGATAAAATAATTAAAGAGAAGGTGACCTGACAAGTAATTCCCTCTCAATTCCAATACTTCAAGATGTGGGAAAGGGAGAAAAGAAGAAGCATTGAGTGACCATTTGATGTCTCTCAACTCATAACTCCTTGTATGGTCCAGATCAAGGCGTATGACTCTGTGAGTGAAGTTGTCACACTGGACACCCTCCCAAGTGCAACAATTAAAGAAGGAAGTAAAGTTATTCCAAGAAGGAAGAGAAAGACCATTTGGGTAATTGAATGCTTCTTTCAATCTCATAAGGCCTTCCCTCTCTTCTTTCAAGCACCCCTCACTTTGTCCATGGAATCCTAATAGTAACATTAATATGATTATGCCCATCACCCTCCACACCTCTGCTCTCATCATATACCCCATTTCTCACTACACCTCCTCACTAATTTTCTAGTGCATGTCTTTGAATTACGTAATGTTCCTCTTTATGTATAAAGGTAGCATAAGCAGAAGGAGATTGATTTGCCCTTTTTTACCTCAAAGATTCAAGTCACTTTTGTGGCCCGGCCCCAAAATTAAACACAAATTGTCTTATCTGAGGATAAATTAAAAGGAAGATAAGCGGAAAATGTCCCCACTTCAAATCTGACATGGACGCGACATCGTCGTTTAACGTTGAAAAATAAAAGTTAAGATAATCCTACCTCAAAATACATGATTATAGATTGAGACTTATTTTTGATAAAAAGAAAGATTGAGACATCACAATTCATGATCTTGACCGCTATTAACAGCGTTGACAACACTCAAATTGTTTTAAATTTTCTTATCTTTATTATTCAAAATCAGTGGGTGTGCTATTATACTGTATATTCAATATCATATTCTGCTTACCTGAATAATCGCTAGCCAATAACCAGTGATCTATCCCAACTCCCAAGAGTTAAATACCGGTAAATTTAACATTTTCTCAAATAATGCAATTAACAATTTGTTATTATATGCTCATTACAAGGCACAAGCTCCTTACTATTTTCCGATATTATCCTTGGGAAGTATATTATATATTATGATTATGATTGCAGTCAAAACAGAGGTTTATATGCTACGCAAAAAAAAAAAAAGCAAAGATGTATATTGAACGTGTTATAAATATTATACATATATGGATGTCCATAAACCTCTCAACTCTTAACCTTCCTCATCCTACATAACCTCCCTAATAAGGAGATGTTATTGTCATAAAGCAAATGTTACAACTTGTATACTTATGAGGATTAAACTTGTCATTTATTTTGTGTTGAAGTTGTGTGCCTATAAATAGATGACAATGTACTACACATGTGAGATACAATTGAATAAAATATTCTCCTCTTTCTCCCCAATCTCTCTTGTTCTTCTTGTTTATCATCTTCTTCTTTTATTCTTCATTATATTCTATATTCACTTTAGTTTTATAACATGTTATCAGCACGACGCTCTAAACAATTTAGGTACACTTCTTTCATTATCTTATATATATTTTCATATATTATATTATGTCATTTATTTATTATTATTATATTATATATATAATACTATTTAAGTTTATTTATTTATTTGTTTCCTTGCATCATATCCTTACCCCTTTCGGAGGGTTAGAGAGGCTGTCACAATGAATTAGAATGGTCGGTTCACCGCCTGTAATTCATACGCCCTTTAATTTCTCACGAAAATCCTTGTTGAGAATATTTAATTTTAATATTTTTCATTTATATATATATATATATATATATATATATTATTGTTACAATATTATGCAATTTAATATTCACATTTATTTATTATTATTATTATTCATTTATATTATACATTTTTTTTATATTATGTCATTTATTATTTCTTTTTGTATTATGTCATTTTATTATTTTTTATTTATGACTATTATTTTAATATTCCAATTAATTTTATAATAATAAATTTCTTGTTAATTTTCAATTTATTATAATGGCCACTTTATATTTCATGTCATGAAAAGATGAGTGACAATTTGATGTCCTAAATAGAAAAATAAAAGGCCTTGAAGGCTAATGACAAAGGAATATAAGGCCCTGAAGGCTAATGACAAAGGAATATATAAGGCCCTGAAGGCTAATGACAAAAGGCTATAAGGTCCTGAAAGCTAAGACAAAAGACTACAAAGCCCTGAAGACTAATGATAGAGGACTAAACATAAAATCTATAATTTTCACTTTGAGTGATATTTGGTGTGGTATTAAAGACGAATATTATGAGAAAAAATATGACCAGAAGTCATATAGAAAAAGAAAAAATTTTACAAAATGATGACTAGATGTCATCTGGATAAGTATGTACTAGATGTCATATGAATAAGTATGTATCACTTTTGTGATACAAATGAATGGCCATAGGCAATGAGTTATGAAAACATATTTATTAAATTGTTGTAAAGCATAAAAAAAATATTGATAACCCCAAAGGGTCATTGATGTTTATTTTCAGTTATAATTTAATGTTGTTATTTATTTCATTATTTATGTAAATTAATTATCTTATTATTTCATATATATAAGGTTATTTACATATTGCATATATCATTTGATGACATTATTATTGTTATTTCATTTTGATGTGATTAATTTGTGGGAGAAATACGTTAAAAAAAGTCTTGAAGACTGATTAACATATTCTGCTATAATCACACATGAGAAATGATCATTTTGTGAATTAAGGACACCAACATTTGGTGATATGAAAATATAAAATTTTAATGATAAGTCTATATAATGACCATGTTGAAAATTAAGGACACCAACATTTGCTGATATAAAAATATAAGATTTTGATGATAAGTCTATATGACTAAAAAATTATAGTCAATGAAAGCAAGTAACACAATGGTATGGTCCTGAAGACCAACGGTCCTGAAGACCAACCAATATTTTGAATTATTGATAATATACTACTGAAAGTGGGAAAGATAGTGATCATATTTTGAAGATGAATCAAAATTATTAGCAAATTATACGTGGCCGGAAGCCATAGAGAAAATATTATAAACTTGTGGAAGTTAATGGTGAAAAGATTGTGAGATAAAAAAGATGACAAAAATTCTATGAAATAAAATGATATCTAAGGTATTAAGGTATTCCAAAAGTTTATGGAAAAATGATATTATGCTGAAAAGTTTTTTTTAAATGGTGGTGAAATCTAATGGAGATATTAGATACCAATTCTTCTTGAGTTTGAGTTTGCACTTTGCTTCCCTTAACAATATTTTTCTAAAGAATATATCATTTTCATATTATGTCATCATCAAATTAAGAATAGTATGGTACGTTTCTTCTCTCTATGTTCTACATTTCTATTCCTAATTTTTGGAATAACATATGAATTAAATGATAATTTATAATATGTTGATATCAATCAATTATTGGTTTAAAATTTAGTTATTACTTCATTAGTGTAACCTCCTCACTAATATATTCCTATAGATGTTATATTAATTTTGTTAGTGTAACCACCTCATTAATATTTTGATAAAAATGTTATATTTCTTGAATTAGTCAACTTCAATATGACTACGGTTGTTTATTTAAAATAACAAAATACAATTATCTATATGAGGTTATGATGAGAAAAACAATTTGTGCTTTGTTAGTCTCAGAACTTTTGTTTGAATTATAGTAAGAAATTGTGTATTAAAATTAATCTAGGCTTATTGTATTTCACAAGGAAAAATGGCTTATGAGAGAGAAAGGAAAAATCATATGTTTGTGACAATTATGAGTTAAATGAGAATTTATTCAATTTTATTTGAAATTTTATTATGAACAATGGTGTTAATTTTTTTTTTGAGGCTATGAAAAAAAATCTAAACCCAATGAATTGAAATTCATATTTACATGTGAGTAAGGAAGTATTTGAGCTTAAAAGTGAAATGTAGGTCATTGACCTACTTAAGATATCTTTGAATTACATGAATAGGTGATGTTTATTGGTAGAACTCACACTTGAGGGGGAGATTATTGGAGTATAAATGTGAGTTAATATTGATTTTTATTGCCTTCTCACATATCCAAATGTATTTTTATTTATGGTTGGATTTTAATTTTGGTAAAATCTTATATATTGGTTTTATAAATTAGGGATAAAGGCCAAATCTATCCCGGAAGTTTCTACGCGGGGGCACCCACTATACGGAAGTATTTTTATGGGCAAAAATACACTGGAAGCGTATCAAAACAGGGCAAAAATAGCACCCACTGACGGAGGCTGGACGGAACCCGTTAAAGGGTACGTGGCAAGCAGAAGGGAGGGGCGTGTGTACTGGGTTAGTGATAGGTGAGGTTGCTTATCTCCTTCTCATATGCAATTTCAGAAAAATTTGGCCCCTCTTTTGTTGTTGTACATTTAGGGCACAACTCGTAGCTTCAAGGTGAGCAGCAAGTGGAGGACGACAAAATTAGATCCCAGAGAAGAATGGCAGACTCGACTGCTTCAACAGCAAGTGGAGGAAGGAGGAGGACTAGGCCTTGCCGCTGCGGTGTGGTTTCTCCCATTCGCACATCGTGGACGGAGGAAAACCCAGGGAGGAGGTTTCTAGGGTGTGGAAACTATAGTAGGGTATGTTGTTTTGTTTTTGTTTTTTCCTTGAAGGTTGTGTGCTTGGTGATGCAGGGATCTGGAAGAAGATGAATTTATACATTTTCTCTTGTGTTTTACTAATCATGGATGGAACTAAGATTATTATTAGTGAGGATTAGGTATATATTTGAATGGTTTAAGAACATGAAATAGGATTGATGGTGTATTGTATCTTGGCATTAGGAAATGGTTAATTGTTGGTTGATTTTCTGCCCTTAGGTATATATTTTTTTTGATATAGTTAGGCATATATATTTTAATTAGGTATATATTCTGTTCTTATTGTTCTATAAGCATAATGAAGAAGAAGGTATATATATTGTATTCTTGTTTTGTGTAATGGGAAATGGGTGACAGAGCTAAAGTAGTCATTAAGGTGCTCCGTAACAAGGGTTGAAACACTTGAGGATGCAAACATAAGGCTTATCAGAGGAGAAATGAGCAATCCTGCAACAAAATTTGGGGCTATAGTTGCTGATTTGATGAAGATTGGGAAGACACTGAAATTAGCCCTTGTGGTAGTATTGGGAACTTGGGTGTGGTTAGTGTTGAATCGCTATAGTTAGATGACTGTAATAGGTGAAGGTGCTGTAGTGTTGGGATTGTTGGCCTAATTTTGGGTGGATGATTGTAATAGGTGAATGTGTTGTAGTGTTGGCAATGTTGTGTTAATCTTATTTTGTGTTAAAAATGGGTGTTCTGAACCATATCACTCATTTTCTAATTATGTTGTTGAACAATGTTTCAATTTAGTTATGTAATGAGAAGTGGTCTAGATTAATTTATGTTATTGTTTACATTCTTACTCCATTTATCACTCATTTATTGCTCCTATAATAAAATAGAATTAGAATCCATCCATAGATGCAGAAAATGGTACATAATTGCCAAAAAGGGTGTATGTATTTTGATTGTTGAAAAAAAAAATATACATAGATGTACACTTTGTGCACATCCATAGAGCATAAGAAAAGAGAGAAAGATTTGTACACCCATGTGCTAAAGAAGCACATCCATAGAACAAAGTGTACATCGATAGTGAAATTGCTACATCAATAGCACATAGGACAAAAAGGGAGTATACAGTGTAAAAAGCAAAAGAGAGAAAGATTTTGTATGTATTTTTATTGTTGAAAAAAAAATATACATAGATGTACACTTTGTGCACATCCATAGAGCATAGGAAAAGAGAGAAAGATTTGTACATTCATGTGCTAAAGAAGCACATCCATAGAACAAAGTGTACATCGATAGTGAAATTGCTACATCAATAGCACATAGGACAAAAAGGGAGTATACAGTGTAAAAAGCAAAAGAGAGAAAGAACATAGTTGGGAACATAATACATTAGCATAATACATTTAGTCATGAACATAATACAACCTTTCCTGAAGTTGGTGGAACATAGTAACCAAAATATGTCATGAACATAGTTAGCCATGAACATAGTAAGTCTTGAAGTTTTGCCTTGACAAAACAAAGGCATAACCAAAATACAATAAGGAACCCTACATATATAGGTTTGCTGGCTACTTTGCCTTGACAAAATAAAGGCATAATCGAAAGCTTGAGAGAGGTTTGACTTGCCTGGACAAAACATGGACATAACCAAAATAATACATTAAACAACCAATAGAGGTTTGCTAAAGAGAACATAATCATGGTACTTTGCCTTGTCAACACAAAGGCCATTACAAAAATAAACAACTTATATAACTAATGTCTCCCTCTCTTTACTTGTGCCTTCTGTCTGCTAGCTGAAGAAATAAGTAACTTGTCTTTCATCTTAAGTAGCCGAGAAGCAGAGATGGTTGGTTGTCCATTCCACATGCAAAAAATGTCTTCTTCAACTCACCCCCTTTTCATTTCTTACTCCAATTGGCATATATATGCCTTGCACAAAGACGATGTTCAACTTCAGGCAAAACCTCTCTTGCAGCAATCATCAGCCCCTGTGTAACATATATAATATGTAAAACCAGCACATATAAAACTGAAACAAGTATAATGAATAAAGAAAAATTTATAATCATTTTATTTGACAAACCTTTTGCATGTTAGACATAATGGTCACAAGCTGCCCATTTCCCAATTCCAAAGATTGTTTGACATTATCAATGAACCACCTCCAATTTTCAGTGTTCTCCTTTTGGGTCACGGCAAAGGCAATTGGATACATACTGTCGTCAGCGTCTAAGCCAGTTGCCGTTAGTAGAATGCCCCTAGCTTTCCCCTTTAAGAAAGTACCATCAAGTCCAATGATACCTCTACATCCAGCCTGCCAACCAGTCTACACGGACACGCAAAATAACTAATAAGAGGTCTATATCAAATGCATATCAGAAAAAGAAATAAAAGGGTACTTAATGGCAATAATGAAACATCATGCAGATCAGTACTTGTACAATTATTTAAAGAGACAGTCTATATCATGCTGAAAACAACATAGCAAGCAATTATAGAATCCAAATCACTAATGCAAGCAAAATTTCAATTATACCTTTGAAGCATTGAAGCATAT
This sequence comes from Mimosa pudica, assembly GCA_029929735.1. Lineage (NCBI taxonomy): Eukaryota > Viridiplantae > Streptophyta > Magnoliopsida > Fabales > Fabaceae > Mimosa > Mimosa pudica. Next base: position 7,564,524 of record JAKELP010000029.1, on the reverse strand, counting down.
GTAAGCTCTGCTAAAGACCCTCCTACCATGATCATGCAAAGCTTACTGGTCCAACTCTACTGACAAGTCTGAGCCAGGATCCATAGTCCTCACCTCATTAAAGTAAGCTTCAAGCTTGTTGAACTCATCTATATAGCTCCCAGCCATCTCCTTTAATATCCTCTGCTTAGCCCTCTTGCATTTCCATATGCTAACATGCAACTTCATCTCATCCTCTACATCCTTCTTCATATCTCGTAGCTTGTATTGTGGCCTTTCTTGAACCTTCTTCTTAAAATAAGTAGCTAACCAATCTACTGTTGCGCAGAGGTTCTTGAAAACCCGGTTGCACTTGTGTTCTAGTTGTACTTTCTTCAGTACTAAACCTGGATATGTAGCTTCTCTGGCTCCATAGACAACAAATGGGCAGTCTTGTTGACACCGCATCCTAAGCTTAAAAGGCTCACTTTGGGCCACCCTTAACTTCACCCCTGCCTTAATGGCATAATCTCTAATTGCATCTACCAACTCTTTCTTGTCTTTAAATGTTGCACCAATCATAAGGGGGCAGTTATCCTTTTGGGCCCTATTCATCTCCTTTCTGGGCCCGGATCCATTAGCACCATTTGAGCTCAACCCACTAAACAAATCCACATCATCATCTTCAGATACATTTCCCTCATCACCACTATCTGAAGATGAATCATTTTCTCCATGGTCTACTTCCTCATGGTCACTCATACCATGAACAAAGGCTGCCCATTTATCTTCCACATTACCCTGAACAACTATATCATCCAGGGAGTCCAACTCCTTTTCCCTTTCAGCGAGTTCAGCTCTCAAACTCTCAATAAAACATACCCTATCATTCCAATTCATGTCACCTTGTTCAGCCATCTTATCTTTACCACCCTTACCTCCATTTGTTTCACCCGTGGCATCACAAGCACTAGACAAACTTGATTGACCCTTTTCACCCGTGGCAATATTAGTTACATCCACCTCAAAAGGAATATCATTAAGACCCCAAAATACATTATTGGGACCACCCTTCCCACCATTAGATTCCATTTTGTCCTAACCCTACATAATAAAACAAACACAACAACATTACCAACTAACATTAACCTAAATGATTAACAACTAATTGTATCATTAACATATATTAACCTAATTATATCAGATCCCTAAAAAAATCCCAAGTGATTAACACATAATAACCTAAATAATTGACCTAACAACTTGTATTGGTTTACTGTTTAAGATTCGATTCCATACCTTTGAAATAAAGCATGTTTCCTTCGCAGATCCAGCATACACAGTCACATGCACGCCACTATTTCCCTTCACTCTTCCATTTCGTCGTCAAGCTAGATTCGCTTCTCTGTTGGCTTTTCAAAGGCGCGAGATTTCGCCCTAATTTTTTAGGGTTTACTTTAATGGCATTCCAAATTTTCTGAAATTGCATATGAGAAGGAGATAAGCAACCTCACCTATCACAAACCCAATACACGTGTCCCTCCCTTCTGCTTGCCACATACCCCTTTAACGGGTTCCGTCCACCATCCGTCCATGCGTGCTATTTTTGCCCTGTTTTGATACGCTTCCAGTGTATTTTTGCCCATAAAAATACTTCCGTATAGTGGGTGCCCCCGCATAGAAACTTCCGGGGTAGATTTGGCCTTTATCCCTATAAATTATATAGTAAATATAGTTATGATAGTTCTAGAAGAACTATATGACAATTCTAGAAGAATTGTACGTATTAAAAGCAATAATATAATCATAGTTCTTGAAGAACTAATAGTTGTATATTTATATGGCTCACTTGAGGGGGAGATTGTGTGAAATAAATATGAGTCATATTGGAGTAGAGTTTTTACTCCTAAACTTTCCATAAAGCTTGTATAATCTCTCAATAACCAAAAGTTAGTTTGATAATAATAATATTGCAACAAACCTGAAGTTTGTGAATGCAATATTTGGCAATGACCGCTCAGATCATCCCGGATCATAATGATGCAAATAATATAATTATGAAAGAGTATTAATACTCACTAATGAACCGGAAGATTCAATTACTTATTCTCAAAAGAATGAAATATGAAATATCACTAGTTTTGATTGAAATTATACATATGTATATGAGTATTGTATGAATTATATACATGGGCTCATACAGATATCATATAGACTAAATGATACTTTATGAATATTAGATGCATCTATGGAATGGTCACATTGGTGTCCATATTATATGATCAACTTGCAACTTGAAGTTTGCAAATTTGTTCAGTTAAGTACATTAGTCATATGATTTTCATTGAAGTCACTAGTGATTGTTAATTATGTTTTTAATGTTTATATGCCATGTGAGAGTATATCCACATCTAGCAAAGTCTCCCTAAATAACTAGAACACTATTTGTGAGAACAAAATTTTCAATTTTAGAGTTGGGAAAAGTGTACTACCACTATGATTACATCATGCCAAGAAAGTATTATGAATTCTCCCATTGGCTTTTGGTCAGTAGCCAAATATTTCCCATCTGAATAATATGAAACATTTATTCATATTGTTCCACCACGATGATGCACATAGATGGATATTAACTGAAATTTGGGATAAATATTGATGTTCCTAACATGAGGGGGAAAAATGAATAACTCGAAGAGATATATGTTGTATGCAACAAACGTGGATCCTCAAACATTAGTAATGTGAACTAGAAGTTCATCAAATGTTGCAAAATATTTGTCAGACACTGTCACTGACCAAATAAAATTTTTATATCTCATGATCCAGATGAAGATTGCTCCAATAATTATATATGAGAATGAAACATGCTTGAAGCAAGAGAAAATGATCGGTTCCAAAAGAAAATGAAAATGGAGAAAATAATTATGATGATCATTTTGAGGAGGCTTTAAATGGGACATAACTATTTATAAGACCCCAGAAGTGGCTCAGGTACCTGAAAGAAATAAAGAGAGCTCAATATGTTATGTCATAATAAAAAGGAACCATGAAAGAATAAATTTGTCGATAATAATTTTGATATCAAAATCACGTGATCAAATGAGGATCTAGTATACAAATATGTCATGAGAAGACATAAAATGACTAGCTAGCAGAAAACAAAAGACGCTATATGAAATGTGATAACATGAATTTATAATCTACGCACCCGAAGTGCTATAGAATTATATAAATGAGAATATTTATGCAAAAAAAGGGGAGAAGAATTGTTAGAATATTTTTCGCAAAAGATCAATGGTGATGAATTTTGTCTTGTGGTGGAATGAATATTCATGTTTTGATTTGATAGTCTGACAATAAATGAAATTTTTGATATGCGTCTATAGAATATAACTATAACCCATGGGTAGATATTGTGAGTTGAATCCTAGAAGGATTTCAAAAGCTAGAAGTATTATTCAAAATGATTATATACATGCATAGATTTATATATATGATCATATGAAAGTATTTGAAGAATTTGCTAGAAAGCATTTGTGTTAGAATCTTAAGTTTTGATGGTGACTAAGGTATGATACGGTCTAGTACTTAAGAGAACATAATCAACACTTAGGAAGGATTAGATGACATGGTTAGAATTCTAAGTTAGATCACTTGCGGATGAAAGACTCATCCCCCAGCGGAAGCTAGTAAGTCACTTAGTCGGAACTCAGACTTGAGTGTTAGATCCTTGATACTAAGTTAGATTACAACCGGATGAAGATTTACTTCCGGATGGACTAGGACTAGCGCTCGCGGATGAATGTCTTATCCCCCAGCGGCAGCGAGTAACTCACTAGGGAATTAACTTAGTCCATGAGCATTAGGTACACAAAACCGTAAGACTAAGTTATGATTCCTTCGTCAAGTGAAATTGCTTCCTGATGAAATTAGACTGGCGCAGGTTGATAAACTAGATATAACCCCGAGCGTCAGTGAAAATGCAACGTCAAGTGAAGTTGCTTCCTGTTAGACTTAGACTGGCGCAGAGCGATAGAATAGATATTACCCCAAGCGTCAGTGAGTCTACTTCGCCAAGTGAAGATTGCTTCCTGATGGATTTAGACTGGCGCTGGCTGATAGAAGAGATATAACCCTAAGCGTAAGTGAATGTAAGCAACGTCCAGTAGAAGTGCTTCCGATAGCTTAGTGACTAGCGCTGGCTGTTGAAGTGACCTAACACTGAGCGAGAGTAAGCAATAGTAAACAAATCCTTCATCTAGTGGATTCACTTCCGGATGGAGAAGTGCTTCCGAATATATCCTAGACGAAGTGAACTCCCACTTCATGTGATTGTGTGTTGACTTATTATACATCTCATAGCATGAGCAAATGACACACTGAGTCACTTAGAAAATCTTAGAGTAAACTAACAAGACTTAAGCTGACTATTGGAATAAAGATCCCTTAGAGTCAGTAGACATTACACTAAGTCAGAACATAGTCTAAGTAAGATTACTTCCCATAACAAACTTTCCATAACATGTATAGTTTTACTATATCTGATTATATATGTTGCTATGTTGGACTAACCAGTATGTGCAGAACTTAATCACACTTCCGGATGCAAATTAGCTTCCGGATGCAAAGACTCTTGGCATTGGATTTCAGAGATTAACACTTGCAGAGCAAGATTGCCACTTCCGGATGAACGATGATCATCCGTCAGAGATATCACATGAGTAAATGTCACATGCTCAGAAGTCAGAATGCTTTTGACAGAGCAGAGGTATCAGGACTACTTTTCAGAGATAAAGCAAGTCAACCCTGCTGAGCATTTAAGAAGATGTTCCTTCCAACGGTAACAAGAGGATAACAGACATATTCAAACAACATTGTTACCTACCAAGCATGAGAAGTATGAGAGATAAGGAGAACGTAATCTGAAGATTCGTTCATGGCGTCAAAGCTCATACTACCCACAAGAGTCGGAGTCCATAAGAGAGCTTCAGATAGCAAGAAAGCTTCCGATAGTAAGTCTCTTAGCATCCTGGACTTATGCTTGAGGAACGAAGTCCTCTCTGACAGCAAGCAAGAGTCAGACCGTACAAAGTGTTCAGATGTCAGAACGACTTTTGTCAGAATAGTATTGTCAGAACAATGTTGACAGAACAGCATGGTCAGAGCACCTTTTCAGATAAAGCAAAGTCCACCCTGCTGTGCATTAATGAGGACAACGTAAACAAGGCCCCAACGTCTATAATCAAACGGTCTTGTTGCCTCTCCAACGGCTAGATATTCAGAGGCTGATATAAAAGGGATGTTCTTCATTTCTGAAGAAGCAAGCTTGAATGGAAGAAAAAGAGAGAACAGAGCATTGTATCTGAAATATCATATTCTTCGTTCTACACATCTTCTACTACTCTCCGATCCAGATTTGTGATAATCTTCAGAGAGTGATTCAGTTGTACTTAAGTGAGTAACATCACCCACTCTTAGAGAGAGTTAGTTTTGAGCCTAAGTGTTTAGCACAATCAGTTCATAGAGTGAACATAATTGTAATCTTACATTTGTAAGGGGGAGCATTTAGAAGTTTTCTAAATCTCCATAGGTTGCAAGTTAGCCCGTAAAACTTGCGTTTGTAAGGTTGCAAGTGAGCCCGTAAAACTTGCGGTTAGGTTTGCAGGTTAGCCGTTAGCAAAACCTGTGGGTTGTTAGGTGAACCCGTGTTCGTAAAACCTAAAGTGTAAAGGCTTCTCTTGTGCCCGATTTAAACAAGAATAGTGGATTGAAAATCTCAGGTGGAGCCTGGGGACTGGATGTAGGTCTGGGTGACCGAACCAGGATAAATTTATGTGTGCATAAATTTACATTTAAACATTCTATTTTGTATCACAAAATATACTGTCTTGTGCATACCATTACTTATTAACATCACCAAGCACAAGCAGACTTTCGAAAAGAGTTAAAGTTTTTATTTCCTCACCCAATTCACCCCCCCTCTTGGGTGACAGCCACACATTTCATCTGGTATCAGAGCAGGTCACTTGTTTAAAGGATCCAACGATCTCAAGTGTAAAGACCTTGGCTGATTTGGGTTAAAATGTTTTTCAAAGGCTTTGATCATACCATTCCACCTGTGTTAGAAAATATTGATTTTTGTTGGTGGAAAGCAAGAATGGAAAGTTTTATAAAATCCACTAGTTTGAAAATGTGGGATATTTTTGAAAATGATTTTGATTTCAAACCAAGAGGAAACTGGACTGAAAGGGAGAAAAATTTGTTTTCCTTAAACATTAGAGCAATGCAAATTTTATACAAAGGCTTAACTGAAAATGATTTCCAGAAAATCAAACATTGCTCTAGTGCTAGAGATATTTGGAATACTCTTGATGTGATATATGCTTCTAACCCATCTCTTGAAAGCACAGCTGTCCAAAGCTCAACTCGTGCTCTTTGTGGATCATCTACTGATGAGCTTCTGGAAGCTGATATTGAGGAAGCAGACTTCAGTGAAGAGAGTATCCATCTCTGCCTAGAAGATTCAGAAAGTGAGGTATCTGGATCTGAAATTGAACTCTCTGATTTGCAAGATGCATACAATGAGTTATATACTGAATATTGTAAACTTGCAAAAGAACTTCTAGGCTTAAAAGAAAAAGATAGGAAACTTGAAAAACTAATTTCTTCTTCTACGTCTAAAGTTTCCGAGGGTTCTTTTAAGGAACTAGTGGTTCCGATAGCTAGCCCACTATCGGTAGGGAAAACTTCAACATGTCTTGAAAAATGTTTTGATTGTAAACACGTGTTGAAGGAAAAAGAAAAGCTTTCAAAAGAAACTGAAATTTCAAAGGAACAAAAAGCTTTTCTAAAGAAAACTAATCATGATAATGATAGAAAGCCTCATTTTGATTATCATTCCATTATCTGTCATTATTGTGGTAGATTAGGACATATTTCTCACACATGCAGTCTTAGAAGAAATTCAAATGTGAGAAATAAGTTTGTATAGATTCCTAAAGGACAAGTAAGGTCCAGTGCTAACCAAGTAGGACCCAAGTACAAATGGGTACCAAAACATCCTCCCAGTGCCTTACTTGTGCAGGAAAGATCAAGAGTTCCTTTTCCCCCAAAGAAGAGAGCTCGTGGTGATGTCACTGCTGCAACCACCTGGTACAATCATAAGAAGCAGTGCACTACCACAAGGAACAAAACTTTTGTCTCAAGGATGAGCTATCACAGAGTTCCATTCAATTATCCTGAGAAGGACAAGAGAAAGTGGAGTCCTCGATCGACATTGAAAAGGCTCTTGAATCCTACCTCTCAGAAGAAAGTGCTTCGAACCAAGGATAAGTATAGAAGATCTCCTTGGGAAAGGCAATTCGGAGGTTCAAAGTTTTTCTCCCTCACAATAGGAGATACCCTCTGCTGAGCCTGTGTCTACCGTCTGCACCAGCACCCAATCTGATTGAAGAGCTGTGTATGAAGTATGGGCTCAAGAGGCCAGAGATGCCAGTGGTAGTGATCATCAAATAAATTCATCCCTCTGCACCAGCTCCAATCCATCCTATTAGCCTCAGCAAGACTCAGGACTGTACCTCATCTGAACAATCAGTCAAGTCTTGATAAGCATTCGTCACGCATGGATTTTGATGCTGCTCTGAAAATAGAATCCTTGCATTGTCAACCAAAATCAAGCGAGCTACTGCTTGATGCGAATGGAGCTATGGTGATATCATTCTTACCTTTCTCTTTACTTGAATAATCACTTGGGTAGTAAATGCATGATGAGCTTAACAGCTTCTATTTCTCTGAAACTGATTTGATTTCCCTTATCTGTGATGACCTCATTTTCTATAAAAACAGATTCCGATCTTCTTTAAACTTACATGACAACCATACCTCATGATAGCATTCAAAAGTTATTTCTGATTTTCCATTTCATGTGGTATCTCTTGCATCAAGTTTTTCAATGCATAAGCAGCTATGGTTTCGAGAACAATACATCCCTCTTAATTACATCTTTAAGTTCTCAATCTACTAATGATCTCGGTTCAAGTTTGTGGCTTAAGAATGTCGACACAGATTATTGAAGCTTGAACAATGAGAATAACCAAGAGAGAATGGCAACGAAAATGCCTCTTATCAAGATGTGTGGAATGGCTATACTAAACCTGAGAAACTCTCGCCAATACACATGAGCATTTCTATCCCTTACACATTCTGTTGTGAAATTTAATGGATAGTCTCTCTCTTGTCTAACATGCATTAGAAGTCTTAGGAAATGCCTTGAACTAAACTCTGCTAGATCTGTAAAACATGGCATAGTATCACAAGCATGCTATAATCTGTATTAATTTCAAGCTTGGTGATATCCTAAGTACAATGAGATCACACTGAGCACATCTAGAAGAACTTGAGCTAAAATTTGGAAATTATTCTCGTAATCATATGCTGAAATTTGGTCGTTTTTGTAAACCTGATTTAGTCTTAAAATCAAACTATTCTGTGAGCATGAAGATTTCCAGTACTTCATTTTTGTAAGGATGAAGATTTTTCAAAATCTCATTGGGTTAATAATTCACATGTCTTCATGATCTAACATGAACATCCTTGAGGCACATTTATTGAACTATACTTGCTTATGAAACTCTGAAAATATGCCACCTGTTTGATACTCACTGTACTATCACATTGATATTCATCTATGAGAGTATAAACAGAGTTCATGTCTTGATAGTGAAACTATGTGAACGTGTAGACAATTTCAAAATTAGTTTTCACATAATCATTGCTCATATTTTTCTTAAACCAATTAGCAAGCATGATTTCTTAAAATTATTAACTTGTGCTGATTAACACAGATTGACTTGAATGTCCTGAGGATGGTCTCCAATGTTAAATCTTAAGCTCTTTCTCTAACCATCAGAAAAGCACTTGTTTCCTCAAGCACGTGAAGGTCCAATCATCAAGTTTGAGCAAGGATGCTTTCGCAACAATCAGCGCCTTCGATAGCAGGCCAACTATTGAACCATGGGAAGAGTAGAGTGACTGCCCAGTCATGTCTGCTTTTGGTTGTAGCTCAGCTTGCCGAAGCGAATCATCAAAGCACCTGCACTAGGGGTTTCCACTTGAGATAGCACATCTCTTGAAGATGTCAGGAAGCATGCTTATCTGCGTATGATTCAGATTTATGAGTCTAATAGAGTATGAGGATTCCTCATCTGTGGTAACATCTACACCTTACCATCTCTTATATATGATGCATACATGGCATTGGTAAGGGTGTCAATTTAGGATGTTTTTCTCAATCAGCATTGAATTCAAAATCATTCACTGTCTTAGAAAATCATCCTAGCTCACACATCTGTATCCTTTATATGACACGCTGGAAAGTAATTGATAACATACCTCTCTTATATGCTACTTTTCTTGATCTTATGATGATTAATTTCAATAGAGAAGAAAAGTAGATGGACATTACTTGTTAATGATCCCTTGAAAATAGAGAGTCACATGCTGTCATCGATAATAAACTCTTAAGATGCTGTGATGCAATTTGTTTGGAAATTATTTTTGGCATTTTTAAAATCACAAATTTCATTTGATTTGATCTCATTTCATATGGTATCACAAATTTCATTTTCATTTGATACCACAGGATTCAAACTTACAGATCTCATTTAATTTCATTAGGTATCAGATTTCATCTCATTTGAATTTAAAATCACATATTTCATTTGATATCATAATCATCATTTTTAAACACATCAAAATTGTTTTTGATATCATGTTAATCAATTCGAGAGGATCAAAATTACTTTTGATCTCTTTTACATTTGAAAAGAATTTTCACCTTCAAAAAGAAAACTGTTTTGTATGTTTTGATCTTAACTTAATTATGATTAGACTTGATTTATCAATCTCCTTTGAAAAACATGTTTAGCTATCCTACATAGTGTTTAGGGAGAATACAATCATTTAGGATCATGAGCCATTATTGCTGTCCCTTGTTAATTCTCGTACATTGTATTGAATAGTCTAGAACAAATCTTTATTAGCGATACATAGGGAGAAATATTAGGTAGAAAGCCCATTCCTAGGAGAACGATAAAAGTATCCCCATCCCTAAGGCTAGCTTGCACCTGTTGGATTTTGATGAAGCCAAAAAGGGGAGAGAGATGAGATGTCTAGAGATGAGATATAAGATGTCTAGCGAGAGATGAGACATGAGATGTCTAGAGCTGAGAGATAGATAAGATGTCTAGATATTTGGGGAGAGAATTGGGAAAAGAAATATAGCTCTGGGAGTGATCTAAGTGTAATTATGTTCTCTAGTCATCTATGGGTTTGTCATCATCAAAAAGGGGGAGAATGTTAGAATCTTAAGTTTTGATGGTGACTAAGGTATGATACGGTCTAGTACTTAAGAGAACATAATCAACACTTAGGAAGGATTAGATGACATGGTTAGAATTCTAAGTTAGATCACTTGCGGATGAAAGACTCATCCCCCAGCGGAAGCTAGTAAGTCACTTAGTCGGAACTCAGACTTGAGTGTTAGATCCTTGATACTAAGTTAGATTACAACCAGATGAAGATTTACTTCCGGATGGACTAGGACTAGCGCTCGCGGATGAATGTCTTATCCCCCAGCGGCAGCGAGTAACTCACTAGGGAATTAACTTAGTCCATGAGCATTAGGTACACAAAACCGTAAGACTAAGTTATGATTCCTTCGTCAAGTGAAATTGCTTCCTGATGAAATTAGACTGGCGCAGGTTGATAAACTAGATATAACCCCGAGCGTCAGTGAAAATGCAACGTCAAGTGAAGTTGCTTCCTGTTAGACTTAGACTGGCGCAGAGCGATAGAATAGATATTACCCCAAGCGTCAGTGAGTCTACTTCGCCAAGTGAAGATTGCTTCCTGATGGATTTAGACTGGCGCTGGCTGATAGAAGAGATATAACCCTAAGCGTCAGTGAATGTAAGCAACGTCCAGTAGAAGTGCTTCCGATAGCTTAGTGACTAGCGCTGGCTGTTGAAGTGACCTAACACTGAGCGAGAGTAAGCAATAGTAAACAAATCCTTCATCTAGTGGATTCACTTCCGGATGGAGAAGTGCTTCCGAATATATCCTAGACGAAGTGAACTCCCACTTCATGTGATTGTGTGTTGACTTATTATACATCTCATAGCATGAGCAAATGACACACTGAGTCACTTAGAAAAACTTAGAGTAAACTAACAAGACTTAAGCTGACTATTGGAATAAAGATCCCTTAGAGTCAGTAGACATTACACTAAGTCAGAACATAGTCTAAGTAAGATTACTTCCCATAACAAACTTTCCATAACATGTATAGTTTTACTATATCTGATTATATATGTTGCTATGTTGGACTAACCAGTATGTGCAGAACTTAATCACACTTCCGGATGCAAATTAGCTTCCGGATGCAAAGACTCTTGGCATTGGATTTCAGAGATTAACACTTGCAGAGCAAGATTGCCACTTCCGGATGAACGATGATCATCCGTCAGAGATATCACATGAGTAAATGTCACATGCTCAGAAGTCAGAATGCTTTTGACAGAGCAGAGGTATCAGGACTACTTTTCAGAGATAAAGCAAGTCAACCCTGCTGAGCATTTAAGAAGATGTTCCTTCCAACGGTAACAAGAGGATAACAGACATATTCAAACAACATTGTTACCTACCAAGCATGAGAAGTATGAGAGATAAGGAGAACGTAATCTGAAGATTCGTTCATGGCGTCAAAGCTCATACTACCCACAAGAGTCGGAGTCCATAAGAGAGCTTCAGATAGCAAGAAAGCTTCCGATAGTAAGTCTCTTAGCATCCTGGACTTATGCTTGAGGAACGAAGTCCTCTCTGACAGCAAGCAAGAGTCAGACCGTACAAAGTGTTCAGATGTCAGAACGACTTTTGTCAGAATAGTATTGTCAGAACAATGTTGACAGAACAGCATGGTCAGAGCACCTTTTCAGATAAAGCAAAGTCCACCCTGCTGTGCATTAATGAGGACAACGTAAACAAGGCCCCAACGTCTATAATCAAACGGTCTTGTTGCCTCTCCAACGGCTAGATATTCAGAGGCTGATATAAAAGGGATGTTCTTCATTTCTGAAGAAGCAAGCTTGAATGGAAGAAAAAGAGAGAACAGAGCATTGTATCTGAAATATCATATTCTTCGTTCTACACATCTTCTACTACTCTCCGATCCAGATTTGTGATAATCTTCAGAGAGTGATTCAGTTGTACTTAAGTGAGTAACATCACCCACTCTTAGAGAGAGTTAGTTTTGAGCCTAAGTGTTTAGCACAATCAGTTCATAGAGTGAACATAATTGTAATCTTACATTTGTAAGGGGGAGCATTTAGAAGTTTTCTAAATCTCCATAGGTTGCAAGTTAGCCCGTAAAACTTGCGTTTGTAAGGTTGCAAGTGAGCCCGTAAAACTTGCGGTTAGGTTTGCAGGTTAGCCGTTAGCAAAACCTGTGGGTTGTTAGGTGAACCCGTGTTCGTAAAACCTAAAGTGTAAAGGCTTCTCTTGTGCCCGATTTAAACAAGAATAGTGGATTGAAAATCTCAGGTGGAGCCTGGGGACTGGATGTAGGTCTGGGTGACCGAACCAGGATAAATTTATGTGTGCATAAATTTACATTTAAACATTCTATTTTGTATCACAAAATATACTGTCTTGTGCATACCATTACTTATTAACATCACCAAGCACAAGCAGACTTTCGAAAAGAGTTAAAGTTTTTATTTCCTCACCCAATTCACCCCCCCTCTTGGGTGACAGCCACACATTTCAATTTGATTTGTGTAAATACAACTCCCCAAAAGGATTAAAGTTTACAGAAGTAAACAATTTAATTGATAGATTTCACTTGATAGAAATATTAAAGGAATTATTCATATTGTGTGATAAATATTATTAGACTCTTGATGAATTTAAATATTTTTGGTACTCCTGAAGAGCTTGTAAAATTTTAAATATTACTTAGACTCCTAAAGAGTCAAATGCTAAAAGATTAGCTCATGAATGATGTGTTTTCTATATGGATCACTACATCATCCAATAGTTGTAAGATCGTTAAATATAGAATGAGATCATTTTGTATCTCAATAAGATTATATGAGAGATATTTGATCCAGAAGTATCATATGTTATTATTATCGATTGAGATGTATGAGTCAGTCTGCCTTTTCTTATCAACAAGAGCAACTGATTCAACAACTAGAAGACATTGTAATGAACTAGCATATGATCAATCCATTTGAATGTAAATTTAGTAAATTTGTTATCAAGTCACTACGGCGATAAATTTTTGGAAATTTGTTCATGACATGACTTTGTAAGTCCAAAAATATCAACTCATGTTGTGAAAATGGGGAGTAATATGTGTTGTACTCTTTTTTCCTTGTCTATGGTTTTATCCCATAGGGTTTTCCTGACAAGGTTTTTAACGAGGCAGCGTTGATAATTATTGTGTACTTTTTCTCCTTCACTGGGTTTTTATCCCAATGGGTTTTTCCTAATAAGGTTTTAATGAGGCACAATATTTGTTTATAGACATCCAAGGGGGAGTGTTATAAATATTATACATATATGGATGTCCATAAACCTCTCAACTCTTAACATTCCTCATCCTACATAACCTCCCTAATAAGGAGATGTTATTGTCATAAAGTAAATGTTACAATTTGTATACTTATGAGGATTAAACTTGTCATTTATTTTGTGTTGAAATTGTGTGCCTATAAATAGATGACAATGTACTATACATGTGAGATACAATTGAATAAAAGATTCTCCTCTTTCTCATCAATCTCTCTTGTTTATCATCTTCTTCTTTTCTTCTTCTTTATTATATTCTATATTCACTTTAGTTTTATAACAGAACAAATGCTTTTGGAATATTATTGGGGGATTTTAAATGTGGTTATGCTTCGATGAGAGTGCAGAGCACAATACACGGTGAGAGCATTCTGAAACTTAGAGCTTGTTCGATGTGAATTAAAATATCATACATAAAACTTTCATACTAATTACGTGCTTTAATTTTTTTTTACCTCAATTACGTGCTTTAATTACCTTATTACATATGGTAAAAAAAATTACTACCTCCGGTCCTAAATATAGGACCTAATTGACTTTTTTTGGAGAGATTAAGGTTAGGAAATAAGTTATTAAATGATGACATATTTGATATATATTTTAGATTATTTTATACGTAAAATAAACTAATTTAAGGGAAAAATTAGGTAAATAAATTTATAATTAACTTATTTTGTTTTTTTAAGGATTTTCTAGAAAAAGTCAATTAAGTATTTAGGACCGGAGGGAGTATCTTATTACAGAGTGAGGAATACAATTATGTAGCAAAGGGAGTCATGATCTCCTCGTCACCCCTACTTTTGTGATCTTATGTGGAAACTTTTTTGGGATACCCCATCGGTAGTAAAAATTATTGGTTTTGGATTAGTATTTGAAAAGCACATTCATGCAAGCTAAAGATAACACCCATATCACAAACTTACCATGCATTTGGAAGACCAGCTTCTAGCTTCTACCGCTATTCTTCATAAACAGACACGACATTAATTAAGATTGTAAATCGGGAATAGAATTGTTTTGGGCCTTAGTCTCCAAGTTTGAAGTAGTTACCTATGCATTGTGCTCCGCTTGGTACCTGAAACAGACTAGTAGTCCTCTAGTGTAGAATGTAGAATATTATAAGAAGACGAATATATAAGATTCAGTGCCCCTAAAATTCTAGTTCAATTATCACTCACATGAATTCTAACACACTACAGCTTAGTTTCTATAGTTTTAAATAGGGTAAAGGGTCAAATCTAGCACTATACTATTGGCCAAAGTACACCCCACATAAAAATGAATTTCGGGTCTCAAAACTAGCACTGATCAAGTACAAACTAGGCCAAATGTAGCAAAACCGTGAAAGTTGACGGGGTTGACCGTTAAGTTTGACCAGATTAAAACATATCACCTGTCATGTCACCTAATTAGGCTAAGTCACCTGTCCTGTCACAACATTTTCGCCACATCATCACCTTCTTCCCTACCACCATCAACACCTTCAAACTTTCCATCTCCGACCCAGCAACTCCCTCTCCCTCCCTGTGCCTCTCCTTCCTCCACCTGAGCAAATGTCCCCAGATCTCACTTTCTCTCACTAGCAATCAATTCCTTTCTTATAATCGTTCCTTTCTTACAATTCCTTGGCCACATAGTGCATCCTCGCCACCGTCCCACCCGCAGCCCCACCGCGAGCCCCGTCATCCACCCCGCCGCCGCTAGACCCTCCCCTTGTTCCTACACCGTCGCCACTGCAACGCGTTCAGAGTCTGCCGCAGCTCGATCCGCCGTCTCGCACCTCCAACAACAAGTTCAGAGTCTGCCGCAAACTCAAATCTCTTCGTCTCCTCTCCGCCGTCGATCCACAGTGAAAGACGAATTAAGATTTTGAAGACCACAGAGAACAAGTCATTCTCATCGGCGATTTTGAGCTCCGGTAGATTCCGCATTGTTTCAGATTTCCAAGGTGGTGAGAAGTGTCAGTGAAAAGTGAGAAATTTGTGTGTTTTTATGGAGGTTTAATTGGAGATTTTGGTGAATGTTGATATGATTTCTTTTTCATGGCCAAGAGTTTGTTGACATAAAGATGAAGATGAAGGTGGGAGAGAGAGAGTGTAATGGAGAAGATGATGATGACATGACAAAGAGATGATGATGAGGTGCTGACGTGGTTTAATAAGATGACATAGCAGGTGATGTGGTCTAAATATGTCAAAACTAACGGTCAAACTGGTCAACTTTCACCGTTTTGCTACATTTGGCTCAGTTTGTACTTGATCAGTGCTAGTTTTGAGACCCAAAATTCATTTTTATGTGGGGTGTACTTTGGTCAATAGTTCAGTGCTAGATTTGACCCTTTACCCTTTTAAATATTTATAGTATAGTTGAAGATTGAACCATACCAACTCAAAGCGTATTGATTTAATTATGATAGTGTCAAAACTACATGGACTAAAAAATGAGAGCGAGGGAATAGTCTTTCTATGGCTTGCTTAATGCTCTATGTTATCTTAAACTTTTTTTGAAATTAAAATTGCAAACTTAATCACTTCAAAATGTTTATAATTATTTTTCCTTCAAAATTAATTTAACACCGGTACCACATCACATATTTTATACTACTCCCTCCGTTCCTAAATGTAAGATCACTTTCCCTAATTTGGGGAGATTAAGGAAGGTGGTCAAATTACCTGATGTTCCAAAAATACCCTTCAATTAAATTGAAAACACAAATATACCCCTTCATGCTTCTAACTCAACCCCACAACTCAATTGTAAAAGGAATATGGGGATATTTTGGGTAAAACTTGGGAAAAAAGAGAAAGTGTTCTTACATTTAGGAACTTATCCATATCCTCAAAGTGATCTTACATTTAGGAACGGAGCGAGTATATCTTAGCCACTTTAACTGATCCCATCCTCCTACATTATATCTCAACTAAGCTTTCTTCGAAAATTTTGCAGAATTAAGGATCAACTTGGCAAACCTTGGAAATTTTATGGAGTGTTGTTAAGTGCCCCTCCAAAAAAAAGGAAAGAGGAAAGATCGCAATCAAAGTTCCATAAACTAGTGGTGTTTATTAATTTTTTTAATTAATTGACATCTTGTGCTAGTGACATAGACTTTGAATCGTTTAATGCGGAAAAATTAGCTAGGAAGATGTTAAATTTGCCTGCTCAAAATGCACGATATGCGATAAGGTTTGAGCTCTCGTTTCTGATGCAGATGAAGATCTTTGTATTAATTTCTGATGACTAAATTGAGTGTCTATTTGGGTCGTGACTCTAATTCTATATTTCTATCCAATGTCTCACGTCCCGTATGGCTACAAGTAACTGTACATAATTGTACCGATTCTTAATCACCAAGAATCATATTGAACATACAAGTTATTGAGAGGAATCATGTTGAGTCATGATTATGACAAGTGAAATATTGGTTTTAAGTGATGTAGTCGTTTTAAGAAGAAATATTAGAAAAAGATGAACATTTCCTTGCCCCTCAATATACGATTGGGCAGCTTAACGTAACATCTTCATACTCCACCCGAAATGCTCTCCCTCTGAGAACAACTCTCGACCTTAGCTTCCTGCTCAGGTTTATGAATGATCGTGATTGAATACTTCAAACTTTTAGAAGTATTCAATCACGCATAGTGCTTTTCGATAAAAAAAAATCATGCATAGTGCTCCACTTGATACCTGAAACAGACTATTTGTCTCTTTAGTGCAGCATGTTATAAGATGATGAATATGATTCGTTGCCCCAAAATACACGGTTGGTCCTGACCTCCCAAAATTTCTTGGATCATGACTGTCACTTATCACAACTATTCAAAATCAGTGCAGGAAGCCAAGAGCAAATTACACGTCTTGGGTTCTCTATACGTTTATTTGTCAGTGTTATATATATGGCCTAGTTTGAATTCAATAACCAATGAGATCCCAACAATTATGTGCGTATCAAACTGATATTTGCGAAATGGATTTCTAAAATAATTAAAATTAATAGTACATAAAGTTTTACTTATATAGGGGGGCGAATGGACGTAGCCCGTGGAAGAAGGCAGATTTGGGAAGGCATCGATCCGGTTAAACTTCGAATGAAATGTGTGTGTATTTCTCTAAATCTTTCAATCTGAGTCTTTTCGTTGTCATGGTTGTTTAATGCAAAAGAGTTGTAGTGGCCCCAAAGGAAAAAATTGTAAACAATCGTTTTGAGGTGATTTATTAGTGATTAGTGATGTATTAGTGATTAGTGATTAGTGATGAGGGTAGACTAAAATAGTCTAGAATCATAATAAAAGAAGGGTTAAGCTGCAAAAATATTCATGTAATTGTGGCAAATGTGCACACAACACAATGTAATTTTTTTCGACTAAAAGTAAACATTACATTTCAAAATATGGGTAAAAGTACCTTTTTTTTAATTATCTGTGATAGATGGACACTTTTGCAATTTTGCTCCTGTTTTGAAATGTTATGATTATTTTAACTCAAAAAATGTCACGTGGGTATTTTCATACCTTAGTCATATTCTCATGAATATTTTTACACCTTAGTTCTTAAAAGAGTTAAGATTTCGCTAACGGTTAAGATGGATGCCTATTGTTTTACTATTACTCCTATTTATCTTAAATATAAGATATATTTACTTAATTTGAGTAAATTAAATATATTTGTTGATTTAACACATCTTTCCGTGAAAAACCCCAATCATATAACTTAATAACTCATCCTCCCCTCTTTTACTTGATTACTATTGAGAGGCATTGATGAAGATAATTTTAGAAAAGATTGACACAAATTAAATATAGGTTTTATATTTAGTACCAAAATCATCTCCCTAAATTTATCTTACATTAGGACCAAAATCATCTATCCAAATATGTCTTATATTTAGGACCGGAGGGAGAATTAGTTTTTGAAATTGAATTTAGTAAAATTTCATATGAAAGTAAATTCTCTGCATTTGTAGTTTTGTACTATCTCAAATTTAAATAACCTTTTATTATTACATTTAACGCAAACTTGACTATTCCCCAACTCAACTACCTCTCACAGAATTAGGAGACATATTATAAATGAAAACTACAAATAATAATCTACTGAAAAAAAGGGGAAAAGTTTATCATATTTTCACATATATAATCTCTGTCACATGAACTCTCAAATAATCAACATCCACAGCAAAAATCCAGGAGCCAGCTGCATATGGCAGCAACACTACACAGCAAAATAACGTAAATAATCAAGCAAAAACATACTTCTACATACCAATTAATTAACCTATATATGTAGTATATAATCACACGCGCACTTATAAAAGTATAAAGAAAAGAAAGTGGATGCAACTAATTACAAATTAAGTCAATAGGCAAAGGGTCACAATTGAAATACTTTGGCATTATTCTTTTTTGGGCAATGACCATATTTTATACCCAAAGTAACCACCCTGGACCAATGACCACCATAAACTAACAGGTGGTACAATATTACACTCAAAGTAATCAAAGTGGTTCAAAAATACCCTCAACCGACGGTCTTCAACGTTTGACCGTTAGTTGGATGATTTGGCGCCCACGTGTTATATTTTTTCCACGCGGCACCTGTGCAAATGCCATCTGGATGGGCAATGACCCTATTTTATACCCAAAGTAACCACCCTGGACCACCCACCACCATAAACTAACAGGAGGTACAATATTACACCCAAAGTAACCAAAGTGGTCCAAAAATACCCTCAACCGACGGTGGAAACATGACAGATCAGCCCTTAAACAATCCTAAATGTGACATTTGAAAAATCAAAAGATTCCTTACCTTATCTAAAGGCTCGAGCTAGACAATGGGGAATCTGACAACGCTCAGCTTGAGGACGAATCTCTTCACTTCTTTCAATACACATGCATCCCACTTCGAATGCGCACTTGGATTTCGCAAAATGAACAAAGGATTTCGCACTCCCTCCTCTCTAAATCGCTGCCCTAATCGCTGTCAATGCCCTGGGCTTAAAAAAATTAAACAAAAAGCTTGTCATATATGCGTCTCTGCCTTGGGCTTGAAATATAACACGTGGGCATCCAGGTGGCATTGCACAGGTGCCACGTGGAAAAAAAATATAACACGTGGGCTCCAAATCATCCAACTAACGGTCAAATGTTGAAGACCGTCGGTTGAGGGTATTTTGGACCACTTTGGTAACTTTGGGTGTAATATTGTACCACCTGTTAGTTTATGGTGGTGGGTTGTCCATGGTGGTTACTTTGGGTATAAAATAGGGTCATTGCCCAGGTGGCATTTGAAGAGGTGCCGCGTGGAAAAAATATAACACGTGGGCGCCAAATCATCCAACTAACGGTCAAATGTTGAAGACCGTCGGTTGAGGGTATTTTTGGACCACTTTGGTTACTTTTGGTGTAATATTGTACCACCTGTTAATTTATGGTGGTGGGTGGTCCAGGGTGGTTACTTTGGGTATAAAATAGAGTCATTGCCCTTCTTTTTTATATCCTCGTTAAGGAGTAAAATTTCATATTTGTCTGTGCATATGTGCAATGGAAGACTCTAATTTACTTGTAAATTCATGTACAGTTGAATGTTGAGAAGCTGCAATATAATTATGATTCACAAATAAGCACAAAAGGGCTCAACTAATGGCATCTTTCTAATAACCGAAACTTACAAATGAAACAATAAGTAGAAGACTTGTTCAAAAGCTAGAGAAAATAACTGACAGAAGCAAAAGGCAGCAGAGACATAAAGAGAAGGAAATCTTGGCAGTTATAAGCTTAAGTTTGAATGGCGAATTGAGCAGGTGATTGATAAAGCCCCCAATAACATACTTATCTACGCAATCCATATAATTTTCCACAATCTAGGATTAAAGAACTACATTCTTCCAAACATTTGGACAGCATCACCTCCCATGATTTCTATCTATCCCTGCATCATTCACATTATTACTTTACACCCGGTACAAGAGATTAAGTGTATTTATATTAGGACTAAAGCGCAAAAATGTCCATGTAATTGTCACAAAGTGCAAAAATACCCATGCACAATTTTTTGGAGCAGAATTACCCATGAAATTTCAAAAGTGGTTCAAAAGTGTCCATGCTGTTAAATAATGTAATTTCTGTTTGTCATTTTAGTTCTAAAGTGCAAAAATGGATGGTAATGTAATTTTCATGAATGATCAAAAATATCCATGTAAGATTTTTTGAGCAAAACTACCCATGAGATTTCAAAAGTGGGGCAAAAGTGTGCTCCCCTTAAATAATGTAACTTTCGTTTGTCATATTATATTGACCCTCACTCTCCTCTCTCTTCTTCCCACCCACCAAATCCCAATTCTCTAGCGACTCATCATCAACATACATCATACCAAATTCCACCCATCATCTTCTACTTCACCTCAAGCAAAGGTACGTCGGTGCCGTTGATGCCATTAGTGGTTGTGGCGAGGAGGTTGAGAACAACTTGGAGGTTGGAGGGAGATGAAGGAGGAAGAAATGTTTTTTTTTTTTTATTTAAAAAGACATTTTTGCATTTTCCAATAGTTTATTAGTTAAAATAAACATTTTTTTTTCATTAGACAGAGTGAGACCATTTATTGTTCGTTGCAAATTAATACTTTAAAAATAATTCATTGGCCAAAATGATATTTAACCCTATAATAAATAATATAGAACAATTAGAATGTTTAGAACTCTTGTAATAAAAAAGGGTTAATGTGCAAAAATGGGTCCAAACAATTACGCCAGGAGCACATAGGGGGAAGAAGTATTTTCGGGTTCAATTTTGGGTTTGAAGAATAAATATTGGTGCAATATAGGGTACGTCGTTAATGTTGACCGATGTTGACCGTTAAACGCTGACGTGGCAGGGGAAATAAGATTTTTTGCTGACGTGACATGCTTATGTGGCAATATTTTCTGAGTGTGTGGGGCCCACATAATTTAAATTAATAAAAAATAAAAAAAATAAAAAATAGTGGCGGGGTGTTTTTTTTACTGATCATGTAAGATTTTTGAGCAAAACTACCCATGAGATTTTTTTGCATTTTCCAATAGTTTATTAGTTAAAAGTAAGATTTTTTTGCATTTTCCATTAGCAAAACTACCCATGACGTGACATGCTTATGTAAGATTTTTTTGCATTTTCCAATAGTTTATTAGTTAAAATAAACATTTTTTTCATTAGACAGAGTGAGACCATTTATTGTTCGTTACAAATTAATACTTTAAAAATAATTCATTGGCCAAAATGATATTTAACCCTATAATAAATAATATAGAACAATAAGAATGTTTAGAACTCTTGTATGTTTCCCATTAGGTATAAGGAGTTATGGGAAATGTATAAAAAGGCTGAAGCCAGTTTTTGGACAGGTCTCTCTTACATTCTTAATATCCACATTCTCTTTTCTTTTCTCTCCCTTTTTATTTCTCTCTTTCATTAATTACCTGTTCACAGTTGGGGTTTTCGATTTAATGTAATTATTGCCATTCTTTGAAATATGATTAATTGTATGGTTTTCTTTTTCCTGGGTTAAAGGGTTTCTTGAATTCTTGCCTTTTGTCTTCTAATTAATTCAATTTTGAATAATTTTATGGTTTAGTTTTTCTTGGGTTAAAGGGTTTCTTGAATTCTTGCCTTTTGTCTTTGTCTTCTAATTATTTCAATTTTGAACTGGAGCAAGTGACATCCCTCTGTTCTGTGTTCTTGAAATTAATGTTTAAGTTTTGTATCATGCTCACTATTATATCCATAAAGTTGAGAATTTTTTTTATGATTCTTGTTTTATCATCTGCAATGGTGTAGCCCTTTATTTTAGCATGCAACGATGACCTATTTGACAAAAATGACCCCTTTATTGTGAATCCATCTGCAGTGTGAGGTTGAATTGAAGTCATAAATACTCCCTAAGCTTTCAAAATAGGTTATTAAATTATGACATATTTTGATATTTTTTTTAGATTATCCATTAGTTTATAGGTCAAATAAACTAGTCAAGGGGAAAAGTAGGCAAATCAATTTATAATTTGACTTATTTTGCTTTTTTAGGATTTTCCGAAAAGTCAACTAGGTCTTACATTTAAGACAGGAGGAAGTACCTTCTTATGTCAAGCATGGTGAATTTTATCTTGATTACTTGTTTATTCTGGCTATTTTTGTGTGAATTTACAGCTGAAGAGGTTGATCTCTCCTATGATCTTCAACATTGGGAAACCTTGACTAACTCTGAGAAGCATTTCATAACCCATGTCCTAGCCTTTTTTGCTGCATCTGATGGCATTGTACTAGAAAATTTGGGCGCAAGGTTTCTGACGGATGTCCAAATTCCTGAGGTAATGATTGCATTCTGCTTGCATTCTAGTTAATAGGTGGTATTTGCTGCTGCTAAGTTGTTGGGTATTTTAATTATAAATATATAGAAGTGCTTTATCTTGTTCATTCATTGATTGTGTTACTTCAAATACTCGTTTTACTGAGCGGTTTAATTACTTGTCATGAATATTGTTTATGAACTCACATAGGCACCCTTACATACAAACAAAGCAAAAGTTGGCAACTCATATGCTTAATTATTGTACCCTGTCATTTACATATCAGTGTTTTTAATGGCAGGCTCGGGCATTCTATGGCTTTCAAATGGCAATGGAGAATATTCATTCTGGTATAGCAGCATGATTGTCCTCTTCTCACCTTCCTTAGGTTAACTTCTGATTACTGCCTGATCAAAATTTATTTTTTTCAGAGATGTACAGCCTGCTCCTGGAGACCTACATCAAGGATTCAAGAGAGAAGGATATGTTATTCAATGCAATTGAAAATCTACCTTGTGTGGGGAGGAAGGCAGAGTGGGCATTAAATTGGATTCAGAGGTAAATGATTAGTCCATTAGTTACACCATTAGGGAGCACACATTGACATATAAAATATATGCTTGATATCAGTTTGTTTTTTTTACATTATATAGGATTTTGAGATATTGATTTATTGGCAGGCTGTGTGCATGTGAAAAGTTCATTTTTATCTATTCTTGTATGCCTGTGGGCAATTTATTTTCTGTCGAACTTCATTACTATGAAGTAATTCATGTGGTAACCAAGGACTAAAAGTTTCAAGCCTGCCTGTGCGCGTGTGTATCATGTTCTATTATGTTGGGGATAATTTTCAGCACATCCTTCATAAGAGATTCTACGTGTTTACATAATTTGGTTTCTGTAATGTCGGGTCTGTGATGAAACTTTCAATTTCTCAGACCTCCTTTCGCTTCAATCTTTGGGCCTCTATTTTTCAAGTTTACGCTTTTCTTTTATATTTTGAGCAGTTATCTGATCTTTGTGATGGTGCATCTTTGTATTGTGCTCATATTGATGTAGAGAACATGGAAATTGCTTACTAATCTCTTCATTTCTTGAGTTTCAGCTCTACTTCATTTGCAGAAAGACTTATTGCTTTTGCCTGTGTTGAAGGAATCTTCTTCTCAGGAAGGTAGTTATCAGAAGAAAAAAATTATATGTAGGATTCCTTGCTTTATCAGGAAATCTTGTACTGCATTATGTATTTATATTTTTTAATTCATTTGGTTTTGCTGTCAGTTTCTGTGCCATATTTTGGCTTAAAAAGAGAGGATTGATGCCAGGTCTGACTTTCTCAAATGAGCTTATCTCTAGAGATGAGGGTCTTCATTGTGATTTTGCTTGCCTTCTGTACAGGTACTGTGTGAATATATAAGTAGTAATTGTTTTCAGATGGATAGCTTTGATTTTTTAATTTGTGTGATTGATTTAATTTTGGTTTCCATTCATGATGGATCAATATAGAGATATTTAGCTGATAATGAATAGTTAATGGATTTGTGTTGCCTGCAGTTTGTTACAGAGGAAACTTGATCCAGAACGGGTTCATTGCATTGTGGATGAAGCTGTTGAAATTGAAAGAATATTTGTCACTGAGGCCCTCCCTTGTGGCTTGATTGGCATGAACTCCAGACTCATGAGCCAGTACATAAAATTTGTTGCTGATAGGCTTCTGGTATGACAATGTGTACTCTATATGATCCTTAAATAATACTCCCTCCGTTCCTAAATATAAGACCTAGATAACTTTTTTTTGGAAAGATTAAGGTTGCGAAATAGGTTATTAAATGATGACATATTTGATATCTTTTTAGATTATCCATTAGCTTATAGGTAAAATAAACTAGTTTAAGAGAAAAAATTAGGTAAATCAATTTATAATTAACTTATTTTTTGCTTTTTTTAGGATTTTTCAAAAAAGTCATCTAGGTCCTATATTTAGGAACGGAGGGAGTAGCTATTTAACCAATTTGGATAGATTAAGGAATTAAAACTAGATGCTGGAGATAAAATAGAATAGGATATTATATTTTGGACCAATCCAAACCTTGACCAGCTGTTATATTAGGGATTTTTTTAATTTTCTCCTCTGCCTGAGTCAACTAAAAAGTTTGGTTAACTTTATTTGATTTATTTCACCGTGTTCAGGTTTCTTTGGGGTACAAAAAGAAATACAATGTGGAAAATCCATTTGACTGGATGGAGTTTATTTCCTTGCAGTGAGTATATTGCATTTTTGTTTGTTTTGGATTATTGATTGATATGAACAATGATTTATTTGAAATGAAACTGTTACTACCAAGTTCTTGGCACGTATATTTCATTGCAACTTTGGAGTTAAGTTGTGGTTTGGGATTTGAAACATAGCTTTTTTTTTCCCTTCCTAATTGTGCAGAGGAAAAACTAACTTCTTTGAGAAAAGAGTGGGAGAATATCAGAAGGCCTCAGTGATGTCAAGCCTCCAAGATTGTGGGCAAAATTTTGTCTTCAAGGTTGACGAGGATATTTAGTCACCATTATTCTGTTTCTTTGCTTAAAATCAAATTACTGAGATGATGCAGAATGGATCATCAATTTTTTGTTTTGTTATATTCTTTTGAGCAAAGGTGTGTGTTGGCAGCACACCAAATGGTCCTCTCTTATAGGCATTAGCTGATTGTATTGGGCCTTTGATCAGCCCATTTTGTAACCTTTGTAATATAGTATATCGTCTCTACTCTGTATATCTAGCACTACTATGAACAAATTACTCTGTAAGGCATGTATTACTTCAGCATTATATTGATATCAAAGAGGTAGGCTGAATAGAGCGTATCTTAAGACAACCACTATCTATTGTTTTCTCCAATAATCAATGTCTTATTTACAAATAGCTAGAAAGAAAAATAAATGAGGGAAAGGAAATTGAACAGTGGAAAAGATAACGACATTAGATAGATAATTGGATGGAAAAGGAAACTTGACAAGTGGCTTATTTTACGGAAAATCGAAAGAGAAGAATGAGATATGATAATGTCGTATATTGTTGACATGGATGATAACATGTGGGTGGGTTTTTTTGACCAGAAGATATATTTCATAGGAAATAGAATACTTTATAATAAAGGACACAAATAAATTAGAGCCAATGACAAAAACATATACAGTCTATAAAACAAATAAACTTTTGTAAATCAACAAGACCAATTAAACCCAAAAATAGACAATTTTAACTATACTAATATGGGTTTATAGTGAGAGAGCCAATTTATAGTCTACCATAATCACATGGGAAAGCAATAGAGGATGATTGTTCAAAGACGTACTCTTTCGAGCCTACCCTTTTAATGTCAATGCTACAAAAATATAAGCAGTTTCAAACACACTTCCTTCATAAAAAATGTGAAAACCCAATGGAGTAGTTTGAAAACAAACAACAAAAAAGAAATGATCATTGGAAATATAAACCAACCCTCAACACAAAGTTGATTCATAAAAAAAGTAAATATAAGATAAGTATGACAACCACAAAACAAGAAAATCATAGAAACTAAGCCAAAAAACTAAGAGAGGAGACAAAGACTCAAAATACTATCAAAGATGCCCCCAAATTTCAAAGTATTACAACAAATATGAACAATATTGTAAAAGAAGTATTAACTCTAAACACCCAACTAACATTTACATATTTTTTTAAAAATCGTTTTTTTTGGCAGCTAGCTCTTAGTGATTACTGATTTTGATGAATGACATTGGAAGCTGGGTTGATACGATAATATTAACGTCAACATGTCAAGGAATTTGCAAAGAATGTTGTGTGAACATATGTTTATTTTCGGCCGCTCAACCTTGCCAAGCCGCCATATATTGTATCATTCTTGACTTCCTACCGTACATGTAACATGGACCGACGCTATCAAACAAAGCGAGTCCCTAATGATTAACATGTCCTTTCCGCCAGCAATATTGACCGTTCTACTTTTATGGGGGTGCATGCATGGATATGTGTCGGATACCATTTGCAGATCACTCCTATATTATCTTAATCTTTCGCTTCTATTTAAGTCACTACGACATTCATTGTCACCTTCAGGTCATAACTCATAACACTAAACAATTGCCAAAGTTCGAGTCTCAAGCATAATGGGGTCTCTTGGACACGAAGTTTATGACATAGTGAAACATGGACAAGAAGAAGTGGCCGAAGTAGAACCCATTTTGAGAGAGCAAAGCCAGAGGTTTTGTATGTTTCCCATTCAGTATAAGGAACTATGGGAAATGTACAAGAAGGCTGAAGCAAGTTTTTGGACGGGTATCACATGCATTCTCTTGTTGTGTGTTGCTTTTCTTGGTTGAAATTGTGATAATAATGATATGTTTATTTTCCACACTAATTTTGACCTTTAAGCATTGTTTTCCTTCACGCGTTTTTTTTTTCCTCTTTTGGAAAATGAGGAAAGTTAAATTATTATTTTTTTATTAAACTACCATATCGTATTGCCCTTGTTTTTTTAAAAAAAAAAAAAATCAATCCTCACCTCACAAGGGGTGTTAGGTTCAAACCCTCGTTTGACAAAATTGAAAAACAAAAATTCCACTCTACTACTTAATTATTGATGGTTTAGTGGTAAACTCCGGAGAGGTGAGAGTTGATTTTCTTTTCCTTTAAAAAAAAGCAAAGAAATGAAACAAGGGCAACATAGAAAGAAGGAATTTTTTTAATTTGACTTTTTCATAAATAAGATTGATAGAAATTAGATTGTGTAATGTACTTTAAAGTTCGATTTTTCTTTGCTAGAAGTGATTTTTAAATATAACTTTTACAAACATGTTTGAGTGATTTTAATAAAATAAATTTATATGTAAAGTTAAAAGGACATGATGATTTCAAGAGAAATATTAAATTAAGATTATTAAAATTATTTCTTATTAGAAAAATTAAAAAATACTTTTATAATTATATTCATGAATAAATCGTATCCAAAAATGTTTTATATAAACAAAAACAAATATTAAGTCAAACTTTTGGGTAATTTATTCCTTATGTATGTCAAACTGGACTTAGCACTGTGAATTTAATTTGTATCTTGATTACTTATTATTAATTGTGGCAATTTGTGACTGTGTTTGCAGCTGAGGAGGTTGATCTCTCAGATGATATTCAGCATTGGGAAACATTGACTAACTCTGAGCAGCACTTCATAACCCATGTCCTAGCTTTCTTTGCTGCATCTGATGGCATTGTACTAGAAAATTTAGCCGCAAGGTTTCTCAAGGATGTTCAAATTCCTGAGGTAAGTATTACATATAGTATATATTGATCATCACTACAAAAAAAAAGTGAATTACTAAGGAATTGGCCACAATATTATTTATGAACACACATAGACATCATTGCATACAAACAATGCAAAAGATGGCACCTTATATGTTTAATCATACTCTACCATTTACATATATCAATGTTTTTAATGGCAGGCTCGGGCATTCTATGGCTTTCAAATGGCAATAGAGAATATTCATTCTGGTATATATAGCAGTGTGATTGATGTCTTCTTTTTCCTTAGTATAACTTCTGACAGCTGCCTGATCAAGATTTATATTTTCAGAGATGTATAGCCTGCTGCTGGAGACATACATCAAGGATTCAAGAGAGAAGCATAGGTTATTCAATGCAATTGAAAATCTACCTTGTGTGGGAAGGAAGGCTGAGTGGGCATTAAACTGGATTCAAAGGTAATTTGATTAGTCCAATTCAATAGTTTTACCATGAGGGAGCACACATTGCACATATATATATGATTTATGATTGAATTTACTTGTTCCTGTCCTCTACCTAGGATTTTGAGATGGTGACTTACTGGCAATCTGTGTGCATGTGAACAGTTCATTATGAGTAAAGGTGCAAATTTTGTAACAATGAAATAAATCCTCTCAAATATGGTAAATCCGCTAAGTTTCCTAATTTAAATCCAATGGTAAATCCGCTAACTTTGTAAAAATTTGATGGACGTTAGGACAAGTTAACGGATTTACTACATTTGCAACTATTTCATTTCATTCAGTTAAAAGAAAACTATTTCATTTCATGGTTACCATATTTGCTCATAAAAAAAGATTAATTATTATGTTTTGCATTTTACACAATAGTTTGTTCTGAAAGATGCAACTTTACCCTTTTATTATTAATATATGAAACCTTATATCTTTTGCATGCCTGTGGGCAATTTATTTTCTTTTGGACTTCATTCTTGTGATGTAATTCATATGATAATCAAGGAGTAAAGAGGTTCAAGCCTGCCTAAGTGTGACCTATTTATTATCTTATAAAGTTATAATTTCCATTAGATCCTTCTTCAAAAGAGATATTATGGGTTCATATAACTTGCTTTCTGTAATGTAAGATCTGTGATGAAGATTTCAATTTAATTTCTAGAACCTCTTTTTGCTTCTATCTTTGTGCCTTTATTTATTTTTTAAGTTTATGATTTTTTATTATGTTTTGTACTATTATCTGATCTTTATGATGCTGCATCTTTGTACTGTGCTGCATATTGATACAGACATAATGGACATCGCTTAATAACATCTTCATTTCATGAAATGCAGCTCAAATTCATTTGCAGAAAGACTTGTTGCTTTTGCTTGTATTGAAGGGATTTTCTTCTCAGGAAGGTAGTTATCAGAAGTAAAACCGATATGGAGGAGTCCTTGCTTTACTTGCTTTATAAGAGACTGCATCATGAATATTTTTTTTAACTCATTTGGTTTTGCTGTCAGTTTCTGTGCCATATTTTGGCTTAAAAAGAGAGGATTGATGCCAGGCCTCACTTTCTCAAATGAGCTCATCTCAAGAGATGAGGGCCTTCATTGTGATTTTGCTTGCCTTCTGTACAGGTATATATTGTAGCAATAATTTTACTTAACTAGCTTTGAAATTTTAATTTGTGCGCTTGACTTGATTTTGGTTTCCATAAATGATGCAGCAATATAGAGATATTTTGATTATGATCAGTAAATTAAATGGGTTTGTGTTGCTTGCAGTTTGTTACAGAGGAAACTTGATCCTGAAAGGGTTTATAGCATTGTGGATGAAGCTGTTGAGATTGAAAGTATATTTGTCTGTGAGTCCCTCCCTTGTGGTTTGATTGGCATGAACTCCACACTCATGAGCCAGTACATCAAATTTGTTGCTGATAGGCTTCTGGTATGACAATAATAAGTACTCTATATGTTAATATAAGAGACAAAGGAAATGAAACTACTTCTTTCTCCAGTCCTAAATATATATAAGACATATTTACCTAATTTAATACATTAATAATATTGAATGAGTTAGTTAGATATGGATAATTTGGGGAAGAGTTGTAAACAACTAGAAATAGGTCTTATATTTAAGGATCAGAGAGAGTATTTATTAATTTTTATAACAAATCTTATTATGGTATGCCAAAAATACCTATGTTCTCCCTGTGATCGTAAATATAAGACCACTTTTGATATATAATTTGGTTCTAATTACAAGACTCTTACCCACTTTGTTTCATATATTTCTCCCACTTCTATAAAAGTACCCCTCTTGTATACTCAATTTACAAATAAATCACTCCTACCTAAAATATAAGACCACTTTTGAGATTTAATTTAAGGGTGCTTTTGGAATAGCATGCAATATTAACTTAATTTAATAAACTTCCTTAGTTTCTCCAAAAAAAATTGAAAGTGATATTATAATTGGGATAGGAGGGAGTAACGTATTAATTCATATATAAATGAGATAAACATGGGAGATAAAATAGAGTAGAATGTTACACTTTTTGACTGAATTCAATATTGGAGACTATAGGTGGTGCTTTTTGTCCAAACAAAAAGTCCAATTAAATTGATTTTTTACTATTATTATTATTATGATGATGATGATGATGATGATGATGATGATGATGATTTTTTTGCTATGCTCAGGTTTCTTTGGGTTACGAGAGGAAGTACAATGTGGGAAATCCATTTGACTGGATGGAGTTTATTTCCTTGCAGTGAGTATTATGCATTTTGTTTGTTTTGGATTATTGACAAGGACAATGTTGATTAAGATACTTCTAGTACGCAGTCCTTGGCTTGTATTTTGTTGTTTGGGATATTAATCTTAGCTAAATGTCTTTCCCCTCCCTGATTGTGCAGAGGAAAAACTAACTTCTTTGACAAAAGAGTGGGAGATTATCAAAAGGCATCAGTGATGTCAAGCCTCCAAGATGGCGGGAAAAATTTTGTATTCAGTCTTGATGAGGATTTTTAGTCACCATTATTCTGTCCTGCTTAAAATCAAATAAATTATGGAGATGATGCAGAATGGATCATCAATTTTTGGTTGTTGTATTTTCTGTTGTGTGTGTGAGTGTAGCTATCAAACCAAGTGTTTCTCTTTTATAGGCATTAGTTGATTTTGTTGGGCCTTTGATCAGCCCACTTTCTAATCTCTGTCAGGCATTGTATATCATTTCCACTCTCTAGTTCTATCTCTGCTATGAACAAATAATCTCTGCAAGACATTTTATATCATCTCCACGTCTCTTTCCGTTGTAAAACTTAACAATTTTTACTTTGTTTCTATTTAATGTACTCTACAAAAAATGAAGGTTCAAATTGTGTGTGTGTGTGTAATCTTCTATTCTAATTATCCAAATCAGAACTAACAGATATACTAAACATCAGTGCAACCAAAGTTGATTATATTAAAACGGATTTTGATAATCTTGTTGATTATATATGTAGGTTTAATATCATAAGTAAAACATAACAATGAACCTTCACTTATGTTAAAGCTCTCATTTACTAAACTACAATGTTTGTGGCGTGATTATAATCTGAACTTTCAAATTAATTATATTAGATTTGTTGAAATTGATCACTTCTTGATATGTAGAAGTCTCCTTTTAGTTCCTCGAATTTGAAATGTGTAATTTTAGTCTTTCTTTATTAACATTGGTAGTTTCATTTAACGGAAAATGATAACTTAGCAAATTTATTGGGTGATTCTCTAATTAAAGTATCATGAAAATGAATAATATTTTAAACTATATGAATGATGAACTATAAAGATTATTTTCACATTTGATTACAAAAGAACTGTTATAATTGTTTAAATCAAAATTTTCCATTAAATAGAATCAAAAGTATTAAAAACGCTTTTCAAACTTTAGAAATTAAAAGAAAACTTTATGTAAATATAAAAGGCCAAAATTACATTTTATTACTATATATTTATGGTCTATAATGTTACACATATTTAAGGAGTTCATTTTAATCTTCAATATAAGATCTAGTTATACTTTTTCCTCAAAATTTTCTGAGATAACTTGCTATTAAATATTGATGCTACATCTATAGTAATCTAGTAAGAGGGAGAATGAGGCAATTAAGAAACATGCTTAAAAATATATCTTATATCTTAATTTATATCCTTAATTTAATCGAATATATCTTAATTTATATCCTTAATTTAATCGAATTGGTTAGATTGGTAAAATATCTAGATGAGTAATAATGTCAAATCTCATGATATTTCTCTCAAACCCTGAACATTTAAATGAATGAATAAGCATGACATCATAATGATTGATATAGAATCTTCAAAGTTTTGAGGTGGCCCTCCAACTCAAACTTAGCGCAGATAGTGTGATGCTGTGTGCTTTGGTGTTTCCCACCAAAGCTTTAAATGAAATAAGGGATGATGTTTATTAGAATTTCATAAAAATCTCTTCTTTTTATTGTTTTTTCCATACAATCTTTTGTCAACATTTTGTTTTCAATACAAGTAATTTAGTCAAGGATCTTATAAAATGTGTTAGTTTTTTGGTGGCAGCCTGACCTTTTTGAGGGTTTGTTGAAAAGGATATGTGGTTTTAACCATTGTTGGCTGATCATTTTTTTTTTTGAACTGAAAATATTGTTGGCTGATTAGCAACCGGTAATGTATGTGTAGGCCCTCAATTAAAATTGAACAACTCTTAAATTGTACTTGCATTTTTTTTTTGCCCAGCAATTGTATGTACATGCATATTTAATACCCATCATCAATATCATTATCATCATCAATATATCTTAAAAGAGTCTTTCACCTTCTCTTTTTGCATTGGGAACCTTGCTCTACTCACATAACACTGTATAAGCTGATGCATTTGTGCGGCTCTTGACTCAGTTTTAATGTTCATTAGCCATTTATGTCACATCGGGAGCTGTATTGATTGTTTATGTTTATATTGTTTATTTATTTGTTTGTTGTTTATTGTTTATTGTTTATTTATTTATTGTGTTTATTATGTGTTTTTGTTATTGTTTATGTTTGCAGCTTTGCCGGGGTTTCTCATCTTCATGGGATATTTGCTTTGCATTTTAATTGATACATGAAAGATAAATGATAATAATTTAAAATTATATATGGTGCAATTCATATCTTGGGCAATTTTTCTTTGCATTTTAATTATTTTCATAGTGCATGGATGATAAATTTTAGAAGAACTTAAGGTTATATGAAGTGCTATTTAGACAACTTTTCCGTGATTTATTACCTTCTTCTCCATGATTTGTTGCTTATATAGGATAGATTTAGAATGAATTTAAGGTTATATCAGGTGCTATTTAGGCAACTTTTTCGTGATTTGTTATTATATCAAGTGTGCAAATTTTCTTTGCATTTCGATTATTTTGATGATAAATGATAATAATTTAAAATTATATATGGTGTAATTCATATCTTGGACAATTTTTCTTTGCATTTTAATTCTTTTCATAGTGCATGGATGATAAATTTAAGAAGAATTTAAGGTTATATCAAGTGCTATTTAGGCAACTTTTTTGTGATTTATTCCCTTCTTCTCCGTGATTTGTTGCTTATATAGGATAGATTTAGAATGAATTTAAGGTTATATCAAGTGCTATTTAGGCAACTTTTATTCATTTGTTATTTTATCAAGTGCAATTCATAGATTGGACAATTTTTCTTTGCATTTAAATTATTTTCATGGTGCACAGAGGATATTTAAAATGGATTTAAAATTATATCAAGTGCTGTTTAAGATGAATTATATCCGTAGTTTGTTTCCTTTTTCTCCATTATTTGTTGCTTATATCAGGTGCGATTCATAATTTAGGCTAGTGTTTATTAATTAGATTTATTCAAAAATGCTTCAGTGTTCTAAATGAGGTATCTTTTTCATGATTTATTTTTTTTAGTTCAATTAGGTTCCTCTCTTTTCTATTGTTGATTAAAAAAATTTTCCGGGTCCCATATAGGTACATTGTTTGTTTTCAGGAGATTAGTGATTAGTGTTCATTTTTAGTATTCCAGGTTCCATATAGGTGATTATTTGTTTTGGGGGGATTAGTGATTAGTATTTGTTTTGGGAATTTTGGCCATGGGGCATACATAAGATAAAAGTCGATGTTGTTTTTTTTTTGAGTTGAAAATCAATGTTATTGTTTTGTTTTCGGTTGGGTTTGGGCCTATTTTCTTTTAGTTCGGCTTTGGGTTTTGTGGGGTTGGGGCTTGTGCTATAACAATGTAGTTTTCTTCCACCTGGGCATATTTTTGTTTATGTCCTCCTTTGCTAACAATGTAGTTTTCTTCCCTTATATTTCCCATGCCTTTGTGGGTCTCCCATCTTTGTCATATTTTTATTGTGAGAGGCTAAAGAGATTTTTCCTCATCGTGTTTGCTCCATCCTATTTCCAAAAATCTCTTTCACGCTAATGTCGCATGTTGTATTAGAGAGCTTTTTAAAGATATCTAGGAGCTATTATACATGGCACCTTCATTTTTTTTTTTGATATAGCACCTTCATTTTCTTAATTCAATATCTGTTCAGAAATATACCCATCCTAATGTATTCATTCTCTTTTGTGAAACAATTCTATTATGCAAAACAGCTTAAATTTTTCTTCGCTCTCTTTTATGAATAATATAGCTTACTTCACCTATATCTTCCGTGCAACGCACGGGAGGTACCGCTAGTTACACAATATAACAACAAAGTCGCCATCAAATAATCAAGGGAAAAAAAGAAATTAAGCATCATTCACGTCAAATATTACTACAACAAACAAGTCTTATCCCAATTAGGTGGGTCAACTACATAGATCACACAATGTCATTGTATTCAATCTATTGCCATGTTTGGAGATAGTTCACTGATAAAAAGATTTTGTTGAATATTTTCGTTAAAAGTTCTCTTCAGTCTCTATCTCTCTCTTTTGTAAGAAATTCATATCATTTAATCAACTATTCTTACTAGTTTATCTAATTCATTTCTTAGAACATGAAATATTTTTTTTATCAAGATTGAACATGAAATATTTAAGACAAATCATTTAGCACCATAAAAGCAATTTTAATATCAAAGAGCTTAGAAATTCAAAGAGCTTAATAATTGTAAATTTGAGGAGTAATCATGATAGTTGTATTATAATTATTATATGATTGGAAGTGTGTAACCATTTTTATCTATTAAGTACCCAACTATAATTCATATCTAATAAATTTACACATAAAAAAAAAACTTATGTCCAAAATTGAAGTGAATATCAACATACCTACATACTGCATAAGCCAAACACCATCTGATGAACCTTGTACAATCAAATTTACAAAAACTACTTTTAACCGTAGTTGGTTGATCAATTAAATAGTCTATATTTTTTTTTAAAAAAAATACCTTTCAATTTGGTTTACAATAGTTTCAATTTTCCTTTTCAAAGTAATAGGTTTATCACTTTTTTTAAAAAAAATGAATGTGAATTTTTAGAAAGTCTTTTCCAATATAATTAAAATATTATGAGTTGTAGGCCTCTTGTATTTTGATTGAAGAGATTTAATGTGATTTAATTATTTAAGTATTTCTCCGATGTTATATGAATCCATAATACTTTTTTGAACTGAAATCCATAATATTATACTTTAACATTGTGTGGATTTTGCTCTCTCAATACTCTTATCCAATATAGACATATATATGAAGTGTTTTTTATTGAACAGATCTATATATCGAAAGATGTTGAAGGTCTTCAGAAATTGAGGAGAAATTGAGGACAATAATGGAGGCAATGATTTCACCACTATTATCTTAGATTTTGCTGGTATGTAGTAGAATCACCACATCTTGCTACTTAATTAGCATCCGATGATGATATACAAAGGTGGCAATTTATATAATTCAGATGTAGAACTAAGAAGTATTCCTTGTGATTGCTGCAGCTGATAAATATGAAAGAATTGATCATGAGACATGGAAGGTTTGCCATGCCTAATAAGTAATAACCATGTCTTATATTTATCAACGGTTGAAATTATTTCCTTTTTCTAAACTTTTCGATTGGATTTTTCTCCTCATTTTCAGGACTACCAAACACCAACTAAATGTGAATTGTTCCAACTTAAATTTTGGCCTCAGATTCAAGTCCTAGTTATTCCATCCCAACAATTACTCATAAAGACATAAACGGTGGCAAAATTTGCACATTATAAGCCTACATTTCAGCCCATCGATAAAAGAAAACCAATTTTAAAAAATTGAATAAAGAGAACTAACCATATTTAATTTAACCAATTACATGATCTAGATTAACTATTTCTTAAATATAATGTCATATATTCATATAGCTCCTTAGCATTGTCATGGGTTGCTTGTATAATAAATATAGAAAGTTGAAATCCTTTGGCAAAAAAAAAAAGAAAAGAAAAAAGAATAAAAATAAAATTGAAAGTTGAAATGACTGTTGAAAATGGAAACGGTTAAGATTGTACAAGTCACATTTCTTTTCTCCGGCGAAGTCTAACGGTAACAGAATCTTCACCGGCGGCCAACTATGGATGTTTCCACCGCACATAGCCTCTACGACAACGTCATTAGCTTCACCGAAACAGCGCAACAAAAAGGAACCGATCCTCTCATTTGGAAAAGGCACATTATTTCGCTTTTCGCGTCCGCCGGCGAACCCTTGCCTTCGCCGGAGCTCGCCGAAGTCTTAGTATCCTACATTTTATGGGACAACAATGTGCCTATCATGTGGAACTTTCTAGAAAAAGCCTTTTCCTTCAAAATCTTCCCTCCTT
This sequence comes from Mimosa pudica, assembly GCA_029929735.1. Classification (NCBI taxonomy): domain Eukaryota; kingdom Viridiplantae; phylum Streptophyta; class Magnoliopsida; order Fabales; family Fabaceae; genus Mimosa; species Mimosa pudica. The sequence continues at coordinate 7,527,501 of JAKELP010000029.1, read as the reverse complement.
TGCTTCTTCTTGCTCTGCTTTCTGTTAGGTTAGTTATATGTTCTTTTTTCTTGATTTTGGCCTTTTGTTTTGTTCTTCTATGGTTCACATTTTTTGAATTGGAGAAGAATGAGTGAAATTGATGAATGTTGTTTGTTTGTAGGGTTATTCCATGCAGGAAATTTCAACCTCAGGCATATAGGCTGTATATGGAATTTCTAAAGCAATTGGCATTTGAGCTTAAGTATCAGATTAAGCTTCCTGACTATGTCAAGTGAGGTTTTTTCTTATGCTTTTCTTTGTCCAGTCTTAAATATAAGATCTACTTGACATTTTTGGAGAATCTTAAGAAAGTTAAATAAGATAATTAAATATTGATTTTTCTAAATCTTCTACTAAACTAGTTTATTTGACTTATAAGCTAACATATGATCTAATAATATTTAAAATATGTTATGTTTAAGTAGTTCATTTCACTTTCTTAGCATTCTTCGAAAAAGTTAACTAACTCTTATATTTAGGAATGGAGCGGGTAGTTTATTTGACTTATAAGCTGACACATGTTCTAATAATATACAAAATATGTTATGAATAATAGGTTCATTTGACTTTCTTAAAATTCTCCTAAAAAGTCAACTGGGCCTTATATTAGGACCAGTGGGAGTACTATGTTTGGAATTTCCTGTTGAAATGATGTAAAAGTTTTTGTTTCTTATTAGATTGGCTGCATTGTAGTCTGTGAAAGAGGTAATGAATTATTATGATAATATTCTTAATGATATTTCGTGGAGCGTGGTAATGAGGCGTAGGATGAGTCCAAGTGCATGTGATGGATTTGGAGAGGATGATATGGTTTGCAGTTATTTTTTAAGCATGATCTACTTTCATGAGCCATATTGAATTCGACAACTCATGTCATTTTGCTTCACTGTGATATACACTCGGTTTGATGTTCTTTGATATGGTTTTCACAATGGTTAGTAAGATTTGGTTATTGTTAGAACACACTGATGTCATATGTCATATGATCTCTGTGGCCGATCCCACCTAGTTACTAGTGGGATAAGACCTTGTTGTTGTTGTTGTATGGTTTTCATAGTTTGATATAATATACTGTTCTGTTTAATGATATGGTTTGTTTCTTTGTTCACTGCTTCTGTTTCTGCTTTGAACAGGGTCATGAAATCTATAGATGACGTTCTTCATCTTTCACAGATATTTGGTCAGTCACAAAGGGAGCCTGGCATTTTAGTGGTTGAATTTATTTTCTCAGTTGTCGGGCAGTTGCTTGATGCATCATTGGAAGACGAAGGGTTGTTGGAACTCACTCCTGAAAAGAATTCCAGATGGGAAATAGCATACAGAGAAATGGATATAGATAGGCACGGGAACTGTGATGTTGATGTTAAGAAGACTGAGAAGTTTGAGAGAATGCAAAATGAAAATACTGTTATGGCTATTGAGATAATTGGTCAATTTCTTCAAGATAAAACAAGCTCTAGGCTTCTTTACTTAGCACGGAAAAATATGTGAGCATCTGATCTCAAATATAAATTCTCAATTTAGTTTTTTCTTTGTTGGTTAATTGATTTCAGTAAAATCATGTATGGTATTTGTATATTCTTTATGTTGATCTTGCATGAGTGGGGAGTAACTTAGAACTAACACGCCATTTTTATCAGGCCTAAGGATTGGCTATGTTTTGTTCAACGGCTGAAGCTGCTGGCAGCTCATTCATTGGTATTGAGAAATTCAGGAACTCTTTCTCCTGAAGCACTTCTCCAATTTACTTCAGATACAAGCATAATCTTGTCTAAAGAATCCAAAACAACTTCACAGCAACAGTTCCATAGAGCTATCGCTTTTGAACATATTTATTTAGCACCAACTCTCTGCCATGGTTCCACTAATGGTGCTCTGTGGATTCCTCTTGATCTGGTACTGGAAGATGCCTTGGATGGTTATCAAGTCAGTGCCACAAGTGCTATTGAAATAATTAGCAGTAAGAATGAGTATATATATAGAGATCTATTTGAAATGGTAGATATTATCTTTTTTTCCAAACTGTCCCCTCACACAAACAATCACACTAGATATTAAAGCTTATTATTTGTTCTGTGTAGGTTTGGTCAAAACTCTACGGGCAATAAATGGCTCCTCATGGAATGACACATTTTTAGGCCTTTGGTTAGCAGCTCTTCGTCTTGTTCAGAGGGTCTGAACACTCTCACTTCAAATTAATTAGTTTAAATGTTCTCATGTTTCTGTACCCACACTGAAATTTGTTTGTATGCTTGTAGGAAAGAGATCCTATTGAGGGCCCAATGCCTCATCTTGATACCCGCTTATGCATGTTACTGTGCATCATGCCTCTTGTTGTTTCCAGTCTTGTAGAGGAGGAGGAAAGAATACCCACTGGTGATACAGAGAATGGCCATGCAGATCAATGGAATGAGCAGGTTCTAGGAAAGTGCCGAAAAGATCTTGTCCTGAGTCTACAGTCATTGGGGGATCATCAAAGTTTGCTTGTTCCACCTCAATCTGTTGCTGCTGCCGCAAATCAAGCTGCTGCAAAAGCAATGTTAGTTGCTTCTGGCATCACAATAGGCAGTGCATCTTTTGAATGCTTCAATTTGACAGAAACGCCTATTGACTGTTGTAAGTAATGTTAACTTTCAGAGCAAATAAAGAAATAGGATGGAATACCCATCATCCGTTGGTTCAATGACGAGGGGGTTGAACTTAAAGTGCCTAGTTGTCCACTTTGGCAGGGATTCGATCCCTGGGAGTGACACTTAGTTGTGTCTCCATCCTGGTGTTTGGGGAGACATCTCCATTGATCCAGGCGAGTCCGGCGGGGGAGTTAATAGTTGACTCTATTCTCACTCGACCGGATAGTCTGGCTAGGTGCCCTGCCCTTGGAATGGGTTGAGCCTAAACCCCTTCCAAAAATTTTGTAACAAAAAAAAAAGAATTAGAATGGAATGTTAGGAATTTTAAATTGACATTATGTCTTTGGTTCTCAGCTGGAAATTTGCATCATCTGTTAGTTGAGTCTTGTATTGCCCGTAACCTCCTGGATCAGACGGCTTGCTTATGGCCAGGTTTTGTGAATGGACGTATCAGTCAAATGCCTCTAGGTGAGCCTGCCCAAAAGCCTGGCTGGTCATCTTTTATGAAAGGAGCACCACTTAGTCCTGGAATGATACATGCTCTGATTTCAAATCCTGCTTCGAGGTATGATCCTCTTCATGAGTTTGTTTTGGGTAGATCTGGCAAATGGGGTGATATGAAAATCCTCTTGGTGCTTTTAAACATGATATAATTTTATTACAGGTATAACAAGAATGTTTTTACTTCATTAGTTGAGGTTAAGTTCATAATCGTGGTTCAAACACTCATCAGAATATAGATTTATAATTTTGTTTGGCCTTAGAACAAAGATTGGTAACAAGTTTGTTCTTTTTGGGGTTCTTGTTGTTTGGTGTTCAGTTTTTCCTTTTTTCATTCCTGAAGCCAGGTATATCAGAAGCTCTTTTTTGTAAATTTGCCAAAATGTAAACCACCTGAATTTTCGCTCCTGGATTTCATGGAAGCTTAGCGGAATTGGAAAAGATATTTGAGATTGCAACCAGAGGATCAGAAGAGGATAAAATATCTGCTGCTAACATCCTTTGTGGGGCATCTTTGATTCGAGGATGGAATGTGCAGGTAATGAAATCTGACACTAACATTTGGGGAGTCTAGTTACCTGTAGATAAGTATCAAGCATTTTTCTATTCTAATTTGCATCGGATCTCTATTTCTTGCAGGAGCACACTGTTCATTTCATTATTAGGTTGTTATCTCCACCAACTCCAGTAGAGAATTCTAAAGGCAACAGCCATTTAATTGACTATGCTCCAATTCTTAACGCACTCATTGTTGGGATAGCATCTGTTGATTGTGTTCAAATATTATCACTTCATGGCATGGTACGTTTGACAAAAATTCTGATTCCAACCATTATATTATGCATTAATTTTCTGCCCGAAAAATATACAAGATAATGATGCTTGAACCCTAAGTTGCTCTTTCTATGATGTGAGGAACTACTAAATCAAATCTTAAGCTAATGAAATAGCCAAATGTCTCACCAGGTTCCACAGCTTGTGTGCTCATTGATGCCTATCTGTGAAGTTTTTGGATCTTGTGTTCCCAATATCTCATGGACACTAACATCGGGGGAAGAAATTTCTGCTCACGCTGTGTTTTCAAATGCATTTATCCTCCTTCTAAGATTATGGAGGTTCAATCATCCTCCTATTGAGCATGGAGTTGGAGATGTGCCCACTGTCGGCTCTCAACTAACTCCTGAATACCTCCTGTTAGTACGAAACTCCCACTTAATTTCAGCAGATAACATCCACAAAGATCAAAACAGGAAGAGACTCTCGGAAATTGCTAGTTTGTCATCACCAAATTCTGTTTTTGTTGACTCATTTCCTAAACTTAAAGTGTGGTATAGGCATCATCAAGCATGTATAGCTTCACCATTGTCTGGTCTTGTTAATGGAACACCTTTTCATCAGATTGTTGATGATCTTCTTAACATGATGTTTAGAAAGATTAATAGAGGAAGCCAGGATTCTGTTACATCTGAAAGCAGTAGCTCTTCTGGAGATGCAAATGAGGATACCTGTTTGAGACCAAAATTGCCTGCTTGGGATATTTTGGAAGCTGTCCCCTTTGTAGTTGATGCTGTTCTCACAGCCTGTGCTCATGGCAGATTATCCCCCCGTGAATTGGTTACTGGTACATCACTTCTGCTAGCCTTGTGTTTGGATAGGACAAATCCAAGAGAACATTTTTAGAAGTCCTACTTCCCAAAATACAACCAGCTTTTAGTAATTCAAGATGTTTGAATTTTGTTCAGTAGCCAAATTTTTAAAATTCTTTTTCATTGACGCATGCAGCAAAATCATGAATACAAGAATATTCTTCACTTTTTGTTACCAGGGCTTAAAGATTTGGCTGATTTTCTGCCTGCATCTTTGGCGACCATAGTAAGCTACTTCTCTGCTGAAGTAACTCGAGGTGTTTGGAAACCTGTTCTTATGAATGGAAAAGATTGGCCAAATCCTGCTGCAAATCTAGTGAATGTCGAGGAACAGATGAGGAATATTTTGGCTGCAACTGGCGTTAGTGTCCCAAGCCTTGCTTCAGGTTTCCTCTTTGCTCTGAACCTAAATTCTGATTTCTTTTTCCTTAGTCCTGAATGGAAGGCATGCTAAATATTTCTGTACTAGTCATTTCAGTATATTGCCGACCCCACTAGGCTTTGTTGCTGTTGTTGTAATCATTTCAGTATATTAATAATTTCAATCTGAGTCAGTTAGGGTCTTTATAGGTGAGTACCTTTGTCAAACTTTTTTCTCATACCAATATAATTGCTGTGACATTTTGACCAAGTATCACTTACACAGGAGGAAGCTCTCCAGCCACACTTCCTTTGCCATTGGCTGCCTTTGTGAGCCTTACCATAACCTACAAAGTCGACAAAGCTTCAGAGCGTTTTCTCAATCTGGCTGGCCCAGCTTTAGAGTCCCTAGCTGCAGGTTGTCCATGGCCTTGCATGCCAATAGTAGCTTCTTTATGGACTCAAAAGGCAAAGCATTGGAGTGACTTCCTAATCTTCTCAGCATCTCGAACTGTATTCCTCCACAACAAGGAAGCAGTTGTTCAACTTCTCAAAAGCTGCTTCTCATCAACCCTTGGCATGAACAGCTCTGTTATCTCTCCCAATGACAGTGTTGGAACCCTCCTTGGCCAAGGCCTCAAGTCACATTCTTGTGGAGGGATTGGCCCAGTTGCTCCAGGAATACTTTACCTTCGCGCATATCGATCAATTAGAGATATTGTTTTCTTGACAGAAGAAATAGTTTCCATAATAATGCAGTCAGTGAGAGAAATTGTATGTAGTGAGGTTCCAAGGGATGGACAAGATAAGTTGAGTCCAGCCAAAAATAGCAAGAAACGTGAACAGGTTTCACTTGCTGCATCAATGACTAAGATCAAACTTGTGGCTTCACTAGGGGCTTCTCTTGTTCGGTTATCAGGAGGGTTGATTCTGGTTCAGTTATTAATAAGAGAAACTTTGCCCTCCTTGTTTATTTCTCTTCAAAGATCTGAGCAGGAAAAGTGTGATGGGATGGTGGCAATGCTAGGAGGATATGCACTTGCTTACTTTGCAGTTCTTTGTGGAGCTTTTGCCTGGGGGGTTGATTCATCATCTTCAGCTTCAAAGAGACGTCCAAAAAGTCTAGGCATTCACATGGAGTTCATGGCCAGTGTACTTGATGGTAAGATATCTCTAGGTTGTGATTCCGCCACGTGGCGAGCCTACGTGTCAGGGTTTGTAAGCCTAATGGTAGGGTGTGCACCAAATTGGGTGCTGGAAGTAGATGTGGAAGTTTTGAAGAGGCTGAGCAATGGATTGAGGCAAATGAATGAAGAGGATCTTGCTCTTGCTTTATTGACTCTAGGTGGGGTGGGAACTATGGGTGTAGCAGCTGAGTTTATAATTGAGAACTAGTTGTGAAAAGATCTATAACTCCTGATTAGCATCAAAGTACAGTGTAGGGATAAACACTTCTGATGTATAGTTAGTTTGATGCCATAAAGTTGTGCAGTGATAATTTTTTTTTTTGGAAAAAGCCTAGTCCCATTTATTAGAATGAAATACTCCCTCTCATGTCCCTAATATAAGAGCCAAAATTTGAATGTTTTGGTCTTTAATATAAGAGTTCATCTTTCAGTTCAAAAAAAAATATAACAGTTCATCTCACATTCTTTCCTCATTTAGTGTGTTTTTTATCTACTTTACCCTTAACTCTTTTTCATATTTATTGATGCTCATGTATTTCTCTCTTAAAAGTATCACAATAAATATGGGCGATATTGAAAAAGAAACATCAACTCCAGCCACCAACTAACATTCACATATTTTCTTAAGAAACGTTTTTTTCGCGGCTGACCCTTATATTAGGAACTGGAAGGAGTATTCCGTGCCTATCACTTTCATGTTAATCTTAAAATCGACAAGCCTAAAACATCAATCAATGTTCATTTGTCTTTTTTTTTGCCATGCAATGTTCATTTGTCAACCACAAATGGTTAGTACTCTTTACAAGACATTTTCTATTTTTGAAGCAGGCACATACTGAAGCAAATCTTTAAGTGTGTGCATATCGTTGAAGGACAGAGGACGGTATTGCATCAATCAATCACTGGATCCAAGTTTTCATCAAACTTGATGTTAAAAAAAGAACAAGGCTGCCGACTGCCGACTGCCGCCATCCATTAAAATTGCTCATGGCTATTAATTTTTGAACCATTATTTTTGTGACTTTGTTCATTCTAACATTTATTGAGCAAAACTATTCACATAAAACTTTCAAATACCTACCATTACCAAAGAACTTGACCAAATTACACCTTTAAACCGAATAAAAAATGTACAAAGAAACAACTTTATTTTGGCATTCAAAAGAGCGGGATGATGAAATATAACTGAGATATCATAAATTTATTGCAGTTGATTTTGTATTATCCTTAAATGTTATAGACAATATCTATAAAGGTGTACACATCGAGAAAGATGGCTACCACCAGATCATAATGGTTTTGATGACAAGTCTTCCACCCAAATAGGAACTGATGATATTATAATGCTGTAATTGTAAATAAAGATGCTGGTCTGAGTAATCAAATATCAGTCAATCAGCGATGATCTCCTTGTCTGCTAGAAGTCACATTGATCAGAGATCTGCAAAAGCCAACATGATCATGTCATTAGAAAATCAAAAGCAGAATTCATATACAGAAAAATTGAAGTTCACCAAGTTCATCCAAAGAAAGTCGTTCTACTTCACGGAGAACAACCACAACCATTTTGGATTGGCAGCCATTGATATAAGAGTAGGCTGGGTTGGCTTGTAGTCTTCTTTTTTCCTTCTCATTATATCTCTTATATTTATCACTGTTTTTAACTAATTTATCTGACCTTTTCACCGATCTATAATATAATCATGAACTCATGTTTTTCAGAAAAATAATATAATATATGCTATAATTAATTCAGTCCAAAAAAGGGAAAAGAAGAAATACACCATTCCTTTTATCCTTAATATAAGACACACTTTGATATATCAACGACCAGAGGGGGTGCATTGTTTCCTTAGTAAATGCTAAGTGCTCCCAATTCAAAGACGTTTGAACAAGTTAATGTGAAATAGATCCACGGTATAGATATTACAAGTCGAGTAATTCATCAACAAACGTTCAAACTAGAGTTCACAAAAAATCAACTCCCCATATTTTGTTATCAATTATCTGATGTCATTGCCTCATTATTTCTGATTCTTTCACAGTCGACCTGCTGTGAAATTCGCAGGCCAGCATATCAGAATGGCTGATCAGATTGAATTGAACAATCATTTCTATACAAAAAGCATGGAAGCCCAATGCAACAACAGATACCCCAGAAACCATAGTGCACTGTAATGAAGCTAGATCGCTAGCCTTTTGTTGTCCCCATCGGTTGAGTTGGGCAAGAGAAGTAAAGATGGCTGCAGCAGGTGTGCTAAATGAAGCAGATTATAACACAAACTTCCAATTTATTACATTATTCTTTTCCCCACGATATGGAATATATAGAATACATGCTTTATAAACGTGGATCTGGAAAGATATGAAAGATCTCCCTCCTCTCTCCAAAACATTTTAAAATATTAAAATAAGATTAGAAACAATAAGAGTCTAACATCTGCTAACAAAAATAAAAAATAAAATATATCAAGTAAAGAGCATTTTGAGTTCATCGTTTTCAGAATATATAATTTTATCTAAATTCAAAGTTTCAAACAATTAACAGTTCAGATCTTCAGATGATTCAAAATATAGAAATAATGAAAATATCATCTTTTTTTACAAAAAAAGTTATATCATACATATACATTACATATATGCTCCTTTACAACTAAACAAACACACAGGTTATACAAGAGCATTGATATTAAATAAATTGTATTAAATCAAATTTATATTAAACACAAGTTTAAATTGAATTAACTATAAAAGAAAAGGAAAAATAACACTATTTATTAAACATTTAGTGAGTTACTTATTACAAATTTTAAAAAAATCACCGCCAACAAGTAAACAATATTATATCTTTTAAAATATGACAACATAAATTCTCAACCTCGATTTACACTACACACCCTTATAATGTGCAAGAATAAGTAGCTAGAAGAAATAGATGCCTCTTTTAAAATAAAAATATAAGGGGAGATTATTTAAATTTACAAATTACAAAGAAATAACTTAGCACACTACAGCTCACTAGTCACTAACACTTAAACATAAAAGAAAGCCATGAAGATAGATTTCTCCCTCCACTAACCTGGTTTTCCATAGGCTAGAATCTCGCCCACAAATATCCTAATCCAATATATACTGTCCCCACCTAAGCCCTCACTCCTCAACTATATAAAGCTGACAACCCCCTCTCCCCTCATATCCTTCACATGACTTGTAGTTGTAGGTCAACAGATAAAAAAACTCATTCGATCAGGTCCATCAGTAAGTCACACAAACCACTACCAACTTAGACCCATAACAGCAATTCGCGTAATCAACGGTTTCATACTCTATACCTCTATTGATTTTGATTGTTCCAAGAGATTTATACCTAAGGAGACTGACAAACCAAGACCTAGATTCCTTAGCTATGAGGAAGGGTTCAAGTTTACAGTATTTATGAAAAGTAAGATATTGTAGCTTCAGATTCCTAGTTAAATGAACCAAACTTATCGCATAATGTGCAACAACAGTAAGACCAGCTTTTTTCCCTACGTCTTTCCTAAATATAGAATTTTTGTGTTTAGTATGCACAATTTAGAAGAATGCCCTATACAGGAGGATCCCTGATCCTACCTGGAATAGAATTCTCCAATGGCTTGGCTAACATAGTCAACAAGCAAAATGAAAAATGAAGTTTACATGTTGCTTATGTTTTTATTATAAAATTTGCATGTCACCTTCACCAACAAGAATTAACCCATGACCCCACCAAATAAAACTACAGGGGAGATGGACCCTTTGATCAAGCCATGGGATGTATAGTAAGTCAAGCCAGCCCTACTGAATGAACCGACAATCAGCCATATACCTAAGAAACTATTCAACACAAGATAATGTAATAATTTCACGACAGAAAGATTTATACAGTGCATCGTACATTAATTCAGTGCTTAAACAATCAGGAAACTTAATGTGACATTTCTGCACGGGTTTCCCTCATGGAAGAGTGTTCTTCTAAAGACCGGCAGGATTTGTGGCTTGGGGTAACCTGATAAATACTCTTTGACTGTTTAACAATATCCTTATCTTATCCATGATGATCGATAAAATTGAAAGAAGTTCAAATAAACTTCACATTGATAAAACCAATGTAATAATTTCTGATCAAAAAAAGATAAAACCAATGTAATAACAGTGCACACAAACTCAAACTACTACATCATCGCCAGTGTCCGACGCCTATCATAAAGAACCTAAAATCCCATTAGAAATTATGACATTCATCCAACAACTCAATCATAGTCAATTATGAATCACACCTACAAAAATGAATTCCCACCATTACATCAAAACAGCACAGAAATGCAAAATTTAATTGAGAAACAAAGTTATCAGAAACAATCAAACATACAGTGAACTCACCAAAAACCACTACCAATACTAATTCATGAATTCATCCAACTGAAACAAGACTTGCTAAACCATCGCCAGCATCCAATGCATATCATAAAGAACGTAAAATCCAAATAGGCACAATGCTTATCAATCATGCTACAAAAATGAATCTCCACAATCACAAAAACAAAAACAGTACAGAAACACAGCATCATAACCAATCAAACATATAGTCCACTCACTACCACTACCAACAACAACAACAACAACAAAAGTCATATCCCACTAGATGGGGCATGTTACATAAATCATACGACACCATTGTGCTCTATCAAACACCACTAACAGTCTAAAATTACTAATTCATGAATTCACCATATCAGTCATTGTACCCTATCATATAATATATACATCATACGACGCCATTATGCTATATCAAATACCACTAGCAGTCTAACATGACTAATTCACGAATTCACCGTATCAAAAACAGACTTACTTCTATCATTCATTGTACCATATCATATAACATACACCCTACGACTACATACATGACACGACGCCATTGTACTCTGTCAGTCATTCATTGCAACGAAGACAAATTCATAAATCCACCAAAACTCAAAAACACACTTACTTCTATCATTGATTGTACCCTATTATAAACATACACCCTACGACTACATACATCACACGACGCCATTGTACTCTGTCAGTCATTCATTGCGACGAAGACAAATTCATAAATCCACCAAAACTCAAAAACACACTTACTTCTTCTTTTGCTTGCCCTTCTTGGGCGCCCAACCGACGAGCTTGGCGACGGGGCAACCACACGGAGACCGGAACAACAAAACCGCCCGCCCATTCGGCGGCGCCATGCGCCTAAGCTCGGACCGCAAACACTCATAATCAAGATTATCCTCAGTCCCACCTTTCCAAGGCAAACCCTCAAAACCATCATCCCTAACACTTCCCTCACCTTGCAACTTCAAATCAAACTCCAAAGCCTTCTTCAAACCCTTACACCCAGCCTTCCCACACTTCCTCAACCACACACCACACAAGTGCTTCACCAAAACGGTGGACACAGCGAAGAAAGAGAGAAACCCTAGAACGAAGGAAATTCGAGGAGGGTGGTGAAATTGGGAGAGGAGAAGGAGGGAGAGGGTGTGGAAGATGTAGGAGAGGTAGGAGGAGAGGAGGAAGGCGGCGGAGAAGACGACGAGGAAGAAGATTAGGAGATCTAGGGTTGCTAAGGAGGAGTGGTTGTTGCAGGGAGAGAGGGAATTGGTTGGGGGCTTTTGTTTGGCGTAGGGAGGGAAGGTCGGTGGGGGCATGGCGGCGGCTGCGGTGGTCGGTGCGGCGGAGATTGCGGCGGCGGTGGTGGGATGAAGACGATGGCACATGGTAAGGAAGACGAAGAAGATGGAATATTGTTATTTTCGGTTAAAACTTAAAACATTTTATTTTTCTCATTTAATTTTGTGGGGAAATAAAATAAAATAAAAATAGGAGGAGTGAGTAAAGTAAAGTAATGTGTAATAATAATATTGTGGACTAAAGTATGTTTTTGGTCCCTTAACTTTGGAGAAAATCATGTTTTGGTCCCTTAACTTTGAGAAGTATGTTTTTGGTCCCTTAATTTTGGACAAAGTCATCTTTTTAGTCCTTTAACTTTGAAAAGTGTTTTTTTATTCCTTTTAAATTAGGTTTAAGTATGTTTTCAGTCTCTTAAGTTTACCAAAAGTCATGTTTTAGTCCCTTAATTTTGAAAAGGAAGAGACTAAAAACATTTTTATCCTTTTTTCAAAGGACTAAAAACATTACTTTATCCAAAGTCAAAGGACAAAAAACACACTTTTCAAAGTTAAGGGACCAAAAACACACTTTCTTCAAAATTAAGGGACCAAAAACACACTTTTTAAAGTTAAGGGACCAAAACATGATTTTGTGCAAACTTAAGGGACCGAAAACATATTTTAGCCAATATTGTGATATTGTAAATTCTAAATTGTAATGTAATGGATTTGATTGTGTGTTGTATTTACCGAAATTTATGGGATTTGAACGCGGGGAAGGCTGGAAAGAGGGAGTGTTACTACTATTAGTAATTGACAATTGTATGCTTGTGTACGAAGGTAGACTTTTTTATTACTCCCTTCCCTCCTTAATGTAAGAGTTAGCCGTCAAAAAAACGCTTCTTAAGAAAACGTGTGAATGTTAGTTGTGTGTCTAGAGTTAATGCTTCTTTTCCAAAATTGTCCATATTTATTATGGTACTTTTAAGAGAGAGAAATACATAAGCATTAATAAATACTTTTATTTGGGTCACATATTTTTTTTTGTGAATTTGCCTTAAAGATTTATATCTTTAGTGTCACCATTATGATGATATTTTTGACCTAATATATATCTGCAAATGTTTTATTGTGTATTTTTATTTGCCTATCTTTCCCGTACAAATTAGAAGTTGTTCCATGTAGATATAGAACACAAAAAGAAGAGTTGTTTCTTCACATAGGGATGTGTTCAGTTAGATTTAATTTTGATTTTCATTACAACTTACAGAAAAATGGTCATTTAATAATGTAAACTAGAAGTTGTCATTGAAATTTTCTTCCTTCTAAGGTTAAGGTTAGATAATAGTTTTTTTGGTTATTTGACTTTTTGATACATGTATCCTTATTTGACTTTACAGTCTACGCAGACCCATAAAGTGCTACTACACAATATTAATAATACTCATCAAAGATTATGAATAGCTCTAAATTTTTCCTGCATGCGCATATATAGTAGACAAGTTCCATCTAAGAAACGCAATCCAACTTAGTAGTCTTTCACATGTTTTATTCGAGGGAAAATAAAGTTTATGAAAACCTCTTAACTAATAAATTTTTTATTTATAAAATATATTTTTGCCAATTTGTTACAATAGATACTTTGATGTCGTCTTTTGATTTTCGACAAAAAAAAAAAAGAATTCGACCTTTAAAATGTAATTAAATTCAAGGAAATTTCTATCATGGTGATAAGATTAGTGTCCTGGTGTGGCCTAAAATTGTGGAGAGAAGAAAACGTGGACTTGATTGGGCTGATTATAAATTTAAAATTAAACTAAAGTATATTTTCAGTCATATATATATATATATATATATATATATATATATATATATGATTTGTATTAAGTTTCATTTTTGTCTTTCATATATTTATATTTGAAAAGTATGTTTTTAGTCTTTTTTTTATTAATTCATGTTAGTTTCACTCAATGGAAACCGATGACACATCAAATCTAAATGATTATTTTATTATCAAATGTGGAAAAAAAGAATTATTTTAAATATAAAAATACTTGAAATAAAAATTTTTATTTAAATATATTTGATCAACATTTAATTATAGATTCACTATTTAAATTTTTTGAGTCAGCATTGTCCATTAAATGAGACTAACAATGTTAACATAAAGAATAAAATTATACTTTTCAAATAATAAAAATTAAAATTGTCCTTTATAATTATTTTCCCACCTGAAGTGATGTATGCATGACTTTTGAGTTTTGAGCTATCTGTTTGAATGACTGAGTGAGATGGTTGGTGGTCAGTCTTATGTTGTGTGTGTGTGAGAGAGAGTGAGAGTGTGAGAGAGAGTGAGAGTGAGAGTGAGAGTGTTATTTTTTATTTTAATAATTGTCGAGGAGGTCAGTTAAAAAACAGTTCTCTTAAGATGATTACTTAAAATAAATTAAACCAAATGTACACTTATTTAAGAAAAGATAAAGAATACTCCCTCTAGTCCTCAATATAAGACCTAATTGACTTTTTCTGGAAAATCATAAAAAATCAAAAATAAGTTAATTATAAATTGATTTATCTATTTTTTCCCTTAAACTAGTTTATTTTACCTATAAACTAATGGATAATCTAAAAATATATCAAATATGTCATCATTTAATAACCTATTTCGCAACTTTAATCTCTTCAAAAAAAAGTCAATCAGATCCTATATTTAGGACCGGAGGTAGTATTAAATATTGTTCATTTATGTACCCATAATTAATAAAGATAATATTAAAAATAACTAAATTCAATAAAAAATTCTAAAAAATTAGGATGATAGAAAAACTCACATCATAGAAAAACTTTTATAGTACTAAATTATCGAGTCATTGACTAAATGTAATATATTTAATTATTTTTATTTCTTCGTGTGAATTAATTGAGTAATCTATTAGATTGAAGTGTTATCATTTACTTTTTACACTCATTGAGTATGAAATATAAGACTTAGCTTGTGAATGAACTACTTTAGTCTTGTATGCAAAACATTTTTTCACTTTATTCCTCATATTTTATATTTTTCTAAATTAATTTGTTTAATTTATAAAATGATATATCGTCTAACGTTTTATGTGAGTAATTTAGAGAAATCATGTCAAATATGTTTTGATTAAGAAATTTATTTAGTTCCTACAAGTTATTGACCAAGGTAGTGAATCCCTTCTTACTAAGAGGAAAACACAATTTTGAATGCTGCAAAATGCATTTGTTGGGACACAAGAAAACATTTGACCCCATAAAGTATGAGAAGGGATCAAATCTTACCTAATCACATCATGATAAATATATCTTAGGGACGATTCAACTTTTTAAATTTACAAGTCATTGTATTAAGAAGGAAAAAAGTCATCATGAATTGATAAGTGTATGGTTATGCACATACCTACTATAATGTCGACTGACTCAGTCGGGTACCCACACGAATCAAGAGCACCAGAATACTCTAAATACGTCATGAGGATGAGAAGAGAATAGAGAAAAGAAAGGTTTTTTACATTCAAAATTTCTTCTATTTTCCACCAAACATCCTCTATCTACAAATATGGTACGGAAAAGTCACAACCTCGTGAAAAGTCAAATTTATTGCATAAAAATGTATTGGGGAAAATACTCATTTCACTACTACAAATAAAGCCTATACCAGCGCAGCTTTACATGCGCTCATAAATGCAGAGCGAAAAACGCATGTAGAAAGAGTCTCTACATGCGCTTTAAGCACATATACATATCTCCTTCTCTACATGCGCTTAAAGCGCATGTAGATGACAACTTCTACATGCGCTTTAAGCGCATGTAGAGGCTCTACTAAAGGGCAAAACATTAAAACATGCATAAGAGATCCTCCTCAGAGCTCATAAGGTGTTCTTGCACGTGAACTTAGTGTTTCAAGACCCCATTAACACTTTTTGTTGTTATGATATTGCTTAAAAACCCTTACATGCGCTTTAAGCGCATGTAAAGGCTCTACTGAAGGGCAAAACATTAAAACATGCATAAGTGATCCTCCTCAGAGCTCATAAGGTGTTCTTGCACGTGAACTTAGTGTTTCAAGGCCCCATTAACACTTTTTGTTGTTATGATATTGCTTAAACACCCTCTACATGCGCTTTAAGCGCATGTAGAGGGTTTTTATTTTGAAAGAGCCTTTACATGCGCTTTAAGCGCATGTAGAGGCTCTACTAAAGGGCAAAACATTAAAACATGCATAAGTGATCCTCCTCAGAGCTCATAAGGTGTTCTTGCACGTGAACTTAGTGTTTCAAGGCCCCATTAACACTTTTTGTTGTTATGATATTGCTTTAAGAGCCTTTACATGCGCTTTAAGCGCATGTAGAGGCTCTACTGAAGAACAAAACATTAAAACATGCATAAGTGATCCTCCTCAGAGCTCATAAGGTGTTCCTGCACGTCAACTTAGTGATGCAAAGCTAAATTAAAACATGTAGAGGCTTTTTATTTGAGAAAGAGACTTTACATGCGCTTAAAGCGCATGTAGAGGCTCAAACACCCTCTACATGCGCTTAAAGCGCATGTAGAGGCTCAAACACCCTCTACATGCGCTTTAAGCGCATGTAGAGGCTGCTCAAACACCCTCTACATGTGCTTTAAGCGCATGTAGAGGAAAAATTATTCTGAAAAACTTGGTAAAGTGCTTGATTTATACAATTTAAATAATATTGATGAAGAAAGTTGATTCAATTTATAAAATGATGAAAAACTTTATAATTCTTAGATAATTAATTTTAAAAACATTATATAACTCAGTGCTTGATATCCCTGATTAATCAGATTATTCAATCTAAATGCTATGATTTAAAATAATATTCAACAGAAACAATTTCACAAATGTGAGGTGTTAATATTATTTTGATGTGAACTATATATATATATATATATATATATATATATAGAACAAAAATTTAGTCTAAGTTCTATGATGTGTTATTGTTTTATTTAAAATTAATATTATCCCCTTTACATGCGCTTAAAGCGCATGTAAAGGATGTTTTTTATAAATTTCCCGCGCCTTTGTCTTATGAGTTCCCTCCCTATATCTGATCACTCTATAGCGCGCTCACAGAGTATGTAGTAGCATTCCTCATTCTCAAATTCTAAAATGAAACCCTAATCAATGTTAAAAAACACGGGACCCTAATCCTCATTCGCATTTCTCTTTGTCCAAATCTCCTCCGTTCCCAACCTTGCTTCCTTCCACCGTCACCGTCCTTCCACAATCGCCGGCCAACGTCTCCGATCATCACCGCTGTCGCCGGCCACTCTTACTCAAAATCATCACCGTTGTCACCTAATCCTCCCTATTTCTCTTTGTTTTGCTTGTGCGATGCTTCCCTGACCATCGACGAGCCCCAAGGTTTAATTTTTTTCATCTGGGTTTTTATTGGCTTTGAAAAGTTTCAATTTTTTATCATGTATCATCAATTTTGTTAATGGTGTTGTTGATTGGTTGTGAAAAGTTTCAATTTTTATTTTGTATCATCAATTTTTTTAATGGTGTAGTTGATTGTTTGTGAAAAGTTTCAATTTTTCAGACTTTAATGAGTCTTTCATACGTTTTTGATATCAGTGTTAGTTGGGGTCTTATTTAGGATACTCACGAGGGGCTTAACATTCTGATTGCTATGGGATATGTCAATGTTAATGTGTCAATGTAGTATGGTATTGTGATGTTCTTTTGAAGCCTAACATACTCAACAAAATGTTCTTTTGATTGCTATGGGTACTGTTATGATGAAAGTTTTGTTACCTTTCTGCCGTGCATTGTAGATGATGAAAGTTTTGTGACTATTTTGGGTTTTGGGTTTTGTGACTGTCTCAGCAGAATCTGTTTTGTTACTTTTTGTGCCCTTGACAAGATTTGAGTTTATGATGAAAGTTCTACATGAAATTATTGCTTTGATATGGCAAGTCTTATGTGGGTTCTTTTATCTCAGATGGATTGACAGCTGGAACCTGATCACTTTTACTTGAAGAAGTTCAACTTTTGTTTTGGTAAAATCATGATTTAAAAAATATGGCCCATAACACAAATAAAATGGAGCTAGATGGCTTTATTGGTTGCAGGAGCTTAGTCAGTATTTGGATCTCTCCAACTATGGTTTATTGAATGTTTCTGTTTATTTAATGAGGATGAGTTTGTTGAGATACGATGCTCAGAGGAGTTTCGCGCCGTTAGCGAAAAGAATAGCCAGTCAGCAGGAAGCAATCTATACCCGTATATGCGTGGTAGAAATAAGTATGCTGATTTAGAGCATGAAATGGTACGTTAACATCTTCATTAATGATATAAATGAATGTTCCTATAATTAATTCATGTTAACCTATTTTTCGGTTACAGTTGACTGCTGACCCTAATCGCAAAGTAGATCGCTGCGACTTGTGGTTGGAAGGTCATACAAAGAAGGACGGGACTATACACCATGATTCCGTCAAAGCGGCTCGTGATCGAGCAGTAAGTCATTTTCTTTGTTATATTCTCAGTTTCTTATATTGCTTGGTACATAACCAACAATTATCATTTCCTTCCTACAGATTGAACTAAAGCAAGGTGCATTAGGAGAAATCCCGTCCCATGGCCAAGATGACTTGCTTGGCCGAACACTTGGCCTCCCAGAAAGTACAGGTCATGTCAGGGGCAAGGGGCTTGGTGTTTTGCCCTCACAGTTTTTTAAGGAGAAGCTGAAAAGCCACCAAACGTTCGCAATTGAGAAGCAGTACAAGGTCTTGTGGGAATTGTATGCAGACTTGCAAGAACAAGTTAATGAGACTCAATCAGGGCGAGGTCAGGGATCAGGCCATCAATCTCATGCTCCATCGGCTCATGAAAGCCCGGTCATGGAGAACTATAGTTGTACAATGGAAAGTGTCCCCATTGCAGAGGTAATCGTTATACTTTTCACTTTTAAATATTAATGTTCTTATGAATTGTTACTTCATAATTGAAGGTGTTTCATTCATTTGTAGGGTGAGTCTTATTGTCAACTATATTCTGATCTGTCCTTAAATACCCTGGTTGCTCTGGCTTATGTCTTCAATGATGGGAGCAAAACATTGCACAATTCGCCTCTCCCTGCAGGCATGGTGAGGGTGTCCATCCACATCTCTCTTAGAAATAATTCACCGTTGTCGTATCCCATTGATGGAATGAACGTGGTCATTGACGCAATAGGCTCTTTTGTGGCATGGCCCAAAAAGTGGATGGTTCATCAATCAGAGGTGATTACTTAGTTAGTTATACTTAATATATAATAGATAAAGAGATTTAATTAGTATGTCTAATTGCTTATTTACTATGTTTTACAGCCCGAAAAAGGACAAAGGAAGGAATTGGGGAAAACAGACCACCATGATGTACAGCCACGTTCTGCTGTTCCGACTAAACCTCGGAAAAAGAGTTTGAAGGTAACTATTTACTAATGGATTCACATTAGCTAGCACTCATTTTGTAGAAAGAATTATTGACATATTTCTTGAACAGCCAACTCCTACTCCTCGTGACACCCAACTGCATCAGCCGACTCTTACTCGTGTCACCCAACCACATCCCTCTGAATCATTCCGTGTTAAACTAAAGAACTTGACAAAACAACTACCTGATTTTCAACAAATTGAAGTTAAATTGACAAGGACAATTTATTACAAGAGTGTCAGTGAGCACCTAGGTAGTGAAGTAATTATGGATGTGGTTAATCAGGAATGGATTAGTGCGTCAGCGATCAACATATGGATCAAGTATGTAATGTTGAATTTATTTTTATGTTATTGTGGTTTCTTACATTGTCATTTAGTATTTAAATTACAATAATTGTATGTGTTGATATGTTTTTTTGTATAGGTATTTGCATGATGAAATAATTGTGTCAGGGGAAAATGTCAATTTCGCATTCATAGATCTAAATACAACCTCAATGGTGACTGAAACAACTACCTATTGGGATGAAGGTGACGTGAAAGCACGTCTGGGGAGCTCTTCTTCAGATAAAACATTGTTTCTAGCCCCAGTGAATGTAGGGTAAGTTCTTACTCGTCATTAATAATTTTTTTTATTTTCCCAAATTTTACATGTATATAATTGTTAATCACATTTTAGGAATCATTGGGTTCTCCTTGCATTCAATCCCGTTGCACCAAAGCCTGTGGTGTACTATCTGGATCCTATTAGGTCGGGTAAACCTGAAAATAGACCTTCGTATATGATGTTTATCAATGGGTAATGATTTAACCTTACTAAATTATGTTAACTCATTTATAAATGTCACTCTTACTAATTTTGTTTGTCTCGACTTTAGTGTGATCACTTCTTGTAGGTCTAGTAAAAAAATGAAATACTCCAAAGCATATGACTGGCTCAAAATTCAGGTTAATTATACATGCTAAAACAATGATTTGAATTATGGACTGTAATCATATAAAAGTCTTTTGACACATTTGTGGTTTTTTGTTGTAGTGCCCATTCCAACCGAATGATAATGATTGCGGGTATTATGTCATGAAATTTATGAAAGATATTGTCACTCATGATCAACTGGTGGTCCCAGAAAAGGTAAGTTCTGAAATTTTCCATTAATTTAAAACTCTTTTAATTTGTTCACATATTTGCTTGTATGTGTGGATTACTTTTAACTAACTTAAATTTAATTGCTACTTACATGTTTCTGTCCATCCAGTATTATGAAGACTGTCGTTTCGACAGCCTCTCCAAGGCGCAAGTTGGAGAAGTTATTGAAGAATGGAGCAAATTTGTATACCCCATTGTTGAACCTGTTGTTCTTAATCAGCCACCTGCTACTTATTAGGTTTTACTAAGGTATCTTCACATATTACTTGAATAAAAAATTGTGGATTTGTCATATGAAATTTTGTTATGTAACATGCTTGTTTATTCTATGTAATGCTATTTTGTCATGTAGGTTGATGATATCCCTTTTGGTGTTTTACTTGAGATCATCTTCATTTGTGACGTTGAGGTACATATGATCTTTGCTGCATGTTGTCTTACTTAGGAGGAATTGGTAGTTTTATATTATGACTACTTGAAGGAATTTTCGTTTTGACTTATGATCAATTGTGGTTTGTTTATTAGTTCATCTTTGATATTATACTATTCTTTCATGTAGGTTCATATCTTTTTGATTCTTTGGTGCAAGTGGTAAATATTTTGGTGATGAGGTAGATCTTCTTTTGGTGCAATGGCAGTAGTGCATACATATTTTGGTGATGTTTATATATATTATTAGGTTTTGAATGTAAATGATTCTGGTATATTTTGGTTAAATGATTCTGTTGACTTATTTGTATACACCATTGGTGCAGTGGCAGAAAAGTACGTGTATGTGGCAAATGTAAAAAAAGAATATATATAAAAAAAATATAGCTCTACATGCGCTTAAAGCGCATGTAGAGGATATACCTCTACATGCGCTTTAAGCGCATGTAAGCGCATGTAGAGGCACCTCTACATGCGCTTTAAGCGCATGTAGATGTACAAGCGCTTAAAGCGCATGTAGAGCCCCCCTCTACATGCGCTTTTTAAAAGCGCATGTAGAGCCTTTACCAGCGCCCCCCTCTACATGCGTTTTATAAGCGTATGTAGAGGCCAAAATAAGCGCATGTAGAGGGGGTAATCTGTGGTAGTGTTTAACTCATGTTTTTCCATTTTTAGTTTTTTACATAATGACCCCAATTTTGATTGACTTGGTCCAACCCACCAAGGGTGTATTAGGTCCTACAATAAGTGACAACAATTAAAAAACAAACAAATCTATAAATAGCTAATTATACAGCCAAGACACACGCCCTGTATCTCTGATCATTAATTTCCACATGTAACTCTTTAAAGGGAGATGTTGACATGAAGTTTCTGTGTGTTCTCAGTTAGTCACATCCTGAACTACAACACCCAAATTATATTTCTTTTTCTATTCTTTAAAAGACCATAAAAGGAAGCTAAGGCTACACTAACCTTATTGAATCTTTACTCACTGTATAGCACTTGCCACAGTTCACACCAGTCTGGACCTTTCTTTTCTTTGATTTCATGTCAGAACTTATTCATCAAATCTCACAAGCTTCCAACTCAAGTTAAACAAGCTGTCCCCAAGTTGGCTTCCATATGTGTCACCTCTTCAAAGGCCTTTGCTTTGCCACTAACCTCTTAGTGGCTCAAATTTAATCTGGCCCATCATATACAGATAGATATCTTTTTCTTATATATAGTGATATTGCTATAACTTCATTTAATCACTCAAAAGTCTCATAACAACTAGGGAGCATACAATGACAAGTTATAGTGCAGAAATTAGAAATAAAAGTAGGTTTAAATTGTTCACTAGTCATTAGGACTTTTTTGTGATGAAGTTCATTCTTTAGAACCTCATGGTGATTCTTCCTTATGCGCACTCACACTATTTCATATTTGTAATATAAAAGTTAGATAACTGATGTATGGATAATAAGAATATTAGTTATGTTAGTTATTTATGATAAATGGAAATTAATTTCCTTGGAATCAATGCATTGGAATTACCTTTAGACAAAAATCTCTTTACTATGTCAAATCGATCGATCAATAGGATAATTTGGAGAAAAAAATTTAAAATCAAGAGTCTTGGAGTGAATTGAGATATTATACTATTTAAGATCAAAATAGTCCCCTTGTGTTGTTCATTTATTTGCGGAAGGAGCTAAGGATGGAGAATATAAGGAGACTAATAATAAGTCCACAGGTCCACAGAGATTAGTTGGGTGCTTAAAGATCTTATCTTAGATGCTTTATACTTTAAGATAAGGTGTATTAGCTTTTCCATGACAATCTTTTCAGAACAGTGAGACATTATTTGACAAGCTTGTAAGTCACATGCTTGAGACATGGCCCAAAAGGGGGCTAACAATAGAGCTCACGTGAAGTTCTCGCTTAACTAGTAGTTGTTAATCTCCCAAGGATTAAGGGATTAACTAAAAAACAAGCAACATCATTGTCTGTTTCCATTTAAACACATAAATAAGTCAAGGTCACTCAGGTGGGATAAGGATTATGATGTGAGGTTTAAGGACTGTTTAAGATAAGGTTGGTGTGTTTTGTACTTGCAAAACAACTTTTAAGATATTGTAGACAATCACCAATGGCCGGCATGATTTGACAAAAACACTATGTCTGAGTTGAATTTGAAAAGAGATAGCACATGAGGTTGATGTGAAACTCATGTACATGTGGAGCCTTAAAATGATCAAGATCAACACATATATACTCTCACCCCCACCCACATTTAAGTATATATATATAAATTCATGTTCTATAATTTGTGCCTGAATTGAAGTAACAAGCTTTAGGTAGTTTACTACTGAAATTAAGAGAGTCATCATGGGAAAAAGGGGCACAAGATTTGCCAAGTGGAGGAAGATGATACGGCAACAAAGAGGGAAGCTTTATATCATGAGGGTGTGTATCACTATGCTTCTTAATTGGCACAAGTACTCTGACGAGTCTTAAACTTTAGAAGCACTCATACATACATGCAAGTATCATTCTTATGCTCAAGGTGTCACCTTTTTTTATGTTAGCTACATCTTTGAGTTAGTTAGTTAGTTATAGTTCTCTTTGGTTTTTGCACGCCAGCTTGTATATTTATAGATTTTCAATGTAAATTGGGGTTTTGAAAAGAGAAAAAGGAAAGAAACCCCAAAAAATGTTTGCTCTCCCTCTCCTTCTCCCTCATTCTCTTTGTTTTTGTGTCTGTTGTTTGCGTTGACTCAATTTTCAACACATGTGCTAATTAAGTAGTGAAAAATAATGCTAGCATCAAACAAATCAGTTTTGCATAATACCTTATAATAGAGTGTATTCTAATTTTGAAATTAAACTCGCTCAAGCTATAGCTATAGTAGAGTATTCTCTATAATATCCCTAATTCACTGCCTTAAAAAATTGGCAACGACCCTTTTTTATTTGCTCTAGAAGTAACCACCTAAGAGCTTTAGGTGTCATAAACTAACAACTGGTGTGTTTTTACTCGAAAGTAACACATGTGATTCTATTTGCTCCTGATTGGGCAGACTCACCAATAAGCGACGTCACGTGTCAACATTACATTCAGCAGAGGGTGAAATTGTTGTGTTACTTTCTGGGCAAAAATGCATCAGTTGTAGTTTAGGACACCAATATTTCTAGGTGATTACTTCCAGGGCAAAAAAGGGCCCTTGCCCTTAAAAAAAAAACTTTTATGTTTTAACCCATCAAGTGATTGTTCACCCTTTATGCTAATAAAAATCCCTTCTTTAAGTAATCCTAAAAAGCATACAAAAATATTCCTGAAATTTGGGGACCCATGTGGGCGTTTTAGGCAATATTATATAGCACATCCTGTATAGATCAAAAGAGACAGGTTTGGCTAAAGTAGCTGTCAAGATGAGTCTTTAGTAGGTCCTTCATGGGATCATTTGTCAGGCAAGCAATTCTTATTGGGACATCTTTGTCATCCTCGGTCCTTCATAGGAGTCATCAATTTATCACCACAAACATTTTCTCCATGTCCCTCTCTGTGTTGTGTCTACACTAACACACATACACACACACAAAAGCTTTGTTAGGACATCCTAGATGTTCAAAGCACTTACAGGAGAAGTAAACAAGGTTTTATATCCTTTGGATTGCACAATGATGTTTTATGGAATGAGATAGTTTTATTGGAGGGGCTAGAAGGAAGAAGATTATATATATTTATATTGCAACCATTGCTTTAGTCCTGAACAATTTTACTCTACTAGCTTGTCTTTTTGCTTTTACTGTGGATTGTTTCTGGCCTGTTGGTGATAGCGTTGGAAAGCACGTTCATGTAAATTGAGACAAAACTACTCTCATATATTTACCTCCTATTCCCTAAATCACATCAAAAAACATATTTACATCCTATTCAGTAAATCACATAAAAAAAGCATGTTTGACCGCTAATCCATGCATTTTCTCCATGTCTTCTCTGTGTGAATCTATACTTCCACAATCCACACACACACATAACAGTTTGTTAGGACATCATAGATATTATAGATATTTGCATGTTCATGGCAAGACTTAGGTTACCAGTTTGTTAAGTCACCATAGATGTTCAAAGCACTTCCAAGAGCAGAAAACTAAGTTTAATATCATTTGGAGATGCAGTGTTTTTCGTATGTGGGAAGGAGAAATTGATTGGAGGGCTTAACTACAAGCTTGTCTTTGCTTAGAGACTCCAGTATCCGGCATTCTTTGGGTAACGACTAATTCAGAGTTTGCCTGAGTAGGGGCCGCCAACGATTGAACCCAAGATCTTGAAGGCGGGGAGGTGTCTTACCTCACCCTTTCTTACCATCAGGCCGCTGGTCCCTTGACAGCTTGTTTTTGCTTTTACATTGGATATTTTGAGCTTATTTGGAATTATGTTGGAAAGCATGTTCATGCAAGTCAAGAGAAAACCCCTCTCATATATTTACCCCGAATTCCATAATCAATCATGTTGAATAAGCACTTTACACTGTCAATTTCCAAACAAGAATGTCTTAAGGGTAAGATGTGTTGGTGGTAGATAGTGAAGGAACCTAGGATGGTTTTTATTGCAGAAAGTATGTACAGTATAGTAGGATTTGTTTTCTTAATCTTGATATGGAGCCTAAGCCGAATCATGTAAATTTACTTGACTAAAAATATACCTGTCCTATAGGTTATCATGTGTTAGAAAAGGTTAGCAATGAGAAATGAGAAACCATTCCAATACTCCCTCCGGTCCTAAATATAAGACCTAATTTACTTTTTTTTTTAAGATGTTAAGGTTACAAAATATGATATTAAATTATGACATATTTGATATATTTTTGGATTAGTCATTAGTTTATAGGTTAAATAACCTTGTTTAAGAAAAAAAATAGGTAAATCAATTTATAATTGACTTATTTTGCTTTCTGAGGATTTTCCAAAAAAGTCAACTAGGTCTTATATTTTGGACTAGAAGTAGTATTAGAAGTAGTATTAGTCAATAATCTCTTTCTGCAATTTTCTTATCTCCTGAGACATGGTTCACAGCTATCAGGACCCCAAAAAGCAGGGATTTATAGATAAATTACCATGAGTTTTCCATTGAAATGATAAAGAATGAAAAATTAAGAAATTATACAGTAGAACTGCTTTTATCTTTCCCGTTTACCTCAGCAAGTATGTATATATGTTCACAGGAAATCAGATCGTTTGGTAACAATTAACATCTATTGTCATAACAGTGTAATTCCTTCCCAAGTAATGTTGCCCAAGATTCTGTGTTGTGGTAATAAATTATATATGAGCAGTTGTGTACATGAATTTATTCCCTCCCAAAAATAGATTAACAAATACCAACCCAACAAGTACTGCCCAAAAATGATAGGAATTAGATCAAAGCTTCCCTAATTGGAACAAACTCATCTCATCTTATCTCCCATTCTCAGTAGGTTCAACAGAGTTCCCTTGAAACTTTGGAACATAATTTTCATCTTCAGTTGATTTTCTTGGAGCACAACTCCCTTGCTTATTATGGCCTCCCTGGATGATCAGAACACATATTATTGATTCCACTAAATACATAGAAACCAATTAGAATGAAAACAAAATGCTATGCTTAAATATTTGTTAACACTTGGAGTTGTTCCTTCTAAAAGACCGAATGTGACTCGATCCACAGCTTTCAGCCTCTATGACAGGGAAGAACAGAACCAGAAAAAGATGTAGAAAATGGAATCAATCACCAGAATCTTATTCTCTGGTCAACTTTCCTTTCTTATATATAAGCACTAAGTTATTAACAACTAAGTATAATGTTATGATATCAATGAGACTGGTTCAGGTAGGAAGGATGGAGTGAGATATGAGTTTAGCCTTGTAGATGGAAAAAAAGAAATTATTCCCTCTTATCTAAATATAGGACATACTTATCTAATTTGATTAGATTAAATATTAGCTAAATTAGTTAATATTGTGTGCTTTTTCCAAAACACCCTCCTTCCCCCTAACTTGGATATTCTTATGGGAGTATCAATAAGAGTAATGTTTTGGAAAATGACAAAAAATAGAAATAAGTCTTATGTTTAGAACCAGGAGCAACTCCCAGAACAGATATTATAGTAAATACTGTTCTGACTTGTAAGTGATATTTAAAACTACTAACAAGCAACAAGTAACCTCATGCTAATTTGCTTTATGAACTATAGCAAAAAAGAAGCTCATGGTCCCTGCTAAAAATGTATGAAAAGCAATCACTTACAGTTCCCTTGAGGGCATTCAATCTCCGGGTAGATGGACAGCGTGCCAGCGAGGAAGCGGCGGCGGCGGCAACTACTCGTATCCTGGAAAATAAAATTAAACAAATCATGGAGCATTTTATTTCAGTGTTGCAGCAGTTTTCTTGCATCTCTGCAACATTTGAAAGTTTGAGCTCTCTATTACCTATTGTGCACGTCAACAAATTCATCTGTTTCATCTACAATCTCCTCCTGCATAATTGGTTTATAGTCAGTCTTGTGGTAGTGAAAAGGATGACTACAGGAGGGTGTGAAAGAAAAGAAATGTTTGACAGTAAATTACCTGTAGAAGTTCTTCAAATACATCTTCCAATGTGATAATACCTATCACTTCATCTTCATCATCCTCCAAAAATTGATCACTTGTTTTGGCCTCATTTGAAGAAGGTTGGTTGATATTGGGATGATTCAAGTGCTGGTCAATGTCAACTAAAACATCTGGCTTTGGTAGTAAAGGGGTGGTCATCTGTGAGTACTCAGCATTACACTCATCTTCTTCATTCATCTGTTCCTCAGCTATTTTTGTCTTGAATTTTGCTTTTGCCTTTATTACAGCAGCCAAGTGACTGCTACCTTTTTGAAATTCATTCAGTATATCATAAAGAGGCATATCTGATGGAACCCTGCAAATACATTCAAGTACACCAAATCCATATATTTCACAATCCTTTTCAGAAAAGGAAATGAAATGATTACATTATTTAAGATATAAGCATACCGTGGAACTCTTCGAATGGAAACAGAACTAACAGGAGTTTCTGTTTCAGGTCGTACAGTGAGAAGACTTTTGACCTGATTTACAAACAAAGTCATTAGGGGAAGAGAGAATCCACCACTTAGTAAGGGGACAATAAAGCAAATCAAGTCAAAATATGAAACAAGTGACACTTGCCAGAAGAAGTCCAATAATATTCTTTGGATCTCCTGAATAGACAGGAACTCTGCTGTGTCCACGAGCAAGAATTTTTCCCATTACCTCCCTGCTTGTTCGGACTTACAAATCAGAGTTTGATAAAGAATACAACTAAGAGAAATTGAATGAATAAACATTTTTTTTATAAAGAAGAATCTCTACTCCATATACCTAGTGTTAGTTAAGCCTGCTTTGTGATGATGACTTCAGATATCTTACCAGAAACATAAATAATCATCATAGAGGAAGCAATGAACACCTCTTCCAAATGACAAGAAAAAAGTATCTAACAAACATTTGAGTTTTCTATTTGCAAAATACAAAAGACTACCTACTACAATCTGTCAATTAATTGTTGTCTGGTTTTTAGTGGTAATAAATTAGTCTTGGCAGGCTATATTTCAAACACTGTTTAAGCCTTGTGTTTGAATGTCAAGAGGTAGAAGTGATAGGAGACTTACCAGTCTAACTTTGAATCGACATCCACAGAAAAAGTTGACTCAATAGGAGTCATGGCCTCTTTAGCAGTCTGCTTATAGAAAAAAAAAATCAACTTTAAAGTCCTGCGTGCTGCTGAGACTATCATGTTCTACAAATTCTATTGAATTGTTAACAAAATGAAACAACAAGAATGAGATTGATACAATAAATTGCAGGTTAAATAAAGTTCTCAGTGCTTGCCTTTTCGGTCAAATCTAGAGCTCCACTGATGATGGTTGTCTCATCATGCGTTAGCTCACCACCTTTCCCAGCCTAAAGAACAAAATTCAACATCTATTCAATCATCTTTTAAGTTTACAAAGGCAATATTTGGGCAGCTTCAAAAAATCTTGACATATTGGCTCTACAGCACATTTACAAACATTTGATTGGAGAAGATAGTGTTTCTTGCCTTACCTCCTGACCGTGGATGGAAACTAGAGCTTTTAACTGTGCACGCCTAAATAAAGCCTGACTATGTCCCAATACGTGATCCAGGAGCTGAAACATACGTGAGAAAGAGAAACCATTAGGGGCACGGTTAAAATAAAATTTATTGTTCTTAAGAACAAGCAGAATTCTCTCCCAGGGAAGAGATACACTAAGATTTTTCTCCTTAATTTTTGACAGAAGAAGTATCCTTCAGTTAACAATCATTTCAGGCAGCAAGATCAAAAAGCTAGTGACCATAATTTCAGACAAAGACATGCATGTGATGCTTCTCAGTTACTAATATCACCACAAAGCAAATTACAGAAGACAAATTGTTTTCATGTTAAATATCTTCATAACATAGTTTCATGAAACTATGATGAGTCTATTTAGTTATACAATATACTGCCACATTTAAGGAAAATTTACCTTTGAAACGGGATAAGCAATGGGATAGCAGACCTTCATTAGAAATCTTACAAGCCAAATGAAATTTGCACCTAC
This sequence comes from Mimosa pudica, assembly GCA_029929735.1. Classification (NCBI taxonomy): domain Eukaryota; kingdom Viridiplantae; phylum Streptophyta; class Magnoliopsida; order Fabales; family Fabaceae; genus Mimosa; species Mimosa pudica. The sequence continues at coordinate 7,497,795 of JAKELP010000029.1, read as the reverse complement.
AGCAAGACCATATCTACTACAAATTGCCTGTGGAATAACCTGAAATGGAGGAAATGAAGTTGATAACAAATTTAAAAAAAAAAGCTCCCTTTGTGAGCAACATGTTGAGTTTAAACCAGAGAATCGTGAAAGATGACAGGGTCACATACCTCTCCGAAAATCAGAACAAAAGTAACCGAGAGTCCAATAGCAACATATTCATTAAACATCCTATCTAGGTAGAGTGGAAGTGCCTGCAGATTGCAAATGTAAAAGCCTTCAGGTGCTTGAAAATCAGGTAGGATATATAATCAGAAATAAATGAACAACAAATTACACAGTACTAATTAAAAGCAGTTGTCATTTTAAAATTTCTAACTTGCAGATACCCAAATGGGTTTATATAAACCCCTCCTTTACATAACATCCTTTCAATAACAAACAAATCAATAACAAGGCGCATCAAATTCAAAAACAGATAAAAACAGTGATGAATATTATGTGCACAATGATAACACTTTCTCCCGTCTAGAAATTAAGAATTCAAAATATATCCACTTCCATTTTCTTAAAATAAATTCAAACTATCCTATAATCTAATCTAATTACATACAATAGTAGATAAAATCAAGTGATTCAGTTTCCTCCCTAAATTTTTTAAAAAAGAAAAAGTTAACTTGATCTTATATTTACGACTGATGAAATGAGTACTTCTACCCAGATAGAACAATATAATAGAATTACCTCCATGGCAACAGCATTGCAAAAGAGGAGAGTGACAAGAAGCTGGTGTTGCTTTTGAACCACGGGAAGGATTTTGGCTAAGCAAATGAAAAACCCCATTAATAAAATCAACAAACTGAAAAATGTAAAATACATGCATGCATGCATGCATGCATGTACATGAATGTGGACGTACGAGCTTGGAGTTTCTCGGTGGGGGTGCCACTGCGCTGGAGGATCTCGAGGTCGACGACGGAGAGGGACATGAGGCCGAGGGTGAGGCCGGACATGAGACCTGCGAAGAGTACGAGGAGACAGGAGAAAGCAGCGTACGTGAACCACCATGCTGATCCAAACGGAATGAAATGCAGCATCTCTTGATATATATGTGATGCGATCCCGCAAGAAGACTCTCTAAATTCAAATGATCCTTTAAGTGGATCGATCCAACCACCTTTGTTTAGCTTTCTTGGGTTGTGCTAATCTTAGATTGTCGTGGGTCCGGGTTCATCCCTGGTGGGTTCGCATCAACGTGTTTTTGTCTTCTTCTTGTATGTTCAGTTGATGAGATGTTGTAGGAGGAGGAATGTTGCCAAGGTTTATGGTGGCAAGAGGAAGAAGGAGGCTTAGTTAGGAGGGGTTAGTTACGTTGTTGTCTCTTTCAAACAAGTCCCACGTTTCTCTCATCTCATCCTTGACCACGTACAAGGATGGTCTTCATGCAATTATTTCTCTTCTCTATGACTCAGATGACCCATTATAAGCCAGAAAGTAAACCAAATTACATATTCCCTCCCTCCGGTCCTAATATAAGAATCAGCCCCAAAAGAATGCTTTTTAACAAAACATGTGAATGTTAATTGGATGTTTAAAGTTAATGCTTTTTTTCAAATATTGTCCTTATTTATTATGATACTTTTAAGAGAGAGAAATATATAAGTATTAATTAATATGAAAAAGAGTTAGGGGCAAAGTAGGAAAAGTGCATTAAATGAGGAGAGAATGTGAGATGAACTCTTATATTAGGGACCAAAATCATTCAAATTTTGGGCTCTTATATTAGGGACTGGAGGGAGTATATACTAATGAAGTATTGTCTTTGTACTATAGGTCTATCATTAATCATAGGTGTAAAATAAAGCTTGGAATCCCAAGAAGTAAACAAAAAAATGACATGCTCAGGGCACCGCATAAAATGACACTACACATAAGATTAAAATGACATGACCAACATAAGATTAAAATGACATGACCAACATAAGATTAAAATGACATGACCAAATAAAGTTTGGCTGGAAAAACAACCAATCTTTTTCCAGCCATGGTTATCAAAGATTGTGTGTTACTCATCCAATCTTTTTCTTTGCTTTCTATTCAATTCCCGCCGATCGATTTAATGATTTCCCTCTTGCTTTTTAGGGTATGGTCAAAACATTAGAATCTTTATTTGTTAATATCATTTTGTCTTTTTATAAAAAATATGTCAGATTTTAAATCAAATAAATTATCTTAGTGAAAGCATTCAAGCACATCAATTTATAAATAACTTATTCGAAATTGTTTTATGATTTTCCAAAAAGATTACTAACGTTATATTTAGGAATAAAGGGAATATCATTTTAAAAGAAATTAAGGATACAAAATTATCATTTTTCTTACAATTAATTTATTCCACTTTATAAATTAACCTATAATTTAATTACATGTGACATATGTCATTAGTGGTCTAATTTGTTTCCTTAACTTCCACAAAAATGTTAAAATAATCTTATATTTAGAAGGTTATGTAGTATTTGTTAATGACACTTTCAAGATAAACACATTAGTTAATCTAAACACTTTGTCAAATAATTGAACAAATAGTAAGCACTGTATGTGCGCTCAAGTTAAAACATACATACATCCAAAATATACTTCTAATAAAATTTCTTTTGAATTTCTTAAGGATGTATGGTACTGTATTATGCTTCAATTGACATTATGAAAATAGGATAATATGATACTTGTAAATGACGCCTCAGTATTCACTTAAAGAATGTCCGCATTCTTGTTCGCCTGTGACTGAATATCTCACAAAAGGTTAATTGTCAATATGTCAAATACACAACCAATATCAAAGGATAAAAGTCTCTGGCTACTACATGCCAAGCATGTAAGCCTTTGTTAACTTATTGTGCCATAGTTGCCACTTATATCACGTTGCTTGGCGCAAGTTGATACTCTTTTTATTTTGCTAAAAAAGTCAGGGGTTAAACCCAGTAAGTTGGTGTAAGTGACAAATATCTCGTCTTTAACCAAGTGATTAGGGATTTGATCTCCAATTTTTGTGAATTGATCAAACAAAAATGAGTCAAGGGTTTATCTAATTGGCAAGGCATTAGCTCATAATAATTAAGAGTCCAAATTTCACTGCATATGCGTACAATTTATCGGAAGGTAACATGTAAATACCCAAGTACCTTACCTTTATAAGCGTCACCTAGAGATGCTCCCTGAGCCTAAGCCTTAGCTTGTGTAAAAAAACAAACGGACAAGGGGAGTTGCTAATATACTTCAACCAACTAGTAAATGATCAAAGAGTGAATATTCCCTCACAATCTTTGGTGTTACCATAAGGTGAAGGGTAGTTACTAATATACTTTCAGTATTTTTGATGATTCTGATTTCGTTAACATAAGGTGTGAATATAATTTCATAAAAATGAAGAATATAATGATTAATAACTTCAATTACCTTCTTCCCCGGGACCTGATGGAATCCTCCTACATACGATTGTCATCCAAGATCTCCAGAAACGGATTAACAATTGTAATAAGAAAAAAAAATAAACTCATTGAGTACCTTAAAATAATATAGAAGGTCATAGACACAACACAACAAAGAAGCACATATTGTACCAATTCTCATTCTTCAACTGCCCCAGTTGATCTCTCTCCCAATCATCACAAAATTATATCAAAACTAAGGTTGCCTCATATCAGCAATACACCAAAGTGAAAAGGCTAAAAATTTATCTCACAAACTAAAGCTGTTCTTCACAAATCATTTACACTTGCTCTTTTTGGCATAAGAATGTATCCAACAAATCAAAACTTGTATGGAGCTGTATTCCTCTGATTTTTTGACGATCCACTCTTCGGAATTCTAACACCAATAAACCTGCCATCAAAGAACTGTACCACAACATTATGTAATTTGGTTAGTCAAACTGGAAAGAATTTTTTTCCGTTAAATAAGAGAGGTACAATATACATTATATTCTTATTATCAATATATGTTCAGTTCATTCAATACTTTTAAATCTAAAGGTACAGGAGACATTTTCATTCATAAAACTACTTTTCGTTCCATTTTATTCTGTTATTCATACCAAAGAAGCTCTTTGTTCAGTTAATAAAGGTTGGTCCAATTGGTAAAAGGGTTGGCTTATAACAATAAGGTTGTATGTTCAAATCCAGACGATATGAGGATATTGTTAGTGGGCGATCTGTAAGTATTTTGTAATCATTCTTTGAGCCCAAAGGCCCACTCTGCCCTAGTGTTCCCCTAGGACCCGACTCACCTAAACTTTTATGTATATAAAAAAAAAAAACTCTTTCAGGTAACCAGTATAGTTGGTAAGTTATTACAAGAGTTGCATTGTACCTTCCCATTCATCTTTTCCACAGCAAATTGTGCAGACTCTTCCTTGGCAAAAAAAATATATGCAAAACCTAAGAACTGCCCAGATTCCTTATCCATGAGCAGCTTGACTGCAATGTGATAAGAAACATTCCACATTAAACACACAACTCTTGCAATCTAATGTACTCTATAACAAAGATGTCAAAACAGCAATAATTTCAGATGTAGTCCAACTCTTTTGGCTTAACTAAACAAGTTTCCATCACATAAAGCATGCCAGAACAGTTGTTATCACCTTCACTAACTTCACCAAACTCTGAAAATGCCTTAACCAAACGTCCTTCAGTAGTTGACAGAGGAAGTCCTGCATTGTACCAGCCTCAAAACTTCAGTACTAATATCATCACTGCATGCATATAGATACAGAAAACTTCAATAACAAACCTTTCAAGTCTCTCAACTATAAACAGTTAGACATGAATAATGACCTCAGACATGTAGATACTGTTTGTAATATGGTAACTATATGAGAGGCCTGTCAGGCAGTTAGTAAACAGATTTTGTTTCTTTTCCTACACAATCTGACTCTTTTCTTCTTGCCTCCATTCTTTCATTGTTAATTATGGAATAGTCTGCCATCAAGAATTTTATTGTTGAAAATGAAAAGGACCTAATGCACACAAAATAGTGGCACCCCCAGTTAGTTCATTCTCACCCATGAAAATTTCAATTGGTCAAGTTTGTCATACTCTCATATCAAATGGCTTAACACATGAATCTCATGTGTATGCCAATTGAAACAGGAAAGAACTCATTATTTCTCAATCTTTTTAAGTACTATCATCAATTTGACAACAGACATGCAACCTTAAACTAATTTCTTTTACCTATAAACTAATGGATAATCTAAAAATATATCAAATATGTCATCATTTAATAACCTATTTCGCAACCTTAATCTCTCCAAAAAGAAGTCAATTTAGGTCCTATATTTAGGAACGAAGGTAGTACTAATTATGAAGATTTTGAATTCCTAAGAAAAAGCTACTTCCTCCTATCTAAATAAAAGACCCCTTTAATTCTCCTCGTGGAAGTTAAGGCAGAAAATTAGATACTCCCATTAGTCCTAAATATAAGACCTATTTGACTTTTTTTTTGGAGAGATTAAGGTTACAAAAGGTTATTCAAATATGACTCCACTTGGTGAAGGTGCTGGGGAAGGAAATATATTAGGAAGCCTAATCTATGTTTTTTGCACACAGTGACTGATTCGTATCCACAACCTCATGCCCACACGGCTCTCTATATGTCTACTAAACTAGATTTAGTTTAAGGGGAAAAAATTAGGTAAATAAATTAGAATGGACTTATTTTGCTTTTTTAGCATTTTCCAAAAAAGTCAACTAACTCTTATATTTAAGACAGGAGAAGAAAGTACTAAATTATAACATATGACACATGTAATTAGATGATAGGTTGGGTTATGAGTATAATAAACTAACTATGGGCAATTTAAAATAATTAATTTGTCAGAAAACATTTAAAATGAAGGAAGGGGTTGGGTACCTTTAATGAAAAGATTGGGTTTGGGAGGAGAAGAAGAATTTGGGCTGAAACTGCAGCTGCAGCAAAATAGTGAAAAGGGGTTGGGAGTAGGAAGAGTGAGTGATGAAGAAGGAATTTTTGACATAGAAAGTGAAGTAAGCATTGGTTTTGATTTAGGGGACACAACTTGTGAATAATTTCCTACCACTGCCACTGCCACTGCCATTTCTGTTTTCATTGTTAGCATAAGAGCACCAACATGAACCCAAATACCTACCTATATGCCACCTATAACCTTGGTTTTAATTATACCTATATGCCACCTATAACCTTGGTTTTAATTAATGAATGAATCCTTTTCACTTTTTTTCAAGTTAGTTAATGAGATCAATTATGCGACTACATATAAGTTATATATAGGTTACTTTATAGGTAGAATGGTTTGGTTTTGAAGAAGAAATTAGTTATATGCAATTTGATATGATTAATTTTGGATACTTAGTTTATTGGTACAAATTAAATTTGGTCTTATAATTAGAACTTTAGAAGTGAACTGAGTAATTTAGAAAAAGACTGGGTAAATTAAAAAAAATTTAAGAAAAACCAAGCATTAACGGTCCGAATTTTGCAACAAAAAATGGATATATAAACCTCTTAAATTATTAGCTATCTAGCGAACATATTACAAGTGCATCCGTAAATAACAACAAAACTACAAGAAATAAGTAAATCAAAACAAAGTACTCCCTTTGCTGCTAAATACTAGCACAAGACTTTTTTTGAGATGAATTTGGTCCTAAATATAAGACCTTTTTTCTAATTGTTCTCAATATTTCCCCAAATTAACTATAACAATGCATGTCAATAGTAAACAAGCAAGAGAAGAAGTGTGGTGATAAAGGTAGATAATTAAGGTAAATTGATAATTTCAAGTTATAATAATTAAATTAGCCAGCATTTTTAATCTAATCAAAGTAGGTAAATATGTCTTATATTTATAACCGGAGGAACGGACAAGTTCAACAAAATATACCACACAAAATAAGAAGAAAATTATATATATAATGGTGAAGATAGTCGATTGTGTAAAAATGTATCACTTTTCAGTGACATTCTTGCCAAGATCCTAACTTCGATTCGCCCATTATTCTAGGTCCTAAATCCTAATTGAACCCAAAACAAAACTTCACTTTAAATGGAGAAAGATTGTAGATGCCAGTTTTTGCTCAAATTGATTTTAATCAAAAGCAATAAACCTTTTCCTTGAGTTGGTGGCATGGGAGCATGATACTAATTCAACATGGTGAAAACATTTTACGGCAAACTACAAGATTTTGAGGTTATATATTTGGATGAAGCTCTTGAACCTAACATGCTTAAACTCACTCAGCCGTCTCTAGATCATCGTTTTCACTTCATTCTGCTTTGATTCTCTGAAACGTGGAAGAGAATGAAAAGGATGAATGTGGGAGGAAGTGGGGAGAGATGACAATGACACAATGTCATCTCATCATTTATTATTCAAGTAGCAATTGAGCATTTATCAAAAAGGCAAAATTCTCTCATTTTTAATAGTATCTTGTATCGCAAGTGTCCCCTCAGACTTCCTAATGTGGAAATTTCCATAGAATTTTAACCCTTCAACCCAGTGTTCAAACACCATGAACATTCTATATTAAAAGAAACACTATGAACATTCCAGATCAAAATGTCCTACACTCCATCCATCAACATTTAAAAACAATCAAAACATTTTTGAAGAAAATTATTCCTTGTATATCGCATGTAAAAATTTCTACCAATCATTTCATATCAATCGAAGGGTCCAATTGGCTTAACGGTAAACTCGTGCCGTGGGCTCTGGGGTCGTGAGTTCGAATCAGCCACTTTGCAAAAAAGTAGAGGTTAGGTAGTCTAGTATATCCTCTTCCTAAACACCCACACTAAGTGGGTACTAGAACTGGATTGACACTTTATTTCACATCAATCAGTTTTACATGAACTTCATATTCAAAAGTTATCCCCCACCTAAAATAGCGCATTGTAGGAAGTTCAAAACGGAGAAACTAATTAAACTCATTTAAACTAAAAGATGAGCATGTTCATCATACATAACAAAAGCCTTTCACCAAACAAAAACAAACTTGATACATCATTTGGAGCTTCGAGTCTACAACTTGAAATGTAAACTGTTCTAATTTCAAGTCAGCAAAAGAATAAAGTAAGACTGAAAAAATTAATCAAAGCTATCTCCAAGAGGGATACGGTCATACAGAGTGAACTGTCTGAAACTGATAGCTCTATTCCATCTCCCCACTCCATTTACCAAAATCTGGGGTCAGTCTAAGCAATGTATGACTTTACATGTTATATTATTTACAAGGTAAAATATCAATGGCTGATGACAATTGGAGTATTTACCATTGAGCAGTTAGCTGGCACACAACACCCTCAACAGAAGAACATACTACTCTGAACATTCGCATGCAACCTCGGAAGCTCTGGGATCGGAGCATCTGGTTCAGCGGTCACACTTGAGCTTAACTCTAATGAACCATCAGACTTCAAAAATTGCCTCATCTGAGCAGCAGCCAGGTGGGCATAGCATATGGGTGCCACTGATGGAGAAAAATTAGGAAATGATGAAGGTTTTCAGCAGAAAGAAAAATTGTTGTCAATGCGACTAATGAAAAATGCACCCAAAATGATCTTTAATGCATGATCGTTAAAAAATTGTTAAATGATGACTACAAAATGATATAAATCCTTCAGCATAAGACCGTAGAAACCAATGAGCATTGATGCTTTTTGAAATAGTTGCTCACGTTCCCATAAATTGCATCTACATCTTTTAGATGCATGTATGGGTAAATTACTTTAGAGAGTATGAATAATAATTTTGACTTTTGACGTCCTTAATAGATAATTTTGAGTTACATACAGTGGCTACTATTTCATTGCAATTGTTTTGAGAATTTCAGAATCACTAAAGGGTGAAATTACCGACTGAAGTTGCAGCTGTACTCCTCTGGTACCTGAAATAAATATATTTGTCTCAATAAGAAATATTGTACCCTAAAATTCAAGTTAGGAACATGCCAAGAAGTTGGAGATTAAATGCATACACATAAGATAGCGAATGGATCAAATTTTGTATGCCGTCTGCTGAGAAACCAATCTCATCTACTAAAACATGGTAATGTGCTGGCCTAGGAGTTCCCTATTATTCGAAGAGAAGAGTAGGGCAAAGTAAAATGAGATCAAACATCAGTGACTGAAAATCATTCAGGTTATTGATATGAAATACTACTTAAATCAAAGAAACTCATCACAATGAAACCCATAAAACAAACAAAAGTTGAGAAAAAAAACTAAAACAGCAATCTTACAAGCATCCCTGCATGAGAACACATGAAGAAATCATAATTCCTCGGATGCACAATTGTTGTGTCAACAACTGTACCTGAAAAGGAAATGTGAATTACATGAGTTTTAACACTTGGTTTGAACCGTGCATAAGCAGGACATGAGAAGTTGTATACCAGGAGGGACATTATCTGAACCATTAGCATGAAACAAGTTTGTATGATGATTCTTTTGTGCAACAATTACAGTGACCTTGGGAGCATCAACGTCTCCAAGATGTTGATAGGCCTATTCATTAGAAAAGCATGAGTAAAGGCTATCATTCTGCTGGTAACAATGAGCATTGTCACCATATCCACATGATAGAAACAAAAAATATAACTAACAGCCCGAATACATTGAAAGGTAGATGATACAAAAAAGAGTTGGGTTCCAGTAAAACCTTAATTATTTGGTCCAGCTCAATATTCAAAACCTGACTGAATTGTGATTCACTAACTCCATCCCTTAAAATGAAACACGGATCAGAAAATGAAGAACTAAATAAAAGATACCAACACATAACTAGAATGAGAAAAAACAAAATATGAGCCCACATTTTGAACAAATAAAACATGATAGATAGTGCAACCACTCAACAAAATACTCTACCCATATCATAATAATGGTAAGATAGTAATTTTCAGAAGTGCAAAATTGAAAATAAATAAAATTGAGACAATTTGAATTGCTAGGTGAATTTGGTTGTTATTCAAATAACATTAGGAGGAAGGGGGAGGTAAATTTGAGTAGAACAGAAGCCAAGCAAGTAGAACACAGGTTAGTTCTTCTTTTGTTTTATTTTTTTTAACAGAAAGAGGTTAATTCTGCCAATATAACATGTTACCAAACAATCGATTACACATTGAGCTGTACAAGTTAAATCATGAAACCTGAAGACAATAATTTGAGTTGGCTTTTGTCCATTACTTGAATGATAGAAATCCAGAAGTATTTCCCTGCAAAAGCATTAGCATTCAGGTTATAGCATTAAAAGGAATTTGTTGGCCTCATAAATATGAAACTCACAATTAATGGAAAAATAAATAGAACAAATGCATATTACCAACTTATTACTCCATATCATTGAATGTATGAATATGAAATATATAATAGACATACTAAATAATAACAAATTCACAGATAAAACAATTAGCTTTTAGGACGGTCAGCATGAAGCTGACTTTTTAATGCACTGTGTATACACAGTCCTAACGGAAATTGAACCATTGTTTTATAACACTATTTTACCTTCTCATGGATAAAAACGTTTGGGCAATTTCACACCTATAGGCAAGCAAATTGAATGAACCTTCAAGTATTATATGACTAAAATTCAAATCCTATTAGTTTAAAAGGAAAAAATTTCAAGCAAACTCGTGTGAAAATTTTGGAAATAAAATTATAAAAGGTTATATATTCTAACCATCATAATGGGTATTAAATTTTTGTCCAATGCATTTTATTTTTACAACCTCAGTAATGTGCAAAAAAAAAAATCCTAAACAAATGTTGAAATGTTGAGACCCCAAGACTGGAGAAGTGAACATAATGCACAGATGGTCAATAGCCATGTCAGGTCATCTCATCTTGTCATCCTGGGAAATCTAGGGAAAATAATAACTATCAACAGCAGTCTAATACACATTTTCACCCTGTACCTGATCATACCATCATCTTTCCCATCTTCCATAGGCTTGTATAGAGCATCAATCATCTCCGCCTTAGATGCCTGCGTTCGCACAGATGCTCTATACCTTGAAATTAGGGGCCAACATCTAGATCCAACAACCTGAGAAAGTGACATTACATAAAGCAGTATAATGATACAGTGACAATCCAAACAGGATGTAAACGATGAAAAAAAATTAATAAAGGGACAATTACATCTAAGTCCCAAACCAGAGATTTAATATCAGATAGGTCCATTAACAACTTCTTCACTTGTTAATAAAGACCATTTCAATTGTTAACAGTGTTCATTAACAACTCTTTGGGACATCCATGAAATTAAATGTCTTACTTGAGACTAATGTGCAATTATTCCGAAATCAAAATAAAATGGTCTTCAATTAAAAGACAGTACAACGCATAATGATATTATTCTTCAGATAAAAGTTTGCTCAAATATAACATTACTGCAGCTATTGATGGAATATCTGATTGACCAGGAGATCCATGAGAGACATCCATTCCTAAGATCAGTGTGGGAGTATCATTTACTATGGGAATCTGTCCAGAATTCTCTATGGCCAACAAAGAATTTGTTCCGCCAAGCTACAAAAGTAACAAAATACAAATTATCTGAATTTATCTTAATGTTTGTGAAGAGCAAATATGTTGAAAATAATTTATAAATCACCCGGTTGCAATAGTCTTGCTCAAATTCAAATGTAGTCTCTATTTTTGAAAAACTTGTAAATAGATCCTCATAGCTATAAAAATTTCAGATTGACTCCTTGTCTACCTACCATCAAAGTACCACCACGAATTATGATGGTGTGACTTGTACATGGATCAAGCCAACTCATCCAATTCGATAAACATATGTTGCATCTGAGACTTAACTGAGTTATTTTAATTTTGTTATCTTCTATTAGTTTTTGCCAGCTTACAACAATGAATCATGTGTCTGCATCATACTAAGATAATATAGGGTGATCAAATACTGAAAGAAATTTGAAGTTAGAAGCTATGTTGATATGTTTCATTTAACAATTAAGAATAAGGATCCAATGCAAGTTTCCGAATTATAGGACAGAATTGAATTTTAACAAAACTGGATTGATAGAAAAATAATTGAATAGACAGTTATTAAAATGTCAACATAAAAATTAGTCAATTACCTTGGAATTCATTTTAAGAAGTACATTACTAAGGTATTGTTCATTGATCTTCAAAGGTGAAATGCACTGTGTTACAACACCAACTTCAGTTAAACATTTCTTCTTCCAAGGCCCTGAAATCATATAATGTAGAATTTGATTTTTCAGTATAGACATAAAGAAACAGGAAACTGTCTTCAATGACTTACCATAAATGTCACAATTTTTCCTCTCTGGCAAGACACAAAGAATGAAGTCTGGTTCATCAAGAAGCTTAGCATATAGCAGCTCAAACATCTTTTCAACTCTTGCAACAGGGTTAGATCTTCTAATCTGTGCATCTTCTTCTATTAAAGTATATGGGCGTTCAATTTTCTGTTTACATATATAAGTAGATTTGAGAGGTAGGCAATCATATACAAACTAAGATGGCAGCGCAGTGAAATTATCATGTGCTACAATTGTTAGGTGACATACAATTCCTTTTTTCATTCCACATCTGATAAGCTCCCTTGAAATGTAACTAGTGTCACAACGAGCTGAAAAATTTACCACAGCCCATAGCTCAATGTGAGCTGGTTGAAGTAGTGCCTGAAAAGAAGGAAAGTGATGATTCCCGGCTATCAAGCAAGATAACCGCATTTGTAACATAATTTTAGTTTTGTAAAAAATACTCTCTCAAAAGTACCTTGTTCTTAAAGTTCCACCGTCCATTACAAGGAAGGCACTCATCATTATTCCCAACGATCAACTATGTATCTCAAATAATAACACAGTAATTAGTGTATATAGTGATGACATAATTTGATAGGAAACCAACTCCATATAACTTTTACTACTATTTCCTAGTATTTCTCTCTCAAAAGAAAAAACCATTACATTTATTCATCCCATGGCAAACTTACTTTTGGAGTCTCAAGAACACGACCTTCAACTTGAGTAAATTGCTTCTTGATAGAAATGCCACATGCCGCAAGAACAGGATCATCATCATAGTGATGATTTGCCATAGCCTATAAGTTCTGATGAGGCTTAATATAACATCAAAATGAAGGGAAAAAAATGTCATCAATACAGTTGAACTTACATTTGTTATTGTTTTGATTCTATCTTGCGGCTTTTGCCGTGACTTTTCAACTAAGGAAGCCCTCTGCATTGGAGATAATGCCTTTGTATAACGTTGAAGGGGAATGAGTGAGCAAAGCTAGTCCACACAATGAAAAAGAAAAAATTAGGGGGCAAAAAGTATAGTCAGTTTGAAGGTACAAATAAATCCAAGTGAAGGAAGAAAAGGTACTATCAAGCAAAAATTTGCAAACCTCAATGGGTAGATAGATGGGCCGATTTGGCTTCCCAACATCAAGGCAAGGAAGATAAGCAGAAGTCAATTCTATGCCACAGTATTTAGAAAAATATTCAAGAACAGTAATATTTACTGTCTCCACTCCATTACTGCCCTCATCATTTTTTACCTTCATACTGAAACTGGAGGATATCAATAAGATAAATAAGTTTTACCTTCCAGGTATAAATAAATAGAATGGCTATCTAGAACTCAGAATGAAAGAACTTACAGTTGCTGATTACATGGTTTTTCACTCAAGCTGACAATTTTATATTCTTGACTGCGATGAGAAGCAAGTACCCTTAAATTTTTAAGCATTCGCTTGGCCTATATAATATCAAAAAAAAAGATAGCTTCAAAGAAAGATACAGATCTGGGAGTATGAACATTGTGAACAGTATAAAACTAAGTCACCTTTGCCCAGTCAATAAATCGGGGTTCCCTCACACACTGGTTAGATAGGAGAAAATCAATTACAGGTCCAGGAGTTAAGATCAACGTTGTGGACACATCTAATCATCAAAATATTAAGAACCTTGAGGAAAACTAAATAATTTCATTAATGATAATGAAAATTTATGATATGCATTGTGATATGCAAAAGATTGGTCCTACCCATATTCAGCGACAATCCACCCTTTGTACGATGAAAGCTGGAGTGAAAACCTTGGACTCCTGTTACACCGCCTCCAACATCAGTGAAATTCCTCAAGTCATCACGAAAGAATGATTGCCTAACCAAAAGGCAATTCCTTGACAATAGAAAGGTTAGTTTAATTAGGTTAGAGTTAACAAGCAATCAGAGAATGACATAAAAGACACCATTGAGACAACTACTAAAAAATAACTTTAAAGTAAATTACATGCTAGCTGCTTGCTGCCTCAGAATAGTATTAAGCACTCTCAAAGCATCTTGAGCATTAGTATCTGGCTCAACTCCCTCCAAGGCCAAAGCAAGGGACTGCAGGGGTATTTTGGCAGCAAAACAAATCTTCACATTGAAAGCTTTTGACTGGAAAGAATGCTTTGACCTTTTATTTTCCATGCTAAGGCTTCTATCAGCACCAGGATCACCGTTACTACTGCTACAGCAGAAGACAGCGTAAGCATTAAGACAAAACTATTGCGCAAGCAAGATCCATAAATTATTTATACCATTTTGCTAATGATTCTTCGAGTACTACTGTGAACTCAAGCTTTTCATGTGGGAGGGGACCCACTGTGTATAAAGTTTTCCCTCCATCATAGGCAAACCTTTTACCACCAAGATCAGAAGAGTAGGTTTGGTAAAGCCTATCAATCAGTTTTCTCGCAATACCCTTGCTTTCAACAGCTCTATCATTTTCTGAAGTAATACAAACCTGGAAATTACTCATCTTCATAAGACAATGCCCAAGATGTGAAAATTACAGGATAGCAGAAGGACACATACACTATATTGGAAAAATACAGCATCTGGAGTACCAACAGAAACTTGGAAATGATTGGCAATAACTGGTATATGTTTCCCCATAGTCCCAAACCCACGCCTACGGACAACAGAATACTTAATGGGGCAAGTCTGTTTGGACTCTGCATTGTGTGGCGCATCAGAAATTGGTGGATGCAAAGTTGGCATCTCATCAGCATCAGTGCAAGTGACTTCCTCCATCCTTTTCCCTTTATTCAAAAAAAAACCAATTGAAATTAATGAAGAAAACATGCTAAGTAACAGACTACATGAATGCAAAAATTATTCCCAATGATTGTTCAACTAGGTGTCTGCTTCAAATGCGAATTAATAAAATCTTGTCCTCTCCAAGGAAGTGACTGGTAAAACACCAGATAAAAAAATGTAGTCTCATTCTCAGGATTTTTTGTTGAAAATACACATACCTTGTGAGATTGTTGCTTCAATAATGAAGCCCCTTAGATGAAGTGATCAAACGCTAGGTCCTTTCCAGCTTCATAGATTTCTATTTGTTTCTCAAATCAAGCCATCAGGGAGGCCTTATCCAAAAAAACATTAACATTTGATATTATTGTTTAACAATTTAAAAATAAGAAATTTATCAATATGATCATATCCAAATGCATTTTTTCCACTAGCAGTTATGCTAATTTAAACATAGTGATAGAAAAAATGACATGAAGCACCTCGTATGTCAGCATTTAAAAACAAAATAAGTTTCTCCACTTTCCTTTGAAAACTTCAATCTTACAAGCTGAGCTTAGTTGATTTTTTTCCTCTCTATATTCACTTGTCCATGACTATACTCAAGAGATACAAATTTTTATACAAGAAATTCACAATTTTCTTTTCACTTTTGCAAAAAGGTAACTAAACCACTGAGGATACAGCCAACATGTATACTGATATTATACAGTGGGGAACACACAGAAGTAACAAAAAGATGAGACAAGGAATGTAAGTAACATAGCCAAGAGGAGAAGCTCAACCACTATAAGAACACAAGTGAAGCATCTGAACATTAAGTCATAAGCTACATTTCATAAACATTGTAGCAAATATGAACATATGCTCAAAAACATAACTACCTGTAAACATAATATCTTGACATTTAAAACCTAAGTATACTTAAAATGCACACTGACGAGACACAGACAGCTATTACAACATTAGACAAGAAGGAACCTAGAGGAGGTGCTCAAACAAACAGCCATTCACGCAATCAAAAAGTAAAGAGCATGGCTTCTTTGACTCAATACTCTTAAGCAAGTGTAGTTTGTATATATGTGTGTACATGGCTACACGAGCACATACACATGAATGATTATAACCATCGCAAATAAGACAGGTATGATTGAAAACTAATTATTGGTTGATAAGATAGATTTTCTCTTAATGTACATATATACATAGAGATTTGTGTGAATTATTATCAAAGATAAATTCAATAAAAAAATTCTACATCAGCCCATTAAAGAAGAACTCCATAAATATTTCTACCATAACCTCTAACATAACATACCGTGTGCTAAAATTACAATTTCAAATTTATGAGCAAATTAAGTTCCTAATTTTACATAACATAAACATCTCACATTTATCTTCTAAAAAAAACTTCGTTCAAATAATTAAATCATCAAACTAAGGTAAATTCAGCCTGCATAGCAATCTTACAGAAATGCTTACAGTAAAGTGTAAGAGTAGTTCAACTCTGTCCAAAGTTTAAGCTGACAAACAAAGCAATCACTTAGAGAATAGTACTCCCTCCGGTCCTAAATACAAGACCTAGTTGACTTTTTTGGAAAATCCTAAACAAGCAAAATAGGTCAATTATAAATTGATTCACCTAATTTTTTTCCTTAAACTAGTTTATTTAACCTATAAACTAATGGCTAATCTAAAAATATATCAAATATGTCATAATTTAATAACCTTAACATCTCCAAAAAAAAGTCAACTAGGTCTTATATTTAGTACCGGAGGGAGTAATACACAATCCTTCGTTGGATGTCACTAAATATAAATAAATATTCCAATGTGATACCAAAACCCTCAGCAAAAAGAACATACATTTTCTTACCAAAACACTAAGCATACAAAAAACCCTTGAACGAAATTTGCAATATTTATTTAGAATAAATGGGGCCAATAAGTAAGGTACTTCAGAAAGCCAGAGAAGCTAAAGAAAGAATAATGCAGAAAGAAAAAGAGAAACTTTAGTGAATGAAAGTGTTGAGTTTGAGAAAAAGAATGGTGGGTTTAGGGTTTCACTTACAGGAAGCATATGAAAATGATGATCTTCCCTTTCTCTCTCCTCACTCACTGTAATAGAGAGAGAGAGAGAAAGGCGGAGGCGCAAAGGGCTTCTAACGTAGGTGGGAATAGTATAGGCCGGCCTATGACTTGGACGGCCTTGGACTTGGACCGACCTCTTTATATACAAGTAAGTCCAGGCATTTTTTTGGACTATTTTGTTTAACAGGTCAGTCTCAGATTTGAAAAGAAAGTTTATTAGCCAATCTCGTTGGCTTATTAAGAATTTTAATTTTAATAATATTTATTTAAAATAAAAAATTGTATTACTATGGTAATTTATGTTATTTTTTTACTAATTCTTAATATAAAATTACAATTATGTTGTCCTCTATTTTAGTGTGTTTATTACCTCTCATTTTCTAAACATTTGTTCAAATGATGTCACCTACCATTCACCTTTCTAAACCTCTTATATAATATATTTAATCATTCCCTAATGCTTTTTAATACAGTATATGTCATATGTAATATTCTGACTTCCCAAATATTATTTTATTGATCATTATTTCTTACATAAAATGAGTGATATTGTGGCGTTATGCAACCAAAATATAGGTCCCAGAAATTTAAGATAACTTTTGAAAAATAATAGAGGTTTTTGGTGAATAATGTTTTAGGTTTAAGAAAATTATGATGAGGTGATACGAGGTACGATTTTCTGCTATGCTTGCTGTGACAAATGCTATTGGTTGTGTTTGGTTGGGCTTATTTTGAATAAGCCAGCTTATTTTGGGTGTGTGGCTTTTTTTTATGTTTGATTGAGCTTATTTTTCACCCAGCTTATTTGAAATAAGTTATCTTATTTATAAGCCAAACAAGGTAGCTTATTTCTGAAAATAAGCCAGCTCATTTTTCTACATGACTTAAAAATAAGCAGCTTAAAAATAAGACCCTTTTAAAGTAAAAGTCATCCAAACATATTTATAAGTCTAATAGGAAAATAAGTCACTTTTTTCAAAGTTCATCCAAACATAAAAATAAGTCAACTTGGAGCTTATTTTCTAACTGACTTAAAAAAAAAGCAACCTTAAAAATAAGTCACCTTTCCACAAGGGGAACCAAACACACCCATTATAAAATGTCTTATTTATTTCAAATCAGATATCTTTTGTGAGAAACAAAGAGAGGAGATAGAAATAGTAAGAGGAAGCTCTATAAGGGCAACATTTTAGGAGATCCTAAGGCCACTTTGAAGCCACTTCTACCTTAAAAAATCACCTTCTACCCAGTTCCTCTCTCCTTCTCTTGTGTTGTTATCACTTGATTAAAGAATTGACCATGTATTTGTATGCTAAATTGTGTACATACATAATATTTTTTTTATCTTGAGCATAGAGGAACCCAAATGTGGTGAGCAAATTTCTTGGCAATAATTAAGAGATAATCGTTTTCCTCATGTCATCTATGTGTGTGTATGTGTTAAGATCCATGAGAGGTTTTTGAAACTATTTTGTATATTATTCATGATATTGAAGTGATTATGAAAATTATTTAATTTTGGTATTAGATATGTTGTGGGATTTTTATGATTGAAGTGCTATTGTTGAGGTGATTATGATTTACAAAGTAATAATGTTGCAAGAATATGCATGTCATGGTCTTCACTATGAGATGGTTAGAAAAATGAGCTTGTAATTTAAGTCGAACCTTAGAGGGCCCCTTTGGAAGACTTGGATTGAGAAAGATAATTTTCATGTATCCCGGAGGCCCACAAGTTTTCTTTCTTCATCTCACACTTTTCCTAGACCCCACAAATTTTACTTTCTCATCATTACCTAATTTACCTCTATTTTTCATCTCTACCTTCTTACCCTCATTTCTATTTCCATTTCCATTTCCATTTCCATTTCCATCATTCATTTTCCGTCCAAGCAAACAGGCTCTAAAGGCTAAGGCGCCGCTTGTAGGGTTGACTTTAATTTTGGAAGCTTTCATTGAATATGTTATAGCTAGAGACTCTTATATTAAGCAGCTATGTTCCACTTTTGAACAATGTTTTTGTTATCTCTGCCTCTCTCAATTCTCTGTTTTGGTAATTTATAATTCGTCCTTGAGTGAATCAGGTATGAAGGATCATTCATATGCATCTGCATGGACTCGATATACTTGTTTACGTCCATATGAACATTGTGGTCATTTCTTGGAATATTTTTCTTATATAGAAGAATATACATTTCTTACTCAAAATAAATTGTGATGGCTATTTGCATTAAGTACTTGAGTTGTTTATATTCTAGGAAGCATTTATGATAAGGCAGGATTTTATCTAGAAGTTATAAATATCAGTTTTTTAATTATTTAGTTTTATATGTGTATAATTTTGGTTTGATCCATGTAGTCAATCTCACCTAGTTAGGAACATATATTTTGTTTTTTTGTTACATAAGACCTATTAGAAATTATGATGAAACTCTACGTGTTACACATTGCTATGTTCCACGGTAGTTGGAAGCCTTCATCATGAATTTGAAGGTTTCTCAAGTTACTGCGAAAAATTCAGGCCATTCATTATTTTCAGAAATAATATGAGGCTGCAAAATGTTTGTTCGTAATATCCACCCTCTGAGGTCTGCATGAAAGAATCTCCCTCCATCTCCTTCTCAGATTATTTCAGCCCAGGCACAGTTCCTCAACGCATGTAGTTGATTTTCTGGTTCTAATTGATAGAAGGTGCATGTTGGATCTGTGTTACCCCACTTGCTCGTAATCTTACATGAGCTGCTATCTAGATGAAGCTTCTCTTATGGGATCATGCTTTGTTTTTGCTATTGTACATGCCTCATAATTTGAAGTCACATACACAAATTTCAATTCTAATTCTAAATTTCTTTATTGAATAAATTATTTATTTAATTTCAAATTTCATTAACAGCATATCAGGGTTTGATCCGAAAGATCAAACGAGAACAATGTTACCCTCCAACCAAAACAGTCCAATTCATTAGATGGTTGCTTGCAACTGCTCATTCAATCCTCACAAAAAAAAAGGCAATTATTCACTAATTTTAGAGAATGTATCAATCAAGTGACTCACACTACAACCCAAAATTATATAAACTCAAGTATATAATACTTTTCCTTCGCGCTAGCATACACAAGAAATCAAAATAAAGAATGCAAGCCTTAATGCAAATAAGATGGAAATAAATGCACCACCCACCATACGCTAGAGACTCCTTTATTTATTTACTTATTCTCCAAATATTTTTTTTTATTTTATCAAGGGTCAATTTACATTTTCTTTAAAGGGTTAATAGTCTTTTTGACTTTCACAAAATTTTAATTTTGGTTTCAAACTTTAAATTGGTGGTTTTTGTCTTTGAACTTTTAGTTAATGTTGGTCTTGGTGTTTGAACTTTAAATTGTTAGTTGTAGTCCCTCTACTTTGTGCAATATATATTTTTAAGGATAATTACAATCATGTCACAAGGAAAGTGATTATTCAATATCAAGTCTAAAAAATCATTAAATTACACTCAAGTACCTGGAGACTTAGGAGATATTAAATCATGTGTTTTGAATTGTTGATATAGCCCATTAGTCATCAATAACTAGGTTTTTTTTCAGTTGAAAAAAAATCAATAACTAGGTTTTTGAAAAGTTGTCAATATATATCAACTTATGGAGTTATATGGACAGTTATCAACACTTGTGATTTTATATGACTTAGGTTTCTAGAGATTTCAATATAGTTCAGTGACTTTTTGGGATACATGATTGTGATTGATTGGCTTCTTTTTGGGACATAGTTGTAATTATTATACTCTTTTATTAAAATTTAGGAGTTAGGACCATGATTAACTGAAAGTTGAAGAACCAAATAACTTATTTCAAAGGTGAGGGAGATTATAATCAAAATTGACTAAAATTTTAAGGATCAAAATCAAAATTAATTAAAAATTTAGGTTAAAGACCACAAGTGGTATGGTATGGACCTTTTTGAAAAATAATTAAAAGATAAAGGTGTATGTGGATTGTGGGCTGTTACTTTTTCCCTTCAATTAAGTGCTTTGTAAATAAAAATAGAAATCTGTTTTAAATGCAAAAAGAGTAAAACAACATAAAAACAATTGTCGCCTCATGCTGTCTATTTTCTTTTCTATTTTATGATTTTTTTTCTAATTCTTCTTTGGTTCATAGTCATGTTCTTCACTTTGTCTCTTAAGCTTGTCTATGTCCTCTCTCAATCCTTTGATCTAGCACATTCTCTTGGTTCTTCGAGTTAATTTAAAGAACCACTATTCTATCCAAGTTGATCCTCCACCCTGTGATTTTTAACACAATCATACAAACAGCATTTATTGTTTTTTTTTTCAAAACTTGTTCTTAAAAATAATTTGCAAAATATGGAGAGAGAAAAAGAAGCAAATTGGTTTTCACAGACACAGTCACACAGTCGAAGCAAGGTTTATAGACCTCAATCAAGGACCAAATGGAGGCCCACAAAACTATATGGGCTGCATTATTAATTAGTGTAAAACCCAACTATAGCCCATTCATAACATTCTCGTTGGTTTTCAGCATATATTTGGCATCAATGAAAAAAAATTTAATAAAAGAAGATTTTTTTAAAAAGAGGGAAATTTCTTATAATATCATGATGCATGAAGTAGTTCGGACCCATTAGTTAACTCACACATCAAGTTTTTTTTAACTCAAATGGTAAAATCGTTGCACATAGGTGTATACCTAGAAGAAGGAAGCAAGCTCTCTAAAATGGTCATGAAATGAAGCCCATATCTTTACAAATATGCTGTGACTGCTTATTTAAATCATCTACGTATGGTAAGATATTAAGAGTTTTATATCTAACGGCAATATGAGTATACTATATTCATATATCATTTTTTTATAGAAAAGGACAAGCACTAACCGTTTGAATTTTCAAGTGAGATTGACTCTTAACCTCCTTGCTAATGGATAAATGTCATATTAATGGGCTATGGGCACTGGTTTTTGAATATCTTATTCTTGAGTATAAAAATTCATGATTACAAAGAATGGTTTAGACCACAATCTAATTGCATATTTGACAATAGCTTTTTTATCCTAGGTTCAGGATCAAACTTAGGTTTTAAAAATGAGCAAACTAATACCTTGAGCTTTTCTAAAATAGCTTTTAAGTGTCAATGATTATTTCTAAAATACTCCCTCCGGTCCTAAATATAGGACCTAGATAGAGACTTCATTTTGGTCCTAAATATAAGACCTAGATACATTTTTTGTTACTTTTTTCCTAAATTACCCTTCTTCTTCTTAACAACTCCTTTGATAGGGGAGAAAGAGCTACTACGTAACTAAACTAATTAAGCAGGGGTATTATTGGAAATACATCTAAAATTAAGTCTTCCTTAATCTCCCCAAAAAAAGTTATCTAGGTCCTATATTTAGGACCGGAGGGAGTAGTTTTTTAGTCTTAAAACCCATGTTTGGGTAAAATATCTAGGTTCAATTTGTTGACAAAAAAATTAACATCCAATCTAATAAATGTTTCCTAATACTAGCGTTACCATCAAAATTAAGAGTTGATGGTTGCACACCCTAATTAGCTCCCTCCATTTTCGAAAAAAAAAAAAAAATTAGCTCCCTCCATCAACTAGTACATACCAGTATAAATATATGGCTTGGTTTAAGAGTTCAAACATTATGAATAGAAGATTACATGAAAAATTCCTAAAAATTGATATGGCGATTTTTGGATTAAACCAAAATATACAAGATATAGTAGTTAGTTGGAACCTTGAGCGAAAAAAAAAACTTATCAATTCACATTCGTTGACCGGTGTATATGTGTATTTCTTACTTATATTATTTTTATTATTATTATGAACCACCTCATCCGATCCAATTAACTTTCAGTCTTAAAAAAATTACATTATCATTTTGTCTACATTCGAAAAGGAATGAGACATGAATACCCAAAATCTTAATTGAAGTCAACAAAATTTAGTAATGCAGAAAGAGACATTGATTTGATTGCAGAGCCCTATGACTTCCCCAACATAGATACGATAATACACACACACACGGTTTTTAAAATCATCAATGGTCATATGTTATGGAGGATCACCAATTCTATGCATATTTATTTACATACATAAGATACCAAAGGATTGCTGGCCCGAAAATAGGATACCAGAGGCTTGAAATCATCCGAAAGGGGAACATGTTTGTGTTTGAAGAGACATAAATTAAAAATTAGAACGGGCAATAAATATATAACTAAGGCCTGCCAATTGTGATTAGGTAAAGGAAGAGGCATGCATGTTTGACCACGAACAAACAAGAGCCAATTAATTTTATGTCACCATTTAAGCCATGCGTGCAGGCCAAAATTAGGATAATGGAGATATATATATATAGGATTATGGAATAAAGATATGAAAACGAAACACACACACACACACAATGTGGGATTTGAGGATAATTGAAATGCATCCTCTTTTTTTTATTGAGGTTCACTACATATTTCTTTTTTCAGCAAAAAAAAATGTCAATTTTGATGTTTAATCAACATCCTATTATTTTAATATCATATTATTATAGTTTCCACATATTTCTAACGTTTAGTTTAACGTAACTGACGAAAAGGAGAAAAGTTGCATGGACATAATCACAAGGTGAAACTATAAGAACAAGAAAAAAGAATTTGATGAAAAAATTACTACCTCTGGTACTAATAATTAATTATGAGACCACTTGAACTTTTTTTAAAAGAAATTAATGGTGTAAAATTAGCACTTTAATGTTTATAGTTATCTTTTTTCTATCAAAACTAATTTATTCTACTTAAAAACTAACCTTTAATCTAATTATATGTTTCATATATTAAATTTTATTGATCTATTTTGATTTTTTAACTTTCACAAAAAAGTTCAATGAGTCTTATATTTAGAACCAGATGCAGTATTATTGTTTTGCCTCCATATATGTGACAAAAAACACCCCTGTAATTATCCTAACTTCCGTTTAAATGTCTGCAAATTTAAATATGTTGATCATGAAAACACATATGGCATTTCAAACCTAGCTAGTTGTATTTTGCCTCCATATATGCGACAGCAAATGTCTGCAATATTTGAAAAAAATGTCACCCAATCTTTAGAGTCCGTAATTATCCTAACTTCCGTTCAAAACATATTTTTTAATTTATCACGTCATACTGGTCCCAGCTTAAGCTCTATTACTTATTACACTTAAGTCTAGCTACATAACAAATCCGTCCCTTCAAAAGGTATATAAAAATTTGCAAAATGACGTATATAAAAATTAAACCAATGTTTGCAATTGTTCAAATGGAAAGGATTAAACAAATGCCTTTTACTTCACCAATTACATAGCACAATTAACAATTTTAAGGATAAGGTAGATTATTAAACAAATGAGTTGTAATTGTATTGGATAATGAATTACAAGTTATATGTAGCGAAATTTATTTTTAGATATAATGCAAAATCAAGTTGTAAATTCTACAATATTAGTTGTTGAAAACTGAATTAATTAACATATTTGATAAAATAATCTTTTATAATTTACAACTCATCATGTATAAAGTTTATAGGGATAAATATTGACCAAAAAAAGTGTAGAGATAAATTTTTCATTTATCGGTACCTCGCATGCTGAGAACTCCAAGCTGCAAACATGAAATACTTACAAGTATATATAGTTTACATGAATTTGAGATCAAGTTATGATATATACTTTATTTTATTTAACTTGCAATTTATTGTTTGATATATGATAATTTTAACTTAGCATTTAATTATGGAAGTTCACCCACATGTTACCAACTCAAAGTTTGTCAAACGGCATAAGGTGATGTTAGATATTTTTGTGAGTGTCTCAAATTCAACTCTCAAAGGAAGCATAATTATTGTTAGGAGAAGCAACTAAAAACCCTAAATTGGATTAGTTATTTACTCTGTTGCATGATAATATGATTCAACTAAAGCGCCAACCGCCAAGTGTCAATTAATAATATGAAAAATGAAGAGGAAACATGCCCATTTAAAACGAAAGAATGAAGTTCCATGAATAATATAAATTTCACTAAATTGAAATAAAATAGATTATAAGAACATGACACAAAATTGAAGCAAACTACGAGGACTTATTGATTAATTTTCTAATTCCAAATGCAAATGATGGACAACAAACGTGCAAAATGTCATGCATGAAAATCAATTCACAACATTCAGAAAATTCAAAAATATTACTTATGTTTCTACTTAATTATACTCCTCATCATACGTAAATGCACACTTTGCTTCACATTCTCGTACTAGTATATTCTTAAATCAATAGTTTTGACTTTTGCGGCCTGCGCTCAGTTCGTTTAATTATAACAAATAAAAAGTTGGTATTTTTAAAAACAAATCAAAAAATTCTCTGAGTGCGTGTTATGCCTGCAATTTTATTAATGGCATCTGGATTTCATTTTATATTTCATTTCCATTCTTTGACTTATATTTAATTAGTTCTAATTTTTTATTTGCTTATTTATCTGCGCGCACACACACACACATATTAATCTCCATTTGCTTATATGTATTTCCATTTCAGCCCTTCATTTAACTTGGTTCCAATTAATTCTGATCCGTCCCTCTATTTAACATATTACTCCAAAATAATAGATACCAAAAGTACGCTTCATTTAACTTGGAGTACATTTGTAATATATACTTACATCCAGTTCTTTCTATCTATATAGTGTCATCTTCTCCAATTTCAAATGACATGTCCCGTTTTTTAAAAGTTCAGTTTATTCTAAAATGAGAAAATTTTAAAAATAGGGTATGTCTACACACACACACACAGTTGGATAACTTGACACAAAGTGTACAAGATACTTGATATAGATAATAGATAATTTCCTTTACATTTCTACATGCACTTCATGTCTGCTTTTGTTTCTGATGAACTATATTATATTCTCTGTTAATTTTTTATTAATTACTGTTTTCTACCTTCAATAATTACTGCGTTTGAAGCATACTCAAATATATTTCTCATTCAACACTGTCCAATAAAAGTAATTTGAGAAAATATATATAACTCACCAATCAAAATAAAAATAAATTATTTATATTAATTAAATTAAGAAACTTAAAAAAATAAATGACCAATGTAAATTATGATATAATTAAAAAATGAAATTGCATGCTCCTTTATTTTTCTGTCATTTACTAAATATTAATATTAGGATCAAGAGTAAAAAATACCCATAAACGTCCCCCAAATGTGCGTTTAGCATTATAAACTTTTTTTAGATTCAATTTTTTTAACATTTCTATATGTGTGTGTGTGTGTGTATAATCTAAGCCAAAATTTATATGTCTCCGTTAACCTTTAGTCTTGTGGAACCCACACTAGATGTATGCTAGCTTATGAATTAGAATTAAACGAAAGAAAGAAAAAAATCCTTAGCTTGAACTGTTTTCCAAAGGTGCATCTCGCACTATAAACTTTTTCTAAATTTTGTGCAAAAATACCCATAGACTTATCTAAATGGGGCACAATGCTACTAAAACTTCCATTAACTTTTTGTTTAGTGTGTCCAACACTATTTTATCTTAATCTTAATTTTAAAAAATTAGACCCACCTCTCCCCGTCATACTCCCTCTCCCTTCCTCAAATACTGCTACCTTAACCCCATCGCCTCCCCCGGGTAATGTTGTTGATGATTAGTTAGAATCTATATATTTAAATGGGTCTCTAGTGACAAAATGTTAAAAAATTCTAGAATAAATAGGGTGAATGCCCAAAAATGATACTCCCTCTGTTCCTAAATATAAGATCACTTTGGTTAATTTGGGGAGATTAAGGAAGACAATAAAATTACATGATCTTCCCAAAATCCCCTCAATTACTTAACTTGAAAAGGAGGAGGGGTTTTCAATGAAAAGACAGAGTATAAGGGTAGTTTGGGCAAAATTTGAGATAAAATAGGAAGTGATCTTATATTTAGGAACTTATTCACTTCCCCAAAGTGATCTTATATTTAGGAACGGAGGGAGTACATAATTAATGATTAAGAAACAAAAATAGCATATAACTATTTCAACGTACACAAATGATTCTCAACCATTGGGCATGAGATCAAAAATGATATTTTCACTAATATGACAATAAGATTAAACATGAAAAGTCCAAAAAGCTTTTATAAATTAAATAAACTTTATTTCTCCTTCTTCCTCACCCTCTCATTCCTTCTTCCTTCTCCAGCAGTCCGCCCCGGCTGTCGAGGAGATCGCCGCCACCCCGCCTCCGCTGTGGGGGCTGAGTTGTCAGGGAAGAGGGAGGGGGAAGAGGAGAGAGAAATGTATGGTTGGGTGTGTTTTTGTTATTGTTATTTATTTTATAATGCATTTTGGATTTTTCATGTCTAATCTTATTATCATATTAGTGAAAATATCATTTTTGATCACATGGTAAAAGTTGGGTATCATTTGTGTACCTTGGAATAGTTATATACTATTTTTGTTCCTTAACCAATAGTTATGTATCATTTTTGGGTCTTCGCCCAAATAAATAATGAAAGAAATGAAAGAACATCCATGTGAAGTTAATTTGTAATTTTCACATCTATCAAGACTAAGGGGTAAAAGGTGATAAAGGGTATGAGTATAGTTGGATGAAGGGAGAGAGGTTGTGTGAAGCTTTTTTAAAAAAAAAAAAGGTCAACCCAATTATAGTCTCTACTTGGTGAGGTTAGTGAGGAAGGGAATATACTAGGCAGTCTAACCTCTGCATTTTGTAGAGTGACTGATTCTAAACCACAAATTCATAACCATACGGCAAGTGAGCTTACAGTTGAACTAATTGGCCCTTTGAAGCATAAAAAAAAATAATTTAAAAGTAATAGTGTTGCCTCTAAAAAACTAAAAGATGAATGTTTACATTAATTAATGCCAGCGACTTTTTCACTGAAGTTTATAAGTTTATTTGCACCTAAAAATACTTTATGGTACTAAACACGCATTTGTAAAGGCTCATGGGTATTTTAATAGAATTAACCCTAGTTTGAAAGCAATGGTGTAGGGCTCACAAAACTAAAAGTTAACGACATATCTTTCACCTCATTAAAAAAAAAGTTTACGATTATTTTTTGCCCAAATCAAGTTTATATAGTACCAAACCAACATTTGAGAAAAAACTCAAGAATATATTTGATCCTTAATTCATAGTTTAATTTGCTGCTAAAAGTAAAAGCTAACTATAGCCAACTAACAAGTTTGTTTAGATGTAATTTTATAAATTTTTATGAACGCACACAGATCACTCAATAATGATATAAATCTAGCATGCAGCTACCAACTATTATTATATGTACGTCTAGCGGCTTGCTTGCATGTAATGCACTGAGACCAAGTATAAAACTATATATCTATGATTGTGATTGTTTTACAGTAAAAAAGAAAGCGGCTCAAAAATCAAGAAACAAAAATTAAACTTTAACAATAATAGCAATTTTCTATGAGTTATTAATTAATGAATAATTTAATATTGTCAACTAATATGGCCTATTCAAAAAGTCATTCGAATATAATGGGTTCTTGCGCACGGGTGGCTATAATCAATCCTTTATTGTTATCATTGTATCTTTGATAATCCGGCCTGGCTGGTACCCGCAATATTGTACTAGTTTAATTTCAAATACAAAACATTATAGAAAGATGATACCCTCTTAATTAAATTAAAGATGTTGATTAAATTGATTTGATATAACATGTTTTCTCAAAAACCCTTTTATCATCTCCCTCAATCTCAATCGCATCCCTTATCTTGATATAAGAGGTATCAATCAGGGAAATTTTGGAAATTAATGAAAAAAATTAGAAATAGGGTCTTATATATATATATATATTTAGGAATGAAAGATGTCTTCTATTAAGATTTGAAAGGTGTTATAACCAATGGGTAGTTGATTGAGCTAGTAAGTGGACTACAACTCTTGTAAGGATGAAAATGCGTGTTCAAATCCCGGGAAGTGCTCTCATTGGGAGATCGCCAGAGGGCAACCATGCCCATGTGGGCAACACTCTTACCCCTTGAGTCCGGATCAGATTAAACTAGGCGGTATTGACAAAAAGAGAGAATTGAAAGGTGTTATAAAATAACTAAACACCTAGTGTGATACTTCTTCGATGCTTCATAGGGGGTCATGAATTGATAGGGAGAAGTTACTTAATCAATGTATATGTCAGTTAAATTAGCTTGAAGAACAATAATATGAATAGAAGAGATGAAATGAAAATTGCTTTATACTCCCTTGATTCCTAAATATAAGATCACTTTCCCTAATTTGACTAGATTAAGGAAGTTAGTTAAGTTAGTTATTTACATATATGATATTACCAATTTATCCCAACTATACACAACTATTCTTAGTCTCCCTCTTTTGCTTGCTCTTATAGATAAACATTGTAGAGTTAATTTGGAAAAAAGTTGGAAAAAGTTAGAGAGTTATCTTATAATTAGAAACAATTTGAAATTCCAAAGTGATCTTATATTTAGGAACGAAGGGAGTATTTAGAACTAAAAATCATCGAACACAACTAATTCTTATGTTGAAATGAGAGGTAGAATAAATATGATAATTCAGTGCATGTAAGGTTAGATTCATAACATTCATTGAAAGAAAACGCCAAATTGCTCTGAACAATTCAGAGACAACACACTTCCTATAAACATTTCCGATCCATTCAGAGATTTCAAGGTTGTTATTAGTTAACCATTTTAATAAATCGCCTCTGAATTGATCAAATACTTATAGATAGGGAAAGAGGTCTAAAAAGAGAGATCATCATCTGACTAGCTAGGTGAAAAAAACCCGTGATAAACTTATAAAACTCCGATACTCTTGTGAGGCTTCCCCTCGTGTTTGCATATATTCACTAAAAACAATTGGTCGAATTAATTATTTTTTAAAAAACAAAATTCTTAAGATAAATACTACTTTGAATTGGAAACCAAAACGCCTTAATAATGTGATTAAATTATTGGAAATTTTGAAAAAATGTTATAAATTTGAATGAGAAAATAAAATTGGAGTCTTACATAATAAATAAATCTCATCTCTTTAGTTACTGTAATTCCTGATTTAGGACTAGAAGGGTAAGAAAATTTCTTTATGCATTTGTCATTACTTTCATTATAGATAAGAAAGTGACAAAATTCGTTAAACACACGAACTACTGGCAATCAATACCTAAATTAAATATTTTTAACTAGTATTCTAGCAATTGGTTAATTAATCTAGTTTCAAGGTGAACTTCCATTCCTGACTTAAGCATCTCCTAAAAACACAAATTTAAGGTCCCAAGATATGTAACAGAATGTTACACCATTAGACCACTTATGTGTTGGTGACAATATACTTATGGTCATCAACTATGTTGTAATAAATTCTCACTGATATATATAAGAAAGTCAAGAAATACAAGCAATAAAAGCCAATAGTGTCTCAAGAAATTAAATTTATATCCATGCACGAAAGTATTGTATTCTCACGTCTTCTTTAATCTCTTTCTTCTTTTTGAGAGATATTATTTCATTCGAGCTTTGTTCTATTGTAATGCAATTCATGAGAATTTCTCCCTATTCACATCTATGGTCTTCAAGAAATTTTATTGCTTTGAGTTTGTGGTTACCATATTTTAAGTTAGATTAGTCAACTGGCATTTCAACAAAATATTAATCATCAGATAAAATAAAGCATATTTACCCTTCCTCAAATTTCATCATTGACTATATCATTGCCTTCCATCACATCAACTTTAATTATTGGGTGCTTAATAATATATATATATCATGCATGAGTTGTTATTTGTTAATTAATTAAAAGATGCAGCAGAAACCAGAAAGGCAACTCAAAATGAGGGATATCATGTTGAATGTGTACAAATAATATATTTGAAATTCACGCTTGTAATAAAGTTTCAAGCTTAATGATTGATGGATAGCGTTGGTGATTTGAATATTAACTAACAAAATTTAAATTAATTAAAGACTAATGATTATTTCATTGTGAGATGATATAATGAGTTTGAATAATTTTCAAACCAGTGGAGAGAACAACCAAAAGGATTCTGGCGTGACATCTCTAACGTGTCTTTATATATATATATATATATTCATTGTGTGTGTGTGTGTGGGTGATTATTGTTGTGTCCTTTTTTATCTTCTCGCCACAAACACAATCGTGTGCCACCACCATTTTTAAATTGATGAGGAAGAAAGCAAGTTTTGTCAACTACCGTGCAGAATGAACCTCACGATCATTTTTTTTCCTTTTTAAATTTGGTCACATACTCACATTCAAATCGGAACGAATTATAAATCGTTTTACTCAAAACATTGTTATTTTATTTTCATGACCTCAAACTCTAAACTTTATGCTGAATTAACAATAAATTGTTTAATTTTATACATCTATTTTATGAATCACTAATGTGTGCTTTTGTTTTTGGTTTAGAGTCTGTAGTATCTGATATACTTTGGGTATCGACTATTACTTGAGGTTTGCTTAAGAATGACTGTCAATGATCAAACTCATAACTTAGAAGACGGGGGATCGGAGATGTCGTACAGCTTTTTCTAATATCAGTCCCTTGACAATCACAGTATATTTTAGTTTCAAATAAATTCTTAATTAGTTGGGATTGACAATTAATATGTTATAATCCCACCACAATCTTAAGCATAAGCGTAATTGTATCTACAAGTTGGTACCTCTAGATAATGTAAAGTATTTCCTGCTAATGATTATGACTTACATGGTATATCATTTCCATTAGTTTTGATTTAGTGCTTTACTTTTTGATCATGTTTAATATTGTGAATATTTCACTAGATGTTGTTTAATTTTTCGAGAAATTTTTTTAAGGTTAGTAATGGAGATCAATTGCTTACAAGTGTAGCAAGATAGCGACAATCTGTAGTGTAGGATGCTTTGATTTCATAGTTTTATATTTCTAATTGATGTTAAATTGAGTGCTCCATTAATTAATAGTACAAAAGAGGGGTCCCTGCAACTTGCCCATTCAAGGTATGTGTTTCTTTTTCGGTCAAAAAAAAGTATGTGTTTCTTCTAAAGCGAATGATGCTACTTAATTCCCTTTGCCGTTGTATTTTAAATTGTGTGCAAATAGTGTTGATGGACTGATTTTTTGAGTAAAAAAAGAAGAGAATGAAAATAAAGTAGTGAACATACATACAATATTTTCAGAGTGTAGATACACATACTTTTCTTTATACTTAATCTGCTAACCTATTCTTATAAGTTACAATGTGAAGATGCTCGAGTAAAAATTCCACTCTTGACACACAAGCGAAAATAACAGTTATTACAAAATGATAATTTGATTTATTTTTATTTGCACTCAAAATAAAGGCAAGGAATTAATCTTGTTGTATAGTGTGATGATATATGTTAATGTACTAATGATGGTGATGGGTATTTATAGAAGTATCTATGAAGGGGTGGGGGCAAACCTGGCCTCTTTAGTTAAAAAACATAATAATGTGGTCGTGATAGCTATATCGATTCATGAACCTCATATCTTGATTTATTAATCAAGATAACCTAAGTAACCAATGATTATTTGAAAAAACCTTTTACATGAAAAGTTAAATCTTAGTAATTAATACCTCATTCTCTTTATCAAAAAAAAAAAAATCTTTATCAAAAAAATACCTCATTCTATCCTAAATATATATAGAACATATTTGGTGAGTTGATCTAGGTCCTAGATAAAAATTCTTAATTCTAATTTTTTAGAATTTCTTCCTATATTTTTCCTATTAATGTCTCCTACAAAAATCAAGTAAGAGATGAGGAAGGAATATATAAGAGAAGATACTTGACATATTTTATTGAAACATGTCATAGTAACTAAAATAAATAAATAACTTAATCTAATTAAATTAATTAAATATATATCATGTATGTAAATTAGATAGAGTACTAGATGTAACTATTTTTGGAAAGCAATATAAAATTTAGTACTAAAGTGAAAAAATGACCACGTAATTGTCACGAAAGTGCAAAAATGATCATGAAAAATTTTTGGAGAAAAACTGTCCATCGAATTTCAAAACTGGGGCAAGAATAGTCATCACAGTAAAATTTTTGACCTTTTCACTTATCATCCTCTGTTGTATCATCATAACACAATGCAAATAAATACATAAGTCTACCATATATTTTAGTGAGAGATGAATCAACAGAAGATTATGAGTGAAAAGGTCAAAAATTAATTGTGATGTTCATTTTTGCCCCAGTTCTAAAATTCGATGGATAGTTGTCTAAAAAAATTTACATGGTCATTTTTGCACTTTAACCCTAAAATTTAACTTTAACATGAATCTTTAGGACTTGAATGCAATTCTCACTATATTTTATATTCTCTCTTTTTACAAAAATGTATTGAAGGCTTTATAACTTGGTACATAAAATTTTTAGGAAAGCAATTTGAAGCTTCGTCCACTCATTTAGTTGTGAAAATAAAATTAAGCATTCTTGCAAATAAGCTTTTAAACTAGGATTTGTATATATTAAGCTAAGCCACATTTTGATCACTTTGCTGAGGTCCTAAATATTTGTAAATACTCAACTCACCAAGCTCTTTGAGTGTGTTTTCAATTATATTATAGTTCCATAGGGAAAATATAATGGTATGGTGATCAACATAGAAAATAAAAACTATATTTAATCATTACATTTCTTTTAAACAAATCCAATGCGTAAATATAGTTAACTTTATTATACAACTGTATATTGTGTATATAGATTGCCCAAAAATCACACTCACACACACTCACTCTATTAATAAAGTAAATAAAAATTACTCCCCCAAGCCGAAATATAAGAGTTCAGCTGTTAAAACAATCTTTTTAAGAAAACATGTAAAAGTTAATGAGATGTCTGGAATTAATTTTTTTCTACTGATTCCCTTATTTAATATGATACTATTAAGAGATATAAATATTTAAACATTAATGAATATGAAAGATAGTTAGAGATAAATTAAAGTAGAAAGAAACACATAAATAATGCATGAGAATAATATAGGTGAATTATTATATTTTAGACAAAGACCATTCAAATTTTAGACTTTTATGTTATGGACTGGATGGAGTATATCATGGATATACCGGAGAAAACAAAAGAGCCAGTGGTTGTTTAGTGTCACTTTCTTAGGCTTGGATTGCATAAATTAATCATAGACAAATAAAACTACTATGAAAGAAACTAAGCAGTTGACTTCCAATTGCGATTGACTCACTGTTATATGCATCCAAAGACACAACAGTATACGAGAGTTCCACACGTGGCAGCTTTGTAAGCTATTATCACAAATTCTAGTTATGACAACTTGCTCTTTCAAAACATATTCGAGGCCCATTTCTTAATTTCGCGTCTTTTGTTTTTTATGGTAGTATAACACAATGAAACTGGCACAACTTCTATGGCTTGGCATTATTCTTATTTTTTTCGGTAACAAGAATTATTCTTATTTAACATGCATAATGGCAACCCATTCATCTCTATGGTTTTTTTTTAAAAAAAAAACACAAACACAGACACATACACACTCTCTGTTTTCTAAATGTAGGTGGTGCAATGTAATCTTAACACGATATTATCTTTAAACAGTGATTTTTTTGAACACCATATGTTTTAACTCAATGGTAACACATTTATCGATTATTTTAAAAATCCCCTCATATTTAATTGGTTTATTAAGTGAAATGTTTGATTTTAAGGTTCAAAGGTAGGAATTACTAGTTTTAATTCAGAATAGTTGAGAAATTTCATTATATTCGATAAAAATAATTAGGACTTGACAAATTCGAACTACGTTTTTTTAACTTATATGATTCATTTAAAAGTATGAAATGAATAAACAAGAAAAATTGTTACGTGCATTATATATAATACCTTCTCGAGGTATTGCAATCACAAATTGTAACGTATTCTTTGTAGAAAACAATAGCTCTTTCAGTTTAGTTAACAAGGAGAAGGGAGAAGATAAGAATTTAGTGTTTTAAAAAGAATTTAGGTGGGTTGGAAACCCATTTTCCATCTAATTCAGGGCATATCTATGGACTCTGAATAACATTTCAATTCAAGATATACTTTTTTTAGCATTACCAACAAGATTCTCATGTCATTAATGAAAATGGAATAAAATATTGTAATGAATTTCTCTCACCATTTCTTTTTTATCTTCACTCCATTAAAAATTTGTACTCTCATTGATGTATTTTTTTCTTAATAACTTTTTTTTTTAAAAAAGCCAACTTATTATTATTAAAAGCTTGATGAGGCATTTAGATGTACACGTGCAATTTGCGGGATACACACAAAGGATTTCATAGGCTCCTAGCTATACATAACTAATTTAGTATCTCTACGTGGGGACCTTGTTTTTAAAAATAACATAAATAACATTTCTACACCACAAGAACATTGTATAAATAGCTCTCACCACCCAACTAAGCTTTACACTCCTCACAATATATTCTCTCTTCCTCACTTAGCTTCCCCATCTTACACTTTCCTTTTTATTTCAAATATTTAAGGTACCATCATCACCTTCATCTATCTTAATTATATCTATTTCAATACTCATATTACCATAATTCAAATTCAAAACTTGTTGATGATGATGAACATCATATCCGGATCAGCGTGCAAGGTTGCACAAGCTTCATCATTAGTAGTGAATTTTGAAAGGGGACTAAACATGGACCCTTTCTTCCACCACCACCACCACCACCGGAAGGACAAGGTGGTCATCATCTTGGGCGCCACCGGCTCCGGCAAGTCAAAGCTGGCCATTGACTTAGCCACCCACTTTACCCCAGCAGAAGTCATCAACTCTGACAAAATACAGCTTTATAAAGGCTTGGATATCGCCACCAACAAGGTCACTCAGGACGAGTGTCAAGGTGTGCCTCACCACTTACTAGGCATAGTGGACCCCAACCATGACTTCACCGCCGACGACTTCATCCTCCACGCCTCCTCCGCCATGGACTCCATCATCCACCGCCATTCCCTCCCCATCATAGCCGGTGGCTCCAATTCCTACATTGAAGCCCTAGTAAACCACCACCACCAAACAGGCCGGCCCACCGAATTTTGCTTCCTATGGGTCGATGTCTCACTCCCGGTTCTCCACGCCTTCTTAACCGACCGGGTGGACCGGATGGTGGAGGCCGGTTTAGTAGAGGAGGTGAGAAAAATGTTCAATCCAAAGGCTGATTACACCAAAGGGATAAGAAAAGCTATTGGAGTTCCTGAGTTAGATGAGTTTCTAGAAGCTGAGATGTCACCAAAGGTGGATGAGAAGACAAAGAATAAGCTTCTAGAAGTTGCCATTAATAAGATGAAGGTGAACAATTGCCGGCTCGCGAGCCGCCAGCTGCACAAGATTCATCGGCTTCACGGCTTGTGGAATGTGCATCGGCTAGATGCCACGGAGGCAATCATGTTAAAGAATAACAACAACAACAACAATAGTAATAATAATAATAATAATAATAATAATAATAATAATAATAATAATAATGTTGAATTATTATCATGGAAGGAGGCATGGGAGAATCAAGTGATGAAGAAAAGTAAGAGGATTGTTCATAAGTTCTTGTATGAAGAAGAAAGTCATAGCCATGTGATTCCGGTGATGTCGCGGTCTACTCCGTCGTGTTGTTCGATGGTGGCCACGGTGGCTGCCACTTATTAGTGGTGGTGGTAGGGACAAGAGAATCATTGACTTACCATTGACATGCCTTTGATGGTACGGATGAGATTTGGATGTCTTCTCGAGTTCTTAACGGACTATATGTTATAGGTGGTATAAAATTTACACGATATTTATGTTTCTTTTCACGAAAATAGTTATTATTTATTATTATATATATTTCTAAATATATGGATTGAATTTTTTGCTCTTTTATAGAGTTTGTGGGATTTCTCAATGTAAGGATTGAATTTTTGCTCTTATAAAGAGTTTGTGAGGTCTATATTATTTATGAAGAGTTAATCATTATATTGCTTCCAGTGCACTAACAAACAATGTTTGTTATTATATATTAATACAAAATTTCAGTAAATTTCGTATCGTATATTTATATTTTTTTTCCTAAACCAACCTTACCATTGATTATATACATTTTTATGAAGGGTTAATTAGTTCTCATCAATATATATATAGGGTAGTTTTTATAGCAAATGAATCGTGGGCTTTAAAAAACAAAAACATTTTCCCCACAAATAACTAATATAATTAATCTCCCTTTTCTTTATAAAACTGTTCTGTTTTAATTGAATGAAAATAGTTATTAGTTATATATGTTGCTTCTACATGGAGTACTTTATACTCATCTGGTCCTAAATATAAGATCTATTTACCTAATTTGATTAGATTAAGATCAGAAAGTTAGTTAAGTTAGTATATAAGTAGGACATTCGCACTTCAACTTGCCAACCGCGTTAGTTGGTTTTGCTGTTGTGTTTGGTCCGAAAAATGTGTTCAAAAAATTGTCTACTTTCCCCCATCCTTCATCTGTTCTTGTCTTTTATTATGGAACATTGATAAGGATAATTTGTGGAAAAATTGGTAAGAATTTGAAATAGGTCTTATATTTAGGACTAAATTCATCTTCCCAAATATGTCTTATACTCCAATTAGGAACAGAGGGAGTATTTAGGATCAGAGGGAGTACTAATCATTTTATATTATTCTACCTTTTGTTTTTAAAAAAGTAAGTTGTAGTAATCCAATTCACCTAAATATTTTAAAAAGTAAACAATAAATTTGTATATTTTCTGCAAGACTTTTTTTGTACGATAAATCTGTATTATACTCATACGTAGTTAAGGGTGTCCATAAATATCACACACACATATATTGCCCATCCATATCGTCCAATCAATTTGATTCGATTTAAATTAATTGACACCCACTATAATTTTGAGAAGCTAGTTGGTATTGAAAAGAAAAGAAACATCACATATCGTACCTACTTTTTTAATTTGAGAAAAAGACAAAATAACACAAACATTTGTACAAATATAGTGCTGTGGTCAGGCATATTTTACAAAATATGAATATTTACACTCTCTTCAATCTAAACTATAGAAGTATATCGTTTTGAAAAGGTTAAATCCCCATAAATTTATCAAAAGTTGAAGACCCCCTTAAGTAATTTTAGGTGTAATTTTACCCTAAAAATAAAATATCATAGCAACTTTGCCTCTCCGTTAGATCAGATGATAAATACCGTCTTTTTCACTCCAAGTGACAAATAAGGTTGAATTGTAGGTTCGCCAAAAAGCAACATGCGGACTGGGCAAAGGTGCAAATGCTCCCTGGAAGTTTCCAAAACGTTGCACATCCGCCCCTAAATTATTTTTAGAAGTAATTTTACCATAGAAATAAAAAAATTGGTGCAATTTTGCCATAAAGTTAATTGCCTAAACGGTTACACGTTAGGTGACCTTATTATGCTAATGTGAAATTCATGTCAATTGTTTTTCTATTTCTAAAATGCAAGTCAAATTCATTAACAAAAAAAAGAATTAAAATGTTCATATTCTTCTTCCCCTCCTTCCGCCCAACCTCCCCCCCCCAAATTCCTTAATCCATTCGTCATATAGTTTTTCAAATTTTACTCAAATTTCATATTCGTTGCTTGTCTTGTTGGGCCTCTATACGCCACTGAAAAACTAATCTCTTCTTCTTAAAATATTATTTCTTTACTGGTTGATATCCAACACTTCGCTTTTTTCTGCTTTACAAGTTAATTATAGAATTTGAAGTTGAGGAAGAAGAGAATGGACAATTTAATTTTTTTCTATTAATAAATTTCACT
Source organism: Mimosa pudica (assembly GCA_029929735.1). NCBI lineage: Eukaryota > Viridiplantae > Streptophyta > Magnoliopsida > Fabales > Fabaceae > Mimosa > Mimosa pudica. The sequence goes on along the minus strand of JAKELP010000029.1, from coordinate 7,458,694 downwards.
TGCATTTTATAACTAAAAAACAAAAGACATGGATTCTAGATCAACATAATAATTTCATCTAATGTTAGATAGTTAACTTTGAGGCAAAATTACATCAATAATTTATTTTCAGGTTAATATTGAACTTACAAATATTTCAAGGGCGGATCTGCAACTTTTTGGAAAACTCCAAAGTGTATTTACACCTTTATTCAGTCCATGTGGTTTTTCTTGGTAGGCCCACAATTCAACCTTAGCTGCCACGTGGACTGAAACAGGTGACATTTATCATCTAATTTAACGAAGGGACAACACAGCTACAATATTTTATTTTCGGGGTAAATTTACACGTAAAAACATCAGGGGTCTGCAACTTTCGGTAAACTTCCGGGGAAATTGCACCTTTATCCTTCTGAAAAATAGTATCATGATCTAATATAAGTAACCTAAGGGCCTACTTGGATGAGAGGAAAATGGGAGAGGAAGGAAAATGGGGAGGGAAAAAGGGGCAAGGGAGAACATTTTCCAGTACTTGGTAGGAGCGAAAATGGGAGAGAAAAGAAAATGGGGAAGGAAAATAGTGTGGGCACATGCCCTATTTCCCCCAAGTTTTCCCTCCCAAAATGAAGAGATTATGGGAGAGGGAAATGTTACTCATTATTTCCCAATGACCATGTCCCACCTCAATTACCCATTTTTCTTCCTCCCTATTTTCTTTCATCTATCCAAGCATGATGAGACAGAACATTTTCTCTCTAATTTTCTCTCCTCTCAATTTTCTCTCCTCTCATTTTCTTTCCTCTCCCATTTTCCTCTCATCCAAGCAAACCCTATAAATTAATCAATGATAGTTTTTTTTTTACCTTTTTAACATGCATTAAACAACGATAAAGATAAGAGGGGGTAAGATAGATTTGAACTTTGATGGAGGAAAAGTAAGAAAATCTTATAATTTAATATATATATATATATATATATATATATATATATTTAATGTGTTATTCACTTTTCTTTAGTTGTGGTTGGAAGTGACTTATATTTTAAATCGAAATGAGAGTTGAATTGTTGTTAAATTTACGAGTTGATTCTATAATTTTACCTTTTTACAACTCTACCTGATTAAAATTCATGCGAACTGTAAACTCGCTATAGACTCATGAGTTTACATGTCGAAATTAACATTTTTTAGATTTTACCTTAAAAAATTGTGTTAGCTTAGTTTTCTCTAAAATTCATTGAAATTATTTTTATTTGATCATATTTAGTGGATTCATATATCAATTTTATTGAAATTTATTTATTGAGTTTAATAAAATATAAATGTTGACATATTTAATATCAACTATTTAATTTAAAATATATTCAAGTCAAATTATTATTATTTTTTATAATTTTTACTTAATAATATACTAGAAACATGCACTTATTAATATATATAAACTCTCTTACAAGTTTATAATTCGCATGATTTTACATCATTTTCACGGGTTTACTTTAATTTACAAGTTTGACAATTTGATGAGAAATAATAAAAGAATTTAAAACGAATTATATGGCTAAAATGAAAACCTTCCATATAGAGAATAAGCATTGAAAATGGAAACAAATAGACGGAAAGGCAATCTATACCTTCATCGAAAGCTCAGTCTTCTTCATCCAGCATGATTCCATTTAATAGATATAACACACTTTGCCTTTATACCTCCACCTCCACTCACCTCATCTTAATAAATTAAACATATATCTAGTGGCCTTATAAAATTTATACATATATCTTTTAATTGTTCTCAAGCCAGATATTTTTGTCCACAGCCTTGTTATTATAATTAATTTTTTAATATTAATACTTCTATCTCGCTGAGTCAGAATCGATCATTCGGGTATTGTCAAGACATTATTAGGAGTAACTCTCTTAGAGATTTTTTTTTTATATTTATAAGAAGTCATACTCAAAATCTTGTGTTAAATGGCTCAATTAGGTTGGGTTTATCTCATTTTCTCCCTTTTATCTTATAATCTTTAATCCACATTAGATTTAATGCATGAATGGATATAAATTTGGGATTTTGTATAAATTATTACTATACACATAAATAAATAGATTTAAACTTCAAAATCGTGTGTGTGTGTATTTCATAATTGCAATAAATATTATAAATAAATTTTAGTTTGTTAAAGTTTGTTACAATAATTACTCAAAATATTAAATATGAACCATCTATTTCTTAATTAAAGGGTGAGGATGAGATCCTAGGGAAAAAAAGGAGAAATTGAAAACGGTTTGAATCCCTTTCACTAGGACTAAAAGCTGTTTATATTAAACATACTTTTCTATATTATTAATTAATCAATTACATTTTGCTTATTGAAGAATGAGGGAAATTCGTCCCATAAAAGATAATGTTAATTTATGTCACGTATATAGTTTACAATTGCATGTGTGGTCAAAATCACCTTTAGTGAATGAAGTGGTATTGTCTTAGCTTTGCATATTATTCCTCCATTTGTATACATAAATACAAAAGTGAAAAAAATAAAGATGAAAGGAAAAAGTATTATCTCAAAGGTATATAGAATATAATAATGTGCCCCAAAATTTGCAAGTATATATTAGCAAAGTGAAGTATCTGTTCTTTTACGAAATGTTAATTAACAACTATATGTGATAGGGATTTGATGTATATTTTATGTCGCTCATTTACCTGTATGATCGCTATACAAATGATTATCATCTATTTTTATCCATCTAAGCTAATAGTTCCTTTTGCATGACAGATGAACTGTAAAACATAATTGTTTGTTTTGCACAATGTGTATAGAAAAAAAAAATTATTATTGAAGATCAATCAGATCATAATCTTCGAAAGAAGCTTTTTTGCAATTGCAACCTGAACATAACTATAAATTAATAAATAAATAAACATATAATGTCAGGTTAAAAGATATTCTTAATTATTTTGAAGAGAAGTTTTGTTTTTAATAATGAAAAGGGCGAAGACCCAAAAATGATACATAACTATTGGCCAAGGAACAAAAATAGTACATAACTATTCCAAGGTACAAAAATGATACTCAACTTTTACCATGTGATCAAAAATGATATTTTCATTAATATGACAATAATATTATACATGAAATGTCCAGAATGTCCTTATATTTAAATAAACTTTTACTGGGTAGCGATTAATTTATAAGGGCATTTTAGATTTTTCATATATAATATTATTGTCATGGTAGTGAAAATATCATTTTTGATCACATGGTAAAAGTTGAGTATCATTTTTGTTCCTTGACCAATATTTATGTATCATTTTTGGGCTTTCGCTCTAATGAAAATTTAGATATTATTTCACATTTGTATTTTTAAACTAATTCATGAAGGAAAATGTTCTCCAAAAAAATATAAAAAAAAATGAGTGATGATGAGAAGATTACACAAATACATACCATATAGGATCAGCGTGCTGATTCAGATCAAACCTCCTAAGCCTTCCAAGTCAAACAACTGATGCTCACACAGTAGTCTAAACCTAAATAGCACACCAGATAAATCACCACACATAAACAGCAGCGGCAGCAGCCACCCTCTAATTAACAATCAGATACTACTTGCTGATCACATTTCTAATGCAATGTTACTTATCCCTCATTTTTCTCTATGACTATTAGAATTTTCTTATTTATTAACCCTGCTTACTAGAGGCCGTCCCGGATCAAAAGTGCACAATTAAATAAATTAAATATATGATATGATAATTATATAATTGAGAAGCGTAGGGGGTAAAATTTTCACTTAATTCAAAGATACAAATTAATCACAAAAATCCATCATAGACTGACTTTTTGTATTTTTGAAATTACTGATTTAGAATATGCAATTAGTAGACTCTACCTCAAGTCATTGTGAGCGTGATGAAAAATACTTGTACACCTTTCATAGTTATTTTTTTTTTTTGATACAAAAATTTTAGGAAGGGGTTTGGGTTCAACCCAATCCAAGGGCAGAACACCTTTCATAGTTATTTTTAATTGTAAGAAGTTTAATGAAAGCATAAGTAATAAGACCTTTAATTGAATAGCTAGTGGTATTGCCCAATCAGGGCATCGTTCGAATACCTACCTAAAGCATACTTGCGTGGTATTTTTTTCCCATGTAACTATATAGTTGAATGGAATTTTTAGAGTGATCAATAGTTGATTTCCATCAGTTCATCCCTTTTTTATACTTTGTTGTGTCACTCAAATTCGATTTCAACAATTTTGTCATAAGATCCCCGCCCTAATTGGTAAATAAGTGGGAGTATTGGGAGAGATGCTTGATGAGAAATAAAGGTTCAAGAAGACATAGTTCGTGGGTTTCAACTATAGGGCATGTCATACTTTGTATGAAGATGAATACTAAATTATCAAATCTAAATTCAAACCTAAAAATAAGAAAAAAGCACAATAATAGCACTGTGCCACTTGTCTAAATCTACCAAAATTACACTTTTTTGCCTAAGAATAAACAGTGGTAGAATATGTAATTTGTGAATTTGAAATTGGATATAAAGGGTGGCCACAAGCAAGACTACGTACGATGCATTTGTCCTCTTCTTTGCTGGTCCTTATGGGATTCTTAGTGTTTCTTCAGTGATAAGTGTGTTTTTTAACTACAGAGATTATGGGATCAGGGTGAGCTGGAATAATCTTATACATCATAGATTACTGTTTTGAGCATCTCTATGGAATGTAGCTAATCAATAATGATGTCTAACTCAAGATCATCATTTAAATAGTTGGATCAGACAAATTCTCAACCTCCTAATACGTGATTGAATTGATATTTCTGTTAAGGGTTGATGTGATAATTCTTTAACCATCAAACAGTGTTTAAGAAACGGACCGGTCAAACCGTCCATTCATATTTTCGGCTCAACGGGTATTGTCTGACCATTAGTTCAATCATCGGTTTGAACGATCCGACCGTATTGAACAAAAACATATAACCCTGTCCGGCTCGCCCTCCGGTCCAGCTTTTACAACACTGTTATCAAGGTCACCAAATGGACGTTAATATATATGATCATCATGAATGTTCTTTCTACAAATCATAAAACCATTAGCTTAGAAAGATTTCTATTCTAGATTTGTTTGAATTCATACTATTTTTAGTACATGAATTTCTATTCGATTTTAATTATGTTTCCTCAACTTTAAATCCGTTGTTGTTGTCGCCATTGTTGTCGTCGTCCATGAATTAATTTCAACTCAATTCTAGTTATGAGTTTTAGTTATTCAACTTTAAATTTGGTTGCTTTTTTCCTTGAATTTCTACTCAAGTGTAGTTTTGTCATGAAGAGGGTGGCTTTTTTTTTTATTACATGAAGCGGGTGGCTTTAGTGTATGAACTTTCACTCAATTTTGGTTCAAGCTATTTATAACCATATATTGGTCCCTCATTTTCTAAAGTGTTTTTAGTATAATAACTGAAACAAATATTGAATGAAAGTTCAAGGACAAAACCATCAATTTTTAAATTTAGAGACAAAATAAAAATCAATAAAAAGTTCAAAAATTAAAGTAGTATATATTACCCATTTTATTTCAGTAGTAATTAAATCTGTATGCATTTCAGGTGGCCTTTTATTTCAAATAAACGTAATTTGAAAAAGAAAGAAATCTAGATGATTATGGGTGGAGTTTAATTTGACGAGGAAAAATTACTATCAGCTACACAAACTCAAACTACCAAAAAAGTCCTTACGATAATCAAAATATTCCGAAGTTTCAGTCCATATTTTTGAATTAGTTTTAATATACATTTATCAAAATGTCCTTATATAAGTTAGAAAATTTGAGATCGAATTATATGACAAGTCTCAGGTAAGAAAAAAAATAATAAATTAAGTCCCGTAGAATCATAATGTCACGACATTATAATGTTGAGGAATCTGTATGACGTTATTGCATTTCATCCGTAGTCATTAACACAATTAATTGAGTTGTTAACAACAATTAAATCTATTATTAATAACAACTTGATCGGCATCATTAATAACTATTTTTACAATTTTCTAATTTATTCACACTCAGGTCAGTCAGGTGTCAATCAACTGATGTATCATGTATGGTTCATTTTTCCTCCAATATTTAGTTTCATGAATAGAAATTGGTAAAATTAATTACAGATTTCATATAATAAACTTAATTAAGATAAAATCTTATGAAATTGCAAAACTAACTTGAGGTCGCATGAAATTGTTATCACCAAACTAAAAGTTATTATCTTAAGCCCAAAAGTTGTTACTTATCAAGAATTTGAAATTTATTATTATTGGGCCACAAGTTGTTCTTATTATGTCAAAAGTTGTTATAGCCAGACCATTTGTTATCGTCTAACTAAAAATTATCAGTGACATTGCTGGTTATTAACAACTTTTGACAAGAAAATAACAACTCTTTGACTACACCATGACAACTTTTGGCATGACATTCATAATTTTTTAAAAAGAAATCTGAATTAATTTTGATATTCATGGACTACATTTTAATTAAGTTTCTTGGGAACCATAATTAATTTTTCCTAAAAAAATTAATAGCTTGAAAAGAAAAGGGAAAGATAATAGTAAATTGCATTCTTAATGATAGGGAGGTGGCTTGCTTGTAATTTTTTTATATCACAAAGGTGGCTTGGAATTGGATCCAACGAGAAGTTGGAAGTGATCATGGAGCAAATGGCCACCATTATAACGCTAAGACTGAGTGTAAAGAGTGGTATAAGATTCAATTAATGAAACGTAATTAACTACGTCAAATCAAACGTTTTGAGTCACATTCGTACGGAATGAAAAGGGGAATGAGAATTCTGTGTTACCTGAATATTAAAATGAGGCTTTAATTCAGTCCAAAAAAAGAGACTTGCTTAAATCTTTCCTTAAATTTTAATTTACACACACCCTCATATGTGTGTGTAGTTTAATTGAAAATGATGAATGTCAAATAACCAAAAAAAAGAAAAGAAAGTATGAATGCCAGCTCTAAATATGATGTTTTAAAGTAATATAAAATTCACAAGAGCTATGACTTATAATAAACTATTGATATCTTCATTTTAAATTATGGATATATAATTTCCAACCTTTTCTTGTAATTTTTTGTTTAGTAGTAGAGGCATACGAAAATGTTTGCCCAATTAACATTGCCACTTTTTAATAGTTCAAACTTTTCAGGGTAAAACTAATTCAACAAAAATTTTTCAACACCCAAAACTAATGCACACAAACCTTAGAATAAAATTAAAATGTAATCCAACTTGAATGATTTTGTATTGTTTGTATTTAATAAACCTGGAGAATTTAATCTGAAATCATTTCACCCCTCATCTCATTAGTCATTCTGATTGCTTAAATTAATTTCAAACGTCTTATCTCATGTATATTTTTTAAAATCGTGCATTTAGTGTATACCTTTAATGCACTGTCAAAGTGATTTCGTTTTTCAAAGGATCGAATAACTTTTACTATTTATATAAGGAAAAGATTCACATGGAATTTCTTACATCATTAACCGAAGTTATTTAATCACACACGATCACATATTCACATGCCTATATATTATTGAAATTAGTTTTTTTTCCTTGCATCGTGTGATGCACAAAATTTCAAAATAAAATAAAGAGATAAACTACAGAATTTAAGATTTTTTTAGTAACTATTTTATGATTAAAAAAGTTACTTAGAAAAAGTAAAAGTTGATTTCATATAGATATAAATCTAAATCATTTAATGAAGTTATTGAATAAAACATAAACTGTGAATTATTTTTATAAGTCTTGACTGTGAATTTGTAAGTTATCAAAATAAAAATTTATATTGTAAATCAAATATGTATGTTTGGATTATTACTGACATAGTACCTGAACATATGGAATTAATACATAAATCTTATTTTGGTTGCTCAAAATTCAAAAGAATATCTTCCCGAAAGTAGAGATATATGAATGACTAGTTATTGATAATGAAATATAAATTAAAAACAAAACTTCCCATTATAATCTTGATTATGTAAACACTTGACCAATAATTTAGTCAATTGTGTTTGTGTATGACATCGTTGGATATGTGAATGATATTGTTGCCAGCAATTTTCAAAAAGTATATATATATATATATATATATATATATATATATTAATTTATTTATAAAAATAGTTAGGTTTTTGTTTTTGACCTTTGTAAAAATATAAATATATAAAAATAAATAGTTATGTGAACCTAACTATTTTTATATTTTTATATTTTTTTTTATAAAAATAGTTAGGTTCACATAAAAAAAATAGGATACATGACCATGCTTGATTAGAAAACTTGACAAGTGGGCATAGTATGTGTGTCATTTATTGGTGAAAAAATTGATTATCCTTTAACAAATATGTAATTGGGTTAATATAATCATTGGTGTGTCAATTGTCAAGTTTACCTCCGTTAAAAAAATTGTCAAGTTTGCCCGGTGTTTTGGTCATTGTAAGAAAAAGATATCCAATTTTTTATTATATAAAGGAAGTAATGCTTTGTGAATTGGGTGGAAGAAGCAAGGTTAGCGGAGATTCATACTGTGGGACCTTTTTTCACATGGAGTAGAGAAAATTGTGAAAGTAAGTTGGACAGGATTTTAGCTAATGAGGAGTTCTTTCTTACTTTTCCCCATGCTGGTTCGAAAGTTCTTTTTCAATTCAAATCTGATCATAGACCTCTCTTGTTGTCAATGGGAAATGATAAAACATATAATGTGCATGTTAAGGATCGACCATTCAGGGTTGTGGCTTCATGGTTCTTACATGACGATTTTGGAACTTTTATGCACTCAACATGGAGCCAGGGTGCAAGTTGGAATGAAAATGTTGAGACATTCATAGAGAAAGTGACTATTTGGCGGAAGGAGGTTTATGGGTTTCTGAATCGTAAAAAGAGTAGAATTTTAGCACGTCTTGATGGGCTAAATTCTTCTATACGTGAAAGGGGTGCATCTTCTTCTCTTTGTTCCCTTCAGAAGTCTTTGTGGAAGGAGCTAGAAGAGATTTTGCTTCATGAAGATATCATGTGGGCCCAAAAATCTAGGTGTGATTGGTTCTCTTTTGGTGATAAAAACACTAGGTATTTTCATCTTCGGGCCAATGCTAGGAGAAGATATAATAGAGTTGATGCTATCAAGGATGATAGTGGGGAATGGATATTTGATGAGGAAAAAATCAAACAAGAGGCCGTGAGTTTCTTTAGAGTCCTATTTTCTTTGGAAAATTCTTATAGATACTCTTTATCCACGTCAACGAGGTTTCCAACAATCTGTGAGAATGATATAATTAATTTGGGGCGGCCAGTTCAGTTGGAGGAGATTGAGCAAGTAGTTAGGAGCATGGGGTCTTTGAAAGCTCCAGGCCCAGATGGTTTAAATGTCTTATTTTTCAAGACTCAGTGGTCTCATGTTAAAGACTCAGTGTTGAAGTTTGTATCTCATGTTTTTGACTCGCCTCAAGATATTAGAAAGATTAATCAAACTTATTTAGTTTTGATTCCGAAGGTTCCCCAACCGGAGACATTACGAGATTTTCGTCCTATTAGCTTGTGTAATGTTCTGTATAAGATGATTACAAAGATAATAGCGAACAGGATCAAACCTATGCTTGATAAGGTTATTGCTCCGAATCAAAGTAGTTTTATTCTGGGAAGATTATCATCAGACAATGTCATTGTGGCTCAGGAAGTTGTTCATACGATGAGACTCATGAAAGGAAAGAAAGGCTTCATGGCAGTTAAGATTGATCTTGAGAAGGCTTATGATCGAGTTAAGTGGTCCTTTGTTGAACAATGTCTACGTGAGCTTTCTATTCCCTCCAATATTATTGATATTATCTCATACTGTATAAACACTTCTACTATGCAACTGTTATGGAACGGGGGAAAGTCAGAAGTGTTTTCTCCTTCGCGAGGTCTTAGACAAGGTGACCCTTTATCTCCCTACCTGTTTGTTATTTGTATGGAGAAACTTGCTCACCTTATTGAGGATCAAATGGCCTTGGGGGATTGGAGACCTATCCGATTGAATAAGGATGGCCCCACCATCTCTCATCTTTTCTTTGCAGATGTTTTGATTCTTTTTTCTGAAGCAAATATGAGTCAGGTACTTGTCATGAAACAATGTCTTAAGAATTTTTGTGAAGCTTCTGGCCAGAAAGTTAATGCTCAAAAGACTAGAGTGTTTTTTTCTCATAATGTCAATCATAATATTCGTAGTCAATTGAGTGATAGCTTGGGTTTTACTATGGCGGCTGATTTGGGGAAATATTTGGGAGTCCCTCTTCATCATAAAAAGGTGTCTAAAGCTGATTATCAATTTGTGGTGGATAAAGTGAGAAGTAGACTCTCTTTATGGAAAAGTAATTTATTTTCCTTAGCAGCTAGACACACATTGGTTAAATCAGTAGTTTCTACCATGCCTAACCATGTTATGCAAACTGCGATTATTCCTATTAGTTGTTGTGATGAAATAGACAAAAGAGCAAGGGATTTTATTTGGGGGTCATCTGAAGGGAAGCGAAAAGTCTATCTTGTGGCTTGGGATAAATGTTGCAAACCAAAGTCTAGTGGGGGGCTTGGGTTAAGGCATGCTAATATTCAGAATAAAGCTCTATTCATGAAAGTTGGGTGGGGCTTGATTACTAAAAAAGATGCCTTGTGGACTAAGGTAGTTCGTAGTAAATACCAATGTGGTAATGATTTGATTCCCAATATTAATAAAAATTTAAATGGTTCTAGACTGTGGAGTGGTGTAAAGTCAATTTGGGAACCCTTTGTGAGGGGGGTGGAGGTGAGATCTCATCAAGGCATTCAGAAAGCAAGATGGAGTCATGATCGAAGTGGTGAATTTTCTGTCAGGTCAGCATATTCCCTATTAACTGGTGAACAAAGGGTAGGCTCTAATATTTGGGATAAGGCGTGGAAGTTACAAATTCCCCAACGTTGTAAGCTTCACATTTGGACTATGTTGCATGATAAATTACTTTCGAATGAGAGGTTACAAAGATGGGGAGTTATTCAAAATGGCAGGTGTAGCTTATGTTTACAGGAGGAAGAAACTTCAATTCATGTTTTTCGAGATTGTGAGCTTGTTAAGCCGTTATGGGAAGAGTTGGGGGTTGAGAGGCTAACTCTGGAATTTGAAAGTGATGACTTTAAGTCTTGGGTGAAGCTTAACCTTCAGAGTAATAGTCGATTGCATGGCTTTAATTGGAGTGATATGTTTTCTGTAATGTGTTGGCTGATATGGCGTAGGAGAAATGAAATGATTCATTCTAGTTCGAGACCAAGTGTTCTTGAAGGAGTTGCTGAAGTCAAGGGTATCCTTCACTGCATGCAAAAAGCAAAAACCTTTGCTCGTCTACCTTGCAATCTCAATTCCTTGGGTAATAGGCTCATGAATCCGCTTATGACCTTGGAACCCAATGTTCTAAGAGTTTTTGTTGATGGGGCATTTTCTTTTAGGCAAAGAACAACGGGGTGTGGTGGCGTTCTTAGACGCCCAGATGGAAGTATCCATGAATCATTTTACTGTCGCGTGGATTGCTATGACTCATTTACAACTGAATTATGGGGATGCTTTTGGGGACTTCGCCGTGCATGGGAAGAAGGTTTCCGTAATATTGTTTTATTGAGTGATTCGCAAGAATTGATAAACAGGTTGAAGGCAGAAGGCTCTGAGATGCATGAGGACCAATTCTTGCTATTTCAAGTGAAACAATATTTACAGAGGAGTTGGGAAGTGGATTTGAGATGGACTGAACGAGAGCTTAACGTAGAAGCAGATTTACTAGCAAGGGAAAGTCTTAATGTCGGCTTTGGGCTTCAAATTTTGTCAGCAGAAACATCTGCTCGCTTCTTCAAGGAGAAGGGTGTCACCTAGTTTCTTTATTTATTGTTTGTTTTGTAGTTTTGTTTATTCCCATGGTATCAAAAAAAAAATGGTAAACTTCATAAATGCTCTTAACACATTTTGGAAACTCCTATAAAAAGACAAATGTAATTCAAATTTCAAACTCTTACAATAAATATTTCTAATCATATAACTTTATTTCTACACTCTCTGTTTTTTATTTATTATTGACAAAAGTGTCCATACAAATAACTTAAAAATAATTAAGAAAAATTGTAAAAATATCTTATATTTAGAACAAATCTCTTTTGTAATTCCGTGGCATAGATGAAATGACTCAAATGAGCACTAAAATAGTGTACTTACTAATTAGTGTGGAGTAGTCTGTTCATTATAGATAAAGGGGCCAATCAACTGTTGGGCCTGAAATTTGATCTTCATGGATGGGCCTTCATATCAATATTGAGTTGCAAAATGTAAAAATCGAAATCGGATCCAGCATATTCTTCTAGATAATATAAACATTTAAATAATTTTAAAATCGTATAAAAGTTTCTAACTTTTAATGGCCATAAACTTATATTTCTCACTCTTAATTTTACTGTTGATATTGTGATAAATAACTCCTATTAAGATAATAATATTTCATGTAAAAACAATTGAAATAAAATTGTAAGTTGTAACAACTATTATGCTCAAGCAAATCATATAAATTAGAGATAGCATATATTAGTGAAATGGAAGATATGAAAGAAAGGAGAATATATAGTGAATGTGTACCAACAGGGGTGGAAATAACTCAATCTGGCTATAAGTAGTCTGTGGCCTGGACCGTTAAAGCCTTAGATTGACTTCTTTATTTCTAGTTCAGACCTATATTTTTTTCTTTTAGCTTATTTTTCTTAATAGGACAGATCCAGTTTTGAAAAAGCCTATTGCATGGCCGATCAAGCATTCAATAATTTTTTTTAAATAAAAATTATTATTAGTATAATTAGTTGATATTATTTATTACTAAATCTTAATATAAAATTATAATTATATCTTTTATTCTAGTATTTCTCTTAGGGAAAAGAAACCTCTTTATTCAAACCATGTCACCATCATTTAATTTATTATAAATATAATTGTAATATGTTTAATTAATCAAGTTTTATAACAAGCTAGTCATGCAGGTCCTAGCCAGTAGCCATGAGCCAAACTCAAGCTTAAAAAAGGAAAAACTTACATCAAGTTCCTTTCTCCAAGTTCTCAAGTTCTTTTAATATAGGAGTGACACATATCCTTTTATAACAATAATCCATTCAATCTAATGACCAGTAATTGGAGAAATGGAGAACCTGGATGGAGGAGCTTGACCTAAGTAAGGTCCTTAGAAAATTATCTCTTCATAAATCAGACTCAAGTCTATTTTCAACAAAATACGGTGGCTAAGCAAAATTGCCCCCTTTTGTTTTCCTCACTAGCCGAGGTGGGCGTTTGGAAGGTAACGCCCGACCTGACGTGACGTGGCATCCCTGAAAATGATTGCGTCACCACCGAGTTACTGAGTCGAGAGAGCGAGTCAAACCATCCAATCTTCATTCTCATTGTTGAATAATAATAATAATAATAATAATCTAAGATGAGATGATGAGATGGCTTTCCAATTCTTGTTGATGCTTACGAATGAATGAATATTTGGAGAAATGAATTCTTCCCTACCACCATCATCATCATCCGCCACTTCCTCCTCTTCTTCTTCTACCTCGTGGTTCTCCGGAATCGTACGGGGCCGTACGGATAGATCAGGCAGTGTCAAAATGAGCAATAATAATAATAGTACTAATAATACCAATAATGCCCCCGCCACTGATTCCTCTTCTCCCGTCGTACGCAAGAATCAGTTCCGAGGGCTTCTATTCAAGTACGGGCCCCACCCTATTCAGGTACCTACTTCCTCATTTTCACATTCTGTATCTCCACTTTGTGTAACCTTATATTGTTCTGCTTGTTTGGGATTGTATTTAGCAGCATTGTTTATTTTTGTTGACATGTGTGTGGACTTCAATTACTGGTGATTATTGTTTGGGATAGAGGACATTTGGGGATTTTGGTTAGGCCTTCAGGCAACATTGTCTGAATATAATGTGGAGTTCACTGTCAATTATGACTTTAGTTTGATCATTTTGTGAAAGTAATAATTAGTAAATACTCCCTCCGTTGCTAAATATAAGATCACTTTGGGGAAGTGGATAAGTTCCTAAATATAAGATCACTTTCTATTTTGTCTCAATTTTGGTCCAAATTACCCTTATACTTCTTAGTTCATTCACTTCTCTCTCAAATCCCTATTTGTCTTTTAAATTTAAGTGAGGGGTATTATGGGAAGATCATGTAATCCCAATTCATTGGAAAGTCTTCCTTAATATCTCCAAATTAGCCAAAGTGATCTTATATTTAGGAACGGAGGGAGTATTTGTGAATACCAGAAGCATCATCTTTGGGTTTTGAAGAATCAAATTCAACTCAACTACATTTCGCATCTATACCGTTTGTGATATGAATATATGGTATATGTGTTCATATGCTCTTGGGGTCGTGGGAGGGGCGAAATGAGGCGGATTCTCTCAACAATGAAGAAGACATAGTTGTAGCTTATTTTCATAGCAGTAACAGTTTGCAGCTTATTACAAGCGCTTGGCTCAGCGGTAAGCTTACTTGCCGCGGGGTCTAAGGTTGTGTGTTTGAATCAGCCTCTTTGCATAAAGTAAGGTTAAGGCTTCCTAGTGTATTCTCTTCCCCAATACCCTCACCAAGTGGAGACTAGAACTAGATTGACCTAATGGTTTGTGTTTCACATGTTTTTGTGCTCTTGGCAATCCATATTTGGTTGCTCAATTTTCTAATGAGATTTGTAAATTTTCACCTTTTGAATGGTGGTCAGTTTTATAGATTAGTTAAGCTAAGTTTAAATAGCTGATGCGTGATTTTCTCCTGGGGAAGGGAAATTCATCTTTTTTCCAGTTTGTCTTCCCTGGTGTATCAAATTTTGGTATATAAAATGGCCCGCTGCTTTCTGATGATTCCTTTTGTTAACAGGTTGCATTTAAGACTGGTGACTACAAACAGCAAGTCATTTTTATTGGTGGATTGACCGATGGTTTTCTTGCCACCGCGTATGTTTAATATTTTTTTTTTTTTGATAACTTAATCTTTTATTTTTAAAGCCTCTTCAAATAGGTTTATTTATCTCTCAGAGTTGCTCTGTGTGATGATTATATCTTCTGTACCATATGAATTATAATTTCTTTCAATCAAATCATCCAACATCCAAATTTTATTACCAAATTTTAGTATTTTAGTGGTTAGAAATATGTTAACCAGTGAAGAGTGTTCATGGGACTTCCATTCTTTGTCTTCTACAGATATTTGGAACCTCTAGCAATCGCTCTGGACCGTGAGAAATGGTCTCTAGTTCAATTTCTTATGTCATCATCATATAGTGGATACGGCACCTCCAGCTTGCAACAAGTAAGCAGTTAGTTCCTTAATAGTACTCTACAAACAAACATGTTATGCTCATTTGCCTATTGAGTAATATAAGCCTAAAATTCTGGTCTTTTTAAGTTACTTAAAATTCTTGTTGTGAAATATTTTACCTCAGTACGTTCTGATCAAGGTATTCTCTAGACTCTAAAGTATGTTGCATTTGTCTTTCAGGACTGTGTTCTTTGGCATTTGAAACTATAACCTAGCATTGAAAAGACATTATAAATTATGTATGTTATCGGTATTTGATGTTAAACAACCTTTTTATCCACAAAATCACTTTTTTTCTGTTATGTTTATCGTTCCATAACTTTTGAATGTTTCAAATGGCCTGTTGGTCTTTGATGAATGTGACCTGAGATATTTTACAATACTTTGTTGTTCTCCAATTTGGATCTTTATTATTGCTATCTGCAAATTTTATATCGACATTCTCAGTTTTAATGACCATTTTAAATAGAATTCTATCGTGATTCTCTGGATACTTGAAAGTGTGTTGCCAATATTTCCATCTTATTAATGAGATCGACTTCATGATGCTGGAATTAAGATAGTATCTTTTTGAATTCATGCTGAAGGATGCCAAGGAGCTGGATCAGCTGATAAATTATTTAATTAATAAAGAAGATTCTGAAGGAGTGGTACTGCTTGGGCATAGTACTGGTTGTCAGGTTATTTATAATTGCACTTAAGTCTTGAGCACCGTGCTTTACCTCTTTTTTTGCAAGTGCTATTTGGTGAGCAAGCATAATGAACTTATTTCAAATTTGGACATGTTGTCTAGGACATAGTGCATTATATGCGCACAAATGCTGCATGCTCCCGTGCTGTCCGTGCTGCCATCCTTCAGGTACTTGCTCATTTGTAGTAGATCATATGTAAACACTTGCCCTATCCCTATAATTGGTTGGGGGGATTTCATGGGAAGGAGAACAAGGGATTTTACTTCCTTGAACTTGTGCAAGTGCTTGTTTGATTTAAAAAATATGGAAGGAAGGCCCTTCATCCTATACATTGTAGGGGATTTGGAGTTCAAGGGAACCCAATTGATATATAATTCCTGAGTTATCCCCTCATATTTTCTTAATTCCAAACTTACCCTTATTATCCTTAGAAATCAGCTGTGTGTCTCATATTGCATGTTTCGTCAAGGATGAAGAAGAGTCTGCCTGTGCTAGAAACATATGTTCTTTCTTTTGGTGAAGAAAAAAGAAAGGAAAAGAAAAAATGAAAGTAATCTTCATAGGGCTACAATTGTCAGTTTCAATATATTTTCCTCCCCCCTCCCCCCTAAACTAAATAAGGCATTAGAATCTATCTCCTCCTCTACACCATATGTGTCTTCTTTTGCTAATATTATTTGCTTGGAATTCTCAGTGAGTAATGGGTCTATTATTTGCTTGGAACTATCAGTGAGCATTGGGTCTGTTCTTTTATCTTAGAGCAGTTTCTCGTGATACATTTTACAGTATAAATAAGAATACGAAAGCCATATTTCTATTGAAATCGAATCAATCTCAGTTTCATTCTGTGCTTGGATGGGTGGGATGCCTAAATATGTTAGGCTGTTGTTTTTCCCTTCATTGATTATACAAAATAAGACATATATAAGTATTTGGTGGTTTGGCCAAGGTGTATTAGGGGATATTCTATCTTTGACATGCCGAGAGACTGGTTAGCTTTGTTGCTTTGAGCTATCTTGGCTCTTTCTTTCTTTCTTTCTTTTAGGTTCTCAACATTACAGGATACCATATCCTCCCCCTAGTTGTACTTTTCTTCTCTTATTTGATTAGAGTCCTTATTTTATTGGAGAAAAAAAGAGTTATGATGTCTTGAAATTGCCTCTGTTTCCTCACTTGAATTTTTTTTGGTTATGCCAATAAAAATGACCAGGCTCCAGTTAGCGATAGGGAATATCAAGCTACACTGCCTCAGACAGCTTCCATGATTGACTTAGCTGCTAATTTGATTAAAGAAGGACGAGGTTCTGATTTAATGCCAAGAGAAGCTGATTCTTCTGCCCCAATAACTGCCTATAGGTGAGTTCGCTTTGCTTTAATGTTTTAAGAATAGTACAGATACTGAAATGAGCCTTGATCTGAACTGATTGAATTGTTTATAAATTCCAAAGCAGTATAGTTCAAAATGTGTTTGTCAATTATAAAAGTAGGCCGTTGCTTTTCAGTTAGCAATTCTCTATGTAGCTCTGAACTTCTACGAATTTGGACATCAAGATGTCTACTACGTTACAACGAGCCTTTATTTCATTGAATATCTAATAGTTGAAACAAATTTACTTGTGTGAGACTGTGAGTTGATCCCTGAAAAGGATGCCTTTGGTTTTGAGAACAGGAAAAACAACCTTATGTTGTTGGAGATGGTATATGGGGCACTGGGATACTGGGATTGCATCAAGTCTTTTACCTGCTTAGGTTCTAGTGGGCATGGTTGGTGAAGCTTTGGGGATGGGGTCTTAATTCTGTATGTGGTACATGGTTGGGCCTACCTTTGTTTTTCTGTGCTTTTCACCTTCCTTCATCAGCCTCCCTTTTAATCTTCATAGTTATATCTTATCATTATTTAATATGCCTTTGAAATTTTGACTGTTGTTTAAGATTAAGGCATCTAATGGATGATACAGAAAAAGGTGATTGTCTTCTCATGCTATGTCTTCCTTTGTAATGAACCAATACTTTTTGCAGGTATCACTCCCTTTGTTCATATAATGGTGATGATGATTTATTTAGTTCCGACTTTAGTGAGGATCAATTGAAAATGAAACTTGGGCACATGTCTTGCACACATTGCCAGGTGAGCACATCTGTCCAACTTATTTCCTTTTTTTCTTTGTTTTTTTAAAACTATTTTGATTGGGTGCTTGGTTATTCAAATCCCAAAGTTAGATGAGCTTAAAATAAAATTCATCATTCAGCGAAATAAATGTAAGGATCCGACAATTTTATTTTCAAATTTAGTTGACGGATACAGAAGATTTGTATAGTAGGCTACTATAAACTCACGAGTGGCAAATTTATTTGTTGTCTTGTATGTCACTAAATATAGTTGATGATTCCTTTGTGGCAATAGATAGAGTCCTTAAAACGTATGTCAGCTATTCAGCGTCTAGAAAATAATAGAGAATAGAGAATTACTTGGCGAAGAGGGAATTGATTTTTTTTTAAATGCCATGGTGTTTTTCAGGTAATATTTTCGATGGGTGATGAATATGTGCCGGACTATGTTGATAAGAAAGCACTGGTTGAACGGTAAATTCTCTGATGCTATCCTGTGACACATGTAGTATCTTTGTTCAAGCTCTAAAAATATGTTGGAGGAAAGGACAATACTGAGTTTGTAGTCTACCATCACTTTCTTCTTGTTTAGAAAATCAGTTCCAACGTGTTTCATTGAAAATAATGAAAGACTAATAAGTTTATAATTTAACTCATATTAAATATACATACTGTGAAAAAAATTACATGCACCAAAATTAATTGAGGGTGAAAGGGGAAACTATGATAGAATATGTTAGACACGGCTTATAATTGGGCCACAAATTTCTTCTTCCTCCCTTATAAATAGGACAATAGTGGTATTACAATCAGTATGTTTGCGCGTGGTGGGTGAAGATATAGAGGATTGAGCTGGCATATTGCCTCTAATCCGTAGTGTAAGAGCTAGATAACTAATTTGCATATATTAATAAAATCAACTGAGTTAGTCAATTTTAATAAATTGGTGTTGGTAGTCCTAAAATACCCTCTTTAATAATTTGTATCAGAACTGCCCCTTGATGAAAATCCTTAAATGTGTTGATCAATAGTCAATAAGAAATTAAGAATAGTTTGTGGCAAAAATTATGAAGTTGGTAGACAAGGTGGAGTGGGGACTTACTTTTAGTATCATAGTAAACCACCCATCTATAGCATATTAAGAATAAACAGGGATAGTAGTGTATGATTATTTTTGAAATATTGATGGTGATAGAGGTGCATTTAAAACAAAAACATGCAGATTATGCAGAGCGATGGGAGGCGCCGAAAAAGTAGAGATTGAACATGGGAATCATTCCCTCTCGAACAGAGTTGAAGAAGCTGTCCATGCTATTATTGACTTCATAAAAAGAGGGGGGCCAAAAGGCTGGGATGATCCCTGGAATTAATGTATTTTTATCACATTCAGTCCACATTAACTTTATCACTGATTTTTTTTACCCTTTTTGGGTTGGTGGGTTGTTATTTTTGGCCTTTCAATTTTTTATCTCTCTTCAATTTAGTACATGTTGATAAATATATTTTTTTTAAAACTGTTTGTAACAAGTATGTGTGGGCCGAATTTAATCTCAATAGCAAGATTTTTTTTTCCCTCTGTCATGATTAATACGGCAATGATTGAAGTCTTGTGTTTTGATTCACTCCTCCGGGGAAAAAAATACGAACACACCCGATTGCAAAGAAATGCGTAGAGTTACAAGAGGATTGGTGTCAATTTAGATAAATGTAAAGCTTAATGCCCATTTTGGTAGAACAGGAACCCGGGTGGGAAGTGGAATATTAAATTTGGATGACCATTTTTAGCTACTTCCAAAAAAACCCAAAACTGATATTAAGACTGTGAAAAATTTAATTAAAGAAAAGTAAATGAAGAAATGAATATTTGGATTGGGGACAAATGCACAAACAAGAAAAGATAAGGAAATAAATAAATATTATATTGGGTTTGTTATAAAAATAAGAGGAACCTTACAATTGCTCAAAACATAACCTTTACTTATAGGTCTCGACACATTGAATTCTATTCATATGGTTACAAAAGAGTAAATATGAGAATAATTATAATAAAGAAAGAAAAAAAAACTCTCACTAGCCATTATGCTCATTCATTGGGAGGTTATAAGAAAAAGAATCCCAAAAGTTTGGAGTTATAGACATCCACACATGTAACATTATTCATATCACAGGGTTAAACTTTTAAAACAAGTCAATTACATTTATGGGGAGTTTCAAGGAGGCGGTGACCAACTCTCATAATCATCCTGACTCCAATTTTGTATTGGTCTCATTGGTTCTGGTATAAGATCTAGTCCCAGTAAATTTTGATCTAACATACCCAAGATAGGACCAGGATATCCGGGACATGGACACTCTCAATAGCCTTATCTAAAACAACCAAGAACAACACTAAGGATGACAAAATATGATGATGACAACCAGAACAATGGTGGACAACATGGACAATAGGTTCTCCACACCTTTTGCCTTAAATTTCAAGTTTGTAATCAGCCTTAGCTTGTCGGACAGAGAGGTTCATGGTGGTTCAGACATTGTTTTGGGTATTATGATTTTTCCACGGTTTTATGTCCTATTTTCACATACATATTAAACAAACTTTTAATCTTACTTCCACTTTCACCTCAGTCATAAACACTTTGCTAGAGGGAGTGGTATTTCTTGAAGTTACAAAATATTTTACAGCTTGATCTAACCATACTTTATGAGTGTGATAATAATGTCTACTCTATTTAACTATTTTGCCTCCATTAAAATTGTGTGATGTATTAGCTAAGTTATGACTATAGGTCTTTAAGTAACAATAAAGTTATTTTCTTGGGGAAAAAACAGACGTTCAGAAAATTGAAAATAGCCTCTCATTTAAAAGTACTGTGTTGAACTATTTTCTCTAAGATAATTCATTGGGTGATGTCAGTGGGTGGTCGGCTGCCACAAATTTGGTGGCCAGCTGCTACAAATTTGATGGCCAGCTGTTATTGCCACATGAATCACCATAATTGCATTTTTCCTTGCCGGGCCCATCTGTATTCCAACGTCCTCTTCATTTATGTATACTTTCATACATGATTCACTTGCTTGTCACTATCACTACATATTTATTAATGAGATTAAATTTTTTTTTGGCCGATATTAATGAGATTAAATAGAGTTAGATTTTATGGTAAAAAAAAGAGTTTGTTTAGAAAAAAAAGGGAAAATGACAAAAAAATGACGCTTGAATTTGAGTTGGACAAAATGGGGTCACCAATTCCAACTTAGAAAAATAAGGGATAGTCCTCAATTTGTCCTAAATGAAATTTGTGAATTTGTGCAAAAAAAAAGTAGTGAATGACGATTCCAAAGTAGTGAATAGCGATACTTGAGTAGTTATTGAGAATGATAGTTAATAGCGATACTTGAATAGTTAACTGCGATACATGAGTAGTTATCCATTAACTACTCAAGTATCGCTGTTAACTACTTTATAATCGGCATTCACTACTGTTTTGGTATAAAGTCACAAATTTCATTTAGGACAAATTGAGGAGTATCCTTTATTTGTCAAAGTTGAAATTGGATACCCATTTTGTCCAACTTAAATTTAAGTGTCATTTTTTTGTCATTTTCCAAAAAAAAAGCAACTTTTGCAAACACTTCTAGATGACTGAATTTTCTGCTGGGAACACTATTGGATTAAGGGGGTGACAGCAAGTTTAGTTTTTGTTTTCATCAATTGAAATTGAAAAATGTAATTATAGCGATGTGAACCTTAAGAAAAACCCTTGCATCACCGCTAATTTAGGGCATCAAAATATGTTCAAAATGTTTACACCTTGAATTATATGATTGGATAGTCCTACTCCTAAGACAGAGCAATTTTGACTGGTGAATGTGTGATGTTTAATTTATGAAGACACATTTATTTTGAGACTATTTTGAGACCACCAGAGTTCCCAGCACACTCGCCAAAATGATTATCCCATTTAATCATACTTTTAGAATCCAAAGTTGCCAATATAGCCGTCAAATTACGGGGCGGTGTTAAACAAAAAATGATTCTCCAATTGTGATGAGTTTGAGTGTATATTTTTAAAGATCCGCTGTCCAAAAGGTTCTAAACATGAAGAAAAAATCTCACATTGAGTGAAGGAAAACCAAATCCAACTTTCATTGGTACTTTCTCTGTGTATACTGTATAGTTCTATTTGGGGATAGATTGTTCCTCAATATAAAAAAAAATTTCTAATTTTCCTCAAATTATCCTTGTTGATATAAACAAACAAAATAGTGAGTGTGAGATAAAAATAGATGGTTTAGCTCTTTACTAATATCCTATTATTTTAATTAAATAAACTAACTTCCTTATCTTTAATCCAAATGAATTAAGTAATTATATCTTATATTTAGGAATGAGGGAGTAAATAAGATGACTCTTTCTTAGAAGTTAGAAGGTAGGATGGGATATGAATATGTGTGTGTGTAATGTGTAAAATCTCATTACCATTAAATTATGAACTACTAAGCATGGTAATAGGTGAATTTTCTTTTTGGACTGAATGTTATAGACTTATAGCCAGTTTGGATGGTAGGAATTGGAATGATGGAAATGGAAATGGAAATGGAAACGAGTGTGAGAGGGTAAAGTTGGAAAGTAGAGATAAATTAGATAGTGATGAGAAAGAAAAATTGATAAAGAGGTTTGATTCATAGTCATAACTATGTGGTTGTGAGTTCGAATTCCGCCGATGTAAGGACCTTGTTGGTGGGTGATCTTTAAGTACCTCTATAAGCGCTCTCTGAGCCCGGAGGTCTGTCCCAGCCCTGGTGAGCCCCTGGGACCCAACTCACCTAAACTTTTATTTATAAAAAAAAATTATAATAGAGATGCTGGTGATATAGTTGTAGTGTTAAGTTCCTTTCATTATGGATTGCAAGGTTTGTTTAGCAACGACGTTACACTATCATTTCAGTGAGTTAATGATGATTCTGGTATGATCTTATCATTGAAGTAAGCTCTGGCTACTCATTCTTAAAATTTCTGTAGCCTAATCATATAAAAATGAATATACATGCATTACATAAAAGTTCCACGGCCTTTTTATTATCATAAAAAAATTACTATATCCAACTGATTCAGCTAAATATTCAAATTATCGCAGCACCATTTTATAGAGTTATCTCAAGATTCAAATATCATCTCATCAAATTAGAAGTAATACACAACCTTATCAACTAAATTGTGAGCGTGAGCTTGTTAATACTTATTCGCATTAATGTTTGTAATATAAGAGTCAAAATTTGAATAATTTTAGTTTAAAATGTAAAAGTTCACATTTATATTTTCTCATCATTTAATGTGTTTTTTTATAACATTTAATGTGTTTTTTTATTGGTCAAAAAAATCATTTAATGTGTTTTTTTATTTTACCCTTAATTTTCTTTCATATTTATTAATAATTACATATTTCTTTTTTTTTATAACAATAACTACATATTTCTCTTATATTACTCGTTAGAGGGAGTAATAAATATCATTTCTCAAAATAAATAGGATAGGTAGGGAAAAGTCAGTTTTTACTCATTTTATTTCGAGGTCAAAAACAACATATAAATTTAATGTGAAACATAAATGTATACCATCTAAATTTAAGTATAGAATTAAATAAAATTGGGTATTGTCAAAATAATAATAATAATAATAATAGTAATAATAAAATTGGGAAATTTCAATAAAAAAAATAAAACTCAAAATTACATTTTCTTCTTATAAAATTTTAAACGAAAATTGTAATAAAAAAAATTTAAACGAAAATCAAGGGTTATTATTAGCCGAAAAACCGTTAGATTTCATTTGACCGATAATTTCTGGGGTTTCAAATTTCATTCCTAGGATCATCGTCATCTTCATCTCCCATCACACCAATATTAAAAAAAAAAAACACTTTACCTTTCTAACAAAATCCCAATATTCATGCCTATT
Source organism: Mimosa pudica (assembly GCA_029929735.1). Lineage (NCBI taxonomy): Eukaryota > Viridiplantae > Streptophyta > Magnoliopsida > Fabales > Fabaceae > Mimosa > Mimosa pudica. The sequence continues at coordinate 7,434,527 of JAKELP010000029.1, read as the reverse complement.
ACTTCTGCAACTACTATCTCCTTCTTCTTCCCTCAACTTCTTCTCTGTAAACACTAAACACTAAATACTCCTTATCATCACCAACAACTTCTTCCTCTTCTTTTTGATATCTTCACTTTTTCTTCCATTGTGTCTTTTTCTAAAGATAATCCACATTCTTTTATCTGGGTACTCTTCTTTTCTCTTCTTTTTCAAAAAAATCGGATCTTTTTGCTATTTCACGGCGGAATTCGGAGTTTCCGATGGTGGTTGGTTCGCCGCCGGCGAACAAACGGTCATATTGGTTCAGTCCCATGTGGCAATGGCCTTCAGGTTTGCTTCTAGTGACTCTGGTTTTGATCTGTACGGTCACTGTTTGGAGAATTGATGGCACTGTTGTTAGAGATTACATTCAAGCAAGAGGGTCTCCTCTCAATGATGTTCCTTCATTATCTAATAATAAAAAAAATTCAACTTTGATCTTACCCCATCAACATGTTCCTCTCAAGAATGTTACTTTTGCTCAAGTTCATGCCAAGAATTCAACTTTGGTGTCTGAAATCATTTGTGAGAACCCAATTGAGAAGTTAGTAGTTGAGAAAAGTAATAGGTGGGTTTCTTCTGAATTAGAACCCAATTTTACTTCAAATCTTTTGGCTAGATGGTTAGCTCCTGGAGGAGAATCTTGTGGAGATTCTTACACTGTACAGATTGATGTTCCTGGTTTGGATAATGGGAAAGAGATTGTGGAACTTTCTGCTGGTGAAGTTCATGAGTTTACTTTTCATGCTTTGGATGAATCTGGAAATCCTCGTTGCTTAGGTGGGGATTATTTTGAAACTGATCTTTCTGGGGATAGGTGGAAATCTCGGCCTTTAGTGAGGGATTTCAATAATGGGAGTTACTCTATTTCACTTCAAGTTCATCCTGATTTCCATGGTATGTATAATCTCACCATCATTCTGCTTTATAGACACTTCCAAGGCCTCAAATTTACGCCTTGGAAATTCGTATATGATCGTGCGCTTCGAAAAGTTCCGGTCAGGTTCACTACAAGTAGTGTTGATTTGCCAGAATTGCAGACTTGTAATGCTTCTGATTTTAGTAGGGATGTGTGGTGTGGTAGATGGACTAGGCTTGGGAAAAAGGATGGTTGTGAAATAAGTAAGGATGGTAGATTTCGATGCCTAGCTTCAGAATTTCCTTGTAAGGCTCCATGGTGTGATGGTTCTTTGGGGATTTTGGAGAGTAATGGATGGGTTTATTCTAGTCATTGTTCATTCAAGCTGTTCTCAGCTGATTCTGCTTGGAATTGCTTGAAGAATCGGTGGATCTTCTTCTGGGGTGACTCGAATCATGTTGACACGATACGTAACATTCTCAATTTCATCTTGGATTTGCCAGAAGTACATGCTGTACCCAGAAGATTTGACATGAACTTCTCGAACCCGAAAGACCCGTCTCAAACAGTTAGGATCACAAGCATCTTCAATGGACATTGGAATGTATCTAAGAACTATGAAGGTCTAAATTCTCTGAGAAACAAAGGGTTTCAAGATCTTCTCATGAAATACTTCTCAGAACCCACAGTTCCTGACACCATGATCTTCAACTCTGGCCTCCATGATGGTGTTCATTGGACCAACATCAGATCATTCTCAAGAGGAGCAGATTATGCAGCATCATTCTGGGAACAAGTTATGAACTCAGTGAAGCAAAGAGGGTTGGCTTGGCCAAGAGTGTTCTATAGAAGCACCATTGCTACAGGTGGGTATGCAAGATCACTTGCCTTTAATCCAAGCAAGATGGAGGTGTTCAATGGCATTTTGTTGGAGAAGTTGAAGAAATCTGGATTGCTCTCTGGTGTGATCGATAACTTTGATCTGACATATCCATGGCATTTCGATAATCGATGTAATGATGGCGTTCATTACGGAAGAGCTCCATTGAAGATGAAGTGGCGAGATGGCCAAATTGGGCACCAATATTTTGTGGATCTTATGTTAGCTCATGTTCTGCTAAATGCAATCTGTGTATGATTAGTTCAGGCATGTTCATATAATATATATATATACTGAATTCTTTTGTAATCACTTCATAAGGATGTTTAATTTTTAATACCTGAGTTATCTCATAGCCACGGCATTTTTTATAAAATCTTGTCTTATCAGGTTAGATTTTATACTTTATAGCATGTTTTCTTGTCCATGTACAGAAGCACGAGGTTGCTTCAGCTGTAGATCTATATAGGATTTTAAATTCCACAAAACCTTGTTCCTTGATTTATTAATAGCAGGATAGCAGAACAAAACATTCTTCGAGTTTGAAGAGGAATAAAAAATAGTAGTAGATAAAATGAAGTAATCTTGTTCATATTAAAGAGGACAAGAAAAAGTATAAAATGGGCATGATCTCTTGTTTTTGTATTCTTGGGTTGCCTGCCAGCAAGCTCCTTTTAATATGTACAAGACCAATTGGGTATAAGCCGCAAGCCTGCAATTACAATGTATAATGGACATTTCTTTGAGGGAAGGGATGATTATTTATTAGGCCTTGCAGTTTTGATTCTGTCATAGATCAATCCATAAGTTTAATTTGATGTAAAGGATTAACTCTATTTTAGTCCCCACTTGATAAAGATGTTGAGGAAGCGAATAAATTAGTCAATCTTACACATGTTTTATGCAGAGAAGTTGATTCGAACCTATGGCAAAAGAACTTACCGTTAAACCAAACTTGTCAGTCTAAGTTTTAATTTGGAGTAATTATGTATTTTCATTCAAACTTTGTCTTGATACAACTTAATCTTTTAACCCTATGACAAAAAAGCTTACCATAAACCAAACTTATCATTCTAAATGTTTCTAGTCTCAATTCTAAGATTAGAGAATAAAATTCAAAGAAATTTTAGTAACCCGTTAAGTTTGACTGACATTCACCGTTAGAAGCTGATGTTGCGGGGGAATAAACCAAACTTATCATTCCAATTGTTTCTAGTCTCAATTCTAGGATTACAGAATAAAATTCAAAGAAATTTTAATAACCCGTTAAGTTTGACTGACATTCACCATTAGAAGCTGATGTTGCGGGGGAATAAACCAAACTTATCATTCTAAGTGTTTCTAGTCTCAATTCTAGAATTAGAGAATAAAATTCAAAGAAATTTTAGTAACTCGTGAAATTTGACTGACATTCACCGTTAAAAGCTGATGTTGCGGGGGAATAACATTTTTTGTTTACGTAGCGTGTTCATGTGACAATCATTTTTCTGGTTGTGTGGAAGTTACATTTAACAAAAAAAAACGTTACGACTGACAACCCCCTTCTCTCACCACTTCACCTTCCTCCATTCATCTTCATCTGCCCCACCCCCACCCCCAAATAGGATATAAAAGCAATTATATGTTTATAAACACCCTATTTTGTCTGGGCCCCACAAAATAATTAAAAAATAAAAAAACCAAAAAAATATTGTCATCATAGGATTTTTAAGAATAAAATAAAATAAAGAAAAAATAAAAAAGAGAGAGAGAAAATATCAATTTGAAGTTGATCATGGAGACATTCAATAGACATTTTGAAGGGAAATGCATTGGGAAATTAGGGGGCAACAACAAGGAATATTTTAAAATGTTGTTTAAATGCCTTGGATTGAAAATGTAATTATTCTGAGAAAAAAAAAGGTAATTATAATATTTGAATTTTTTATATTGCTTGATTCCTTTTGATTACCACATATTGGAATCAAAAGTGAAACAAGAAGACTTTTTGAGGACCTTTGATTTGCTCCCATGGTCATAATTATAATAAAGTCATGTCTGAACTAAAATAAGAATGAGAGGGTCGTCCACTTATGTCTTTCTTCAGTCGAAATTGGAATTTAAAGGTATTTCCTAATTTCCTCTATTTGCTCTATGGACATTATCTTCTATAAATTGTTAACATGGAAGAAGAAGATAAAATTGGAAGCCTTCATTTTTGAACTTAAATAGAACCAAAAGGGAATGGATTATTTGAATCCATATTGCTTCCATGCATATGTCAAAGTAAAAGAGGTTAAGTTAGAAACATTTGAATATAATCCTTGTGGTTGATTGAATTAAAATGTAAATATTTTTGCTGATTCTTTGTTACGCCCATAGTCAAAATATATTTGGAAGAATATTGGTGATTCTTGTTGCCTTCAACAAAGAAAAGAAAAGAAAAGGAATATAAGTAAAGAAAATGAGTGTTGACCCACGCATATACGCTAAATAGACATCCAACATTCAAATTCAAATTATAAGAAGGAGGAATTACCAAGGGCCTTGTAGCCCAGTGGTATGATATCTCTCCTTTAAGTGGGAGGTTCCAGGTTCGATCCCGCTTGTAACCTCAAGTCGTTAGTGCTTGACCCTTTGAATCAAAAAAAAAAGAAGGAGGAATTAATGTTATTCTTTATACATGCCGATGGACAAAAGATAAAAAGGGAAGGTCTTAATGTCAAATCATGAAATAAAGGGGGAGGAGAAGTTTTGTTGCGCTGAATGCTTGCTTCTGCTGAGACACAACGGGCAAATCATGAAATAAAGAGGGGAGAGGTTTTTGAAATGAAGAGAATACATGGTCAGCACATTGGGCCTATATAAAGGAGTAGCTTGAGAAGTAGAAGGAGAGAACTTTGGGAGGAGTATTTTTTTTAGGGAGCTCATTGGAGAGAACATTTTTTTTAGAAGAACATTTTTTTTAGAGAGAATAGGTTTTCTAAAGAGTCTATGCTTGTAAGGGTTAGGTTTAAAAGAGGAAATTAGAAAGATATAGAGAAAAGTCATAGAAGCATACACACACTTGAATGCATTGTATGAATTCTCCCTATCTCTTTATTTTACCATGAATATATGTTGATATTTGATTATTGCTTGGTAGATTATTGTGAATAATTTCTTTTTCTTAAATAAATCAAACTCCAATAAAAGTAAAATATTTTTCAAAAATAAATAAATTATTTTCAAAATGGTGTTCATGTTGTGTGGAGGTTTTCACAACCTCCTCAATCATGATTGATTATTCTTCCGTGAGAGATATTAAATCTCCAGAGGAAGTTTAATCCAACGCATTTCAAAAAATATATTTTTTAATAAAATATGTGCTTTTTTGAATAAAAGACAATGTTGTAAAAGCCGGATCGGAAGGCAAACCGGAGAGGACGACGGTTCACGGTTCGTATGGTCGGATCGGTCGGACCGACGGCTGGACCGGTAACGTAATAATTAAAGGAAAATATGACAGTTTTAATCTACCTTACAAATGTACATAATCAAAAGTAGTTTTAATACACAATAAAAATACTACTATATAGGATGGAAATCTACTCTCAAATCAAAATATACTCTACAATTAAGTCTCACCATACATTAAGAATGAAGATTAGGAAGTAATAATTATAGAAAATAAAAAAGAAGATAATCAAAGTTTTCCAAACTACTTGCAAGATAATAATATTGTACTCCAAACGGTATGGTGAAATAGAAAATAAAGAAAAAGGAACTTAATCTAGAGAGAGATTGTGCCTCTAGAGAGAGAGTGTGTCTTCATGATAAACATTTCACCACCATCCCACCATCACCAAATTCCCTCTGATCAACCACCAAACACCCTTGCATGTAATAAATTTCAACAGCAACTTAATCTCCTTGTTCTCCTCTTTCAAACCATAGGTAAGTTCCTCTAGAGAGAGAAAAGCTTAGCATCATCTTCCACCTCTAATTCCTTCAACCAAAGAGTCTTTCCTTCCTCTGCATATAGTCAATTTCTAGAGATAAGGGAGAGAAAATCCTCTCAATCACGAGCTTCATTTTCACCATCTTCATCTTGCACAAGTTCAATATGCCTAGAAGCTTCAGATCCGGTACTGAGCGGTATTGCATGTCTCATTTTCCAGCAAAATCATCAATCTTCTTTTACAACGTTGAGGCAGGAGCTGATCTCATCACCCTCTGGATTGCATGCCTGAAGCCTAACCTGGGGTTTCTTGCAAATCTTAATCCTTTTCTTAAAATATATGATGGTTCAATATACTGGGGGTTCTTGATACTCTTGAAGGTCTCTAAACAGATACAAATGGGAAGCTTCAGATCTACTACCCTCTTCGGCAAGTCTAAAGTTAGGAAAAGACGGATCTCGTCATCAAATGTCTTGCATGTTGTTAAAAGGCTCGAGATTCAGAAGTTTATGATATGGATTACATGTCAAAAGCCTAACTTGGGGTTCCTAGTAAATCTGAATACTTTGCTTAAGTTATATGTAGGTTCAAGAGATCGTGGGGACTTGATGCTCTTGAAGTCCCAATCGTTCGTGGTTGCAGTTCACTATTATCTAAGTTCTACTTATGTGCTTTCTGTAGTTGTTTTAATGGTTTTAGAATTTGAATTCCAAGATAGAATCATGATCAAGTCTTACATTGATGGAATTTTTGAGTTCTCAAAATGTCATTATAGTCTTTACGGGATTTCTAACTCAACGTTAGATTTAAGTCCTTTTCTTTCAAACCCTTTATGGGTAGATGTCCGCATTTCCTCCCTTGAGAAGGAAGTTAGTGACATAATCTTCATCAACTTTATGTTGATGACCTTTCTATATATGACATTAGTGCACGAATTTTCCATATAGTGTACTGCTTGGTCATATTCTCATATTGGAATTCTAGCTTTATGCTTGTGCTTGTGTTTGGGTGTATTATTGAACAATTTTAGTGTCTGTAGGCTAGTTGTTAAGTATAGTAAGTGTGTTTTAATTTCCGCAAGTGTGTTAATGTAACTCTGTTTAATATTTAATATATTTGATCATTTTTCAAAAAAAATAAAGAAAAAGGAAAAAACATTTATCACTCATAAAGCATACAATAGTAGATTGACTAGCTTGGAAAAAAGCGCTATCCAGTCTCCACTTTTCTTGCATTGGGCAAAGTGGAGTAATATTTTTTTATTTTACATTGCTTCTCTCCTTGTACAAGTTCAATAATCAGAGAAAAATGAAGTGTTCAGATCTGTTCGTCTTCTTCAACGATAGGAAAGGAAAAACTGGGAGTAAACTTCAAACTTGCTTCTGTTTTCATTCTTGTTTTTCATCGATCTCAACTCTCAAGTTCAATATTTAAGGAAAAATGTAAGCTTTTTCCTTAAATATTTCAGTTTCTTTCTCCTATCATTCTCTTCCTCCTTCTGGTTTTTCTTTTTGTCATCAGAAAAAGGCATCATGACCGTTTTCTGTCATCTGGAAAAGGCTGGGCCCGTTTTTTTTTCAACGAATTAGGGGCGGCCGGATCGGTGATAGCCGTTCCGGCTTCCGGTTTTTCGCCGGTTTCCGGCTCGTTGGCCGGCTCGAGGAGGTCCAAAGCGGCCGAACTAGGAAAACGGCTTTCGTGCTTAGGCCGAGCTGCTATGGTGGCCGGTCGACGGTCCTACCGACCGTTAGGCTCGGTCCGGGTTTCACATCCTTGAAAGACACAAAGCAAATATAAAACTTTATTTCAAAAATCAAATAATTGTTTGTCCTAAAAAACACAAATCAAGTGACACGCATTTCTAGCCATTCGAACTATGTGGGTTTTGATCCCTTAAGGGTATGTAGGCCCTAGGATTTATCCTAAGTCAAGTCCAATCATATAAATATTTTTTGGGTAAAGGTGCAAAAATATGACTGAACTTTACCCTAAGTTGCATTAGTATGACTCAACTTTTGCGAGGAGCTAATATATCACCAAACTTGGGACCGATGTGCAAAATCATGATTTCCGTCATATATTAGTAAACTCTGTCAATTAGTGGTTAGGTGTCAAAATAAATAATGACATGTGGCAGGTGGGTGAATATGTGGCAGGTAGAGAATTTCAATTCTCCAATTTACACCTCACCAACCAACCCCATCCCCATCATCAATCAATTAAAAACCCTAACCCTCCATTGTCTTCGTAAAAGCAAGAAGTGACCGACGAAGCTGTGAGGCGGGGAAGAAAGGTGATGTTGTGAGGCGGCGAAGCTACTCAAAGATGTCTTTGTCATCGTGGTCGAAGTCTGCACAAGAAAAGAGGAGGATCACGATACTCAGACCAACGAGTAGGGAAGATAGATATGAAGGTGGCCTGAGATATTGTTATCACGGAATTGTGGCGCCCAGGTGGACATCGTGGACTGATGAAAATCCGGGTCGTAGGTTCTACAACTGTCGGTATTACTATGACCAGGTAAGATTTGAAATTTCATCCATGCTCATACTTTCCCTTTAATCATAAGCATGACCAAATTGATGATTTGGTTTGTCTGTAGTGGTTTATGGTAGCACAAATTGATGATTTGTTAATTGGTTTCAATATAACAGAATAGGAAGTGTAAGTTCTTTACATGGCACGACAATAAATTTGAGGCAAGGGCCAACAATGTTATTCTTGAGCTGTTGGATGATATGGATGAACTGTATGATGAATTAATGATGCTGAGAAGAGCTGGAAATCATGGACAAAGGTTTTTGGAAGAGCTGGATGCAATTCATGGTGATCTGAAAATGTTGAAGCGTAGGCACATAGTGAATGTTGCTGAAACAAATATGTGGAAGTCGAAGGTTAAACAATTGAGGACCATGATGCTGTGTTCTTGGGTTATATTCATAGTAATTTGTTTGTGTTGGTGCTGTAATAGAAGTGTCCATTGACTTAGTTCCATGTATGGTTAGAGGGGATGAGGCTAACTTTTGTGGTTACTAATGGTTGTAATTTATGTAGTAGCTCATGATGAAGTTGAACATTGAGCAAACCATGTTGTTAAGTTAAGCTTTTGGGAGTTAGTAATGGTTGTAATTTAAGTAGTAATTTAATGGTTGTAATTTATGTTCCTAGGATGGTTGGTTGTACTGAAGATGATGCACCTAATATGAAATTATGTTTTCCTGAACATATTCATGGTTTCTTACTTGAACAATGATCATGTTGAACAAATTAAAGTGTCAATGAAAAAGATGGAATATGAGGTGTGAGATGAATAATGACCAAAATATATAATGACAATGAACACAATATGTGCATCAAAGACAGATAAACAGCTTCATTCATACATAAACTTCCATGTTCTTCACAATTCATTAACCATAATCCATGACATCCCAAAAAACATTTTCCGTACCATACATTTCTTGTCACAATTCATTAACCATAATCCATGACATCCCAAAGGCATAATAAAACAGTAATACATCAACATTGATGTTTTTCAAAAGACATAAAACTTAATCCTCCTTGCCATGGTAGACTAGCTAGACTAGAATACATTAGCCACGGCCAAAAATATTTACAAACCACATTCAAGTGTTTCACCATGTTTGTCAAAATACTTAAAAGTTAATCATCCTTGCTGCCACTCATTTTTTCATGCTCCGAGTCAATATGCTGCTCTTTCTGGTGCTGCTCCTAGTTGCCACAATTCGAGCATGCTCTTGTAACTGGGCCCGTGTAATGCATGGCCTCCCATTCCACGTTGGTCCTGGAGGTTTGACTGGTAGTGTTCCAACTTCTGGGTCCGAGCCTTTGAACTTAATACTCCTTGATGCTGCTGGTGCTGATGAGCTTGAAGACTTAGCTGCTGCAATCCGCTGCTTCTTCTCATTAGGAATGGGGTACTTGACTTGAGGGTCTGATTGCTGCATGTAATGGTTTGTCATGCCCTCTTGTACAACTACTTGATCTGCTTGACCAGGCTGCTTACAAAAGGAAAAAAAAATTCAGTTTACCTGGTAAAACATTTAGCATGGCCAGCAACTATGTGTAAAACATTTCATTCAAAGGTAATTCATGGTGAGCTTACATTGTATATTTGTTCTCCAGATGCCATTGTTAGTACTCCAAAGCCCTCTATGTGATGTTTGGTCTTAGATCTGACTGCCCTTGTTTTCCACTGGTTGTACACGTTATCATCATCAGCAAAATGGACACGACGCTGAGAGTTAGGCTGTGAACTAAGTGGAGGGGTAGGCTGTGCACTAAGTGGAGGGGTGGGTTGGGAAGCAAGTGGAGGGGTAGGCTGTGCACTAAGTGGAGGGGTGTGTTGGGAAGCAAGTGGAGGGGTAGGCTGTGCACTAGCCTTCTGTTCACTACTTGCCCATTTATCCATCAACTTCTCGCGGATTCCATCAAACATCCTAACAACTGGCAGGTATCTAAACTTATCTATCCACTGGTTCAAGCTCTCCACCATGTTGTTGTCCACAGTCTGTGAGAGACATCTATTGGAGAAGTATGCCCTGACCCATGCCTTAACAGGGTATGATACAAGCGCTTTAGATGCTTCTTCGTTCTCTTCCTTCATCAGATTCAAGTTATCATTGAATTGCTCCTCGAATGTGCTCCATGCACATGCCCAAAACAGCTCCTTCAACTTTATGCCTGTATACTTCTTCCCCCAATTTGCATATATGTGCCTAGCACAGAACCTATGTTCAGCTTCAGGGAGAACTACTCTCACAGCTTGCAATAAACCCTGCACACACATAAGTTAAGTTTTAGTCACAAAGTGTATGAAAGATTAAAGCCAGGAACAACTGTACGAATGCCTCACCTTTTGCATGTCTGAAATCATGGTTATAGTGGATCCATCCCCCAGCTCTAAAGAGGTCTTGAGGCATTCCAGGAACCATCTCCAATGATAGCCTTTTTCAATGTCAACCAGAGCAAAAGCTATCGGGTATAGTTGGTCATCCGCATCCATGCTTAGCGCGGTCAGCAGCACCCCTCTCGCCTTGCCCTTCAAGTGTGTACCATCACAGCCAATAAGTGGCCTAATCCCTGCCTTCCACCCAACCTATACGTGATATATCACCAGGAAAATACATTAGCCTATATCAGATTAGCCATTGCAGAATTATAATCAAGCATTATCACTCAACATGTATGCATACAAACACAAAAAAAGAGCTTTCTAAATCAGAGTACCAATCATAGCTTACCTTAGCGGCATTGAAGCACATATACATTCGCTTGAACACCCTTTTCCCATTGTTTAGTTCTTCACGACTTAACTGAACCCAAGCATCTGTGCCAGGATCTGATTGCCTTACTTCATTGCAATAAGCTTAGAGTTTCGCAAACTCATCAATGTAACTGCCTTCAATCTCTTCCAGTATAGCCCTCTTAGCCCTCTTGCACTTGTCTTTGCTCACCTGCACTTTCCATTGCTGCAACACCTCCTCTTTCATCTCCCTACATTTGAATTTCGGGTTCTCTTGCACTTTTTGTTTAAACAACCCAATAAGCCACTTCGCCTTAGCTCTTTTATTGTCAAAAGTCCTTGCACAACTATGTTCCCTGAAAAGACTATTCACCTTCCAAACTCCAGAATTAGTGTCTTTTGTTGCATACAATCTAAAGTAGCAACCCTCCACACAATTAATTATGACTCTTGTAGTACCAGTCAATTCAATTCCTAGATTCACGGAATTAAGTAAAGCATATGTATCAACTTGTTGCATCAACTTGTCCTTGTCAGAGAATTCCATCCCAACTTCAAAGAAGGACATATTTTCAGTCCCACCCCTTCTCTCCACAGGAACTTCTGGAAATTCCTCGTGTTCACTACCATCTTCTTCACTCTCATTAGTATCTGAATCATCAATGTCCTCACTTCCACTGCCTTCATCATCACATTCCAATCCACAGTTAATGTCTTCAATGCCACTATTAATGTTCCCTTCTACATTCCCTTCTACATTCCCTTCCTCATTCCCTTCTACATTCCCTTCCTCATTCCCTTCTACACCTCTGCCTCCCTCTCCTTCAGCTTCACTATCGGACAGCTCTGGACCATTATCAAATAATTCAATGTTCCCTTCTACACAACCAATAAAATCATCTTCATTTGATCCCCCTGACACATTTTCTACTCTGGCCCTACTATTACCCTCATTTTTAGTTGTACATTGTCCCAACCCAACCTCAGCCTTATCTCTCTCTTTCGAAATACCAACAGACCTTCCAGAGACCACATTATTCAGAGTCACACTCACCTCATTTACTCTTCCATCCTCAAAGTTGTTGTTGTTCATGTTGTGGTCCCCAACTTCTTTGTTTGAATCCATAGTCACTGCCAACAAGCAAATACAAAAACATTTAAAGAACATTTCGGGAAATACACTGTATACACAAAAAAACCTTACTTTCCTTCAATCGAAGCTCACCTGTTTCGAATCTTCAGCCTTTTGTCTTTAAGCCTCCAAGAGAATCTCTGCAAGCACGTGCTCTGTGGTCCACCAATGTCTTCGAGAATCACTCCAACAGTCTACTTTGACACGCACAACCCCCTTCCACCGTCGATTTCGTCGAAATCACAAGGATGAGATCAAGTCAAAACCCTAACCCTAGCCCCCTTTTTTCGCCATTCCGTCGCTCCTTCAACAATGTGTGTGTGTTTATTTCGTCTTTGGTCAGCCTTTAAATGTAATGTATTGTCTTTTTTTTTGGCTACTTTAAATATATTTGCCACATGGTCATTTTATACATGTTTGCCACATCATACCAATAACTAGTCCAGTCAACATGCCATATGGTATCTTTTGCACAATAAGCATTGACTAACAGTTAACACCGTTATATATGACGGAAATCATGATTTTGCACATCGGTCCCAAGTTTGGTGATATATTAGCTCCTCGCAAAAGTTGGGTCATACTAATGCAACTTAGGGTAAAGTTCAGTCATATTTTTGCACCTTTACCCATATTTTTTTTCCTTTTCATTTTTATTTTTATTTTTGTCTATATTGATATTATTTGGTGATTTAAATAAAATAACATTAAGGTCATATTTATTTTTATATAATTAACTTAGAGTAACCGTTTTCTTAAACGGATGCTGTGGGGTTAAGCACCTTCCCCACACGCAATCAACTCCTGAACTCTATTTGTTTTCTTTTTAAAGAGTATTATTATTTTGAAAGGTTTTCCAAAATATCCTTATTAAAAATTTTGAAATGAATTTTTTCGGGCGCTACAATGTTCAATTTTCTTTTTAATCAATAGATTAAGTAATTTTAAGAAATTTCTTGGAAACATTGGCCTATTGGCCGATATATTATTTTGGTAGACACTGGAAGGTTATAATAAAGGGAAAACGACAAATAAAATCTTCCCAATTGGTAAAAGGACAATTGAGGTTGCTAAATTGTAAAAATGACAAGTTGGGTCATAGGCACCTATTGTCCCAATTGTGTGTTTTATGAGGGTGGGGTAAGTGTGTGTTTTTGAGAGAGTGGGGTAAGTGTGTGTTTTTAAGAGAGTATTTGAGTCATTTGCCCAAATTTGTTAATGCGTATTATGTGTCTATGACCCAACTTGTCCTTTTTACAATTTAGCAATTTAGCAACCTCAATTGTCCTTTTACCAATTGGGAAGACTTTATTTGTCTTTTATAAGTAGTAAAAAAACATCAATTCGTGTGATTTCATAAAAACTACTAATATTTTGCCAAAGATATTAGTTTCATTACATAACAATCTTTCATAATTATTGCCATCGAAATAAAGGATGCCAAAGGGGAAAAAAGTAATAAATATGATTTTTCAGTAAATTCATTTGTTTAGAATACTTTTAATAGATTAAAAATATTTCAAAAGCATTTGTTTCTAGAATTTTTATATTATATCCAACAATTAAGGCAATTGGGTAGATTATGTAAATAATTTAAATTTAGAAAAAAAATATTACAATTTTTTTAATATTAAAACTTTTGCAATATTTTTAAACATATTTAGGTTAGAGTGTGTGTATATAAAATTTTTATCTCAACCAGTTTAAGCAAATTTTCACCAGGTGCATAGTGTTATGAGCTCATTGCTCTACAAATTTTCACCAGTTTGTAGAGGCGCTTCCACGAATCAATGCTTTAACAGATGCACAGTGTTTGACCGAAATAGAGTCCACGGCAAATGCTTTAACTGGACGAACTATGATAGCGGTTATTTTATTAAACGCCACCACAGGAAATACTATGTTAGCGGGTATTTAGATAAACGCCGCCAAATAATGAAACTATATGTTGTCGGTTTTTTAAATAAACGCCAACATATGTTAAATAAATGGAATATCTTCCCCGGGTATTTTTGTTATGGCCGCCAAACTGCGCGCCTCGTAAGCCTGAAAAAGTACTTGACAATGATATGTTAATGTAAATATTTTCAAATATATTTTAAAGGGGTTAAGGTTTTTCCAAAAATTATTAGCTAAAGAGCCCAACATTGAAAAGTTCTTTATCTTAAATGCTTAGAAACATCATTTCGTAGCTTCAATACCTAAAGCTTAGAGTTTGAATGCTATAAAATAATGGTTTTTGTTGTTTAAATAATAAGGTATTTTTAAGATTAAAAAAACACTTTCTAGTTCTCAAAGCTCCTCTGTTAAGATTTTCTGAATTTTTAAAAGACTCTTAACCCCAAGAATTAAATCTCCTTGACTTGTTTACAAATCTACTCACTAGCACCTTGTAAATAAACTAATACTAAGATAAAAAGTAAATTAGTTAATCATATAACAATTATTTTTGAAACCGATTAGACAAAACAAAAAAAAAACCAATTATACATATCATCTAATTGATAATTGATGCAATATAATAGCTTACTATTAAATAGCTATCATAGTTATGATTTTCATAATTTTCTATAAAAATATAAATTCAACAAACCATGACAGATAGAAAAAAGGTATTTGCAATAACAATATTATCCTATCAAAGTCAATAAGAGGATTCAAGAGAAATAAAAGATATTCATCTATGTTAGAAAAAGAACTCTATAAAACAAAGTCAAGCATTGACATTAAAATTAACATAATTAAAGTCATTTTATCCATGTTAGAAATCCAAATTTGATAAAAACCCATTTAGTATGGATATATCCACGTTTATCATAATAGAGTTAAAAAATCTCCTCATTTTCGCAATATACCATAATAGAAAAAGATATATCTATTATAGAAATTAAAATACCATAAGAAACATTTACTTATGACTAAAACATTCATAATCACCTTTTCAACAACTATAATTAAATCACAAATTATAAAGTTTAAAATATTTACTAAGACAAAATCGCAAACAAACAGAAGTAGCTACCTCTTTAAAATTAGATCAAAAGTTATCCTAGGTGACCCATGTGCTCTAAACATTGAAAACCAAAGTCTACAAATGTACACACATGCTCCCATATAAGCAATCACAAATCAAGGGAAAGTTTAGAGTTTTGGGATTGATCCATTCAAAGCCCCAATTCTTCTTTACGCAATAAATATTGACTCAATTGAATCCCAAAGATTCACATTTTACCAATAGATCTTAGAATTCAAAAATCCCTCTTAAATTTTTTTTCTAAAACTTCTCTATCTTATTTTTTGGTCTATGCATCGTTCTCCTAATTTTTAAGATACATTTATCCAGACTCCCCATTTAATTATAATCTCCATGCAGTCTAAAGTCATGCTCCGCTATTCATATGCATGCTTATTTGTCAATCCCATATAGACAACAAAACTCCAAACTGTTGGCGAGACCAGTCTAAACTATAATCATTTATAAACAACACCAATGAGATTCTTTACTTAACTATTTGAAGCAAGGGATTTTCATTTATACTCTTCCGTGAAGATGGTGGGGGAGTGTAAACATGGTGTTGATTTGGTTATGGGATAGCTCAAACAACACTAATGGGAGAACCAAAAACAAAAGCAAATAGAAAGGAAGAAAAAAGAAGATATGTAGGCATACCTAGCCATTGTTGAGCTGTCTGCCTCACCATTACAGTCTCATCAAAGTGTTGGGCTTCTGGGGTTGTGGGAATATATTAAAATTTGGATGAAGGCAAAGAAATAGAGCAAAATATTAATTGAAATGAGGAAGAGAGATAGCTATCAATATATCATATAAATCTCAACTTTTAAGCCAAGTCAAGAAACGTCAGCTGATCTTTAAGTCGGCTTGCAATAGATGTAGAAATTGTTTCTGAAGCCGTTTATTATATATTGTTTTTTTAGCTAGCCAGTTCCTATTCATAAGCCACGACAGGATGACCACACATAATTAATGTAATGCACGCCTTTCAATTGTACACTATATATGTTTACAGTATAAAGTTATCTCCACTACCACTGTATGTTTACTCCATAATAGTAAACAATTCCCTTCCTTGCGCCAATACCATTTATGTAAGCCAACTCACGTGTTTGCCACACGAGTTGCATTCTATTTATACTGCCACATCTATTTACATTTTGACATTGTATCTATTTGTTCTATTTACATGGCCTCATCTGATATGTTGTTCCTCTCTATGGTTCACCCTGCTTCCCCACCATTTTCAGTAGCCGTGAAGATCGATCGGGTTTATTCTGTAGAACATGTTGAAATACTAGGAGACAACTTGCCTTCCGTCAAAACATTGTCTTCAGTTGATGTAGTAGTATATGATGAACAGGTTATTGTCCTAAATTTTATACTTGCTTTATGATTGACCAGAGCTATGCTAACTTCTTCCTTAATTAGGCATCAAAGATGATATTGCGACTTGATAGTCAGGATATCATGGAGAGGTTTATGTGGATGCTTCTTCCCGGTCTTTCACTTGAAATAATTACACCTAAAGTTGACTATGGTGGTCTCGGAGTCCAAATGCAATATCACATGAAATTTGGGAAGGAAACTAATCTAAGGGATTGTGTTGGCATGTTTCCGTCATTTCCCTATGACATATGGACCCCTACTCAACTTAGTGCCTCTCAGATGCCTGAAGATTGTTTATTTGGTTGATTTTATTTTGTCATTGTACTTATCATATGTTAAGTTTGTTATTTGATTGGCTATTTTTCCCAGATGTTGTTGGCTTCCTACAACATGTGTCTCCTATTTCAAAAGTTAAAAATAATGGTTTTTGGGATAAAGAACTGCGCATCCTCCTGTCTTGTAAAAGAAATAGACTTGGCGGGTAAGCATACTTGAGTTTCATTTAACCTTCCTAATGTTTAATTGGCATTATTTTTTCCTAAAAGCATTAAATGTATTTTTAGCACTGGTTTAATGTAGTCTTATTATTATTTTTTTGACTGACTATTTTTTTGTTTAAAGCAGGTTTGGAAAAATAGTTATATGTATCTTGCGTGGTGGTTGGATAGATATGGTGGAGAACATTATTAGGAAAGCTTCTTTGGATGATATATACCCGTTTATTCATTTGCGCTATGTTGTGTCATATGGGATTATGGAATCTGGTATTTTTTGTCAATAATAGTTACCAGTTTGTCACCTTGTATTTCAAATATTTGATTTATTCCTTTGTTACAGGTATTCCTATGGTGCAATCCTTTTCAGAGGCTTCATGTGTGGAGGTGGATCCCTCGAGTCCAAAGATTCAGCAAGTGAAAATTAGAATGTTGGTCAATTAAATGAAAGTTTTATCCACAGAGTGCAACTTCCATCATTTTCATCTTGGAATGTTTTTTCTTTGTTATGTTTCTGTTTTTTTATTGTGGCTTTTATGATGTGTAAGAAGTGGACTTTGTAACAACTTCTCCCTAATTATGTAATGTCATATTATGTTGAACTTTATATCAGTTTTCTCCATTATGTTTAACAGTTTATTATCATGATTCTTAATTATAAAGGATGATGTAATAGATGTTTATTCATGTTTATTTGTGTTGTTTTTGTAAATTAATTTGCAGAAAAAATCTTGAGTTAATGTGTAAGTTTTTCTTAAAAAAAAATTAAGAATATGCCTAGCAGTCGGTCATCCCCAAAAAGATAAATAGAATTTCGAGGGAAAAAATTAATGATGTGTGAGATGGTAGGACGAGGTGTGATGGCGAATTGTTATGAATTTTGACGGTCAATTTGCATATATTTCACCAAGACGGGAAGAGTAATTGTAGATGGAAATGATCGGTTGTTGAATTTTACTGGTATACCTTTCTATTACTCCCTCCGGTCATAGGTATAGGATCTAGATATAGAGACTTCATTTTGGTGTTAAATATAAGACTTACATACAATTTTTGTTATTTTTTCTAAATTACTCTTCTTCTTAACCAATGATCGGAATTATTGTAGAGACATCTAAAATTAAGCATTCCTTAATCTACCCAGAAAAAGTAACTAAACTAATTAAGGATCAGTATTATTGGGAAGACATCTAAAATTAAGCATTTCTTAATTTTCCAAAGAAAAAGTTTTATTCTTTTTCACCTTCTTTTTCTCCTTCTTGCCTCGACTAAGCCTGCCGCCCCCTCCCAAATCTTCACGTCTTCTTTCCACTAGTACTCCACCGTCACACGCCTTGTCCTTCTTCTTCCAAGTTTCCAAAGAAATTGTTTGATCTTGTGGATGCCTCACTGTCTTATTGCTTCCTCACTGCTCCTCACTTCTCCAGATCGGCTTTCTTCGTTTCCACCGACGGCGAGAGGAGGTGGGTTTCTCCATTTCCTTTTTGCCTTCTTGATAATCTGCTTTCTAATTAATTTTTCGCTATTTTTTTGTCCTTCCCTTTTTGTTTTCAGTTCGGCCACCCCCACAACACTATTGTGCGGTGGCATTTCTGGCGACGACGTGTTGGAAACATATATTAAAGACCATATTCAAACTTTAGTGAGTGGCTGCTATCTGTTGTCATTTATTTTCATTCATTTTGTGCTATTTCATATGAGAGGTTGGTTTGGGGTTATGGGATTTAGGTTAAATAATCAATTAACAGGATGTCTAAACTTTAATTTTGGTGTTTATGGGAATATTTGAACTCTGATTTGAGGATTTGAGTATTGAGTAAGAGTTGACAGTAATAAGGTGGATAGGCCTAAATTTCATGCTTGGGAATATGACGAGTTTGATAGATTTTGCCCAGCAGTAATAATTTCCAATCCGGCGTCGATATCTTTAGTCCGATGTTGGCGTTGCCGCTTAATTCTTCTACCAAGCTAACAATGTCCATTGGTGCTGGTTTTTCCTTCACTGATTTTGCCACGAACTCTGGTCAGTCGTTTGGCTTTTTGTGTTTTGTCCTTGATGTCGCGGTTTCGTGATCTTCAGATGCCTCTGTTATTTTTAATGTCGGGTAATTATTTTTTGTTTATGAGTTATTTGTTGGCATATTTTAGAAATGGGATTTTATGGATAGACTACTAAAGCATCGCTACCTCTGTCTTCTATTTATCTAGACTTGTGTAGGCACATTAAGTGAAGGGATTACTATAATTATTAGCAGTGAGGCCATGTTATGCAATTGAATGTTATGTCGGCTATGCGTAACTGTCATATCAAATCATACACCATGCATAGATGAAGTTAGATTGAAGCATGACTATGCAATTTTAAAAGTGTTCCAGACATAAAGTTGAATGTCATGTGGGAAAGTGTTTTACATCGCGTATGCAATACAAAAGACAGGTTCCTACTCTGTCAATAACCCCCTGGCCTTGGTTAAGTGTAGTTTGTTTTAAATACATACATACATACATACATACATACATACATACATACATACATACATACATACATACATACATACATACATACATACATACATACATACATACATACATACATACATACATACATACATACATACATACATACATACATACATACATACATACATACATACATACATACATACATACATACATACATACATACATACATACATACATACATACATATATATATATATATATATATATATATAAATTTATGCATACACACGTGTACATATATATGCATATATATACACACATGTAAGTACGGTTAAAAATGGTGTTGCATTATGTATTTGTAGGAAAATATTGGACTTTAGCTTTATTAGATGGAAAAACATTTGTGTAGGATTTAAAGGGTTGTATTTGAATGGTTTGTTAGGTGGTTGAAATTTATGGTTTCCTTTTGCTTTTAATGTGGTTTGTGAGTCTTTGTTATCTGCAATCAATATAGGTGGTATAGTTTTAGATAGAAATTGTAGAGTCAATTTGGTGCTATAATACATAGGTAGAGGTAGTTTGATATGGTGGGTAACTTTGAGTATGCAGTAGTTAGAATCATGCG
Organism: Mimosa pudica; assembly: GCA_029929735.1. NCBI lineage: Eukaryota > Viridiplantae > Streptophyta > Magnoliopsida > Fabales > Fabaceae > Mimosa > Mimosa pudica. Next base: position 7,414,462 of record JAKELP010000029.1, on the reverse strand, counting down.
CAGTTAGATGTAAGGTAGGGTAATAAATATTGGTATATGATATGTTTGATAGTAAATATTGGGAATGGGTATTTATGAATTAAGAAATAAATCGCCACTGCCTACTTTGTATCCTATTTACATAGGATTGGATAGGTACACATTGAATAAATGAGTTAACTTGGTTGAAAGTTTTTACCTTATTCTATGCGAATTAATGTTATGTTCGGTTGGTTTAAAGTTCATATCAAATCATTCACCCTGTATAGTTAAAGTTAGATTGAAGCAGGACCTTGATACTTTGGAAACCTGTTCAAGATATATAGGTGAATGACCTGTTGTGAAACATTTTCCAACCTAATAAATGGCCGCTGCCTACTTTGTATTATATTTACATAGGATTGGATAGGGACACATTGAATAAATGGGTTAATTTGGTTGAAAGTTATGGCCTTATCCCATGCAATTGAATGTCATGTTCAGATGGTGTAAAGGTCATATCAAATTAGACACCCTGGTATACAGTAGATATGATGGCCAACTTTGAGCGTGCAGTAGTTAGAATCATGCGCAGTTAGATGTAAGGTACGGTAATAAATGTTGGTATATGATATGTTTCGTAGTAACTGTTGGGAATGGGTTTTTATGAATTGAATAATAAATCACCGCTGCCTACTTTGTATCCTATTTACATAGGATTGGATAGGTACACATTGAATAAATGGGTTAATTTGGTTGAAAGTTATCGCCTTACCCTATGCGATTTAAAGTTATGTTCAGTTGGTGTAGAGGTCATATCAAATCATTCACCCCGTATAGTTAAAGTTACACTGAAACAGAACCTTGATACTTTGGGAACCTGTTCAAGATATATAGGTAAATGCCGTGTTGTGAATCGTTTTTCAACGTAATAAATCGCCGCTGCCTACTTTGTGTCATATTTACATAGGATTGGATAGGAACACATTGAATAAATGGGTTAATTTGGTTGAAAGTTATGTCCTTCTCCTATGCAATTGAATGCTATGTTCAGATGGTGTAACGGCCATATCAAATCATTCACCCTGTATAGTTAAAGTTAGACTGAAGCAGCACCTTGAAATTTTGGAAAGATATTTTAACCTATATAGTTTAATACCATGTTGTCAAACGTTTTCCAGCCTAATAAATTTCGGTGTACCAGTTGGTTGTTGTCAAATATTGCAAATGGAATCTTATGGATTGAATAACAAATCACCACTACTTATTTCCTCCACTACTTACTTTGACTAGTGTTGACTCATCTTAAATAAAATTATTATTTGCCCTTACTTGTGTAGATTCACATTGAATAAAGGGCTTAATTGATTTACCATCAACTGCCTACTTCTGTGAAGGTAAATGAAACCCTCCTTTAGTGTAACATATGTCAACTCACCCACTCTGCATAGTTTAACCTACACTTAATTACTGTCATACAAGATAGAAAGAAATTCTTGGCTGCAAAATCAACAAAATGCAGTTACTACCCTAAATTTAGGCAAAATAGTTTCACATCTCCTCAACTTCAAACTATTGCGTTTCTGTTTAGGTTGTTTGTGCTAATTTAGTTTAAACAACAGGAAATATATGATAGCTTGTCCTATTTCATTTTTGTGCCGCCATTTATATTTGTCACGACCACCGGTTCAATCTTTCATACATTTAGAGGTGATACTTTTGGATTAAAAAACTTACTACTCTATAATGAAATTATAATTACAATTTCACTGCATTCTCCAACAGAGTATGTTTGAAACCATTACCGACAAAAATTAACTAAATTTACATATACCGTTCTTCAGATAATTCATCACCAACCCACACATTTTCCACGTTTAGTCATTATCAGTTAAGCCCACTGCTAATTTAATCCTAAAAACTGTGTATTCTCCAAAAGTCTACACCAAGGGTTACCTACTTTGTACGTTTTACATTTATTGCATACAGTAGGTTTAGGTGGGTTTAATTCGTTTAAATAGGCTACCAAATGTTTATACGATATCTACAAATCCTAAACAAATTTATAGTTACACATATTGTTTAACTCTTCCCTCTTCTTCAGAAATTTGGAAACCATGGAATATTACACCCTGCTAAACAACATTGACTGCAAGAGTGACATGTGGTCTATTATAGTAAGAGTTCAACGCAAGTGGAATGTGTACCATAAAGAATCGCCGACCGACCTTTTTTACATATCATTGTTGCTCGTGGATATGGAGGTTTCTTTTAATTAATATTTGTAGACTTATTTTAAAAAACATCGATGTTTTATTATATAACTTCTTTCCTTTATTATAGTACTACAAATACAAATTCTATTACTCTTATATACTATTTTCCATTTGCAAGGGAACTCGAATTCAAGCGGATGTCACTTCTAAACAGCTGCACAAACAATATGATCATGCTATTCATGAAGGTGATGTGTTTGAATTTGAAACCTTCAAGGTGTCTGAGAATGGATACAAGTATAGAGCAACGAGTCATCCATTTAGAATCACTTTTACATCTAGGACGTTTTACGCTCCAATTGAGGCTCCTGTCCCCAACTATTCATGGGATTTCTGGCCTATTTCTAAGATACTCTCTATGCCAATATCTGAGGAAGTTGAGCATTTGATTGGTAACTTTTTAAGTTGAATCATATATCTATGTTTGTAATACTATTATTGTATTTCGTCTTTTACAATTTGTTAGTCGTCCATTGCAGATAGCGTAGGCCTAGTGAAATCAATCACTGAATTGGAACGTTTTGAGTGCGGAGGTCAAACCAAGAATGTTCTCCGCATGAATTTATGTGATGTTGAGTAAGTCTAGATAGTTTTAAAATTTATTCGGTAACATGTGATTTTAATGCATATTATTTTATATGCAGGGACCATGAAATTGAGTGTGTATTGTTTGACGACTGTGCTATTGATACATATCTTTTGTATAAGAACAACACTGCATTCCCACTTGTGGTTGTAATCAATTTAGGACGATTATCTTGGACTGATACTGGTATGTTAATGGAAATATGTTTTAAATTTAAGTTACGTCTATATGTTATTTACATGTTTTTATTGGATTATCAATGTTTTTTTAGATGACCGTCAAATTTCATCGTCCTTTGCTGCTACTAAGGTCTATTTCAACTTGCAAATTGCAGAGGTTAAAGATATGATGAGCAGGTATTTTAGTATATGTATTGCGTCATTCATTTTCTGTTTATTACATAAATTTGTTTTAAATTCTGCAATTTTTGTAGTTGCCATAAGCTCGAGAATTGTAGTATTCCTATGGTCATAGCATCTCAAGTCTCACAGAGGAATAGACTCAACAATTCTCAGTCTTTACGTGCTCAGCCAGTTGTTAGTCTCGATAAAATGTTAGAACAAGTTGTTGTAAGTTATTTATTCGTTGACAATTATCACTATATAACCATATAAGTGGATTTCATATTATTTGAGAAACATACACTTAAGTCATTTTCATAAATGATTTACATTCAGGGGAATGATTTTGTGGTTAAATGTCAGCTCATTAAATTTGAGACAATCCATGGGTGGTTTTACCAAGGTTGTTCCAAGTGTAGTTCAATGCCAAAACCTCTTACTGATGGAGATTCTACTTCTGAACTCTTTTGTCCTGGTTGCAAAAAGAAGCTATTTAGACTTGAGCCAAAGTAAACTTTAATTTTGAATTTGATTTAGCCAAGGCTTCTACCTTTTCGTTTTAGTTTAATATTTATTGGTTGATTATATATTTATTTAGGTTGCGATTAACTTATATGGTTGAGGATACTTCTGGAACTGGCTTTGTTACCTTTTGGAATTCGTTGGCTGTGCAGTTATTGGGTAAAACTGCAATACAATTGGATATTGAAATGCGTGAAGAGGTAAAGTCCAGTGTAATTTTATGTATAGTTTAAATTGTCCTTATATTTCTTGGTAAATTATTTTTCTCTATATTAAGTTGATGATTGCATTGTCAATGATGTTATTGTTTCTTGTGTAATTGAATTTGGTGATTCCATAAAAATATATTGAATGTTTTATATTGACAATGAAATATGTGGCCATTTGTACTGACGGATGGCGTAAATGTGTTTGATATTTGACCAGAGAAAAAAAAGGAATTGTTTCCCTAAGGAAGTGGAAAAACCAGTGGGTAAAACAATGTTGCTGAAGTTGAAATTAAATAGTTATAATCAAGGTCACCCATCTTCTGGTGTTAGTGTTTCTCAGTATATTGAGTGTGAGGAAAATGCAGATGAAGATGAAACCAATGTAAGTCCTTCTTTATTTAATATTAGTCACAAGTATAATGTTATTAGTTTACTTGTCTTTGATTATTTGGAAATCATTGATAATTGCCGTTTTTTGTAAAGGAATTTGGAGATATAAATGTGACAGCTGAGACTGAAGCTGAGACATTCGTTACAGATTTGACTGTAGATGAGGAACCATTGGTCAAATTGGTTGCATAAAAAATACACCGCAGCCTAAAGGAAGAAAACGTGGGGGATTTGGCCAAAAAGATAATAAGGAGAATGAAAAAAATTCAGTGAAGTCTATGAAGATTGTGAAACGCGAGAAAAAGTGATGAGGCAATGTTTGAAGGGGATGCACTGTATTCGTGATTAAGTATTTTTAATAAGTAGTAAAAGTCTTTTATTTTGTTGTTCTGTAAGTGATATTGTGTATTTTAAATTGATATATGTGTGTTTGATCTATGTGTGAGTGTGATTGTAATAAATGGTGAAAGGAATATATGTGGTAATATTTCCTTTTACTCCTACAGTACAATGTACTATTATGTTTTTGGTTTAGTCTTTATTTGATTTCCTATATTTGTAACTTTCTTTATTGTCTACAGATTTGAGGTTATGTTGTATGGAATAAAAAGTGGTTTTCTAATTTTGCTCGAGTTTTTTGTTACTAATTTATAGTAAGTTGTTATCAATGTTAGAATATGTGGTATATTACTTAATTTTAAGTGATTTAGGAATCCGTTAATAACTTCAGTCTCCTCTTCGATATGCAAGTTGAAAGTTTGAAACTTAAGACGTTTCAATGTTTGAATCTAGCATTTGTTAAAATCTGTGAACCACATATTTCTCATTAAGAATGATGAACGTCTTTGGTGAATAATATAGCAGTAATTTGAGGAAATTGTTACCCAGCTAAACAAATATTTACCAATCTTTTAATAAATGTTGATGGAGAGTCTGAATAAAAAAATGTGGTTTCGATGTTTTGGTAATTTTATGTGCTTAACTAATGTGACTAAATAATAATCAAAATTAAGTGAACATTACCTCTTATATTTGTGGATGGAGAACTAAATTTTTCCTTTCTATCTTTTCTACTAAATTTTTTTTTATTTCTTTTCTATAGTGTGTGTTGTTATATATATATATATATATGTATATATATATATATATATATATATATATAGACACACACAAAGACATACACATATGTCAAAATTGCAGTTCATGTGTGTTAATAGGACGGTTGGAAAACTTTAATTTCCCTTTGACTAGCAATAGTATTTTATTTTTGAAATTTAATTGAATTATACTGTGGGCCCCTGTTTCCTTATTTATTTGTGTACTTGGCATTTGGAATTTCAGATTGGCCATTCTCGTGCAATATCTTTTTAAATTATAAAAGTCTGACTAATTTGTCAAAGTATTTATTTATTTTTCCCTATTTCACCCACCATCATTTTATCAATTCATATTCTCTTTATTACACTTATTTATAACACTAGCATTACATTTCTCTCTCACAAATACTCAATTATAAATAATACCAAAATTGACGAAATAAAATAAATTCAACCATATATATTTTTGAACAATTTCTTTAATATGTGTGATTTTACGTCTTTGACTTTATAATAAAGGACGGAGAAATATAAAGCATTGTCATTATATTGTGACTTGAATACACACATTAATTTATTTTTTTTTTACAACTTTTTTTTTGTGAAAAAATGGAATAATTTCTTTCGGTGTCATGTTCTAATATAAACATTTTTACACATTTTTTTTGCGACGGCATAAAGCAAAAAGTCAATGCCTAGATAAAAAACTCATGTGCGGTATTATTTTTCCTTTTTCTAACACACTAAATAGAAGCTCCTATAAATTGACCGAATTCTTGGGTGAGTTAAGAAATTATAATGCAGTTACATGGAGTAAGATATATAGAGGATGAATAACATAACTAAATTTACCTAATTATTATCTTTTACCTAACAAAGGATTGACAACCATATATTTATGGTAGGCAAATTTAAGGGTCAAATTAGTTGGTTTCATTAAATAAAAATGTAGCGGAAGAGGTCTCTACACAGTCGGTTTCGTCATTGTTGTACTAAATGTCACAATTTTATCATTGACCAATGCCTCTTTATTATGTTTACAAGTGTCTCTTTTTATAGACATTCATATGGTTGGGGTATTAACTTTGCTATTAAATATGTTGATTTTATTGGTTGAAGTAAATGCTTACAAACTAATTCAGATATTTCTATATTAGATATATTTATTTATTGAAAAAACAAAAGTATTGACCGCATGTGTGTGTGGTTATATGTGTGTGTGTACGTCTCTGTGTGTGTGTGTGTGGATATGTATTTATAGGGTGAACCTATATATTAGTCTAGATAGTACTTCATATTTATATGGGCTTCCCATTCAGTGCGTTCGAAATTAACGAGTTCATCGCGATGAACATATCACCTCTGAATGCATGTAGAGGAAAAGATTTGTCACCTCTAATGTCCGCAGGCTCTTTTTATCATTAACTATGTTATGATATTTGTTCATATGCATGTCCACGTGTATATCTCCTTTAGACATTTGTGAATGTGTATTCCTTTCTTCTAAATCGTGCAGGGCGAAAACGTAAAAGCGCTCGACTCCGTGGATTAGATGAATTAAATTCTAACATACCTACTATTCCATTTAATAATTTAGGAGATGCTTTTTCAGGTTACTTTTAGTTTATTCCACTTTCATTTGCAAAACTTAACTATTTAATTGTTCATTCTATTACATTTTTGTGCTTTCAAGGAATGGAGCAAACTTTACAATCACAATTGGACCATTACAAATCCATCGAACTAGATGTGGACTACATAATGACGCCTGATTTTAATGATGAAGATTATTTAAATACTCAAATTGAAGGTTGAATTTAATTATCTCGAAAAAATATTTCATACTACAAACATGACTACAAAAAAAATAGTTTATTGCAGGAACTGTTGTCCGGTCTAACGCTTCTTCACAAGACTTCACGTATATAGGTAAATTGTTTTCATAATGATATAACTTTATTAACTTAACCAACTAACACGTCTCTATCTTAGATGAAGGTGACATGGCATATGAATGTGATTTTTGCCACGGGCTATTATGGTTCAACGAGAGGATCAACAAGTCACAAATTCACAGCATTGGAAGAAATTTTTCAATCTGCTGTTTGCGAGGAAAGGTTACTTTGCCCAAACTGAAGGACCCTCCAGAGTCAATAAAGTCTATTTTCACCGATAAGATGAATCCATATTATAGGAATTTTCACGACCATATACGTCAATATAATAATATGTTCTCTTTCACTTCAATGGGTGGACGGATTAATCATTCTATAAATAATGGACAAGGACCTTACACTTTTATCTTATCTGGTGTAAATTATCATAGTATTGGTGATCTCATACCTCCAGAAGGTCAACTTCCTGTGTATTCTCAATTATATGTTCATGATACCAGTAACGAGATTGACAATCGTATTTCTGCCGTAAGGTACTCTTTCTTAACTACATGAACGTTTTTTCCCATTTAAAATTCAAAACAATTATTTCATTTATGTGAATTAAGCTTACAATAAACTATAAATACTGAATTTCGATTTTTTTCAACAGCAAATATGGAGGAGCTGAAAATATGTTGCCAGCTATTATTGGCCTAATTAGGGAGGTGTTGAACAAGTGTAATCCTTTCGTCCAGCAGTTCAGACATGCTTCTGAGACTTTACATTCCAATAATAAAAAAGACCTAAAATTAATTTTAATGGGCACCAGAGATCATGATGGAAGGGTCTATAATTTACCCTCAACTTCCGAAGTTGCGGCTTTGATTGTTGGAATTTCTGAGATGGAGGTCTCTTTTAGGGATATTGTCTTACAAACAACAGGTGGTCGTATCCAGCGTATCAATGAGTTACATCCAGCTTATATTCCTTTACAATATCCATTGCTGTTCATTTATGGTGAAGATGGTTACAGGGATGATATATTACATAATGTATCAACATTGGAGAAGACAAAAGTTAAAAAAAGAGTTAGTATTCGTGAGTTCATAAGCTACAGGTTAATGTTTAGAGGAGATAAAATGTCTCTCATCTTGCGTGCTGACAAACTTTTACAACAATTTATTGTCAACAGTTTTACAATGATGGAATCCCAACGATTGTTATGGGTTCAAACTCATCAAAAGAAATTAAGAGCTGATCTTTATACAGGTCTTTCTGACGCTGTTCTTAATGGAGAAACACATGGGTCTTCCACTGGTAAACGAATTGTGCTGCCATCTTCATTCACTGGTGGTCCTAGATATATGATGGGAAATTATCAAGATGCTATGGCAATTTGCCGAGCAATTGGGTACCCCCAATTATTTATCACTTTCACTTGCAATCCAAAATGGCATGAGGTTACTAGAGTTTGTAGAAAATATGATTTGGACCCCCATAATTGCCCCCACATTTTGACAAGAATTTTCTACTTGAAATTCTGTACCTTAATGAAATTACTTAAACAGGGGGTCATTTTTGGAAAAAGTCGTGCAGGTAATTTATCATTTTATTATCAATAAACACTCAATTTACTTTTCAATTATAAGTGTTTCGGTAGTATTAGGTTTAATGGCCATTCACGTTTTTTCCTTGGCTTTTTCCTTTGCAGATATTAGTACAATTGAATTTCAAAAAAGGGGTCTTCCTCATGCCCATATTTTGCTCTTCTTGGATGGGTTGAAAACCGATTTGAGCCCAGAGGTAATTGACCAAATTATCTGTGCCGAAATTCCAAATAGAGATATAGATCCTGATCTTTTTGAAATAGTTACCAATTGCATGATTCATGGTCCATGTGGACATTTAAAACCCAATGCGTCTTGTATGGTAGAAAAAAAATGTTCAAAATATTTCCCAAAGAGATTTGTGAATGTGACAACTGTGGATCAAGACGGCTATCTAACGTATAGACGTAGAGATGATGGCAGAACTACCATTGTGAAAGAAATTGAGATTGATAATCGGTATGTTGTACCATATAATCCAATTTTACTTAAACGTTTCAACGCCCACATAAATATTGAGAAATGCAACCAGTCAACTGCTATAAAGTATTTGTTTAAATATATAAGCAAGGGTCATGATCGTGTTATCCTTAATTTAACTACATCAAACAACCCGAAAGACTCGAATTCTCTTGTAAGTGAAGTCGACCAGTATCTAAATTGCAGATATGTTTCAGCCTGTGAAGCTTCTTGGCGTATCTTTGGGTTTCCTATTCATTTTCGACATCCTTCAGTGGAACGACTAAGTTTCCATCTTCCTGATCAACAATATATTGTTTACAAGGACACTGATGATGTTTCTATGCTTTTAGAGAAACCTAGAGTTTGTGAGTCCCAATTTTTATCTTGGATGAAATTGAATCGGTCAAATTCAGATGCTCACAAACTTCTTTATTCTGAAATTCCAAAATTTTATGTGTACAATAAAGCTAAAAGAATATGGACAAAGAGAAAGAAAGGCTATTCCGTAGGCCGGTTACCTCACATATCCATTTCTGCCGGTGAATTATACTATCTTCGTATGCTTTTAACTCATATTCGAGGGCCTACCTCATTCAATGAGTTAAAGACTGTGGCTGGTGTAGTATATGCTACATTTAAAGAAGCATGTTTTGCAATGGGTTTATTAGATGATGATACCGAATTTGTCAATACACTTAAAGAAGCAGGTACATGGGCCATGCCTTCTTCTCTTAGACAGCTATTTGTCTCCATGCTTCTATCAGGTTCTATTCATAGACCTAAATTTGTGTGGGAAAGAACAAAGGAGATTCTCTCAGATGATATGTTGTATCTGCCAAGATCAGACTCCAGTGTTTCAGGTTACATTTTTAAAATTTTACTATAAGCCTTTTATTATCAAATAATTGAATAAGTCATCTAATAATATTGTATGACTATTGCAGGTATTCATGTGTCAAATGACCAGAAATTTGATTTGACGATACGTGCAATCAATGGTTTACTAATGAATAATGGTAAGAGGTTAGTTGATTATCCCGATTTACCAAATCCTATAAATGTTTGGGAGTATGATATGACAAACCACTTGATTGCTCAAGAATTGGCGTATGACAAAGATCTTCTTAGAAGACAGTCTGAGACGTTCATTCGTATGTTAAATGTGAACCAAATGAGAGCATATAAAGATATAATGAATAGTTTAGAAGAAGATGGGAATGGATTCTTCTTTATTTATGGATCTGGTGGCACTGGGAAAACTTTTTTGTGGAATGTTTTAGCCTCTACGCTAAGAGCAAAAGGTCTTATTGTTTTAACTGTTGCTTCTAGTGGTATTGCAGCTACTCTTCTTCCTGGAGGTAGAACTGCCCATTCAAGATTTGCAATACCAATTCATGTTACTGAGCAGTCTGTTTGTTCTATTTGGCAAAATTCACCCCTTGCTGAACTTATCAAAGCAACAACTTTAATTATATGGGATGAGGCGCCAATGGTACAAAGATTTTGTGTTGAAGCTTTACATAGAAGTTTACAAGATGTTATGCAAAATAATAATCTCTTTGGGGGAAAAAAAATAGTATTTGGAGGAGATTTTCGTCAAATTTTGCCAGTCCTTCCAAAGGAATCACGAGCATCTATAGTAGATTCTTGTATTAATTCTTCACCCCTTTGGAAATATTGCCAATTATACATTCTCACCAAGAACATGAGATTGAGTGCCTCCAATGATCCTATAACAAATGAAAAAATAGTAAATTTCTCAAGGTGGTTGTTAAAGATTGGTGATGGTTCAATTGGCTCATTAGTGGATGGTATTGGGGAGATTGATCTACCACCTGAAATGATACTTTGTCCATCAAGTGATCCAGTCGCTACAATTGTTAGATGGACTTACGACAATTTATTCTCCTTAGTTAACTTGAATTCATACTATAATGATCGTTCTATACTTGCTCCAACTATTGAGATGGTTAACGCTATAAATGATTACATCTGTGGTTTACTGCCCGGAGATACATTTGAATACTTGAGCTGTGATTCTATTTGCAAAGCTTCAACCGACGATAGCTCTCAAAATGATTTGTACGGGACATAATTTCTAAATTCCATTGGAGGTTCCGGGATTCCACCTCACAAACTTAGATTAAAGGTAGGGGTTCCTATAATGCTATTACGAAATATTGACCAATCCTTGGGATTATGTAATGGAACTAGATTCGTGATTACCAAATTAGGAAAGATGGTCATCGAAGCTGTAACGATAAATGGTTCCAACCCAAATGAGAAAGTACTTTTGTATAGAATGGATATGAATCCTTCTCAATCAACATTACCTTTTAAAATGCAGCACAGACAATTTCCTATTCAACTATCTTTTGCTATGACTATCAATAAAAGTCAGGGACAATCTTTGAGGAAAGTTGGACTATGTTTAACAAGGCCTGTTTTTACACATGGTCAATTGTACGTTGCCCTATCACGAGTTCGTAGTATAGATGGTCTTAAGATTGTTTTAAATTCAAGTTCCTTGGAAAGAGGACCCAAAACTACAAATGTTGTATTTACAGAAGTGTTATCGAGTTTGCAAATGTCATAGTAAATGTATTAATTCGATTCCAATGTTTTAATATTCCTGTTTTCAAATTTTTTGAGTTTTGTTTGATTCTATCGCGTTTCATTTAATTAAATAAATTTAGAAGCGTAAATCAGGAGAAACTATATTATTTGTAAAAACTATAATCCATTCCTATAAATGAAAAAATTAATGAGTAAATAAAATTGAAATTTTTCAGTTTTATTATATTTAAAAAAATTTAGTTGGCAGTTGATATTTATTCTGATTTTGTGCATATGTAATATGATATTATCAAACCAGTGAAATATATAATTATTGCCTTATATGAAAAATAATTAAAGATTATTTTGGAAACCCTATCGGAACTCTCAAATTTTGGCTTACTATACTAAACTTTTTGGTCCACTTAACCATAATACTATATTAGCCAATACATTTTACGAAATTTTTGTCCACAAATTTTTAATATAATATAAAGAATTTAAACATTGCCCAATAAGTGTTTGTTTTTTCATATTTTGGAGGTGATCATACTATGGAAAAAATAAAATGAACAATTTTCCTAAATATCATTAAAAATTTTAGATGTTGGAGATTGATGTCTGCTTTTAATGCTCACATTAATTTTGTAACATATAAGGCAGTAAACCCAAATATTATATATCCGTTTTAATTCAATAAATTTCTGCTTTTACAAAATAAAATAAGTTCCCAATGAAAAGTTTTTGAACATATTTATATATTACTGCCTGAAAATTTGAAGGATAAAATATATTTTTCCCAAGATAAAGTTTGTATAGTCTTGTCATGGATATAAGCTAGCATTTGTATGTATGCTCTTACACCCTAGCCTAAGTTAACCATAGTATTGCTGTTCCACCTACACATCTACTAAGGACAGGATGCATTCATTAAATGTTGTAGCCATAATTGTTTTGCAAATTTGAAGTTCATCCATTCTCTGAAGAGTAGGTACATATTCATTACATATCTAGCGGTAAAAAATTATTAAAATAATCCACCATTATTAATTCTACTATTTGTAATAAATAATATGTTATTGATATCGAAATAAAATGTATGATTAATATAGTTCAATGTTTGGCATGCATTGGACGAAACATGTTTCATACAATTTATTTTTTAATGGCACATATTTGTTACTTTGCAAGTTCCAAAGGTTTTGATGAATTTAATAAAAAATTAGGATAACCAAGTTATAACTTGGTTCAATTACATTATTGTCTAATTATTAAATTTACGATAACAAGATAAATAAAACTATTTCGTCACCGTCTTCTTATCATTATGTTTTCCCCCGGGCCTATTTTTATTATGAATTCAGCTTGTCTATATTTCATATTAAAACATCAACACAGAAGACAAATTATTTCAAAAAAAAGACATAAATTAGTAACAAAAATTCTCTTTATAAAACAGCTTCAAGCTTAAGAATACCATAACCAATCTATAACGTACATGCTTACCTTATTATTTCGCACAGAATACATATAGAGGCAGATCAGATTTAGGCATAACCATAATATACACCTCGTGATCTTCTAAGGATAAATCGTTTCACTAACCTTTAGAAAAACTAAAACCATCTCTTTGAACGTGCGCACAAAATTAAGTACCCATACATCAATTTATTTAAGTAATATTGTATTATATGAGTTGCTAAAGTCATTCAAAATTGACCATACATATTGTTGAGTCCAAATCCCTCATTACAAATCAAAACCACAAATAAACATAATAGTCCAAATCTCAAAATATAAATAACAAGCCTAAACCTAGGAAAATCATAAATACAAGAGAAATGGAAAAGAACAAAACTCCTCTATTAAGCACGTGAGCTCAAGTCATCTCAAAACATTCCCAATGAGCAAAAAGTTTTAGTTACCTCCCATGAGAGATGCTCCAACAAGGAGAAAATTGAGAGAAACCATGTTGGAAATGGAAGAAAAGGAGAACAAATGAATAAGGAAAGAGAGGAGAGCATGCTCCCTGCCTCACTCCCTGCCTCTCTCGCCTCTCTGGTTCTTTCTTTCCTCTTCTACGCGTCAGTTCCTTGCTCTGCCTCCAGCCCTCTTCTTTCTTTTCTTTCTTTTCGTGACAGCCCCATGCTCTCTCTCTTTTTTCTTTGTTCAGCAGCTCAAATACACACATACATTACTTTTCTTTGGGCAGGCCACACTTCTTTGGGCCTCTTTTTTTTCTTCTTCTTTTATTCCCAAGCCCATCCTAATCATCATCAATTGCGTTGCTTCAAAATTTCTCTTTTCTCTTGACCCACTGCAGCCACGTGACTTCATTGCCTATAAAGAGATTGCATATCTTAAATAGATTCATAAGCTTATAATGATAATATACCAAGCAAATTGTCTTACCAAAAAAATCCCTTCAATTAATATAAATGACTCACTTTTTTTAACTGAAATATACTCACTAAATGTATCAAAATGTATATAAAATCTAATTAAATTTGAGGAGTCATTAAGAGTCAATATTACATCTTAAGTATGTTCAAAGCTCTATTTTAACTCAATAAAATCATACAAATCTTAGGATTTGTCAATTTTACTCCCACATTTAATAATAAAAAAACACACTCACTTCACCAACTCTCTCCTCTCTCCCTCCCCTTCCTCCATGGCCAACCACACTCCTCCCTGCCACTCCTCACTGTCCCTCCCTTACCGCCTTCTGCAGCCACCCCACACCAGCCAAGAGGAAGGTGCGAAGCTGTTTTGTTGAGGTTGAGTTTGGGAAGTAGCGAAGAGTTGGGGGTTGAAAGTGCTTGCAACGACAACGTCGAAGGTGCGGTGGTCAGCCATAGGTGATGTGGAGGTGGTGGAGAAGCTTCGGTTGGTAACGGTGAACCGAGGCTGAGGCCGAAGAATCTGTGGGTTGGGGTTTTAGTTGGGGGCGCGGTGGAGGAACGGTGGTGGACCGGTGAGGGGTACGGTGGAGTGGGTTCGGTGAGGGTGAGCGATGAATTGAGGCGGTGGAGGTAGCGGCGGAAGGCGGTGAGGGAGGGACAATGAGCAGTGGCAGAGAGGAGTGTGGCGGTTGGCTATGGAGGAAGGGGGAGGGAGGGAGGAGAGAGAAGGTGAAGTGGGTGTTTTTTTATTATTAAATGTGTGGGTGGGATAATAGCCCTTAGATTAGATGGATGGAGAAGATCTGCTTCTGAGAAAGAAAAGGAGAAGAAGGATTATGAGGAGATCCGAATCCCAACATTTATTGCTAATTGAAATTTCAATCGTTTCTATATTCTGGGAAATAAGAGATCTATTATACTCCCTCCAGTCCCTAATATAGCAGTCAAAATTTGAATAGTTTTGCTTTTAATATTGGAGCTCATCTCATATTCTCTCCTCATTTAATGTGTTTTTCCTACTTTACCCATAATTCTCTTTCATATTTATTAATTCTTATGTATTCTGTCTCTTAAAAGTATCATAATAAATATGGGCAATATTGAAAAAAAACATTAACTTCAGACACCCAATCAACATTCATATGTTTTCTTAAAAAGCATTTTTTGACGGCTGACACTTATATTAGGGACCGGAGGGAGTATTAACTTATTAGCAACATTAATGAGAGTTATTAAAGACATTGATTTACTTCCTTTTTGACGTTCATCCATAACTCTATATATATATGGATCTCCTCATTATATTCTGATATTCTCACTCCTAACTATGAGAAATCTCTCTCTTTGACTTCTCTTCCAAATTTTTTTTGGCGATTTTTTGTGGAAATCTCTTCTGGACTCTTGTAGTTTAGAAGTACAAAAGTCTTGAGAATCCTTTAATTCTTAGCTCCAATATTATTATTTTGTTTGTTTTTTATAGAATAGGTTAGGAATATAAACGAAACAAGTACTCTGGTGTTTGCATTCCAACACATCTCAACGAACAACATTTCGGTATTGCATTGCCTATTACCATATAGGCGTGACCCATGATCCTTTAATATGAGAAACATAAGATCGTTTTATATTGTCACATGTTTTATTTACAATGGTTTAAAAGTAATAAATAAAAGTACTCGTTCCAATCTTTTTTTTAACAATGTTTTATTTACAACGTTTTATTGTCACATGTTTTATTTACAATGTTTGTTTACACATATATATCATTAAAGATCTCTCTCTTCTTTTATCCAGATCTGTTCTTTTCTCTTCTTCCTCAGTTCTTACAATCTTCCTCTTCCTCAATCTTTCTGAGAATTTCAGTATTGTTTTTAGTGATCGAGAAAGTAAATTTAAGTTTTTAGTCTTCACGTTACAATTATTACTTGTGAGTTTCTTTCAAACAGCCTACACACATCTTTTTCTAGTGGTAATTCATTACATCCATCATCATAATAACCATTTTGCTACACCCACAATTCACATCACCAAAAATCTCTGGTTTGGCTTTCGAGTTCTTTTGCTTTTATTTTAAGTTATTTTCACTAAAATTCTATAGTTTTATTAATCTTTTTTTTTCACACACATCTTGACCTTTGAATAAAGAAATTATTCACTAAAATATCATTAGTATTATTATTATTTACCTCAAATTAAAGTGTCCTCTTTTATTCTTTCCCCCTTTATTTTGCCTATTATCATACTAATTCTTTTATATATATTATTGTCTTCTTGTGTTAGTGTTATCCTTTTTATTTATTCTTAATTATTGTTTTATTTTATTGTTGGGATAAAAATTTGTTGTTGTTGTTGTATTGTTTTATTGTTTATTGTTTTATTTTATTGTTTTATTGTATGGTTTTTATTGTATTGTTTTATTTTATTGTTATTAGTTGTGCCAGATTCATTATTACTATTGTTGGATTTATTATATTGTTTTATTGTTTATTGTAAGAAATACTTTGCCTATATTTATAACCAGTCCCAAGCCCGGATAAAAAGAGTAGGTGTGTTAGGCTTTGGCAGCCAACGTAAAAATTTGTCGAATCTATCGAGCATGGACACACACAATCTTTATAACAATATGTCATTGATTCCACGTACTTTACAAGGGTTATCAAACTCTCATGGGAAGGGACATATAAAGAAGCAAGTTCAAGAGAGTAAGATTAGATTTAGTACGTGGAATATTGGAATCTTGAGAGGCAAATCTTGGGAGGTAATAGGAGTGATGAGGGATAAAAAGATAAACATTCTATGTCTACAAGAAACTAAATGGGTCGGAGAAAAGGCTAATGACATTGGTGGTTATAAACTTTGGTACACTGGTAAAGTGAGTTATAGGAATGGTGTTGATATAATTGTGGATGAAGAATGGAAGAAGAATGTGGTCGAAGTTTATAGGATTGGAGATAGAATAATATTGATAAAAATAGTAGTTGAGGAGGAATCAATTAATATTATCAGTGCTTATGCTACTCAGATTGCGGCAGAATTGCACATTAAGGAACAATTTCGGGACGAATTAGAGATGATGATTCAAAGAATACCTACCATTGAAAAGGTTTTTATTGGTGGTTATCTTAATGGACATGATGGTAAAGATGCAGGACAATACACATAAGTTCATGGTGGTTTTGGTTTTGGTACGATTACTAATGAAGGACAATCTATTATTGAATTCTGCAAGGCTCACAATCTCAAAATTGTTCACTTAATTTGAAAAACAGGAAGAACATTTGATTACTTATAAGAGTAGAGATAATAGATCACAGATTGATTTCTTTTTAGTAAGAAATTCGGACAGAAGAATTTGTACAAACTGTAAGGTGATTCCAGGTGACTGTGTGACAACACAACATAGGCCTTTAGTTTTAGATGTTCGCTTGAAGTTTAATCGACCAAAGAAGCGATAAATGTTTCAACCAAGAATTAGATTGTGGCAATTAAAAGGGGAAAAAATGAGAATTTTTAAGAATATGATGGCAAATGAATGTGTTTGGGATACACATGGATGTGCTAATGATTTGTGGAAAGAAATGATTATGATGGTGCGAAAAGTAGCCAAAGAAATTTTAGGTGACTCAAAGGGTTATATTAGGCGTAATAAGGATACTTGGTGGTGGAATAATAATGTTCAAGAGAAAATTAAATTCAAGAAACAGTGTTTTAAGGATTTACATAGGGGTGTTCACGGGACGGGACAGGATCGGGACACCCCTGTCCCGTGTCCCGTCCCGAAAATGGCTCGGGACGGAAACCTTGTCCCGTGTCCCGTCCCGATTGTTGTCCCGTCCTGATCGGGACCGGGACGGGATCGGGACGGGATATTCCCGATTTTTTTACTTAACCTTTTTTTTCAGAAAATCGAATGTTGAGCCTCCCTCTTCCTTCATCCCAACCTTCGGCGTCTCCATTGACATATTCTTCTTCTTCCTTTTCCAAGAGTTGCAATTCCAGATTTTAAAGTAAGAAAATATATTAGACCTTGCATTGTATGGGCATCTGATGAAGTTTTCTGAAAAAGGGAATAAAATTTCAAAACAAATAAAAAGAAAGAAATCAAATCAACAGTACCAATTTTAGGAGCTTGTCCATCTTCGAAAACCTTGGGAGCTGCCATAAGGGGCGTTTGGTAGAGTATGAAAGTGAGGATACACAAGAGGGGGGGGTGTTCCACTAAACCACAGGTTTTACAACGGGTTCACCTGCAACCTTTACAACCACAAGTTTTCCGGGCTAACTTACAACCTTTACAATCTACCTAGCTCCCCCTTACAACTTGCAAGGGTTCAACCTTTAAACAAAGGATTTACTACTTAGTTCACTAAATGAACAGATGGTGTTACACACTTAAGTACAATAAATGCTTTCAATAAATGAAGAGACTTAAATGCAAATAGTACAAGATAATAGCAGAAGAATAACTCGAGGTATTAAGTGCTCTCTTGAACTTTTTGCTTTCTGGGTATTCTGAGTATGATGCTTTGAATGCTTTAATGAATTTTTCAGTTGATGTTTCGGTGCCCTCATAAATGTTGAAGAGGTTCCTTTTATAGCATCTTCAAAAACTCCAAATGTTTGAATGATAATAAATCCGTTTGAATATGTCTGTTAATTCCATGTTACCGTTGACCCATTATTGCTCATTAATGCTCAGCAGGGTTGACTTGCTTTATCTCTGAAAAGCAACTCTGACAACTCTGCTCTGACTAAAGCAACTCTGACTTCTGAGCACTTTGTACGTTCTGACTCTTGTATATGCTATCGGATGCGTTTATGCTATCGGTAGTAGGAGCCTTGTTCTGCAAGTGTTAGACTAAGAGTCCCAGCATTCACTATCAGAAGCAAATTTGCTATCGGATGCGAAACTTAGTTCTGCACATAAATGTTAGTCCAACAGAGTAATATATAATCAAGTGCAATCGGAAGCATTTTTGCTATGGGAAGCAATCCTACTTAGACTAGGTTATATAGGATCAGACTTAGTGTTAAATTCACTTCCACTATCGGAAGCATGTTACATCCGCAAGCGCTAGTCACGATGTTTTTGCTCTAAGTCTTCCGGTAGTGATTTTGCATCCGGTTGTGTTCTAACTTAGGATTTAATTCTAATCTGATTCTTCTTAAGTGATCAATCAGTTCTTTCATATTTTAGTCTTCATCAAAACTTAAAATTCTAACAGAGTAGAATTAGAATTATATTTGTGTTGGTAGCAGGTTTCAAAACCAGATCTGAGAGGTGGCGAGTAAGGAGAAGAAGATGAAGATGACATGGAAGGAGAGGACGGCGAAGGGGAAGAAGAAGGCTTTGGATTTTGGCAGTAACTATGTAAGAGACGAGAAAGTGAGACTATTTTAATTTTTTTTATAATTTATATATATTCGGGATGGGACAGGAATGGGACTACCCTGTCCCAAGTCCCGTCCCGTCCCGAAGTCACTTTTGTCCCGTCTCGATTTTGTCCCGTCCCGAAAAATTTCGGGACAGAAATTTTCCGTCCTGAAAGGCCACGGGACGGGACGACCGGGAAGGGGTGGGACGGGAAATTTTTGAACACCCCTAGATTTACATATGTGTGATAATGAGGAAAATTGGGTCAAGTATAGATTAGCAAAAAAGGAGGCGAAAAAAGCTGTCAGTGTAGCTCGTTCTATTGATTTTGAGGAGTTTTATAAAGAATTAGGGACAAAGGCTGGGGAACAAAGAATTTATCGAATAACAAAATTAAAGGAGCGTAAATCAAGGGATTTAGATCAAGTAAGATGTGTAAAGGACGAAGAAGGTAATGTATTGGTTACAGAGGATAATATTAGGGATATATGGAAGAATTATTTTTATAAGTTGTTCAATGATAGAGTTGAAACTTTGAATTATGGTATAGATGATTTGGGATTTAGTGAAAGGAATATCAACTTTACATGTAATCTTAAGATTAGAGTTAGTGAGGTTGAAGATGCTCTCAGGAAAATGTCAAGTGGCAAAGCTGTTGGACCCGATGGTATTCCTATTGAAGTATGAAACTGTTTGAGAGAAAATTGTGTGTTGTGGCTTACTAAATTATTTAATAAAATTCTAAGGTCTAAGAAAATGTCAGTTGATTGAAGGAATAGTACAGTAGTTCCTATTTATAAGAGTAAAGGAGATATTCAAAATTGTGCAAATTATAGAGGAATAAAATTTATGAGTCATACAATGAAGTTGTGGGAAAAAGTAATTGAGCGTAGGTTACGAATTGAGACTAGCATATCGAAAAATCAATTTGGTTTCATGCCGGGTAGGTCATCTACAGAAGCAATTTATCTCATTAGAGATTTAATGGAAAGATATCGAAGTAAAAGAAAGGATTTACATATGATTTTTATTGATCTGGAAAAAACAGATAGTGTGCCAAGAGATTTACTTTAGAAAGTTTTGGAAAAGAAAGAAGTACAAGTTGGGTATATAAGAGTCATTCAAGATATGTATGAGGGGGTAATGACTAGAGTCAGAACACTTGCAGGAGAAACAGTTGATTTCCCAATAAGAATTGGATTGCATCAAGGTTCGGCATTGAGTCCGTATTTGTTCAACCTTGTTATGGATGCCTTAACTGCAGGTATACAAGAAGAAATTCCTAAGTGCATGCTTTTCGCGGATGATATAGTCATTTTAGGGGATTCAAAAGATGAAATTAATTGGAAATTAGAGTTATGGAGGATGACTCTAGAGTCAAAAGATTTTCGAATAAGTAGGGGCAAGACGGAATATTTGCACTGTAGCTTTGACAATAGACAAACTCATGAGGACATATAAATTAAATTGGGAGATCATGTTATACAACAGGTGAATAAGTTTAGATATTTGGGATCAATTATACAAGAAGATTGTGAAGTAGATGGAGATGTTAATAATAGAATTCAGGCTGGTTGGTTTAAATGGAGAAAAACTTCTGGGGTTATATGTGATCGTAAGGTTCAAGATAAAAGTAAAAGGAAAATTTTATCGAACAGCTATTAGACCGGCAATGTTATATGGTAGTGAATGTTGGACACTTAAAAGACAACACGAACATAAGATGGATGTGACAAAGATAAGAATGTTGAGATGGATGAGTGGATATACAATAAAAGATAGAATTCATAATGATCACATTAGATGAGCCAGTAAGAATAGTTGATCAAATGGTATGAATCCATATAAAAGAAAGAGATGGAAACCAAAGAGAATTCTTAACGAAATTATTCAAAGAGATCTTTTAGTGAAATGTTTATCACCAGTTATGACTATTGATCGTGCAAAATGGCGCCGTGTGAGCCATGTAGCCGACCTCACTTAAGTGGGATAAGGCTTTGTTGTTGTTGTACTTGTTCCAATCTAAAATATATAAAATATTCATTTAAGTTAATTAGATTGAGAATATTTGTTAATCTAGTTAATTTGTTGTGTTTTTTCGATTTAAACACCCCACCCCAACGTCTTCGTTAATTCCCTCATCCCGTCCCACTTGATTATTATAAGCGGTGGATCTTTATGATATATTTGTAATTTAGAAAGAATCAATACAAATAATAAATATATCATATATTTAAGATAAATATAAACTCTCTAAAAATTCATATATTAAACCCTGGGGGAGTAAAATTTTTCTTGGACAGTAAAGGGAGTATAATTGTTAAGTTAATAAACGTATAGGGAAAATAGACGTATATGTAACTATAAAGTCTAAATCCTAACAACTCCTTGGGAAAATAGACGTAATGGTAATCATTAACAATTCCTTAGGACTTTTTTGAAATTAAGTCTCTTATTTGGGATCTAGATACAATTTTCCCAAAAAATAACGGTTAATAACATAGGGTTCAATGTAATAGATGGTTGGGTTGGTTGAATTTTAGTTTGAAAATAGCATGGAAACTATATGTAACTCATCACGTCCCAAAGTTCATCATGAACATTTTCTATAGTTATGGCCTTTAAAAAATGATGACATCTAAAGTTCAGTCTCATGGTTGAAAAATTCAAATGTCTCTCCACTGAATGGATTATTTGTCAAGGTTACTAAAAAAGGTTTATGGTATTTCCATGCATTCATTCCTCAAATTAAAATAATTAACAACCTAGCTAGAAGCTAATAAAGAAAAACTAAAATCAAAGTTCTGCCCAAATCATGAATTTTGTGCATCATCAGCTTCAAGTTTCTTCTGTCTTTCCCATTGTATCATTGCTAGCATGCCCACCCCACTTCTTTATCCTATCTTTTGCAAGCGAAGCCTACAATTTCATATCCACACATTAAAATTAGCCATTACTTTCATCATATCTATCTGTACACAGAACACATCAGAGACACTTCACCATAATAAAAGTAAAAAAACTACTATGTAGCTTTAAAGAAGAAATGTAATTAACAAAAATTTTGCAATAATAAGTTAGATGCATAAACATGTTTGACATTTTCTAAGTTAAAACTTAGTATTGTCTGATTTTTTTATTCATTACTTGTTTTTTTAAGAACTCTCTCATAAAAACATTTTTTTTTTGTTTTAAAAGTAAAATATAGTTACCTCTTTATTCCAGTTGGTTTTACAAATCATTATGGTTAGCACGGTTGTCTGCAAAACTGTCCCTGTCAACATTCCAGCCCAGATTCCCTGTAAGCCAACAATAAAGATGACACAAAAGCTAAAAATTAGTGCACAAACCGAATTGGCAGAAATCCAAAAGGAAAAAACTTACCTCAAGTACTTGACCTAAATTACATCCATTACTCAATAAGAATTTGACACATGTCCAACAAAAATTAAAAACATCTTTCCATATCTTATCTTGAAACCTCATGATATTTATACGGTGATAAAAAAATTAATAGATTACATCAGGCATATTCAATCAACATCTACATTACACAAATTTCTGCTCCACTTGTTGATAATTACGTGTGAACAGTATATTTTCACATATTTATGTGGAAAAATAATGCGCAAGTCACAAATAAAAGTTTAATATAATCACTAATAATTGATTTTTACACTCGCCTTGACCACTGGAAATGAATGCCCAAATGGAGAGATGGAGAGCACAAACAGCAAAATCATGAGTCACGAAGTACCCCAAAACCCAAAAGCTTACCACAATATTCACCTACAATTTTTTCTCATATTTTTTTCCTGAGTTTTAGTTGTAGATTGTACACAATTCTGATTTTGTGAAATGAGTGCTAGTCTAAGCACGATCTAGTGAACCTTAACATGAGAGGCGATTTAGTTATCTAATTGCTACATTAAAAATCAATGGGATGGTATTATTTGGACGTTCTCTCATATTGTATTTTACAAAGGAATTGAAGAATCTATTAATAATCAAACAGGGGCCCAATGAAAGAATATGCTCATCAAATATTCCAACAAGTGAACATTATACAGCAATAACATTATTATTCTACTTACTTATCATTACTTGTTACTTTTTACTGATTTCATTCATTCTTCGTGACTGATTATCTCAATTAGGTTCTTAATTTCTCCTATTCATAGGATTGATAATTCAATTAATGTAATGATATATCATTATTTTAATAAAAGAGCACGAAAGAAGGATGTGTGTATGTGTGTGTTGATGATTAATTTAGTGTAATGATTTATCATTATTTGAATAACCAAAAGCGCGTACTAAAGAAGGAAGGATGCGTTTGTGTGTGATAGAATGATACGTACCATGACTCCAAAGTCGAGCTTGTAACCAAAAATAAGGCCAAGAGGAACTCCAACGAGGTAGTAACAACTAATGTTGACATAGGCGATGATGGTTTGCCAGCCCGCTCCGACAGCGACGCCAGAGAGCACAGGCTGAACATTGTTGATGACAATGCAAAAAGCCAACATGGGAGTGAGCTGCTTCACTGCCTCCTGCACATCCGAGTCAGTGGAGAACAACGATGGATATTCCTCTCGGAAAATTATGAGTATGAGAGCCAATACAATTCCTATCATGCATGATGTCATTACTGCCACTAGCAATGAGAACTTGGCTGCTCTTGGATGTGCTGCACCTAATTCATTCGATACCCTCACACTGCACGAAGTCATATGTTACATGCATACAGCTCAGTTATATGTATTTATGTGTGTGCATATATAGATCAGAATCCTAAGTATAATATCAAGTTCACTTCTTTAAAAAGTTTTTTGATGTAAAATGAGTTACTCGATCTAAAATATTTATATTGATCATTTTTCTTAAAACTATTTCACATTACTTATAAACTAAAACTAACTTAAATAGTCCTTATTATTATGAGAGGTAACATGACAGTTTTTTTTTTGGACCAAATTATAAAAGTTAACATGCAAAAGTTAGAGAAATTAATGTATGTTTCTCATTTCTGCCCTTGCAAGTTAAAACAAGGAGTGGACAAGAAAGTGTGTATTATAATTTGTAGAAATGGAAAATGTTATTAAATCTACCACCATAAGGACCAGAGGAGGTGCTTATATATGTAACATACAATTGATGATTTGCTTACTCTGTCTGTTTTAGTTTCTTTACTATCCATATTTTTTGGGTCAAATTCTTAAATCTTCACATAAAAGTAGTCATCTTAATCATCCATTGTAGACTAGAGGGAGTATGTATGTAGGTATTTTGGTCCGTTTGAATAAGGAGAAAAGTTAGGAGAAAAGGAAATAGATGTAATGTCATTATCACTTCTGTTTAGATGAACGAGCGAAAATATGGAAGAGAGTAAATGAGCAAAGGTAATAATGACAACTATAAAATGGAAAAATTAATTACAAGTTACTAGAAGGAACTTAATTATAGTGAGCTCTATAAAATCCCCTAATTAACCATTATAGAAATATTTTCATATTTATGATCTTTATGTTTCAAAATAAAAATTTGTATGTTATAAATATATTTTAAAATAAAATAACAAATTGACGTTAAAAAATCAAATTATTTGTTTGAAAATTGATTATCTGTTATTTTTAAACAAATTTGAAAATAAAATCTTTTTTATATATGTCTTTGAAAATGATTCGGTGAGATTGGCTGGAGTCAGAAAAGGCAGGCCTCTCAAAAAAGGGTTTCATTGTAATGAGAAAACAGCATGGTGAAAACTGAATGGGGAACTGTGAAAAAAGAAATTTCCTAATTCCCAAAATCTCTTCACATTTAAAAAGTTGGGAAGAAAGGATGGTAGGCCTGACCCTGCATTTTCCTTCCTTTCACTTTTCGTGCCTTTTTCAATCAAAGGAAAAATTCCAATCTTATCGGGGAATTTGCAGTGTAGTCCCTGGTAAAGGAAATTAATACTGGAAGGTCCCAACACATTCCAAAATAATTATAAAGTCCCAAGGGCCCTTTCCTGCAATTGTTTGCTCATCTTCAATGACCATTTTGCCCCCATTAAAGATGGTTTCCATCTCACTGGTCCCTACAGGGGGACTATGCTTTCATCTTATGAGGGCAAAATGGTCATTGAAGATAAGCAAACAATTGCAGGAAATGGCCCCTGGGACTTTATAATTATTTTGGAATGTATTGGGACCTTCCAGTATTAATTTCCCTTAGCAGGGACTACACTGCAAATTCCCCTATTTTTCATTCCTATCTTGTTTTCCCCTCATCCAGGAATAGGGTGAAAAATCTGTGATTCATATATATACCTAAAATGAGGTTTTTAATATATTAAGATATAATATTGATCTTTGATGACTTCCTATTTTTAATTAGATTATATATATATATATATATATATATATATATATATATATATATATATATATATATATATATATATTTTGATATATCTGGGGTCATTAAAGTTACATTAAAGGGGTCAAATAGAATGAGCTAAATATTTTCTGAAAGAATAACTAAATCATAGCAATCAAACTTTATAAAAACAAAAAATGTTTGTTTAATTATTATTATTGTTATTGTTATCTTTTATTTTATTTTATTTTCATTGTGCAGGACACAACTTCTTGTATTAATTAGGTGGGCCGTGCAATTCAATTTGAAAAATGAAGCAAGCAAAGGCCCAAAAACACAAGGGAAAAAAAAGAAAGAAGAAGCCACGTTGGGTGTTGAATGGACCTTGAGAGAATGGAAAATGCAGAGGCGGCCATTTGGGAGATAAAACACACGATTCCGTAACAGCCCCAGCACAGATACATTTTCTCTTCTCATTCCATCTTCATATTCTCACATTTTCCTCCTAAATCCTTCATGATTTCTTCACATTCTTCAATTGTTGGTGGCTGGCTTATTTTTCTCCAACGGGCAATAACTAATTCCTTATCATTCTTGATAGTGGGATCATAGGGATGAACTTGGAACTTCAGGAGTTTTAGTTTCAATCTTTCATCCTTATGTCTTTTTTATAATTTTCTAGGTTTTTAGGAATTTATTTGTCGCATTTATGTGCTCATAATTTTGTTTTGCTCATTGTGAATTTTCACAGCTAATTCAAGGCGATATGATTAGGGATTTATGATGTTGAGTTATCTACTTTATTGAAAAGAAAATAAGAAATTGTTTTGTGACGTTGAGCTTTCATTCTTATTAGTTTCAATTCAATTTATCAACTTGTGTTAATTCTAATAATATTCAGGGTTCCGTTATTAATTTAATTAACCTAAGTCTAGACTAAAAAGGTTCCTTTAGGGTCTATATTTACAAAAATCTTCCCAACCAAATATACTTTGAAGTAATGAATCTCTAAATTCCACTTATCAAGAATGGTCCATCCCATTTGATTCAAATTTCCCTTTTTATCCAATATTTTGATTGCTTTAAAAAATATCACATTTTACACCTTCATACCAATATGAAATTAAAACCATGCATGATTTTTACCCATTTTAAAGTTTGCTTCTAATTATTAAGGACACTAGTTGTGTTTTGGCTACTCAAGCGAACAAAAAGCCGGTTATTAGCTTCCACTAACCCTTTAATTAGCCCTAACAATTGGTGTTTCTTCATAGGGCCGGGTCATATTGGTGATGTTCTATTCACTAATTGAACCGTGCATATACGCATTTCATTCATGTGGTTAAGTTGAAGTTACGTTTATTCTACAGTAATTCATTCAGAAATGTGAAATATTTTTATAAAGCAAACACAAAGGAATCGAGTACCACACCTCACGGATGCGTTCAATCCGAAGGAGACCATTATTGTCCAACCCATTATATTGATGCTGCAGAAATTCAATATCGTGTCAGAAAAAAATGAACCCCACAGTGGTGATGAACTGGTGGTTGAAGAAATTAAAGTGAACGTAGTTACCTATATGATGTACAGATATATAAGAGTCACATAATTTATGTCTGAATTGTACATATAAAAAAATGTTTGAATTGAAAATCAATATATACTTTTCTCATGTTGATTTTTTGTCTGGTCAAGAAAATGAAAATAAGACAATACAGAGAGAAGCAAAACAAACACTTATCAAAAATATAAGATACTCGTAATATATAATAATATAAAAGTTTAATAATAGTAACTAAGCAGTTATGGTCACGACTTTATTTATAACTTCATATTATAAGTGTATACCTTCTCAATGATATAATAACTGAAAAGATATACTAATGTTGTCATGTCGGGGTGTATGTTTAATTAGCTATCTAATACTCCATGATACTGTTTTCTTTCATAATATCCATGATAAAAAATAATATTGATAGTCTATGATATCAAAGAATAAAGGGAAGGTATAAATTATAGAATATAAGGCTTGATCTTCAAGATTTCAAGTGCTATTTTTTTAGGTAAAAAAAAAGTGCTATTTTTTTCTTTGGGATGCAAAAAAAATGGTATTCATATTTTAGATTTCAAACCGTTTGTTAGCAAAAAGAATGAAGCTTACAATTAAAGGTAATTCATTAGGATAAGAAATTTTTGTTCAGTATCAATGACATACACACTTACTCATTCACCCTATATATTTTCATCATAATCTAAGGACTTAAAATGGAGCTAAAATCAGCTGAAAATTGAAACTGAACATTGAAATAAAATTTAGCATGTAATGAATTCATCGATACGCACGTATATAATAGAACGTTCATGAAATAATATGTGAAAAAATTCGTGAAACTTTTTTTCAAAAATAACCCTGCATACATGATAAAAAATTTAATCTACGGAGATAAAAATATCTCAATTTATGAGAAAAATATAATATAATAACAAAAGAATGGCAAAATCATAATTGTTTAGTACTTCTGATATCATTTATTTTACGCAACTGTACTACTTCATGCTATAAATTCGGGTTGTGAGAGACCAATGGCGTACGACACTGGACCAGTTTCAAATGGGGGCCGGTTTCAACAAACAAACAACGCTTTAACGGTAGGTCAGCGGATGATCAAATAGCTGTATTTTTCGAGGGAAAAATATAAGATCTTCAATATTAGCAATGTATGCATTTATATCTTGCATAAACTTTCATTAAGCTTGAAGTATAATCTAAACAAAGTCACGTCATTAAGTAAGCTTATTGTTGACGCTGCACAAACAAATACTCCCTCCGTTAACTATAAGATCATTCTGAGGACGTGGATACGTTCTTAAATATAAGATTATTTTCTATTTTATCTCAAATTTTGCCCAAATTAACCCTATAAGAAAAACAAAATTCCTGAGAATACCCCACTTGGAACACTTGGAACACGTGTCATCAACAAATTGAAGCCTAATCCCTGGCAGCGGCTTAGTCATCGGTGGTCTAAAACCTTTAATACCTACACTACCATTAGTCACCCACCTTGCCTGAATTCCCAACACGTTCTCATATTATTCTTACTGTATCTGCTCAATTTCTTCGTTGCATGAATTCCCAACGCATTCTTAAACCTCAGAAGAATATCCGAAGATGACCTAACCTTCATGTCCTCCCATGCCGCCTCTGGAATAGCGAAATCTTCGAGGTAGGAGAGCCTAAACTTCTGCAAATCAGGTCAAATTCGCCTTCAACTCCTTCAATTCGAGAGTGGTACCGTCATATATCTCCATTGATCGAGTGTATAATTAATGAGCCAGAGGAATTTTCCACCCACGATGATGGCGATGCGGCGTCATATTCTTAGAATTTAGCGGCTAAAGATGACATATTCTCCTAGGGGCTTATTTGTCTCTTGAATTTAATTGGAGGGTAGTTTTGGAAGATCATGTAATTCTAACTAATTTAACCACCTTTCTTAATCTCTCCAAATTAAGTAATGTGATCTTATATTTAGGAACGGAGGGAGTATATTATAATGAATTGAGTTGCTTCCCTTGTAGAACTCTGTCCTTTAGAGGTATTCCGCGATCACCGACAATGTTAGGACGCTGCTCTCCCCAGGATTAAATAGACTCTTCTTGCGTTTCGCAAACAGAATACAAGGTATTCTGGTAAGCTATTTAATATATCGACTCCATATTTACCCCGCTCGCGCATGGGGGAAATCACCAGATTTCCACTACGTTTACCTCACGGAGCCCATCTTGTGCGCGTGAGGTTCACTCCTCCTTTGACCCTTTAATGGAGTTTTTGCTTAGTCTATAGCATCCGACTCCATTTTATGTCCTTTTCTCAAAGTTTGTGTAACAATGATTGTGTTCAATTATGGAATGTTTTGTTTGTCTTACTTTAAATGATTTTATATCACAAGAAATAAATATTGGAGAAGAATTTTTGGTCAAAGGGTGTTGTTCCAACTAAACACTCCTTCAATTTTTATGAGTTAATATCCTATAATATGTGAGTACAATAATAGTCATTAGTCAGGTAGCAAGGAGTGAATATGCACTTCAGTCAAAAAAAAAAAAAGAATATGCGCTTACCAAATTGACAAGGCGTCCACTGAAACTTCAGCATCTTTGAGATATCCAGCGAACAGAATCAACAGCGTAAAATACCATACCTCCAAACTGCAGGTGACATGAATTTAATTCAATTTATACTACGTATATTGTTTTGGGTCAAATAATACTACCTCCGGTCCTAAATATAAGACCTAGATAACTTTTTCTTGGAAAGATTAAGGTTGCGAAATAGGTTATTATATCATGACATATTTGATATCTTTTTAGATTATCCATTAGCTTATAGGTAAAATAAATTAGTTTAAGAGAAAAAAATTAGTTAAATCAATTTATAATTAACTCATTTTTTGCTTTTTTTAAGATTTTTCAAAAAAATCATCTAGATCCTATATTTAGGACCGGAGGGAGTACTTAATTTCGAATTGACATACGAGGAATGTAATCTAATTTAATATTATTGATGTAAGCCAAGGTCTCCTAACAACAAAGATCTTCATGTTAAGTTTGATTAACAACAGATAAGATGAATCAAATTTCTAGATCCAGTGAAATTTATTTTGTTGACGATGCAACAATTTCACAAACAACATGTCATTAGGAAAAAACGAAAAATTATATCTCACATCTACAAATAATAAATAGGTCAACCTAGTTATACTTCTCGTTTGGTGATGATGTTAGGGAAAATATACTAGACAAATTTACCCATAGTATAAAGAGGATGACCCCATGACATTGAACCACACGACAAGAAAACTTGTTGATCAATAACCCCAAACACAATATAAGTTACCCAAAACACAATAACGGAAAGATATAAAACAGTATGTACAACTAAAAACGAATAAATATACTAACCATAGCATAACAGCAGAAGCCAAAGAGAGACGAACAAAACCCCATAGATTCTGAAAAGCCTTAAGCGAAAAGCCATTCCAAGCTCTCCCACAAGTTCCACTTAGAATATAGAGAAGTTGTCCAATTACCACCAACCACCACGACGAGTTCAAAACCACGGCGGCTCCGACGAGGCCCCACTTAAGTTTCAACATCAACAACCAACTAAACACCGCATGAAATACCAAAACTGCCCCTGATATATATGCCATCACCATGATCTTGCTTTGTGACTGCAAGAACTTCTGAAGTGGGAAGTTCATGGCGTAGGCAAAAAGTTGTGGGATCATATATAAGGCAAATAGCCCCGCCGCGTCGGAGATTGCCGTCGTTTCACCTATCCCTTTAAGGATTTGTCTAGCAAAGATGTACAATAGTGATAGAATGAGACATGTCACATTCAAAATCACCCATGATCTTTGCATGTATATCCCTAACATGTCTAGTTGTCCCGCCCCAACCGCTTGCCCACATAACGTCTCCAAAGCGCTACCCATTCCCAACTGTTCAAATCCAAATTAAAATTCAAGATTAGCAAGAATTACTACCAATAAAACATTGAATTAACGATGAAAATTTACGATGGAACGCTATGTCTAAAGATAAATATGTTGTTAATCAAGCCAGGAATTCCATTGTTAATTA
Source organism: Mimosa pudica (assembly GCA_029929735.1). NCBI lineage: Eukaryota > Viridiplantae > Streptophyta > Magnoliopsida > Fabales > Fabaceae > Mimosa > Mimosa pudica. The sequence goes on along the minus strand of JAKELP010000029.1, from coordinate 7,382,787 downwards.
TTGTAGCTTAGTCTATGTTTACTGAAAAAAAGTAGATGCATGACGGAATCTGTCTTTAACATAAACATCAATCGTTATATAATGTTTTTCTTGAAAGAAGCAAGAAAAAACTAGAGGAAAAAATACTATGAAAGAAAACTTAATAAAATAGTGATAACCGACTATTATTAACAAAAGAGTTTTCTTGGTAACATTGTTTCTTAGCTCATTCAGTTCATCCAAGAAGGGTTAAAACATTTTAAAATATGATGATTTCTAGATTTTTTTTTACCATTACGCCGAAGCAAAAGCAGGCGATGATTGAGTTCTCGACGGAGAAGGCAGCGAGGTCGATGGCACTGAGATGACCACACAAGACCGAAGTGATAGCACCAAGGGAGTATTGAGCTAGGGAGGTGAAAATGGCTGGGCCGGCGAGGTACCATAGCTTCTTGGACTCAAGAAAGAATTGAGCAGAGAAATCCTTGGGAGTGATTATGGGAGGAATGTCAGGAGATTCAGCACTGAAAACTGCGGTGGTGTTGATGGAAGGGATTTCATGATGAGGTTCCACGGACGATGATGCAGCCGCGAGGAGTGGTTGTGTATTATTTTCACTATGAGCCATTACTACGCTTCTGAATCTATGACCTTCCTGCTAGTTAAATATCCACAAAACTCTATTTATTTTACTATATTGGCTACTCCTAGCGTGAACATATTTATATTATAGCTCATGATTGCTAAAAGCCCACCATTTCGCCACTTGCTTTTCAGTGTTTCCACCTCAACCAACGTTCTACGTACTCGCAATAGCCATATTGGCATGACCCATGAGATTTAATGTGAATCATTAAGAGCACGTTTTTGTCAGAGTATGTATTATTTACGTTGGTTTAAATTTTAACTATATTTGTATATGTATAGTAACTATGGGTTTGCCGTCATGAAAACTCACCATTTTGCCACTTGTTTTTCTGTGTTTCCAGCTTGTTAGACTATACTCCCTCCTGTCCTTATTATAAGTCACCAACCGCCTCTAAATTTTAGTCCATAATATAAGTCACCAACTTCCATTAACTAACTCATTTATTAAAATTTTCCCAATATAATACTCTTATAATTGGGAAATGAACATTGGAAGATGAGAAGAGACATAAGATAAAAAGGACACTTGTATACTCATAAAGTAAAGGATTAATGAAGAGAGGAAAAAGGTAGGGCCATAATGATAAAGGTCATAGGGCAAACATGGAAAAGACAAAAAAATTAAGACCAATTTAATGATGAAACTTCCATTAACCTCCATTCCTTGGTAGTATTAAACAATTTAGGCGGTTAATGACTTATAAATAGGACCGGAGGGAGTATATTTGGGTCTGTCATCCTTAATGGGCCGGATTATCGGAAAGATGACTTGATATATGAGAAGTTGAGAGAAATTGACATTTAACTCAATCAACATTTATTGCTATTTGAAATTTGATTCATTTCTATTATGGGAAATAAGATATTTATTATATTAATTTATTAGTAACATTAATGAGAGTTATTAATGACATTGATTTACTTCCTTTCTAACGTTCATCCATAACTCTATATAAATGGATCTCCTCATTGTATTCTCATTCCTAACTATGAGAAATCTCTCTCTTTGACTTCTCTTTCAAATTTTTTAGGTGATTTTATGTGCAAATCTCTTATGGAATCTTGTAGTTTAGAAGTACAGAAGTCTTGAGAATCCTTTAATTCTTATCTCTGATATTATTATTTTGGGGTGAAGGTACAAAAATAGTAATGAACGATTTATGCTAGGAGCACTCTGGGGAAAAAATTGTTTCCGGTCTCAATTCTGGTAATAAGGAATTATGTTTTAATTTAGGTAACACCGTTAAGTTTGACTGACGTTGACTGTTAAAAGCTGACGTGTAGGGGAAAATAAAATTTTTTGCTGGCGTGGAGCGCTCATATGCCGATAATTTTTCTTCAGATTTTTTTAAAATTTAAATAATGTAGATCCCACGCATTTTGAAAATTATTGCTACATGAGCATGTCACGTCAGCAAAAATTTTTTAGGTAAAATAAAAATTTTAGGTAAACTTTAGTATTAGAAACGCAATTATACATAATGTTTTATCTATGTTCAAAAGTTGAAACTATTAGGAATTTTGGAAATATTTTGGGGGCAAAAGTGCTAATTTAGTAGTGAAATGACTAACTATTTTGAGGTGCACTAAAAATAAATAACTAATTATTATGATGTGTAGAAATGATAACTGGGACATTGACATATACGGTATAATCATAATCGTCAACTTTAGTTAACATACGTTGATATGTGCTTATGTGGGACTTAAATTATACTCCCTCCTATCCTAAATATAAGACCTAGATGACTTTTTTGGAAAATCCTAAAAAAGCAAAAAAATAAGTTAATTATAAATTGATTTACCTCATTTTTCCTCTTAAACTAGTTTATTTTACCTATAAACTAATGGATTATCTAAAAAGATATTAAACATATCATCATTTAATAACATATTTCGCAACCTTAATCTCTCCAAAAAAAAGTTATCTAGGTCCTATATTTAGGACCGGAGGTAGTATTATTTTTCAAAATGAAACTACCATTTTCCCCTTTTAATTAAAATCAACCCAACCTTTCTTCCTTTCCCTTCATCTTCCCCTTCCTCATCCCTTGGTGTAGCTTATCACCAAAGTCACTTTTGAATTGTAAACCCCCTCCCTCCTCCTTCTTGGTTTAAATTTCCCATTTCACACTATCATTTGTTCACACAATGATAGCTCTCTACAAGCTTGAAGCTCGCGGCAGATGTAGTATATTCCTATCTTGCTTTCTCACTCTCCAAAACCTCATCTTTCATTATCTTAATCTTTCTCTTCAACTATCTCTCCAGGATTCGGCCTCATCCGTCGCTACCACCACCACACTCTCAAATGCTCTAACGATGAATATTCCTACTCCTACTTCCTCACACTACCACAAATTACCCCATTTACATGCGCTTATTTTGGCCTCTACATACGCTTATAAAGCGCATGTAGAGGGGGGCGCTGGTAAAGGCTCTACATGCGCTTTTTAAAAGCGTATGTAGAGGGGGGCTCTACATGCGCTTAAAGCGCATGTAGAGGTAGGTACCTCTACATGCGCTTTAAGCGCATGTACATCTACATGCGCTTTAAGCGCATGTACATATAAAGCGCATGTACATCTACATGCTCTTAAAGCGCATGTAGAGAAGTACCTACCTGTACATGCGCTTAAAGCGCATGTAGAGAGGTACCTACCTGTACATGCGCTTAAAGCGCATGTACAACTATATATTTTTTTTTAATATATATTCTTTTACATTTGCCACCTGTATACACGTAATTCTTTGAACCAAACTTCAAAGAACAACATACATCCCAAAATCAAAGCAAACCGCCCAAAACATTCAACAATCACACAAACACTCCACATTCTAAGCATAATTTGAATGTGCCAACTTGCACAACCCTCCAATTTTAATAAAACTTTCAGACCATAGATTACAACCATAAAACAACTCAAACACATTTAGAATAGAATAGAGAGAACAAAGAATCCATATCCAAAACAGCTCAATAGGTTAATTACATTTCAATACTTATTGGATCAACCCACTATAAAATTTCAAAACAATCAATCTTTCTTAATAATACTTCACATACATAGTTTTTATGCCCAACTTGGTCATGAACAAAAAAACTCTACTGATTGCAGCACCAAACAAACTTCACACGTCAGTAAGTATTATAATTACAACAAAAGCAAATTGAGAAAGCTTAAAACATAATTATAAGCCAGACTTTAAGAGGCTAGACAGAACCTGTATAAATTGAAGCCTCAGGAGCAGCCACAGGCATATTTGAAGTGTTGACCACCAGTATGGTTCGCTTCACAACAGATTCTTCTCGACCATCAGGTAATGTCATTGTAAGTTGGGGGAAAACCATCAAGACCTGAACAATCATTTCTTATTTTTATTATGTTATAATGGAAAATTAGTACATAACTACATACCTCAATTGCAAAACAATAAAAATAAGTTTCTGCTTTCAGTAAATGTAAATTAGAACTAAGTAAACATACCTCTGCCATTTCATTTCCACGTTCCGTGCAATTAACATAAACAACAGCAACAGAGATGGAATACTGCGGAAAAATATAAAATATCAACGAAATAAGGAAAGAATTCCAATATTAAAAAGGCATGCCATGAAGAGCCAATTGAGGTTCACCTTTGAAAGTGCCTGACTAATGACAGTTTTACCACAACCAAAGGCTCCAGGTATGGCACAAGTCCCACCAAGAACAGAAGGGAAAAGGGCATCAAGAACACGCTGATGAAAACATGTCAGACAAAATAGCTAGAAGAATTAGTCCATGGAGAAGACAACTACTATGATTAAATATTACCTGACCAGTGAGCAGAGGAGTATTCGCTGCTAGATTTGATGCAACATGCCTCGGTGTACGTACATGCCATGTCTACAAATGGGAAAATACAAGCAAATTAAGCAAATCTTGTACTGTATAATAAACAAAGAAACCAAGTCCCTTCAACAGCGAAGTGAAAAAAACATGAAACCTGAAGCATTGTGAATTGTTTTTTGACTAACATAATCAAAATAGGATAGTCATGGGTAAAGTTTTACTAACTTAATATGCCTGCATGTGCCTCTACTCGTTATTCAAAATATCAAAAACGAACTGAAATAGGAGAGGTTAAGGAAAACAAAATTAAGGCTGGGATAAGAAGGGAATACAGATAAATAGTTACCTTGAGATTTGGTATCCGGACAAGCTAAACAACATTTATTATCAATGCAATACCCTGAACGGAATAGCAAAAACAAAGATTTTTCTGCTATTGAGTTGGTCAATATCCTAGAAGCTTAAAAAGTTGACCCCAAGCAATTAAGAAGTCTGCAGAAACATTAATGGGCAAAACAATATCGAAAGGAGACATCATAGCTTAAATTAATCAATAAAAAAATGAATGTTGAAATGAGAAAGGATTGTAGAAATATGAAAATGGAAGCTATCGCTTATCAACTGCCCAAATCACAGCAAACACTATGCAGAAGGTAGTAACAACAAGTGTCAAATATGAGAGCTGCAAGAAAGGCGCACTTCAACAAATGTTTGCCCAGCAAGCTGAAACTATAACACTTTGACGTGAATTACATAAGCAAAAAATCAAGTGCAATGACATTTAATTTTTCTAAGATTAATGAATGAATTCATCTCAAGTGTTAATTCACAATGAGCATAAAATCCTCTTTGACCAATGTCAAGGATAACAAAGCTTAATTTAGACCTTTCACAAAAGCAGTACATGAAAAAACCTCGACAACTAAATCAAGTTTCGCTTCCAATTTAGTACATTTATATCTGAAAAGTTACCAACTTCCCAAATACTAGACTCTTGCCCAACAAATTTCCAATCACATAGACAACAGAAGCTTTCACTATAGCTCAAATCTTGAAACAAGTGGATATTTAGTCACAACCACATACACCAACACACATACACAATCATCTCATAATAGGGCGCACATATATTTATCTAGCATAAACACCAAACATTGAAATCAACTAAAGAAATTTATGCATGCTCAAATATCTTTAGGAAACAAGTAAATAAAAGGTCAAACTTTAATTTGATGGATTTAGTTCTAAAATCAAAACCCATTTTGGATTTGGAAATACCCAAAAGTTAGGGTTTTGCAAAAACTCCACAAAATCTTAATCAAACCTCAAACAATTACTTAGGACATCCTAACTCAAAGCTTAAAATGTTCCTTGGATAGTTTTTAAACCCAAAACTCATTGCCCACTCACGGCCTCCCTACCAAACTTGCATAAACCTAAGCAAAAATGGGTATGAAAGGGAAGATAGAACTCACCTAAGCTTAAATACAAAGTCTCTTGTCTGATGCGCACTCGACGTCGCCGGAGTCGGCCTTCTTCTCGCAGGAAAATGATGGAGGAAGGTGCTGGAGTTTGAAGACACAAGCAGTGAGGAAAAACAACAAGCCCCATGTGATTCTGAAGAAGAAAGCAAGTGAAAAACGTGAGAGAGAAAGGAGAAGGAGTGAGCAAGATGGTGGAGCAAATTGGAAGGGGGGAAGGTCGATTTTGTTGTTGTTGGAGGGAGGAGGCCGTCGGCCTCTAAGAAGAAAGAAGAAAGAAGAGAAAAAAAAATGAGAGAAAAAGAAAGAAAGGAAGGAATAAAAGGAAAATGAAATGGGAAGGAATATTCCTTTCTAACTTGGGATATTCCTCTTATCTTTATATAGTTGACAATAACATATCCCAAGTTGGTCTCCCACAATTTGAATTATAATAAGTTTTCTAAATCACTTAATCAACTAATTTAAACAACTAATCTCCCTAAACCTCCAAAAATATCCAGAAATTCCCCAACAATTCTAAAAATTTTACAATTTGTATTTATTATTTATTAAAAACACTCTCTAATCCTACATTAAATTTCTAGGATATTACACATATTATGGAACTTAAACTAAATTTTTGTTCTACATATACATATACATATATATATATATATACATATACATATATATATATATATATATATATATATATATATATATATACATACATATATACATATATATACATATATATATACATATATATATATATAAATATATATATATATATATATAGTTCAAATAAAAATAATAATAAAGTCTCACAATTGTGACATTACTATTTCAGTCTAAATATTATTTTTAATCACAACGGCATGATTACTCAGGGAAATAAAATAATGAGTTATATTATGTTTTAAAACTTACGTATGTATATGAATCAAATAATGAGTTATATTAAGTTTTTCATCATTAAATAAATTGAATGAATCAACTTATAATATTAGGCCTATACATGCGCTTAAAGCGCATGTAAAGGGTGTTCCACCAATTTCATAGCACCCAAAAGTGGTAATGGGGCCTTGAAACACTAAGTCCACAAGCAGGAACACCTTATGAGGTCTGAGGAGGACCTCTTATGCATGACTCCATGTTTTGCACTTCAGTAGTGCCTTTACATGCGCTTAAAGCGCATGTAAAGGGTGTTTGAACATTTTCATAGCACCCAAAAGTGATAATGGAGCTTTTAAACACTAACTCTACAAGCAGGAACACCTTATGAGGTCTGAGGAGGACCTCTTATGCATGACTCCATGTTTTGCACTCCAGTAGTGCCTTTACATGCGCTTAAAGCGCATGTAAAGGGTGTTTGAACATTTCCATAGCACCCAAAAGTGGTAATGGAGCTTTTAAAAACTAATTCCACAAGCAGGAACATCTTATGAGGTCTGAGGAGGAACTCTTATGCATGACTGATTGGACCAAAATTTATCCCTCTAAGCATGTGAAATTGAGCTTAATTAGTGTGGTTTATTTGCTATATTTGATCATTATTGGCATATTTTATTGCGCATGCTTATGTGTGAATTATTGGAAAATATTAGCTTAAATACTTACATTTTAAGTAACCAAGGGTATTTTGGTCATTTTTGACTAGTTGTGCGTTTTCATGTGTAGGGGGGTCCCACGTGGACCCCACAACCCTTGGACAAGCTTGGAATGCAAGGAAGAGCATTTTTGGAGGGAAAATGAAACCAAGTTGGCACCTCAAAGGAGGGACTTGGAGGAAAGGCAAGGACTAGAGGATTGGAGCCCAAAATTCAAATCTCAAATTTGGCTCCAACTTCAAATTAAAAGTTGAAGGCCTCATTAAGGGCATTTTTGGGAGCACAATCATGAGGAGAAAAAGGAGCAAACTTTGGGGATGAATCTAGCCAAGTTCAAGTCCACATTCATCCACACTTTCCACTTAATCCCTAAAATACCCTTCTTACCCTTCCTTTCATCACCAACCTCACGCCTAACTCCCTTCCATTTCCCATCAAAATATCTTTTTGACAACTCACCATCCTCATTTGCCAACTCATCAACCAACTAACCACCTATTTAACCCAAAAGCCCATTCATTTGTCACATTCCTTCACTTCCACTTCATCTTCATCTTCTTTCTCTCCATTTTCTCTCTTCTTTCCATCTCCTTCACCAAACTCACGGCCAATCCACTTTCCTCCATGGATTCATCACGAAAATCCTTCATCTCCTCCACATCCATGCTTGGCTAAGCATCCCTCTCCTTCCTTCAAGTCAAGATTTGTGCAAAGAGCTTCAAGATTTCGGCCTTGTGTGAGAATTTTCATTTTCTAGGTTTTCATGTTTGTAATCACCTTAGTTCTCTCATGTCTAGGATTCTAGATGTGTTAGTTCTAGATTTTTATGTGGAGATTTCCATGTAAATGTCATTTATATTTCAAACTTGTAAACCTAACTTCTAGGAAACTTGATTTTCATGTGTATTAGGCTTATAATTTTTGTAGCTTTATGAGAACAATCATATGTGTTTACATTTTAATTGTTTCTTAAAGTGAATCATATAATTAGAATCTAGATTTAGGTTCTATGTTGCCTATGAAAATGCATGAAGGTTAAGCTAGGGTTTCTTGATTAATTAGTTTAAACTAGCTAAAGCTTCTTAGATTTAAGGAGTCTTGGCCAATTTAAGCTAGTTAATTAAGAGGAAATTGTCACATGAGGCCTATCAATTGAGATTGCACAAATTGAGATTTGAAGGAGGAGATTCCTACTCTTAATTTCACACTTATACTTTCGTTACATTTCACATTTTTAGTTATTAATAGTAGTTGTTAATCACAAAGTCATTCTCAAACCATTGATAATTTGCGTGGCTTATTTCCTAGAATTAGCAAGATTATAACCTAGATTGAGGAAAAGACCTATACTCTCTACTATACAACTAGTGGATTAGAGTATTGAATTGTTTTGATTAATCTTTTAAGGAGACAAAAAGGTTAAATCAAATCAAATTTGGAGTTGATGGAGAGCTTCATTAAGGGCAAAAAGGGCAGCACAATCTTGAGGAGAAAAAGGAGCAAACTTTGGGGATGCATCTAGCCAAGATCAAGACCACATTCATCCACTTTTCACCTAATACCCAAAATACCCCTATCCCTTCCTTCACCTTCTCCATTTCGCATAACCTCCCTCCATAACCATAAAAATATCTTTTTGACAATTCACCACCCTCATTTGCCAACTCATCATCCAACTAACAACCTACTTAATCCCTAACTAACTTCATTTGATACATTCATTCACTTCCACTTCATCTTCATCTTCTTTCTCTCCATTTTTCTCTCTTCTTCCATCTCCTCCATCCTCTCGGCCAAGCACCAAACCTCCATGGATTCTCACGCCATTCATCTTCCTTCCACCTTCTCCATGCTTGGCTAGACGTCCTAATCTCTCTCTCCAAAGGAATGTGCTTGTAGATCTTCACATTTGGCCTCATGTATTTGTAATGTACTCTTTTAGGTTTCAAGCTAGACTTAACTTTTTGCCTATGTATGTCCTTGATTTAGGCTTGTATAGGTTAGAATACCTAGAATTAGGTGTTCTACTTAATTGTGGCTTGGAATCTCTCTTTTAGGTTTAGTTCATGAAAACCTAAAGCTTATATGTTTGTAGTTTCATAGATACATTTGTGTGTGATTAACTCCTCTTGTGTTTGTGGAATGATTAATTTTCTTAAGTTCTTGATTAGAATTTAATGTTGCTTAAGGTATGAACTAGACTTGAAAGAGCATTAAGCTTGGTTAACCTAATTAAACTCTTGAAGATTTCTTAGATTTAAGAGATCTTGAGAATTTAGTTAGATTATATCAAGTGTAACAAATATATGAGGTCCGATTAACCAAGAGCACAAGTACTTTGGAGAGGGAGGTTACTTCTCATCTATCTCTTTACATTTCAATTCGGTTAGTTTAAATTTTTAGGTTATAATTGTAGTTTTAGTATAAAATCAACCTCAAACTTCCTTACTTAATTTGCGTGACAAAATCTCCTTTAATTAGTAAGATTATAACTTAGACCGAGGAAAAGACCCTTACTACCACTAGCTACTAGTGTTTGTAGTATTGTATTGAATTTTGATTGACCTAGAGGGCGACATTTAGGTTTAATCAATGACTCCATGTTTTGCACTTCAGTAGTGCCTTTACATGCGCTTTAAGCGCATGTAAAGGGTCTTTGTGCCTTTACATGCGCTTAAAGCGCATGTAAAGGGTGTTTCCATATGATTTTGAGCTTTTCACCTAAGTTCATTTTATATTTTATCTCTAAATACTTAAATTCTTTTCTAATCATTGTTTTAGTGAATTTTAATTGATGCACATTTCTATACATGCGCTTAAAGCGCATGTAGAGATAAGGCCTCTACATGCGCTTTAAGCGCATGTATAGATTCTTACCTGTACATGCGCTTAAAGCGCATGTAAAGGACCCTCAATACATGCGTTTCTTCTAAGCGCATGTAAAGGTGCGATGGTAGAGGGACAATTTGTAATAGTGTCAAATCCACCGCCTTCGATGGCGAATCAGAGTCCACCTCTGTTGCTTGATTCTATCCCTCCTCCAAAAAGTCTAGTTTAAAGGGTAATTTATCAAAATTTCTAGTTTTATCAAAGTATTGGAAAAGTCTAGTGTTATACCAATAAAATTTTTTGAGACATGCATTTATTAAGTTTAAAGGGTAATATATGGAAGGGCGAATGTGCAAAAATGATACTAAGTTTTGTTAGAATCTTAAGTTTTGATGAAGACTAAAATATGAAAGAACAAGTCAAACACTTGGAGAATACTAGATTAATATAGAACCCCAAACTAGAGTGCTTCCGGATGTGGATTTACTTCCGGATGGACTAAGACTAGCGCTCGCGGATGAACGTCTCATCCCCCAGCGACAGCAAGTATATCACCAAGTCATAACTCAGTCTAAGAGCATTAGTAGATAAAATCCTTGAGACTAAGTTAGGAAGCTTCCGGATATAGATTTGCTTCCGATTGTATTAAGACTAGCGCTGGCTGTGGGTATGGATAACACTGAGCGCCAGTGACCATAACCCAACGTCCAGTGGATTTACTTCCGAATGCCTAGTGACTAGCGCTAGCTGTTGGTATAGATAACACTGAGCGAAATATGAACATAACCCAACATCCAGTGAAAGTGCTTCCGGATGTGGAATTGCTTCCGGATGGAAAAGAACTCCCTTAGACTAAGTGAACTCCCACTACATGTGAGTATGTGCTATTATTGTTAAGACTAACGTTCAAAGTATACAATACACTAAGTCAGAACATAGTTTAAGTAAGACTGCTTCCCATAGCAAACAAGCTTCCCACAGCATGTATAGTTCTTACTATACTTGATTATATATATTACTATGTTGGACTAACAAGTATGTGCAGAACTTAGTCTTACTTCCGGATGCAAATGAGCTTCCGGATGCAAAAACTCTTGGCACTGGGATTCAGAGACTAACACTTGCAGAGCAAGATTGCCGCTTCCGGATGAACGATGATCATCCGTCAGCAAGAGTACAAGAATCAACGTCACATACTCAGAAGTCAGAATGCTCTTGTCAGAGCAGAGTTGTCACAGGTGCTTTTCAGAGATAAAACAAGTCAACCCTGCTAAGCATTAATGAAGATGTACCTCTCAACGGTAACACGGGATTAACGGCCATATTCAAACGGACATATTCCATCTGCCGCCCAAGCAAATGTTGAAGCCGAGTATAAAAGGAACATCTACATTCAGAAGAGAAGTAAGAAGAATAGAGTCTATTGTCTGAGATATTGTAATCTACATTCTTCTTATCTTCTACTCTCTGATCTTAGAATTGTAATATTATTAGAGAGAAAATCGTTTGTACTTAAGTGAGTAACATCATTTATTCTTAGAGAGAATCATTTGTACTTAAGTGTTTATCACAATCAGTTCATAGAGTGAACACATTATCAAATCCTCTAATTGATAGGGGCTGTTCTAAAGCTTGTGCTTGAAGAACAGAATTATTATCTTACAAAAGTGAGGGGGAGCATTTAGAGGTTTTCTAAATCTCCATAGGTTGCAAGTTAGCCCGCAAAACTTGTGGTTGTAAAGGTTTGCAGGTTAGCCCGTGGTAAAACCTGTGGGTTGTTAGGTGAACCCGTGCTCGTAAAACCTAAAGTGTAAAGGCTTTCTTGTGCCTGGTTCAAACAAAAAGTTTAGTGGATTAAAAATCTCAGGTGGAGCCTGGGGACTGGATGTAGGTCTGGAAGTGACCGAACCAGGATAAACTTGGGTGTGCTTATTCTGTTTGTTTAATCTCCACATCAAGCACCACACCACTAGATACTAACTTGTGCTTGAGGTGGTGCATCATCACTCTCATCAAGCATAAGGAGTAAAGGTTTCTAAAAAGGGGAGGATTTTTATAAGTTTTATTCTACCACCCAATTCACCCCCCCTCTTGGGTGACAGCCACACATTTCATTTGGTATCAGAGCAAGGTCACTTGTTTAAAGGATCCAACGATCTCAAGTGCAAAGACCTAGGCTGACTTGGGATATAAAAATGTGTTTTGAAGGTTTTGATCATACTATCCCACCCTTGTTAGAAAATACTGATTTTTACTTATGGAAGGTAAGGATGGAAAGTTTTATGCAATCCATGGATCTCAAAATGTGGGATGTCTTTGAAAATGATTCTGATTTCAAACCAAAAGTAAACTGGACTGAAGTGGAGAAAAATTTATTTTACTTAAACATTAGAGCAATGCAAATTTTGTACAAAAGCTTAACTGACAGTGATTTCCAGAAAATTAAACATTGCTCTAATGCTAGAGATATTTGTAACACTCTTAATGCTATGTATGCTTCTGATCATTCCCTTGGCAGTAAAGCTGTCCGAAGCTCATTTTATACTCCCTGTGAACCTACCTTTGATGAGCTACTGGATGGTGATATAGAGGAAGCTAGCACCAGTGAAGAGAGTGTCGATCTGTGCCTAGAAGATTCAGAAACTGAAGAAAATGAGGTACCTGAACTTGAACCTTCTAAATTGCAAGACACTTATGATGAGTTACATATTGAATTCTGTAAACTTGCAAAAGAAGTTCAGGCTTAAGAAAAAGGAATAGGAAACTTGAGGAACTTATCCTTTCTTCTACATCCAAGGAGTCCAAAGTTCCATCCTTAAAGGAAGAATTTTCAAAAGACCCTGAAATTTCAAAAGTTAATAAACATAGAGTCTTTGAAAAGAAAACTGACCAACATAATAATGATGAGAAATCTCATTCTGAACATCATTCCATTATCTGTCATTATTGTGGTAGAACAGGTCATATTTCTCACACATGCAATTTTAAAAGAAATTTAAATGTGAGGAATAAATATGTATGGATCCCTAAAGGACAAGTAAGGTCCAGCGCTAACCATGAAGGACCCAAGTACAAATGGGTACCAAAACTTCCGTCTAGTGCCTTACTTGTGCAGGAAAGATCAAGAGTTCCTCTTGCTCCAAAGAAGAGAGCTCGTAGTGATGTCACTGCTGCAACCACCTGGTACAATCATAAGAAGCAGTGCACTACCACAAGGAACAAAGGTTCTGTCTCAAGGATGAGCTATCACAGAGTTCCACTCAACTATCCTGAGAAGAACAAGAGAGAGAGGATATCTCAATCAACATGGAGAAAGCCTATAAATTCTGTCTCTCATAAGAAAGTGCTGCAGGCCAAGGATAAGTATAGAAGATCTCCTTGGATAAGCAAGGGATCGCTTAAGGTTGAAGCATGCAATAGTAAAATCTCCTATGCAAATGTTAGATGGACTTATTGAGATTTTACATCAAGCATTGTGTATATGAACATTATATTCCTTATAAGGAAGTTTCTCACAATGTTCATAGTCTACATGCTGTCATGATCAAAGTATATATATATATATATATATCCTTGTGCATACAGTCATGTTTGATTCACAATGCCATATTCATAGTGAATGATTCTTAGATGCATGCGGACTTTACACTTCCTACAAACTGACCTGTCAGATCCAAGTTTGGAAACTGAAAAATGGGAAAAAGGAATCATTTGGTATTTTGTAGGAAAGAAGATCCAAAGGAACAACAATATTCAAGATCGTACCTGGTCTGAGCAATGTGTCAAATCTGAATAAGCTGTTGTTCATGCTGGGCTCCGAGTGCTACTGCTCTTGAAATAGAAAAGATCAAGCACCACCTGCCAAAAACAAACAAGCTACTACTTGACGCAAATGTATCTTTGGTGATGTCACTCTTACCCTTTCCCTTATTTGAATGATTACTTGGGTAATGAATGCATGTTTACTCATTTCATCTGCAATTGACATTTATGTATCTAATGATAAACTTCAAATTGCTCTATGGAATAAATGAAAAGAATATGTAGCGTCTAACCACACATGATTGACTTAATAGTTTTCAAAATATAGTGATACTGGTATGAATTTCTTTACAAACCAGTGATGATTTTACTTTAAGTTTCAATGATTTCAACTCAAGCTTGTGTTTACAATCTCATCCTGAACATTCTCAGTGATAAACTGACTGGCTGTGAACTTAAGCAATAATTTATAATCACATCTTAAGTCACCATCTATTAATGATCTCAGTTCAAGCTTGTTGTTAAGTATGTTGACAGATTATGAAAGCTTGAGCGATGTGGATGCACAAGAGAGAACATCAACAAGTATGCTCGTTATCAATATGAGAAGAAATGACTGTTCTGAACTTGATCTTGAGGAAATCTCGCCAATCTCATATGAGTATTTCTTTCCATTACTCATTCTGTTGTGCATCTTAATGGATAGTCTCTCTTGTCAGACATGCATTAGGAATTTTTAAATTTATTTTGCAAAATCTGATAAATCCAAGAGCAAGTGCCAATAGGACGGTAGCCTAAGTGAGAGTAGATAACTAAGCTGGAAAGAACTATTAAGAATCTCTACCCACTGAAAGCCTTATATCCTGACACACTGTCATATGCCGAGTGCAATCTGAATTAAGTTCAAAACTTGTTAATATTCTAAGAATAATGGGATCACACTAAGCATATATGAAAGGACTTGAGATTTGAAAATTATTCTTGTGATCATCTGCTGAGAATTTGATTGTTTTTGTAAACTTGATTTATTCTTGAAACTAAACTATTGTATGGACATTAAGGTCTTTAGAATTTCACTGTGTTGACATTTCAAACGTCTTCATAATCTAACATGAACATCCTTAAGGCATAATTGTTGAACTATACCTGTTTATGAAATTCTGAAAATATGCTATCTGTTCAATACTCCTTATGCTATCACATTAGAATTTATCAAAGAGAGTATGAATAGAGTTCATGGCTTGATAATGTAACTGTGAGATTGTGAACTAAGTTGCAAAATCTGTTTTCACCTTAGTGATACACTTGTGTTACCAAACAAATCAACAAGCACCATTTCTAAAATGTATAATATTATGGAGATTAACTGTTTGACTGGAGAGTCCTGGGCGTGTCTATCAAGGTTAAATCTTAAATTTACCCACTGACCCTCCGGAAGCACATTTGCCTCCACTAGTACATGAAGGTTCCCTTGTGAAAAGATCACATGAGTACACAATGGTAAATCTCAAGTCCTCACATCCGGAAGCAGATGCACTTCCGAAAGCATGTGCAAGAATGACTTCTCAACTAAAGACATAGCTACCAAACAACCACTGAGGAGTGATCAATTTATCCTTTTAAAGGGAAAATTGGGAATGTTAAAATGAAGTTTAAACTTCAGAAAAACATCTGTGCTTAATTGTTAAAACCTGCCAACTGTGCTAACTTAGGCATCGAAGTGTCAATCCTTAGTTTTGCAGGTCCCCCACAATGTTAAATCTTAAGTGAGTCCAACCGGAAGCAAAACCACTTCTGGATACTCTTTTACTGGCGCTGGATGACAACTCAATGTAACATGGAGCGCCACTCCAACCGGAAGCAAAATCACTTCCGGATGCTCTTCTGCTGGCGCTGAGTGTTGAACTAAAGTGAGCGAGAGCCACTTCAGAAAACGTTTCATCTTCCTCCATGAGAAGTTGTGCCTTCTCTGATAAGGTGAAGCGACACATGTCAAAAGGTGCGTCGTTCCAATTAAATGTTTACGTTACCCAATGAATAAACGCATGCTTTCATCTGAAGAGTCATTGCCCATTTTACCCTCTGTAACTTTGCATATAAATAGGAAGTCACTTTCACTTTTTACTTACTCAAATTTTCACCCACAAATTCTCTGCATATTCTCTTCATCTTCTTCATCGTGTTCTTCATCTTCCTCATCTTCTTCTTCGCATTTCACTTCATTTGAACCCTAAACCCTCACAAAAATGGCCGGCTCACATGATTCGAACCCCAACTCAAAGAAAGCCACTTCAACCAAGACATCTAAGTCCAAAACTGGGAAATCTGGGCATTCGCACTTTGGGAAATCTGGGAAATCCCATGAACACCATGAAGAACAACATGAACGCCAAGAACATTCTGGGCAAGTCGAAGAACAACCTGGGCAGACTGAGCAACAACAAGAACAGGCCAAGAGAAAGGGAAAGAAGAAGGTCCAATTTAGCGAGGAGTCTTCTTCTAAAAGACAGAGGGTAGAAGAGGATGATCCACTGGTTTATAGGGATGGACCTTTGGAGAATGTTTCCTCCAAGTTTGAGACCATCAAGCCCTACTTCAACAGTGGGATGTTCTTGGATCTGAACAAGATTGATGAACTAGGGTTTCCCCACTTACGGCCATTCCTGGAAAAATACGTGCCCTGGCTGGGGATCAACCAGGACTACAACATCAACGTCCTGCGAGTCTCTCACTGGAAAAGTCAAGCATAAGAAGGTGGATGAGAAGGAGCAGATTCACAGACTCACCTTCACTGCCACAGTCAGGGGGAGAACCTTCAGTTTCACCTGGAGGGATATCAATGCCCTAATGGGGATTACAGATGAGGGGATGAATGAGTGGCTATACCCTGAGTCACTCAAGCTCAGCAAGGAGGAACTCGAGAAGCTTTATGACACCAAAGGGAAGAAGGTGTCCGGGATGTCTGACTCCCACAGACTCCTGTACTATATCTACTCCCGCATGATGACACACAAGGGGGGTAACTTCAACGAGTTCACTCTGCTGGACAACCCATGGTTCCCCAGACTTTTATCCCAGCAGCCAATCAACCCCGGGCAGTTGATCAGCCTTGAACTACATCGATGGATGGTCAACAGCAAGGCTGGATATCTTCCCTACCCCACCATCCTTGCCTTCCTCCTTGAGAAGAATCTGATCAAGGCTACATCTGATGTGGAGGAAGAGAATGTTAAGTGTGCTCCAGTGAGTGCAATTAACATCAACAAGATGAAGATCCGGTACCTCAAAAAGGCCAAGGCCACTAAATCAGGATCTCAGGCAGGCAGTGCCTCTCAAACCTCAGCCCCTTCTGCTTCTGGCGCAGGAGATCAAGAGGTTGACTCCCATCCCGGGCCAAGCCGAGTTGCGAGGGTGCCAGCCACTGTGAAGGCCTTTGCCCAAGAGATGAAAGAGGAGATTCTTCTTAGGCTTTCTGACTCCTTGGTGGCTCCTCTCAGAAATGACTGTGATGCTGGGTTCCAGCAGCAAGGGGAGCAAATCCAGAGGCTTGAGGATCGCGTGGGTCAGGTCGAGGCTCATTTAGGAAGGCTAGACACCAAACTAGACCTTATCCTCTAACACCTTCAGATCCCTCAACCCCAACAAGGTAACTTACCACCACCCCCTCCTCCAAATCCACCTCCTCCTCCTAACCAACCCTTACTTCCCCCTCCTCCTCCTCCTAACATTCAACAGCAACAGCCACCTCCACAAAATGACCAACAACCACACACATCACCAAACAACGACCAACAACCCCAGACTTCACCCGACCATGAACAACAACCCCAAGACTCACCCAACAATGACCATCAACCATCACCTCAAACCTCCACACAAGACTCACCCCAACAATCTCCTCACCAATCACCACTTCACTCCAACAACTCTCAATCTCCACAAAATTCCCCTAACCTTTCACCACCCCGAAGTCCCACAGAACCCGCCAATCCTCCTTCAAACACCCAATTCATCATCGTCCAGCCTCTAGCATTTACCTCTTCTACTGACCCCCTTCATACCTACTACCTCAGACCACAATCTCCTCTTCCATGGAAAGACAAACAATCCGTCGCCTACTCAGCCACCCACCCTTTTGAAGGCCTCTTCACCCACCCTGACTTCTTCGAAAGAAACACAATTCTCTTCCCAAACCCTCCTGATTCACCAGAACAAACCTCACCCACCTCTTCACCCGAATCCTCACCCTCCCCTCCGCCCACTCAGTCCACCCTGGCCCTCACCCTCCTTGATGATGACAAAAGGGGGAGAGATGCTGTCATTGCCCTTCGCCGGACTATGGACACAAGGGATGTTCTGACTCAGTCATCCCTCTGGCTAGATGAAGACATCACGGCTGCCCTCCGCCGTGCCTTGGAATCTCAGAAATTGGGTGGTGCTGAGAGTCTGATCAGAGGGGAAGCCATTCGATTTATGCAACAGCAGAGGTCGGATGAGCAAAGGTCCAAGTGGGACATGGTTGTCTTTGATCAGAGTGAAGAAATTTCACAACCAGCCTCTTCATCATCAGAGCCTCCTTCATCTGAAATAGAGCAGCCTGAACCAGTGCCAGAAGCCTCTTCTGCTGAGCCTCCACCCTCTGCGCCTGCCCGGAGTATAGTTGAGGAAATCATGATGAAGTATGGGCTGAAGAAGATCAACCATCCTCCCATTGTGATTGCAAAGCCAATTCCTTCATCCCCTGGGCAAACATCTGAAACTCCTGCTTCTGAGCAAACATCTGCCCCTCCTCCATCTGAGCCAGCAGTTAAAATCAGAGAATCAAGAAAGAAGGCAGTTGCTAGAAAGCGTGCCAACAAGGGTGCTGCTACCTCCACTGAGTCTGCTGAGAGTGAGGAAGAGACTCCATCTGTCCAAGCTGAGCAAGAGATCCCATCTGTACAAGCCATTCCAATTCTGAAGGAAGTCAAGTTGGAGATAGAGGACATGACTCCTGAAGAATTCGAAAGATATGGGTACACGGACAGAATTTCCTTTGGTCAGATGGCTTGCCTGGATGCTGAGAGAGCAAGAGCCAAATCTACTCAGCCTATGAGCAAGGGCAAAGGAAAGGGGAAAGGAGGAAAGCCCAGGAAGTTGAGGAGGACCCCAACTTCCCAGTATGGAATGTGAAGATCCGGGCTGTCCACTACCCAAATGGCGAGGTCACTCCCTTCTCAGATGCAACAGGGTTCCCAGGCTATGAGGAAGTCGAAAACATGAAGAGAGCCTTCGAGGAGTCTGTTGAGTCTGAGAGACTCAGAAGGGAAAGGGAAGAGGAAGAGCTTCAAAGGATCATTGCTCAGATTGACCAGAATGTGTATGATGCCCATCTAGCTCAGCTCCAAAAAGAGAATGAGGATAGGCAGAGAGAGAGGGAGAGGAAAAAGAGACATAACTTGTAGACCCCACTCTACCCCACACATTTTTACCTTAGAAATTTTTCTTTCCTCATAATTTTCATGCATAGCTCATTTTTGCAATATTCATTGATTATTTGTAAATGTTATCTGTTATTATTCTGACTTGTAATCTTTTGATTTATTAATGATAAATTATCTGAGTTGTTTGTACTTTATCTATTTATTACTTTCAGCTCTTTCATACGAACTTAATTAGATAACTTAGTTTGTCATCATCAAAAAGGGGGAGAATGTTAGAATCTCAAGTTTTGATGAAGACTAAAATATGAAAGAACAAGTCAAACACTTGGAGAATACTAGGTTAATATAGAACCCCAAACTAGAGTGCTTCCGGATGTGGATTTACTTCCGGATGGACCAAGACTAGCGCTCGCGGATGAACGTCTCATCCCCCAGCGACAGCAAGTATATCACCAAGTCATAACTCAGTCTAACAGCATTAGTAGATAAAATCCTTGAGACTAAGTTAGGAAGCTTCCGGATATAGATTTGCTTCCGATTGTATTAAGACTAGCGCTGGCTGTGGGTATGGATAACACTGAGCGCCAGTGACCATAACCCAACGTCCAGTGGATTTACTTCCGAATGCCTAGTGACTAGCGCTGGCTGTTGGTATAGATAACACTGAGCGTCAGTGAGTGAAATATGAACATAACCCAACATCCAGTGAAAGTGCTTCCGGATGTGGAATTGCTTCCGGATGGAAAAGAACTCCCTTAGACTAAGTGAACTCCCACTACATGTGAGTATGTGCTATTATTGTTAAGACTAACGTTCAAAGTATACAATACACTAAGTCAGAACATAGTTTAAGTAAGACTGCTTCCCATAGCAAACAAGCTTCCCACAGCATGTATAGTTCTTACTATACTTGATTATATATATTACTATGTTGGACTAACAAGTATGTGCAGAACTAGTCTTACTTCCGGATGCAAATGAGCTTCCGGATGCAAAAACTCTTGGCACTGGGATTCAGAGACTAACACTTGCAGAGCAAGATTGCCGCTTCCGGATGAACGATGATCATCCGTCAGCAAGAGTACAAGAATCAACGTCACATACTCAGAAGTCAGAAAGCTCTTGTCAGAGCAGAGTTGTCAGAGGTGCTTTTCAGAGATAAAGCAAGTCAACCCTGCTAAGCATTAATGAAGATGTACCTCTCAACGGTAACACGGGATTAACGGCCATATTCAAACGGACATATTCCATCTGCCGCCCAAGCAAATGTTGAAGCCGAGTATAAAAGGAACATCTACATTCAGAAGAGAAGTGAAGAATAGAGTCTATTGTCTGAGATATTGTAATCTACATTCTTCTTATCTTCTACTCTCTGATCTTAGAATTGTAATATTATTAGAGAGAAAATCGTTTGTACTTAAGTGAGTAACATCATTTATTCTTAGAGAGAATCATTTGTACTTAAGTGTTTATCACAATCAGTTCATAGAGTGAACACATTATCAAATCCTCTAATTGATAGGGGCTGTTCTAAAGCTTGTGCTTGAAGAACAGAATTATTATCTTACAAAAGTGAGGGGGAGCATTTAGAGGTTTTCTAAATCTCCATAGGTTGCAAGTTAGCCCGCAAAACTTGTGGTTGTAAAGGTTTGCAGGTTAGCCCGTGGTAAAACCTGTGGGTTGTTAGGTGAACCCGTGCTCGTAAAACCTAAAGTGTAAAGGCTTTCTTGTGCCTGGTTCAAACAAGAAGTTTAGTGGATTAAAAATCTCAGGTGGAGCCTGGGGACTGGATGTAGGTCTAGAAGTGACCGAACCAGGATAAACTTGGGTGTGCTTATTCTCCCATTCCTCCCTCAATAAATTTTTATTTAATGAAGGGCATAAGAGTCTTTTCATATCTAAATTTAATTTCCCTCAGGTGAAAATTCTATATTTGCACCCGGACCCTAAGTTGAATACTATTTTTGCACCTCGCGAAATTTTAGTATTAGAAACACAATTTTGGGTAAAGTTTAGTATCATTTTTGCACTTTCACTCTGTATGGAATCAAAAGTATGTAATTTTAAGCTCATTTAAGAGTCTACATTTTAAGTAAACTTTTAAATAGACTTTTAGGTTCAAACATAAACATAGGTTTATAAAGAGGCTCAAACTCTGGCTTAAATTTATATTTTTAAATAGGCTCCGGCCTTTTTATTGAGGTCTATAAAAGCCTACTGTATTTCCAATCCTATCCATGATCTTATAATGATTATTTTAGAGCAATGGCCTTATTTTGTCATTCAAATAACCACCTTCAACTATTGGGCACCTTAAATTAACATCGGGTACAATTTCACCCTCGAAGTAACCAAAGTAATCCAATTTTCCCCTGACTGGACAGACTTACCAATGGGCATCGTCCACGTGTCAGCATTACTTTCGTCAAAGGGTAAAATTTGACCACTTTGGTTACTTCAAGTGTAAAATTATACTCGGTGTTAATTTAGGGTGCCCAGTGGTACAAAGTGTAAACTAAAAGGGCGAGATAGGGTCATTGCCCTTAATTTTATAATGTGAGAAATATAAAAAACATGTCATATTGTCACATGTTTTTTATAGAGTTTTTTATTTTTATTTTTTTGCACTCTTATTTGTACTCGATCTAATCCTAAAGATTGCTGATAAAAAAATCTAATCCTAAAGATAAATAATATTTAATTTAATTATACTAAGGAATTAATTAAGTTAATCAATATATTGTGTTTTTTGAATCCCCACTTTATTATTATAGACGTATCTTCACTATTGGGGTAATTTGGGATCGGAAAAATTGATAAGATTTATATAATATATTTAAGAAAAATAGCAACTCTCTGAACAATTCATATAGCAACCCCTAGAGGAGTATAATTTCTTCTGGACCGTAGAGGGGTCGGAGTATAGTTAACAAAATTATAGGAAAAATAATATACATAACTTCGTCCTTGAATAAAATATTTCTGGAAACCAATACTTCCCCACCTTCTCTGAAGACCAATCTAGCCTGCAGTCGTTGAAGGTAAGATAGCGATGCTCTGAACGCAGGTGGGCGGGTCCTATTTGTGTTTTGTCTTAAAAATTTTAATGGAAGGGAATGTGATTCCCAAAAGCATTGGTGACCTTGGGCCGCTAATGCTTTTAATATATCAAATGCCAAAAATATATATAAGTACGCTTTTAAGTTTTGAACCCAACTCATTTTCACGTTTTAATATAGAATTATCAACTTTTTATTAGAGAATATCAATTTTATTACTAATTAATAAATCCAAAAATTTAACTCAATTTCTTAGGTTTTAGTAATGTGTTACCGAATTGAGATATACAATTATATAGTTAAGATTTGCAATATACTATTATATACAATTATATAGTTATCATTTGCAATTTGAGATATAGTGAGTGATTGGGATCACATTTTGTGACCCAATTGTGCAGCTGGGTCGTGAAAGTTGAATTTTAGATATTTTTCCCATGTTTGTGTAAGCTTCTCTTGTCACAGACATCTGGTATCTAGTGGGCGTTTTTTTTTTTTGGTTACATATCTGGTGGGCTTTTAGAGTGAAGCTAATTTGTATAGTTTCTTACAGAAAAAGCTAAATGGTGCCAGCATGGCGAGTAAAACGTGGGAAATGAAAAAAACCTAACAGCTCTGTCACACTTTGTTTTTGAAATAACTAGATATTTGATCCCTTAAGGTAGTCTCCATGTCTACAATAATATAAAAAATTGACTTTTTTAATAGAATAAAGAAGTAAAATAAATTATTTCATTATCACGTTTGTATTGTAAGATATATTATTAGATTTTTGTATTACTAATTTTATAAGTAAAAAACACTTTTGTAAAAAAAACTTGATTTACGTTCAATTTGAAAGTAAAATCAAATCATTGATGTTTAATATTTTTTGTCAATATGAAATATTTTGGAAATGATTTATAAATTTCATTATAGGATCATTTTTTATTTTCCTGATAAATTATGGAGTATTTTGTAATCTTAAATTCTTAATTTTATATACCTCTTAAAATAATCATATCTTTTTTGTAATCTAAAATTGCTTTCAAAATAATGATCCAAACATGTTTTTAAAAGTTATATTGAAAATAAATCATTCATATCATCAAAAATCCAAACACATAAATCACATGACACAACCTAACTCCTATTCAATTCTTATTTTTGAAAAAGTTATACGTCCTCTGAATCTAAATATAAGACCTATTTAATGTGACATTGGGCATTCACTCTAATTAGCTTCAATTAATTACTTGGGTAGTCATTAATAAACTGGAGTTTCAAGGGAAAGTTAGAGCAATTTGGAGTGGCCCAAATTTTTGATAAATTAAAGTCCCTCACAATTAATTAATCCTTTGATTTTGAGATTAATCAACTTGCGTTAATTGTAATAATATTCTGGATTCTGGTATTAATTTAATTACCCCAAGCCAAGATTGAAAAGGTTCCTTTACGGTCTATTTGAAAACAACAACGAAAAGCTTCCCAACCAAATATATTTTGAAGTAATGAATCTATTTAAATTCCACTTATCAAGAATGGTCCATCCCATTTGATTCGAATCTCCCTTTTTATCCAATATTTTAATTGCTTTAAAAAATATCAAATTTTACACCTTCTTACCAATCTAAAATTTAAACCATGATTTTTACCCATTTTAAAGTCTACTTCCAATTATTAAGGACACTAATTGCGTTTAGGCTTCTCAAGTGAACAATAAATCGGATATTAGCTTCTACTAATGTAACCCTTAAGTTCTAAATTTTCTTAAAGGAGTAGACTTGGTGGCACTACATTGATTGAATTTAATTAGCCTAACAATTGGTGTTCCTTCATGCGGTCATATGAGTGATGTTCTCTATTTAGTTATGGAACCTGCATATACGCATTCCTTTCAAGTAGTTAGGTTGACGTTATTGTTGTTAAACTCGCGAGTTGACTCTCCGATTTTACCGTTTTTATGACACTACCTAATCAAAACGTGTCACGAGTCACCTAAATTTTTAGTCTTTGAAAACTCGGTAGAAACTTACGTGTTTACATCGTGAATTCACCGTTTTTACGTTTTTACCTTACAGAAAATTGCGTTAACTTGCTACTAAACTCATTTTAATTATTTTTAATTGACAAAATTTAATAAATTTAAATATGAATTTCATAGATATTTATCTATCGAGATTGATATAGTATGAATATTGATATATTAAATTTACTATTTAAATTTAAAATGAATTCAAGTCAATTTATTATTATTTTTTGTATTCTTATTCAATTATATAAAAGAAATGCATGTTTTTTTATAAATGTAAACTCTTACGAGTTTACGATTCGAGTCTACGATCCGAGTTTATCTTATCTTCACGAGTTTACTTAAACTCACGAGTTTGACAACCTTGATTCAAATACGCAATACCTCCACTTCCCCTTTGATATTTCCAGAAACAAATATCACAGAGATTGATACGCCAGATTTGAATGACCTCTTGGTCTCCTTTGTAACAAGTTTGTCGCAATACTTTGTCAAAACTTCATTCAATGTGTCACTTTCTTTCCATTTCATAGACCCAAACGATATCTTGATATCACAAGTGTCAACTAGAATTGTTAACTTTGGTAATTTTTTCCCCTTCTTTGTTCTTTGAAATTCCCAACGAAGTATATATTTTTAAGTAAGTAGTTTTGTAATTGTATGCAATCATATGTGTGTGTGTCTATATATATATATATATATATATATATATATATATATAATATAGAAAAATATGATGTGGGAAATTTTGTTACGTTATCCACGGGCTGCTGTTTTAAAATCGAAAATAAAGACAAAATAATTTATTTGAATTTGTTACCATTAAGTTAAATCAATGACTAATATGGTAAGATTAAAAGCCTGCCTTCATCGCTATCCTTCAAACAAATACCTTACGGTAAAGTGTATAAAGAATGACAAAAATAAACAATACAAGAGATTGATCTTACGAAGGGTGAGTAAATATTTGTAAAAAACACAATGAACATGATGCACAATGATACAGATATCATAAGATTCTCAAATTTATTGAACATTATTGTAGAGCAAAACAAATAAACGTAGAGCCGTATTATAAACAAAAGAAAACCATGTATGATCTCCCTCCCCCAAAGAAATTAGAAACATAATTTTCAATAATAAAATCATTAAAATAATTGGTAATGATTAATTTACCTCTTCATATTTGATTAACATAAGAAGATAAAAGGAAACCATGTATGATGTTCCTCCCCCAACGAAATTACAAACATAATTTTCAAGAATGAAATCATTAAAATAATTGATAATGACTAATTTACCTCTTTATATTTCATTAACATAAGAATACTAAGTTAAAAAATTAAAGAATAACTGGAGTAAGTGACGAGAGAATTTACACAATAATTACTCAAATCTTTGATTGTCTTCCATTCCATCATTAATTAAATCTAGCCTTCTCTATTCTATTAGGCTCTCTCCACAACAACCCCTGTATATGTAGCCTTAACCTATTACGAAAACTCTTCTATATGTAGCCTCAAGATATCTAGTATTCTACCTCAATGTAGGGTGCTATACTTATAGTCATAAAAACTATTTCTTTATTCAAAGAAGACTTTTACTATTACCTTACTCCTTACGTCAATTCCTAAGTCCCAATGTCTTATCCATATATTATACTTTTCATATAATATAAATTTCCAAAAGTCCATCCTCATTTGTTATAGTTATGAATAATATCAGTACTGTTTTTAATTATTTGTTTTAGTTTATACTGTATACTATCTAAACTATTTTCATATTTTTAGACAAAATATGACGTAAACTTAATCACTTTAAAATACTTATAATTATTTATTTTCCCTAAAATTCAATTTTGTTTACTATCTTAGGAAAAGTTGGAATAGCTTCACTTTTTCACATATCTAATTGTTTTTTTATAATAAAGAATTACATGTGCAAAAATTCTGATTAACTCATGACTGCATTCCTTATTATGTTCCAAGAATCAACTTAAAATAAATACTTAATGATTCTACTCAGTTCTTATTATGAGAAAACGCATTTGCAAAAAATATTATACACTCATAATTTAACTTCTTAAGCCACCACAAAATCTAACATCGATCTTGCGAATTTCCCTACTATCGTCTTCCTCCAAACTTCTGTATCATGTAGTCAATGTGTAACACCCCAAATTTTAAAAATAGAATAAATAAGACAATATTTAGAATCATGATGTATTATTTAATATTTAAAAATTTTCAGGAATAAATTTGGGAACCAAAACATATCTAGATAGATTATATTAGGACTCAAAATATCTTTTCACTCAAAATATCTCTACACTCTTATCCTTTATATCTCATTCTTATCCACTCAATTCTTTTCTTTTTAATTAAATGCCTTTATATATATAATCATCATTATCATCACATCTCTTCCTCACTCCCTCTCACTTCTCTGTTTCATCACTCTTCTCTCTTTCTTGACTCCCTCCTTCGTCACTTTCATCACCATCATCACTCACTCTCTTTCTCTCATCACCATCATCAACCTCACTTTCTCCTCCCTTCTCATCATCATCATCATCACCGACCATCATTATCATCACTCTTCCCACTTCACTCTTCTCACTTCCTCACCATTTCATCATCACCCACTTCATCACCTTCACTCTTTATTTTCATAATCATCTCATTCTCTCACCAATTTTCCATTTCTTACTCACTGTCACTCATCTCCTTCGACTTCTCTTCTTCTCCCAACGGTTTCCGACAACGGCAGCGGCGATTTACGGCGGCGCCGACTTCTGTTCAGCAGGCAGAATCGGATTTGATTTCCCGTGAGCCTACTTTGCACCCTTCTAACCTTTGATTCTTCGATTTGAGATGTTTGAGAGTTGGGGTTTTGAATTGGGTTAGAGTCTTAAGAGTTTCAGCTTATTAAAATGAAGATAAAGATTCAATCTTTAATATGTTGGAGAAGATTAGAGCTTTACTTTAAAGGTTTCATTTGTTAGATTTTGTTATTTTACATATTTTCAATTCTTCCTTTTTCGTTGGCCTGATTGTACAGTGCTTGGGTGTCCTGTTCTTGTTTTGATAAATTTGATGAAATCATGGTAATGTTTGTTTCAGTTCTGTTTCGTTGTAATTAAGCTTAAGCAAAGCCCCTATTTTTATATTGTTATTCCTTTGTGAATTGGTGGGTTTATATTTCAATTACCTTTTCTTTTCTTGTTCTGTTTAATTTCTGGATTATGATGTTCTATCTTGTGATTAAGGATAGTGAAAGGAAGATTGTTAATATTATCAAGCTCACATGTTAAATATTTCAGAAGTGGTAATTAAATTGTTGAAGTTGGTTATTCCCATGATTTGGCTTAGTTAAAATGCTTGGGATAGTGTGGGTTTTCTATATTGTTGTCGTATGTGTGTAACAATTCTGTTTGCTGAGTTATAGTTCTTTTATAACCATAGCTACTTGCTTTGTTTCTAATCTTGAGCAATATATGTGAGGGTAGAGATGAAGGGAATTGTGATGCTTGTGGGCTTAAATTAGGAATGAGTATAAAACGTGTGTGCATGAGTATTTAAAATTATTTTGTTTCTTATTTCTTAAATAATCAAATGACTGAAAGAGTTGAATGAGTTAATTGGTGTTGATATTCACTTCTGTTTTGGTTACTGATATAGGTTCTTTGGGGAAAATCTGTTTTGAATTCTTATGCCTTTTTAATCCACTCTAGCTTATTTTCTCTAATGTGGGTGTTCTTCTCAATTTGCTTCAAGATGGAATATATATTTATTAGCATGATTAGTTTATGGCTGGAGTCTAAAATTTTGTGACTGAATGTTCATGGGTTAAAATTATGAAAGTAGTATTCTGTTTGATGTCAGATTCTGCTGTGTTGTATGTTGTTGCAAAGGATATGAGTTAATCCTTAATTATACATGTAAAGTAACATGAATGCTTGAGATTTATTTTGGTTGACATGAAGTGGTATATGATCATTCTAATACTCTTTGATTATAACCTTGCAATTTGTGAGTATATATTATATGTGGTCTGTGTAACTTGTGGTGATGAGTAAGTTGATTGTTATTCATTGGTTATTATATTGTTTGAAGGTATGTTTTAGTGTTTGTATACTGATTTGAGATACTAGGTGTCCATTTTATATACTGGCTGAATAAACTTCAGAGATGGGTGTTTGAAATTGATGGTTAGTTGATTAAAAATAACGACTCAAATGTACTTTGGAATGAGTCTGGTCGTTCTTGTGAATGCATAGATATGTTAAGTCCTTTGTTAATTATATTCTAATGGCTAGACTAATTTAATGGGAAAACTGTTATTCTTTTGCCATTGAGTGCTGCTAGTATGAATTGGAGATGGTGATAAATTTTGTACATGTGTATTTGCTAAATTCAAGGAATGGTTTTGCAATTCCTTGGTATTTCTCTAATTGTGCTTAACTGGACTTTGAAGCATTGCTATGTTAATTGATAGGAATCCATATGACTTTCTAGAATAATATAACTAAGGAAGGGGAAAATGGGTAGTAATATGAGATACGAGAGAGATGTCAAAGTGTTATAAAGTGAAATTGATATTAATTTATCATTTGTATCCTATTATTATAGGAGGAACTAAAAGGGAAGTGTTTGGAGAACATCTTCAAGAAATGGTAAGGAAGAACATCGCAGTGCTTAGGGCAACAGGTAATCACACTTAACCTTGCTATAACATTGAGGGTGATGTTAGTTAGGGATTTTGTAAAATCCCTTCTCACCCTCTATATATATATTATCTTTAAAAGGTATTTTATACAAAATAGGCTATCGGGTGCCTTTCAAACACGATTATTTTCATATAAAGAAATTTGAAACTCTGTATACCTATTATCCTGCCTGGTGGCGGCCATTGATCTGGAATGGCGTGAAATGTATATATTGATAGTGTTGGGTAGTGGTTTAAGAGGTGATGAGGATAGAAAAGAGAGTTACATGTTGAGTTGAGATTGTTGAGAGCTATGTTGATGGAATATAGAATAGGGATTGTGAGTATTGCATGACACTGCTTATTAGTACCGTCGGCCGATGTAACCTATCGATTTGCGCAAATCGATAGGTTAATTGTACAGGTTCCTCGGATTGTAAAGGAACCAGGGATGTTTACACTGTTTATAGTGCTCCCTTTTTCAGGGACGTTTTCACTATATAAAGTGCCCTCTTTTTCATGCTTTCAGATTTGAGACTGGGCACAGTGTCAATCACGTTTATTTTCATCTGTTGAGTTGGCTTGGAAATGACTGAGGGATTTGAGTGATATGTGGGAAGTAGAGATGATGAATTTGAGTTGATTAGACGGAGGGACTTGAATGATGAATGAAAGACTTGACATATATATATATATATATATATATATATATATATATATATATATATATATATATATATATATATATATATATATTATTGGTTTTAAATGTGGTACCCTTTAGACCCTTCGCTACCGCACATCTCACTGTTATAGTGAGTTAAGCGGTGATTACTGGGACAAATTGTCTCATCCCACGATTACTGACATTTTTGCAGGTATTCATGCACAGGCGCAAGCATCAGGAAAGGGAATTCAGGTTTCCAAGGTTATTTAGATTAGTTAGTTGTGTATATTGCCAATTTATATAGGCCTGCATTCGTTTCCGCATATATTTATATGTATTTGATATTATTGAACATTAGGTTGTTTATTTTTCTAACCATGTTAGGTGATTCTTTTCTAACATGGTTAGCTATTAATTATCCATGATAGTATTCAGGTTGTATTAGTTTATTCTTTTCTATCATGGATAATGATCATTATTAGGAAATTCTTTTTCTAACTATGATAGACATTGTTATTATGGAAATCCTTTTTCTATCATGTTAGTAAGAGATGATTGAATTAAAAAGGGATAACTTAGGTTAATTAGGAAATTAGTAACAGTATGTCACAAAATGTATTCTAGCTGCAACAAACACGTACTTATATAAAGTAATAATCAATATATACATGGTGCACAGTATGTGAAAATGGACTCCATGCCAATATGCTTCTGCTTCGCCTAACTTAGTACATGTACTCTCACTTTATCCCAGAGACTTCAATGCACATTCCGAGTCTACACGGCTCAATAAAATGAATAATTGGCCACATATATCTTCTTCTTCCAAACTTTCATAACATTTTGTCCTTCTCCCTTCGTCCATACTTGAGTATCCAGGTGATCAAGGACAATAATATTAGCCAATCATCTTTCTATTCGCGATTTATATCCCCGATTCTTTTCGTTGCTGTTTTTTGGCTCTTTAATCATACATATTTAATCAAGGTAAAACTTATGTGGAAATTTAAGATCTGTTTTAAAACATAAATCATTGAAATTTGTTATTGATACTATCATTCATTTATATTTTTCCAAAGGACCTGCAGTGATTGAAGGGAGATGTTTTAGTTGCCCAAAAGGGCGAAGGTAGATGATGACTGAATAAGATATTATATCAAAACAAGGTTGAATAGCTCTTTTGCATTTATTCATTGGATCCCACTCACAAGTTCAATGGACCCAGGAAAAAACTAAAGGGCAGGATCATTGGATCTGGATTTTCTAAGCCTCCATTTTCTAAGCATCTCTAAGCCTCCCCTTATCCTCACCCTCAATTTAATCCAATGGCACACATACAACATTAAAAACAAAAGAAAGAAAAAAAGGAAATGCATCTGATCATTGTCATCCTCCTATTCTTCTTCTTCATTCACATCTCCGCATTTGTCTTCTTTTTCTTAATATTCAGAATTATAGCAGAACCAGAACCACTACTCCAATTCTCTGATGCTGGATTGAACCCCTCTCCCCAATAAACGATCACAAATCAGAATTAATTATCATCCAATTTCTTTTTTGATCTCAAAAGTCATCCCAAATCTTTGTTGATTTCAAATCAGAATTAATTACCACATATCGTTTGTGATCTCAGAAGCCATTGCAAATCTTGGTTGATCTCAATTCAGAATTAATTCATTTTTTATCAATTGATCTCAGAAGTGATCACAATTGATCAAGCCCCATAAAATTTCCCACCACTATTTGTTGTTACAGCCGTGACTTTCATCTCTCAATGAAGAAGAATAGGAAGACGACAAAGATTAGAGACATTTCCTTTTTTTTCTCTCTCTTTTAATAGGAATATGACAATGATCAGATGCATTTCCTTTTTCTCTTTCTTTTTTTTAATGTTGTATGTGTGTCATTGGATTAAATTGAGGGTGAGGATAAGGGGAGGCTTAGAGAGGCTTAGAAAATGGAGGCTTAGAAAATCCAAATCCCAGGAGGATTATGTCTTCAGAGAATCTTCCGTGCGATGCGTTGAAAATCAACGTTTGATTTGCTTGCACATGCATTCCAAAACAAAAGTGTGTGTCTCAAATCCGGCCCCCCCTGTATGAAATATCATATGCCAGCACATTTCATTTCATCAGCAGATCACCTTCCCCATCGTAAATTTTTTTTTTGTTGCTTAATTTAATTTATAGATGTATGTACATATACATACCCGCCAACCGTGGTAACCAATGTGATGAATCTATAACAATTGCACTCATATGGTCTAAAAAAAAAAAACAATTGCACTCATATAGTTAGCAAATATATGTAATGAACTACAACTGTTTATCATTAATTAAAATTGGACAAAACGGTCAAATGATTTAATCTTTCATTCACTCCCTCATTAATAATTTCGTGAACAAATATTATGTACCCACAAAATTATTGTCCAATTTCAACAAACACTTCTACCACTTTAAATGTAATTTGACATTGAAAAGTAATAAATTATTAACCCCGCACTCTGTAATTACCTCAAAAAATATACTTACCCACGTTCTTCTATATAAATGGTCTCCACCATTGATAAAGCAAGGCAGACAAATTTTATCTCACTATTATTGGTTTTCTTCTTTCCTAAAGTTTTTGTCATTCCATTCCTCTCTGATTCTCCATACGGAAAATGGAGCCAGTCCCCCTTTCTGCCCTTAGTCCAATATCGTCCAATACTGTCATAGTAGTGAAAATAGAGAGAATATTTAACCGTGAGTTTGTCTGGATAATCGGGCCAAGGCGGTCCCCAATGAAGGAGCTTATTTCAATTGATGCTGTAGTGTATGATGAAGAGGTTATTTTTTGAATTATTGTACCTTTTTTTGTAATTTGTATTAATAACTTTTAAACCATAACCTCAGTAAGACAAATTCATATACAGGGTACAAAAATGATAATGAGGCTTATGTCCGAGGATGCACGAGATATATTCATGCATCGTTTAAAAGAAGGATTAACTTTTGAGATACATGCCCCTATGGTTGAAACTGGTGGTGAAGGCCTTGATAATCTTTACCATATAGTTCTTCATTCTTCTTGTAATGTAAAAGTCACAGGTGGTTTTCCTGCTACATTTCCATTCACACCAAAAATACCTTTTCAGATTGAACTTGGAAAAATATGTCCAACCGGGTTTTTTGGTACGTGTTTATTTGCCTTAAATTATACAACCTAAAAAAATATTATTGATTGTATTTTGTTTCCCCTATGTTTTCCAGATATTGTAGGTTTTTTTATCAAAGTTTCTCCAATCAATAAGATAAAATTAAATAGTATTTGGGAGAAACAGATTGAAGTTCACTTAGGGACATGGGATCCAAATTGTGGATGGTACTTACTATTTACCCTTTTAAGATTGAATGTATTTGTTGAATTAAAGGGAATTTAATCGTTACATTTTCGTGTAAAGGATTGATAAAAATATTCTATGCATATTAAGAGGAACTTGGATTGAAGAAGTGTTCACAAAGCTAAACAAAGTATTTGACCTAGATCATCCACCCTTCATATATGTTCGATATGTTGTCATGGAAGCACATACATCTTCAGGTTTGTGATTTGAATGACGTTTGCAATTTGCAATTGTTCTTTATTATGAATTCATAAAATCAGGTTTTTGTATGACCTTTTTTAGGTTCAGCCATTGTTTCCTCTTACTACGACGCTACCTCCCTGGATATTGATCCATCCATAGAGGTCATCCAAGAACTGAAAGGAAATTTATTTGATATGTCTGTAGAATTTTGAATTTATGATATTTATTTTTTTTTAATATTGAAGTGTGTAAGTATAATGACTACGTAAGAGTGTTATAAAATTGGTTGTATGGAATAATTGTAATTTCCTTGTGTGTAAATTGTTTGAAGTAAAGGTTTACGTTTGCCAAAGTGTATTGGTTTTTTTTTTACGGAGTATAGTAAGTTTCAGAAAGCACATGAAACATATAATGTAAAAATATAAGAAGCCTGAGGGAATTAAAAAGATTGGAATGCATGCGAAGTCCGAACCCATGAACATGGATAGTTGTATAGGCCCAATCTGAGTGGGTTATATCTTTGGTCTATGGGTTTTTTTTCCAAAATGTAGAGTGGATCGGTTATGGTGAAAGGAAGGTAAGTTATTTTGAATATTAAATAAAGTATTTAATTAATTAATGTAAATATTACATCATTTAGTATGTAAAGTTAAAAAAATCGGATAAAGGATCGGCTTCCCGTGCAGAGCACGGGGAGTCTCTACTCGTTAGGAGAAATGGGTGCATGAAAAAGCACTATTGCTGAGCAACTTTCTCAATCCCAAGCCAATGTACAATCAACCTTTCTGCTTCAGCCCACCAAATAATTCAACATTGACCATTCAGTATAATAAACGTTTCATCAAATCAGGAATCCTTTCAGTGACTCCCAAAAATTAACACAGCTATACATATTTCTAATTGATTCAAGATACATAATTAATTCCTCTTATTTCATATACCACACAGCTCACAGAGGAAACCAATGTACGATAAGAGTTTCATCTTCTAATGCCTTATAAACTTATGTTTTCATAATAAACGTATTCAGATCAACACTTCAAAGCAGCTAATAGTTTCAATTGATAAAATTTAACTCTCATGTCAGCAAAGAAAGGAAACAAAAAACAACCCAACAGAAATATAATAATAATTTCTCGAATTTGAACACTGATCCTCATATAAATATTTTGTGTTGAATCAGTTTATGATCCTAATTAATTGGTGATTCCATAGACAAAATCCCCAAATTACAGATTTAAATTTTCCACTCAAACTCACCCAAAATCAGCAAAATTCAGAGGAAGAGGGGATAGAGGCTAAGCAAAATGAGTGACATTAAAAACAACAAAAAAAGCAGCAAAGAAAGTAAACTAGTAAACTCACATCAAATCTGAGAAGCAAGCAAGATTTTCACACCAAGGAATCCCAGATTAGCATAAGTTTGAATAATGGGTAATCGCTGAAACAAACAAAACAAAAAGACAAACACAAAACATTTGAAACAGAATATTGTGGGGATAGAAAAAAGGAAGAAACTTGGGAGGGAAAGGAGGAAACTTGCTATTTGTTGTTCATCGGGGTTGTGAATCATCCAAATGGATAACCTTTCTTTTGGTTAGTTTCTTTTTATATGAGGCTTGTATGAATAAAGATAGCAAATAAGGTAAACACCAAAAATAAATGTATGGCTACACAGAAAGTGGAACTCTGGAGCATGTTATTTTCGTATGACATGTGCAACAGCAAAAGCTACACAGTTTGGACAAAGTACCCTGTTTAATCCCTTGAAATAACTTGCATCTTATTACCATATATTTGCACGGATTAGTTTAATTTATCATAGAATTACAACAGAACAATGATAAGAATTAACCAGCCAAGATCAAATCAATACTGTGAAGCTATTTGAAATGTCAGAGATATAACCAAAATGTCATTTATGTGAAAAGTCATTGGTTGGTCGCACTAAAGAGACTCCTTAAAACACTCATGGACTAAAATTAAATGATGTTTCCGTGGAGTCAACAAACAAATCAATTCATAAATGAGGGTAGCAAAGGAAGGCATCATACCAAAATCAAACAAAGCTTTTCACAAGGAGTATAATCAATGTCCAGAGTGTACCCATGATTTGCCCTAAACTGAACATTTTGAGTTTGAAAGTAAAGAGTAAAGAGAGAAAATAAAGACACGCAATTACCTGTGGCACGAAGAAGAGAGTGAAGGAGATTCGAATGGGTGACGTGGCACAAATGACTCAACGGCTATTTTCTTATTCTCTCCACCCACTGCCTCTTCCTCTCCTCTCGCCTTGCCCCACTCACCACCTTTTCTTTTCTTTTCTTTTCCTTTAGATAATAATGTCTCAGCTCTCACGCTCTTAGTGGGTTTAGTGGCGAAGGGATTGACCATATAAATTCATACAATAAATTAGCCCAAGAAATTCATACAATAAATTTGTTAAAAAAAAGTTAACAAAAAGTTAAAAAATTTATTCATGAGCAAATTTTTAGTGTGGTGAACAAAAGTTAATAAAGTAGCCCAAGAAATTCATACAAATTCATACAATAAATTTTCTTGGGCTAATTTATTTGGGTCACATATTTTTTTTGTATGAATTTGCCTTAAAGATTTATATCTTTAGTGTCACCATTATGATGATCTTTTTAACCTAAAATATATCTACAAATGTTTTATTGTGTCTTTTTAGTTATTATATGATTTTTTTTCACCCGATATTTTAGTTAAAAAAATTTGTCATATATTTTTTTATTGCAAATTTGTTAAAAAAAAAGTTAACAAAAAGTTAAAAAATTTATTCATGAGCAAATTTTTAGTGCAGTGATTAACATTCTCTATTACTATTGTATGTGATTGTTTTCTTGTGCGAATTTATTTGGGCTACATATTCTTTACTTTCTTAAACTAATTTATTTAGGTCACATATTTTTTTGTATGAATTTGCCTTAAAGATTTATATCTTTAGTGTCACCATTATGATGATCGTTTTGACCTAATATATATCTGCAAATGTTTTATTGTGTCTTTTTATTTGCCTATTTATTTGGGCTACATATTCTTTACTTTTTTGGGCTAATTTATTTGGGTCACATATTTTTTTTGTGTGAATTTGCCTTAAAGATTTATATCTTTAGTGTCACCATTATGATGATCTTTTTGACCTAATATATATCTGCAAATGTTTTATTGTGTCTTTTTATTTGTCTATCTTTCCCGTACAGACTAGAAGTTGTTCCATGTAGATATAGAACACAAAAAGAAGAGTTGTTTCTTCACATAGGGAAGATGTGTTCAGTTTGATTTAATTTCGATTTTCATTACAACTTACAGAAAAATGGTCATTTGATAATGTAAACTAGAAGTTGTCATTGAAATTTTCTTCCTTCTAAGGTTAAGGTTAGATAATTGTTTTTTTGGTTAATGCTAATTTTTAAACACGTACGAGAGATACCGCTAGTCTAGAAAAGAAGATAGTATCATTTTTATTTAGACTTGTGAAGGAATATAAGCACAGACAATTGCAGTTCATGGAATTATGGTACATGTGTAGTGTAGTGTAGTGTAACGCGTGAAGTAAGAGAGAGAGTAAGCCGGGAAGAAGAGTTTAAACTGGGAAGGTACCTGTAAAATGCGATGAACTAACAAGACGACGCCGTCCCTTTCATCCAAGATTATTTTTTTTGAATTGCTTCCCTGTGTCTCACACCCTTCGGATGCACACTAATCCGGAGTCGCTAGCCGGGATTTCCGTAAACGGAGTGACTGACTTCCCGGGGGTTCGAACTTAGCACCTTTGGGCTAAATGGCGGGATCCACAACTTGGGATCCTCTTCAAACCATTAAGCTACGCCCCCGCGGGCTTTCATCCAAGATTTATGGGATCCTCTTCAAACCATTAAGCTACGGCCCCGCGGGCTTTCATCCAAGATTATTGAAGTGAAGGCAGCCTCCTTTATCTTCCAAACAACCATAATATTAACAACCTCAACTACCGACCTTGGTGTCGCAGGATGAGCATGTCTTCCACATGCCCTTCTGCCCTCAGCATCTCTCTTTTCCTTCTTCTTGTTGCCGCCATTGTTGCTGCTTGCTTCACTCTCCCCATTCAAAAGGTTCTTCCTTTTTCTTCCCCCCATCATTTTTCCACCTCCATCTTACTTTTTACCCATTCTTATTGCTTATTTCAAATGGGGTTTTTTGTAATTTTGTTCCATTTTACATGTGGCATTTTTTTTTGCACTATTTGTCCTCCAAATTTTATGATCCTCTTATGGCTGTGCTTTACTAGCTTCAAAATTTTCTTCCTATTTGCTTATCAATATTCCCTCTGGTAGAAGAAATTAAGCATGCAAAATTAATCATTTTAAAATGTCTATACTTATCCTTTTCCTCGTAACTAATTTACCTTCCTTAAAAAGTCAAAGTGATCTTATGTTTATGACCGGACGGATTGTACTGGAATTTCAGCTAATTGATTTTAGGGACACTTGCACATTAGTCCCAAGTAAGAGATATAATTTCATAGAGGTTACAAGGCGTCGTTACTGGACCTATCTAATATTAAATCTCTTGCTTTAGACTTAGGTGCAATTGTCCCTTGATTTTATGTGTGAATGATACGTGCATTGTCAGAAGAGTGGTGAAGAAGGGATCATTTCACTAAGTGCTAAGAACAAATAAAGTTAAGAAGTATCTTATATGGCTGATTGTTTGTGTTCATTGCTGATACTAAAACATACATGGTCTGTTTTGTTTAAAAGCATTCATTATATTTCTGCATCAATTTTCCAGATCAAAATTTCCATCCACTTATATATGAGTATGAGCAAGAAGTCTGTTTTTTTTAAAAGCATTCATTATATTTCTGCTTTGCTTTATTACAAGCACTACCTTGGGATTTTCATTCCTGAAAAGTTGTAACATTCAGGCTGTAGACTGTTTTTTAAATATTTTTAAATTTATGGCAGATATTGAAGGATTTCTTAGTATGG
Source organism: Mimosa pudica (assembly GCA_029929735.1). Lineage (NCBI taxonomy): Eukaryota > Viridiplantae > Streptophyta > Magnoliopsida > Fabales > Fabaceae > Mimosa > Mimosa pudica. The sequence goes on along the minus strand of JAKELP010000029.1, from coordinate 7,344,231 downwards.
GTACATCGTGACCTTGGGGCCTGGGGTCCACTAGTCCTGTAAGTTATTGTGACTTTTTATTCATTCATTTCCTATCTTTCTTGGGTTCTCGCATGGTCTTAATTGTGAAATTTTAATCAATGCATGTCATCCTGGTAAAAACCCATGTATCTTATCACATTGTCGGAAATTGCTACTTAAAGGTAGTTTGTGATAGGAAACATCCTGGTTCCCAACAAACTGGTAAAAAGAGTGTTTCTAAAGTTGATGCTTTGTCTCAGCTGAGAAAGTGACCAACTGAAGTCTAACATCAATTCAACTTTCAGGTTATATTGAGAAACAAAGGTACTTTATGTGTAATGAGGGGATCAAACTAGCTTTTGAAGCATTAAATATATTATAATAAACGTGTTCAAAATAATTTGAGCATATGATGAAGGCCTGAATGAAAATGAGGTCATATAGGGATTTTATGCAACATTAGCTTTACAAGATAGATATATAAGTATTCTTTGAACGGCTAATGGAAATTTGCAACACTACAACTTGATATTTTCTTAGAGCATCATTATTGGATTTCATGTATGTTGAGCAATCAAATGGTCGGCTATATAAACATTTTAAAATTTAGTGCATAATTTGTATTCTTTCAATTTTTTTCTTATTCCTGATGCAATGGAAGAGATTAAATTTGCATAACTCATTTGGAAAATTAAAGGAGTCTTTATCAATAAGTTGATAATGGCCTTGGATGCATGAAAGTCTCAAACTCACATTTATTTGGTTATTTTCAGGGCTGTTGCTTATCTACCTTTGACTATATTGGCCGTTCCAGCTTCTGTACTCACTGTAAGAGTCATTGACACCCTCTTGATTTATAGTAGAAATTATTGAATTGCTAATAAAAAGTAACATTAGTTGCACTTAATGTTGCTTTGAGTTGATCTTCATCATTCTTTTAAAACAATTTTTTATATATTATTGAAGTTCGCTTGAGGTTTTACTCTACTTGTTATCGTCCTGTCTGCATTTTTGCTTTTCTCCCTTCATCATCTCCATTTTCCGTTATTTTAAAGAAACTGGGAGTTCAAAGCAACATCATGCATTTAACATGTTATACCATTTCAGCTTGGCGGCGGCTATCTTTTTGGGCTTCCAGTGGGCTTTGTTTCTGACTCTATTGGTGCAGGGGCTGCATTTCTTCTGGGTAAAACCGTAAGTCTTCTAAAGTTTTACGGCATTAAGTTGTACAAAAACATAACCTTTGGACCACTTCTTGTCGCCCCTTAATTAAATAATTGTTTTATAGTAATATTGTTGCCCTTTGTGTTTTGCTTTTCTGTATATATACCATAGTTCTTTTGATTTCTTGAGCCTTTCTATTGGGCCATTTGGTTCTATGCTTCTATTCTGCGATGTAAACTTGTTTATTGCCATGCTGTTATTTATTCACACCTTTGTCCATTTGTACAGATTGGGAAATCATTTGTCATTTCTAAGTTGAAGGATTATCCCCAGTTTAAATCAGTGGCAATTGCAATTGAGCGATCTGGTTTTAAGGTTAGTATGCTTCATAATGTTTTGAAATTCTTGCAACTTTTGATGTGTAAGTGGCTAATGCCATGGAAATCACTTTTAGCTTCTGTAGAAGGCTCCTTTGGTATAGTAAAAGATCTTTTCTTATCGCTGGTCTTGTTGGTGTTACCTTGGCACAACTCTCAAAGACCTATCAGATGTGACACATGGGTGGAGTGAATTTTCGAAGACTCGTTGTGTAAGACATGCTAATTGCCTATGTCTTTTTGAATATGTGAATCTTACATTCAGTTTATTCATTTTCTTCACTGGATATCATATAACAAAGTACAAATGTTCACTTCTCTTGTGCATGCAGGCACTTATCGTTTTGGGCCTTGCAATATCTGGTGAGTTCTTTTACACTGAATGCAAATTTGTTCTCTTTTTCTTGGTTAATCAACACTGTTTGCAGAAGCACGCTTGATCATTTGATAAATAGATAGATGTTTGGCTCTAAATTAGTTTTTGTGGGTGCAGTAATTTTGATGATATGTGTAACTAAAGTTGCCAAGTCGACCTTAGAAAAAGCTTTGGCTGAAAATGAAGATATAGAAGGCACTCTTCCTTTCCCAGACTTGCCCGTTACTTCTGAACATGCCACATCAGATCTCAACCAACCCCTCCTAATCAAGATAGATGCTGTTGCTGCTCAAGATAATCATAATGAAAATTAGCCAAAAAAAAAGGTCTCTGTAAATTCTTTTTCTCCCACTTTCTCAAGGCTATGCATGTTTCCCTAGTTTAAGTGCATGAGCAGAAGCAGAGTGTTGATTCCTATTCCATTTGTATATGGAGGGTTTATGTTTCCACACACAGAATCATTGTAAGAAACTTGGGGTCTTGAACATGTAACTTTTGTTGCAATGGCAGTAAATTTGATGTATGGACCATTCTTGGTTCATTGTATCACAAAAACTAGTGTAATTTATAGTGTATCCGAAATTTTGATCTAGAGTTTCTTATCAAGTCTTCTATGATGAGTATTTAGCATTGACATATACCTAATAATTGATAATGATTGTGTTTTCTGAGTTTAAAATACATATTGTGCGTGTGTTTTGGACTTTGGTGTGGTAGTTAGCCGACAGGAATAATGAAGCTTTAGCTTTTTAACAAAATTATTCTTGTTCCATTTTCCCCTTTAAATGTGATCAATGAAACTCTTGATGTTAAACTTGAGCCAATTGATTCTTTTCTTTCAAATCAAAACAATTACTTCTTTAATCAGATACAAAATATGAAGGTGAATAAATAATAAATATTTGGTTGGTTCACATCAATATTTTTGGATTTGTTAATATTTTTAACTGTCCTTAATTGTTTGATCATGTCCGGCATTAACAAAATCAAGTTAATATGATATTATCTTTTTACCAAAAGTTAATATGATAGCATATTACATTATCGGTAAGCTCAATACTTTTAAAATGGTTACAATGTTTCTGGACAATAACATCTTATAATAAAGAAAGTGTTAGGTTAAAGTCTTCTAGGATACTCACATGTCCAAACATAATTTATAATACAAATTCATATCTTAAATATAAGATTCAATGAATTTCCTTAGAATAATATAAAATAAAATCACTTTATATATTTTTTTTTCTCAAAACTAATTTTACATTTAGTTTCCCACAACAAAAGTAAAATTGATTGTGGCAAAAAACAAAAAACAAAAAGAATAAAAAAGTAAACTTGATCTTATATTTAAAATTGTCTAAAGTATACTTTTGGTCCTTTATGTTTGCATTAAGGTTCAATTTAGTTCTTTATGTTTGGAAAGTACACTTTTAGTCATTTTTTGTTAACACTATTATTTTCACTTAATCGAAAATGCTAACTTAAAAATTTTAAATGGTTAATCCAATTTTAAATATTGATAAAATATGCATAAATCAAAATATTTTAGTGTAATAATTCTTATATGTTTTAAAATTTATCATTTTTACCCCTTTTACTTATAAAATAATCTTTTAGATTCAATAACTCATTGTTGCATTTAAGTGAAATTAAGGTTATAAGCTTATACTACCTTCGGTCCTAAATATAAGAACTAATTGACTTTTTTTGGAGAGATTAAAGTTGTAAAATAGGTTATTAAATCATGACATATTTGATATCTTTTTAGATTATCCATTAGCTTATAGGTAAAATAAACTAATGTAAGAGAAAAAATTAGGTAAATCAATTTATAATTAACTTATTTTGCTTTTTTTATAAGAATTTTTAAAAAAAGTCAACTAGGTCCTATATTTAGGACCGGAGGGAGTAACTTATAACCAAAAAATGATTAAAATGTATTTTGAAACATAACGGAATAAACTAAAACTTTATGCAAAAATAAGAGACGAAAAGTGTACTTTAACCATTTAAAATTTGAAAGACTACAATACAAATAATGTACAATATAAAAGTACCTTATAAACATTTTCCTGAAAATGGAATTTTTTATATTTATTGTATTATGATCCCATTCCTAACTTCCCAAAAACACTTGGAATTTTTTTTTTTGGTAGAGAAAGACACTTGGAATTCACCAAACTTTATCATAAACTCCAACTCTAAATAAAATCTTGAACTGTCATTCTCAATAACATAAAAAGAATATGAACAAACCATGAAAAGGGAGTTACTAGTTACTACTATCTTTCTTCTTCTTCTTCCCCTGGTTCATTTGATCATACAAAGTCACATCACAAGCCATCCTGAAACCCCAAAAAGCCCCCAACTTTCCCTTCCCAATCATCTCCTCTCCCAAACCCATCTCTCAAAAATGGGAATTTCTTCCAGTAACGGAAGAAGGTCAAATTACTATCCTACCCCTCACCTTCCTCCACCCTTCTACTTCCCCTCAGAATCTCCCCCACCACCACCACAAGGCTACTACTTCACCTCCCCACAACCTTATTCTTTACAAAGCAACAACTTTTTACCACCCCATGTTTTCTGTTACTCAAACAATAACAATGCATACACCAATTGCTCCACTTTTTCCACTTCCATGGTGGTCAGTTTCCCATACCCACAATCTTATTTTGTGAATCATCCTAATGGGTGGTCTCAAAATCCTGTCTTGAATTCTGTTGTGGGCCCTCTTGTTGTTGCTTCCCCTGCTCCCTATGTTGATCACCGTGCGGCTAAGAAGATTAGGAATGATGTGAATGTGAATAGAGAGTCTTTAAGGTTGGAGGTTGATGAGCATTTCCCTGATCAGCGTTTGGTTTCCTTTGCTTTTGATGCCTTGCATGATGGCAGGTTTGGATTGTGAAGTTGCTTGCCTTTTGATGTTTGTAGTAGTAGTGTCTTTGTTTTGGATGATTTGGATTGGTTTGAATGATAGTTTGTTGCTGTGTTTTTGGTATGTGGGTGGGAGATTAGGATGGATATTGTGTTTAGTGGTGGAGCTTTTTCTGTTTTTTTTAAATTGGATGTCAATGTCTCCATATTTGATATCCTCAATGAAATATAGTGGCATTTTAGAGTAGTGATATGAAGGACCAGCTTGGCTCAACGGTAAGCTCGCTTGCCGTGGGGTCTGAGATCGTGGGTTCGAATCAACCATTCTGCAAAAAGCAGGGGTTAGGGTTAGGCTGCCTAGAATATTCTCTTCCCCAGCACACTCACGAAGTGGGAATTAGAACTGGTTGACCCTTTGTTAGAGTAGTGACAAACATTTTTTTCATGTGATAATGATATATAACTAAGTTAAACAATTTTCTTGATTCCTTTGAATAAGTGCCGACTGAGTCTTATATATGGGACTATGGAGTATCAAGAAGCTAGTTTGACTGTTGGGAAACTATACTGTTCGTTTCGTTTACATTTGTATCGGTTTAACAGACCAACTTTTGAGAATTTTTCCACCTGCTATGAAATATAGAGATGTTTTAGAAAGGAATGGTGTCAATAGGATAATGATTCTGTTCGTTCATGAAAGTGAGGAAATTCAATGTTTTTGTTATTCATTGAAGAGCTGGTGTACTTTGCAAACATTTTAGCTACTGCTCCCATCATGTTGAATTATTGTAATCTATAGGGGCAGAGATTAAGATAGGATATAGAAATAGAGGGGAACTGAGAGAGAGGAATAGTAGAGAGGAAAGAGGGAAACTGAATGACATTCATTGACATTCACATACCGAATCTAAGAGATTACAAATGAATAGAGGGGTCCTTATTCATAGACTTCAACTAACGGCTAATATCCTAACTTAACTACCTTTCATATTCCATTATATTTATACAACATAATCACCAATGCCGTTAATGCTTATCTTGAATCATGAAATCATAGTTAATATATCTTCCTGCAGATTGCTGGAAAATATGGTAGCGATCTGTTATACCTGTGTAAAGTTTTTAAATCTAAATAATAAAAAAAGATTGTTTAGAGCAAGACATCAACTGTTGAGAACTTCAAACATGCCAATCATTTAAATGTCCTTCTTCTTTCTAAAGTAACTTTGTTTGCATGTTGCTTATGGAATGAACCTTAAAATAAGACTGATTTTGTTGGCTGGATTACTACAGTTGAATACATTTGTGTGTCTAAGATTAGTATTCCTTGCATTTCTGATTGGCAGCATTACTATAATCTACTTTGCAAAGGAGGAGGATAAGTGTAGGTTTGTACCATTGTTTCCGAGTGTATTTGAGCCAATAAGAATCCCTTTTCAGAAAGGAATAGGCCAGAAATTTTGTCAGCCCTCAGGAACAGGCATTGATAAAGGGTTCTTTGAGTTGGATAATCTGTCGAAACGCTCACTTGGAGATGATGTTTTCCCCCTTGTAATATGTGCCGAAACATGTTTGATAATTTCACCAGCTGATGAAAATCTCGGCAATTCTGTGCTAGATTTTTCTCCTCACATGCAGATTACTCAAGCCATTGTAGAGAAAGGCAATGGAGATGGTCCTTTACAAGTAAAAGTAGACAGGCAGATTCTGTGGATCGATGGGGTCCGCTATGAGTTAAGGGAGTTATATGGAGTAGGAGGCTCAGCAGAAGCTGGTTTTGATGACAACGATTCTGGGAAGGAGTGCGTCATATGCATGACTGAACCAAAGGACACAGCTGTATTACCTTGTCGACACTCGGTAAGATTTTATCTCAAATTTACTATGTAGAGGGTTCATATGTAATTGTCAGGCATGAAGTACATGTTATTCATATGTTCCAAGCACTTGTGCGCTGAATAAGGGGTCTACTGATATGGGAAGATGGTTTTGTCCTAATCATGGATAATGGACAGCCATCTGTAGGAGTTTTTCTATATCTCAATTTGGTAGGTGGAAAAGGGCAGTTGGCTATTTCATGATCCTTGTATCGATTTCATCTTTCTCCCACTCATGTTATCATTTCGTTTTATATGGTTTTGAAGCTGTCAGCTCTTTGAATGGTTTTCAGATCGCATATATACTATTGAAGATGATATAAAAGAGCAACATATATTGCAATTATTTCATTTTCTCTATGACACATTCTGATTATCTTAAACCCGTTGTGCTTTCCAGTGCATGTGCAGTGACTGCGCTCAAGCTTTGTGGCTTCAATCAAATAAATGCCCAATATGTCGCCAATCCATTGAGGAACTTATAGAAATAAAGGATAAACAATGGTGATTATTGGGATCTTAGATGGTAAGCGGAATTGTATGGTATTACTTATTAGCATCAAATTCCTTCCTTTTATGCTTTGTTCTCATGTCTGCCAGTCAAGTTATGTATAGGAAATTTCATTTTGTATATTGTGTAAGTTCTTCTGTTCATAGTTCTTATGTACTGTAACAAAAAGGAAAACTAAACCCGGTTTTCTGCATAGATTTACATGAATTATTTTTCTTTACCTTTGTCTGATTGATATTTGACAGAATTAGTCTTTGCAGAATAAGGTACATAAAACAACCCGTTTAGTTTTGGGAAACTTCCTCCCTATGCATGAGGGGTGTGAAATTTCTCCCTTAAGAATGTTATCATGATTGACTTATACTATTTTACCAGTCAACATCGTTTTTATGCTTCCTATATATACATTTGGAGTTACACATGATGGGAATGTGATCTCAATTGTTGGTTCATGAATGTGATAGTGATACAAAGAGTACAAAGAAAAAGACAAGATTCCAGTGTTTGAGGTTCATTCCTTTTTTTCTCTTACTGATAAAAGAGTGTGGAACTAATATTGCCTGACAAGTTAGTATTTCTGCGGGACAAGTTCAGAATCTTCTAACGCTTTTACGGGACAGAGGCTGCCACCTTTTTTTAGCAGGGTTCTTTAGTAGACTCATGGCCTAAACTGAACAGATTGAAGTAATATAAATAGATTATGCTAATGAAAAATTGATTTATGAGAGATTTCTTAATTAAACTTGGTGAGTTGCTTCTCCACGTCATTTGTGGTCTCCCCCAATCACAAGCAAACACATTGTATATGATGTGGATAGTATAATTTTTTTTTTCAACCTATAAAGTTAAGAAAACACAATTTTTTTATTTGACAAATATCTTTTTAGGGTTTCTTATTAGATTATAATATCACGTCATATCCTACGTACCCGCTTGTGATTAAGGGAGATCACAAATGTCGTATTGAACCGAGTTCATCGAAGATCTTGATTTATTACTATAAGAGAAGTCCAATGCACAAGGCTCCTATGTCTATCATATATAATCTAGTGAGAATTGAATGTATGTTGTTTTACCCTATAAGCAGAGAGGTTCTTTTAAGATTTGAACCATTGATGTCATTTTCACATATCACTTAAAATCCATAATGGTAATCTCATACCCAAGGCCCCTATTAGATAGAATTTAGGGAGAGATAAATGTACTTCGTTTTACCTTTTAAAAAACCTTTCAATCAGAGAGTTTGTTTTAAGATTTGAACATATGACGTCAAGGTCGCATAGCATTTCATGCTCCAAGGTTCATTCTCTAATTTACTATGGAAAATTTTATTAGTACTCCCTTCGTCTCCAAATATATGTTTCTTTTTGTGTATGAGCTTGTTCTACAATATATGCTTAATTTAAGGGTTGTCTAAATATTTATTGCATTTTTCTCAATTTCATCCATTGTTTAGCTTTTTCCTATACACTCTTTCATCTTAATTATCTCTTATGTGTTATTCTCTTTTATACTCCCTCCGGTCCTAAATATAGGACCTAGTTAACTTTTTTGAAAAATACTAAAAAAAGCAAAATAAGTTAATTATAAATTGATTTACTTAATTTTTTTTCTTACACTAGTTTATTTTACCTATAAGCTAATGAATAATCTAAAAAGATATCAAATATGACATGATTTAATAACCTATTTTGCAACTTTAATCTCTAAAAAAAAAGTCAATTAGGTCTGATATTTAGGACCGGAGGTAGTATTTAATAATAAGGGCAAAGTTGAGGAGGAAATTAGATTCTTCATATAATTAATGCTTTTAACTAGCTTAACTAGTTTTTTCCCGAATGAAAAGCGGTTTTTTTTTAAATAAAACAAAGTAATTACAGAGGGAGTAGTTAGAGACTTAGAGTGCAAATATGAAGACATGTTTGAAGTTGAAGCATGAATGTGGACAAGTTGCCCATCATTCAATTGCTGAATATTCAAGTGGTATTATGATTGGACTTTTGCCAGGCATGTTTCGTAAAAGAAGAAACCAATACTTAGGTCTCTCCACTCATTTGAATTAATACTCAATCATTAATGTGAGAAGCAGGTAACCAAATTTGAAAGAGAATATTGAAACAAGAAATTATCCATCCTAACACAAATCATAATCCATATTACATAATGAGATTTTTAGTTTAATCTTAAATACTCCATTCAATCCTAAATATAGGACTTTGTTGACTTTTTAAAAAAAAAATCCTAAGAAAGCTCCATAAATAACTTATAAATTGATTTACATGAATTTTTCTCCAAATTAATTTATTTAACTTTTAAATCAATACATAATCAAACAATATATCAAATATGCTATGATTAACAAACCTATTTTTCTTTCTTAATCTCTTTTAAAAAAAAAGTTTGGTTCTTTCAAGATAGGAGGGAGTACCATTTAATATTTGTTGTGTTTGTAATGAGTTGACACAAGTACTCAACACAGAGACAGTACTCATGATCACTGTGTAGGTGAGAAATAAATTCATAATAATCATTTAAATAAAAAGTGGGGCGCCATTCGAAGAAAATGTAGAGAGAACGGCTGGATAATTGCTAAGAGTAATGAATGATCCACCTGCCTTCTGAATCTAACAATCAGTTCTCTATTAAATTCATTTATCCCTTCAGATACCATCCATCCCTTGACCTGGTAGGTTTGTGATCATGTCATATTTCTGGTACATAGTTTCCATTCCTTCATAAAATTCCACTTGGATTGATGTTTTCAACTAAGGTAAATTTTGTTTGGTCTCATTAGGCTTTTACAATAAATAAATGCCTTACGTATGAAGGTATTTTCTTGAAAGACCCAATTTTTAGTTTATTGGGGCCGGGGGTAATAGGCCATTTGTCACAAACAACATGCCCATTCTACTGCATAGTTTTCTCATATTTGGTCTGTTACAGAAATAAGTTTTTTTTTTATTATTTTTTACTTTTGCTTGAGCCAAGACAAGATTGACTGCTACTGAACTTGTTCATAAAGAAAGCAGAAACAAATCAACAATGGAAGGCTGAAACAAAAACAACTTTTAAGTGATTCTGCCTGTAATATGAAACATCTGTCAGAGAAGAGCCATTGTAAAATGTAAGGTCTTTTTCTTTGGAAATCACACACACTTGCTATTAATTCTCACTGCACCATAAAAAAGCATAATTATAACCCATGATAATTAAGTTCCTTCCTGACCTGCTTTTTCTATTTTTCCCTGCAACAACAAATTAAATAAGATAAATAGATAATAAATGTTCAAAACTGAAAATCTGGGCAAGGCATATTCATTCCATTTCAAGTTAATCCACCTGCATAGTGTATACAAGTTTCAAGAAGACACCTTCACACGTTTTAGAAAGTAAAAGATATTAAGAACATGCTGGAATATACAAAAGATGGCCATTTAGATATTCATCTGTGCTTTTTAATATTGCAGATTGTCTTTACTCTTCTTTAGCATTTGTTTGCTACTTTAAGATTATGTTCTTTTCTTTTTCTTTTTTGTTTGGAACTGTTTAGAAGTTATGTTAAAGTTGGTTACTAATCTCATGAGAATCAAAACTTTCCCTTGTGGTCAAATCATCTCAGGGAGTACACTGCATTATTGATTTCCCAAACCAAGCTAAAATCTAGAGCTATAGAAATAGAGGCCATGTGTGGGACTGAGCTCTTGTTGTTGAGCCTCAATAAATACACTGTGTCCTCCAAATTCAATGTCATATCTTATTCTCTATCCTTCAGTCACTTTCCACACAACTAGTGGTTGCTAATCAGAAGCATTCCACAATAGCGACAAAAAGTGTAAACTTGTTGTGTAAGAGTGAATTCTCTAATTCTCTACGAATTTGACCATATTAATGAGATCATTGACCAAGGTCTTGTAACTAGTGATATGACATTTCCCCGTTAGATGGGAGGTTGTTGGTTCGATTTCAGTTATAATTTCAAGTCATCAGTGCTTCCCCTTTAATTAAAAAAAATGAGAACATTGCATGTTGTTCTAGACTTGACACTTACTCCTTATGATAAGCCCTTCCACCTGTTTCATTGTTTTCTTTTGGGTTCTTAGTGCAGATCTTAATTAGGAAATTTATAATATTTTTTTGGCAAAATTAATTTGAGGTCCCCCACAAGGGACTTAATACTAGAAAAGTCCCAAGAGTTGGGAAAATTAATGTAGGGTCCCAAGGGACCTCACTTTAATATACTTGAAAAGTGAAAAGACAGTTTTGCCCACAGCCTATTAACACTTGTCACATGTGCCCAGTAACTTGTCAAGGTTTGTCCAAAGAGTTGTCAAGCTTGCCCAGTAACTTGTCATTTTGCCCTGTCCATTAACTTAAAGAGTATTGGTCATTAAGTTGTTACACATGTCTAACTAGTTGTCACATGTGCCCAGTAACTTGTCAAGGTTTGCCCAAAGAGTTGTCAAGTGTGCCCAGTAAGTTGTTACACCTTGATAAGTTACTGAGCACATGTGACAAGTGTTAATAGGCTAGGGGCAAAACTGTCATTTCACTTTTCAAGTATATTAAAGTGAGGTCCCTAAGGACCCTACATTAATTTTTCCAACTTTTGGGACTTTTCTAGTATTAAATCCCTTGTGAGGGACCTCAAATTAATTTTCCCTATTCTTTTGGACTGAAATTGGGAAAATGATATTGATCCTACATGTACGAGTTATTTTGTATTTTTGTCAGTTTTCCCTTAAATTACCCTATTTACAGTCTTTCAACAATAATTAACTAAGAGCAGTTAAAAAAAACAATAATTAACTAAGAGGAAGTGGGGGAGGAAATTACGAAACATGATTTTTCGTTTATTTCATTTCGTATGGACTCTAATATTTTTTATAAAAGGAGTATATATTGAACAGATAAAAGGGTGAAGTATTCATAAAAAAGGCCAAGTTACAAAGTTACTAAAATCTCGATAAAAAGAATTATTAAATTAAAAAAGAAAGATAATAAATATACTGGGAATGATTTCATGATAGTATTTTGCCTAAAGCATGGATTTTTTTCACGTAGTATCTGTAACTAAGTAGTATAAGATTTCCAAAATAATTAACTGAAATTATCTAGCTAATGACATTTTTTTAATATAATTTTCATATTTTAGAAGAAATAACTTTTCTTAAATAATTTCATTAATTTAGGTGAAGTTGTGCCTTTAGAATTAGTACAGGTGGGAATAGTCTCAAACTCAATCATGTACTTGGATAACCAATAATTGTATGTACTAGTTGTTGTGCAAAATCAATATTCAGATCTTTGAATACCAAAACGACCTTTTTTGCTTTGTGGGGTTGAGAGTTTTTTGGATGTGAAGTCACAAGAAGTTAGAACCAATGGATCCATCAATCTAAAGGTCTGGTTCATTTTTCAATTGGTTCTCGTTATAAAAGGTACATCCCGTATGTTATAAAACAAATTTTAATCAAATTAATGTCCTTTGATTTAGACTTAGGACAACAAGCAATTCAAAAAAAATGTTGTTAGTAAGTATCTATAGAGTTGGTATAACTTGACATGGAAGTAGTCTTTTGAAGAAGGGTAAAGCCGTAAAGGTGAGATATTAAAGAAGTGTAAAAAGGTCATAAGGTTGAGGCTTTTGAGAAGCGGCCATAATAATTTCACTTGAATAAAAGTGGGCCCCAACAATCCCACATTGTTCTTAAAAACTTAGGGGACAATTGCACACTAATCACAAGTAAGATATTTAATTTTTAAAAAGTCTCATTGAGTTGTTAATTACCACTATTAACAACTGTAATGATCTCTATTAACATGTGAAGGAATTGTTAATGGACAATAACAATAAAGTCTTATCCTAACTATCTCAACGGACATATTTAAAATTAAATCTCTTTTTTAATTCAGTTGCAATTGTCCCAAAACTGAATTATTTGATTAGTATATGTTATCATCACATCCTTTAGAAAAATATTGAAGCACATCAAGTGATGAAAAATCAAATGCTCCTCCTACTTCTAACAGCTAACGGATAAGGTTCAAATTTGTTGCTCGTGAAGAACAATAGAAACGCGTTGTCCTCCTTTTTTTTTTGCATCAATAATTACTGCTGGTTCTATGTGTTATGTTGAATTTTAAATAGATAACTTGCAATATTTTCTTAAAAAAGTATATAGGAATTAAACCTATGAGAGTATGTGGGGATGTATCCTGGTGCGACATATAGTATCACTAATAAAAAATTCTTAAACAAGTTGCAAAATTTATAATTCATAATTAGTATAATTTATATTTTTATTTATAAGTCATATTCATTATGTGTAAAAAAAACCATAACCTCGCTAGCCTAAACTTTTTTTAAAAAATATAAAATCTTATAATCTTAAAATTTAACAATTTTCATCATTATTTATATTTAAAATCAGTTGTTCAGATACCCGGTAATTAGATCTAGAAGACGCTAGTCACGAGTTAATATATATGAAAAACAATGTTATATGCGTGATAACAAAATATTCCTAAGAATTAATGAGGGTTAAAATTGTGGACTATATTCTTATGTAAAATTTGATAATGTGACTTATAATTAATGTAAAAATATCTTTTATCTTTCTATGTCAAATGCAATTGCACCAAAGGAATGTCATGTATAACTATAGATTTTGTTTGATCCGATTGAGATTTACATAAAAGTATATTAAAAAACAACAAACTACACAATCAAACATGATCAAAAAATTACGTATCAATGAATATGAAATCTGAAGGGCAACTTAGTTCAAGGATTGTAAGCTCGCTTGCGTGTGGGTATGAGGTCGTGGGTTCGAATCAGCCACTATGCAAAAAGCAGAGGTTAGACTACCTAGTATATTCCATTCCCCATCACCCTCACCAAGTGGGGATTAGAACTGGATTGACCCTTTAATGAATATAAATTCTAAAAAGTTGGGAACCAAATCAATCCTAGGAGTAGGGCTGAGCAAAATACCCAAAATTTGATAGGTTAACAGATTACCTACATTTTTATCTATTTAGAGCACGTACTAGGAAGATAAAACCCCAATCCATTATTTAAGAATTAAATGGGTGGGCTATGGACACACTTTCAGGTAAAATTACACAAATTAAGGAAGTGGTTGAGAGAAATAAATATGTTTGGAATAATTTTGCTTTTTCAAGGTTGCCCTTGCTTATGATTGAGTATATATGAGAGAAAAACTGATATTATCGTAGTGTCATAAATGACTATAAAAGAGAATATGAATAGAGAGAATAATAAACTCATTGGATGCCTTGAGACAAATGTAACCTAACTCTTTTAAAAGTGGACAAAATCTTTCAAATTTCTTGCTCTTATAAATAGGGATAGAGAGAGTAGTCAATAAAATTGTAAAAGCTAAAATAAAATTGTAAAAGCTAAAATAAAAGAATTGTTAATTACTGAATCAGGCTTTGTTTAATATATTTTGTAGAGGAAGATCTAGCATGTGTTGTAGCTTCAGACTCGTCCTCAAGTGAATATGGAGAAGATGATAATTAATGAAGATTCAGTGGATAAGCCTGATATTAATCGTTTCAAAGTTGTGCTTGTAATGTTTTAGTTTGTAGTATTAATATTATAAAGTTGTTATTATAGTATTGTGGAAATTTAAGTTTTTTATATAACAAAATTCGTTGTAAATATTGGTGTGGAATTGACGATATGTTATTATGGGAATTATTTTTAATATGTGAAGGTAACGCTTGAACTTTTAACTTTAACCAAAAATTTAAAAGTTTATAATAGTTAGGAAAAATAGGTTAAGGAGTACCTATTTAACCCAAACCAATTTAATTTAGGTTTAAATGGGTTGAGTTTCACCTAGACTTATCTAATATTAAATGGGCGGGCAATGTATTATTAGGTTCGGACTACCCAATCCACCCATTATTCACTCCTATTGGCTTTAGGTAGGTGTAAAAACCTCAATTTTTTTGGGTCAGATTTCTCTTAGAATCCCTCCCCTCCTAATCCCTCCTTTTCCTCTTATAAATTCTCACTTTCAGCCATTTAAATTTATTTAGGAGCCCATAATTTGCTACTTGTACAATTAAAAATAAAAAACATGTCTTATAATATAAAATAAATGAAGAACTTTTAATTTTTTTTATTTTTGAAAACTTTTTACATCAAAGATTTCAACTATCTAGACCTATTCCATTTTAACAGAAGGATCTATAAGAGATACAGACTTATCCAGTCAACTGTAAAATTATTATCTAATTAACTGCAAAATTATTTAACATTTAACTGGATAAGTCTGTATCTCGACTCTTATAGATCCTTCTGTTAAAATGGAATAGGTCTAGATAGTTAAAATTTTTTATGCTAAAAAAATTTCAAAAATAAAAAATTAAAAGTTCTTCATTTATTTTATACTAATTTTATTTTTAGAGGTACAAATGGTAAATTATGAGCTCTTAAATGCATCTGAAGGACCAATATAATTACATTGGTCACTAGGAAAAGGAGGGAAAAGGAGAGGGGGGATTCTGAGAAAACCCTCTCCCGTAAAAACCTCAATTTTTTTAGGGTGTTACAGTAGAGAACCACGTGACGAGAATTGTTTATTCATCAGTTATTATATTTTAAATACAATTTTGAGAAAGAAACCTGAACTGCTGGATCTATATGACTATTTTTGCTGAAAGCTAATGAAAATATGTCCAATCCAGCAGAAACTTCTATTGGATTCACATTCTTAAGTTAGGGACCGACCAACAAAAATAAAAGGCTCCATAATTTCTGGCAATTTTAGGCGGCTGTTTCTGCTTTTCATGTTAACAATTTGTCAATTACTTTATTAATCAACCTCATTATAGCATTATTAAATTAATAATCGTTTCTCATGGTTCAGCACGCTTAACTGGCTTTCATTACACTTTTAGGGTTAAGGACCACCTTCGTATAATATACGCACGCAGCATTTCATTTCCTTCATTAATCAATAATTTTATTAATTAGAAGTAACAAACATAGACTACTCTCGCCCCCTCTCTCCCTCCCTCACTCGCCAGTTCTATAAATAAAAGCATAATCAAGCCGAAGTTCCTGAATAAAAAATCTTAATAAAATTGGTTTCCCTTTTTGTACCAGATAAGAAAAAGATTGGTATTTTTTTTTAACTGAATATAAGATTGGTTCAAAAGCAAAGAAATGTGTAACAAAAATGTTTAATTTTCAAAGATATCCTTATTTGCGGAGAGAAAGGGGAAATGAGAGGTATATTTAATATATTCTCTACAATAATACACAACTATGTCATAATTGAGGTCAAACGAGGGGAATAAGTTAATATTTCACATGTTTTTCAATAATATCTTGAGAATTGGATCTAATTATCTAAAAAAAAATTGTATCTTATATTTGCTCCCTCTTTATTCCTCCTGGTCTTAAATGTAAGAGATATCATGAAATTTTTTTCGGTTTAAAGATTTGACAAAAAAGAAAACATACAAAATTCAAAGTCCTAAATACATATTTACCATTTCTATCATATTTTGTGTGTGTGTGTGGTAAATGCAAGAAGAGGACAGAAAAATGTATAATATAAAGGGGTGAGAGTAAAAAAGGGAAAGTTTATAAATTTACCAAAAATAAATGATGCCAACTTGTTTTTATTGGTATGTGTAAAAAGGTTGTTTACTTCTTATAATAGGTACTAGAGGGAGCACCACGTCGACCAAAAAAATAATAGGTATTAGAGGGAGTATTATGAGAACTTGAATTATGAATTTATTTAGTCCAAACATACTTTAATATTAGTGAGTTGACTCTTAATTTTACCAATTTTACGGCTCTACCGAACTAAACCGTATTATGATTCATTTAAATCTATACTTGCTATAAATGTGATAAAAACTCATGAGTTTACATACTAAATTTACCATTTTACACTTCAATTTATAGAAAATCATTTTAACTTGCTCTAAATATCATGGTAATGTTTTTATTTGACCATATTCAAAAAATTATAAATAATTTTCATAAAAATTTCTATATTAAGTTTAATAAAGTAGGAATGTTGATAGATTTAAGTTAACTATTTATAATTTTTTATACTTCTTAATTGATTGTATACTAAGAACACATATTTATTAATATAGGTAAATTCATAGTCATTTAAGTTTACAATCCAATTTTACATTTTTTCACGAATTTTAAACTCATGAGCTTAACAATTTTAGTTCAAAATATAAGATTCTATTGTGGATTGTCTCATTATTTAATGAGCATTTTCATGTTTTGTCCTAATTAATTTTAAGTGTCACATTAAATCAATGATGAGTTATTCCATCATAATCTTTACACTCTCTTTCTTGCTCGTTAATTTCACATTACTCTCTCAAGTGTTTAAGCATGAATAATTGTCTTATTAAAAAAACTTCGACTTTCAAATATATTTATAATTTTTTAAGAGAAAATCTCAAATAAATTCCTCCCAATACCCAAAAGGACAAGTGAGGAATCTAAACTTTCAAAAGGACTATGAAGAAACCAGTACCTACCTGTCATTTTAAAATTTTGCGAAAAGACAAAATTGCCCTCATCCTAAAACATAAATTGCGAGAAAAGGGTGGGTGTTAGGATGGGTTTAGGGTGAGGTAGTAATTTGTGTTTTAGGATGAAAGCAATTTTGTCTTTTCGCAAAATTTAAAAATGACAGGTAGGTGTTGGTTCCTTCATAGTCCTTTTAGAAGTTTAGGTTAATCACTTGTCATTTTGGGTATTGGGAGGGATTTATTTGGGATTTTTCCATTTTTTAAATATTTTTATAAGAATTTTCTTAACATAGGATATGCGACTATCTGAACTCAACATGGAGGAGTAACAAAGAATATATATATATATATATATATATATATATATATATATATATATATATTGCCATTTTATAGTCTCAATGCTTTGAATTTTAAATTTTCATGTAGCACGAACACACAAAGGTAGAAAATTGTTTATTTGTCATGTTTTAAAGTCCACAGGAAAAGATCTTGATGGATCATATGTTAATGTTAAGGGTCATACCCTTTATTATAGGTGAATAACCAAACCTCTTTTATAAAATTTTGTTATGAAAAATTAAGGTAAAATTATTGTATACGTGAAAGTACTGATCCCATATACTATGTAAAGTAACCATTGCTAAAATAAGTGATATGATCTTTTAACTGGACAACGAAGATTTTAGTGTTTAACAGAGTATTTTACAATAGATAAGCTTCTTCTTATGAACTATTTTGCTTCAAATTTTTATGGATTATAATACGATGTAAAGTTTTAGGTTAAAGTATACTTTTGGTTCTTTATGTTTACATCTAGTTTTAATTTAGTCCTTTATGTTTGGAAAGTAGACTTTTAGTCCATTATATTTGCATTAAGTTTCAATTTAGTCATTTATGTTTGGAAAGTACACTTTTAGTCATTTTTTATTAACACCATTAGTTACACTTATATTTAAATGATTTTTTCATAATTAAATTCGGGCCAAAAATGATAAATTTTGAAACTATAAGAATAATTACACTAAATTAATTTAATCTAAGTATTTTTTTCAGTATGTAATAACCATTTAAAATTGTTAAGTCAACATTTCCCGTTAAATGAAACTAACGATGATGTTAACAGAAAAGACTAAAAATAATAAATTTTCCAAATATAAATGACTAAATTGAAACGTGATGCAAACATAAGAGACTAAAATTATACTTTAGCCACATTAAATCTCACAAATCAGCTGTCCCACCCTTTGAGGTGCCTACAAATCAGCGGGGGATTAGTCTCTCATCTATCGAGTTAGGGGATACCTTGATCATGTATTAAAAAAAATTATACTTTAGCCAAACATTTATAAGGTATAATATTTCTTTTGTTCCTCTTCAATAAACTACAATCGGTGATCAATGGATTATGGTACTCCCTCTTGTATCTGTTATAACTTCAAACTTATAAGAGGTAGTGAACTTTTTATCCAATATCTATAAAAAATAATTAAATCATTAGTTATTATTAGGTTTAGTAAGGTTTTCCATTTTTTCCACGTTCATTTACTATACACATTTTATCTCCCCTCATTGCATTTAATAATTTAAGAGTAGAAATGAAAAGCATGCATTTATTATTTTGATTTTTGCGTATTATCTCTTAGATTTTTGAACAAAAAATTTAGCAGGTTACCTTAAATGACTTGAGGGAGTACAAGCTAGCTTAATTTTCTAAATCCAAAATCACTCATGAAATATCATAAATAATGGTTTGAAGCAATAAAATATTTCTGATAAAAAAAAAGAAGCAATAAAATATTTCTGATAAAAAAAAAAGAAGCAATAAAATATATTTTCTTATTACCGTAGCAAATAAGAATTGCTTTTTTTAAATTATTGATCAAATGTTTGGAAAGATGAAGATTTATCAACTAAGATAAAGCTGTGAGATGAAAATAATTTTCATTGAATGGAATCAATTAACTCAACTCTTATGATGAATATAAGAGAAACTAGACATGTCAAACCAAATAATAGAATTATCTCCCTATCATTTCACAGTTAGATATTTTAAGCTTGAATTATATAAAATTTTCAGTTAAGCCTAAACAAACTAGAGTGATCAAGTCAGTGTCAAATATAATGTTAATAACGACGTGTAATAAGTAACTTATACCTCTCATGATTTGAACTTACTTTTTTTAAAATTAATACGACTGGTTTATTATATTTAAAACAAAATACATCAAACCGGTCATAGTTTTTTTTAAAACAAGTATATAAAACCAGTCATAAGTTCAGTTAAATTTTAAAGAGAAGAAGAAGGAAGTCAAGAACTCATTTTATAAATTTTAATCAAATCCTTCGGTTTGTGTGGTGTTGATTTTATGAATATTAAACTCATTTTGAACAAAAAAAAACGAATATCTCCATAATTTTGTGCCGAGACATCAAAACATTCTTTAGCTTTTTTTACCAATAATAAGTAACTTGAACAAATATTTTCCTTCTAATGGGTGTTTCCTAAAAACATTCACAGATAAAAAAACTGAAAATAATCCAGTAAAGAAAAACTGAAATACTATAAAAGGTTTAAATTATACATATTACATTAATGGTATATTATAGGTAGAAAATCCCTGTAAGTTTTATATTTTACAAAAATCCTCCCTGAACTTTTATATTTATAAGGATAACTGCAATACTATTAGACTATTAGTTTTGTTTATCGTTATAGTGTGTGTGTGTGTTGGATTTGAAACTCAAGGTTTTATTTTTATATAATCTAAAATTTGAAGAGTTTATACTCTCAAAAAAAATCAAGGAAAAGATTTCAAAACAAACATAATAACGTACTCACATGAAAATGAAGAAAAAGAAGAAAGATGGTGATAAGCATTGACCAGCAGTTCTGAAAATTTCCTTTTTAAAAAGAGTATAACGTACATTTGAGTTTTTTTTAAAAAAAAATAGTACGTCCCAGTTATAGAATTAATTATCATTCCAGTTCGGCATTCAAGATTTGAGATTTCAAGGGTATAATGATTCGTGAATCTGTCCTTTGCTCTAAAAGTCATAATTGAAGAAAGCTAAATAATTGAATAAAATTTACCACAGATACATAAAACGCTGCCTCAATAGTAAAACCTATCGTCCGTACTAATGTAGGCTATGTCAACAATTCCAAAATATTCGCAAGCACTAAACACTGTTTGCGTACTCATTTTTTGCACAAATTTTTTAAAAAAAAACAAATTTCAAGTTTCAACCTTATTCGGAACTTGTTCTTATTGATCTTTAAATAATTATACTTAAACGTGATCCGAATTTCAAGATTGAGATTTTTATTAGTGTTATGAGTCAAAATTCTTTCACCGACAAGAGCTAAATTTAATAGAAAGATGAGAAAATTAAAGGAATATCTCTCACATACGAAATGGATTATAGTCAACATTGTTTTTTTTTTAATAAAATTAGTCAATATTGATTTAACTATGTGTAAATATGCCTTCCATTTTGTTGTTTATAATTGGAATACACAGTTAAATGTACTCCCTCCGATCCCTAATGTAAGAGCTAGCCGTAAAAAAAACGCTTCTTAAGAAAACATGTGAATGTTAGTTGAGTGTCTAGAGTTAATGCTTCTTTTACAAAATTGACCATATTTATTATGGTACTTTTAAGAGAGAGAAATACATAAGCATTAATAAATATGAAAGAGAGTTAGGGGTAAAGTAGGAAAAAATGCATTAAATGAGGAGAGAATATGGGGTGAGCTCTTACATTAGGGACCAAAATCATTCAAATTTTGGGCTCTTACATTAGGGACCGGAGCTAGTATGTTATGCACTAAAAAAAGGAGTTGTATCTGCTAAAAATATATTGCATGCATCTAGGTACTGTCAAATCATTTTCAAGTAGGTTTAGGCAATATATTTCGTGATAAACATTAATTAATTCTCAGTCAAATGATATTAATTAAAAAATAGTTTTGATTTCCTCTAATTTCACACTATAAATGACACTCACGAGATTATAAATATCTCCATATAAATTATTGGGCAATATTAGATATAAGGTAATTGAATGAAACTTTCATATTTCAGATATTAAATTATGATTAATCTAAATTTAAACAAGAACACTATAAGAGTACAACAACAAGAACAAAACCCTATCCCAACTAAGTTGGGCCGGCTACATGAATCACACAGCGTCATTATGCTCGATCAATAGTCATGCTTAGAAACAAACCCTTCATCAAGAAGATCTCGTTGAATAACTTCGTTAAAAGTTCTCTTTGGTCTTCCTCTCCTTCTTTTGTAGGGAATCCATACCATTTAATCAACTATTATTATAAAAAATGTGTATGTCCATACTCAATAGATTCGACATACTTTTACGTTGGCTGCCAAAGCCTAACACAACCTTACTCCTTTATTCGGGCTTCGGACCGAAAGAACACTATAAGAGTAGTGATTTTTTTTACCAATTACTCCCTCTGTTCCTAAATATAAGATCATTTTGGGGAAGTGGATAAGTTCCTAAATATAAGATCACTTCCTATTTTATCTCAAGTTTTGCTCAAACTACCCTTATACTCCCTCTTTTTATTGAAACCCCTCCTCCTTTTAAAGTTAAGTAATTGAAGGGATTTTGGGAAGATCATCTAATTTTATTGTCTTCCTTAATCTTCTTGAATTAACCAAAATGATCTTATATTTAGGAACGGAGGGAGTATTTGTCGCAAAGATATATTCACGATTTGAAGAGAACTAAGTTGAACTAGCTCGAGAACCTGCAACGTAAACCGTAACCACTTTTGTTTGGTTTTTTTTTGGTGAAAAGCGGAACCACTTTTCTTTTTTTTTTATCAGGAACCACTTTTTTTATTATACTTTAAGTCTGTTAATATTTATCTTTGGGAAAATTAATTACTGGTCCCCCACAAGGGAGTTAATACTGGAAAAATCCCAAAAGTTGAAACTATTAATGTAGGGTCCCAAGGGACCTCACATTAATATATTTGAAAAGTGAAAAGACAATTTTGCCCCTAGTCTTAAAAAATATTTACCCCTCCTCCCCCACCCCCACCCTCCTCCCTCACCAGCCTCCCCCTCCAGCCACCCTCCCCCTCCAGCCCCACCCTCCCCCTCCAGCGCCCCCCCACCCCCACCCTCCCCCTCCAGGGTGGTTACTTTGGGTATAAAATAGATAGGACCATTGCCCATCCAGGTGGCATTTGCACAGGTGCCGCATGGAAAAAATATAACACGTGGGCGCCAAATCATCCAACTAACGGTGAAACGTTGAAGACCATCGGTTGAGGATATTTTTGGACCACTTTGGTTACTTTGAGTGTAATATTGTACCACCTGTTAGTTTATGGTGGTGGGTGGTCCAGGGTGGTTACTTTGCCCTTATTTATAATACTTCCCTAAGATGTTTATAAACAAATATTGTGTCTCATTAAAACTTAACTAGGAAAAACCCAATTGGACAAAAAATCAATGAAGAAAAAAGAGTACACAATATTTATCAAAGTTGCATCGCTTAAAAACTTATCAAGAAAACCCAATAGGACAAAACATTGGTTAAGGGAAAATAAGTTTAACATGATGATATTATCTCCCCTTGAAATTATTGTCACTTTTACTTTCCCGCATAATGATAATGTCAGTTTTACTCATCATCGTGATCCGTGACTATATTACTTTTGTCTAAATTGAGTATATTAACTTTCCAATCGCATTCTTTCCAAAGCTATTTGAGCATATCTTTATTTGATTGAATTGCATTATCATCACAAATCTTCCGAAAATGTATTCTTCTAATACTTCTTCATGATATATTATCTCGCATCCACATGTTTATTCAATTATCAATTTGTATACTTGCAAAAACTGAATTTTTCCACAAAATTGCGACATGCAATACTAATAATATTAGTATTTATTTATATTATATACACCTATTCAAGATTTTGAAAATTATTGTGACATTGAATAACTTTATTAATTGCTAGTCGTGTAATATACATGCTTATATATTTTTTAATGACAATATATTTTGTCTTATTTTCATAGCTATGTTTCTGGCATTTTATATCATTCAAAAATTCTCATGTAAATTTCACTATCAAGTGTGATATATACATCTATAAATCGCATATTTTCTTTTCATATAATGTCATACTACAAATATTTGTATAATAATAGTATACATATAATAACACATATTTTCTTTTTCATATAATGTCACACTACAAATATTTGTATAATAATAGTATACATATAATCGGTGTTTATCTTTATTTACAATTGACCGTATAATAATAGTATTTCATGCACATCTGATTTGTTATATTTAAATTTTTATATAGTTCATAGAAAAATGACAATAAAATACCTTTCGAATTTTACACATATAGGGGATTTGTAGCTATTAATTACTATACTCAACTAATTAATATATATACTTAACTAGTTAAAATTTCTTATTTAGAATTTTGAAATTGAAAAATATTTGTTTGTTGATTTAGCTAATTTCATATGTTAGGTGCAAAACAGAAATTTAATTGGATGGCTTAGTATTTGCAGCTCCAAACTTTGTTAAGAGATAAATAGAAAAATAGGAAATAAGCATGTGTGATGTGATGACACGATCAACTATTGGAAAATACTAAAATACCCTTCTCCAGTTCTTCTCACTTGAGAATGTTACACAACCACAAGTGAAGAGAAAGGTATTTTAGTATTTTTGAATAGTCTATTGGCCAAAATTGGCCATTTTTTGTTGTTTTGTCAAAATTAGACTTTTTATTGTTTATTGACTTAATTGATAGTTTCGAAACAGTTTATTGGTCAAAATGATATTTATCACTTTGAAATATATATCTACATTTATTTTTTTCAAAACTAATTTATCTTTCTTATAAACAAGGGCAAAAACGCTCATCTAATAATTAACTATTTCAGTTTGGGAAAAACTAATAAATGACTATTTCGCGGTGCATAAATAATATTTAACTTTGTGACTCGGTGCAAAAATAATAAAACTGGTTCTGAATGTTAATTTATAGTTATGTAGAACCTTTCTGATATTATTTTCAAAGTGAAAAATACATTTTTGCCCCTCCCAATTAAAACATTGTTGATACTAGTCAGCATGGGAAGATGAAGGGCGGAAGAAAGAAGAGTTAAGTTTTAATTGTAAGAGAATAAAAAGGTATTTTTACTTTAGAAAATAATATCAGAAAGGTTCCACAAAGCTACAAATTAACATTAAGTACCGGTTTTATTATTTTGCACTGGGTCACAAAATTGGTTATTATTTATGCACCACGAAACAATCATTTATTAGTTTTGCCCAAACTGAAATAGTTAATTATTAGATCAGCGTTTTTGCCCTATAAACAAATGTATGATACAATTACATATAAGCAACGTTAAAATTAAGTACTCAATTTAGCTTTTTCCAATCTCAACATAAAAGTTCAAGTGGTTTAATATTTAGGATGAAAGAGACTATCTTTTTACTATTGATTAACTTTTCTTTTACACTCACACTCTCTCTCCCCGTATAATTTTGTTTCTTATTCTCATTCTTCCATATTCGTTCTTATAATTTATTATTCTCTCTTTTATTCCTAATTTCCTTATCTCACCACAATTATACTCTACAACTTACTAATTATTATTATAATGTATTATTCATTTCTCATCTCCTTATCTTTATATAATTAAAAATGCTATGTAAAATAAAAAAGGGGAATTTGCAGTTTAGTCCCTAGTAAGGGAAATTAATACTGGAAGGTCTCAATACATTCCAAAATAATTATAAAGTCCCAGGGGCCCTTTCCCGCAATTGTTTGCTTAACTTCAATGACCATTTTGCCCTCATTAAAGATGGTTGTCATCTCACTGGTCCCTACAGGGGGACTATGCTTTCATCTTATGAGGGCAAAATGGTCATTGAAGATAAGCAAATAATTGCAGAAAAGGGCCCCTGGGACTTTATAATTATTTTGGAATGTATTGGGACCTTCCAGTATTAATTTCCCTTACCAGGGACTAAACTGCAAATTTCCCAATAAAAAAATATGAGGGATGAATATATGTTTTGCTGGGAGTATCAAATGGTACACAAAATAAAAGAAAACATTGAAGAAAATGATGAAAAAGAGAATAATCAACTAGCGATGTGGGATGTTCTAATTTAATCAGTGGTCTCGAGTTTGATCTTTAAGAACACGATCGTAATAACAACTTAAAGGTAGTGAGGTTTCTCCGGCATGAGCTTACATTCCCACAAAACAAAATAGTTACTTGTTAATAATAGCGCTTAATATTTGTGAATAAATAAAAAGGCATATTTGAGATTATGCTTAGTTTTGTTTGTACATGCAATGGAGTGACTTTGTAGTTTTTACTTTAACTAGGCTAAGTAATTACATGTGCAACTGTATTGTTTGTGTCTTTATGCAACTGTGATTTGAATTAATATAACTGTCATTTTATCAAAAAAAGTAATTACATGCACATGAACTAACGAGTTGACAGAATTGAGTTGGCTTGTTTAAGTTGAAAAAAGAAACAATAAACCTACTTGAAACATGAATTTATACTTGGCTACAAGCCTACAACCGTAGTATTTTGGTTTGGCTTCGGTTCAGTTTTAGTTCTAATTTGTTCATCCCTACTTGGAACTCACAAGTTAACTCATTATTTCTAATTCAATTCTCAATTTTTTGAGTTGAGAAATACATTACGAAATGCCACGCTATGAACTCGTAATCACAGTCATCACAAGTTGTCATGCATATCACTTCACCATATAGAGCGCTAAGATAGCTCAATTCTCATTTGATCATGCATCAACCGTTAAATACTCAACTCAAAATTGATGTCAAGCTAGGATAGTCTCACATATACGTATTAGTTTTCATTTGTAGAAGTGGGTCCTCGATCTTTCCTCCTCATATTTCTACCTTGTGAAATTTGAAGAGCTCAATTTAGCACTAGATAGATGTTAGTTTAGCTTTTCTTTTGAACCCGGTTCGATTGAGGAGTGTTTTGAAAGAAGAAATCAAACATGTTTCCAATTATAATTATTTGTTTAATGAAAACGCAATAATGGTAATATTGACACTTACTAAGGGTAAAGTTGCAATAAATGGGCAATCCAAACTATATTTTTCTATTTTAGTATACAACTAGCACGTGAACTTCTTTTTGGGTGCATTCGGCATCATGAAATATTTTGAAACGCAATGACCGCCTCAAACTATTTTTCTTGTACAATTAATGTCCAAAATTATTTTTGTGAGTAATCAAGTCAATCATCATCTGTAGCTTTCTTATCTAATTAAAAGAAGATATATAATGGCCTATGTTTTAAAAAAGATGACAACTTAGCTAACAATATATGATCATATTAGTGAGGTTGAAATTGCCCGACTTTTAATAAGGGTTAAGGTTCATTTTTATATGGAAATAATTGCAAAAGTGCTCTATGTATCCAGAAGTAATGAGAGGACCATTTCAACTCCAAAAGAGTCCAAATCATGTCAAATTTGCCCCCAATATTGGATATATTAATGTTGAGTGTTAAATCCTCATAATTTATGACCCACGCACTAATACTGACATGAGTCTCCATATACATGAGTTTTGTCTTAAAGCATCCAATGATGTGGTAAATTTGTTATGGTTTGGACACTTCTAAAGCAAAAACCCCTCGTTAATTATTTTATGATATTCAACGCTTTTTAGCTGTTACTCCATCCCAATAACGATACATTTAGAGTGCTGACTGCACTCTAAAAAATAGTTTGAGACATTGATTGCATCCAAATTATCAGTATTCCTAAAAATAATTGGGATCCTTTACCCTATATGTTAAATATATAAACTAATTTGTGTTAAGAATCAAAATCAAATTGGTTGGTTTAATGTCTTTCAGCCCCAATCGTTAAAGAGTTAGATTAAAGAAGGAAAGAAATCCCAATAACACAAATATTAATAGAAGAATCCCCCGATCACTGTGTATCTTACTTATCATTAATCTTCCAAGCAACAACTATAATTGATGCATCCCTTGATTAATTATTTTTAGGAATATTAAAAGATCCAATGGTAATATTCGATGGTAAGCTTTTCTTTCAAGTTTCATCCCTTAGTTGTTCATGCAGTGATATGAAAGCAGTATTGAAGCGTGTTTGACTCATTGAATATAAGTTTTACCGGTCATTAAATGTATATTATTTTGGTTTATTATCCAAATTTTCCCAGTAAGCTTTCACTTAAAAGTTATTTTGCTCAATTATATATAGTTCGGGTTTATAATTACTCAAAAGTTTTAAAACATAGAAGTATTTATTTTCTCAATAAAACATCAACGTTGACTGTTAAAAATTGACGTTCGCTATTATTATATTAACGACAAAGGACAAACTTGATACATTTTAAATTTTCCGGGGTAATGTTGAACCCCAAAAAACTTCTAATACAAAATCACTCATGAGTAAAAACTTTTAGGATAAATTAACATTTTAATCCTATATTTATTGCTTAAAGTATATACTTTTGGTTCTTTAAGTTTGAATCACATTTTTTATTGATCCTTTAAGTTAAAAGTGCACTTTTACTCTTTTTTATATTAATATCATTAATTTAACTTAATGTAATATGCCAAATCCACACATTTTAACAGTATTTATTTTTAGTCATTGCTTAAACTTCATGAGCTAGCATTTCTTGTTAAGTCCAATTAACAATACTGAGAGAAAATGACAAAAAGTAAACTTTTTTGAAATTTAGGGGATGAAAAAGAAATTTAATACAAATTAAAAGAACCAAAACTATAATTTGACCTATCTTTATTTTCACTTGACTTGCAATAATGGTATTTCATTTAATAATGGTATTCCACTTGACATGTAATATTTCATTTAACAGAATTGGTTGCATTCGTTCAATGTTTTGCCCATGGTTTTATTAGGGGGAAATATAAAAGGAAATAAGTTTATCTTACACATTGATGAGTTGGTCCATCCAATCACAATTGTATTTGTTTAATATATATTTGTAATTTGTGTGTGTAATACTCCTTCCGGTCCGTAATACAAGAGTTCATTCGTCTTAAGAAAACGTGTGAAAGTTAGTTGAATGTTTGCATTCAATTTTTTTTTCCAATATTGCCCATATTTATTATGATAATATTAAGAGAGAAATAAATAAGCATTAATAAATACTCCATCGGATCCTTATTATAAGTCACTAACTACATATTTCTCACATGACAAGGAATGATAGTTGATTCTTAAAATTCATAAATTTACCAAATTTTTCAACTTCACTTTTCAAATGATGTGTTTCAAATTTCAATTTTGAATCTCCATTAATAACAGGGGTAAAGTGAAAAAAACATATAATGTTGTGGTTGATGTCTTGTATTAAGGACAAAAAATTGTAGGTAGTTTATTTACCATCGTGCCTATTGAAGATGGACAACTTTAGACGGTCAGATCCAGAGAGAGAAAAGAAAACTTTACAAGGCTGAACAGAAAGGTGGATTTTTATTCTAGAAGGACCCACAAGAACGGTTATAAAGCTTCTCAGAGATAAGTCATGGCTACCCTCAAAAATATCTCTCAATATATAAAGCCACAAGAGAGATGAATTGAGCACCGCTTAATCTATCTAGCACCATTATAACCCTCTCCATCCTCTCCTTTTCACCTTATTAAGATACAAAGATTCAGAGGCTGCCTTAGAGATGAATAAAGAGGAGATAGAGAAGATCCATGTACTTTATTTTTTTTTTTTTTTTGCTTTATGACATTTTCACTTATAGCCTCTATCTCCATCCTTTATCATTTTCCCCTTTGCTATTTTTTTTTTTTACTTTCAACGAAGTTTTCTTCTTATTTGAATTTTGGGACTGTTTGTTCATGCAGACATGTTTTCTTAAAGTGAACATACATTGTGATGGGTGTAAGCATAAAG
The DNA here is from genome assembly GCA_029929735.1 of Mimosa pudica. NCBI lineage: Eukaryota > Viridiplantae > Streptophyta > Magnoliopsida > Fabales > Fabaceae > Mimosa > Mimosa pudica. Next base: position 7,314,511 of record JAKELP010000029.1, on the reverse strand, counting down.
TCAAGAAAGTATTGCGACAAATTGATGGTACATTAGGAAATCCATCTTCATTTACATTTTACTATAAAAGATTTTGTTTTTTGATTACCTGCATGTTAAAATTCATTGATACGATTCACCAATTTATTGTTCAATTTCTATAGGGGTATTTATTGTAGACATAGATTCTGAGCATGGAAAGGTCGCTGTCACTGGGAGTGTTGACCCAACCATTCTTATTAAGAAGCTGGTGAAATCTGGAAAACATGCACAATTGTGGGATGCACCAAAAGAAGACAATAGGAATGTCAACTATCAAAGTAATCTTGCTGATCAGACTATAAAGAACAAACAAATCAACAATGGAGGAAAAATTTGGGGCGCATATAACAAGGGTTTTCAGAAAGTCGGTGGAATAATCAATCATCAGCCTAGGGGTGTCCAACAACCACCGAATCTTCATCAGAAACTGCTGTTTCAACAACAGTTACAACAACAACAACAACAGCAACAACTTCAGAAGATGAAGGGGCTTCAAGATCAGAAGATGATGCCTCTTCAATTCAAGGACATGAAGCTACCTGGCCAGCAGCCAAATCCAAATTTGAAGGCTGTCAAGTTCACTTTGCCTGAGGATGATGATGATTCTTCAGACGATGATGAGTCCGATGATGACGATGAGGATTGTTCTGATGATGAGGATGATGAGGATGATGAAGAGGAGGAGGAGACTGATGATGAGATTGACAATGCTCAAGCTCCTTTGAACATGATGAAAGGGCCACAACCTATGGGGAATAGTAACGCTCACATGATGTTGAACGGTTCAATGAATGAGAGTCGTCAACAACAAATTTTGAATGCTATGAAAAACGCTAATCCCATAGATGGTGGGAAGAAAGGTGATGGTAGCAATGGAAGATCAATGCCGTTTCAAATGAAAAGCATAGGCGGTGGAAACGGGGGAAAGAACCCTTTTAGCAAAGGAGGGATTGGTCAAAGTCAAGGAAAAGCAGGCACCATGAACGGTGGTGGCAAAAATGGCGGTGCAATGCTAGAAGGTAAGAGTGGCATCACCATTGGCAACAAGAATGAAAGTGGTCTTGGTGGTGGTGGCAACCTTAATAATAATGGTATTGGGGAAAAAAAGGGAAATCCAATTATCGGAGGGGTTCATGCAATGAACTCGATAGGGAGTGGTCTTCATCCTGGTATGGCTAGAGGCAATATAGGCACAATGAGTAATAACATGAACGTGCCAATGGGTTCAACTAGTAGTGTGAACATGCCAATGGGTTCAATGAGTAACATGAATGTGCCGATGGGTTCAATTGGTAATGCGACCATGCCAATGGGTTCAATGAGTAACGTGCCAATAGGGTCAATGAGTAACATGAATGTACCGATTGGTTCAACTAGCAATGTGACCACCATGCCAATGGGTTCAATGAGTAACGTGAACATGAACATGCCATTGGGTCCAATGGGAAATATGTCTACTTTGCAAGGAATTTCAACTGGGGGCACGAATGGCGGCGTAGGAGGAGGTGGGGCCACAAGAGGAGGATACTTCCAAGGGGCAGGTATTATTCATGAATCCATGCTGGGGAATAACCCATTACACCACCAACAACAACAACAGATGATGAATAATTACCAGCAGAGAGCAATGGGAATGATGGGTGGGAATGATCAGAAATATCAACCAATGATGTATGCACAACCACCAACGGTCGTCAACTACATGCCATACCCTCAACAATACTCACCATATTCATCAAACCCTCCTCCACCGCAACAAGAGCCCTATACCTACTACTTCAACGATGAGAATACCTCAAGCTGCAACATCATGTGAAGGTGAAGGTGAAGATGAAGGTTGCTCCAATGAGAACAATGGTAGACTAATAAGTAGCAGTATTGGTAGTGGTCCTGGTGGAGTCATTATTGTTAGTTATTTTTTAAGAAAAATTTCCTTAAAATCCAACTATAGTTTATAAGTGTTATAATTATCGTAGAAGTTCTGGATTAGTTGTAATGTAGTGGGGGGGGGGGATCAGAAGATTAGTTGTAATTGAGGGTTATGGATGGGATTGTAATGTTTGATTTAGGAATAAAACTGTTCTCATTAAAAAGAAAAAGAGACCCTCTTCTTCCTCTTCTCCACTAGCTCAAGTTCTATGAAGTCTCTCCTAATAATAATAATAATAATAATAATAATAATAATAATAATAATAATAATAATAATAATAATAATAATAATAATAATAATAATAATAACAACGACGACGACGACGAAAACGAATGCTTTGTGAGTGGCATGTATAACATTTACAAAACATCAAAAGAATTGAGTGACTATGTTTAGAATAGGAGTATTGTGAAAGGTCAAAAAAAAAAATGAACAAGAGCATTGTGCTACTCGCTTGCGATTGCTTTGTGGGACCCACTGTACGCTTAGTCTTAAGCTTAATTCCCTTAGAGAGCCAACGGTCTGGATCCTACGGGGGAGCAGGGCCCACACAGAAAATGATAGTTGAGAAGTGGGGTCCACGGTGCACCTACGCATCGCTAGGGTTCATAACAAGTTTAAGCTGAGGAGCAAAGCAGTGGATTGCATACTCCTACTACTCGAAGGAAATAGGGACATACTCGTATATGGTAAGCCAGGTTTGAGTGAAAGGCAATTTGCTTACGCCACTCACTGTCCTTCACATCTAACGTAAATATATAATGCCCAAAGAAAGATCCATTGTTCACTCTCGCATCTCTTTTTAGCTTCAAGCTTTATCCTTCCTCTGCCTTATCTCCCTTTTGCCCGTCTAAAAATCCTGGAATCACTACTTATTATAAATAAAATTATTTGCATTATCCAATCTATTTCATACCTTAAGTATTATCCAACCTTATCGAACATTTAATTTGCATCAATTAAATGTATATCGATATCCCAACTTAATTATTGGTATTGGTCACTATAATCCTAGGACCTGCCAACATACATAGTATCTTATAAAGAGAGGAAGCGATATTTCTCGCATTTTATACCCCTATTCGTGTAATTGCTACTGACGTGCGTCGCATTAGGATAAATAAAAAGGTATATTTTCCATCAACTTTAATCTTTAAACAATTTTTTTGTGCACTAAGGATTGGACTACTCAAAATACATTCTTAGCACATTATTATGAACTTTTTCCATGCATCAACTCTCTCTGGAATATTATATTTTTCTTTCATCAACTCTCTCTTAAATATTGTATTTATAACTACTTTCTTTGTCCCTATGTATTTATGATTCAACTTTTTAAATGAAGCAATTAATTGATGTATTTTACTCATTTTACCAATTTAATATATAATTTTTTCCAAATATGATATTTCAGTATTTTCTCAATATTACTCTCATAAGCATCATAAATGAAAGGGTTTAGGATAAAAAATATACACGTGTTTTACTCTAATGGTCACCCAATACCATATATTTTTTAAGGTAAAAAATACACATGTGTTTTACTTCAAGGGTAATTTAATACCATATTTTTGAGGTAAAAAATACACGAGTTTTACTAAACTACAAAAAAATTGTTGTTTTCGGTGTATAATAAACATATTTTGATGAAGAAACGATGAACAGAGATAGTAGAAGTGAGAAAAGAGAAACAGATCAAAGAAGAGAGAAGGGAAAGAGGCATTGAGTAAAGGGGGAATGAGAGGTATTTATAGAAAAATATCGCTATTTCCCGACGTATAATAAACGTCAGAATGTACGGGAACAATAAAAAATAATATATTTTGCCCATATTCAGGCGTACAATAAACGCCGGAATGTGAGGGAGGAATAAAATAATAATATATTTCCCCACATTCCGGCATGTGATAAATGCCGGAATGTGCGGGAACAATAAAAAATACTCCCTCTGATCCTAAATATAAGATCTAATTGACTTTTTTGGAGATGATAAGGTTACAATATATGTTATTAAATTAGGCTAAAGTATGTTTTTGGTCCCTTAACTTTGGAGAAAGTCATATTTTGGTCCCTTAACTTTGAAAAGTGTGTTTTTGGTCCCTAATTTTGGAGAAAAAGTGTGTTTTTGGTCCCTTAACTTTGAAAAGTGTCTTTTTTGTCCCTTAACTTTGGACAAAGGGATGGTTTTAGTCCTTTCAAAAAAGGATAAAATATGTTATTAGTCTTTTCTTTCCAAAATTAAGGGACTAAAACATGACTTTGTGCAAATCTAAGAATAAAAAACATACTTAAACCGAATTTAAAATGACTAAAAACACAAATTTCAAAGTTAAATGACTAAAAGATGACTTTGTCCAAAATTTAGGGACCAAAAACACACTTTCCAAAGTTAAGGGACCAAAACATGACTTTCTCCAAAGTTAAGGGACCAAAAACATACTTTAGCCATTAAATTATGATATATTTGATATATTTTTAGATAAGTCATTAGTTTATAGGTTAAATAAACTAGTTTGAGGGAAAAATTATGTAAATCAATTTATAATTAACTTATTTTTCTTTTTTTTAGGATTTTCCAAAAAGTCAACTAAGTCTTATATTTAGAACCGGAGAGAGTAATATATTTTGCCCACATTCCGACGTACATTAAATGCTGGAATGTGAGGGAGGAATAAAAATATAATATATATTTTCCCCCACATTTCGGCGTATATAATAAATGCCAGAATGTGCGGGAAATATAAAAAAATAATATATTTTCCCCACATTTCGGCGTATAACAAAAATCGGAATGTTAATATTTAAATTGGTATTTTTTTTAAATAAATACATTTACTCACATTCTGGTAGTTATTTATACCCCAGTATGTGCAAAAAATCACAAAAAAGATATTATCCGTGTTTTTTGTCTTCTCTTTTCCGTGTTTGTTAAATAACCACCTGAATGTTATATCTTAGCCACGTTTTCCCAAAATCGCCACATTGCTTGCGTGACTAATTGTCGTTTCTTTTGTAGTGTTGTAAGGGTCAATGGCCAAATGTTTGGTGTTGGGTGACCCCTAGAGTGGAGTATATGTGTATTGTTTACCAAAAAAATTGTGACCCTTGCAGTAAAACACATGTATTTTTAACCCTCAACCTTAAATAAAAGCACTTTTGAAAAAGGCATACTTTCAAACGCATCTACTATTTTAAATTAATTTTGAGTGTTTTCAAATAATGCAAAAATAATTAAGTTAAAATGAACTTATATAAAACAATAAAATCAGTATTATTATTATTATTATTTGTCCTCGTTTCCCCATAAGACAAAGTCATAACTAGGGGTGGGCAAAACAAACCGAAAACCAAACCGAACCAAATGGTTATCGGTTAGGTTTCGGTTTCTTTAAAAAAAATTAATGGTTAACCGAAAAAACCGAAAAATTCAATATGCTTTAAAAAAACCCAATAAATCAATATCAATGATAAAATGAATTTGGTTAAAACAAAAAAAATACCCATATATTTCAGAAGAGAAATTCATTGCTTTTTCGACTCATTCAACATGTTCCTTTTCCTTTTTCACCCTCTCCATATTCCAATTTTTTCTCTTATTATTTTTCTGCTCATTCAATGTTTAAGATTATACTCTAAGTTTGCCTCAAATATCTTTTACAGAATTCAATAGAGAGTTCCATATTAAGGGGAAATTACTAATATTGGACGACTTTTAACATTTTGTAGTTTTCATTTGTTCAGTCTAAACTTGTAAAGGATAAAATTTTTGCTTTGGTTGAAGCAAAACATTACATGCTGACTTTGTGCTTTAGTAAACAATGAATTTGATGTTTATGTTGAGTTTGCTATCCTCTATTCAAGATTAGGATAAATTGGGTGGCTTTTTTATTTTTATTGGTTGTTGTCCTAAAAATGCTTGCTATTTGAATGTAATTTTTTGTTTGGTTGATACTTTGAATTTTAGTTGCTCTTATTTTGTGAGAAAAAATTGTATAGATTGTGTTGAAAGTATAACTAGGTGTGGAGGAAACTTAAAATACATGATCAATCTTAAAAAAATTCGTTTGGGCCATAAAACAAAAAAAGCCCAAAATTAACCGAAAAATAACCATAACTGAACCGAAATTAATTCGGTTTTTCGGTTATGGTTATTGGTTATTCGGTTTCGGTTTACGATTTATGGACAATTCGGTTATCGGTTATTTTCGGTTTCGGTTCGGTTATGAACCGAAAAACCGAATGCCCACCCCTAGTCATAACAACGGGGAGCGAAGAAACAGTAGTGTCGTAAATAATCGTAATTGCTCGAGTGGAGTGACTAGCAATACATCTAACACTATAAAATATTATTCTCAATTTCTGATAAAAAAAATATTATTCTCAATAACATAAATGAGTTTTTTAAAAATCCAAATCCTCTTTTATTATCCTTACAAAAAAAAATTGATTTGGGAGAAGAATTAAATTTCAAAATATATAATTTAATTTGTTTCCCAATAAATAATATATATTATTATGAAGGCTAAAGTATGTTTTTGGTCCCTTAACTTTGGAGAAAATCATGTTTTGGTCCCTTAAATTTGAAAAGTGTGTTTTTGGTCCCTTAATTTTGGACAAAGTCATCTTTTTAGTCCTTTAACTTTGAAAAGTGTGTTTTTAGTCCTTTTAAATTCGGTTTAAGTATGTTTTCGGTCCCTTAATTTTAAAAAAAGTCATGTTTTAGTTCCTTAATTTTGAAAAGGAAGGGACTAAAAACATTTTTATCCTTTTTCAAAAGACTAAAAACATTACTTTATCCAAAATTAAAGGACAAAAAATATACTTTTCAAAGCTAAGTGACCAAAAACATTACTTTGTGCAAACTTAAGGGACCAAAAACATACTTTAGCCTATTATGAATATATATAGATGATAATATGAATCAAATCACATGTTCATTTTTCACCAATCAATAATGTCTGTATGTATCTATTGTGCATAACCTTCTATTTGTATATATAGATTTTTAATCCCTGTAAGACATGTATGTGAGCCATATTCATAACCATTAAAATCAACATTCCAAGTAATGATCTTAAGGTGGTCATTGGAAATATAATGTAAAGGATTGAATGGGGAAAGATAATTTTATAAACAGAAATATTTTGGGATAAATGCCAACTGCAATAAGTTTTTTTTGTCAAATAGCATAATAATTTTATTAAATTAATTGGATAAATGCAAATTCAAATGGCAATAAATAGAAAAATTCGTCACTTATTAAAAAAGTCATTGAGTAATGGTTGTTCAAAGAATCAAACCCAAAGAATCCACAATTCGTATCATTAATAGACCAATCAATTTGATTTTTGAAAAATCTCCGTGAGAAAAATCGTACAAAAACGAACAAATGAACCCACGGAAGAAACAATACATAAGATAAAGATTGAGTTGTTGAAAAAATTCCAATTGTGGTAGGAACTCCCAAACTGATTTATTCTCGCATAGACAAGCCACCAAACCATATGAAATAAAAAAAAACTTATAAGCGTACTGATGAAAATACAAACGTCTCCTTCCACAATTAAAACCAAGGATAGAGATTAGGAGAAAAGAGGATAGAGTCAACTCTACACTAAGTTCAAACTCTCAATTTTGCTGAATAGTTGTGTTTACCAAACTATTACGTATTTTCATATATGGAATCATATTGGTAAATGGTCTCCACTGGTATATATATATATATATATATATATGTATATATATATATGTATATATATACATATATGTATGTATATATATATAAAGGGGTAATTAAGCAGAAAATAAAAGTGTAAATGAAGGCGGTGGAGGTGATAGACAGAGATAGAAGAAGACCTAATCATGGAAGATGCAGGTGGTGTAGGATCTTTATGCTTGCTTTTGTTGGCCCCATACATGTAATAATCATATTTTAAATTTGACCACATAAAACCGTCAAATTTTTTTTGTGGCCCCTCGTTTACAATTTTCAAAAATATATATCTTGAAGAAAGTCACACTTCAACACGATATAAATAGGTATAACTATTAGCTTGATCATGTCATTCTTATTAAATAAGCTAAATTACTAACTTAGTACTTTTAAATACCTATATAACTAATCTTTAAGTTTGATTAGAATTATTGAAATTTCGAGATAAATGCCAATTTTTAAATAAAGTATTCGTAGGGTAGCTATTTTGATCTGGAATACTTCTCACTCCCACTGTCTCACGTATTGGAGAAGAAAGTGACTCATTATAATTATGAACCAAAGTCTTTTACCAACTGATCCAGTCTTTGTTGGCGTTGATATATATATATATATATATATATATATATATATATATATATATATATATATAATGTTGTATATAAATTAGCAAATATATTGTAATAATTTGGAATTCGATGTTGACCGATAATATATTTATTGACAATGATCATTTGGCCTTGTAAGCTATTTTAACCTCAAATCAAATTAATAAGAATTTATATTATTCTAATTAAATTCATATATTAATTAAAGAAGCACTAAGCTCAAAAACAAAACAAGGAAGCTCTAAATTGATGTCATATTTTAAGGAGTGCAAATACTGTTAATTACTTCCAACAATTGAGACATTGGAGAAGATGGAGTTGCTTCCAAAATTTGCTGCTTACGATATTCATTATTTAATAGAGGTCAAATTTGATTTCTTCTCAATGAGATAATATATTTTAAATTGAATTTAATAATTTATGGTTTAATCATTCCTGTCAGTGGCACTTTCACTCCTCAACTCTCATCGCCTCATAGGGAACATGACATTATTTTGACCAAAAGTGAAGAAAGCACAGTACCACTATTGGAGACAAACAGCTCTTAAAAATTGATTGACAAATAAAAGAAAAAAGAACTTTGCCATTTTCTTGTCACATTGCAAGATCCCATATTAAGATCGTTACCAAAACACATAAATCATTTATATATGTTGTATGTTTTGAGAAAACCACCCATGCCTTTTATGTTGTGTGTTCTCGTATTCAAATTTAAGTTTCCCAATCAATTGCAAAATCTATAATTGAGAGTTAGAATAATATAATGCATTTTGCTCTCAAAAATAAGTTCTTCGTCTTTCGCTTCTTTTTTAGCCCTCTAATGTCATTATATGCAATATCATTTGTATTGTTCCACACAATTTTTCGCTCTCAAAAAATGGCAACATTTTGATATCAAGATAATGAAATGGCCCAATTTTACATTTTTTACAAATTGATATCAACATATAAATAGATATGTAGTAGCTACCTTACTTAGCTGTTTAACCAAGGATCTTGAAAGAACTTAGTTTGTAAAAATCACCTATTAAGTGATTTCCACGAGTTATAAATCATAACTTCTTGACCTTATATAGTAATTTTTGATTTGGTGATTACAACTCATTGGAATTCATTTTAATTATGTTTCTTCCATTCATCTAATTGATCGAATATTCTCCCTTACTAATTCCTACTATGTCTAATGAAAAGTAAATTTGTAGTTAAGGAAAATAGTTTAGATCATGTTTCTTGTATACATTTCGTTATGTTATTTTTTTACTGAAATTTCAAAATTGTTATTTAATCACATGTAGACATGTGTTTTATTTTTGTAATATTGTACCTAAACATTAAGTTCGTATGAAATAAATATAATATATACCCGTGACTTTTTATAATTGGACAACTTGATAGAATATATATAGTGTGTTGGTTTTATTCATAAGGTATTTCTAATATGTTTCATACAAATTAAGGAAAATCTTAAATTTTATTAACTTAAGCTATATTTTATTTTCAGTAACATAATATGAGAGTAAAGTCAGCACATATTAAATATAAATGGTTTTTTATACAATAAAAGTTTAAATGAGTTGGGTTCTGGGGCTCACTAGGGCCAGAGCAGGCCTCCGGGCTCAAACAGAGCTACTCTAAGAGAGCTTACAAAGGTATTTAAAGATCGCCTACCAACAAGTTCCTCACATCGGTGGGATTGGAACTCACAACCACATAGTTATGAGTCAAACCCTTTTACCAAGTGGACCAATCTTTGTTGGTATAAATAAATAAATTGTGAAATAACATTTTCGCATGAAAATTTAATGACATGGTCTACAAATGGGAAGAAATAAAGTATTTTCACTCTGCCATATAAATAAGACCAAATAAGTAACAAATAAGAGGAATTGAGACATTTTCCTTGTTTGGAATTTTAGGTCAAAATTAATTAGTTACTATAATTGTTATCATTGCAACACAATAACTTTGCTATGTCTTTTGTCAAATTATACCATTTATTTGTGACATTCAATGTTTGCTATAGGTTCAATGAATATAACCAAATCAATAGTAGCATTAACTAGTGCGGATTAATTCCACCATAAAAACTAATAATCCAAAGGCGCTCTCAAAACTAAAAAACCACAATTCAACCCTTCAAAAGTCAAATTATAACCGCCTCCCGTGAGTTATTATTAGCCAAAGTTAACTTTCATAGTAGTGAAATTTTTTTATGGGTTAAGTGCAAAAATGCTCACGTAATTGTCACGTAGGTGCAAAAATACCATGTAATATATTTTGGAGTAAAAATGTCCATCGAATTTTAAAACTGAGGCAAAAATGTTTATCACAGTTAATTTTATTTTTTTGACGCATCATTTCTATTGGTTCATCTCTCACTAAAACATGTGGCAGACTTATGTATTTATCTGCCCTTATATGATGATGATGGGACAGAGGATGATGCGTCAAAAAGTTAAAAATTTAACTGTGATGGACATTTCTGCCTTGGTTTTGAAATTTTATGGACAGTTTTGCTCCAAAAAAATTTTACATGGGTATTTTTGCACTTTTGTGACAATTACATGGGAATTTTTGCACTATAGCCTTTTTTATACTTCCTCCGTTCCTAAATATAAGATCACTTTGGTTAATTTGGGGAGATTAAGGAAGACAATAAAATTACATGATCTTCCCAAAATCCCCTCAATTACTTAACTTTAAAAGGAGGAGAGGTTTTCAATGAAAAGAGGGAATACAAGGGTAGTTTGGGCAAAACTTGAGATAAAATAGAAAGCGGTCTTATATTTAGAAGTTTATCTATTTCCCTAAAGTGATCTTATATTTAAGAACGGAGGGAGTATATTGGAAAATTTCATAGGAGTGAAAATCAGATCCCGTGTTATGATAATGAGCAATAAAGTTGTTACCACATCTTTAACTCCCAAAATGTTCACTTAAGTTTATGATCCTTCCGTTTTTAATATAATACTGAATACTGAATACAGATTGAATCTAACTTTGTACGCGATAAACTTTCCAGTTTATCCCAAATTGATCCGCCCTTTGTCATCCTGACATTTTTTTCTAATAATGGAAAATAAAAAACGGTGTTAGCAGTTTGATAAAGTGACGTTATTATGGAAGATAAAGAATATATAGATACTTCCTCCGTTCCTAAATATAAGAGCACTTTGACTTTTTTGGAGATTCCTAAGAAAGCAAAATGAACAATTTAATCATAATATATTTTAAATATTATTAAATCATATGTAAGTTTATAAGTCAAATAAACTAGTTTAGTGAAAAAATTTGGGAAAATCAATTTTTAATTACCATATTTTGCTTTCTTAGGATTCTCCAAAAAAGTCAAAGTGCTCTTACATTTAGGAATTGAGGGAGAATAAAGATAAAATGTAAAATGTCAGCCAAACATATCATCACAATCCTCTCTCCAGATGCTACCGCCAAAATTATTCTTTCAATTTACAAAAGCTATAATTACAGTAATTGCACAAAAAAAAGGTACATCCTGCAATCTGAAATATAAGACCTGAAATACTTCTTAAGAAAATATGAAAAAGTTAGTTTGTGTCTGGATTTAATGCTTGTTTTCTAATATTGTTCTTATTTATTATGATAATTTTAAGAGAGAAAAATACATATGCATTACTCCCTCCGTTCCTAAATATAAGATCACTTTGGGGAAGTGGATAAGTTCCTAAATATAAGATCACTTCCTATTTTATCTCAAGTTTTGCCCAAACTATCCTTATACTCCCTCTTTTCATTGATAACTCCTCCTCCTTCTAAAGTCAAGTAATTGAGGGGATTTTAGGAAGATCATGTAATTTTATTGTCTTCCTTAATCTCCCTAAATCAACCAAAGTGATCTTATATTTAGGAACAGAGGGAGTAATAAATATGAAAAAGTAGGAAAAATATATTAAATGAAGAGAGAATGTAAAAAAGAACTCTTATATTTTAAACTAAAATCATATCACGTACGGGAAGGGTTGAGGTCCTACCCAAAACAAATAATATAAAAAAGTCGGTGAAATTAAAGTAGGATCTCAAGAGATCTTACTTTAATTATTTTCAAAGTTAAGAAAACACTTTTGTCCTCCTTATTATTTTGAGCTCAGATGTTGAGACTAAAACCCAATAACTTTTTACGCGTGGTCAGAATGTTGTTATTAACAACCAACACACTTGTTATTAGTCAAAATGTAAACTCTTGTAACTGATGCCTAACTTGTTGCATGTCATTAAAAAAGTTGTTATTCACCTCCCAAACACTTGTTATCTTGTGAATAACAAAAAGAGCGAAAAAATGTCTTCGTCATTTGAAAGATAATTAAAATAAAGTTTCTTAGGACCCCATTTTAATTACTCCATTTCGCGAGACATTTTCTATGTATGTGTGTTGGGTGTAACTTCCCATTAATTACCCAGAAAAAAGTGTGGTTGTTCAATGTCAATTGAAAGTTTAGAGCATTTAAAACATACTTTCAAAACATGATTTAAATTAGGGGAAATCTCAAATAAATGACAGTTAAATTTCAAAATATCAAAAAGAGGATTGTGAATAGTAAATGTCATTACTCCATGAGTTAATGCTATCATTCAATTGGTTAAAATATTTTTGAAATTCAAATATCCTTTATCTGAAATTTTCCCTTTAAACTACACGTGCGCGCGCGCGCACATATATATATATATATGAAATTAATTTAATTTCAACTCATATGAAAATGTTTACATTCAACTCCAAACAATTACAAATACTCCCTCTGGTCCTAAATATAAGACTTAGATAACTTTTTTTTGGAGATGTTAAGGTCACAAAATATGTTATTAAATTATGACATATTTGATATATTTTTAGATTAGTCATTAGTTTATAGGTTAAATAAACTAGTTTAAGGGGGAAAATTAGGTAAATCAATTTATAATTGACTTATATTTAGCTTTTTTATGATTTTTCAAAAAAGTGAATTAGGTCTTATATTTAGGACCGGAGGCCGGAGGGAGTAGTACAAGTCCTTATGTTGCATTTTCTTGGTTTTCAAGGGGAAAAAATAAACATAGCTAATTGTGTTCTAAATTCTAATACTCTCAAATGCTATCAAATACTGGAGAAAATTGAACTCCCTAGTAAAAAAATAAGTACAAATAAGAAAAAGCGTGGCCATTCCTTATATATAGTATATCATGTTTATATGCGGGTTGGCGAGACTTTTGAATTTAGAACATGACCGGATAACCGTTGAGCCGAAATGTAAAACGGTTGATGATTTGACCTGTTCAACCGTTCGGTCCGGTTCTTACAACACTAATTGGAATAATCATCATGGCCACTTTTGCTTGAATGTTGAGGAAACCTTCGTTTGGACTTTGAAAAGATATATTAATTTTTTTGGTAATGAAAAATATATTAATTTTTAGGGTAATGGACCTAATCTGCCCCCTAAGTAACCACTAAGGAGCGCTGAGCACCCTGAACTAACAACAGGCCCGTATCTGCACTCCAAGTAACCAAGGTGTTTAAAAACTATCCCGATTGGACGGTCAACAACGTTTGACCATTACTACGCCTATGTGGCAGTCACGTGAAGACCTGTTTTGTCACTTGGCGCCTTATCATCGCCATTTAGAATAAGTTAATGTGGGTCCCACATTTAATAAAAAAAATTTCTCCCCTCTCTTCATCACCAAAAGCCGCCCGCCCCCCCACCCACTCACCTCCCTCCCCAGCCCACCCACCGCCTCCCTTTCACCTCCACCACGCCCCGCCGCCGCGCCTCCACACCTCCAACACCATGCCTCGCCGCCGCGCCTCCACACCCCCAGGTCGAAAAGGCCCCCACCTCTATAGTCCCGCCGCCCTCCACACCAGTTTAAAGAAAGAGAAGAAGAAGAAGAGAAGTGAGATGATGAAGCCATCGATGCTCAGATCTTTCCACTCTGCCCTCTCCCGCCACACCTTCCTCCGAAGCATGCCCCGAGCTCAAAGTCGCAATCCTCGGCGCCGCCGGCGGCATCGGCCAGCACCAGATCAACACCAGATCTGAGGCACAAAAAATTCAAACTTTTTATTTTCTGGAAAAGATTCGAACTTTGAGTTGATGGGTTGATTTGGGTTGATGGGTGGGGGAAGCGGGGCGTGGCTGTGGTGGAGGTGAAAGGGAGGCGGTGGAGGGGCTGGGGAGGGAGGTGAGTGGGTGGGGAGGCAGGCGATTTTTGGTGATGAAGACGAGGGGAGAATTTTTTTTTTAAATATGGGACCCACATTAAATTATCCTACGTGTCGATTACAAGACGCCATGTGGCAAAACAGGTTTTCAGGTGGCGGCCAAATAGGCATAGTAACGGTCAAACGTTGTTGACCGTCCAACCGAGGTAGTTTTTAAACACCTTGGTTACTTGGAGTGCAGATACGGTGTTAGTTCAGGGTGCTTAGCTCTCCTTGGTGGTTACTTGGGGGCAGATTAGGTTGATTACCCTAATTTTGTTTTGAAGTTTTAGACAGTACGTAGTCGGAGTGAGTAGTAAAAAGCAATAAATTGTTCTTAGTTCGTCTTGATCGGTGTTCATGAAATGTAAGCATTACAGACAAAAAGAAATAAATAAAAGTAAAACAAAAACCCAAAAAAAAAGCATGACGCTCTTCTTGTGATCTTTTGTGATTTGTGTTTAACTGTTTACTACTACTAATTAGCAAAATTAAAAAAAATGGTCAAATTCTTCAGTTTCACTCAACCCACCAGTCTACCTCACCTTATTTCTTCTCTCTTCCTCTCTTTATCAATGTTTTAAAACCCGGACCGGACCGGCCGGTTGAACCAGAAAAACCGGCAACCGGCGATACGACTGGTCCGGAAGGGGTTTAGCCCGGCAAGGAATCAACCCAGTATATTCCGGGGTTGACCCGGCCGGTTGGACCAAGAACCGGCAACCGGACCCGTCACCCGCTTTGGTTTGAGAATAAAATAAACATGAGTGATGCCCTTTTATATATGTTCACTGCGTCTCCTCTCCCTCTCCTGAGCGATGTGGGACTCTGGTATTCCCTCCATTTTGCTTAAACCCACCTCCCGTTTTTTTTTTATAAAACCCACCTCCCTTTTTTTTTGGATAAAACCCACCTTCCCTTTTGCTTGGCCTTCTTCTTCGGCTCTTCGCTTTTGCTAAAACTAAAACATAAAGTGATGAATGATAGTATAAAATATTCAAATAAAATAATTATATATTAGTTTGGCCAAAAATAAATAAGTGAAACTTGTAATTTCACCCTATATTTAATCTTAATATTCTGAATGATTTTGAATGTATTGATTGAAGGATTTAGTCAAAAATTATTGATGAACATTCTCCATTTTGATGTACTATACTTTTGAAACATTTAGATTTTGTTGAATACTCTTATAAATTAATATTAATGTTGGTTTGTTGTTATTAATTAATATATTTTTAATTATTTTAATGTGACCGGTCTAACCACTGGTTGACCCTCGGTTGAACCTTTAACCCTTGACCCTCTGCTTTAGCCGGGTCGCCCCCGGTCCGAGTTTTAATATCTTGCTCTTTATCACTCTCTCTCCAAGTTTGAGCCTTTGTCCTCTCTCTTTCTTTCTGGTCCTCTTCTCTGAGAGCCAAACAAATACAGTCCTCCATTTTCAACCCTCCCTTTCTGTGTGTTTGGTTAGGAAACCTGAAATACCAAAACCATAAGTAACTCACTAGTCACCAGTACAGCCTTCCCCTTAGCTGTCTTATATGGTTCCTCATCTCCCTATCCATTTTTCTCAGATCCATCTATTTAAGACACCCTTTTCTCTTTCTCTCCTCACTCATTCCTCACTTCCCCTCCTCCCATTTCATCCCTAGACATGAATAAAGAGGAGATTGACAAGATCCAGGTACTCCACTCTCTCTCTCTCTTTCTCTCTCTCTCTTTTCTTCTGCTTAGAATGAAATTATTTTGTTCTGATTCTGGGATTGCTTGTGTTTTCAGAAATGTGTTCTAAAAGTGAACATTCACTGCGATGGATGCAAGCATAAAGTGAAGAAAGTGTTGCGCAAAATCGATGGTATATACATCACATCACTCAACAACTCAATAATCCGCCTTCATTAAAACAAAAAGATTGCATCTTTATGCCACACCATATCCTGAAAACGATCCATCATGATCTGATAGATTCACTCACTCACTGGGTTAGTTAGTTGTCTTATTTTTTGTTGTTTAATTTGTTTCAGGGGTGTACACAACAGAGATAGATTCAGAACAAGGGAAAGTGACCGTGTCTGGGAATGTAGACCCCAAGCTTCTCATCAAGAAGCTCTCCAAATCTGGGAAACATGCAGAGATTTGGGGTGCCTCAAAACCCAACAACAACAACAACAACAACAAAACCAACAACAACAACAACCAGAACCACCTTGCCAACCAGATGAAGAACATGCAAATAGGCAAAGGCGGCGGCGGCGGCGGAAACAACAAGGGTCAGCCCCAAAAAGGCGGCGGAAACAGCCAACCGAAAGGCGGTCAGCCGCCGCAGAATCCTCAGCAGCAACAGCAGCAACTGCTTCAGCAGCAGCAGCTACTACAGCAGCATCTTCAGCAGATGAAGGGGCTTCAAGATCAGCAGAAGCTGCCTATGCAATTCAACGCCATGAAGCTACCGGGCGGCGGAGGAGGTGGTCCGATGCCGAACAGCCACCCGAATAATAACCCGAAAGCCGTGAAGTTCTCGTTGCCGGAGGATGATGAGGATGACGACGATGAGTGCTGCTCAGATGATGAGTTTGATGACGACGAATTCGACGACGACGACGAGGAGTTGGACGACGAGATTGATGACCCTAGGGTGGCTCTCAACAAGATGAAAGGTGGCCCATTTCCTAATGCTAATCCTAACGCCAATGCCAATGCCAATGCTGCTCATCAGATGATGATGAGTAATATGATGAATGGGAATCCTCAGCAGCAGCAGCAGTTTCTCAATGCTCTCAAAAATGCAAACGCCAACGCCAACGCCGGTAAGAAAGGCGGTGCCGGAGGGCCGGTGCCGATCCAAATGCCAGCTGGCATGGGTGGCGGCAAGAAAGGCGGCGGCGGCGGCGGCGGAGGGAATAATCAGAGCCACGGCGGTGGCAAAAACGGCGGAGGGGCACCCAACGGTAACAAGAATAATGGCGGTGGTGGCGGTGGGGGTAATCCTGGGAATAATAATGTTGGCGGGGGCAAAAAGGGAAATATGATGCCAGGAGGGGTTCAACCCATGAAGCCAATGCCATCTCAATCTCATCACCCCGGGATGGCTATGGCCGGAGGAGGGAGTAACATGGGTGTGGGCCCCATGGGCGGAGGAAACATGGGTGTGGGCCCCGTGGGAGGAGGAAACATGAACAACATGGGTGGTGGTCATCATCCAGGGATGCCCAACATTCCGGCGGTCCAGGGGCTACCGGCCGGCGGCGGAGGTGGCGGAGGGAGCGGCGGTCCGGGGGGGTTCCCCGAGTCGATGGCGGCGGGGAACAACGCGTACCAGCAGCAGCAGTACATGGCAGCAATGATGAACCAGCAGAGGCAAATGGCAATGGCAGGAGGAGGGAATAATGATCAAAGGTTTCAGCCCATGATGTATGCAAGGCCACCACCAGCAGTGAATTACATGTACCCACAACACCAACAACAATATCCTCCACAACAACAACCTCAACAGTATCCTTATCCTTATCCATATCCATATCATCAGCCTCCTCAGGCTCATCACCAGGATCCCTACACTCACTTCTTTAGTGATGAGAACACCTCAAGCTGTAGCATCATGTGATATTAATGGTGGATTGATGGATGGATGACTCACTGTCGGTGCTGGTGGGATGGTCCTATATTACATACAGGGAACAAGGCTTCTAAAAGTTTAGCTTTGTTTGTTTTTTTAATTAATTACCTTTACTAAGTTTTTATTTTTTTTTATTAATCCCAGCTAGGGTTTATAATTAATGTTATTATTAATGTTACCATAGGAGAAGTAACTTACAGGGTAAAAAAAATATGGGGAAAAAGAGTTTTGGAGATGTGGGAGGATGGAGGAGGATGAGAGTCAGACAGTGTAATGGAGATGGACATGGTCATGTGTATGGGATGATAATGTTTACAGTAATAAAACATTTTTTTCCATAACAAAGGACATAGTAGGGATGAAGGTTACGTTGAAGCAAATGAGGCTTCTTGTTCTCTCTCTCTAGCTCAGTGTCTGAGTCCAGTGTGTTACTTTCCCTTGCTTATCGTGTAAGTTGCAGTGTGATAATAATAATTAATTATAATAATTAATAATGGAATACTCGGAGTATGATTTTGGGAGTGGCACTCATAACAAGAAGAAAGATTAAAAATTAATAAAGAAAAGGGCGTAGTAGGAAGAGAGGGAAATCATGGGTGTTTGTGAGGTGGGGTGCACACTCCAGCTGAGACTTCTATCACTTCAATACTGTTTCTTTTGGTATCTTGTGAACTCTTCTTAGTGCTTTGTGGGCCCCTCTTTCCCCCTAATTCCTCCCCAATCAACTTCATTTTACTCCCAAGTTCATACTAATTTTTTTAACTTATCAATTTCTAAAAAATATTAAATCTCTACAAAACTGAAAGGGTAGTGTGAGTTCAAAGTATGTATTAATCTAAAACTTTTTTTTTGTGGAGAATTCAAAACTATTAATAAATTAATAAATGTCTAAAAACTAAAAAGTGTAGTGGAGTATTTTTTGTGGTTGGATCAGGTGCACAAAACTTTTTTGACGCCGCGCTTCTAACATGCTCAATTATATCTTACATAAAAAGATGCTGGATATGCTTATATGTTTCAGAATGCTGAATGATAACAAAACACTTGGACCTACATGGTAAAAAAACTAATTCAATTTAAAATAAATCTTAACATAGCCATGAGAACCATGATGTCTATCATTGTGATGAATATTGAGACTAGTTGCGTGTTTACTCTCTCTATTTACTACGTTTGTTAGAAAATTGTAAGTGTTTATAAACTAAAACTATAAGTCAAAATTTGGTGTAAGTAGAGTCCCAAATTTAATGGTTTAATGATACGTATCCACAAATTATGAATGACTTAAATTAGGTGAGGAGCATTTGCATTGTATCCTCTTTTATACCATTCCGTAATTAACAACTTTAAATAGAAGTGGTATTTTTTAAAATATGTAATTAATATCATGACTTGAAACAGGATTGACATCACTATCTTAATTAATACCACTAATAATATTCCATGTTTTTGTTGGCCGGAACTTTAATATTTATTTAAGTATGGATCATGCATCCAAGAAAGAGTAATTGAAAGAGTTGTGAGATATTTGCAGAGAGAGCAAGCAAGTTAGGTTCCCTACTAGTTGACGAAAACGTCTGCTTTCATTCCATGTGAGTTCTGTTTTAAACGATGTAATTTTGTCCGCTATAGTATTCTTTTTTTTTTTAATGGAGTCCGCTATAGTATTCTGAATGTTTCTTTAGCTCACTAGTAGCATCAACTATCAATCATTTTACTTACAAAATACTATTCTCAACGTGAAATTAAATAAATACTCGTAGGTATAAAAAAATACGCGAGATAATGACAAATCACTTAAATTAGCTTACAGTTTTTCTTAAAAAATGAATAAATAAGGATAAACTTGAATTAGTTTCTTGTTGATATTATCTTTTTAAGAAGAGTGCATCCTAAAGTCACCTTGAGATTAATTCTTTTGCAGGTTTAGAAAGTCCTTCCCTATATTTAGGGATATGAGTTTAGTCCAAATATATTTGTTTTACAATATTCCTATTAATTCCTATTAATGCTCTTCAATAAAGATCAAGCAAGACATGACTGTTTTTTAGGTGTATTATTAGATAGTTAGAGTACATTAGTAATGTCAAGTGATTCTATTTTAGTTAAATAACATTTTTCTTCTAATCAAACTAGATAAATTTATCCTATAATTAGAAACAAAGAAAGTAAAGTGTAACCCAAGAAGCGCAATTCTAAAATATGAGTTTATGTTCTCCTCCTTACCGGCTAAAGTTACTACTCCGTAATGCAATAACTTTGGTCTTAACCTCACTTTATGCTAAGTAATTTCAC
This sequence comes from Mimosa pudica, assembly GCA_029929735.1. NCBI lineage: Eukaryota > Viridiplantae > Streptophyta > Magnoliopsida > Fabales > Fabaceae > Mimosa > Mimosa pudica. Next base: position 7,294,111 of record JAKELP010000029.1, on the reverse strand, counting down.
ACTACCGAGCAAAAAAAAAAAATCATTCACTAATATATGACACCATTGGTAGTTTACAAATCAAATTGGCATAAAATATACCCGAACAGAAGGGAAAATAGGAATGTTGAATTAATCTTTACATACTCGAGATTCAAATACAAGACTACTAACTAATTTAAAATAACTCACAATAGTAACATAGCCAATCACTTATTAAACACTTAAAATGTTACAGTGCTAACAAGCAATTGGATGAGCTGGTTAGCACTTCACTTATCAAAGAATGTTTGTTCAAATCACGGGAAACTCTTTTGTCTTTGGAGTGTTTGTCCAACTGACTTAAAAATGAGTTTGTCTAACTGACTTAAAAATAAGTCACATTTCCACAAGTAGAACCAAACACACCTAACACTTTTATCTCATGAATTAGAATTAATCAATTGCCAAAAAAAATTCATAACACCCGCATTTTTCTTAAAAAAATGTAAAGTAGAACAATAACTTTAAAGTTGAGTGTTTTGGGAAACAAAGGGAGAAAGAGACAAAGAGATGTAACGGCGTTGACACTTGGGGAGGAAGGAGGAATTTTTGGGTGAAGTTGGGAGTGTCATGATCAAGAAGGGGAGGTGGGGCCCACTCCAAGATGAGGATCACAATATCACATGATGATCATGATGAAGGTAGGCCCCACCCTTCACACATCCATCTAATCAAGCAGACCTTGTCTGTTACCCCGTGGGCCCCACCTCTTTGCCTTCCTCCCTCTCTTTCCCTTGTTTGCATCATCTCAGTTTCACCTGAGCACTACTGCACTGGATTCCACCCCCCTCACCGAGCCTTGCTTGTCTAATCCCACACCTACGTTTAGTTAAGGTGCACCGTCCACGCGCTTTCTACGACTCCGTTACATTTGAGAGAATCTGTTACTGTTAGATGAGTCGTATGATCAAACTTTTAACAGCTGCTTCAATTATATATTACGCTACAAATTAAAGTTCATTCTTGGTCAAACATTTGTTACACTCGCATGTAGAAAAGAATGCAAAAAATAAGGGATAATCACTGTTACCTATCAACTAATGAATGTAACCTCAAACTTTTTTTTTTCTTTTTTCTTCTTTTTCCAGAAAATTTGAACATTTAGTTCTGCTATCAAACGCGGTTGATCCAAGAGGTAAGTGAGTATGATGTGGATAGATTATAGAAACTAGGTAAGTTACTTAATTTTTTAAAATGTTATATGATATATTTCTCTAAAATACTTCATCCACTCCTAAAATTAAGACTTATTTGGAGAGTTAAGTTTATATACCATTTTTTTTTATTTTTTCTTGCATTTTTCCTAAATTATTCCTATTAATACTCCTGAATAATTAATAAACGAGCAAGAAAGAGTGTGTACATGAGTGAGATAGACTACAATATTGTTATAATATTTTGAAAAATATAATAATGTGATATTTACTAATTGAACTAATACCATAATCTAAAGAAGTAAGATATGAATAGTTTTTATATTAAAGAAAAAAAGAGTATTTCATTGAATTATATATTAAGGTATAGTCAAACAATAAAAATAGTAAATATAAGTTATAAAATTAAAAAGATCTTACATTATTATTTAGCTTCAAAATTACGTTTTGGCTTTCTCTAATATATAGGATTGGATGAAGTTACTTTTTTTTACGTCTTAAATATAAAATTTATTTAACTAATCTGATTATATAAAAAATGTTAGTTAACATGTTCGTTAAATACTTTTTAAAAACACATTAACCATCTTCTCGTACTACTGCCACATCTCATCATCAAAAGCAAATAGAACATATGCGAACAAAATGTAGAAATATTTCATATGCTAAAAATAACAAATTTCAGAAATAAAAAGTTCATAATACTCTTTGTTACGAGGATTTGCCTGGATACTTGAAAGTGATTGCCCCTAAAAAACAAAGAAGTGGGAAACAATAGCGAACACCCATAATACTCATTTCTCAGTATTACTTTTATAGTATTACCAGTACGCTACGACGTAGCAAGGATCTAAGTGGTTTAAGCATCAAATACATTGTTCAATAATGACCTTGACTTTTTCAACAACACAATACACACAGACACACACACACACGTATATGTTTCAGACTTTGTTTAATATATATATGCTTTCACGTTTTGTCACAGTAGTAGAGTGGAATAATTGGAATGCTGCATCACATGATAATGAACCCTATTAATCTTATCAGAAACTTGTTAAAAAAAACAGAATGAACAAGTACTTTTTGGCTTTGGCTGGAAAGCTATACGAGCACTTAGTGACCTTACGAGAGCCAAAATATCATCAGTCAGAAGACGTTGCAGATATTAACCCAAGTGAGCAAAGCAACATAAGCCATGCACAATAATTGAAGTGTGTTCATCAATTATTGTTATATATTATTCGAACCGAACAATCTGTATATTTTGTTCACTTTTATTTTCCCTTCACATCAAATATTAGCCTTGATTATTCTTTCACTGTTTGGAAATGCCTTATCTTCAAGAAATATGCAACATATATATATAGGCATGGTGGATTACACATATAAGTTAAACAATATTAACAAACAGTAGTGGACAGTATCGGAGAGGATTACAAACAGAGGACCACCATATATGGTTGTCTTTATGGCACATAATATACATATTGGTCCAACAAAATGTACCCTACTTAGTACATATATACTGCACACCCCCTGTCTTAAATACATGGGATTATTCGACCATGTACCCTGAACCATGTTTGGTTGAGCATTGTTAGACTAATTAATAGATGATTAGAGTATACTTTTAGTCTCTTGTGTTTGTATTAAGTTCCAATTTAATTCTTTATGTTTGGAAAGTACATTTTAGTCTTTTTTTAACACAGTTAGTTTAACTTAAATCTAAAGGATTATTTCATAATTAAATAAGGGTAAAAAATTACCATTTTTTAAACAAATATAAGAATAATTACACTAAAATATTTTAATTTAAACAGTTTTTCGATATTTTATCCTAGATTAACCATATAAAATTGTTAAATTAGTATTTTCCGTTCAGTAAAACTAGCGGCATTAACGAAAGGAATTAATATTGTATTTCCAAATTCTAAACATAAAGGACGACTAAATTGAACTTGATGCAAACATAAAAGACCAAAAAATTACTTTAAGCTTAATATACATCCTACATGCTAGTCTTTTCAAAAAAAAAATAATTTGAATGAAAGAGTTTATGCATTACTAGTGAAAACGCCTTTCACTATAACCAACTCATGTGAGCGTGTTGCCTGATTCTTTTCTACATATACTCAATAATGAGATTTTAATTTTATGAAAAAATAATGAAGTCAAACAACTCACTAAAGACCTTGGAACTTGATATATCTTTCTAAATATTTGTAACCGACTAATTCATGTTGCATAGCATATATAAAATTCTTGGTTTTGGTAATTACACCGACAAGCATGGCATAATTCTTATAAATGATACAAATACTTCATATTCTTAACATAATAAAGGTCAAATAGAGTAAGTTGATTTGTTTTAGAAAGCTCTATTATATTTTAATTTGGGCTAGTACAACTTTAATTTTGATCCTGAACTTTCACTCAATTTTGGTTTGAGTCCCTGAACATTAAATCGGAGGTTTTGGTCCTCAAACATTCGGTCAATTTTAATTTTGGTCCCTCAACTTTTAAGTCAATAGTTTTGATCTCTAAACTTTCAATCAATTTCGGTATTGGCCCCTAAGCTTTATAAAAAACTTTAAAACTAAGATACTAAAACCAAAATAGACTGAAAATTCAAGGACCAAAACCAAAATAGATCAAAAGTTCAAAGACCAAACCACCAATTTAAAAGTTTTCGCATTAAAACTAAAATTGACCGAAAGTTCAAAGATTGAATCCACCAATTTTAATGTTCAGGGACCCAAAGTTGTATTAACCCTTTTAATTTTCTCATAGTAATTTATAATATGGGTACTTGAAGGGAAAGGAAATTCATTAGTGACCAATGTACAAGTGGATTGTATTATGTAAATATTTTTTTTCACATAGAAGCACTTTCTATTTATGATATTACAAAATACTCCCTCTCTCCTTTATTATAAGAATTATTTTTTGGAAAAGTTTTGTCCCTAAATATTAGGAGCGCCTACATGATGTGGTTAGAATATTTAATGAATTTTTACCTATTTTATCTCTCATTATTTCCATATACTATCATTAATTATTAATTATTACTCTATGTTTTATCTCTTATATGTCTTTATAAATAAGAGTAAACTTGGGCAAAAACACTTACTCCAGACATATTTATCCTTCCCAATAATGGTTCTTACTATATTAAGGGGAGGGAGTATTATATACACAAAATAACCATAAAGTCAAACGAAAAAATGTAATCATCCAAAAACTTCATAATGAATAACATACCATTATTGTCATTTTTTGTTTTGAATTCGCATTGTATAAGAAACGCACTTGTTATGAAATGTGATGACCACATTTGTTACTTGTGGGCTAAAAGTGATTTTTCTTATTATGATTAATGTGTGAGGAGCAATTTGTTAAAACTTAAAACTCTTAGTCAGCTGTTCCACCCATAGAGATATTCATATTCAATAATTTAGATTAACCTAGAACAATTGATGTGTCTAAAGTCTAAACCATAACCTACACAGAATAATGAAAGGGATAAAAAGGGAAAGGAATGTAGAGAGAGGGGGAAGAATAATGGAACGAGGAAAGTCAAAGAAGTGGAGGGGAAAATCAAGGAAGAAAGCACAGAGACCAAAGGAGAAAGTCACATGCTGCCCATATTCTCCATTCCTTCCTTGTCTATTCTCCATTCCTTCCTTGTCTTGGGTTACGTTAGGCCTTTTGTGGCCTTTTGTGTTTCTTCACTCTCTCCTCTTTCCATTTTCTATTCTTATAGGAGTATTCTACTAGTATCTTCTATTACTCCCCCACTCTCATAATTTAAGGTGAAATTAGTTGAATAACATGTTCCTAAAAATTGGTTAAAAATAATGATTATGTACGAGATAAAAAAAATTTTTAAAAAATGTCTCTATTTAAAAAGAAAGAAAGAAAATGTGAGGGTACATATGAGAGACGAATACATCTTGTTAGAAGAAAAGGTGATGTGTATTCATTGAATAATGTGAGAGAGAAGTAAGGGTTATATTGAAAAATTACATTCATTATGTTGATTAACTCAAACATCACCTTATATTTTGGATAAAATCATTCAAAAAAATTTCATGTTATATTATGGAGAGAGCACCTAGTACCTGGAGGGAGTAATTAATAGTTTTGAAAATAAGAGTAATTATTCAGGTAGTATTGGAAATTACTTGAATTTTAGAATAAATTAGGAGAGAGTATTATATATTCTAGTACTCCCTCCGGTCCTTGATATAAGAGCCCAAAATTTGAATGATTTTGGTCCCTAATATAAGAGTTCAATCCATATTCTTTTCTCATCTAATGTGTTTTTTTTCTACTTTGACCCTAACTCTCTTTCATATTTATTAATACTTATGTGTTTCTCTCTCTTAAAAGTATCATAATAAATATGGGTAATATTGGAAAAGAAACATTAACTCCAAACAACCAACTAACATTTACATGTTTTCTTAAGAAGCGTTTTTTTGGCGGCTAGCTCTTATATTGGGGACCGGAGGGAATATTAATTTATTATCAACTTCTGGTACTATTGATCAAGCGGGCACACAGACACACACACGTGTATGGTACACACACATGCAACAGAATTTTCAAACTCATCAAACTTTACATATGTAGCTGTACAATTACTCTTCCTCGATCTCCTCTAATGTTCCCTGGCGCTTAGTCTCACTGTGTATGTAAATCCAGAATAAAATAACCCTGTAATGCAGATTTCTAAGTTCTAACGTAAACTAATTGAATGGACAAATCATTAATAATTTAAATTGAAGATCAGTTCATCAGTGAATACTTAGGGCCTGCTTGTTTGGGGGGAAAATGGGAGAGGAGGGAAAATGGGGAGGGAAAAGGGGGCAAGGGAGAACATTTTCCCCTGCTTGGTAGGAGAGAAAATGGGAGAGAAGAGAAAATGGGGAAGGAAAATAGTGTGGGCCCCAGCCCCATTCCCCCCCCAACTTTTTCCTCCCAAATTGGGGGGATTTTGGGACAATTTTTTTCTCCCACTCTCTACCCTTGTCATTCCCGCTCTTCTTCTCCTTCGCTCTCACATTCTTCACGAAACATTCCACTACTGCTTTCACTCCATTTACAACAGCTTCTCATTTCTTCAATTTCAGGTATCTTTCTTGCGCCCATTCTATCTTTCTTCGCATCTGATGGCCAAATAATTCCCTTTTTCTATCTTGTTTGTTTATTTCACTTGTTTTTTGGCTTTTGATAAATGGGTATCTCTAAATTTGATTGCTTTCCTATATATGAGCAGAGCAAGTGGGATGTTTTAATGTGGCCAAACTTGAACATGTTTGTGGAAATTGTTTTTGCATTCATGATCTACTGTTTTTCTTCCTTGTCATGATTCATGACCCTTTGCATTTTCATTTTGCTTAGAATGTTGTATCTTTGTGGTATATTTAGGAGGTAAGAACAATTATGTCTGCAATGAATGTGTGGAATCTAATTATATGATACAGCAGGTGAAAAACCTTATATGACTACCTTTACGTTTTCTTTTATCTTGTAAACCATTATATTATTTAATGAAAGATTGTTCATTTGTCATCTCTAATTCTCTGTCTTTTCTTCATATTAATTATTTCTTTTATTTCATTTATATTAAAATTTTCAATTACCAAGCATAATAAATTATATTTATGTTGACTAATAAATTATTATATTTATAGAAATAAAAAAAATTATTATATTTATTCCCTTTTTGATGTAATTTCAAGAAATGTTTCATTTGTTGACTTATAGTTTTTTTTACAAAAGTGTTTACAATAGGGGTATTTTTGTCACTTTGACATGTACCCGCTTTCTTTCCTCTGTGTTTTCCCTCCTCCATCCAAGCAACATAGGGGATTACATTTTCTTCCCAGTTTTCCTTCCTCCCTGTTTTCTTTCCTCTCACTTTCTTTCCTCTCTCATTTTCCTCATCCAAGCGGAGCCTTAGAGTTAACCAATGACTTAATTACAACTTTATGAGCATATAATTCATGACTGTGATAATTGGCACATGGTTGTTTGATTTTACTATTTTTTCAGTGCCGCGCGAGTGTGATTGATTGATTGATAAGTGAGAACTACTAATGAAGTCTTTATGGAAGTTACACGACTAGTATGTTCTTTTTATGAGTTCAATTTGTGGAAAATTTTGTTCCTTATTACATGATAATTAATATGGGTGGTGCAACTTTGCCTCTTATTAATATGAAAAAGAAGGTTAATGAATGTAGAAAGAGTTTACTGTAATATTCATTACCGAACGAAATATAAAGTGAAAACAACCGCTTAATTGTATTAAAAAATTGTTAAAAGTAGTTAAAAACAATTAATATATCTCAAATATATTTTATTTTCCAAATTTTACCCCTATTGATAAGAGAGAGAGTGTATAAGGAAAATAAGGTGAGAGTGTGTAGTAATAAGAAGAGAGATAACAAATACTTCCTCATGTTTGTAATATAAAAGCTCAAAATTTAAATGTTTTTTATCTAAAATATAAGAGCTCATCGTTACATTATCTCATCATATAGTGCGTTTTTTCCTACTTTACCCCTAACTTTCTTTCATATTTATTAATGTTTACACATTTATTTCTTTTAATAACATCATAATAAATGAAGGCGACAAATGATAGAATTAAATTCAGACATCAACTAACTGTTGCATGTCTTTTTAAGAAACGTGTTTTAGTGACTTGACTCTTATATTACAGATCGGTGGGAGTAATAAGTAATTAATTGCAATATGTATAGTCACAAATGATAAAAATGAAAAAAAAAGCACATTAAATGCAAAAAACACACATTATATTTTGGGACACATCTATTAACAAACTACTTCACCATTTAAGGACTCAGGTAGTAACTCAAAAGATTAATAAAATGTGTATAGTTGCAATAACTTAATTATCAATCATTCAATGGCGTGTAAATTAGATAAGATATATATCTGATAAAAAAATTAGATAAGATAAACTTATAAATAGTAATAGAGTGATATCCTTTTGAAATGTTACTCCCTCCCTAATTTAAAGAAGGGCATGTTTAGGGTGAAATCCAAATTTGTAAACCACATGTTCACTTGCAAAAACCCAATTTTCTGAAAGCAACTTCGGCGGTTTTGATTTCAAATGCAAAACCCAAATTTAGCATATTCGATTTTTCTAAAATCGATCAATGAATATTTTGTTACCCAAACAAGTTTATGAGCCGGTGACATATCCAGATCCGGTGACATATCCAGATGCCAGAGTGTGTGTATCCATTCAAATTTAATTCATTTGTGTTGGTTGCAACTTGCTCGCTTGCTTACTAGTCGTGATCTGCTTAATTACAAGCTAATGACATTTTACCCCGTATTTAATTTCTATCCATCGAAAATCTACAAGTTCACCACAAAACACTATTGCCAAATATATGAAAAACCGACTAATCTTAATTAAGACTTTATAACCAAAATGTCTTTTTCTATTGGTCTTTTTGGAGTGAATTAATTGTTAGAATTTGAACTTAAGTTCACTCATTGTGATTAAATTAGTTTATCTGAATTTGATCTTATTAGACTCTCTATTTCAAAATTAGGTCCCTTAATTTATTCTCCCATATACACATAATTATTGTTTAACTCCATACTTTTTCAAGTATTCAAAATCCGGTGAAACATATTTTCACCACACACATATTTACAAAGGATCGGAGTACACAAAAAGATTCCGAGTCTTCTTGTGTTATGGCTGATTGGGGTAAGGTGGGGGCTAACTGAAGGACAGATGGGTCCCACGATGAGCCCCCAAGTCTTAACATTTCATTTGTTCACTGACTTACCACACTCTCTCCAACTCGTCGTTTAGTGGGCATGGCCATTGGCCATATGCCCACATCCTCCCCCTTCAATCAGTATTTTGTTGTTTGAAGAAGATAAACAAAACTACCAACAAAGTGTCGGTCCAAGTAATTTAATTAGGCCCTTTAAACATCAGTCTGATTATTAAAACGGTGATCTGAGCATACAAAAGAAATGGGGAAAAAAAAAATTTGGGTGGGGTGCTGCCTTTCACAGTATATTCGATCGAAAGATTAGTATTTCACCATTTGGGTGAGGAGATACTATGATGTTTAAAAAAATGATGAACACAACTCATGAACATTGGATTGAGCCCACATATATATGTTTTTCATTTATTAACTACTATATGAACATTTTTATTTTTATTTTATTAACCTCATCACCTGGTTCTTTCCCTCCTCCTTCAACGATTGTGTATGAAGGTACTTGCCCAGAACAACCATATACCTCTTATGATGATGGATGGCAAGCTTGACTGGTATGAGATTCTGTTGAACCAAAAATTAATTTCTCGTTCCTCCTACATACTATCATTGAAAGAGAAGTAGAGGACCGAAAGAAAAAAAAAAGGAAGAGGCGAAGAGGAGGAGGAGGAGGAAAACGCCAATGAAAATTGCATCCCGTTTTTTTATTTATCTGTTATGCTTTCTTTTTTTGTACTTTTACCTTATTATGTGACTACATTTAACTGGGAAATTCTGAATATAATATGGTGGGAAGTAGATGTAATTGTTAAGATCTATAAATTTCGGTGCAGTTACTCAAATTCTGATTGCAAAATTGGGTCTATATTTCCTTTTCATCTCTGGTGGTTGTTTTGTATAGACATCAATTTTTTTTGTGATTTCGCAGATATTTTAATTCAGGTAAATTTGAGTTTACATAGTCTAAACTCGAGTTTGGATTGTGCAAGTTTGTATGTGACATAAGGAATTGTTTTTAAAATGGGTTTTAAAATCAAATTTGAACCATCAAAATACATATTGGAAATTTAAATTCAAATTTGACTGTATGGATAATTTGTTTTAGGTGTGAGTTGCACGTTTGAATGAAAAAGTATACACAATGAGATAAATTGTTTTTTATAAATTTAACATTATTAGATATTAAGAGAATGCAGGCGAGAAACTTTAATTTTGGAATACACCCAATATTGGAAGCCAACAAATTCTAAACATTGTGTTATATTTTAGGTAATTTTTAATTTTTAATATATTATCTATATTTTATAATATTTAAAATATTTTATTTTATTAATTATTGAATTTTTGAATTTAAATATAGGGCAAAAGCGCTGATCTAATAATTAACTATTTCAGTTTGGGTAAAACTAATAAATGACTATTTCGCGGTGCATAAATAATATCTAACTTTGTGACCAGTGCAAAAATGATAAAACCGGTGCTAGATGTTAATTTGTAGTTAATGTAGAACATTTATGATATTATTTTCAATGTGAAAAATACATTTTTGTCGCTCCCAATTAAAACCTTGCTGATATACTAGTTAGTATGGGAAGATGAAGGGCAGAAGGAATAAGGGTTAGGTTTTAGTTTTGAGGGTGTTAAAAGGTATTTTTACTTTAGAAAATAGTGTCAGAAAAGTTCCACAAAACTAAAAATTAACATTTAGTACCGGTTTTATTATTTTTGTACTGGGTCACAAAGGTAGCTATTATTATTATTTATGCACCGCGAAATAGTCATTTATTATTTTTACCTAAATTGAAATAGTTAATTATTAGATCAGCGCTTTTTCCCTTAAATATAAATTAATAATATATTTTTTTATTTTTTATTAATTTAAATATATTTTATAATATTTTAAATAATTTCATTTTATAATATAAATTTTTATTTGTTCATTAATATAAATATATTTATAATATTTAAAAATTAATTTTTGAATTTATATATGAATTGTATTAATAAACAATCTTTAAGGGTGATATGATCAGTCAAACTTGTGTGACACATAGCTAAGACATTTCATAATCGAAAAAAGGGTGATATTATCATTTTCACATAATTTATTTTTTTTCCTTACCATTATTTTCAACCAACCAAACAAATTTTCCTATCAAAATCATTTTCCTTTCCATTTTCCATTTTCCTTTCTATCAGAAAAATTTCTGCCAACCAAACTGGTCTGATACTTTCTCATATTCTTCTCATCACCGATAAAATTTATAATGTGAAAATGAGTTTTACTTCCATCAAATTAGATTTTCTTTGTTAAAAATTAAATGAGCGATTAATTTTTTAAAGACTCTGAGTTCATTCTATCACTCACACATGACAAATTTACCGGTCCAATCATCGGTGTATTTATTAATAAGATAGTGCAAATTTGCATAACAAATTAAACTATATTTTTTGTTAACATACATCTACCATTTTAACTAGATAATCTTACAATCAGAATTACGATAATAGCTTTAAGAAGGTTCCTTAAAGATAAATAGTTTCTAAACGCGCTATCCTTGTGATTAAAATTCTCTAGAACCTTATTATCAAAATAATTATCTAGAACCTTCAATATTCTAAATGAAGCATCTTCCTCATGATTTGTTACTGTTTTTCAATTCAACTAAAATGCATTTTATTTCGGAAGATCTTTTTGGGAGGTATTCTCTCCACTTTTACTATCATCTTCTTTTTCTAATTGAATTGCTAGAGCGGTTTCAAATGCAAATTTTTGAATTTTTAAAATATTTAAGACTTTGTGTGTGTTTGGGATCAGCTTTTGGACCCAAAAAGGCTGATTTAGACTGGATAAGCTGTTTTTAGCTTTTAGTATATGTTTGGGTCTTACTTATTTTTTATCGCACTTTTGGGCTAAATCAGCTTATTTTAAGAAGCTACAATTTGGAGCTTATGGGAGTCCATGGACCATGACTAGCTTTTCCAACGGAGCTTTTGTACATTTATGATAATATATAGCATTTATGATGATTATTTTCATCACATCTCTCATATCACACATCAATAAATTTCCTTTTTCATTGCAGCTCGCCTTTCTCATCTACTTCACACAACACCATATATAAAAGAATTTGGAGTCAAATGGCTTTCACCCTTTAATACAACAAATTATGTAATTCAACCAGTTTCCCTTGTGGCTTTCTTGATACATCCTTGGGGTCATGGATGCTTCTAATAGTTAATTACAAGTTCGAGACTTGGTATAATTCCTTCTCTTTCTCCTTTACCCTCAAACCAAACAAATTATGTAATTCAACCACCCAAATGTAATGTGACATGACCTCTAATTTATATGCATTTTAATCAATTAAATTTTTAGTTTTTTTCGATTATTGAAAATTTTATGTAATTTAATCTATTAAATTTTTGTAATTTTAAATTATTGAAAGTATATTAATATAGTATTTGTGTATTATTCAGTAAAATAATGTTTCTATCTAAACTGACTTCTCAAAATAATCATCTAAACATGTTTGTAAAAGTCAGCTTGAAAATAAGTCACTTCTACAACTAGAGATCCAAACATAAACTAGTTCACACAAACTGACTTTTATCCAAACTTACATATGAAAAAGCTAAGTTGAAAAAAAGTCACTTCTCCCAAACACACACTTCAATCTGAGTTGTTTGAATTTAATCATTTACTTCTTATAATCGATTTTTTTCAATAATAATTACCAATTAGAAAGAAAGAAAGGAGAATCCTCTCCAGTCACGCCTTTAGTATTTGAGCTCTATCTTTCACACTCCTGCTTACGCTACTAACTTTCTTTCAATTCGAACCCCACGTAGATAAGTTATTTATTTGAAGAATTAATAATAGTAAATCACATAATGCTTTTCATTCCTTAATTAGTTACATATAGTACGTGGTGGTCCACTGTCTATTAACATATTGGTAAGGTCTCTACTTTCTAGCTCAGCATACATAAAAGTCAATAGTTTTTTTAAACAACAAAAAGAGTCCTAGAGAGAGTGAGTTATGAAGTGTGACTGAGTGTGTGTATTTTAGTTAACCTAGTTTACGTTACTCCAATAATTGACTGAATTATTCTATGTATCAATGAAACTAACAGTTTCGGCTCTGATAATGGCCCTACTTCCACTAACTCTACTTATATGTCTACGGACAACGACATCTTACTACTATAATGTAATGTGAGTAGAGTAAATTAAAAAAAATTAGGTAGAGTACACACGTACACACACATAGAGAAATCCTATTTGAAACCCATCATGATATATGATTAATTACTTCATCTATCCCTATATATTCCTTAACTTAATTTCAAGTAGCTAACATTATTTGAGGACATTAAAGAAACTAATTAAATTACTTAATTATAAGATATGTTACAAATTATTATTAATGTATGAGTCATTCAAATTAATTTTTTTTTAAAAAGTTAAATATAAGGAAAATACAAAAAATACACTTGAAGAATAGAAAGGACAAATGGATGTCACGGATAAAGAGAATCTCAAATCAGTCTTTAATTTTTTTACCAATTTGTGATTTTGAAACTTTTGAAAAAGTCTAAATTGTCCCCACCTTTGATTTTGTTTTCCTTTTTTCAAGTCTTTCAACTTTGCCAACCACCAAAGCTCTGATGCCAGTGAGTGACTGGAGATTCGGTGACGATTTTTTTATATATTTCACTCTCACATGTAACTTCACTGTAAAGTTTGACTACTATAACATAGTGTTTTATTATTTTGGATTAGAAATTTCATAGTTCAATTTCCCAATTTATAACTTGTCTTCCTTTTCCCATCAACATTAGAGAAAGGCAAGGTCGAAAATTCCTTGGAATTACGCTTTATAAAATTTTAAGTTCAAAATAGAGATTGACAATTTCATTATAACTATTTGACAAATAATCCCAAGATTTGTATATGATTTGCATGTTTGATTTGGGTTTATAACATATTTAAGATGCAATTTCGGTCCTTAATTTATCAACTGAACATATAGAGACATGTCACTTGAAATTGGTTTAGAAACTTGACTAATTTGACAAAGCTTATGTCTTGAATATTACTGATTAACATGAGAGCATTTGATCCTTTTACTTCCCCTCTTTCATGTGCAGGGTCGCAAGAACTGAATCAGAGAAAATTAGGTCACCGAAAGCAAGGAAGATCCGAAGAAGAGAATAAAAATAACAAAATCATAAAAAGGTGTGACTCGCCGCTGCCTCCGAGAAGGAAGCATCTGGTCGTAGTAGGCGCGCCGCCGCGAGCTTATAGTGAGCTTATAGTGTATATGTGCACGTCGGATTCTTGTGCTATTTTCTAACTTTTATGCTCACTTTTGCCCAAACTAATATCCAATGCTTTTGACCTGATTACCCACGCATCTTTAAGGTCTAGTTTTCTACAAGTGCATGTATGCAACTAAATAAGGATCGAAGGGTTCTATAAAATTACTAATGTTAATTGAGCTTCATCCAATTGGCCAATTAGTCTTTTCCATGCTAATATCTCATATGAGTCTATGATATCAAATAATTATGCACAGTTAAACAAAAATTGCATCTTGAATGTTAATACCCTCAATTAACCATATAAAAAACATATAAATTTAAGGATTTGTCATCTAAAGCAACTAGCTTGCCAACAACTTATCAAAAATAAGTCCCTCTTACCAACTGACAACTTGTAAATATTAATTTTATTTGTTTTCCTTTTAAATTTTCCTTAATATTTTTTTTATTTGTCTAAAATTTTAGTATTTAACATCAACTTCCTATTATCTTCACTGGCTCATTGCTATAATACTTATTGTGCATAAATATATACTACCTCCGGTCCTAAATATAAGACCTAATTGACTTTTTTTGGAGATATTAAGGTTGCGAAATAGGCTATTAAATCATGACATATGTGATATATTTTTAGATTATACATTAGTTTATAGGTGAAATAAACGAATCTAAGGGAAAAAATTAGGTAAATCAATTTATAATTAACTTATTTTGCTTTTTTATAGGATTTTCTAAAAAAATCAATTAGGTCTTATATTTAGGACCGGAGGGAGTATTTCGCATACGTTTATCTCACAAGAGAAAATTAAATCTATACAAAGAGGCTTCGGATTCCAAATTGTCCACGGTCCATTTGGTAGAGGTCACTTTGACAATGAGGAATATGCTAGTTGCCAAGCTTGAACAAAATCCAATAAGTGAAGATATATATTAAAGGTGTTCAATCCAAAAAAAAAAAGATATATTAAAGGTGGATATAGCTAGGATTATAGTTTTTTTTTTTTTGCCTTTGCCGTCTCTTCAAATAGAGAGGCTATAGTGCTCATCAATTATAATCATGATGAAGCCGATGTTCAAAGTATTCTGTTTGCATCCATTTGTGATGCTTATGATGGTTGTGAAGGTTTAAGTCGAGAGTAATGTTTCCCGTAGTCACACTGAAGAACTTATAAATGTAGCAGGTTTCAACCTACATCCTTCAATAGCTTGGCCATATCTCTATATAAAGACGGAAATGATATATAGTGTGATAGCAAATCTTGGGTGGAGCTACGGAATTACCTGCGTAGAAATGAATTTCCTCCTCAGGTTACCTTCTCATTTTAGCATGGTTTGCAATGGATTTTTCTCCCAACATTTGGTAACTCACTAGGTCTTTTGATTCTATATATCTTTGATAGATTCTGCATGTGGATACTAACTTTCTTTTATAAGTTCTTTTATGTGACCAAGGGCCGCTTACTCTCAACGAAATCCCTCTCAATTTATAGCTCATTATAATCAATGAGCTATGCCACTCTGTATGGTGAGATACGGCATAGACAAAAACTAGTGTCCATACAGGAATATTCACAAGCAAAAGTATATTGTAAGCACTTCCTCTCCATCTTTAAAATCTTCACTTAGGAGATTGCCTTCAAGCTTGACAACTAGCCTATTTTTCATTGTAAGTAACAGTACTAAATGGACGGTGGATTCACGGATTGTTTGTAATCTAAAACCTGTAATGTCACTTGCAAAACCTGTAATCTAAAACCTAATTTTCATTGTAAGTAACAGTACTAAATCTTCACGGATTATTAATAAAAATAAAAGACGTAGAAATCCCCCTGTAATGTCACTTACAATTATCGATCGACGTTAAGAGGGGTATTGGTGGGACTTTTGATGTCTCTTATTATGTATGATAATAGACGAAAAAGTCTTGATATTTAAAGCCTATCAACTAACAGACGTTAAAATGCCCATTGTTTTACGTCTATATGATGAGGACGTTAATTAAAAGAGCTTTGTGCAGTAGTAACATAGGTGATCAAATTTCAAATATGCCATCTCTCACTTTTAAAAAAAATCATGCTACTAGCTCATATAGCTAATCACTAAAATTACTAATGGAGAGACTCGTTGGAAAAAAAATCAATTGCAAAACTTATTATCACAATATACTCTAAATTGGTTTAAGGGCATATATACGACCTATTTTCAGTAGGTTTAAATCTTATTAATTTGTGTACAACATATCTTTAGTTACAAATATTATGAACATTGTTAAATATGTTGCACATAGCTTAATAAGATTTGTACCGCCCAAAAACTTGATCCTTAGGCATATTTAATCTACACTACAAATTTTGTATGGAAAGATCTTTTAACAATTTCTCTTATTTATTATTGACTTGCCCAATAATTTTCGTTGAATTTTGGCACTTAAGAATTACTACTATATATGTGTATTTGCCCCACTGGGATGGGTAACATTAATAATTGCCACTCTAAATCCGTTAGTTACGTTACCTGTTCCCGTGATGTCACACCACTACTTCACATAAAAGTCTCTCAGATTTTGGACGATTCACCAAATTCAGTGACATATAAAAAAACAAATACATACAAATAAAAAGTGATCTTTTCGACCGAGCAATTCATCATCTTATCTCACACTTCAATTGTTTCTGTCTACAGATAATATCCACCAGAAGATGATGTTACAATGAATACACAGGGAAATAAGATTTATAAATTAACATGGTATGCTATATCTTCCAATTATATATGCTATCTAAATATTAAAGACTTGCTTCCACGGCGGGCTTTGTAGTCTAGTAGTGGTATGACATATACCCTTTAAGTGTTTGGTTATAGTTCAATAATGTTTGTAACATTAAGCTGTTTAGTGCTCGCTCATTTCATTTAAAAGAAAGCTTCCCTTTTTTTTTATGGTCGAAAAAAATGGTAGCTTCAATTTTTTCACCTTCTATTTTAGCTTCTATTAAGATATTTGTTTTGAAAAAAGAGACAGAATGATGCTTGATATAAATTAGATCCAAATGAAATAATATACTCATTAACAAAGCTCAATAACAAGTGAACAATATGAAATACTTGTGCTATTCTATGCTCAAACGTGTCTTTGTTTGATGTTTGTTTCTTATAGCAGTTATAAGACTTTTTATTTTTAGTGATTACATCTAAGAAGCTTGAAATAATTCTCATATTTTATTATATCTCTGTCTTCTCTATAAATATACACACCTTAATGAAATTCGGATTTGTCTCTTCAATATATGTTTGCTCGCGCTCGCATATATTTCTCTTCATATTTATATCCTTGAATCAAGAGTAAAAGTTGCTTGAGAATCCTCTGCTTTGAAAAAAAGTAGACTTTGTTACTTATATTGTTATGAGAAGTTCTGTTTCGTTCATGGGACTTGGTTTGATGTTCATTGATTACTCTGCTAGTTCAGGGGCAACCAAGAATTACTCTGTCCAATACTGAAAAAAAGAGTTTTTTGAGCACTTTGTTTCTTCCTTTATACAACAATTCTTTTTAGTTATAGGTAATTGTAAAATGGTAGTATAAATATTTGACTCTTTGATTGAGAATAATTAATTTGACCATCTTTTTTAATTTTGGTTAGTTACTTTAAAGATAATATATATGTATGCATAGTATTTTTAACAATGATCAGAGCGTACTTTCTAACAATGTTTCCATCAAAGAAATTTTACCCAAATATAACTTTTCAAAAATGTTATGTATGAATAATAAAATATACTCCCTCCGGTCCTAAATATAAGACCTAATTGACTTTTTCTGGAAAATCCTAAAAAAGCAAAAATAAGTTAATTAGAAATTGATTTACCTAATTTTTTCCCCCTTAAACTAGTTTATTTTACCTATAAACTAATGGATAATCTAAAAATATATCAAATATGTCATCATTTAATAACATATTTCGCAACCTTAATCTCTCCAAAAAAAGTCAATTAGGTCCTATATTTAGGACCGGAGATATAGTATTATTTATGTTATCATCATTTTTCTGAAAAGTAGTTTATATGAGTATATTATACTGTTCCACAGTTTCTTTGAGATGTCAATATTCTTGGAACATATTGGGCGAAAATGCAATTGAACCCTTCTAACAAAGTTATAAGGAACTTTGGATTCAAGCATATCATCGGGCTTCTAAATTTAAATTTGTACTAAAACTCTTTAAGTGACATATTATTTTGGGAAAATCCAAATAAATCCCTCCAAATACGCAAATGGACAAGTGAGGAACCTAAACTTCCAAAAGGACTATGAAGGAACCAGCACCTACCTGTCATTTAAAAATTTTGCGAAAAGACAAAATTGTCCCCATCTTAAAACACAAATTGCGAGAAGAGGGTATTAAGTTTGTATATTGAGAAGTTTTAATTGGACAAAGATATGGATGTATCATAAACGTTTATTGTAATTTATAGACGTTCAAAGTTAAAATTTTTATTTTACTTGACATTATACAATATACACTATTCCGTTCCAAATAAGACAAATTAAACTACTTTTCAGGGTAAACTTTTTGGATTGAAATCTCTCCTTAAAACTGAAAAATCTTCCTGCTGATTAATTGCTAACATAAATAATTAATTTTAATGTCGCCATACATATCTTACCTCTCACAAACAAAAAAGGTTTCAAAAACCCAAAGATGCTTTCTTTATTATTGATCTCTTCTAAGATCTTCACCAGCCTCACGGGATCAAAGTGGATACGTCATGTGAATTCACGATTAATCATCTACACAGTCCTATAAAAAATGGTAATTAATACGAGGTTCCACCCAACACACATGATATAGAAAGGTCCCATGAAATGATGAAAATAGAGTAGGTTTCCAAGGAACCTTACTATAATTATCTTTCAATTAAGTCAAGAATATATTTTTGTCCTCCTTGTTATTATGAGTCCAGATGTTGACTGTCGCGCAATAACTTTTTACGAGTGGTCATAATGTTGTTATTCAACCCAAACACTACTTGTTATTAGTTAAATTGTAAACTCTTGTGTGACACTTAATAACTTGTTATACGTGTTCAAAATGTTGTTATTCACTGTTCAAACACGTGTAATCTTGTGAATAACAAAAGGAGGGTAAAAATGTCTTTTTAACTTGGAAGATAATTAAAGTAAGGTCCAATGGGACCTACTTTGATTTTGACATTAATTTCATGACACTATTTCTATATTTCTATATTATGTGTGTTAGGTGGAACCTTAAATTAATCACCAAAAAATTCACAAGCTAAGTGGGAATGCATGCAAATATATTTGAAAAGGATAGGTAGGTACTTGGAAAAGCAGGCTCAAATGGGGTCATATTGTACCATGTATATATAAATGTGTGTGTGTGTATTTATATATGTATATGATTGAATTTTCAACATAATGGGACCCAGTCAGAGGGAGTAATAATTTGAAGGAAGAAGATGGAAAGTGATGGATCAGATTAGGTTTCAACAGTTTCTTTCTTTTTCATAATGGTAAAAGCGAGGGGCCAATTGGATCCTTTTGTTTTGACTTTTTTTGTGTTTTTGAGTTGCTTTTAATTTTCTCACTTCTCTATTTGCTGCATTATGGATCTTGTAATTCAGCTTCTTTTAGTTTTTTCTTTCTCTTTCTAAAGAAAGCTAAGCTATCTATGTCATCTCAAAAGATGAGATGATCTCTCGTACCCAATTGGTGAGATTCCCTACTGAGTACTCATAATTATTGACCGAAATGTATCATTATTGTATTTCTTGGTACTTTATAGAGTGTTTTTTTCATGCTCATTCATTACTCCTTTCGGCTAAAAATAACTAGTGCTTGCTTCAAATCATATTAAATAAAATGAAAGATAGTCATTTTAATTCTAAATACAAACTTTTTTTTAAGTTACTCTACGTAAAGATGATTTTTGTAGGGGTTTGCTTGTAAAGAAGTTGATCAGAGTAGTAGAAAATGGACTGTGGGTAAACATATTTTTCATGTTAGTTTATCTATGGGTAAATGTGCAAAAATATACATGGTAAATTAAAAAAAGGGCACTCAACACCATTGTAATTTTGAAGGTGCAAAAATATACATGGTAAACCAAAATGAGGAACTACATCATCATCTTTTTTCTTCACTCCCTTGGTGCTGAGTACCTCTTTTACAATTTACCATATATATTTTTGCACATTTTACAATTTATCATGTGTGTGTATATATATATATATATATTTAATTGGCACATTTTACAATTTACTATGGTGATGAGTGTCCCTTTTACAATTAACCATGTGTGTGTGTCTATATATATATATATATATATATATATATATATATATATATATATATATATATATATATTTGGCCAAATTAACCATGTATATTTACACCTTCACATTTCCCTGGATTATATTTATAGATGCTTCTAAATAATAAATAAGTAAAAGAAGGATATGGATAAATGTAGGTGGTTACCATGTTTTGTTAATATCATGTAATTTTAATTAACTTAATTATTAACCTCACTAATATACTCAAATTATACAAATTCTTTATATTAAGAAATAGATGGATTTTATATATATATATATATATATATATATATATATATATATATATATAATGTGCCACGTAATTAACTAGTATTGTGATCATGCATGTGAACAAATAGTGATTAATTAGTAATAATTACACCGATGTGATCATGCATGTGAACAAATAATGATTAATTAGTAATAATTACACCGAACTATATACTATGTTACTTTTAGCAAAACATGCCTCAATGAGTCAATGATTCTTATCGCAAAAGGAGACCCACCAATTTCGGATAATAACACACATCTTTGTTTGTGTGTAAGTAAGTTTTAATACAAGTGTCTCTGTGTGTGTGTATACAAGTAAATTTATATTTTTCAATTTTAAAACCATATTTTATTATCCATCCATAGCATTCATTTAGCAGCAGAATGACTCTTTCAATTCATTTACTGCTTTTGTTTAGCTATTCACCACATTTTATATCCTATTAAAAATTTTTTTGCTTAACAAATAATACATCCACTATTTTATGTCATGCTTCGTAAATTCATTGTACCGTGTATAAAAAAAAGTAAATTCATTGTACCGGTATGAAGTTTTATACTTGTTATTTTTCATTTTTCTCTGTCTTTTTCCTTGTAATTGTTTTTTTAAAAAATTAAAAATAGTGAAGAAAAATTATAAGGTTCACTATAAGTTGATGATCAAATAATGAAATTATATGTCAGTATATATGTCACCTAATTAAGAGAAATGCTTACATATTTTTAAAATGTCACATCTTATATGTGAATCACTTACAACACAATAATTCAGCTGAGTTGGAGTGACTCCTATTAATGAGAAAATGATAGAAAATTATTTGACATGGTTTGGACATGTCCAAAGAAGACTATTAGAAACGCCAATGGGGTGAACCAAATAACTTGAAGTCAATTTAAAAGGGGAAGAGAGAGACCAAAACGAATACTATGCGAACTCATAGAACGAGATCTATTGGTGAATAATATACCCAGACAATTGATTAATGATAGAGCACAATAACACTGTATGATCTATATAGCCGACCCCACGTAATGGGATAAGACTCTTGTAAACACCCTATTTTGTCCGGACCCCACTAAATTTAAAAAATATAAAAAAAGTAAAAAATGAAAAAAATAAATAAAAAATAAATAAATAATAAAAAATAATAAAGATATGTTCTCTTGATTTCTTTCTTGTAAGACAAGCATAATTCAAATTGTATAAGAGTCAAATATGATGATTTGAATTAGAAAATAAAATGGAAACAAATTATAATCACAATAATGTGGGTAATCAATAGAAATTTGATTTGATTGTGATAAATAAGAAAGTTTTGAAAGGAATAAGACAATGAAAGGAAATAATGATGCACTCATCAAATTTGATTGAATTATCATCATGGTAATTTGATTGATCACATAAATGAATTAAAGAGGCAAACCCTAGAGTGATGGCCTATATAAGTTAGTGCAAGAGAGCATAGAGGGGATCTTTTTTTTGGAGAGAGATTAAGTTTTCTAGTGAGGATCATTTTTTTTGAGAGGAAGCATTTAGAGAGAAATAGCTAAGTTTAGGAGAGGAATGAGAAAAGAGGCAATGAGAGAGGCTCCAAGGCTTGCCCTTCAACTTATCATGCCTTGACACTGGAATGCCAAGTCTAGATTCCACAAAGAATGTTCCGTTCATGATTAAGTCATTGACTCATCTCCTCCATACGTTTGTTGGTGAGTATTCTCTCTCTGTCACCTTCACATACACTCCATACTTATTGTTTTAGTAAAATTTGTTCCAGTGCCTCCATATTGTTAAAATTCAATATTTTATCTTTGTTTGATATATGATTTATACTATCTTTGTTTTGATTTTATTTTAAAATTGTGAAATCTTTTTCATAAATAAAAAAATAATAAAATGGCTTTTATAAAAGAGGAAAATGAGTTGAATGATTTTCATCCGTGAAAGATTGATTATCTTCTCAGGTTGAAAGTCGATTGTTTCTCCGAGAGAGATTATCTCCTCAGGCGATTCAATCAAAATTGTGAAGTGTTTCCTCCTAAAAAAATAAATAAATATGCATTTTCATAATAAAAAACAAACCAAAAATAATATTTTTTTAACTTAAATAAATGTTTTTTCTTAAAAAACACAAACCAAGTGACACACATTCCTACCCCGAACTACGTGGGCTCTACGTGGGCTTTGATCCCTTAAGGGTACGTAGGCCCTAGGTTAAATCCTAGGTCAAGTCCAAAAATGTAAAAAATATTTTTTTCTTTCTTTTTTTTGTTGTTTATTTTTATTTTTATTTGTATATATTGATTTCTTGTTTATTTTTATTTTTATTTGTATATATTGATTTCTCTTGGTAATTTAAAATAAAATTAAAGTTAAGGTCATATTTATTTTTAAATAAGTAACTTAGGGTAACCATTTTCTTGAACGGGTGCTGTGGGGTGCCTAACACCTTCCCCACACACAATCGACTCCCGAACCCTATTTTTTTATTTTAAAAGGTTTTCCAAAATATCCTTTTTAAAAAATTTTTGTGGCGGCTCCATTTTTCATTTTAATTTAACCCAATTTTTCGGGCGCTACAACTCTCTTTTTCATCAGGTACGAACCTTATGAGATTTGCTCAGTTAAGGTCATAGGATAAGACTCTCTTGTTGTTGTTAATTTAATTAATTAATAAAAGCAATTCACATTTGATTATTATGATATATTTTTTAATCTAATTCAATTTATTCATTGAATATTATTGCAAAAATAGATATTGAAATAGTTAGTTTTTGATGAAAAAAATACTAAATTAAATAAAACTTTAACAACTATGATTCATTTTTATTTTATTTTTTAAATTATAATAATTTCATAAAATCAAAAGATACAGATATTAATGACCCACTTTGTGATCACATATTAAATTTTTTTTTTCAAAAAATAAAAAGTTATCATAATACTTCGTACTATATTTAATTATTAAATAATGGCCTTAGTCATTCAATAAATGAAACTTTTCATGTCCTAAATATATGATATATTCATTTAACTTAATTATATTAAGTATGTTAGGTAAATTAGTTACCATATATTGTTTCTAAAATATTCTTACAATCCATATGATTAATATCTTACTTGATTATTCTTGAAAGAGTTGCAATTTGAGAAAGCATTGAAAACATTTAAAATAGATGATACATTTAAGATTAATGTCAACAAAAAATTCTTCTATTCAAAAATCAAAACACGAGGGAGTATTTGTTTTATTAAATTATAGCGAGTTTTATATATTTATATTAATTAGATCCTAATTCAAATAATATATGTTTTGCATTTGTTACCATTTATAGTGTATTTATTGATCATATTGAATTGGGTATGATCGATTGATCGTTAACAATACTTGATTATTCTTGAAAGAGTTGCAATTTGAGAAAGCATTGACTACATTTAAAATAGATGATACATTTAAGATTAATTTTTTTTTTGTTGGGCATACATTTAAGATTAATGTCAACAAAAAAGTATTCTATTCAAAACACGAGGGAATTTTTGTTTTATTAAATTATAGCGAGTTTAATACATTTATATTAATTAGATCCTAACTCAAATAATATTTGTATTTGCATTTGTTACCATTTCTAGTGTATTTATTGATCATATTGAATTGGGTATGATCGTTAACAATCCGAGGAACTTCACCCCTGTATGCATTCTGATCTGTATATATATCTAGCGCCTTATGCTACCTTACTTATATGATCAATTTTATGGGATTATCAGCTCGGAATCATATTTTGTCTGTGTGTGCATGTATAACTCTTCATACTCATCTTTTTATAAATCAATTAAAAAATTAGTTCCAAACTCTGAAGGATCGGAGAGAAGCAAATTATCAGCCTATATATACTGCACACACATGTAAAAGAGGGCATACTCTTGTTCATATTTAATTTAAAGATATTATAAATACATACGAGAAATGAAGTTAGAGAACTTCATAACATAATTTGGATCGGAGGGGTGATATACCATAAGTTTTGTATATTAAGTAATTAATAAGCCCGAAGAAATAGATTTGGTAAAATCATGCATGTAGTGTTGTTAGTTAGGTCTCTTCCCAAATCCAAGTAGTTCATAACACACACACACACACACACACACACCATCATCATCGTCATCATCACATAGTGCTGCTTGACAGCTTCTGATCGCGGAAAGTTTCCTGTACTTGCATAGCTAGATCCTCCAGACTTAACTGGCACTCCAACCCTATCTGCATAGATATAAAAAGTAATGAATCCATTTTCAGGTCCTTTTTTTTAAAAAAAAATATTGAATCATCATGAATATATATGGTATTGTCATGAACTACGTGATTGAGAACTGATTACTTTCTAATATGTGTGTGTATCCAAACCTACAGATAAGGATAAATACAGTAAACTTAGGAAACATCATTAATTAGAGTTTAAAATCCGTTTAAAGCGAAAGAGCCGCATAAATAGTGGCGATCGACTTACATTCATATTGAACATGTAAACATAAAGGCAATGCAGTCCTTCATGATTATACCGAATCTGGTTGAATGTGAGATTAGCTTATTATTTAGTTAATAAAAGTTAATACCATGCATTATTAATTGCCTAAGAGGTAGAATAAAATTTAGTTTGGAATCAAAGAAGAGACGAGCACATTAAACCTGCTTCTTGAATTTGAATGACACCAAGTTTATTGTTATTACTACTATTGTTTTTGCAAGCATGTAGTTATCATAAATAATGATATCTGTATGCTTGCAATAAAAACACAGAATATGATAACTTTATGTGTTGCATTATAATGAGAATAAAAAAACGCAATTTAGTAATGAAGCTTAGCAGCATAATTCTATAAATAAACTAATTTAATGATGAAATTTCGTCTATTTTATGATAAAATTATGCAATTCAGTCATTAAATTCGGTTGTCAATTTGCTGTTCTTTTTGTATATGTACAAGGATCATCGAAGAGATGAAGGTTAAGTATATTGCAATGTGTTTAAGCTTGGGTATTAACAGTTACGTACCTTGACAACAAATTGGTAGAGAACAGTATCCTCCATGCTACTGATATTGAGATGAAGGACTTCAAAAGAAAGCCTTTCAAGAACACCGATTATCTTTGAAACTTGACCTACAATTCTGTGGGAAATCACTCTAAGAATGACGTTTGGACCTGATATTTTGACATGAATATCTGCAACTGAAGAATTACAGCATGCTGATGCTCCAACTAATGATTCCTCCTTCATGGTTGTTGTTGTTGTTGATGGTGGTGGTGATGGGAGTGGTGTTCTTGGGCTAGGGCTCATACTTTCTCTTCTTCTTTTCTTCGATTCCAGAATTTCCACTACTTGGTGTAACTCCTTTATGAACTCTATTACTCCCCCTATTATTGATGCTTGGTCTCCCTAAACAAAACAATATAAACAAATATACTCATCAATCAATCATCAATCATCTAGAGTAATCATACAAAATTTGTTTTCTTTATAACCTTTTTGGGCCACCTAGCTAGTGTTAGACCTTTTCTTTTTCTGAATCTTATTAATTATTAAGTACGTATTTGAACAACTGATTGATGTTGATCGAGAATTTGTGATCAGTGTGTCTCATCCAGAGTTTTTTGCTTACAAGGTGGGATAATTCGTACTTCAATAATTCTCCATACGAAATTGCTTTCTTCATATATGTTTATTGAATGAAAGTGTTGATTAGGTCATTGAGCACTAGTAATAACCTATAGCTAAATTTATATGGAGGGGACTCTGATCTTCGTTTTCTAGGATAAACATATGTATCCTCTTATTGTAGCCATCGGGAGTCATGACTTATGAAGACTAAAACCACGATATTCTTTTGTAAGCAAAATAATTTCGCTTACAAATCTCACTTATATATTAAATAGTAACCCATCCACAGTGGAACTTTGAGTTCAATTGAGTCTTAAATATATGATGATTAGATCTGTTCTTTCATAACTGAAAAAAAAATAATTAGATTGATGTTCATCCTGATCAAGATTTTAATTATATTTATAGGAAACAATATAACTCAGTTAATATCAATCCAGCAGAAAAATTCTTGATGATTTACTGATACTCATATATAAAGAAACACACAGAAGCCCTGAACAAGATCAAGAAGAGCAAGAGAGGTGGAGGCAAATAATAGAATTTATATGTGTATGTACCCTTTTGATGTAGAAACAAGGAGTCAAAGACCTTAAAACTTTGAGATGCTCGTTCATCTGTCTTCTCCTGTTCCTCTCAACAGCTATGTGAGACATCTTATCGTACTTTCTTTGTTTGTTGTTCTCTATCTCCTTTCTTGTCACCCGGCCCGCACGAATGATAAAAAAATTCTCTATCAACCATTTATATATATATATATGGAGGGGAAGAACCAAAGAAGTAATTAAGAGTGTGCTACCAAAAAAGTAAGGGAAAAAAAAAAGAAACTCAGTAACAAGTTGGTCGGTATATTAAATGCTGTAAGTTGCTTTCCCGTGAAGTATTCTTTACCTCACACAGGTTTTTACATACAGATCATATATACATACACATAAGCATTCTGTGCCCTTTCTTATAACATTACGCGTCTCACGCTTATGATATTGCATCAATTACGTGCCTCCTCGTGAGTATAAGAACAAGAAGTGTGACGAATTGTGTTCACTCGTGCATTTTTTTAATCTCTTCATTCATGCTTGCCTTGACGCCATCTCTCTCTCTCTCTCTCTCTCTCTCTCTCTCTCTCTCTCTCTCTCTCAGCTTGCATTGTTTCATGAAACACTGATGACACACTATGTTTCACTCCAATCCGTTAATTTAACTAGGCACATAAGTATCTAATACATGTACCTGTTATGAAAGAATGACTATATTATAAGGGATTCTCTTGAATGGATTTATAAGGATTTTGTTATATTTTAGAGAGTTCTCTTGAAAGAATGGCTTTATAAGGAATTGAGTTCCCTAATTCTTAGGAATAACAAGCTTTTGGAGCTTAATTTCTAGGTAAATACAATTAGTTAGTTTTATTACTTAGCACTCAATTTTAGTTTTTAGTTTTGGTTGCTGAACTTCAAAAATCAATGTTTTGACTCTTAAACTTTAATTTCAGTTAATTCTCAACCTCATCATTGAATTTTTGATTGATTGTTTTGGTTCATCAACCTTGTTCCATTTATAACTGCTTTTTTTTCTTCAATTTTTTAAAACTAGGATTGATTAAAAAATCAAGGAATAAAATCATCAATTTTAAAGTTAGCCAAAATCGATCAAAATGTTTAAAGACTAAAATCAGTATTTTTTTAGCAAAAAAACATTAATTTTAAAGTCCAGATAATAACAAAATCAGACAAAAAATTATTGACTACTAAAATACCAAAAATTGTGTTAACCGGTTATTTCTTCTAAGAATTTGGAACCAACTAGAAGGGGGCCGAGTGGCCTGAAGAGAGAGGCGGAGGGTGGGAGTAAATTTGTGTTAAGTGTCAATATTTTAAGAATACATATATATATATATATATATACACAGACAGGTCAGCAATTGATTAAGAAAGTATTCCCACAATATGTATGCTACGAAGTTAATAGCTAGCACGACAAACATTGACTTCTCTTCACGTATTCTATGAGTTCTTAAAAAAGTCATACGGATTCTGAGGAGATATTATCAACACCTGTCTTGTGTGCATGCTGTATATCGTTGGAGACTCAATTTAATTGGAAACAATTTACTAAAACTACAGGCATATTTTAATCTGCTTGATGATATGAATGTAAGTAGAAGATCTAGTGTGAATGTGTGTGTATGTGTATTTAGGGAAAAGTAATAGTAGTAGAGTACTGCAAATAATTAAATGGAGATAAGCCTGGTTAAAATTAAATGAAGAGAATAACTTAGCACGGTAGGAATTCTACGTCCCCCTTCATAACTGAATCGGATGGTTGAGATGGCTAATTACTTCTGCTCAATATATCTCTTTTACCTGCAGATTTGTCTGTTCTTATGATCTCATCAATGGAATTCGTGGAATTGAAATATGCATGGATCCCATCCCATATATACTTGTATTGGGATAATCTTTCACACGTCAACGAGAAACATCTATCCATATATAGTGATCGCGAAGCACCATTACTTTCATCACGTTGATTATTATTATATTGGTCTAGAATTAAGCATATTAAAAGTTTGGCTTCTCTATCTCCGATCCATACGCTTGGAACATGATTTGAACCATATGAAAAATGATTTTGAGTCTCTAAAGTGGAGGATATTGCCTCTAGTTTCAAATATAAGAGTGAATGAGATGTTAAATTTGGTCTTAATAGGATATCAATTCACTTTATCTTCAAATTTATAATTCTTTTTCAGTAATATCTGTTACAGGTGTATTTTCATTTACGGCAATCGATCACACTAATTAAAAATGGTACTCTAAAGAAAATCAATTCATATTTGTTATAGGTGGTCACCTTAAGTAATTCCTTTTTTATTCTACTATGTTAGTTAAAAGCAATTCTTCTATTAATTACCAAAAGATGGGAAAAAAAAGAATTGTAATACTCCCTCCGTTCCTAAATATAAGATCACTTTGGTTAATTTGGGGAGATTAAGGAAGACAATAAAATTACATGATCTTCCCAAAATCCCCTCAACTACTTAACTTTAAAAGGAGGAGGGGTTTTCAAAGAAAAGAAGGAGTATAAGGGTAGTTTGGGCAAAACTTGAGATAAAATAGGAAGTGATCTTATATTTAGGAACTTATCTACTTCCCCAAAGTGATCTTATACTACCTCCATTTCTAAATATAAGATCAATTTAGTAAATTTGGAGAGATTAAGGAAGACATTCCAATGTGTTAGGATTACATGAAATTTCTAAAATACTCCATGACATGTGGAAGAGTCATGTTAAATAAATGGAGAGAGTAATTTGATTGTAAAGGGAGTAAAAGGGTAATTTGGCGAAAACTTGAGTTAAATTAGAAAGTGATCTTATATTTAAGAACAAACTTTCATCCCTAAAGTGATCTTATATTTAGGAACTGGGAGTATTTAGGAAGGGAGGGAGTAGTAATATTATTCTTTTACAATATTAACCAACACGGAAGGTGATCTTCTCCGTGCCTCTCCTTTCCCACCTCACCATTGGATAAAAAAATACAAGGGTCCAGATTTAATATATCTGTAAGTTAAAAATAAAAATATTTATAATAATACTTAGGACGGTAGCCTATTACTATAAATTTAAATTTTATTTCATGACATAATAAATTTAACCTGTCAAAATCTGGTGAGAGCAAACTATAATTTTAAATTTAGATTTTATGACATAATAAATTTAATTTGCCAAAATTTGGTTAAAACATGCATGTAAGACTGTTAATTATTATTATAAATTTGGATTTTATCTCATTTACCATCACTGTTTTGAATTATTCAGACAAAATAATGGCAGCTTAAATTTGTTTATGAGATTTTTTAATATAATTATAATTATTTTTATTTTTATAGATACATTACATTTGGGCCATTATATTGCATTTTTTGATCCGATGGTATGGGGATCGGAGAGAAAATAGAGGCAGCGGACCTCCACTACAACGGAAAGGATACACGTTCTAACCAACACACGTTAGGAGAGCTCATCTCATAATTTATACCATAGAAATGCCCTCACCATCCATTCAAAGGCAAAACAAAAAATGAAGGGATATTATTACTCACATTTTGTATTACTCCCTCCTCTCCTAAATAAAGAGTACTTTGTAATTTCAATTTATTCCTAAATATAAAAATTGATCAAAACTTTTTTTCAAATTAACCCTGACAATGCTTATAAAAAATAAATAATAAGAGGAGATTGGGGATAAATGTATACGTACATAGTAAGGGTAAATCGGTAATATAATATATTAATAGATAACTTAAATAACATCATTAATTAATCAAATTAGATATAATGGTTAGAGGAAGTGTATTCATTTACATGGAAAATGGTGGAGTAGAGGTCAAGTGTGAGTTATATTCTTAAATGACCTCCGTCCTATTGCTTGTTCATTATTTCAAGTGTGCCTAACTCCTCCCACTTTTACCTACACCTCATGGTGGAAGAAGACATGATTTTCAAGAGAAATCGAGAGGTGAATAGTAGAAGCATTGGTCATGATGAATTAAGTGAAAATATAATTCAGTCATATATAACTTGTTTGCAGATTATAATCAATCGACTCCAAAATTCTTAATCAAACTGATGCCAAGAAAACACACACACACACACACGCAAAACAAGCATCAAAGACAGGTGATAATAGATGTACCATATTTGTAAGTTACAGCTACTCATCTTTTTTGACTTTGAAATCCCGAAATCTGAGGATCTTGTACCTCATTTTTCTAGTTTTGAACTGTTCCCTCATTTGCTAGTGTACAAA
The DNA here is from genome assembly GCA_029929735.1 of Mimosa pudica. NCBI lineage: Eukaryota > Viridiplantae > Streptophyta > Magnoliopsida > Fabales > Fabaceae > Mimosa > Mimosa pudica. The sequence goes on along the minus strand of JAKELP010000029.1, from coordinate 7,262,738 downwards.
ATTTATTCGGCAGTGTTAATTTGTTGGAAAGTATTATCTCTCTTCCTCTAAATTCACACATTTGCATGTGGGTAGCACTATACACTTAAACATTTTTGATAATTATTATTATAATACATATAACCCAGTTTTATCTATAGTTTACTTCCAAGTTTCTGAACCTCCCTTGTTTTATTACTATTTATAAAAATACAGTAGAGTCTTGTTTCTAGCTACCAATAGAGCATTTGATATGCTTTGTCGATCGCCACATCTATCAATTTAAAAAATTGACGAGTAATTTTATTGATTGAGAGGAATCTCACGTGTTTTCCTCTTCCATATTATTTATACAGTACAGTTTAACTTAATTAATGAAATCCCAGTCTCGATTGATCCACTCATATAATGTCCATTAAATATTTAGTTTTGATTTGGAATGATCTACTTTGTCCTTTAATTACCAAACGATGCTATTTCATTACACCAACCGGCAGTACTCAGTCTCTTTTTTTATTCTTTTATGTTCTGTACGCAGCAACCAAAATCGCAAGAAATAATTGGCAAAAACAAATCGCAAGAAATGATCTGGAAACCCTAATAGAGCTTGGTATTTTCGACCTAGGAGAGTTTGGGCTTTCATCTACTATGAGTGGCTAAACATTCTTGGGTATAATGATAATGAGAAGATGGTGCAAAGCTTCATGGGCTTCATAGGGAGTTTCTCTTTTTCCATGCTCTTTCATAGTATATTTGGGATATGTGGTTGCTATTCCTTATGTATTTTGGGTAGAGACATGACTTTATCTTTCTATTTGTGTGGATTGATATCATATATATGTATTGGATACTAAGTTTGTATGTTGAATGTTATGAATTATCTATTTCCTATGTGAATTGATTCATGATGCTTTTCATGCTTTAAGTGGTTGCTTGGTTTGAATAGCTAGTGCTTCAATTAGGTTGTTGTGGTTGCACTTCCTTAAGGAGGATTTTGATTTACAAACTTATTTCCAATACACACCAAGGGATCTCAAATCCAATTGCAAACAATAGTCAATTTTTCAAGTGGTTGCTTAATTGATTATTGATTGTAATTGGATGACCCCAAGTGATTGCTTGGGGGTTTTTCTATGAAACTTGGTGACCCTTTTGAATTCTCATATCTTTGAAAGAAGCAATTGCACCATCAAATCATTACCAAAGCTCTCCTTCATTAATTTGATTTTAAACCTAAGCAATTTACCTTTTCATAAACTAAAAACAACCAAAAATAAGTTTTGCTTTATTTTAGTAAATTTAATCAATGTTTCAAAACACCCAAAATCACACCACTTTTATATCAATCCTTATTTGCATTTAGCTTAATTAGAGTAGTTAAAGGACTCCACAAAGTGAGACGACCCGGGGATTGCACCCTATTTGCAATCCTTGGATTAAAATTGTGATTTTAACCCCAAGGCAATTCGTTCACGGTTAAATCAATGGAAAAAGTTCGCATAAAATCTGATTTACATAACTTTAAGGTTTTTATGGACATTGTTTTTCCTTTTGAACAATTTGAATACAGCGATAAACAATGTTTTAAAAATGGAGTTTAACAAGAAAATTGGGTTAAAGACCATAAATATATATATGTGATTTTCCCCAAAGATTAGTGAACACCAAATACTTGTTTTGGATACAATAGATACACATAAACTTTTATATTTCATAAAAAATACAAATAAACTTTCATATTGTGTTTAAATGTCATATAATTCATTCCATTAGAGAAATTGAAAGAGAGAAGTTAATGACATTGTGTACTTTTAATAGATTATATGACTTTTGAACTTAATATGAAATTTTATGTGGATGTTTGTTCCAAGAAAAAAGCATTTGGTGTTGGGTGATCTTTTGGGTAAAACACATGTATGAACTACATATTAGTGTGATATACTGATATCAGTTTATCCTCTTCGATATGTATTTTATGTATAAGGACAAAATAAATTGTAAGTCAAATTTTTACCCACTACACTGAAAAATTAGGGAGCTTGTGGATGCGTGTACACACACACTTGAAAATTAACCAAACCAAAAATTGAGGATCTGATCTCGTTGTAGGATTGAAGAATAAAGGATTTGGAACTGCTTCAAGAAAGAATGAGTAAGAAGATTGGTAATGGTTTGGCCACTTCTTTTCTGGAATGACAATTGGGCAGAAACCAATACTCCTCTTATAAACTTAATCCCAGGATATGAGGAACTTGTGGACAAGAATGCAAAAGTAGTAGAGCTACATGTGATCGAGAATTAATGCTCAACCACACGTTACACTACAAAAAAATAAAGAAATTAGTGATGGAATTCTGTGACGAAATTTCCGTCACTAAACTGATTAGCGACGGAAATTCTGTTACGAATCCCGTCACAAACACGTTTGAGACGAAATAGTGAAGGAAGTTGGTCCATCTCTAAAAACCTTGTCACTAATTTCTGTTTGTGACGGGAAATAAGAGTTTGTCACAAACTTGTGACAGTTGTGGTCTTCCCAACTTTGTGACGAAAAGTCCATCCCTAATTGTAAATTTCGTTGCTAAGAGTGAGTTTACTCACGTGTAATTGAGACAGATCAGTGAAGGAAATGTCCGTCACTAATTATTGGAGTAAGTTGTTTTGTCACAGGTTAGTGACAAAAAATTTCATCTCTATTTTATGATAAAAACTATTTGCGATGCACTTTCTATCACAAATCTATGACAACATTTTTGAAATTCTCTATAATATATACGTTTCTATAAGTCAACGGTTTATAATAAAATCAAATGAAGAACAAATATATCATCCTTCAAATTAACTATCAAATAAAATAACTAAAATGTTGAATTCAAAATGTATTAAACAAAGGGTTAAGGGTCAAATCTAGCACTCTACTGTTGCCAAAAGTTCACCCAACATAAACAAGAATTTGATGGCTCAAATGTAGCACACATCTTTTCAAAAATGGCTCAAATCTAGCATTTCCGTCAACTTTAACTGGTTTGACCGTTAAGTTTGACTTGATCATGCCACGTCACCCACCACGTCACCCAGTTTTGCCACATGGCCTGACACATCACCCAATAATGGATAGTAAGTGGGCCCATTGGGTGACATGCATGTTTCAGACATTCCTCTCAACTATATTCCCTTCCTTTCTAGGTACTCCCTCCGGTCTGTCTCAGTCGCCAAAAAAGGCTTCTCAAGAGACATGTAAAAGTTAGTTGAGTATCTGAAATTAATTCATTTTTTCCCAATATTACCCATATTTATTATGTTATTGTTAAGAGAGAGAAATTCATAAGTATTAATAAATATGAAAAGAGAATTAGAGTTAAAGTAGGAAAAAATGCATTAGTTGAGGAGAGAATGTGAGATTAGCTCTTATGTTTTGGACCAAATTCATTCAAATTTTGGGCTCTTATATATGAATCGGAGGGAATATAATATATCTTGGACAAAGGTAAGCCTACATTCTAGGTCCAACCCAATTATGGATGCTTGGAAGTGGACCTAATAAAGACACGCAACACACAACAAACACTTGATTGGGCCTTAAAACTACCCAAACCAAAACAACTTAATTGGGCCTTAAAACTATCCAACCTCAAAACAACTTAATTGGGCCTTAAACTTCCCAACCCAAAACGCCGGCCTGGATTCATGATATCTTCTCACATGATTTTTTTTGGGTGACATAACAACCCCGTGAAAAACATTACCTTATCAAATCAATCATCAACGATCAATAATTTCCAACAAAACCACAAAAACTCACCTATCAAATGATAAATTATAAATAAATGGGAAAATAAGAAACATAATTAATATGAGATAGTTGTAATTACAATTTCTAGAGCTAGCAATAACAACTTCTTAACCTCACATAACAACTTGTGGAACCTCACATTAATTATGTTTCTTACAGGGACATGTAATTAATTTTCCCATTATAAATACCTCATTCCAATAAAATCCGAGAAGGCTGTGTGCTATGAAAAAAAACAGAGGTTAAGTTGCCTGATATATTCTCTTCCCAAGCACCCTCACCAAGTGGGACTAAAACTGAGTTCACCCTATTCCAATAAAAACCAAGAATGATAAGGCTGTGTGCTATGTTAATGTCATCTCACTCTCACACATCCAAAAAAGCAAATTATTAATAATAGTAAGAGAGAAGAAGAAGATAAGCCCCATGTGTTATCTAGTCAGCACACATTCTAAAAAGGACCACTTCCTATGACCTTATCCTTTCTACTTGTTTCCTCCTTAGCCACACCACACAATCATAGACACCACACTATTCCTTAAATAAATGTAAAGAAGTAGAAAATCGAAGCCACTTCTCTCACACCAATAACAATAACACCACACGAGTCGCCTCATCCCAATCCATTCTTTCTTCTCTATCATTCCCTTCACATGGCTTCCTTTCTGCCTTCTCTTCTTCTCCTCTTTCTCTTCAACATCTACCATTCTTCTGCCTCCTCTTTGCTTCCACTTTCTCTTGTTCTTCCTGTCACAAAAGACCCTTCTTCTCTTCAGTATCTCACTTCTCTTTCCTATGGTACCCCTCTTGTTCCCACAAGGCTTCTTCTTGATCTGGCTTCTTCTTCTCTCTGGATTGACTGTTCAAGTAGAAACCTTCCTTCTTCTTCTCTCCAAACCATTTCTAGCCTCTCACTTGATTGTCTCAAGGCAAAAAGTTTCCAACTTGGGCCTCAAAATCATGTTCTTCCTCATCAGAATCAACCATGTCAGATTTTTCCTGAAAATCCCATCTCAGGAATGATTCCCAGAGAAGGTAACCTCGTACAAGATGATGTTTTTTTTCAGTCAATGCAAAAAAGTCAACCCCTTTTGTTCACTTGTTCACCTAGTCAACTTTTGAATGGATTAGCTATTGGAGCTAAAGGTATTGTTGGTCTTGGTGGGGCCCGTAGTTCATTGTCATCTCAGATTTTTGATTCACTCAATACCCAGAGGAAAATCACTGTTTGCCTCTCTTCTTCATCTGGGGGCTGTTTTATTTGGTGGAAAATATGGATCTTTGCCTAAAGGTGAGATTTTTAGATCTCTCACATTCACACCCTTGTTTGCTAACCAAAAGGGATACTTTATCACTGTGAATTCAATCAAAATTGATGGTAGGAGATTGTCTTTATCATTGCCTAAAGGAAGGACTCAGTTGAGTTCTATTGTGTCTTACACTACTATGGAGAGCTCAATCTTTGATACTTTCAAGAAAGCTTATATGAAAGCTGCTGATTCTATGAATATGACTAGAGTGACTTCAGTGGCACCGTTTGAGCTTTGTTTTAATGGGATTGACAATGTGCCAATGATTGATCTTGTGCTGCAGAGTGAGTTGGTGAAGTGGAGGATTGGTGGTAGGAATTCAATGGTGAGGTTGGGAAGTGATGTGATGTGTTTGGGGTTTGTAGATGGGGGTTTGAACCCAGAATATCCTATTGTGATTGGAGGATATCAATTGGAGGATGTTATGATGCAGTTTGATTTGGATACTTCCATGTTGGGATTCAGCTCTTCTTTGTTGTTGAAGCATTCTAGTTGTTCAGACTTCAAATCTGGTCTCATGTCTGCAGAATCAGTTTGAGTGTTTTGTACTTTGGTTTTAGTCCTTTTTGTAGATGATGAGGCTATCTGCTAAATTTTGTCATTCTATGTATATGAGAGTGAGAGCTGCTTATTTTTGTGGCAAGTATGTGTAAAGTACAACAGTTAATGATGATAAAAAAAAAATGAAAGGGTTAATCCCCTTATTTTTGTTTCCCTTGTATTGATATGACAATTGATATATATGAGACTGTTGACAGTTGAGACAACTACATTATGCTGTTACAATTTCAGTTTAGAGTTTCGGATTTCAATTATTTTATCATTTCTTAATGGAAGGTTAAGAATATGTTTGAGTTCGGCACACTGAAATTTTTCTCTAACAATGTTTGAGTTCAATTCAAGAAAGCCAACGAGTAAAAACTGATTTTCCAGTTCAATTCAGTTCACTTGACTCCATTTTCTTGAAACAAATGGCATTTACAAGAAAACAAAATGAACTTTGGAGACCATATAGATAAATATAATCACTCGTAAACATGAATTTATTGAGAAGGCTTTACATGATTACATTGTAATCATCCGGCCATTTGGATCAGGGATATTTGGCACATCCATATAAGTACTTCAAGCAGCAAATGAAGTTTCATTTCTTGCAAGCATATGCCAAACAAATCACCAGTGCCATCTGATTCGCATTTTCAGCATTCTTGTCCAAGTGCCTTCTTCAAGCAAATGAGTATCAACAACAAACTATGCAGATGTTAACATTCACTTTCAAGATTATAGGCATATTTTTGAACTATTCACATGCTATACACTCTTTGTTCCTGTTATTGCTGTTGTACTTTATCGTGTGGTCTAGCTTTTATTTTTGAAGTTATCATTCTGTAAGATTTGCTTCTCTTTTGTTTTCCTTTTCTGGTAATCACTACCTTGTTCTCTTCAATTTTGTTCAATCCTGTTTGACTGCTTTTGTGCTGTTGGTTTTTGGGATGGAGATGCAGTAGTGAGTAGTAAGTAGCTATGTCTGGGCTATTTCTGTGGTGAGTTGTTATTAAGATTATTGATCTCATTCAGGTCACTAAATCCATTTCAGTGGGTTTTGAAGCATATGACTGGAGGTGTAACACCTTACCAGTGAAGACATATGTGATATAAAGCCAATTCTAAAGTAATTGGTTCCTAAAGCAACTTTGATTACATTATTGGGCTTAAGGCACTTCAAACCCAAGTTTACAAACATCTCATAGAGACTAATTTATAAGGATATGACTATACAAGAGTTAGATCTCTTCTGTTTGAAAATATTCCAACAATAGCTAACCATGAGTTCTTAAAGCATCTGTCTCAATTAGGGTTATCCAGGCAATGGTGTTTTTAATTTCAAAACACCATATTATTACAAAAGTGATTTTGTACCAAAAAAATCAGCTTTCCACAAAACACAATTAGTAAAGTCATATAAGAAATGTAACCATATTTTATTTCTTTAATTGAAAAAACACGCTAAATATTCTCTATTCTCATCTTCATTCAAAATATACAGAGAGGGCAATGTATTGCCACTAACATATCTAGTTCATTCAGCAGCATAAGCATAAACACCATTATTAATAGTTAAACTGGTACTGCGAGATGAACTTGTACCCTTAAAAGATACAATTCAACAACATTTATTTGTTATGAGGCCTACCATTGACTTGTAAAGGATGGTAGATCAGGAGGACTTGGCACATCCATGAACCCTTCAAGCATTTGCACAACTTGCTTCATTGTGGGTCTTGCTGATGGATCCTCTTGAATACACCAGATTCCTATCTTCAGATACTCTTCTACCCTCTTTATGTCAATTTGAGCTTCCTCATCGTCTTCCACTAACAGTTCCAAACTCTTATGGTGAAAGCAATCATATGCCCAATCTATTAGTACCATCTTATGCTCATCTTCAACATTTGCATCAAAGCTCTTCCTGCAACATATGAGCTCCAATAACAAAACTCCAAAGCTGAAAACATCAACCTTCATTGTAATTGGCTTATTTTTGAACCACTCAGCTGCAACATACCCTTTGGTTCCCCTAATTGCTGTTGTAGTTACAGTCTGGTCAATCTTCAAAAGCTTTGCTAAACCAAAATCTGAAATTTTGGCCATGTAAGAGTCATCAAGCAAGACATTTTGAGGTTTGATATCACAATGTATGATTTGTGTGTTGCACTCTTCATGCAAGTACATTAATCCTTTAGCAGTACCTATTGCAACTTGCACCCTTTGGTACCATCTTGGCCTATGGTCTCCAAAAAGAAAGCTTGCTAAAGTTCCCTTACTCATGAATTCATATACCAGTAGCCTGTTTTCTCCTTCATTGCAGAATCCTAGGAGTTTCACCAGATTCCTATGATGTGTTTGGCCAATTGCACTCACTTCTGCTTCAAATTCCTTGTCACTTTCATTCACCATTTTGAGCTTTTTAACAGCAACAAGGTTCCCTGGAATGTCTGGTAGAACACCTTTGTAAACAGTCGAAAATGCACCGCGGCCTAATTCTTCTGTGAACCCATTTGTTCCCTCCATTAATTCTTCATAAGTGAAACTTCTAAGATTCATGCTTGGCCTATATGGACTAGTTTTGGGCTCCTCATGATGATTGTGGCCAGACCAATTTACAAACATGCAAACTAACATCAAGCATAGCAACATCAAGAATAGTGAACTTCCTAAAACTGTTGAAACAATGACAATGAGCTTTGATCTATTGTTCTTCCCATGCATACTTTCAGGAACCAAAACAGAAGAATCATCTTTTCTCATTTTAATCATAGCTTTCCCTCCAAATGATGGTTCTAACAGTCCATTTTTGAAAGGGAGGCTCTCCTTCCAACATTCCCCATTCTTGAAAACGTAAAGTGCACAAATACAATCATCTAAACAAGTTTGCTTACACCAATCCTCTTTAACTGGACTGAAGTAATCATAGTCAGATTGCGGAAAATGTATGTTCTGCATCTCAAAGAAATAAAAGAGATGTGCTTGTGAAGAATTCCCAACACAACTTTGTGGAACAAAATCTGGTTTGCATCCTTTCATCACATCGTCTGGATCAATGAAGCTGTAACCGTTTGGACAACGACAAGTTTTCATCCCACTTTCAAAGGTACAGTAGCTGTTGAATCCACAAGCTCCACTCCCTGGATATTCTTTAATTGCTGAGCAAATATTTTCTGGTATGTTGTGTTGAACTGACCATGCACTCGATCTGTTAGCCTTGGGATAGATACAGTGCTTGAAAACTCCATCATAATCCATAATAGCTCTCTGATAGAAATCTTGGGTAGATGGAGCATTCAATGATATATTTGCTACTATACTTTTATTGCTGCTCTGAACAAATATAGAGCCTGTTTGGTTGAAAACCAATGAGAGGCCGTCACCCCAAACCTTGGAATCCCAATAATGAAAATTTGTATATATAGTTGGATAATGGGTTGTCCAAAGCACAAGATCACCATCCTCTTGGAGTCTAAACAGAAATTTTCCCCTGGAAAAATTATTTTGCGAATATCGCGAAACAAGTTGCGCGGGAGAATTCAAAACCTGTCCTGGTAAAATTGTGTCAGTGGGATGATCAAAGGTTTGCCACAAATATTGAGATCCTTGATTACCAAGCAGTACAAAGTTTCCAGTATCAAGCATAGCAGCATAAGAAACTCCATATCCAGAAGGACCAGCACTCCATATCTGGTCACCTTTGGGATCAACAAGCTGGAACCAACCATCTGAAGTGAGCACAATTTTGGAACTCTTTGGTGCAACACCCGTTTCATCAAGCTTTGCTGACCAAACCATAGTTTTCTCTGGAATTTTGTTGAACCAGATGGCTAGTAAGAAACCATCTGTTTTCTCCATTTGTTTGAAACCAAATGCAAAATCACCTGATGGTGAAGGCCAGAAGGAGCCATTTTCCTCTGCAATGAGGTAAGTGTTTAAGGATATATTCTTGGAAACTTGAGCTACTACAGAATGTGAAAACAAGGCAAGTACGAGGAACAATAAGATTGGATATAGATTCTCAAAAACCATTTGATTATAGGACTAGAATATGAATTTTTTAATGATGAAACTTTGGTAGTAGTAACTAATAGCAACTGCTTGTTGTTCATATAGTGGGCACCTGTAAGTCTTGCATGCTTTATACCAAGTACTCCCTCCCGTCCTAAATATAAGACCTAATTGACTATTTTGGAAAATCCTTAAAAAGTAAAATAAGTTAATTATAAATTCACGACGATTTACCTAATTTTTCCCTTAAACTTGTTTATTTTACCTATAAACTAATGGATAATCTAAAAATATATCAAATGTGTCATGATTTAATAGTCTATTTCGCAACCTTAACCTGTCCAAAAAAAATCATTTAGGTCTTATATTTAGGACAGGAGGTAGTATTTTGTAATTTTCTTGGAGACTCATTTCTAAATCGTTTCATTCACGCTTAGAAAAATGAAGTTGCTTTTTTAGACCACATGCTTGTTGACTCCAAAAGTTTGTGCTTCTACCGTTTTCTATAAGTTGTTGAAATTAAGCCAAAAAATTGTTTGCTTTCAGATGGCATTGGAAAACAATTAATCTGCAGTTTCCTAAGTACCTATTTCTTGGACTAATTTTGGTGCGACACATTTGAAATGAGCATTTCATTACATGAACTTGTAATTTTCAAAAATATGCAACGCATGGATCAATCCATGGCCATGTCTTAGGATTTATAATGCCAACTCTAGTTTTCACTTTCTTGCACTGTGCCCCCAGTTATTACAACAACTACTCTCCTGGTGTGGCTGATTACATTCATAAAACATCACTTTTGTTTGTAATGGCGTAGATCAATTTCATTGTGAGGGTGACATCATTGTCAAGGACAGCATTATACTCCCTCCGTTATATATAAAGGTCATCTGAACCAAATTATGGTTCAATAAGAAAACAGTTAAAGTTAATCAAAAGCAAGAAATATGTAAGAATCATACTCTTTTTTTTTAAAGTGGCCTCATTTATGAATAAGAGAGAGCTATTATGGAAAAAATGAGAGAGAATGTTAAATACTATATTTTTAAGGGCAATCACCATATTTTACCCTTCAAGTAACCACTTTGGACCACTGGACACTCTAAATTGACATCAGGTACAATTTTACTCTTTAAGTAACTAAAGTGGTCCAATTTTCTCCTCTGGCGAATGTAATGTTGACACACGTCGTCCACATGTCAATATTATATTCCCTAGAGGGTAAAATTGAACCACTTTGGTTATTTCAATGGTAAAATTGTACTCGGTGTTAATTTAGGGTGTAAAGTAGTTCAGGGTGATTACTTGAAAGGCAAAATAGGTTCATTACCCTTTATTTATTTGACAATCCTCCAGTTACTGCATCTCCCTGTACGTTCCCATTATTTCCCTTTGTATGTGGCACCCTATGATCGATGATTCCCTCTTGACCTTGGAATTGGGACAATGCCAAATCAAAGAAAATTTCTTCATTCACTGGTACCTTCAAATTTAATAATTCTCTATATCAACCCCAATACACACTTTAGCCTAAGAATATGAATTTTGCGCAATAATTAATTAATGGAATTCTTGTGAAAAGTTCAATGAAATGATTTATTCATAGGATTAGAGGAATATCATATAGTGGCATTATGATATTTTTGTTATATATATAAATATATATTGAGGACTACTTTCCAGTATGTTTTTAGTATCACAATTATACATGGGCTCCAAAAGGATAAAATCAAGCATACCATTTTCTTTTGAAGGGTCACCTTAACCAGTAAAGGATGATAAATCAGGGGGATTTGACACATCCATGAATCCTTCAAGCATTTGAACAACTTGTTTCATGAGGGGTCTTACTAATGGATCCTCTTGAATACACCAAATACCTATCTTCACATATTCTTCTACCATTTTCATCTCAATTTGAGCTTCCTCATCATCGTCCACTAATAGGTCTAACCTCCTATAGTGAAAGCAATCATATGCCCAATCTATTAGTATTATCTTATTCTCATCTTCAACGTTCAAATCAAAGTTCTTCCTGCAACAAATGAGCTCCATTAATAGAACTCCAAAGCTATAAACATCAACCTTTGCAGTAATTGGCTTGTTTTTGAACCACTCAGCTGCAACATACCCTTTGGTTCCTCTCATTGCTGTTGTAGTAGCAGATTGGTCAATCTTCAATAACTTTGCTATGCCAAAATCAGAAATTTTTGCTGTGTAAGAGTCATCAAGCAAGACATTTTGAGGTTTGATATCACAATGTATGATCTGTGTATTACACTCTTCATGTAAATACAATAGTCCTTTAGCTATTCCTATTGCAATTTGCACTCTTTCATACCAGCTAGGCCTTTGATCTTTGAAGATGAAACTAGCTAAAGTTCCCTTACTCATAAATTCATACACAAGTAACATGTGCTCTCCTTCATTGCAGAATCCCAAAAGTTGCACTAGATTTCTATGATGAGTTCTACCAATTGCACTTAATTCTAATTCAAATTCGTTCTCAGTTGCATTCACCATATTCAATTTCTTCACAGCAACGAGGTTACCTGGTATGTCAAGTAGATAACCTTTATAAACAATAGAAAATGCACCACGACCAAGTTCTTCTGTGAACCCTTTTGTTGCTTCCCTTAACTCTGTATAGGTGAAACTTCTAAGATTCATATTTGATAAAAATGGGAAATTTTCATGAACTTTGTGGCCATTGTGGCTGAATCTATATGCAACCAAACAAGCTCCTGTTAATAACAAGAAGTTCAAGAAAACTGAGCTGCTTAAAATGGTTAAACCTATGATAAACAATGGTGAATTATCATTATTCTTATGATCAATATCATCATCATCATCATCAGGACTTAAAGTTCTTATTTTGATCAAAGCCTTCCCTTCGAAAGAATCATTTATTCTTCCATTAGAGAGAGGTTGCTTCTTCTTCCAGCATTCCATATTTTTAAAGATAACAAGGGCACAAAAGCAATCTTCCAAGCAAGCCTGTTTGCAAGAATCCTCTGACACCGATCGAAAGTGTTCATAGTCAGACAATGGCCAGTCCAAATTCACCATCTCATGGAAATCATAAAGATCTGTTTCTAAAGAAGCTTGATTACAACTTTGTGAAATGAAGTCCTGTTTGCAACCTCTCATCACATCCCTTGGATCAATGAAACTATAACCATATAGACAATGACAATTTTTATTGGTTCCATCAAAAGTACAATAGCTATTGAAACCACATGCTCCACTTCCCGAATTTTCATCAAGAACACGTAAACAAATATTCGAAGGTGTCACAGAGAAAGTTGACCAACTTCTGGTGCTAGATCTATAATCCTTAGGATAGATATAGTGCCTAAAGACTCCATCATAATCAAGAACAGCTCTAAGGTAGGAATCTTCTGCAGAATTAAGAGGATTTGATGGTATCGTACTAATTATACTTCCATTATCTGCATGTAAAACTATATAGCCTGATTGATTGAGGGTCAAAGAAAAGTCAACACCAAAAACTTGAGTACTCCAATAAGCAGAATTCACATCATCCATTGGAAAATGGGTTGTGTAAAGCACAAGATTCCCATCAGTCTGTAGTTTAAACTGAAATCTTCCCTTTGAATAATCAGTTTCCAAATAGCGTGAAACAAGTTTAAAAGGTTGTTTCAAAACTTGTCCTGGTAAAATTGTGTCAGTGGGTTGATCAAAGCTCTGCCATAAAGTTTGAGAATCATGACCAACTAGCATAAAGTTACCAGAATCAAGCATGATAGCATAACAAACATCAGTTTCTAAAACATCAGCATTCCAAATTTGCTTACCTTTGGGATCAACCAGATGGAACCAACCTTTTGAAGTGAGCTCAACTTTGGAACCTTTTGGTACAAGAGGAGTTTGTCCATTATTAGCCAGTGGCCACCAAACAACAGTTTTTTCTGATATTTTGTTGAACCATATGGCTAATAAGAATCCATGTTCCTCAATTTGTTTGAACCCAAATGCAAATTCACCAGATGGTGAAGCCCAGCATGGTCCATCTTTCAGAGCTGTTAGGAAAGAGCCTGGAGGTATTGTATTGATACTTGAAGTTTGAGCAAGTAGAGAAAGTGAAAGAGAGGCAAATAGGAGAACCAATAACAATATTGGATATAGCTTCACAAAAGCCATTACATGAATGTTGAAGGAGTTTGTTTGATGATTTTGATGAAACATGAATATCAAACAAGCCGTGCTTCCTTTACAACTTTAGATGTATAGCGTGAAGAACTATTCAACTCTAGAAGTCAAGTAAAATATGTCATTTTTTCTTTCTAAGTCATTATTTAGATAGCTTTATGCTACTGCACAAATTGTTGAAAAATATGCTTGAACCTTGACTCCAAAAGATAGAGCTTCTACATGTCATTCTCTTTTTTCAAACGGTGTTGAAAAGTAACATGGATCATGGCAACCATTCACTAGGCATACACATTGTACAGGATTTAACAATCATTCATTTCAAATGATAGCTGCAATTCATTTGATAGATCTCAGATTTTTCAAAATGTGCAATGCATTATGAGTGTTGTTTTTCTTGGAAAAAGGTCTAGTACAAGTATATATCAGCTATAATTGACATATGGGCTGGAAGGTAATAAATTTGATTGAAAATACATTAAGGCTATATGGAAAATAAATTTGATTGAAAACAATTTTTTTTGTCCAAGCTTGTAGTGTCTGTGTGATGTTCTTGTCTAGAGCATTTATTTGTTTAGTGTGAAAAGGATAGGATAAGTTCAGCAAAGATGGCTAAGAACAATAAGTTGTGCTCATTGCGCTTATATAGAGAAAAGGAATAATTGACGGAAAGAAAGGAAGACATAGACTGATATGTCCAATCATAAATCTGGAGGAGATGATTAATATATATTCTTTAGTGAGTTTAAACTTTTAATGTGTTTACCAACATTATTAGTATTACCTTAGCATTTACTAACTCCTTATTTATCAAACTTTTTTTTATCGACCTATTTACTAGACTTTACCAGATACCTTTTTGAGTTTACCAACTCTTTACATAGTTTTGCCAATTATTTATATATTTATATCAACTCTTCATGGGCACTTACCAACTCCCTATTTATTATGTTCCATCAACTTCATATCTATGGTTATTAACTCTCTTTATGGGTGTACCATTTTGTTTTTGCAATATACCAACTCTAAATAGGAACTTACCAACTCTATTTTTTTAATTAAAACAACTCTTTATTGAAAGGAATTTTTGTCTTTTTTTAAACTTCCCAAGAACAATTCAATTAATGATATCTAATCTGTCATCACTTCCCTAATTCATTAAATCTTTATGTTTTCTTTACCATATTTTGAGAGCTTTTCAAGGGATTTTCCCTACTATATAATCCTTCCGTAAGTTAAGAAGCGCCACTAGCTTCTAGATGAAATATAATCAACCTTTCCTACAGAAAGTAAAGTGATCGAAAAAGAACATAAATTGCAATTTAAGGGACGGTGGAACTGAATGTGACATGAACTTAGTATTATAGTAACAATGTCTTTTATATGAAAAATATATGACCGTTGAAAAGGCATAATAACAATAAAAGACTCCTTGATCACAATTTTAAAGACATTCATAAAACAAATATCAATAGTATGAAATGATATTTTTTTCCAATGTCATTAAACCATTCAATTTCTGGTAAAAAAAATTAAAGCAATCAATCAAAGTACATTTAAGTTCTAACTTGATCTTATAATTAGGACACGTGAGGAAATACAATGATAAACAAATGCTCAAGTAAAAAATTAACTTCAAGGGACTCAACCAATAACAAAGTTAGTTTACTAAATGCCTAAAGCATAATTTAGGCCTTATGTAACACAATATATATGCCCGGGATAAAAAAAACAAGCCTTCTCTTTTATGTTTGAATGCTTGCCTTTAATTAATGAAGGATGATTGATCAGGGGGATTTGGCACATCCATGAATCCTTCAAGCATTTGTACAACTTGCTTCATGGTGGGTCTTTCTGATGGATCCTCTTGACTACACCAT
Organism: Mimosa pudica; assembly: GCA_029929735.1. Taxonomy (NCBI): domain Eukaryota; kingdom Viridiplantae; phylum Streptophyta; class Magnoliopsida; order Fabales; family Fabaceae; genus Mimosa; species Mimosa pudica. Next base: position 7,247,043 of record JAKELP010000029.1, on the reverse strand, counting down.
ATACCTATTTTGACATACTCCTCTACCCTCTTTATGTCAATTTGAGCTTCTTTATCATCTTCCACTAACAGATCCAATCTCTTATGGTGAAAGCAATCATATGTCCAATCTAGTAATACCATCTTATGCTCATCTTCAACATTCATGTCAAAGCTCTTCCTGCAACAAATGAGCTCCAATAACAAAACTCCAAAGCTGAAAACGTCAACCTTCATTGTAATTGGCTTGTTTTTGAACCACTCAGTTGCAACATACCCTTTAGTTCCTCTAATTGCTGTTGTAGTTGCAGTTTGGTCAATCTGCAATAACTTTGCTAAACCAAAATCTGATATTTTTGCTGTGTAAGAGTCATCAAGCAAGACGTTCTGAGGCTTGATATCACAGTGGATGATTTGAGTGATGCATTCTTCATGCAAGTACAAGAGTCCTTTAGCTATTCCTATTGCAATTTCCACCCTTTGATACCAACTTGGCCTTTGATCATTAAAAATGAAACTTGCTAAAGTTCCCATGCTCATGAATTCGTACACAAGTAGTCTGTTCTCTCCTTCATTGCAGAATCCCAAGAGTTGCACCAGATTTCTATGATGTGTTCGACCAATCGCACTCACTTCTGCTTCGAATTCCTTCTCGTTTCCTTTCACCATATTCAGTCTTTTCACAGCAATGAGGTTTCCAGGTATGTCATCTAGAAAACCTTTGTAAACAATAGAAAATGCACCACGACCAAGTTCTTCTGTGAATCCATTTGTTCCTTTCCTAAGCTCTTCATAAGTGAAACTTCTAAGGTTCATGGTTGATGTTGATTGGACGGCTTGATCAACTTTAGGATTATTGTGGCCACAACGATATGCAAGTAGACAAGCTACTACCAAGAAAACCAAGTTTAAGAAGACAGAACAGCTCAAAAGTGTGGAACCAATGACAATCAACTTTGATCTATCATTGTCTCTATCAATAGCCTCTTGAATCAAATTAGTATTGTCCTTCCTTATTTTGATCAAAGCTTTTCCTCCAATAGAAGGATGTATTCTTCCATTAGAGAGAGGTTGCTTCTTCTTCCAGCATACTCCATCTCTAAAGATGATAGTGGAACAAAAGCAATCTTCCAAGCATGCTTGTCTGCACCAATCCTCAGACACAGATCTAACCTTTTCATAGTCAGACGACAATGGCCAATCTGTATTTGGCATCTCAATGAAATCAAAGAGGCCTGTTTCCATTGAAGTGTTATCACAACTTTGTGAAACAAAATCTTGTTTACAACCTTTCATCACATCACTTGGATCAAAGAAGCTATAACCAGTTGGGCAGTGGCAGCTTCTATTGGTGGCATCAAATGTACAATAGCTGTTGAAACCACAAGCTCCACTACCTTTGTCTTCATAAACACTTATGCAAATATTTGAAGGAACAAATGACAAAACTGACCAGGCCTTAGGCATGCTTCCAGTGCTACTACTCTTGGGGTAGATATAGTGCCTAAAGACTCCATCATAATCAACAACAGCTCTTTGGTAGTAATCTTGTGTAGATGGAACATTTGATGATATTGAATCAATTATACTTCCATTCTCTGCACGTATAACTACATTGCCTGATACATTGAAGACCAAAGAGAAGCCACTTCCAAAAGTTTTTGTATCCCAATAAGCAGAATTCACATCCACCGATGGAAAACGAGTCGTGTAAAGCACAAGATTTCCATCTCTTCGTAGATTAAGCCTGAATTTCCCATTTGAGAAATTCACTTCTGAATAACGTGCAATAAGTGATGCAGATTCATTTAAAATTTGTCCTGGTAAAATTGTGTCTGTAGGTTGATCAAAGCTCTGCCACAAAGTTTGAGAGTCTTGTCCTACCAACACAAAGTTACCAGAATCAAGGATGGCTGCATAAGCAACTCCATTTCTTGAAAGGCTATCACCTGATGAAATGTGATTACCATTAGCATCAACAAGTTGGAATGAACCATTTGAGGTGAGCTCAACTTTAGAACCCTTTGGTGCAAGATTTTGTCCATTGGATGACCAGACAACAGTTTCTTCTGGTATCTTGTTATACCAAATTGCAAGTAAAAACCCATCTTCCTCAATTTTTCTAAACCCAAATGCAAAATCACCTGATGGTGAAGCCCTGAAAGAGTCACTTTCCCCAGCTGTAAGGGAAGTGCTTAGAGTGATATTACTGCTAGTTTGAGCAACTACTACAGAAAGTGAAAACATGGCAAAGGAGAGGGACAATAAGATTGGATAGGCCATTATTTGATGCATGCATGCATGACCTGTGTTTTGATGAAAGATGAACTATAATTGCTTCTCAATATAAAGTACTAGTTACCCTTGAATAGCTTGGAATTCACTAGGAATGTTCCGTGAAGAACATGGTTGGAGTCGAGAAAAGCTAATATTTATTATGGAGTCAAATGTGGCAACCATTCACTTGTTGGACAAGTTGCTCAATAACTAACAACCTTAGCTACAATTCAAAAAAAATAAAAAAAATAAAGTTCAGATTTCTAGGAAAGTGCAATACATTAAGTATCATTTTCTAGCAAATAATAAAATTATTTTACAAACGTGTGAGCTTCAGTTGGTAAATTAGTCTGAGTTGGCAAAAAAAAATGGTAAATTAGCCTGAAGATAATTAGGACCTATAGAGGAAATATAATTCATTGGAAATATTATTTCTTTAAAAATTAAAGGGCAATGACTCTATTTTGCCCTTCAAGTAATCACCATGGACCACTGAGCACCCTAAACTAACACCGGCTACAATTTTACCCTTGAAGTATCTAAAGTGGTCAAATTTTATCCTCTGACCAATGTAATGTTGACATGTGTCGTCCACGTGTCAACATTATATTCCACATGTCAACATTACATTGGCCAGAGGGTAAAATTGGATCACTTTGATTACTTCAAGGGTAAAATTGTATCTGATATTAGTTTAGGGTGTCCAGTGGTCCAGAGTAGTTACTTGAAGGGCGAAATAGGGCCCTTACCCAAAAATAAATTGATACAGATTGAAAAGGAAGAAGAAAACTATTAGATTTGTAATGCATGTACGTGTTTGACGAAATGTTCATAGCATAAGCATCTAGTAGTCGTGAGAGAAAAATATAGTTCAACAAAGACAACTAAGAATTCTAAGAAGAAGGCAATCTTTGTCAGTCAAGCACGCCCATTATTTTCCTGGAAGTACATGTATGTCCACTAGGCAAAAAGAAAAAAGAAGTACATGCATGTTAGCATGTTACGCCTATATATAAGCTACTGTGAATCATTGAATCGGCGGACCCACCCAACCTATCTTGTTGGCTGGGTTAAATTAAACCATGTCAATTGGACTAAAATAACGATGGGTGATCCTGAAATGATCGATCAATCAAATCGTTTAAATGATTAGTTCAATGAGTTATCAATCTGACCAGCTTAATTAGTTATCGATCTAAATGGTTGAGCTAGTTTGAGTTTTAATATCATGAGCAAAAATCAATTGTTCTAAAATGAGTTATGAGGGGTGAAAGTTAAACTCGTTTGAACGAATAATGAAAAGTAAAACTGTAAATTTTTTAACTGAAAAAATGTAAATTAATTAAAAATGACTTGAATTTTATTAAATAGTATATATAGATGTATAATAGGAAAAATGTGATACTTTTGATGGAAATATTAATATTAAGAATTATTAAAATAAATAGTTAATGTATTATTGAAAAAATAAAAATACAAATACTTAATTTTTTTTTTTGGAAAATTACAGAATTTGTACTTGATGTGTATAAAATTTAGAGTATTAGCACTAATTATATATAATAAATCTATTAGGTGATTTTGTATAATAAGTTTATTAAAATATTCTCACCAATTAAATTTCTAATGAAAATTTTCCCAAACTTTCTCTAAATTGTATTATCTAATTTTTCCCCTTTTATAAACATCAAATCATGGTGTTTTGAGGGCACTTATTATTTTTCTTCTGAAAGCAAGGTATGGACCACTTCAAAACCATTCTCATTCTTTATAGTAAACTTTTTTTCCTTTCTATCCATAAAAAGAGAAGGGCAATGACCCTATTTTATACCCAAAGTAACCACCTTGGACCACCCACCACCATATAATAACAGGTGGTACAATATTATACCCAACATAACCAAAGTGGTCCAAAAATACCCTCAACCGACGGTCTTCAACGTTTGACTGTTAGTTGGATGATATGGCGCCCACGTGTGATATTTTTTCCACGCGACACCTGTGCGAATGCCACCTGGATGCCCACGTGTTATATTTCCATGATGGCAGAGACAAAAATATGACAAGCGATGTGAAGCTGCTGCTGAGAAGGAACTTGATATTTCACTCAATTCTCAGCAGCAGCTTCACATCGCTTGTCATATTTTTGTCTCTGCCATCATGGAAATATAACACGTGGGCATCCAGGTGGCATTCGCACAGGTGCCCCGCGTGGAAAAAATATCACACGTGGGCGCCATATCATCCAACTAACGGTCAAACGTTGAAGACCGTTGGTTGAGGGTATTTTTGGACCAGTTTGGTTACTTTGGGTGTAATATTGTACCACCTGTTAGTGTATGGTGGTGGGTGGTCCAATGTGATTACTTTGGGTATAAAATAGGGTCATTGCCCAAAAGAGAAAGGGAAAATTAATTACAGATCATGTGTAAGAAACATAATTAATGTGAGGTCTCACGAGTTGTTATATGAGGTCGTAAGTTGTTATTGTTAGCCCTAGAAGTTGTAATTACAACTCAGTTAGGCCTGATCATGTTACGTCACCTACCACGTCACCCAGTTAGGTCACGCCACCTACCACGTCACCCAATGCTCGGGTCAAAACTTAACGGTCAAACCCGTTAAAATTAACGGAAATGCTAAATTTGAGCCACATTTTTGAATAGATGTATGCTACATTTGAGCAATCAAATTCTTTTTTATGTTCGGTGAACTTTTAGTAATAGTAGAGTGTTAGATTTGACCATTAACCCTTAGAAAAAACATAAACATAGAAACGGTTAAATAACTGTGTTTATTGCTATGTTTCTATGATAATCTATCCCTTTGGTCGCTTACAATTACATCAAATTTCTTTCTGGTCCATTAATAGGTAAATGTGTATTTTTACCTCGAAAGTAATCATAAATGAGCATTGAATATTAGAAAGTAACTTGAGAATCATATTTACTCTGTAAGTATATGAATCATATTCACTCCACCGTTCAAAAGTGTTAACTTTGACCGTTATTTTTGACTCATATGCTTACGTAGCTCTGACGCCATGTACAAGTCATCATTTAAAGCGCTCAGTTTTATCCAAAATTAATCTTCCAGGTGCATTTTTACTCCAAAAGTTAACATCACTCTAAATAATAGTTTGCATAAAATTTTCTGAGTTAGATACTTCTAATGCAAAAACACTCATTTATCGATACTTTGGAATATGAATGGTATTAAAATGATGACATGTATATGTTGGCAGAGCTGCATCAGCATTAGTGGGCCCCAAATAGGATTTGATTGTCAAATACATTGAAACTGTATGGTTAAATGAATGTTGCTTTATATAAATTTCATCCTCTACTTTCTCAGTAATATTCATATTAATCGGTTCTCATTTCATCAGAATGTTTATTTCTTTCCATAATGTTTTTAATCTAATTTCAATTTAAGTTAAATTTAGCTTTTTCCAGCGATACTGAATCTGACTGATTAAAAATCTTTCTCATTTAGATTTTTAATTTCCCTTAAAATTAGAAAATAACAAGTCAACCAACACGAGATGAGAACATTTTGTGAATTCAACCTTGTAAGAGATTACATCCAAGTTGGTCTGGGAGGCTTGGGCTTGGCCCACGACAAAAAAGATATAAATGGAAAATTTCAAGCATTAAGCTAGGCCACGTGATGATGAGTAGAAGAAGGATTGTGCTAGACTGCTAGTAACCATAGCCATCAAATAAAAACAACTTTTTATTTATTACTCACCATGTTCCTAAATACTCCCTCCGGTCCTAAATATAAGACATAATTGACTTTTTTGGAAAATCCTAAAAAAGCAAAAATAAGTTAATTATAAATTGATTACCTAATTTTTTCTCTTAGACTAGTTTATTTTACTTATAAACTAATGGATTATTTAAAAATATATCAAATATGCCATCATTGAATAACATATATTTCGCAACCTTAATATCTCCAAAAAAAGTCAGTTAGGTCCTATATTTAGGACCGGAGGTAGTATAAAATATAGTTACCTTTTTCAGAAAATCCTAAAAATGCGAAATCAATAACTTAATCATAACATATTTTGTATATTAGTATATCATATATTAACTTATAAGTCAAGTAAACTAGTGTTGAGAAAAATTTAGGAAAATCAATTTTAATTATTTTATTTAGCTTTATTAGGATTCTCCATAAAAATCAACTAGCTAGTTCTTATATTTAGGAATAAATGAGTATTAACTTAGGTAGCCTCATGTGTATTTCATTTATGGGTAAATGTGCATTTTTTTTACCTCAGAAGTAATCGCAAATGAGTATTGAGTGTTCTGAAGTAACATAACAATCATATTTAACCTGTAAATATACAAAGCATGGCAAATTCACTCCACTGTTCAAAGCGTTAACTTTGACTATTATCTTTGACCCACATATAATGACGTAGCTCTAACACCATATACAAATCATCATTTAAAGGCCCAGTTTTATCCGAAAGTAATTACTAAAGCGTGTTTTCCCCTGGAAGTTAGCATCATCACTTTGAATAATAGTCGCATAAATTTTCTATGACTTGGATACTTTCAGTTTAAGGGTAAAAATGCCCATTTGTAGTTACTTTTAGAGTGAAATGGACCTTAAAATGATAACATGTAAATGTTGACGGAGCCGCATCAACATTGGTGGGTCAAAATAGGATTTCATGAACAAAATTAACATTCAAATCGTGGGGTAAATATGCTACAATATGAATACTTCTTTGGCAAATATACTTTTAAAGTTACTTTTAATGCTCATTTGTGAGTATTTTTTAGATAAAAATTGACTTTATCCCTTCATTTGACTCACAGATGAATTTTCGTTTTGAACTGAACTCAACCTTTTTTGGGCTAAATTCTATTATGACTTGTAAATAATAGAATTTGTTTGAAATTTTATAATTATATTAATAGTCACTACTACAGAATAATTCTATACCAGCGCACCTTTACATGCGCTTCAAGAAAAGCGCTGGTAATCTACATCTATACATGCGCTTTCAAGAAGAACAGTAAAAAGCGCATGTATATAATATATTATTACATGCGCTTTATACAAAATAGCGCATGTATAGTATTCAATGCTATACATGCGTTTAAAGCGCATGTATATAGGGTCTTTTTACAACCTTAGCTACAATTCAAAAAAAATAAAAAAAATAAAGTTCAGATTTCTAGGAAAGTGCAATACATTAAGTATCATTTTCTAGCAAATAATAAAATTATTTTACAAACGTGTGAGCTTCAGTTGGTAAATTAGTCTGAGTTGGCAAAAAAAAATGGTAAATTAGCCTGAAGATAATTAGGACCTATAGAGGAAATATAATTCATTGGAAATATTATTTCTTTAAAAATTAAAGGGCAATGACTCTATTTTGCCCTTCAAGTAATCACCATGGACCACTGAGCACCCTAAACTAACACCGGCTACAATTTTACCCTTGAAGTATCTAAAGTGGTCAAATTTTATCCTCTGACCAATGTAATGTTGACATGTGTCGTCCACGTGTCAACATTATATTCCACATGTCAACATTACATTGGCCAGAGGGTAAAATTGGATCACTTTGATTACTTCAAGGGTAAAATTGTATCTGATATTAGTTTAGGGTGTCCAGTGGTCCAGAGTAGTTACTTGAAGGGCGAAATAGGGCCCTTACCCAAAAATAAATTGATACAGATTGAAAAGGAAGAAGAAAACTATTAGATTTGTAATGCATGTACGTGTTTGACGAAATGTTCATAGCATAAGCATCTAGTAGTCGTGAGAGAAAAATATAGTTCAACAAAGACAACTAAGAATTCTAAGAAGAAGGCAATCTTTGTCAGTCAAGCACGCCCATTATTTTCCTGGAAGTACATGTATGTCCACTAGGCAAAAAGAAAAAAGAAGTACATGCATGTTAGCATGTTACGCCTATATATAAGCTACTTTGAATCATTGAATCGGCGGACCCACCCAACCTATCTTGTTGGCTGGGTTAAATTAAACCATGTCAATTGGACTAAAATAACGATGGGTGATCCTGAAATGATCGATCAATCAAATCGTTTAAATGATTAGTTCAATGAGTTATCAATCTGACCAGCTTAATTAGTTATCGATCTAAATGGTTGAGCTAGTTTGAGTTTTAATATCATGAGCAAAAATCAATTGTTCTAAAATGAGTTATGAGGGGTGAAAGTTAAACTCGTTTGAACGAATAATGAAAAGTAAAACTGTAAATTTTTTAACTGAAAAAATGTAAATTAATTAAAAATGACTTGAATTTTATTAAATAGTATATATAGATGTATAATAGGAAAAATGTGATACTTTTGATGGAAATATTAATATTAAGAATTATTAAAATAAATAGTTAATGTATTATTGAAAAAATAAAAATACAAATACTTAATTTTTTTTTTTGGAAAATTACAGAATTTGTACTTGATGTGTATAAAATTTAGAGTATTAGCACTAATTATATATAATAAATCTATTAGGTGATTTTGTATAATAAGTTTATTAAAATATTCTCACCAATTAAATTTCTAATGAAAATTTTCCCAAACTTTCTCTAAATTGTATTATCTAATTTTTCCCCTTTTATAAACATCAAATCATGGTGTTTTGAGGGCACTTATTATTTTTCTTCTGAAAGCAAGGTATGGACCACTTCAAAACCATTCTCATTCTTTATAGTAAACTTTTTTTCCTTTCTATCCATAAAAAGAGAAGGGCAATGACCCTATTTTATACCCAAAGTAACCACCTTGGACCACCCACCACCATATAATAACAGGTGGTACAATATTATACCCAACATAACCAAAGTGGTCCAAAAATACCCTCAACCGACGGTCTTCAACGTTTGACTGTTAGTTGGATGATATGGCGCCCACGTGTGATATTTTTTCCACGCGACACCTGTGCGAATGCCACCTGGATGCCCACGTGTTATATTTCCATGATGGCAGAGACAAAAATATGACAAGCGATGTGAAGCTGCTGCTGAGAAGGAACTTGATATTTCACTCAATTCTCAGCAGCAGCTTCACATCGCTTGTCATATTTTTGTCTCTGCCATCATGGAAATATAACACGTGGGCATCCAGGTGGCATTCGCACAGGTGCCCCGCGTGGAAAAAATATCACACGTGGGCGCCATATCATCCAACTAACGGTCAAGCGTTGAAGACCGTTGATTGAGGGTATTTTTGGACCAGTTTGGTTACTTTGGGTGTAATATTGTACCACCTGTTAGTGTATGGTGGTGGGTGGTCCAATGTGATTACTTTGGGTATAAAATAGGGTCATTGCCCAAAAGAGAAAGGGAAAATTAATTACAGATCATGTGTAAGAAACATAATTAATGTGAGGTCTCACGAGTTGTTATATGAGGTCGTAAGTTGTTATTGTTAGCCCTAGAAGTTGTAATTACAACTCAGTTAGGCCTGATCATGTTACGTCACCTACCACGTCACCCAGTTAGGTCACGCCACCTACCACGTCACCCAATGCTCGGGTCAAAACTTAACGGTCAAACCCGTTAAAATTAACGGAAATGCTAAATTTGAGCCACATTTTTGAATAGATGTATGCTACATTTGAGCAATCAAATTCTTTTTTATGTTCGGTGAACTTTTAGTAATAGTAGAGTGTTAGATTTGACCATTAACCCTTAGAAAAAACATAAACATAGAAACGGTTAAATAACTGTGTTTATTGCTATGTTTCTATGATAATCTATCCCTTTGGTCGCTTACAATTACATCAAATTTCTTTCTGGTCCATTAATAGGTAAATGTGTATTTTTACCTCGAAAGTAATCATAAATGAGCATTGAATATTAGAAAGTAACTTGAGAATCATATTTACTCTGTAAGTATATGAATCATATTCACTCCACCGTTCAAAAGTGTTAACTTTGACCGTTATTTTTGACTCATATGCTTACGTAGCTCTGACGCCATGTACAAGTCATCATTTAAAGCGCTCAGTTTTATCCAAAATTAATCTTCCAGGTGCATTTTTACTCCAAAAGTTAACATCACTCTAAATAATAGTTTGCATAAAATTTTCTGAGTTAGATACTTCTAATGCAAAAACACTCATTTATCGATACTTTGGAATATGAATGGTATTAAAATGATGACATGTATATGTTGGCAGAGCTGCATCAGCATTAGTGGGCCCCAAATAGGATTTGATGGTCAAATACATTGAAACTGTATGGTTAAATGAATGTTGCTTTATATAAATTTCATCTTCTACTTTCTCAGTAATATTCATATTAATCGGTTCTCATTTCATCAGAATGTTTATTTCTTTCCATAATGTTTTTAATCTAATTTCAATTTAAGTTAAATTTAGCTTTTTCCAGCGATACTGAATCTGACTGATTAAAAATCTTTCTCATTTAGATTTTTAATTTCCCTTAAAATTAGAAAATAACAAGTCAACCAACACGAGATGAGAAATTTTGTGAATTCAACCTTGTAAGAGATTACATCCAAGTTGGTCTGGGAGGCTTGGGCTTGGCCCACGACAAAAAAGATATAAATGGAAAATTTCAAGCATTAAGCTAGGCCACGTGATGATGAGTAGAAGAAGGATTGTGCTAGACTGCTAGTAACCATAGCCATCAAATAAAAACAACTTTTTATTTATTACTCACCATGTTCCTAAATACTCCCTCCGGTCCTAAATATAAGACATAATTGACTTTTTTGGAAAATCCTAAAAAAGCAAAAATAAGTTAATTATAAATTGATTACCTAATTTTTTCTCTTAGACTAGTTTATTTTACTTATAAACTAATGAATTATTTAAAAATATATCAAATATGCCATCATTGAATAACATATATTTCGCAACCTTAATATCTCCAAAAAAAGTCAGTTAGGTCCTATATTTAGGACCGGAGGTAGTATAAAATATAGTTACCTTTTTCAGAAAATCCTAAAAATGCGAAATCAATAATTTAATCATAACATATTTTGTATATTAGTATATCATATATTAACTTATAAGTCAAGTAAACTAGTGTTGAGAAAAATTTAGGAAAATCAATTTTAATTATTTTATTTAGCTTTATTAGGATTCTCCATAAAAATCAACTAGCTAGTTCTTATATTTAGGAATAAATGAGTATTAACTTAGGTAGCCTCATGTGTATTTCATTTATGGGTAAATGTGCATTTTTTTTACCTCAGAAGTAATCGCAAATGAGTATTGAGTGTTCTGAAGTAACATAACAATCATATTTAACCTGTAAATATACAAAGCATGGCAAATTCACTCCACTGTTCAAAGCGTTAACTTTGACTATTATCTTTGACCCACATATAATGACGTAGCTCTAACACCATATACAAATCATCATTTAAAGGCCCAGTTTTATCCGAAAGTAATTACTAAAGCGTGTTTTCCCCTGGAAGTTAGCATCATCACTTTGAATAATAGTCGCATAAATTTTCTATGACTTGGATACTTTCAGTTTAAGGGTAAAAATGCCCATTTGTAGTTACTTTTAGAGTGAAATGGACCTTAAAATGATAACATGTAAATGTTGACGGAGCCGCATCAACATTGGTGGGTCAAAATAGGATTTCATGAACAAAATTAACATTCAAATCGTGGGGTAAATTTGCTACAATATGAATACTTCTTTGGCAAATATACTTTTAAAGTTACTTTTAATGCTCATTTGTGAGTATTTTTTAGATAAAAATTGACTTTATCCCTTCATTTGACTCAGAGATGAATTTTCGTTTTGAACTGAACTCAACCTTTTTTGGGCTAAATTCTATTATGACTTGTAAATAATAGAATTTGTTTGAAATTTTATAATTATATTAATAGTCACTACTACAGAATAATTCTATACCAGCGCACCTTTACACGCGCTTATGAAAAGCGCTGGTAATCTACATCTATACATGCGCTTTCAAGAAGAACAGTAAAAAGCGCATGTATATAATATATTATTACATGCGCTTTATACAAAAGAGCGCATGTATAGTATTCAATGCTATACATGCGTTTAAAGCGCATGTATATAGGGTCTTTTTACATGCGCTTCTAGAGGAAATGCGCATGTATATGATTGTGGCCTCTACATGCGCTTTAAGCGCATGTATATAGCACATGTTTACATGCGCTTTAACCCAGAAAGCGCATGTATAGGATTTAATTAAATTGTTTGAACAAAAAATTTTCTAGATTGTTTAAAACTTGACTCATTGCAAATAATTTATGCCAATGCATTAGTTGACTCAACACATTTGATTTGTTTAATCTTTTCTTTGATCTGATAATTTTTTTACAGCTCCCTATTTAATAGTAAATCAATATTTTTATAATGAAAACTAAGTCATAGATTTGTAATAATTTTGTAAATTGATATCAAATAATTAAATAATTACAAAAACTTAATTATTAAGTTCACATACGCTATTGATCTTAAAATAATAAACTTCTGGCCTAATAAATGAACTTCTAGTTCTAGGCACTAAATATTTATTAAAAAATTTCAATTTTATAATTTCCCGCGGCCTTATCTTTTCTCTCATTTTCTAAGTCCTCTGCTACCTCACTCAACATATACACATACACGAAAACCTTCCCTCATATATCTATCACGCACGCAATTCTTCTAGGCGAAGCTCTCTGATCTGAAAACACTCCCTCACTCAACATACACATACATATACACACACATACACGAAAACACTCCTCTACAGAACTTGTTCCTACAGAGCAATCATCTCTGAAATCCTCATCACGCGATCAGCAATCAAAAACGAAAACACGCGATCAGCAATCATCACGCGAAGCCCTTCCTCTACAGAGCTTGTCCCTGCTGGCCTCTAACGTCTCAAAACGAAGCCTCTGTTTTCGTCTCAAAGCTTCATTCCTCAAAAAGGTTTGTGCTTTTAGTTGAAAAGTATGAGATTATGAGATTTTTGTTGCAAAGGTTTGTGCTTTTAGTTTAAAAGTATGAGATTATGAGATTTTGGTTGTAAAGGTTTGTGCTTTTTGTCTAAAGGTATTAGCTTTTGGGTGTTAAGGTTTAAAAGGTTTGTGCTTTTAGTTTAAAAGTATGAGATTATGAGATTTTGGGGGCAAAGGTTTGTGCTTTTTGCTTAAAGTTAGGAGCTTTTGGATGTTAAGATTTAAAGATGAGATTTTGGAGAAAGCTATGCGTTTTTTATCTTTATTGTGCTTTTGCTTTGTATTGGAATGATGGAATGATGACTGAAAGGAGCTCATCATGATTGGGCTGTTTGTTAATTTATGTGTTACATGTTACATTATGTCATGAGACAGAACAGAAACAGAGTTTATTTGGGTGTACATGTGCACGTGTTGGGACATGATTGTGGGGAGAATCTAACATAAAGGTTTAGGATGTGGTTGATTATTCTCATGTCATCTTTTGCTAGGGGGAATATTGCAATTTGGAGTTCTAAAGTACTTGGTTCTTTTTTTATTAGATTTAAGTACTCGTTTGAAGGGAACTAATATAGGAACTGATTTAAGAAGCCCAACATAATCCACATGCTATTTTAAATATAAAAACACACAATTTCCCAAGTAAAAATGAAAAGGTTAGAGAGAATGACGTGGAGGCTGGGGATATTCCCTCCTTAAGGGACCTTGGCCTTAATCCTTCTGCCACAGTGGCTCAGGTTCTGTTCTCTTATGACTATACTCTTTTGTTTTGTCTATTATGCATTGCATGTATGTGCTTATGCTATGCTCAAATTTGAATAAGGACTAATGATGCATTTTGGTGTCTCAGTGGTTGTTTGCATTTGCATTTGCATTTATTGGGACGTTGGATGAGAAATGTATGGAAGCGAGTGTTTTGTTATCTTAGAGTGAAATTTCGGTTTTTGCTTCAGTATGGACTTGTAATGACATGTATGGCTGAATGAGAGATAGGAAATAGACACTAGGTAATGACAGTCAACATGCCTTTATTGCTTAGCTGCACACTGTGATGTGTTTTATAGATTTCAAAATTTTACATTCTATCAGGTATTTGTCTCAGCATCTCTGCCATTCTTTGATCTCTAACGTCCATATATCTTTTAAATCTTGACTTTTATACTGCCCTCTACCTTTTAAATCATTTCTATTTTAAATAGAAATGATTGCGGATATAGACACATTATTTTTAGGTGTTGGATTATATACTGCCCTCTACCAGGTGTTGGATTATATAATGGAATTTGTCAATTTCCGATATATAGACGTCCGGTAGAACCATGTTGTCATTATTTACTTTGTCAATTTTTCATTTTTTGTCAATAATATAAAAAATTACGAGAAGGTTGGACCGTTCTGCTGAATTATGATTCTGATTGATGCAGTTATTTTACATATATAAGCGTGGGAAGATTTGCTAGGACACTGGAAGGAGAATTTATATCAGGTACTTTTCTTGTCTTGCCTCTTTTAGACATGTCACTCTCCCACAAAGCCTAGCAAATCATCTGTTCATCATTCTAGTCTAATCAGATGGTCCCTGCACTTGTACCAGTCCCTAGAATAGAGAAAGAGGGTTTGTTTTATTCATATTCATAAGTCACATCATTAAATTTTTATATGAATTCACAATTGGACTCTTCATTTTGTCATTATGTTAACATAGCTCAAGTTGGAAAATTGTTAACTTTTTAGTAAAAGGATTAAGTTTAAGATTGTTTTCATCTGTGTAACATAAAATAAAAGTGACATATTATTAGGATTGTCAGAGAATTATTTAACAATTTATTATATCTCAGTGATCTCCACATGATAGTTTATTTGTTTGTCCTTATTAGATTCTAACATTTCAAAAGAAGATGGCATTAATGAGAGTCCTTTGAGACCAAGGTCAGTTTGGTCCATATTGTTCCTTCGCTTCTGCATACTTTTTGTCTTTTCCATTTCTTAAATTAATTGATGTGGATTATAATGTAGTTTGTAGTGATGTAACTTAGTAAGGGATGCTCTTTTAATTAATGTAATTCCGTTGTGGATGTGATTTGTTTGATTCTACCGTCAGTCACCTTTCCTTCTGGTATCTTGGAGAATTGAGCTTTCTGACCATTTTGTATAAAATTCATTAAATTTCCTTGTCTCTATAAATTACAAATACTCACTTAGACACAGGTGCGGTAAACTTCATGTAAGATATAACTCCCTGCAATCCTAAACATAGGGCTTTAAAAAGGGGGAATTGAGTATAAAAGACAGAGGGAGGTGGGGGGGAGTAAAAATAAACGAGAGGGCCTTTGAAGAAGTGCAAGCTAGGCAGACTGGAATCCTGTTATGAGTAAATGATGCTCCCTGCTATCAAGAATTATGTTTCTCTATTCTTCCCTGTCTTCTGTACTATTTCGGTTTTGTTCCATTTCATCTTCTGGAATCCCCTTTTCTATCTCCTTGTTCTCTCTCTCTTAGTTACATCTTATTTGTTCTATAGAAATTACAAATATCGATCAACATGACTTTTCATACTGGTGATAATTTGCAATTTTGGATCTTTACTAAAATAATGCTATTTTGCACAAATTTCCCTAATTAATAGGTTAGATTGGAAACTGAACTAACCAGGTATTGATTTATTTCTATTGGTAATGTTGGTATGTACCATTTCAGTTTGGAGCGTGTCATTCACAATCTATATTGCATTATATCTCATGTCTACCCTGTTGAAAGCTTGGAAAAACCATCAAGTATTGAGATGTGGAATGAGTCAGGTAATTTCCAAGTATTTTTGTTATCACCACTTTTTCCCCTTAGCCATGCATGACTTGCAATGCAATTTTATTGACCTGTGATGGATCACCCCTGAGGTGATATGTGGGCCCGTTGGGTTGGATGTTTGCATGGCGTGTTTAATGTGCCACCCTTCTTGAAAATTGTACTGATATCAAAACTTTTGGCCATAAAAATATTGAAACTATGTTTGCTATTCACCAATCAATTTCTGGTAACCTCAAAGCACTTGCTCCTTAGTTCTTATAATCACACTTTATTTATGCATATTCTTATATTTTTCTGCATTGAATGGTATTGGGTTCCATCGCATCATATGATATAATTGTCAATATTTTGGGAGATTCATCACCCCACAGTACTATTTTAAGTGATGTGAAATCAATGTAACTTATTTATTTGATACCATCCAAGTCATTCTCTGAGTTTAGCTCAGTGTAAGTGTATGAAGTTCACACCTCCCTCCTATCATGGGCTGGGTCTGTATCTACTCACTTTCATTTATATTTGATGGGCATATCACATTTACTTGCACTAAGTACATCCATGTGCCAGTCAACTCATTTTGTGAGATGTGTTAATTTTGGCATTTAGTTCTTATGTTTTTATTCATTCTCTTGGTTTTTATTTAATTCTTAGTTTGCTTTTCAATTGTCTCTCTCTCTCCGTCTACTTATGTGAGTAGGTGGGAGGGTGTGTATAGAATACTATTTTCTTCTTCAACAGATATTTAAGTTTACTTGTATGTTAACTAGCAGGTTTTCTATCGAAACAATATGATCATGAACAACTTTCGGAAGAGGTGGACTTAGATGATAATCAACTGAAGACCGAGAAGAATGATAATAACGTAAATTTTTTCATGATTTTTGTTCCTTCAAAGTTCAATGCTATGTTCTTTTATATTGTTTGATGCAACCTTTGATAGTGTTACTTCATGTGATTTGTATAGGGAACTTCTGTGATGAAATTTATTAAGGACATAGTAACACATGACCAATTGGAGGTGCCTGAATTTGTAAGTTTATTATTGCACATGACATATATAGTCTTAACTTACAAAATTGTTGTTGACTTGTTATTTATGAATTGTCACATAAATATGTTTATTATGTCCATTAACTCAGTATTATGAAGATTGTCGATCATCAAAGTTATCTATGGAGGAGGTGGATGATCTCATTGAAGAGTGGTGCAAGTATGTTTTCCCTATTGCTCATCCTATTATCCAAAATTTACATCCTTATTAGAGTTTCATACATCTAAGAAGGAAGTGGGAGTATGACACTTTTGATAGATGAACTAGTTGGTTATTTAATCTAAATGTCTTTTGTTGGTACAACTTTGATGTGTATTTTGGCTGGTACAAATTAGATGACTTTTGGTGCTACAAATTAGATGTAAATTCTGATTGGGATATGTGGATGACTTTTATATTACATGTAAAGTAGTTCTTGATATATAAAGGATTTTGGTTATTCTGGCTGGTTGGGTATATTATATTGTGCAGGCAGCAATTTAACTGCCAAAAAGCAGGAAAACGAATTATGACAAATGAAAAAAAAATAACTTATACACGCATGTAATAAATACATATTTACATGCGCTTTTATTACAAAAGCGCGTGTATATATATATATTTACATGCGCTTTTATTACAAAAGCGCGTGTATATATATATTTACATGCGCTTTTCTGACGATAAAACGCATGTATAAGTATAGATATACATGCGCTTTTTACAAGCGCATGTAAATCCTTTCCCGGCGAGGCCATTGCTAGCGTTTTTTAAGCGCATGTAAAGGCCAAAATGAGCGCATGTAAAGGGGTTATTCTGTAGTAGTGAGTTAAGTCTATATCAGTCTTGATTATTCTTATTAATAACAAATACCATTGATTTTAAAAATGTATTTATGAATATAAATATAAAATATAATCATAAACATGTTAAGAGTGCCAATACTAAATCAAAATTATATGAAAGACAAATTTTGGCAAAACAAATCTCAACTTTTGTCAACCTTTCGTGCTAACTATACACTCCGTATCTCTATGAAAGCATAACACAGGAAAGTAATTTTGTATATCAAACATTATGTTGAATATATAGCCCATATTTGACGTACATATTGTAGTCAAATGCCGGCCGTCAAGGAGATTGTCGCCACCCCGACTCCTTCGTAGGGGTGAGTTGTCGGAGAAGGGGGGAAGAGGAGAGAAAAATGTAAGGTTGAGTTTGTTTTTGTTTTTGTTATTTATTTTATATGGGTATTTTAGACTTTTCATATCTATTCTTATTGTCATATTAGTGAAAATATCATTCTTGATTATATGATAAAAGTTGGGTATCATTAGTCTACCCTGTAATAGTTATGTACTATTTTGCTTCCTTGGCCAATAGTTATGTATAATTTTTGGATCCTCGCCCTTGTAAAAATATATATAACTTAAACATCGAAAATGACGATCAAATTATCAATTAACTAAAATATAATTAATGATCTACAATGCCAGACATCATCTATTATAGTCAGTGAGGACATGGTATATTTTCCTTGCAAAAAACAACATTACAAGACGCATTGCTCCTCCAATATGTATTTGGCTAAGTCCTTCTATTTTTTTTATTTCTAATGAGGCTTTTATAATTTTTATTGGATTCTTACCTTTTTAATTATAGCCATTCATTCACTTGGGCATTGCTGACATGGATGATGACTAAGTTATATGTACGTTGTCTCGAAATATTAAATTAAATAAAAGTTATTTATAATCAACATAAAAAAACATTGTGCTCATAATCATCTTCTATTCATATATAATACTCCCTCCGGTCCCTAATATAAGAGTTCAGAATTTGAATGATTTTGGTCCTAATATAAGAGCTCACCCCACTTTGTCTAAACATTTATTGCAAAATTTCCAGTTTTACCTCTAATCAATTTGGGTGGAAAGATATTAGAAGGAGAGAGGAAAGAATAAAATGAGAAAATTGGAGAATGTAAACACCACTCTTTTTCAAAGTTTTATCTCTCCACCTTTTTTATTTGGCTCATTTTCATCATTCTCTCTCCACTTATTCTCTATCTCATTTATTATATAGCCCTCTCTCTCCACTTATTCCAATATGTACATAATATCTCTCTCTCCTAATACAACTACTCATAAATAAGGGTAGAAATGGAAAAAAATATTAATTACAGACATCTAACTAACAATTAGATGTTTTCTTAAGAAGCGGATTTTTGACGGCTAACTCTTATATTAGGGACCGGAGGGAGTATATGCTTAATGGTAAAAACACATATGCATTGTTTTTTATTTAAAGGGGCAAGCACTAACGACTTGAGGTTACAAGCGAGATCGAACCCGCAACCTCCCACCTAAAGGGGAGATGTCATACCACTGGGCTACAAGGCCCTTGGTACATATGCATATTTTTAAATGGGGCAAAATGCCACCCCGTTATAAAGGATTGTTATTTTTTGAATTAGACATTATACTTTGATATAAAAGGGTCATGTGTAGAAAATGGGCATAAACTTTTCTCAAAAGTGTATTTGGCATCATGTGTACTAGTTTTATATCCAAAAATACTTACGAACTTATTTCAAACTATAATTTTAAAGTGGATATGTGGATCCCATAAAATGAAAAATTAATGTCAATTATTCTTGTAAACGGAGGGCATTTTGCCCCATTTTAATAATTTCACGAGTATTTTTTTGAATTAAAAATTGTATATGATACCAAATGCAGTTTTGAAAAAACTATATGGACACAGTTTATTCGTGTCCCTATAATATACTCCCTCCGATCCTAAATATAAGACCTAGATGACTTTTTTGGAAAATCCTAAAAAAGCAAAAAATAAGTTAATTATAAATTGATTTACCTAATTTTTTTCCCTTAAACTAGTTTATTTTACTTATAAACTAATGAATTATCTAAAAATATATTAAATATGTCATCATTTAATAACATATTTCGCAACCTTAATCTCTCCAAAAAAAAGTCATCTAGGTCCTATATTTAGGACCGGAGGTAGTATAATCTAATTGATATTGATTTGTCTTATATCCATGTGGTAAAGTGATCCATATGTATGTTAAGTTTAAGACACGTCGTCAACTATTAAAGTTGTGTCTCTTATAAATTAACAAATTGTGAATATGGGAGCTGATACCTATAGGTGAAAAAATCATAACTACCTCAATAATATTAAAATAACAAGAATTAAATTAAAAATAAGGTAAGGTTATATGAAACTGTACATTAGTTGTTCATATATACATGGACAAAATTTAGTATTCTTTTTTTTTTATGATTCTGTTGTCTGTGATAAACAAGGGGTATATAGAAAGGAACCGCCCAATGTTTTTGTTCCATGCAACTTGGAGTAATTTCACTATAATGCTCCATTTTGGTCTCACCCCACATTTCTCTTTCATCTTTTACTCATATATGTAATATCATTTCATTATCATGCAACAAACATTAAATTTGAATTATATAAACGTATATTTCAATCATCATACTGTCTGGTTTTATTTGAAAAATATGTACATTAACATTTTTTGCATAAACAATTATAATGCTTTTCAACAGATTCCAATGAGTAAAAAAATTTGATTTTGAACATAGTTTTCAGATATAAAGATAAAGGATTCCATATTTTGATGTTAATAAAAAAAAACTAAGCGAGATTTTTTTTTTCTTGATCAAAAGTAAGCGAGGGTACAGATAAACATCAGTATGCGTGAGACAATAAATTTCCTAGCAGAAACATTTTCATTTAATAATTATTAGTAATACAATTAATATGCTTAGCTCCAATCTGTGAACTGTGAAATCAAAGCTCAAACAAACTGTGGGCGTCACATTCACAGGAGAAGAAAAATGACATGTCACCTTTGTTTATCTATCCTATAATAATAATTTCACGTCAGCCCAGCTTTTTATATTCCATTATTATTTAACTTTTTCAAAGATTCCCCAACAACCCCCACCAAAGATTCTATACTCTCATTCTTTTTTATTATAAAACCAAACATTATCTTATAAAAAAAACCAACATTATTGCATTACAATAATATAATTGAACAAATTGTTTGAATTGCTCGCAATTGACAACATTATACTTCATCTTGAATTCTGGACAAGTTGTTCATGAATGAAACCTATGAAATTAACCACCAAACTGGCACACATATGTTTAACCAACTAAGGATTTTATATTAATAATGATGTAGAAAACATTATTCATATGAATGTTTTATATAAAAATATTTTTTTTGTTTCTCATGGCTATCTCCACATATGTGTCAAGTGAGACAAATGTCTCATTGAATTGAAGTTCCATATAGGAGCATACAATTGACATGTGATGAGCTTATTATATAAAAAAGAGTTTGGGATCAAAACTCCAACCACTTATATAAGGGACGAGAGTACTTGTCACTCTAGTAAACCCGCCAGATTTATATATAAAATTATTTCATAGCAAGGTTTGATTGGAGGATTAAATCTAATTGAGTTTAGCAAATGGGGGTGCAACCTCTCCACGAAATTCTACGTAATAGTCAATATACTCTATCAATAATCTCTTTCCCTCTTTTGGAATGATTTCACACCATTTTTTATTAATCCTCCTAAACCCTTAGAGGCGCATCACCACATCCAATTGATTTCTCTTAAGATGCACAAACCACTACTTCAAGTGACTTTCTACTGTTTTCTCCACAATTGGTGCTTCCTCAATCCTTTCTCAAATATGATCATTCTGAATTGTTTCCTTTTTTTTTGTATAACTACACTTCCATCTCAACATTGTATTGTTTATTATGACATTCTACATGATAAAAAAATTTCTTTCCAACAAGTCACACATATTCTTCCTCTTGTCATCACCCACATGGGCATTTCACTTGGTTTTTATCCCTATACGGCTATACCTCTTTGAAACCTTGCCTTACTCTAGCCAAAAATCACCCATTTCCTCTATCATAGCCACACTTAGGGTAGATTTGTATGCAAGGAAATGTAGGATGGAAAGTGAAAAGGATGGAAAGTAAAGGTTTTATGGTAATTTATATTTATCCCGGGGCCCACAAGTTTTCTCTCTCCATCTCACACTTTTTCTGGGCCCCACAAACTTTAAGTTATCATCATTACCTAATTTACCTCTACTTTCCATCTTTACCCCCTTATACTCAATTTCATTTCCATTTTGCAATTCTTGTCATCCAAACATACTCTTAGAGTTGGGCAAACGGTTTTAAGATTTCAAACCGAAACCAAAAACCATGCAAAAAAGCAAAACTGAAACCGAAAACCTGATTTATATATTTTAGATTCGGTTTCACGGTTTTTCAGTTTTTTCACATATTTTTTTTGTCTTTTTATTGTTAGTTATCCCATAAGAAAATTCAATAAAAGAATGTAAATAACATATTTATTATATCTAAATAGTTATAAAAATTTTGCATCTTATTAAAATAATTGAACTATCAATTTAACATGTTGAAAACAAAAAAGTGCTCAAAATTATATAAATACTACATCGTATTTGAAGCAATTAAACTATTAGTTCCTTAGTATTTAATATTTTGGGCTATTAAAGTATTAGACTATTGGTCATTTTTGTTTTCTTGTTCAATTTTAAAATATGTAGTATTTGGTTTTGGCTTTTTTAATATTTTATAATGTTTTCGGTTTTTTTGTTTTGAATCGAAAAACCTAAAAAACCGAAACCAATTAAAAACCGAAAAAACTTTAGAAATGGAAATAAAACCAAAACCGAAAACGAAAACCATGTGGTTTGATATTCTGTTTTTGGTTTAGAATCGATTTTTTCTCACCCGGGACAACACTCGAGGCATCTTCTAGCCATGCTTCGTTAGTGGTCAAGGAAACCATCCCATGCTTCGTTAGTGGTCAAGGAAACCATCCACTTCCTCCTCCTCTGTTGCACTCAATGCCTCACCACACTTACAATTCTAGGAATAGAAGAGAAAATTGGATGGTTGGTCTAATTCTATTCCGGATCGGAATAGAATTGCTTAGAAGGTTTGTTGTATTGAAGATTTTCTTGAGCGAAAAAAATATGTATATCTAGATGATTTTTTTTTTGAGTGAAAGGTGTGTATATTAACTATCAAAAATGGTTACATGGTATCATCCTTGGGTATAAGGAGATATTTACAAAAGATTGCTAAAGTAGCCTATGATTGGCCTAATTGCCTAGTTGTTGACACTGCTTTGATGGTGCTTTCATACAAAAAAAATAGCCTCCATCAAAAGTTTGTAAGGCTGCAAAAAATCATGAGAAAAAAGTTTGATGGTGTATATCTAGATGATTTGGATATATAAATTATGTTCATGGTCGGTCAAATTTTGGATATAAAAAGAGGGTTATGTGGCCCTCGAAGCGAGCGATGGTGAAGAACTCTCAAAATTTCTGTGATATGGATAACGAAAAAACTTGTGCAAATAATGAATTTCAAAAACATGAAATTTTGAATTTTCAAAATATTGAACATCCCTAATATTAATTAAATTAAATAGAATAATAGCAAGATCAAGTAGGAGAAAATCTAAATGGTAATCACAAGGTGTTGAAACTGAATCGGCCATTAAGTTGGTTGAAGAAGATATCTATGCAAATTAAATTTTATCGGATCATAGCTAAAATAATACTCCCTCCGATCTTAAATATAGGACCTAGATAATTTTTTTGGGGGAGATTAAGGAAGACTTAACTTTAGATGTCTTTCCAATAATACCCCTCTTTAATTAATTTAATTCCTGAAGGTGTTGGTGAGAGGAAGATTGTGGTTAAGGAGTTGTTAAGAAGAAGAAGGGTAATTTAGGAAAAAGGTGACCAAAAATGTAATTAGGTCTTATATTTAGGACCAAAATGAAATCTCTATCTAGGTCCTATATTTAGGACCGGAGGGAGTAATATTTAAAAGATAAAGTACTATAAAACACCATTATGTCACTTTTTTGTGTCTTTAGCATTATAAATAAATTTGGGCTATTGAATACTATTGAGAAATACTACCTCCGGTCCTAAATACTCCCTCCGTTCCTAAATATAAGATCACTTTGGGGAAGTAGATAAGTTCCTAAATATAAGATCACTTCCTATTTTATCTCAAGTTTTGCCTAAACTACCCTTATACTCCTTTTTTTCATTGAAAACCCCTCCTCCTTTTAAAGTTAAGTAATTGAGGGGATTTTGGGAAGATCATGTAATTTTATTGTCTTCCTTAATCTCCTCAAATTAGCCAAAGTGATCTTATATTTAGGAACGGAGGGAGTATAAGACCGAGATGACTTTTCTTTGGAGAGATCAAGGTTGCGAAATAGGTTATTAAATTATGACATATTTGATATATTTTTAGATTATCCATTGGTTTATAGGCAAAATATACTAGTCTAAGGGAAAATTAGATAAATCATCAATTTATAATTAACTTATTTTTCTTTTTTAGGATTTTCTAAAAAAATCAATTAGGTCTTATATTTAGGACCGGAGGTAGTAAAATCATAGTGTTGAAGTGTTGAATGTGACTTTATAAAGCGACATTGTTTTATGTTCAGGAAAAGTAAAATAAAATTCTATATAGTCGTCTCGTCCCATTCAGAATTTTGGACCGAATCAACTTAGAAAACTATTTAACCAATATGACGGACCAACTACAAATTAAAGTTTTAGTGAAATGTTAATAATTAAATGGAGAGTTAACTAAGAAGGTAGCTTTTATAAAAATAAATAATTCCTTTCACTCATAAATATAAAACTTATTTATCTAATTTGATTAGATTAAGAATGCTAGTTAAAATCACATTATATATCACCTATGTACCCTAACTATTCCACTTTAACCCGACACTCCTTCTCTTACTTGTTTATCATTAATAAGTGTTAGTAGGGATATTTTAAAAAACATTATGAACAGTTAGAAATAAGTCTTTTAATTTAAATTGAACTTATATCCTCAAATATGTCTTATATGTAAGCCTAGCAAGTAAACAAATAAAAAGAGTCTTCTATCTTATTTATTCATCCAAAGATTCTGCCCTTTCTTTTAAAAAAATTCGGTCAGGAATCCAAGTTGCAGAATCTGTTTGCTTCTTGTCTCATCGTCAGGCTGCCTTGGATTCTAATTTTACTCAAAAAAAAAAGTGAACTTAAAACAATTCTGCAAATGCCTCATAAATTAAACTTACAAGCTCATTCATTTAACTTCACCTCTCACTCTACTATTAATCATAAAACTAAATTATTTAATATTTATTCGAGTTCAGTTGTCTTCACTTAGCTTCAATTAAAATTGAACCCAATCAATTATAGACTCTTTTTTAGTTAAATTGTGTGTGTAAATATATACTATATTTGAGTCTGCTGTGTTCATGTACCCACAGATTGACTTCAATGGTCTACCCACAGTTTCAGGTTTTCAAGTTGAAGTTATTGATTCTTTTGTCCTTTTATTATTGAATATTTTCATTTCCAAGTTGGATGCGTATTTATCACGTAATTCTGTAAAATAAAATATTACGAAAATATAATCATTTTGGAGAGTTTTCAAAAGTGACAGACAGAACAAAATTAACAATTGACAACTAATTAGCGATTTAAGATGATTTGTGAGATTGGGAGTTATTTGGATTCCTTTATTAAAAAAATGGGATGAATTTGGATTTCTTTATTAAAAAGTTAAAGCAAAAAATGTTTATAGAGATTACAAAACTATAAATTCGCTATTTCTTTTAAATTGATGGTTTTTGGTCTTCTAACTTTTATTCAATTTTGGTTTGATTCCTCAACTCTACGTCATTGACAATCATTGGTCCCTTACAATGAAGGATGAGAGCTACAATAAACATGAACACAACATTTATTTTAAAGTTATATATGGCCAAGAACCGAAAGGAAAATTGAGTATAGATTTCAAAGTTTATGTATCAAAATTAAAATGGAGTAAAAGTTTATAAATCGAAACATTGAACTAAAAAGTTTAGGGATCAAAACCAAAACTGAGCTAAAGTTCAAAGATTAAAAGTAATATTAACTTGTTAATTTTATATCACTCTTTTTTCATATTTTTGTAATAATATTTAATACTTTTAATACATGTTTGTATAATATATTTCAATAGCAATGTTTAATATTGTTTACACTTAACATTCATTCATGTTTTCTACCTTAAATTATTTTCAATACTAAAACATTCATGGAAGATCGATAACTTAATTTGATGGACTTTTTGAGAGCTAACAATGAGATAAAAATTGTTACTTACATTGTTTAATTGATAACAAATTAAAATTAATGATCTACAAAATGCTATAAAATATTGATCAAATATATTTTTGAATGTTAGAATGTTGAATGCAGCTAGAAAAATACTTCAAGGCGTTAAATGAATCACAAAATATTTTATAATACTATAAACGAGCAAAAAATAATTCAAGATGTTGAATTTGTTAGTCCTCCAACCAAGCAAAGATGGAGAGTTTTGGGACTATGGAAAAATTTCAATTCTGACAACAACGTTGAAAATAAAGCTCTGCCAAATTCTTAGACACAATTGCACGCATACCATATAATTGAAAACGGCTCTCATTTTGGATGTTGATACTTCAATTAATCAGAGACTATTAGCTTCTTGCAGAAAAAAACTTTATAGGATGATCAACCAAGAAAAATACATATATAAGCAATAAAAAATGAATTCATTCACATATAAGACCTGCGAATTTACCAAACACATAATCAAGTTTCTTGAAATCTGGTTGTATTAGACATGGATGATGTTAATAAAACTCTTCAAAAAAGGGGCTTCTTCGCGGCGTTTTTTTTTTGCCGCTTATCGACGTTTATAACCGTGGGAAAACAGTACGACGTTTGTAGCAAATGCCGAAAAATCGTCCGTGGAAACACAACTTACCAGCGTTTATAAAAAAAGCATAGAGTTAGATAAATGTCGACAAGTAAAATATTATTTTAATTACACTTACTAAGTGCTTTTGCATGACATGTTTTAATTTTATGCCTAGAAAATTTTTTTATTTCCAATTTTATTGTCGTTGAAACTAGGGTTAAAGGTCAAATCTAGCACTTAACTATTGACAAATGTTCACCCAACATAAGCAACAGCTTTTGGTCTCCAATGTAGAAACCATCTATTGCAAAATAGTTCAAATGTAGCAACCCTGTCAATTTTGACGAATTTGACCGTTAAATTTGACCTAATTAGGCCACATCACCTGTCACACCCAATAAGATAAGGTCACATGTCACGTCATTGCATCAAGTGATGTGGCGATGACATTGCATGTGACATGACCTGTTTGAGTGAAATGACAGGTGATGTGGCCTAGTTAGGTCAAACTTAACGGTTAAACCCGTCAAAATTGACGAGTTTGCTACATTTAAACCATTTTGTAATACATGATTACTACATTTGAGATTAGAAATTGTTATTTATATTGGGTGAACTTTTGTCAATAGTTTGGTGCTAGATTTGACCTTTAACCCTTGTAACTATTGTTGAAATTTGTAGTTTACAATTGATGAACAAGTTTTAACCTAAAGAGAATGTTATGAGATTTTTCACATCCATAAAAAAATTACAGCTATGTTTCAAGGGATTGGCTATTTTTTATAAATTCATGAGACTTATTTGTAGATAACTATTCTAGTTGTGACTTAAATGTAATTTTTTTTCCCAAGTCAATGTTTATTATAACCTGAAAAGGGCTCTCGAGCCTATTCAAAAAAGACTATTCTTCAAAATATCCTTTAACTTAACACTATTAAGAAGACTTGGCATTTGATTGAATATTATAATATGTTATCTTTTGCACAGTACAATTTCTCCTCTTTGCCCTGTGTCACGCAACGTGAAAGAAAAACAAATCGTTTAATTTGGTATTTTTCTTTACACATCTACAAAACTTTAATAATATATTACATACTTAATAGAAATATATGGGAAAAAAACAATGCAAGACCAGTTGATCAACGCAACTAATTATTATTATTGGTGAACAAATAGTTGATTAAATTCAAAATTTTAAGTTTTGATTTAATTTGTTTGTTGAACCATGCTTGAGCTGGATATCCTCATAGAATTTCACCTATTTGTTGCACTTCCTACAATTGAGTTGGGCTAGGTGCTGTGTGTGTGTGTGTGTGTGATATGATACAATTATCATCTAAATACAACAACGAACCTAATGGAATTTCTTTATAACGACAACCTAATGGCATTGACGGGGCAAAAAACTCTTGATTTAATTATTATTTCACTGATAAATAATGTTTAACAATGGAGATTTATTTTTTCTTATATCACTGTAAAATTTTTTTCCTCTAATTATAAAAATACAAGAGCCCATAAACTAACTAATTAACACTAAACCAAAAGAAACTAGTGTTTAACTAGGTCTGATGCACATGATTTAGGATATATTGACTTTCAAAACATTATATTGAAAATAGGGGTGTTCACGGGACGGGACAGGATCGGAACACCCCCGTCCCGTGTCCCGTTCTGAAACATACAAAATATGCATTAATGATAAATGTATTCTATGCAAGGATTATATTGATTAAAGAAACATTTATAAAAAGAGTAGAAGTTGAGTTTTAAATAAGGTAAACGATTATTTGTAAAAAAAATGTGCTGATTTTCCTAAAATAAATATTCTTTTTTTGTTTGTCATCTCAAATATATTATTCCATTAATTTATATTAAATATTATCATCAACATATATCTTATATGGAGCATCAGAATTTAATATTGATGATAATTTGTGAAAAACAATTATAGACAAATTAGAATTGACAATAGTCTTAGATTTAGTGTGATAAAGACAGTATTAGAATTAGAATTAAAATCAACCTTCTAACCTAATATAACCATTTTAGGCAAAAAAAAGAACAAATTTTACATTTGAGTATAAATGATTGGGCCTGAGTTACAAAAATTAAAGTCTAAATACTAAGAATACATAACTATCACTCTTGTTGATTATTTTACACACTTCTTTAACAACACACAAAGTATGTGTGAATAACTGGAAAGCATGTATGATACTTAAGTATGAATATCACTCTTATGAGTTATTTGTAAAGTGCACTCAATTAGTGCTTTGTTTTGGTTGTTTCTTCTTTTATAAGAGATTAATTAAATAAATGACAATTGACGAGGGTCCATTTGGTCATAAAACTTGATTAATATTGTCCATGGATTTATTTGTTTTATGACTTGACGAGGACTCACCAGTCACCACCCATCTGTTTTCATTTTCATATTTTCAATTTGGCTTTTACGAATCTGAATTGACAAATATGGCTTACAATTTTTTTTAAAATGGGGAAGGGGGAGAATCTTCATTATGAACAAATTTGCTCGTAATAATACTGTAATTAAATTTGTATATTGAAAATATCAATACTAATATTGGTCTTTTATTGTATCAAAAAAAATATTGGTCTTTTACAAATTTTGTAATTATAAGGCATTGATATTCCGATTTTGATTTTTCACAACAGCAAAATTTTGGGCAAGAGCTCTCTCCACTTTCCTTCTCCTCCGTTTCTCTAAAAAAAAGTCATTGTTGAGGTCATATATTTTTTGTTTGACTTTACCATTAGATTCTACATAATTTTGTTGACATTTTTACACATTACCCACAAAAAATGGTTTGTTGTCGATTTTATATGATTTTTCAAAGATTTATTACTTAGAATCATGTATTTATTTTAAAATTAAATCACTAAATCTTTAAAAATTATATAAAAGTGAAAACAAGACGATTTTTTGTCCATAAGATATCAAAATGTCACTAGTTTCTTGTAGAATCCATTGATAAAGTTAAATTAAAAAACAAATATGACCCCAAAATAGTTTTTTTAAGGAGTAGAGGAGAGGGGAAGTGGAGAAACCTCTCCTTCAAAAATTTTTAATAGAAAATTTCTAATTAATTTTCCCATTTTTGGTTGATGCTCACGTGGCAAAAAGTACAAAACTTTCATACAAGAATAGCTAGATTTTTCCGCAGCAGATACCCAACCTCGATCATATGATTTTTTTTCACACACACATATATGTATTCCTTTGTTTGGTGAAAAGAGAATTCATTTGGCGTGCTCTATATGTTTGTTTCGCCGTTAATGTAAGATATACGACGATCACACATATGATAATAATATGTATTAAAAAAATTTATGCATGAAATCAAGTATAAAATATAAATAGTATTTGGCCTTTCAAGTTTATTCTCATCTAAGTTTCTATCCTTCAATTTCAAATCATGGGTTCTGATATTTTTAGATGCAAAATGGTCCAACGAATTACCAAATCATAGGTTTGAATTGTTTTTAAAAGAATCAAACAGAGCTAAATGAGTTACTTATAAATAAATTTGCGTGAATATTTTCTCTAAACTAGTTTGTTTGCCTTATAAACTACTCCCTTCGGTCCTAAATATAAGACCTAGTTGACTTTTTTAGAAAATCCTATAAAAAAGCAAAATAAGTTAATTATAAATTGATTTACCTAATTTTTTCCCTTAAACTAGTTTATTTTACCTATAAACTAATGTATAATCTAAAAATATATCAAATATGTCATGATTTAATAGCATATTTCGCAACCTTAACCTCTCCAAAAAAAAGTCAATTAGGTCTTATATTTAGGACCGGAGGTAGTAATATACAACATATTATTCCCTCCATTCCTAAATATATTATCACTTTGACTTTTATGTGGAATTAAGGAATCCAAATTGACCTTTTAATTTTGACATATCTTATATGTAATTGCATTATAATATACATACTTTATAAGTAAGATGAGTTTGTTTTGAGGAAATATGTAACTAGAGATATTTTTAATTGATTAATTTTACAATGTAGATTTCCCCATGAAAAACTAAAGTGACCTTATAATTAAGACTGAAGAGGGTAATAGACAAAATTCATTATAAATTATGTAGCTTAATATTTGATCTTACATTTTAAAATGGATGGATATTAATATTACTCACAAACTATATAACTTATAAATTCTTAATGACATGGCTTATTAATCTTGTATTACAAGAGACAGGAGGTACGATTTGCACTTATAAAAACAATATGGTGAGAGTAATTGGACGATACAGTCATAATTTATGTTTTAGAAAACTATTTTAGGGTATAAAAATGTAAGTGAACTGTGGCTAAAGATTTCAAATTCAAAGATGTTTTTATTACAAAATATTTTTGTATATTCTATGAAGATAACTATAATTATTTAAAAGTTAAGGACCGGAGTATATAATTTTTACGAAAATATATATAATAAAAGTATACCAACTTAGACTTTAAAATTTATGAATCAATGAATAGTGCAACTCGTTCAATAAAAAACTCCATACAATTAAGCTATATAAAATTATAAAGTATAGTAAAATTTTTATACTAAACTCATATTCTCAGAAGATATATTTACATACTTCATAATAGTACCATATCATTTGTACTATATCTAATAAAAACATAACAAATCATATTATTTTAATCTTATTTGGATAATGATTCATCCGAAATAATTCATTTTTTGGTCATTTTTAAGAAAAATATCAAGTGATAACACTTTTTTTTTGCTTTTTAATTAACTAAAATGTTTATTTTCTTAACAATAACAAAAAATTTGAATTTTATGGGATGATTCATCATTCAATTAGGATGAATTCTATTATCAATGTATCTAAGTATTCTCTTTTTTTTTTAAAAAAAAAAACAAAACTTAGAGGACCCCGAAGTTTTCCACCTAATACAGTTTATTCTCACATCTCAGTTTCTTTTATTATCTCTTTTTGTACGGAAAAATTGTAAATAAATGACAAATGAATTTTAAAATTCTAGAAAATTGATTTTAATAATAAATATCTCTACTCAACTAATTAAAATAATTTTAAAATTCAATTGTCATTTATATGGAATTCCCCCCTTTTAATTTATAGCATAATTATTATCCTATTGAAACCAATCATTTTTTTATTTGTACTATTAAATCAATCATCAATCATAGAACACTGGTCGGACACTAAATTAAGGCTTATATATTTAAACATTGGTTTGATACGTATTAGTGGATTAACCCTCTACTGAACACAACATCGGTTGCTAAAAACTCTGTATGTAGATCATATTACTATCAATTTAAAAGTCAAATAAATCAATTTTAAAAATTTATAAGATAATAAATAAAGGATCATACTTACATCCAGTGCAGTACAACCAGTACAACCAATGCACCTCTAATCAAGTGACACGTGTACCACTTTTTTTCTCTTCATTTCTCTTTCCTCCTTCTCTTTCTTCACCCCTTCACCTCTCCCTGCCACCACCATAAACGAACCCATCTCATCCCACAATCACCATTCACCACCATCACCTTCGCCGGCCACCACCGCTCATCTACCTTCCTCCACCGTCATTCCCACTTCACATCTACATCCCCATCTTCTTCAATCTCCCTCAACCTTCACATCTCCATAGCCACCACACTTCCACTTGCCACCATCTTCAACCAATGCCGACCACCAACTCCGCCATAAGCCCCACCATGATCAGCGTCGTCTTCCTTGGCTCGCTCCCTTCCCACTTCATCCCATCACCTTTGCCCTTTCTTCCCCCTCTCTCTCCTCCCTCTCTCTTCCTTTCACGGCCAACTTTCCTTCGCCGGCGTCGACTGGAATGACCGGAGACGGCGGAGTCACAGTACTGACCGTCGAGCACAAGAACAGAGGAGATGAAGCCAATGAATCTTGAAGATGAGAAGGAGAAGATGAGGCGGCGAAGAAGGTTGATGAGGAAGGAGAGAGAGAAAGTGTAGGTCCACGTGTCATTTAATTATGGGTGCACTGGTTGTACTGGTTGTACTGCACTGGAGGTAAGTTTTTTCCATAAATAAAACAAAAATGGACTATATATATATTTTGGTAGTTTGTTGTATATTCACTTTAACTATAGAGAACTTATTTCAATAAACTTGAAAAAGTAAATATTCTTTCTTAATATGGCGGATTTAAAGAGACTCACAAGTCACAAAACAAACTACGTTTATCCAGCACAATGACCAAACTACCCTCATCCAGTCCCTCTGGCCTCTATAAAACCATTAAGCACACACCTTCTCGTCTCATTCCCTTTCATTCATTCATTATTGTTATGTAAAAAGCAAAGAGTGTGATCTCGTTGGTCGGTGAGACCAAGTTTCTCTCTCCTTCATAATTATATTCTAGTTGGTAAACTAAACTATGTTGGGAATCTTCAGCAGCTCCGTCGTGTCCCCACCGGACGAGCTCGTCACCGCCGGCAACCGCACACCGTCGCCGAAGATCACGGCGGATGCCCTCATCAAACGCTTTGTTAAGAGCAACGTGTCGGCGGTTTCGATGCAGATTGGTGATCATGTCCAATTTGCTTATACTCACACCAACGAGACTCCATGGCAGCCTAGGTAACTTAATTAATTACCTATACTCCCTTTTTTCAAAACATTTTATTTCTACAATTCGATTAAAATATATTAGATTAATTAGTTAAAATCACGGTAAATCACGGTAGGTGAAAATCTGTTTATACTTGTTGCTGGTAGAATAAATAATACTCCATCTCCGGTTCTAAATATAAGACCTAATTGACTTTTTTGAAAAATCTTAAAAACAAGCAAAATAAGATAATTATAAATTGATTTATCTAATTTTCCCCTTAAACTAGTTTATTTTACTTATAAACTAATGGATAATCTAAAAATATAAAAAATATGTCATGATTTAATAGACTATTTTGCAACCTTAACCTCTAAAAAAAAAGTCATCTAGATTCTATATTTAGGACCGAAGTAGTAGTTTTGATAAAAAAAAAGAATAGAGAGAGAGAATAATAAAAAGCAAACAGTAGGATTATAAATGAAGTGAGCTGAATCGATTTCTGATAAATCCAACAAAAAAGTTTTTAAAAAAATAAAAAAGAAAACACAGTAAGATGAGATATGAAGTGAGCTAAATAAATGTCTGATGGTGCATGCGGTATAATGTTTCTGAATTGAACTTTAATATTTTCTGGCTTGGATTGATTTTCTCAGCTACCAAACACATGCTTGGGAGAATTGTACAATAAAGCGAGAGATGATGAATGAAATATAGAAAGTATTGAAACGAAGATATGGATGAGTATATAAGTAGGAGAATCCGCCTGAAATGGGATATAGAAATGTAAAAAAAGAAACCAAAGTGGGTAGGGAAAGGGGCAAAACCGTAAAAGTGGAGGTGCTTCAATAATTGAACAAGAAATTAAACTAGATCTTTTTTTTTTTGGCCATAAACAGGAAATCTGAGCATAAACCAGTTAATTTTTGACACGCATAAAGATTCGCGGGAATCTAACGGTCATGATTCCGATATGTTTTTCTTGCATGATGCCCACGTGGCGCCACAAGAAAACATGACATTTAAGATTAATAAATAGGTAGTGGCGGTGATTGTCTGTGATCACACGGTTCTGTGATGAAAATTGAAATCATGAAATCAAGCAAACTTCATCCTAAAGATGTGGTCCAAAGAGTTCTTGATCTGGATTCTCTTTAGTTGTAAGAAAGATTTGCTTTTAATACTACCTCCGGTCCTAAATATAAGACCTAGATAACTTTTTTTTTAAAAAGATTAATGTTGCGAAATAGGTTATTAAATCATCAAATATTTGATATCTTTTTAGATTATCCATTATCTTATATGTAAAATAAACTAGTTGAAGAGAAAAAATTAGGTAAGTCAATTTATAATTAACTTATTTTTTGTTTTTTTTATGATTTTCAAAAAAGTTATCTAGGTCCTATATTTAGGACCGAATATTTATCTGTTCTGAATTTCTGATTAGATTAAAGATTCCAAGTAAATGAAAAAAAGTTCGCCACATCTTAAATATGATGTAATGACTTTAATATGTTTGGACACTCTAAAAATGTGTTTGATTTTTTATTTGTGGAATCACATTGAAATTGTGGTTTTTAAAATACCCCAACTTCATTCCTTAAATTCCAACCACCCTTATTAATTATAAAGGGATTAAATCTATGATTTTATTTATAAGGTAAAGGGAGAATATTTCATTTAGCCCTCTTTATAAGACACTTCATTAAATTCTGTATGTGAATGTATAATTTATCTTTGATTTATTAAGTGTTGATTTTAATTTCATGTTAGGTATACTTATGTATGGGTAAAGTTAAAAACTTAAATTTTAATGTATTATTGATATATGTTGGAAGTGCCTTATAAATAAGAGGAGTAACTGTTAGCACCATTTTAGGATTGCATTGAGATAGGTTGTAAATTCATCTAAGATCAACCCGGTAAACATATGACAAGAGAGATATTTGATATAAATAATTTTATGAACTATCATATGACCTTGCGGTTTGCTAATTTATAAATTTATTTGTACTACCCTCACTTATTTAAAGAGTAATCATAATTATATTTTGAAGCTCACCCGAATTCTTCATAATTTACAGGTCATTTGCCGTGAAGGAGGAGATATTCTGTTTATTTGAAGGAGCATTGGACAACTTGGGGAGCTTAAACCAACAATATGGATTAGGCAAATCTGCAAATGAAGTGATTATGGTGATTGAGGCTTACAAAACATTACGTGATAGAGCACCCTACCCTGCCAATCATGTCGTTTCCCATCTCAGTGGTAGCTTCGCTTTCATTGTTTTTGACAAGTCCACTTCCACTCTCTTTGTCGCTTCTGTAAGTACTTTATCTTTTTGCATATTAATTTTACTAAGCTTTTGGACTGTTTCCTAATGGAACAATTTGATTATAATTTATAATGTTTGTATTGTTTGCAGGATCGATACGGGAAGGTTCCTCTATATTGGGGAATCACAGCTGATGGGTATGTAGCATTTGCTGATGATGCTGAATTGCTCAAAGGTGCTTGTGGCAAGTCACTTGCTTCTTTCCCTCAAGGTACACTTCTACAAAAGTGATGTTTCTTCTCACCAAAAAATAAAAAGTGATGTTTCTTATGTGTGACTCTTTGCACTTTAGCATTAATCTCTCGAACGAGGATTGATGATAAAGTATAATAATCAAACCAACTTTAAGGTTATACAACTTAACATTACAAGCTAAATATGTGACATGTTTATAAATTCTTAATTGGTCATTAATCTATATTCCCATCAATTTGATTCTATTTGTTAATG
Source organism: Mimosa pudica (assembly GCA_029929735.1). Lineage (NCBI taxonomy): Eukaryota > Viridiplantae > Streptophyta > Magnoliopsida > Fabales > Fabaceae > Mimosa > Mimosa pudica. The sequence goes on along the minus strand of JAKELP010000029.1, from coordinate 7,210,720 downwards.
TGTTGTTGGCAAATGATGGAGCAGGATGTTTCTATTCCACGGCCATTGGGGGATTGAGATCCTTCGAGAATCCTAAAAATAAGATCACTGCAGAGCTTGCAGAGGACGAGGAAATCTGGGGGGCAACCTTCAAGGTAACAAAATAGCATCACTTTGAATATATCAATAGCTTGAGGAAATAACATAACTAAAAAAATTTTAAAATAATTAATTTTATATCCTTAATTTCTCAAAAAAATGTTAAAGAGGTTTTATATTAATCTCTTATAACCCATTATTACTTGGATGATTACTAATTTGGTGGAATGAAATGAATCATCATAGGTGGAAGGGCCAGCAGCTGTTGCAGCGACAGAATAGAAGATCTTATTTTAAAGTGAGGAACTATATATGATCCTCTGGAATGTAATGAGATTATTATAAGTGGGAAAAGAATAATATATAATATAGCAGGGGCTTTATTATTCTCTTGTTTGGTTCCTTAGATTATGACGACAAAAAAAAAACAAGTTCTTCATTTAGATTGGATTTGCTTTGTCTCTATCATTGTATAGCTGCTTTTCCAATGTAATAAATTATGCATCTGCTTTGTGCTTCTCTACTCCTTCATATGTCTCATTATATGGCGATGAAATTCCAGCATCTATTAAATCTGTCTACAAGCTATTGCTTCTCTATTAGTCCAAGAGAGTTTATTACTTTTTTCTTTATAGAAGTTCAATTATCATCAACCAAAAACAAAAAGTCACGTAACAATTATATATCTTTTCCTCTCTAAATTTCGTTTATTTGTTGCAATGCTGAAGTAACCCGGTGAATAAAACCACCGTTTTGGACTATTGGCTCCACACGAATATTCCAATTAGTCATGAACTAGAATGCTCATGATCATTGACAAGACAAGAAAATGTGATCATCAATCATCTTCTTAACCACAAAACGGAGATGGGTGATGGGTCATTGAAAGAGAGGTTAATGACGATTGTTTGAAGATTACTTAATTCATTGTCCCGATTCAATATACTTTGATTCGGAAGTTTATAGAGTTTACTCCAAACAATAAATTACTACGTATAAAATACTTTTTCATCGTATGTGTGGGATCGCTCAAGTATTGAAAGCTTTGTTTACTGTATGGTGATTGGTGATCTGAGTCTGTTTTGTAACAAACTTAAATGCTCTGTTTCGACTTGGTTATTGTGCTATTTTGAAGTTGATGAACACTAAGGGTCTGCTTGGATGGAGGGAAAATGAGAGAGGAAAGAAAATGAGAGGAGAGAAAATGGAGAGGAAAGAAAATGGGAGAGAAAATGTTATCCCTCATCATGCTAGGATGGATGAGGGAAAATAGAAAGGAAGGAAAATGAGTGAGGTGAGGTGGAGCATGGTCATTGGACAATGATGTGTAACTTTTCTCTCTCCTATAATCCCCCCATTTTGGGAGGAAAACTTTGGGAGGAAAATGGGCATGTGGCCCACCCACTTTTCCTCTCCCCTTTTCTTTCCTCTCCCATTTTCTCCTCATGTAAGTAAGGGAAAATACTCCCCCTCACCCCATTTTCCTCTTCCATTCCCATTTTCCCTCCATCCAAGCACACCCTAACCACTTTCTACATATTTTGTGATAAATATATTCTCAAAGTATTACTATTTTTTACTCACTCCGGTTCTATTTATAAGTCGTCAACCGTCTAAATTGTACATACCAAGAAATGGTGGTTAATGGAAGTTACATCATTAAATTGGTCTTATTTATTTTGTCTTTTCCATTTTTGCCCCTTCTACCTTTATCACTATCACTCACTACCTTTTCTCTCTCTTCATTAATCCTCTATCTATAAAAGTGTCTTTTTCATCTTCTCTTTCTTCTTATCTTCCAATGTTCATTTTCCAATGTAAGGGTATATTAGGAAAATTTTAATAAATGAGTTAGTTAGTGGTAGTAGTGACTTATATTAAGAACCAAAATTTAGGGGCGGTTGACGACTTATAAATAGGACCGGAGGGAGTACTATGGATTGTAACAAAATATGAGCATGTTATTGTTGAGGATGCAATTACTGTATAATGTCAGGAATTGCATTCAATAGTAATTTTTAAATAAAAATAATACATATTATCTCTTCTATTTTAAAATATGAAATTTTTTTTAAGAAAACTATGTTTTAACATATAAGGCATTTTCTTTTTGATGGATAACATATAAGGAAATTTAAATAAATGTAAAAAATGACGGGTAGGTACTGATTCCTTCATAGTCTTTTTGGAAGTTTAGATTTCTCACTTATCCTTTTGGGTATTGGGACTTGGGAGGGATTTATTTGGGATTTTCCCTTTTGTATTTTTGAAAATTTTATTATAGTATTTGTGGGGCATCTAACTTAGTGTTAGATCTAAACCTTTTTTCAAACCCTCTTTGAGTAGATGCTCGCATTTTCTCTTTCGAAATAGAAGTTAGTGGCATAATATTCATCATCTTCATGTTGATAGTTTCATCTATGTACAACATTATAGTGCTAAGATTTTCTATATGGTATAGTGTTTGATCATATTCTGAGATTGCAATTTTGACTATATCCTTGTGTTTGAGTGTAGTTTTCAAAAATTATAGTTTATCTAGGATAGTTGTTAAACATTATAAGTATGTTGTTATTTCCTATGCAAGTGATTTTATGGAACCTTAATATTTAATGGAACAATAGCACTTATGTCTCAAATAAGATACTTCATTTCAAAGAGGTCCCAAGGAGTTGTTTCCACATGTTAATGAAGGTTATTGCACTTGTTAATAATTTTCATTAATAACTCTTTGGAACCTCTTTGAAATTACATCTCTTATTTGGGACCTAGATACAATTGTCCCATATTTAATACTCCCTCCGGTCCCTAATGTAAGAGCCAAAATTTGAATGATTTTGGTCCCTAATTTAAGAGCTCACCTCATATTCTCTCCTCATTTAATGTATTTTTTCCTACTTTACCCCTAACTCTCTTTCATATTTATTAATGCTTATGTATTTCTCTCTCTTAAAAGTACCATAATAAATATGAGCAATTTTGAAAAAGAAGCATTAACTCCAGACATCCAACTAACGTTCACATGTTTTCTTAGGGACCGGAGAGAGTATATTAGATCATTTTTTTAAAAAAACAAAAAACCATATTCACAATTCCCCTTACATATCACACATTTTCAAACCCAACTTTTACTTCCATTTTCATTCACACGACTCCTATACAAGCTTCTCTATTATATTATAGGGTTAAAGATCAAATTTGCCCCGGAAGTTTTAGGTCAGGATTAAATTTGCCCAAAGTTTTTTTGGGATCATATTTGCCCCTGAAGTATACAAAATGGTCAATTTTACCCCTCACATCCTACATGTACTGCCACCTCATCCTACATGTGAAAAATGATGCAACATCATCATCTTCTTCATCCCTCCCTCTCCCTCTCCCTCTCCCTCCACCCCTCCTTTCCTCTCCTCCCCACATCTCCCTGCTCCACCACCCCCCTCTCCCTTCTTGCTGGTTTAACACTACATCATCAACTACTTATCTTCTCCATCCAGGCCTTCTCCATCCTACATGGGGTGCTTTTCTTTTTCTCGTATACCAGCAAGAAGGGAGAGGGGTGGTGGAGCAGGGAGATGTGGGGAGGAGAGGAGAGGATGGGTGGAGGGAGAGGGAGAGGGAGGGATGAAGAAGATGATGATGTTGCATCATTTTTCACATGTAGGATGAGGTGGCAGTACATGTAGGATGTGAGGGGTAAAATTGACCATTTTGTATACTTCAGGGGCAAATATGATCCCAAAAAAACTTTGGGCAAATTTAATCCTGACCTAAAACTTCCGGGGCAAATTTGATCTTTAACCCTTATATTATATGTAACGGGCCTCTTGTTTGGGCTCTATGAGAACCATATCCTTTGCCCCTACTTTTTGTATCACTTCTTCCATTTAAGATATATAATATTTTAATTTGTCGATTTTTCTTATACTACCTATTTCATCGAACAATAATCAAACTAAGGGGAATCGAGGAAGATAATATGGTGTTTTTTAGAAAATATATTATATTAACAAATTTAACAAATATTATTCATCTAATTAAATTATATAATAAATCTTATGTTTAGTACTGATGGAGTATTATTCTTGAGGCTAGGAATAAATCATAATTTTCTTACAGAATCCGTAAAAACAGAGCATCCCCTGAATCCAGCAAGTGATGATGAATTTCCGGAAGACAAGGTTACTGTGTATTGGGTCGGCTTTAAATAAGGAATTGTCAGGACTCAGGAATCAATATAATGATCCATTTTAAGGTCCGAAACAAATATTATGATCCATTTTGTAAATGAAAACTCAATATTTGAAGCCTATGTAGTCTATGTATGATGATGAAAAAATACCAAAAAAATACATTTGAAAATAAAAGAGGACAGATTACCCCAGTAAATTTATGAAACTTAAATCAGACCTTAGAAAGGGATATGAGATATCTATATCTTACAGAGAGAGAGAGAAATGCCCTTATAATAGTCCAATGGATCATAAGTACAAGTATACATAAATTTATGTTAACAATTTATAAGTCACAACTGCAACTATTGAAGTCACAATTGCAACTATTAAAGGAATTTGTGCCATTTGGTAATACTAATAATATATTAAAAAACTCATACTCCATCTTAATATTTTATTTAAGATTTCTCAAATTTAACGGACTGATTTGTCTTATTCCATTTTGAGGCATATTTGTGGGTTTTCCATTGTTGAATGTATGTTTATTTTATAATTATTCCCCTTATATTTTTCAAAGTTGTTGATTGAATTTGGTTGACTCTTTTCCTTTGAAAAAAGTGATATAGCTATTTTTATTCACAATCCTATAACTATTAAAGTGGGATGAACTTGAGTATGCACTGTTTTTTTTAGTTAATTTGAGATCTCGCCCCACACATATAATATAGAAAATATATTTACCTATTTTGATCAAATTAAAAATGTTAGTTAAATTGGTTAAAATCATATAATATTACTAATATGTTATTATCATTTCTTATTTAGCATTAAAAGGGATAATTTGTTTGTATAAAAAAAGGGATAATTTGAAAACAAATTGAGAATCTATCTTATATATAGAATCAAGTTTATTTGCCCCAAATAGATATTATATATAGGGCTGGAAGAAGTAGTACTTTACTGCTTTCTTTTCTCAAAATATTCACACGATATATCATAAAGGGAATGTTTATATTTTTTTCACACATTACGTCACATGATTAGAAAACGCACCAGTACTTTAGGATGTGTCCGAGTTGTCCTAGATTGCAATCATATTCCAAGTAAACATATACAACTTCATTGTTTCTTGTTTAATAGCTAGCTAAGATTTTATCATGTAAGATTTTTTTTATTCTCAAAGTATTCAAACAATACTATCATAAAGAGAAGGGGAATTTGCACTTTAGTCCCTGGTAAGGGAAATTAATACTGGAAGGTCCCAACACATTCCAAAATAATTATCAAGTCCCATGGGCATTTCCTGCAATTATTTGCTTATCTTCAATGACTATTTTGCCCTCATAAGATGAAAGCATAGTCCCCCTGTAGTCCGCTGTAGGGACCAGTGAGATGACAACCATCTTTAATGAGGGTAAAATGGTCATTGAAGATAAGCAAACAATTGCAGTAAAGGACCTCTGGGACTTGATAATTATTTTGGAATGTGTTAGAACCTTTCAGTATTAATTTCCCTTAGCAGGACTACAATGCAAATTCCCGAATGCTTACTTTTTCACGCGTTATGACACATAATTCGAAAGCACAATAGTGCCCTAAAATGTGTTTGAGTCATCGTAGATTGCAATCACGACAACTTATCACTTTATTGTCAAAACATAATTTTGAGATAGTGTCATGTTGTTATCAACTTGTATCATATAAACATATTGATTGTACAATGTTATTGTTAATTTCTCGCACAGCAACGTATCAAAATATTTCTACCCTTCTAAAAGAAATCCTCTCCAATATTCAAATAAAAATGTCATATTACATTGGTTGATATGTTAAAATGCATGAGTATGAAGCATATATATATATCAGTACTCTCTCTATGCACTCCATAATATTCAATACTCTCAACGAATCATCTCAAAATTCACATGCCTGCCAAGAGAACTCATAAACACACATAGGGAGGACCCTCCTTTAGGATAGTTACAGAACTCTCCCATATTAAATTTGATTTGCAAATTGGTCAAGAAAGCTACCATTCTTGCAGTGCCTGCTTAGCCACACTAATTTGTCACCTTCTGGTTCACACCATAATTAACCACATCCTCAAAGGGCAAAATCGTCCAACCCCAAAAGTCCAACGAAAAGCAAATGCATTAAAACGAACCATACTCGCGCTTCACTTCCTTGTTCTGCTCACTTTTGCTCTTCTCTTCTTCTCTTCACCCCAGTTTCCTCTCTCTCTCTGTCTCTCTCTCTCTCTCTCTCTCTCTCTAAGAATTCAATCCCAGAATACCCTTTTGCTTAAAGCAGGTACTTGTGTTCTTATCTCTGTTTTACTTTTCACTTTCTTGGTGTATGCATGTCTGTGTCTCCAGATTTGATGAATTTAAAGTTGTCTCCTTTTTTGGTTTGATTGTTACAATCTGAATGTGTTGATGTTGTTAGTAAGAACCCAGAATTTATTTTCTTAAATTGTTGGTTCTGAGTTGAGCAAACGATGACTGCCTTCTCTTTTATTATGTGTGTGTATATGCATTTTTTGCTGGGAAAGCTAGCTTCTTTGAAGAGTGATTGTTCAGTGTTTATGTTCTTGTTATCTTGGTAGTGTGTAGGAAGGTTTTGTTGAATCGGTGCTTTTGCTATCTTTGGTGTGAGAAGATCACTGCATGTGAGATATTTTTCAGAATATTCTGTTGAGCATTCATTATCAATTTTCATTATTGACATGTTAGATTTTTTAATGTTTTATCTTATTCTGAGTTTTGATTTCCTTTTTTTATATGACTGGGTTTTGTTGAGTGAAATTGATTGAGGGTTTTATGTAGGGCTCGCTTTTCATTGAGTTTTTGAGGTCTCAACTTGTTTGAAGTTGCTTGAATGGTCTACAACATTTTGGCTGCTTAAATTTCTTTGTAGTTTCTGTTGTAATAGTTTTATGCCATAATTGATATCCTAACGTGTTGTTGGTTGAGATGCTAAGTGGTCTCATCCTCATAGGGAGGTAAACACTCGAAGTTCGAATCCCTGGGAAACACTATTTGTTTGAAAAGGCGAAAATTATTTACGCTCTAAACCACAAAAGGGGATTTCCTTGATCAAATCATAAAAATAATCCATTTGGATTATCTGTATGTGGGGGAACCTTTTCTAATTAGTTGAACTTCTACCTCAAGGAACAAAAGGCAAAACCTATAATCCTCGGGGCTAGATCTGAAGTTTGCTTTAGAATCATGCGAGTGAATATCTTTTAGCGGACTAATTAGTACAAATTGAGTTGTAATATTAGTTTTTCCTTTCTTTCTCTGTTTGAGATTACATGTTTTATGATGATTTTTCATTGTATCTATTTGAATGACAGAGTAGCATCCATAACAAGCATGGACAATCAAAACCACCATGGACTTGCAGCAGGTGCAGGAGGAATGTCTAGTGCTTCAGCTCAAGCAGCATATGGAATGAATCAATACCAATCAAACCCAATGATGGCTTCTCCTCAGCGTCAAAGTCAGCCGCAGCCTCAATCTCCGTCTCAGGCGGCACCAGGCCTTCATCCATCAGCTTCTACCTTCATGAGAGAGCAACAATATGCTCACCAGTACATGCATCAAGTTCAGCAACAGGAGCTAAAGCAACAGCTCCAGAACTTTTGGGCTAACCAATACCATGAAATCGAGCAGACGGTCGATTTCAAGAACCATAGCCTACCATTGGCTAGGATCAAGAAGATCATGAAAGCTGATGAGGATGTGAGGATGATATCAGCTGAGGCTCCGGTCATATTTGCTAGGGCCTGTGAGATGTTCATCCTGGAGCTAACACTGAGGTCTTGGATCAACGCGGAGGAGAACAAGAGGAGGACACTTCAGAAGAATGATATTGCAGCCGCAATCACAAAGACTGATGTCTTTGATTTTCTGGTTGACATTGTTCCGAGAGACGATTTGAAGGATGAGATGCTTTCACCAGGTGGTATTCCTAGAGTTCCAGCTGCTGCAGCAGCAGCAGAGAACGTTCCTTACTACTATATGCCACCTCAGCCAGTTGTGGGCCCTCCTCATTCTCCATATGGAGCCCCAAAAGTTATCATGGGTAGGCCTGTAGGTGATCAAGCTCACTATAGTCAGCCAACACCAGGAGGAGGACACCCTTCTTTCTCTGCACAGATGTGGCCACATCAACAAAACCCATCCAATAACAATTCAGATTCTTAGAGATCATATATTATGATTATGAATGTTTGATTATTATGATTATGAATGAGTTCATGATTATTGTTAGTGGGTTCACATAGTGCTGATACTTGAAGGAGGATCAATAGTAAATCAGATCATGTTCAGCTTTAAATGGAGCCAACCAAATGTCACAAGGAGGAGTCACCAGCAATGCAAGAAGAGACCAATAATCAATGTGTCAAGATCATCCATAGCCGACTATGTTTATTATTGAGATTCAAGAGTCGTTTTCATATTTTGCTACCCCTCTTTATTTTTCCTTTCCTTTCCTTTTCTTTTCTTTTCTTTTGGTGTCATGACAGTCAGTTTCATTGTGAGCTGGAACATTGCTCGTGTGTTGTTGTTGCTGGTGGGAAAGTGACAATAGGGTCATCTTCATATATAATTATGGTTTTAAACTTTGTTAGTTTGTTTTATTAATCTTCATGTTCCTGCAATTAGTCTGCGCTAAACATTCTGAACTCATTTTATATTGTCTATCCTGTTAATGATATTTTGATATGAGTAACTGTGTGATACACTTGGTGATATGTAACATAATAAACACAATTGTGGCAAGAGTCAAACAGATCAATCTCAGTATCAGATTTTCCATGAACAATCCATGGGCCCAGGATGAGTGAAAGCTCATGAAATCCTTTAACATTGATATGTCAGATATTCTTTGTTTATATAAATGGATTAACTTAATAAATTGAAAGATTGATAAAAGATTGTCGCTGTAGGTATGAAACAAAAGTTACTCTCACAGTCTCACACGCTTGTATTTAATTATACCTCTTATGTGGATAGAGCTTGGTAAATTATAGAGATAAAATATGAGACTCTCTCACACAGTTAGATTTCTCTATAATAAACTGTAGGTTTGATGTTATTGCATTTACAATCCAATCTTGATTTTAACTCATGTAGTTTCAAATCCTTAATTTAGAGTTTAGGACTTGGCCTAAGTATGGGGACTACTTAGTCGTTAAACTTAAAATCAAATCTTTATCGAACTAGCTAATCTTGATTTTAACTAGTAGTTTCAAATCCTTGGTTTGAATTTTAGGACTTGGCCTAAGTATGGGGACTAGCTGTTAAACTTAGATCAAATTTTTATACAACTAACTAATACCAACATTTTCAAATTTCATTAAATAAAATAAAAATCCAATAGAACTATAAGAACCAACAGATACTTTTTCAAAGATAATAATATAGGCCCAATAATTCAAAAGAGTTCATTGCCACTTTAGACTAAATAATGTATACAATGTCATACTCGCTTCTAAGAAAAGTGCATGGGCACTTTTGAACAAAATATATATGTAGTGTGACATTTTTATATCACTTCATCGTCCATAATGGTATGAGTATCTTTAGTAGCCAACTTATCTGTCTCTGTTGACACAATCACTAGTATTTGCATTTTACTTTATTTACAGAGTATCCATAGGTATTTTTGCATGTAAGATTTTTTTAAGGACCATTTCATCTAGGTTTTAAGTAAGAGATTTAATATCAAACAAGTCTATTGACAACCTCTTCACTTGTTGACTAAAGTTATTTCAGTTGACTAAAGTCCACTTATCAGTTCAGTCAACTACCCATTGGTTAGATATTTTAAACTCTCCTTGGGGTTTTCTTTTAAAAAAATATTAATGATCGTTTAACAACTAATTCATACCAACACATTTTGTCTTGAGTTTGAGTCATATGTGAGACACATATGCGTTGTAATGAGAAGTGAAGAAAGTCAAAACTAGAGTAATCAATTGCTCAAGTACTAACATGGTCTAGTATTGGTGATTATGCCAATTGATGTTTCAGAAAGAATATAACAATAATTTGTACACACACATAATGTAACATCAACAAATTGATTATTTGTGAATAATACGAGGTAAATTCTTTGGCACCATTTTTAATCACGATTTTCGTGGATTGAAAACCCTGAACATGTTTAATTGATGAGGATACTTATGAGAAATATTGTGAAATTGTGAGATAAAATGAATTAAGGTATTAAATGTAGAATTAAATATAATCTCGACTCTGATAAAAAAAATATAACCTCGACTCTTTGTATTTAGTAGTGGACCGAGCATTCACAGTACATATTATAAAGCATTAAGTATTATTAACTGTGAGACCCAATGAATAATCGGTAATTTCAATGAATGAATCTAAGGCTGTTGGTTAGATCCCAAATATGATTAAGCTGCCTACAACATTTGTTTTCATGCCTTTACGCAATTTAGTTCCTGTCAAGTTTCTTTTTAATTTGTTTTAAATGGATAGTTTTTATTCAAATAAAGGTAAAATGATTAGGCCCGCCTACAACATTTGTTTTCCAAATAAAATTTAGGTAAGTTGCACATTAGAGGCTCATCCCTATTTTGACCCAACCCTGTCACTTTGAGGACCAATTTTTTTGGATATAAAAGAAAAAGGTTAAGAAGCCCGGGCCTTGAAAGAAAGAAAGAAACAAATTTCTTATACAGATATGCTTATATAATGTACCCAAAAGCACCTCAACACAAACAAGATCATATGGCACAACACTGCTAATAGGAAGAACACCCATTTGAGTAGCTGTCATTGCTAAAATTGTTATTTCTTTTTTACTAATTGCTAATGCTAATATGACACTCTGCATTACCTATAAATGTCCTTATTTATCTATTCTTTTTTGTTCATTCTAATTGAATAATGTATACATAACGTAGATACTGTATCATATTGTGCATTGAGATTATTCAATCCTTATGTTTGTCAGACACATATTGTTATGGATTTAGAGTGCAATTCTCCCGGTACCTTCGTATCTAACCAAATTCTGAGACAACTACCGTTAAAAATAATTATTTAACTATCACGGCTGTAAAACATGAAACCACCAGTTATATTGTTCAATATTACTAGAGAAACACACACACACACACACACGATTGGATTCTCAAATATTATATCTACTCATCGATTTATTTTTTAAATTCAATAATAACGATGAGATGAGTTGAAAACAGAAAATTAGGAAAAGATCCACGATCCATGTATACTGACTGCTTAAAGTTCAGCATATAGATTTTGCGCGTAATTTATTTCAATGGTAGAGGAATTTTTAATGGGAAAATCCCAAATAAATCCCTCCGAATATCTAAAAGGACAAGTGAGGAACTTAAACTTACAAAAGGACCATGAAGGAACCAGCACCTATCTGTCATTTTAAAATTTTGCGAAAAGACAAAATTGCCCCATCCTAAAACACAAATTTCTACCCCACCCTAACACTCACCCTCTTCTTGCAATTTGTGTTTTAGGATGAGGGCAATTTTGTCTTTTAGCAAAATTTTAAAATGATAGATAGATGCTGATTCCTTCATTGTCTTTTTGGAAATTTAGGTTCCTCACTTGTCCTTTTGGATATTCGGAGGGACTTATTTGGGATTTTCCCAATTTTTAATATTCTAAACTCATTTAATATTGTTGTCTTTTAGATGACTTGGATGATTTAAATATTTAATTTAAAACTGAAAAATCTTCATTTGAGAATCCAAACACCATTTTTTTCTGACAATCTTTATTTTTACTCTTTCTCTGCACTTTTTTGGTTTTGATGGATCCAACATGTCACGTATAATTAATTATATAGATCCTTCCTCCACCGACACAATGTTCACTAATCTACGCAAGCCTTCTTCTCTTCAATATTCACTAATATACACACATAATTTCTCTTTGTTATTGCCTAGCTATATCTTTAGTATCCCACAATTATCTCTTATAATTATCAAAACGATCAATAAATAATTTATTATCGATATTGTAAGAAATGCTTTTGAATATGGGCATGCATTATGTATCTAGTAGCTTGGATTCACACTCAAGGTGTTTATCGCTTTGATAGGTAAAAAGTGCCCGTAGTCTTTAAAAACACCGTTTTATCAAACAAAATTGGATCTTAGCTATCCATTAAAAATTCATCTTAAGTGGGCTACAAGCCCTGAGAACATGTGTTCGATGTATCTTTAATAAGAAAAAATGAAAATTTATCTTTATAATTCATTCACTTTCTTTGTTTTTTTTTAAAAAAACATCACTCATCTCTTTTATCTCTTCCATCTTGCTCTCTCCCACCAATGATAAGTTTAATCTCTAAAAGCCTAAAATCAGTGGTAAGATGAAATTTTAGAGGATAGCGAAGAGCCGAAAATCATTGTTTAGTAAAATCAATGTACCTAAAGATAATGAGTATTTTTTACCTATCAAAACGACGAGCACGGTGAGTTCCTAGTAGTTTGGGTAATGATTAACAATGGTTTTCTCTCTTTCCCTGGTTATCTCTATTTATAACTAACAAATTACTTTTATCTCCTTGCCTTGCAATTTTTTAATATATTCCCCTTGTAAAAAAATTATAGTGTTATGAATTTATATAGTAATAAGATCCATGCTTATTGACACATAACTTATTTGACAGAAAAAAGATATCATAGCTTTCGGCCTTGTTTTGATGAATTCAGAATAACCTATAATTTGACAAAAAAAAAAAAAGACACTATAACCTATGATACGGTCTCGATTTGATGCAATTCAGAATAAAAAAGAAAAACGTTATTTGTCTAGATAATCTTTAAAATTAATTAGTACTACTTTGGTAAGATCTTATAATTAATATATCTGCTTCAAATGGGTCTGTCTCATTGCATGTGAAGCTTACATTTAACGTTTACAATTATTGCTATAACCAGAATTAAAAAGTTTGGCACATTTCCATAAGACTTTTCGGTTAATTTCACTTATTTTAAGTCATTTTGTATTGTAAGGATTAAATATGGGTTCGAAGTTTGATATGACAAAGCGTTAACATAACTTTTGGTCCCTCAAGTTTCACTCAATTTTGGTTTTGGTCCCTCAAGTTTCAAACCCGTGCTTTTAGTCCATGAAGTTTACACTGTTAGTAACATTAGTCTCCCAAGTTTGAAAAGGACTTGACACCGTTAAATTTATCATATGTGGCACTAATACTGTTAGTTTTGACTATGTGGCTTAATGACAAGAGAGTATGTGCTGAAATAATAATCTTAAGTGGATAAGTTATTAAAAAAAATAAAAAAATCATCTCCTCTGTTATCTGTTATCTGTACAAATCTCACGCACATTCCTCTCCTTCTGTTGTTGTATACATCCTGCACTTTGCGCCTAAAAGATTGAAATTTTAAACAAAAAAGAAACATTTTTTAAAACTGCAAAAGACAAACAACAATGTCCAAATTAATTTCAGTGTTTTCTCAGCTCAAGAGCATTTTTACACTGGCCACCATGTGAAGATTCTTCTTTCTTCAAGTTCGCATTTTTTTCTCCATTAATGTCTTCTTCCGCCGGAAACAGCCGACCCCAGAGGCTGTCCTCCGCCGTATTGCCTTCCCGATCCCGGAAATCCTCGGTGGGGTCCACTTCTTCAAGACCCTCACTGAAACTGCATCTCTCGCAAGCTATTTTTGGTGTGATTTGAAGAGAAGGAGAGCAAGGTAGAGTTCGATTAGAGAAGGAGGGGAAGGTGCGTGGGATTTCAGATTTGTCAGATAACAGAGGAGATCGTTTTTTTATTTCTTTTAATAACTTATCCACCTAAGATTATTATTTCCATTACATACTCTCCTGTAATTAAGCCACATAGGCAAAATTAACAGAGTTAGTGCCACATAGGATAAATTTAATGGTGTTAAGTCCGATCCTTTTCAAATTTAAGGGACTAATGTTACTAACAGTGCAAACTTCAGGGACTAAAAGCACGGGGTTTGAAACTTGAGGGACCAAAACCAAAATTGAGTGAAACTTAAGGGACCAAAAGTTATGTTAACCCTATCATAAAATTAAAAGCTATGAATTTATTACTACAAGATACTCCCTCCGGTCCTAAATATAAGACATAATTGACTTTTTTGAAAATCCTAAAAAACAGTAAAATAAGTTAATTATAAATTGATTTACCTAATTTTTCCCTTAAACTAGTTTATTTTACTTATAAACTAATGGATAATCTAAAAATATATCAAATATGTCATGATTTAATATATTATTTTGCAACTTTAACCTCTCCAAAAAAAGTTATCTAGGTCCTATATTTAGGACAGGAGGGAGTAAGTTATATAATTTACATTGATGCAGTTGTTATGACAGGTTCTTCAATCACAGCACTTCAGATAGTTAGGGCTGCACAAAAAGCCGGCGGCCCGATTGGCCCGTCATGACCCGATCCGGTCTTATGCCAAAAATGGTCCGTCACGAAGTGGCCCGAGACCAGCCCAATTAGGACGTGACTGACCCGGCTATCGGGTAGGACATGACCAGGACATATGCTCCATGACCAACAGGACGGCCCGACCCGATAATTTTATTATTTTTAGTAAAAATATTTTGATTAATTAACACAATTATCAAACTATTTCATAATTAATTAATTACTTATTTAATTTAAAAATAGTTAATTACAATTTTTATTTTTCCTACATAATATATCAATTTATTTATTGGTTGAAAAGTGGAAGCTTTTAATTTAATTATAAAAAAAAAATTTGGGACCAATATGGTCCGTCATGTGGCCGGGTGGTCACGTCCGACCCGATCTCTGTGTCGGGCCAAACAGAACATGACCGGGTCTCGGGCCAAAAATTCTGGCCCGACAATTATTTAGGACATGACCAGGGCATATAGGTGGCCCGGTCATGTCCGTCATTTGTGCACCCCTACAGATAGTATATTCTTTTTCACATTAATTAGATAGGTATGCGTGCAATGAATTTGATTCTTCCGGTCTATTTAGAAATAATGATAATTTGTGATTAATTAAACAAATCAATTAGTCAAAATCAAAATCAAACTATTTTGCTAAAGTATACTTTTGACCTCTTATATTTGCATCAAGTTTCAATTTAATCTTTTATGTTTAAAAAGTACACTTTTAGTCCCTTATGTTTGCTTCAAATTTCAATTTAGTCCTTTATGTTTATAAATTACATTTTTAGTCATTTTCTGTTAATACTGTTAGTTTCACTTAATGGAAAATGTTAACTTAACAATTTTAAATTGTTATTACATACTGAAAAATGCTTAGATTAAATTATTTTTGTGTAATTATACTTATAGTTTCCAAATTTATCATTTTTTTACCACAATTTAATTATGAAATAATCATTTAAATTTAAGTGAAACTAACGGTGTTAATAAAAAAGGACTGAAAGTGTACTTTCCAAATTTAAAGAACTAAATTGAAATTTGATGCAAACATAAGGGACTAAAAGTATACTTTAGCTTTTTTTTATTAATGATCAATGTATCCCTCACTCGACAAGTGATAAATTAATTTAAATTTATTGAAAACATATGTATATAGATTCCTTAATTCTATTTATTGAAAAAATATATTATGCATCATTATTTTATTAATTCAAATTTGATATTACATAAAATAATTCATGAGTAGTTTTGGTGATTACTTTTCTAAGTGGAATTTTTTATCCTAACTGGTACACCTATTATGCACTCCCAAAGCTAAGATTTGAGCTGACAACCTCACATTTTAAAAATCATTAAGGATGTAAACATTTGGTTAATGTGTGGTAAGTGGTCTCACTAAGTAAAGAGTAGAATGTGTTCAAATTTGAGTCCTAAAAAGTGCACTTATTGGTAAAATTAAAAAACATTTTGTTCTATAAACTTTATTAATAAAATAGTCTCAATTTTAAAGTGGCTTTAGAATACCATTAATCAAATTCAAACAAAAAATCTTGAAAAAGTGTTTGGTAAAGTTGTGCTACAAACCCCGACAACTTACTCATTGATATTGATTTTTGATTGTTACACATCTTATCACATGTATAAGTCATTTTTAACATACAATTCATACATTAAAAAACTGCTTTTATTCAACACTTTTGGAAGTATAAAATTGGCATAAGTAATATACTCCCTCCGGTCCTATTTATAAGTCGCTAACCGCCACTAAATTTTGGTCCTTAATATAAGTCACCAACTAACACTACTAACTAACTCATTTATTAAAATTTTCCCAATATACCCTTAGCATTGGAAAATGGACATTGAAAAATGAGAAGAGAGAGAAGATGAAAAAAGCACATGTATACTCATAAAGATGAAAAAGGTAGTGGGTCATAGCAATAAAGATGAGAGGGGCAAAAATGGAAAAGACAAGAAAAATAAAACCAATTTAATGACTCAACTTCCATTAACATTCATTCCTTGGTATGTACAATTTGGGCGGTTGACGACTTATAAATAGGACCAGAGGGAGTATATATATATAATAACACTAATGTAGGGGTTGAGATGTAATTAACATTCTAACGATTTTTTCTGGCGAAATATGCCCCAATTAATTTTTTTAAGTTTAATTAAAATCCTAAGGTATTAAAAATGGGACAATCTTACATCATATTAATGGAACCACAAACATCACTTTGTCATATTTTCTTTACCTTCATCGTCTCTTTAGTGATATATGAACGCTTACAGTTATGTTAGTTTGGGGTGATATTGCTCCATTTTCAACAATTTAAGGTGTTGATAGCACCTAAAATACGTAAGTGTGATAATTGCTCCTCAGAAAATAGTTTTTGTCTTTGAATGTTTGTTACTCAAAAAAATAGTTTGGGATGCTCATTACACCTCTAAAAGCTTTAGGACGTTGATTGCCCATCAGGATATTGAATACGTATGTTCATGTTTTAATATATATAGGGCCACCATTCATGTAATATGAAATAAAAAAGTTTTAACTAAATATCCTGCATATTTTTGTATCACTGTTGACTACAATTGAATTTATTATCCATGTAGGAACCAAATAGACACTACATTTGGCTACATTTGGCTAGAATCTATACTTTCTCTACATAGACACTACATTTGGCTAGAATCTATATTTTCTCTACATATTAGCATGCTTGTTGTGGCCTGTGGGGAGGGGGAGAGAATGGGGATTGGGGAGGCATGGGAAAGAAGCGTGGGGCCAAAAAATTTGGCGGAAGCATGGGAAGAGATTTGGAGTTATCAGAGGAAGAAATATAAACTAACTCACTTTATCAAAAACAAACACAATAAATAAATAAACTAACTCACTCTCAGTCACTTTCCATTCACAACACACGTTCTCATTTCTCTTCTCGACTTCTCCCCTCACCCCCACCTTTATACATCCACACACGGCGTGTTCCTTCATTTACTGTTTTTTTTCTTATCAAAAGTTAGGACACTTATTGAAATTTGGTTGTCTATTTATAACATAGGAGTATTTTTAGCTAATTTAATGTATCAAATCAAGAACATTAAATTTATCATAAAATGCAAATACTTTTTTTATACAGAAAGCACAACAAGTTACAGAATAATAAAGATTTCTCTTCATCCGAATACTTGATATTCTAACATCTATGCATAT
Source organism: Mimosa pudica (assembly GCA_029929735.1). Classification (NCBI taxonomy): domain Eukaryota; kingdom Viridiplantae; phylum Streptophyta; class Magnoliopsida; order Fabales; family Fabaceae; genus Mimosa; species Mimosa pudica. Next base: position 7,192,793 of record JAKELP010000029.1, on the reverse strand, counting down.
TAATGAATGGGATCATGTAAATAATACTCATTCCAAATAATGAATATACGTGCAAAAGGCCATCGACATATTTTTGTAGAAATTTGATTCAAAAATCGTTGCCTATGCATCACACTAGAATCTAGATACCCGCCTAAAGATTATCCTCTAAAGCTACTTAATTTGATTTGACGATTTTTTATAAGTAAAATCCAATCGATTAGGATTTGATAATAATTCATATATAAATGGAAATAAAATCAACAAGTTGCCAAAAAAAAAGATATATACAGCAGCTATGATAAATTTAGCAACAATTATCTTGTTATTATGTTTGTCAATAATTGTATATTTGAACATTATTTAAATTCCATCTATAATTTATAGCTCGTGTCAACTTTATATAGAGGAAAAAAATTGTATTAAGCCATCAATAGTCAACATAAATTCAATTAAATCTTTTATTACATAGGAGGGACAGAATAAAAAAGCAGACATTTTTTTTTAAAAAAGTCATACTATTAACTGACGGGAAATAAAGTCAACATGTATTATTTTTCCAAGGTATCATCTACCGCGTGTCAAAGAGAACTAATCCTTTAGTGTAATGAAATACTCCCTCCTGTTCTAAATATAAGACCTAATTGACTTTTTTGGAAAACCTTAAAAAAACAAAATAAGTTAATTATAAATTGATTTACCTAATTTTTTCTCTTAGACTATTTTATTTTATCTATAAACTAATAGATAATCTAAAAATATATCAAATATGTCATCATTTAATAACATATTTCGCAACTTTAATCTTTCCAAAAAAAGTCAATTAGGTCCTATATATTTAGGACCGGAGGTATTATCATGTAAGAGTAAACACCAAACATGTGACTTTACTCCATTAATAAGAGCTTGTAATCGAACTTCAACCACTTATTTAATCAATGAGAATATTTATCACTCACGCAAACTAGATAAGTTACAACGTCAAAATCTTTTTGTTCTTTCAACCGGACCAATCTTTCAACCGAGAGATGACCAAGACAATGCCGCAGTTAAGATTATCACACCAATTGCAAAATTTGCTTTTTTTACTTTCCATTTTTTTCAAAACAAGAAACAAACTCTCTTGCATGGGCACACACACAAATATGAAAGAAATAATATATGGGCACACACACAAATATGAAAGAAATAATATATGGGCACACACACATATATAACTATATACTCCCTCCGTTCCTAAATATAAAACCTAGATAACTTTTTTTTGGAAATATTAAGGTTGCAAAATAGCTTATTAAATGATGACATATTTGATATATTTTTAGATGATCCATTAGCTTATAGGTAAAATAAATTAGTTCAAGAGAAAAAATTAGGTAAATCAATTTATAATTAACTTATTTTTTGCCTTTTTATTAGGATTTTTCAAAAAAGTCATCTAGGTCCTATATTTAAGAACGGAGGGAGTATATAAAAATGAAGCCATGAATGCTCCCTTGCTTCTTTCACACCCATCTCTTTCCTCTCTTTCATTCTTGCTTTCTAGGCTTCTAGCTTCTCATTCATTCCTTCATCATTTAATGAGTTATGATTCTGACCTACCAAGCAAAGTAAGCCAACCCCAAAAAACCCAAATAAATAAAAATAAAACGCTTCTTTCTCAACGGGTCCTTCCATGAATACTATATTGCTTGCATGTCACACCTCTGAATCAGAATCACCCTCCTCTCTTCACAAGCTTCAACTTTTCTTCCTCCTCTGACCACTTTCAACGTTTTCATCAATACCCAAAAGTTCCTCACCCCTGAAAATGTCCAAAACTTTCTTCTTCACCATCACTGAAGCCACCATGCCCATGTTTGACTCATTAAGGAAGATCAAACGTTTGAAACTGTTTGAGCCATCTTTGGGTGTTTTGGGTTTTTTGGCTGTGGCTGTTTTTGTTATTCTTTCATTCATCTATTTGGACTACTTAGATATTCTTGGAAAAAGCTTTGGGATTCTGGGTCAGTCAGAACAAGAAAACAAAGTTGAGTTTCTTGGTGAAAATGGTGGTTCTTGTGATTTGTTTAGTGGGAAGTGGGTTTGGGATGAGAACTATCCTTTGTATCAGTCTAAAGATTGTATCTTTCTTGATCAAGGATTTAGATGCACTGAAAATGGAAGGCCTGACTTGTTTTATACCCAATGGAGATGGCAACCCAGAGACTGTAACATACCAAGGTTGGTACATATAAAAAAAAAACAAAACTTGTAACTTTCATAATACTATTAGTTTCTTTTAAGTTTTAACTGAATAATAATATTGGTTTTTCTGGAGATTCATAAAGATGAAATCAAATTTTGAAACTCCGGCTGATTTTTTTTTTCCGGCAGGTTATAATGGAGTTTTTTTTTCTTATTTTTCTTATAATTTAAATTTTTTTTATTATATTGTATTGTCAGCATGGTCAGCAATGCCAATATGAGAATATAAGATTGTGAGAGGAAAGAGTCATTGTGTACTGATTTGAAGACGGATAATATTAAGTTTGTCTTATCTCTTTGGTATTTGAAATAGTGTATGGTTTTGGCTTTGTCTAACCCATTCTTCTCCGGCATCTTGAGAGTGACCCCAAGGATAACACACACACACACACACACATATATATATATATATATATATATATATATATATATATATATATTATGATGTCTCTTTCTGCCATCACTTTCATTTTTTTTCTGCCAAATATATATGCACACAGAAGTAAGCCCTTGTTCCCTTCCTCAATCTTGACTGTTAAGATAATCTATTTTTTATGATTAGTTTATGTGGTTTATGGGGTGGGATTATGACTTCTTAAAAGAACAACTTATCCAATATTTTGCTTTGTATTGGTTGGAAACAGCATCTTTGATCTTATGGGGATGGAGGCTGCTTTGAAGTTTAAAATTGTAATATTTTATTTGTGGAAGGATAAAAAAGTACTAGTTTCATTTTTAGTTGCACAAGTAAATGGTTCCAATAATGATGGCAGATTATGGCATTTAATAGAGTTGATTGCTGACTATCTGTTTCACTTGGAACATTTTTTTTTTGTAAAAAAAAACAGATTTAATGCAACAGTGATGTTGGAAAAGCTGAGGAACAAAAGGGTAGTGTTTGCTGGGGACTCAATTGGGAGAAACCAATGGGAGTCACTATTATGCATGCTATCTTCTGGAGTTGCCAACAAAGAATCAATATATGAAGTAAATGGTAATCCAATCACAAAGCACAAGGGGTTCTTGGTGTTCAGATTCAAAGACTATAACTGCACTGTTGAATACTATAGAGCTCCATTTCTAGTCCTCCAGAGTCGTCCTCCTGCCGCGGCCCCCAAAGAGATCAAGACTACATTAAAACTAGATACAATGGATTGGAACTCAATGAAATGGAGAGATGCTGATATTCTGGTTCTCAACACAGGGCACTGGTGGAATTATGAAAAGACCATGAAAGGGTAATTTAATAGTGACATCTCAAGGAAGGAATGTAATCTCCAAAAGGTCGCAATAACAAGTTAGCAATGTGGACCTTTTCTCATTTCCTGCATCAGAACTTGTCATTACGTATTGCTCACTTGTTGTGGTAGTTTTTGGTGACTATATTCCTTCTGTAAACCTCATAGTGTGGTTTTCCCTTATTTATATGTTGGGTTTGAACTTTGAAGTAGACTGACTACATTGATGAATGTTAACTTAATAAATTTTGTTCATGTGTTTATTTCTGCAGGGGTTGTTATTTCCAAGAAGGTTCTGAACTTAGGTTGGATATGAGAGTAGAAGATGCATTTGAGAGGTCCATGAAGACAGTGCTGAATTGGGTACAAGAAGCAGTGAATTCTAACAAGACTCAAGTCTTCTTTCGTAGCTTTGCTCCTGTGCATTTCAGGTGTGTTTGGCTGATCAAAATTCAAATGATTTATGTCTTCAACACTTTACTACTATTGAGTCTGGATTTTCTACAGTTGTAGATTGTAAAGTTCAAAGACAGATGAGAATATAATGAGTAGGGTAAAAACAAAGGAGATATGTCCCTTAATACTATTGTTCCATTCTCTTTCAAACTCTGAGAATCTTTTCTCAATTATGGGCGGTTATTTCACACTTAGATCACTTCTAACTTTGGTAAAAATTCCGTTTGAAAAATTTATTAGTGAGAAGGATCTGAATTGAAGTACAGTACATGCATGATACTTGTATTTTCTGTGTATAAAAACACATCAACAATTTTCTATTCAATAAGATTTCCAAATATGAACTTTTCACCGAATTTTGGATCCTTTTAGTCATACCAAATTGAAATATTTTGAATACCATAATATCTTCTATGATATTTCCAAACGATTTCAGGTTTGTTTCTCTAGTTACTAAACTTTTCCAAACTTCTGTTGTCTCTACAAGGCCAACAAATGTGTCTCACTTTCTTGAAACTCTTGAGTAGAATATGAGACCTTGTCTGTCTGAAAGCTTGTTTTCTTTACTTTCTCTTGTAATTTTGTCTAAAAGAAATTCAGTTTAACAAAACCATTCTTCAAAACCTAATGTATATTGCTATTTATCATGCAGAGGAGGGGATCGGAAGAAAGGTGGAAACTGTCATCTGGAAACACTGCCTGAGTTAGGAGGCTCCACATCAATGGTGCCTAATGATAACTGGTCACAATTCAGAATAGCCAACACTTTGTTATCTGCAAACACATCTAAGAATGGAATCATGAAGCTGAAAGTATTGAACATAACCCACATGACAGGTCAAAGAAAAGATGGGCACTCATCTGTCTATTATATCGGCCCTGCCGTGGGGTCCACACGTCCTCGCCGTCAAGATTGTAGCCATTGGTGCCTCCCTGGTGTTCCTGATGTATGGAATGAGCTGCTTTATGCACTTGTCCTCAAGCATGATGAAGCTTCTTAACATTCACAACAAGTGTATATATGATTCAAAGAGCAAGCCTTCAAATTGCAAATAGTGTTTTGGAAAACCAGGTCTCACATTTTTTATTTATAGACATCAAATTTTGGTATAGGATGTCTAGTGGTGGGAAATCAGAGAAATGGAATCATAATCAATTCTTTTTTGTACATACGTGTATTTAGACAGTTTTGACTTTTGATTAAAGATTGGTAAAGGAAAAGAATATATTTCTCAAATCAAAATGTTTTCACTTGTACAAATTGTCATTATTTAAGGTTTGGAACAGGCCATGCTAGACTTCACTCTTCAAGGTCTTGCTTGTGTCGTCAAAAGGAGGTCAAAGGCAGGCTTATGGCCTATCACAAGCTATTTTAGCAGGCCTTAATCACAAGATGAACACACGCCTAAGTCCCAACACATCTAACAGTCCCAAGGCAGGACAAAATTACTTGAACACGTAAACTTGTCCAAAATACATCAACTTATTTTTCCAAGGTTATCCCACCAGTGTATCAAGTGGCTGGGAATCCAACCCTCTCAATAACTTATTTAAGAGACAGAATATTTATCACGCACGCCAACACGTTAGGATAATTACATCAACTTTTTTTATAAAAGATGATGAATTGAACTCATCCCGAAGAAAAACAGTAGTTAATCAAAGTGAGTCATGACACTGACTATGTACCAAAATAGTGGTTTATCAAAAATTTAATTTAATAGGAGTATAATTTTATTATTTGACTGAAAAAATATTCATTATATAAAGGACAATTGAAAACAATTAACTTAAAAAAGAAGATGAAAAATATTATAACATGCAATTGACCTAGTATACGTGTGCGTGTATATATATTTGTAGGGTTTTGTTACATACCTTGTTGCAAAACTTTGATGCCTTGCAGTCACAATCACAAATGGATGATGATTAATTTGATACAGTATAAGGCACTTGAAAGATTTCTGAGAGAATCAATAGTTTGAGAAGGCCTTGTCTTTTTGAAAAAAGAGGTTTTCCCTGCATGAATTATTCACATTCTTCATCATATCTATTAACATATTTGAAATCCACATATTTAAAACTTGTAAATTGCTATTCAAAGGTATTGCTAATAGCTATGTTGATGTTGTTAATATTTTTCCTAAAGTTGTTAATCCCTATGAAGATATTGTTAATCGGAATAAAACAGTTGTTAATCGTTGGAACACATCGATCTACAAATGTGAAAGTTGTATAGCGTTATTCAAAGTTTGTTGATGACCATGATGAAGTAGTTAATGTGTATGATGGATTTGTCAATAGCTATGAAAGTGTTGTTAATAGGAAGTGAGTTCTAAGGAGGAGGACATTTCAGTCGTTGTACAACATTTCATAATTCCAATTCAGGTTCTAATACCTACTTTGTCTTTTTGCAAATTTGAGTACTTTATTTGTCCTTTCGCATCAAAGTACTTTATATGTATAAATAGATATAAAGCAAAATTTCTTTATTCAAGCATGTTGTAGGTTGTATAAAATAACCAAGCGCAAATTCTTCCAAGGTTAGTCACCTCCAAAAAGCATTTGAGACTAAAGAGATTGCCCGAACTCAACCCCCTTCAGAGGGCCTAGGCTGGCCCCACTCAAAAGGAAGGGAATTCACGATCAACTCCTCCTACCACACCTTGAGGGTCGACTAGTGGAATAAATATAGCCCACTGTGGACATAGCTGGGAATACGGCCCGACCCTAATGTGCCGGCCCGCATAGGGCCGGGCCTAAACGGGCCAGACCCATTTAGGCACCATTCCCATTTTATACCCCTATTTACGAAGCCCGACCCTCATGCCATCGGGCAGACCAGGCCTGGCCCTTAGGACTTGCCCCATTTTCATTTTTTTAAAAAAACTAAGCCATTTTTTTCTAAATCATTTTTTCCTCTTTCCATCTTGTTCTCCCAATACATTTTAAAGTTTTAGCAAAACAAAATCATCTAATAACATGACAATAAACATAGTTATAAGTCATATCATAGTCTGATAAGTGATAACATAACAACATACACTGATACACATACTTTGACAGTCAAAATAAACAACAAAGTCTTCAATCAAAAATCTAAATAAACATTAAACAATAACATTCAACTACAAATAGATCACAAATAGAGTCATCTAAGAGTGTGCTTCATCATCATTGTCAATATCATCAACGACATTTGTTTGTACTTCGCTATGAATTGACTCCTCCTATCCACCGACAAAAATATCAAGTCTTTACAATTCTTCTTTACTATCATATGCACTATCTCCTCCATCATCTGCAAAAAAGAGAAAAAAATATAATTAATTGTCCTTCAAACATGTATGAAAAAAGAAACCAAAAAATCATAAATTAAATAAATAATTCATAAACACACCATCATATTTAAATCAATGCAACAAATTCCTTGTGCAAATAAGAGCTTGAACATTGGAAGGAATGATAGAACTCCTACATATATTTTTTTTTTAAAAAAATAGAAACGAGCCTATAAATACGGCCCGGCTCGCGGCCCGGCCCTAATAGGCCCTCGGCCCTAAAGGGCCGCCCGCTTCTTATTTTTCCTCCAAAAATAGCAAGCTCGGCCCTCCTCGGGCTTGCATAAAAACGGGCCGGCCCAATGGGCCAAGCCCATATTACCGGCTATAATTGTGGAAACTTGCATGGAAATGGCTTGGCATTCAACAAATACGTACCTTCCTGCTAGCCCAACAAGATCCCTGCCTCTTTTACTACCTTACTCTAGCATATATTTGGAGTCAGGACCAATTAAAAAACCTTTGCTTGTAATTTATTATTATCTCGTGTAGAATCCATGCTGTACATACATATGTTTTCCATAAATGAAATTCATTTCTACTAAAAAAAACCACTATTTACTAGGGACGAATTTCATAAAAAAGGAAAAAAAGACATATAAAGTCCTCCAAATATGTAAAAAAAATAAATGTCACTAAATTTCCAAAAGGACAACTAAGGTTACAGACAGTAAATTAACAACGCTCTACTTGTTAATGAAAATGAAATTTTGTTGTGGTTAATGAAAATGATGTTATTGTTGTTAACTAGATCAGTATCTCGTGCGTTGCACGGAAGATTTTCATTTCCATGTGAATTAGTGTCTATATTAGACACTAATTAGACAAATGATAAAAAACTAGACAAATGCTTTGCAAACTAACACAATAATTAGACCAATATATTTCCATGTGAATTAGTTTCTATAACTTGGTACAATATAAATTTTAATTGTGGATGATGCAGTTATTAAATATGCATGTGGTTAATGAGAATGCTGCAATTATTAATTTAGTGTCTGTGACCCCGATTGTCCTTTTGGAAATTTAGCAACCTTGTCCTTTTACATATTTTTTTGATTAATCACCACCCATTTTAATCCGGACTCGAGGGATATAAGTGTTGCCACATAGTCAAGGTTGTCTCATCTTCCAATGAGAGGGCTCCTGAGATTTCCATCTTTACAGATTATTGTAGCCCACTTATGAGTTAAACCAAGTAGTTATTGACGTGTTTTTACATATTTTACATATTGAGAATCAGTAGAGACCAAAAGTATGCACAGTTCGTGCCTTGCTCACTTTCATAGGAGCGTGCAAGGGAATATTTGCAGTGGGTGTGAAATTTCACTGGACTCTCTCACTCTCATCCAAAAATATCCCAATTCAACAATGGCTCATACCTCTCCTCAACCCACTCGATCCAGAGATCTCGACAAGCTCCTTCTAAGGCCTGGTAATCTTGTGGGTCCCAGGTTCGAGCCTGGCCCTGAGGTACTCTCATGACTTAATTCTAAGCTTTTTTTACTACCCCTTTTGTTTTCTTGCGCTGATTCCATGTGGGTATTTATTTATTTATTTATTTATTTATTTATGTTGCAGATGAGAGATGATCTTCAGACTTATGCTAGAGTGTTAGTGGTAGGGGCTGGTGGGTTGGGCTGTGAGTTGTTGAAAGACTTGGCTTTGAGTGGTTTTCGAAACTTGGATGTCATTGATATGGATCGTATAGAGGTTACTAATCTCAATCGTCAATTCTTGTTTAGGTGAATGACATAACATCATCGCTTTGCTTATAAAGTTCATGCCTTTTTCAATTTCTGTTGCTCTTTTGAATGTTTGTGGTTAGTGATATCAGATGAGATTGTTTGTTACTGTTGGATGTATGTTAGTGCCCGTTTGGTTGCAAGAAAGTACTCCCGCCGTTCCTAAATATGAGATCACTTTCCATAATTTGAGTAGATGAAGGAAGTTAGTTGAGTTAGTTATTTACACATGATATTACCAATTTATCCCAACTATATACATTCATCTTCACCCTCCCTCTTTTGCTTGTTACTACCTCCGGTCCTAAATATAGGACCTAGATAACTTTTTTTTGGAGAAGTTAAGGTTGCAAGATAGTCTATTAAATCATGACATATTTGATATATTTTTAGATTATCCATTAGTTTATAAGTAAAATAAACTAGTTCAAAGGAAAAAATTAGGTAAATTAATTTATAATTAACTTATTTTGCTGTTTTTTAGGATTTTTCAAAAAAGTCAATTAGGTCTTATATTTAGGACCGGAGGGAGTATTAAAGATGAGCGTCATAGGGTTAACTTGGGAAAAAAAGTTGGGAAAAGTTAGAAAGTGATCTTATAATTAGGAACAAATTGAATTTCAAAAGTGAGCTTATATTTAGGAATGGAGGGAGTAGCTCAATAGAAATGGAAATGGAAAGTTTACTGGGCTCGGGCTGCAAAAGGTTTCTTGTGAGACCCATTTTACAATGCCAGAGAACAATGACACCACTATTCTCACGTAAAATTGATTTTTGGCCTAAAATCTTTGCAGCCTGAACCAGTAAACTTTCCATTTCCATTTCTAATGAGCCACTTTCTTGCAACCAAATGGGGCCTTAGTGTTAAGATTTTAGTATAATTTGATGCTAGCTTTTGTTGGTTTTTTTAATAGGCTTTGGAGGATAGGTAGGTTATTTTACTTTTACTTGATGGGAACCTGATGAGGGTGTTGTTATTTTAGGCTTGAAGATGTTGGCAAACCAAAAGCTGAGGTAGCAGCCAAGCGTGTTATGGAAAGGATCAGTGGTGTAAATATTGTACCTCATTTTTGCCGGATTGAGGATAAGGATATATCTTTTTATAGTGATTTCAGCATTATCGCCCTTGGTCTTGATTCCATTGAGGCTCGTAGCTACATCAATAATGTTGCTTGCAGTTTTCTAGGTGTGTATCCCTTCTGCTTTGTATTGCACAATTAGGCACATTCGATCAGCCCTAGGGGGTTTTTTATTTTTCTAAAAGTAAAATCAATGTTAAGTATGAATTATGGTACATATATCTGATCTTGAAGCAAATAGAGCCCGAAATATGCGTGGTTTTGAGAGCTAGGGATGCTTGTACTTCAACCTTGCTCATATAAACCATGATTGAAGTTAGACTTCTGGTTTTTGAAAAAAGTTTTACAGCTGCATAGGCGTTGTGGTGTTGCCAAAACTACACACACACACACACATCCATAACTTAGTCCTATAGGTCAGTTGTTTATTATGTGCTTCTAGCATGTTTGTATAACTTTAATTTTTGTATCGTGTGTTAGGTCCCCCTCCCCTTATTTACCATGAAACAATCTTTTACTGTCAAAAGATGCTTAGCTTTACCAATGGGCAGTTGGTTGAGCTGATAAGTGAGCTACAACCCCGTAAGGATGAGAACGTGTGTTTGAATCCCGGGAAACACTCTCATTGGGAGAGGGGACAACCTTACCTATGTGGGCAACTCTCCTACCTATCGAGTCTGGATTAGTCGGTTGCCAATATGCGTCGGATTACCGGATGGTGGTTAACCCAAAAAATGCTTAGCTTTTGTTTATGCGTATAAGGATTTTTTTAAGTTAGTTATATTCCACTGAGGAAATTACTTTTGGTGGCATTAATGGCATACTTATCCACTGTTTTGTGTACATTGATACAATAGCGAGACCAGTACTAGGATTTTCATTTTCAATGGTTACAGCGTGCATGTATAGATTAGCTGATGAAAAAAGATTTTGCACTATAAGCGGTTAATATGTGAGAAGAGTTTTGTCTCATAAAGTGCAAAAACACTTATTTTAAGCTGATCCAAAAAGCTTATCTTTTTGTTAGTTTTAAATCCTCAACCTGTATATTAACGTTGCTTCTTATAGAAGGTTCCAATATATGTATTTTTTTCTTGTCTCTTTTTAAATTTTATCCTTAAATAAGAGGGTTGTCTTCTCCAAGATTCAGCTAAAATTGTCAATTTGTCTTTGGGCCCTTTCTAGAAAAATTAATTGCTGTCTGTGTTAATCTTTAGTTTATTTTAATTTCCTTGGTTGATCTAGAGTATGATTCTGACAACAATCCACGAGAAGAGACAATCAAACCTATGGTAGATGGTGGGACTGAAGGTTTCAAGGGCCATGCTAGGGTTATCTTGCCTGGGATTACACCATGCTTTGAGTGTACAATCTGGCTTTTCCCACCTCAAGTGAAGTTTCCTTTATGCACCCTTGCTGAAACCCCTAGAACAGCTGCTCATTGTATTGAATATGCTCACTTGATTAAATGGAATGAGGTATTTCACTGCTTAGTTTCTTGTTTCCTGGTCATATCGTTAATTTCATAATTTTAATTCTTGTGTTTATGATTTTTAGGTTCATGGCGGAACAACATTTGATCCAGACAACCCTGAGCATATGAAGTGGGTCTACAATGAGGTGGCTGTTTGAAGATACTTTCATTATTTGTTTTCTTATTGGCATGCATTTTTGGTTTGTTTGTGATAAGTTTCACTATTGTTATCTGTAGGCTCTCAAGAGAGCTGAGCTTTTTGGCATTCCAGGGGTTACTTATTCTTTTACCCAGGTAAATGCATTACCTTTTAGTTTTATCTTGTGAACTTTTGGATTTTTGGCTCAATGCGAATGGTTTTTCCTCTTGTCTTTGCTGAGGGCTTGTTTTGGAGTTCTGAAGATAGAATTATTTGGGTTTGGGGATGGGTTTTGGAGGAGAAGGTTTCAATATTCACTGATTCATGTTTTCTTGTAAGACAAAGAAAAGAAAAGTGTAACTTTGACAGGGTAAATGTGAAATGTAAAGGAACACAAACCATCCAAAGCCCCACAATTTGGACAATTTTGGAAATTGCGGTATGGGTCATGTTATGATGGTTTGCCAACGTATCCTATTCCACCGTATCCCATGACTTCTTAGCATTCCAACAATTGCTTGAAGATTTCCTCATTCCCAATTTCTCATCTAATCATAAGAACAAATTCCTTGAATATCCGTGCATTGTTAAATAATTGTGCTTCTCTTTTCTGATCTTATACTTGGTACCTTTTTGTTGCAACTAATCTTAATTATTTGATAGGGTGTTGTGAAGAATATCATTCCAGCTATAGCTTCCACCAATGCAATTATATCTGCTGCATGTGCACTGGAAACATTGAAGATTGCAACAGAGTGCAGCAAAACTTTGTCCAATTATTTATCGTAAGTGCTTTCTTTTCTTTAATATTTGATACCAATTTTTAATCCTGTTTTCATTACCTTTTCTGCACATTTAGGCACTTAAGATGTGAATGCATAATGGAGAAATATAATATTAAACTTGGACAGAGAAAACCATTTTTTCTTTAATAATGGACCAATGCCAAATAAATGCGGAAACTGTTCAAATTGCATGTTCCAGTATGTTCATATTGCGTGAGATGATTATATTGAAATACTAGAATAATTATAAATGTTTGATGTGTGGTTTTTGAGGATCAAGTTTTCATAAAAGCTGAAGTTGTGAGGGGAAGTCCATGAATAACTTTATTGATGATCTTCTTATTCCTTTCCCTTTTTTGAGAAACAAGGTCGATCAAGGAATTTATTACCACACATCTGAAATGTCGATATCACCAACTTCTCTTCATATATTGAAAGACTAGATCTCCTGAAATCCCTAAATGTTAATTTTACTTAACCTAGGGCTGGAAGCAAGATCTTTACTTAGGGGTATACAAATAGACATTGTTACTGATATGCCTGTTGTGAATGATATCAATGGACATTGTTACTGATATGTTTGTTGTGAATAATATGATGACATGACTCAAGTGAGGGTAAACTTAGATAAAGAAGTCTTACAAATAAGGGTATCTACTGTCAATAACTCTATTTTGAATTTGAATATCCAGTGAAAACATTCATCCCCATGTCTTCTCCTTCCTCTCTCTTCTGCTTTATCGTCCCTCTATTCACCCTTCTTTCCATACAGCATCCAACAGTTATATAATTTGTGTTTTCCATTTTCTCTGCTTTTAAGATAATTACTCTCTGCCAATCGTATTTAGCATGACTAATTTCACTTTAGCTTCTTTAGTATCTTTTTTTACCAGACAGACGTATTTCTTTTTTAACTAAGGCATTGGAACTTGTGTTCCTGATAGGGCTTAAGTTTCATCCTCTAAAGTTTGAAATCACAATGTTCAAAAGACAAGCATGAACTTTTGATATGCTTACACAGATAAATACGCGCGCACTGGCACTCTCACAATGTGCTTGCTAATTTTACTTTGTGTCTCTGACAAACAGTAGAGTGTATGATCATTTGTTTCTAACCAATCCATTCTTATGTAGTTATAATGGAACACAAGGCATCCATACCAAAGTCACAGAATTTGAGAGGGATAAAGAGTGTCTTGTATGTGGTCCTGGTTTACCTATTGAAGTGGAGCCTTCAATCACATTGGAGAAGGTTATTTCTCAGCTCTTTCCTCCTTAGCCTCTTCAATATATAATAGAAATTTCATAATTAAATGAATTATTTATGTTTTTGTTATATTTTTGTCTATATTTTGATGTCTTTAAGTTTTAAGGGAGTAGATCAACAGTAAATACTATGAAACTGAAGCTACCGTGTAGGTTTAGCTCCAGCTCATACCTGGTGGTGCATATACCCCTCTCTCTCAGGCCTTCTTTTTTCCATTATCTTTTCCATATAACACTGTTTTAGAATGCTGTTAGCCCCTGGAAGAATTTGAAAGATTATTTTGTGGATCTTAATGGTTCCTTGAGTGTTTTCATTACTCCCATCATCATTTTGCTTTTCTTATTTTGGCCCTATATAGAACTATCAAGTGACGAGTCGATATTAGAAAGCAAGAAACATTGCAATAATTTATTTGGAAATGGTCATAATTGGGTACTTCAGCCTGAGTCTTGTGCCCTCCTTTACCTTAGCCACCATCACTTTGCTTTATTACACGTAATTTACATCATATTATAGAGGAAAGATATTCTGTCATCAATGAAATGATCTGCATCTTGGTTTCGGAATTGAAACAAAGTTCATGTCCTACTAATTACTTGTATTTTATTAGGTGAAGTTTTTCTCTTGAGCTGATATGATTTATCTTTGGCCCTCACACCCTTCTAATTTTTTTTAAAAATCTTGTGGAATCAGTTCATTAATCTTCTGGAAGAACACCCAAAGTTGCGGTTATCACGAGCCAGTGTCTTGCACCGGGGAAAGAATCTGTACATGCAAGCGCCCCCTGTGTTGGAAGAAATGACTCGATCAAACCTGAGCCAACCTCTGTTTAATTTGATGGGTAAAGTATCCAGAGATATTGTTAATGTGAATGGTACAGCCACCAAGAATGATCATAAAATCTCCTCCTCTGTAAAATTATCAGTTGTTTTCAAGGGAATTGATGGGGTTACAGATATGGACACAGCTGGAGGAGCATAATTTTGTATCAATGGTTTAAGATTTAAGAGATCATGGCAGATTGCTGAGATTGGTTAGTAGAGAAAATTATGGAAAAGGATGAGTGTAATGATATCTGTCTGTAAGAATCAAATAACTCATCAATATGGTTATTTGATTCAAAACCAACTGCCCTTAACGGATGAACATTTTATAGATGATAGATTGATGCAGCTCTGGTGCATTATGGATTTAACTTTTAACGTTCATTTTGTATGTGAAGAGGGCTGCCTCCTATTTTATGATCTCACCTTAATCTCGTTTGTTTTAATAAATAGGTTCAAGGAGAAGGAATACATGAATTTTTATCAAAACTGCGTTCAGCACTATGTAGCACTGTGTTTTTTTAGTATAAACTTTTTACATGGGAGCAACAATACAAATCTACAATTACCATCACGTTGAGGTAAATTTACCTTTTTCTTAAGAACATAATATATTTGCCACACATTCATTCGTCAATTACAAACAAACACGAAATATGTGACGTGGAGATTTTAATCTCACGAGAAAATAATTTGTCTATAGATAAATTTACCTTTTTTTTAAGGAGATACACCTCCGTTGCTAAATATAAGATCACTTTCACATTTCAACTTGTTCCTAAATATAAGATCACTTTTTAATTTTTCTCAAGTTTTACCCAAATTAACCCTAATAATGCTTATCTATAGCAACAAGCATGAGAAGGAGAATGTAGCTAAAGATTTATAGTTAGGATAAATTGATAATATCATGTGTTAATAATTAACTTAACTAATACTCTTAATCTAATCAAATTAGAAAAATTGATCTTATATTTATGAACAAAGTGAGCTAGTAATATATTTTCGATCAACCCTAATTAGTTAGGCTCTTAAAAATCTCATCCTTTATCAATCAAAACAACACATTATAATCAACAAAGGTTAATCCAGTTGGTAAAGAGGTTTAACTCATAATTATATGGTTGTGTGTTCGAATCCCACCGATATGAGGACCTTGTCGGTGGACAATCTGTAAGTAACTATGTAAGCGCTCTTTGAGCTAGAGGCCTGCCCTAGTGGGCCCAAGGCCCAACTCACTTAAACTTTAACTTTTTTTTAATAAAAAACAACAGCACATTACAATTCATCATCATCATCATCATCAACGTAAATCTTATCCCATTCAAATGGGGTCGGCTACATGGATCACACGACGCCATTTAGCTCTGTCCCTAGTCATTCCTACAGATAAATTTTTCACAACCATATCTCTTCGAATAACTTTATCAAGAGTTCTTTTTGGTCTTCCTCTATTTCTTATATACGGCTCCCTTTCCATCTGTTCCACTATTCTCACTGGCTCATCCAATTCTCTTCTTTGAACATGCCCATACCACCTTAAGCGATATTCTCTCATTTTCTCTGAAATTGGTGCCACCCCAATTCTTTCACGAATGTGATCATTATGAATCCTATCTTTTAATGTATACCCACTAGACCATCTCAACATTTTCATCTCTGACACATTCATCTTATGTTCTTGCTGTTTTTTAATTGCCCAGCATTCACTACCATATGACAATACTGGTCTAATAGCTGTTCGATATAATTCTCCTTTTACTTTAGTTTGAACCCTTCGATCACAAATAATCCCAGAAGCTTTTCTCCATTTACACCAACCAGCTTGAATTCTATTATTGATATCTCCATCTACCTCACAATCCTCTTGTAAAACTGATCCCAAATATTTAAACTTATCCACTTGACGTATAACATCTTCTCCTAATACAGTTTCTATGTCCTCATGAGTTTGCCTATTGCCAAAACTACAGCACATATATTCCGTTTTACTCCTACTTATTCTAAAGCCTTTCGACTCTAAAGTCGTCCTCCATAACTCTAATTTCCAATTAATTTCATCTTTCGAATCCCCTAAAAGTACTATATCATCCGCAAAAAGCATGCACTTAGGAATTTCTTCTTGTATACTTTCAGTCACAACATCCATAACAAGATTAAACAAATACGGACTCAACGC
This sequence comes from Mimosa pudica, assembly GCA_029929735.1. Taxonomy (NCBI): domain Eukaryota; kingdom Viridiplantae; phylum Streptophyta; class Magnoliopsida; order Fabales; family Fabaceae; genus Mimosa; species Mimosa pudica. The sequence continues at coordinate 7,176,040 of JAKELP010000029.1, read as the reverse complement.
CGAATCTTGATGTAAACCAATTTTTATTGGGAAATCAATTGTATCACCTACCGGTGTTCTAACTCTAGTCATTACACCTTCATACATATCTTGAATAGCTCTAATATACTCAACTTGTACCTCTTTCTTTTCTAAAATTTTCCAAAGTAAATCTCTTGGCACCCTATCATATGCTTTTTCCAAATCAATAAAAATCATATGTAAGTCTTTTCTAATACTTCTATATCTTTCCATTAATCCTCTAATTAGATATATTGCTTCTGTGGTTGACCTTCCTGACATAAAACCAAATTGATATTTCGATATTTTAGTCTCATTACGTAACCTACGCTCAATTACTTTTTCCCACAACTTCATTGTATGACTCATAAGTTTTATTCCTCTATAATTTACACAATTTTGAATATCTCCTTTATCTTTATAAATAGGTACTAATGTACTCTTTCTCCAATCATCTGACATTTTCTTAGACCTTAAAATTTCATTAAATAATTTAGTAAGCCACCACACACCATCTTCTCCTAAACATTTTCATACTTCAATAGAAATACCATCCGGACCAACAGCTTTTCCCTTAGCCATTCTCTTAAGAGCATCATCAACTTCACTAATACTAATCTTAATATTATCTGTACAACTGCTATTCCTATCAATATTCCCTAAATCATCTATAGTATAATTCAAAATTTCCACTCTATCATTAAACAAATTATAAAAATATTTCTTCCATCTATCCTTAATACTCTCATCTTTAACTAATACATTACCTTCTTCATCCTTAACACACATTACTTGATCTAAATCTCTTGATTTCTGCTCTTTTATCTTTGCTATTCTATACATTTTTTGTATCCCCTCTTTTGTCCCTAATTCTTTATAAAACTCATCAAAGAAATTAGCTCGGGTTATACTAACTACTCTTTTCGCCTCTTTCTTTGCTAATCTATATTTTACCCAATTTTTCTCACTATCACATATTTGCAAATCCTTAAAACATTGTTTTTTAAATTTAATTTTCTCTTGAACATTATTATTCCACCACCAGGTCTCCTTTTGACGCCTAATATAACCCTTTGATTCACCTAAAACTTCTTTTGCTATTTTTCTCATCATCATACTTAAATCTATCCATAAATCATTAGCACATCCTTGTTTGACCCAAATACATTCATTCATCAACCTATTCTTAAAAATTTTGATTTTTTCCCCTCTCAATTGCCACCATCTAATTATTGGTTGAAACATTTCTCTCTTCTTCTTTCTATTAAACTTCATACGAACATCTAAAACTAAAGACCTATGTTGTGTAGTCACACCATCACCTGGAATCACCTTACAGTTTATACACATTTTTCTATCCGAATTTCTTACTAAAAAGAAATCAATCTGTGATCTATTGTCTCCACTCTTATATGTGATTAAATGTTCTTCCTGTTTCTCAAAACAAGTGTTAACAATTTTAAGATTATTAGCCATACAAAATTCAATAATAGAATGTCCTTCATTATTCATTGTGCCAAAACCAAAACCACCATGAACTTGTGTGTACTGTCCTGCATCTTTACCAACATGTCCATTAAAATCGCCACCAATAAAAATCTTTTCAGTGTTAGGAATTCTTTTAATCATCTTCTCCAATTCATCCCAAAATTGTTCCTTTATGACCAATTCTTCCCCTATCTGAGGGGTATACTGGTAAAGTGAATCATAGGAATGGTGTAGGTATAATTGCGGATGAAGTGTGGAATTACAAATTACAAATTACAAATATGTAATTTGTAATTTGTAATTTGTAATTACAATTATAGAAATTATACCTACACCATTCCTATGATTCACCATTCTTATCCGATATCATAGCACATTACAATTACAAATTACAAATATGTTGATAGAGAGACAGGTAAGAATTTCTGAATAAAGAAGCACACAAACACAATAATAATAGTGGCACATGTTGCATGATTAGAGCTCTGACTTATGGCTGACAAAATTAACACCAAATAAAACAAGTTCCATCTCCAATCTTGAAACCTTCCCCATCATTTCTCTCAAATCATCAATGGCGTTCTTCGACTTCTCCTTCTCCTTCTCCTTCCCCTCCTTCAACCTCCTCGTCCCTCTCCTCATCCTCCTCCTCCTCTACCTCATCGCCCGCCCCCGCCCCGCGCGGGTTCCACTCAAGAACCGCCACGTGTTCATCTCCGGCGGCTCCAGCGGCATCGGCCTCGCCCTGGCCCGCCGCGCCGCCGCCGAGGGCGCCCGCGTCTCCATCCTCGCCCGCTCCCTCGACAAGCTCGAGGAGGCGCGCGCCTCCATCCGCCTCTCCACCGGCATCGACGTCGCCGTCTTCTCCGCCGACGTCCGCGACTTCGACGCCGTCAAGAAGGCCGTCGACGACGCCGGGAACGTGGACGTCCTCGTCGTGAACCACGGCGTGTTTTGGGCGACGGAGCTGGAGCAGCAGGAGCTGTTTGGCGTGAAGTTCATCATTGATGTGAATCTGCTGGGAAGCTTTAATCTGATTAAGGCTGCTTTGCCTGGCATGAAGAGTAGGGTTGATAGGGCTCCTGCTTCTATTGCTATCATGTCCTCTCAGGCTGGCCAGGTATATTCATTAATTCAACATTCTTCAATGTTTTAGAAGGTTTAATTGTTTTTTAAGGTATTAAGTAAAATATAAGAGTTATGTCATAAATATTTTGGAAGATTTAATGGTTAGAACATTTGTATGCCCATTGCTGTGCCTGAGTAGTCATGTCAGCTTAGGGCATCTTACTATACAGCACTGAGGGCAATAGGAATGTATGGTTGATTGTTCGAACATACATGCTAATTTTCTCTTAAATCTGTTTATGAAAATTTATAGGTTATTAATTATAAAGTTATATATCTGTTGACATTAATTTGTAGGTGGGGATTTATGGTTATACTGCTTATTCTGCCACTAAATTTGGGCTTCGTGGTCTAGCAGAAGCATTGCAACAGGAGGTTATAGCAGATGAGATTCGTGTTTCTCTTATATTCCCTCCAGACACAGACACTCCAGGTCTACTGGAAGGTATTGAATAGTTTTTGAGCTTAGTTAATCAATTACCTTGTTTCTGGCAACTGATTGATGTGCATTTTGTACTGGTAATGGTTCAAGTAGCCTCTTGGATATAATCTGTTGTCACTTTGATGTTGTGTGTTTAAATGAATCATGGATGTGAGGAGGCATAATCTAAAGATCAGAATACTTGAATGTTGAATCCATGCATAGAATGATTTACTACCGAGAATTTTAAGTCAATCATTATACTTTCTTAGCTAAATATTTCCTTTTGGTTGGCAATGGTAGTTCATACAATTCTGTTTCCAACTTCCATCATATAAGGGAGTTGCGAAATCAGTGCAAATGGTAATATTATTGATAAAGAGAATGCTCAAAACTCATGGTACAGTTACTGAATACAGAGTTATGTGTATTCTTAGAAGTTATGAGTTATGACTTCATGAAATTCAGGATGTCAAAAGTCTTTCCTTTTGTATGTTTTGTGCATCAAACATCTTATTATTCAATTATTCGTAATTGTTGCCCTTTCTATTTTTCTGTATTCAAGTTAATTGATAACCTGAAAATGCTCTTCGCAGAAAACAAGAAAAAACCACAGATGACCGGTTTGATTGCTTCATCCAGCGGTTTGATGAAAGCTGATGATGTTGCTCGGAAGGCTTTAAATGGCATCAAGTCTGGCCGCTTTTCCATCCCTTGCAATCTTGAGGGACACTTGCTTGCCTTAGCAACTTCTGGTTTTTCCCCTCAAAGCTCATTCTTGATGGCATTTTTAGAGGTTTATGCTGCCGGGATATTACGGATTGTTGTACTATGTTTCCAGTGGACTTGGTACAGAAGTATAGAGAAATTCCATGCCCAAAATCGTGGTAAGCGTTGGACAAATTGATACACACACACACATTTACGTGTGTGTGTGCATGAGAAGTGATGGAGGAAACATCCCCTTGTATTCTAATTCGATTCAAAACCAAAGTCTTCATCTCAAATAGGGTTAACTTATTTGGTTATGATTAGAGAACTTAAAATTTTGTGGCTTGTGTATGTACTTATGTTGACTAGATTGTCGGTATTTAGCTGAAAAAGTCAATTAGATTCCTTTAATTTTTCTTTAAAACGTTGCAGAATTCTGTATCCTGAAAAATGTTTAATGGAACCAACCATGCGCTCTGCTCTCACAGTTTGTTTATGCACTTGTTTAGATTCACACTCCTATTTCTATTTGGTTAATTGGTTATTGACTTGATGAACTAGACCCCCAAACCCCAACACTTCTCTCTATCTTTCTTGGGTGGGGTTAGAGAATATATAACTCTGTGCTGCATAATTTTAATGGTTAACGTTGATTGATGAGATGGTTTGTATACTAAATTGCTGACCCTGTGACATTTCTTGTGCCTTTAAATGTAGGCAATTAGATATATTTACGTGGATTCTTTTCATCTGAGTTTCTGCTATCATATCTGCACTCTTCAACTCTGAACTGTGTATGATCTCTGGAAGCTGCTAAAAGACCACAAGCTGATTCAGACATGGTCCTGCTAAACTTTTGATATTGATAGGCTGTTCTTTCATCAATTTCATATAAGCCCCTTTGAAGAGCTTGAAGTCTCGTCCCAGTGGCTTGTTTTTTAGACGTGTGATAGCAGATAACAAGATGTGTTTTTGTTGCATTCTGTTCAATTGCTTGAGACTACCGTGTATGTTAACCAAGAAACTAATTTTTAAATGCAATCAATCAAGTTTAGGTTTGTGGTTTTTTTATTTCATCCATGATTTCTAATTTGATTATATTGATGGTGTCGTATATTAATGTTACTCCCTAGTAAACTATTTTTAGAGAGTCCATCAATTCTAAATATATTGTTAATTTCTAATTTTGTCTGTGTCCTCGTATTACCCCATTAATTTTCCCTCAAAAATGTTAAAAAACAATAATTCAAACAGAAATATTATACTTTTATCCGAATTCCTTGAATTATTAAATTTTATTTCGTTTGTATTAAGTTTTAAAATTCCAAAATTTTTGGAACAAAATCTTTTAATTTATCTATCAGTTATATATAAAATCTCATGGCGAGATTTCTATTAAACCACTTAACACAATATGGTTGGACCACATGGTTACCTAATGATTTCAAGTGAAAAAAAAATAAAATAGAATCAGTTTCCATTTTCAAATTCCTTTTTTTTTTATTACATCCATTTTCAAATTCCTTTTATAATTAATTTTTATTTCGTTTAAATTCAACTTTAAACTATTATAAGATACTAGAGAATTGCACCCATGCGTGTATTAAACACATATGTTATATATCTCAACTAACTTAACTAACATTTAAAATCATAACTAACCGAACTAACATATTCAAAACCATATGTTTAGGACCGGAGGTAGTATAAGATTACTTTATAATTTGACTCAAGTTTTCCCCAAATTACCTCTATAATCCCTTCACCCAAAAAATAGTGGTTTGAAGAAGGTGATATTTTTAAAACTTAGGTGGGGAATATTTTGGAAATTTCATGTAATTCTAACTCATTGGAATGTCTTCCTTAATCTCTCCAAATTTACTAAAGTGATCTTATATTTAGGAACGGGGAGAGAGTAGTAGCTCAAAATGGTTGGTAAGGCTTTTCCAAAGGCCCACCAAGCTTTGACAAAGAGTCACACTTATTACTTATACTAATAATAATAATAATAATAATAATAATAGGAAACCTTATGGGCCTTTGGAGACAAAAGATAAAACAAAAATATGAATATGAATAGGAATAGGAATAGGTGGAGTGGGCATTGTGATAAGACATCAGAATTCAGACATGGCTTCCTCTATAGTGAAGCGAGCTGCTTCCTCCATTGGAGCATCACTCAGATGTTACGCTAAGCTTGCTTGTGGGACCGACTTAGTCGCCGCCGCCCCTAATGTTTCTCTCCAGAAGGCTCGTTCTTGGGACGATGGCGTCTCCTCTAAATTCTCCACCACTCCTCTTAAAGACATATTCAAGGTATGTCATACCCACTAAACATTTTTACAATATTTTGGAATATGAATTGTTTCATAACATTTGGTCTCACTTTCTGGTGTTTCAGGATAAGAAAGTTGTGATCTTTGGCCTTCCGGTAAGTTTATGAGATACTATAATATGTTGTGCTTTTCACATTTCTTTTATACTCCCTCCGCTCTTTAATATAAGATCAGTTTAGCAAATTTTGAGAGATCAAGGAAGACATTCCAATGAGTTAGAATTACATGAAATTTCCAAAATACCCCTCACCACCTAAGTTTTAAAAATATCACCTTCTTCAAACCACTATTTTATATAGGGAGTATAGGGGTAATTTGGGGAAAACTTGAGTCAAATTAGAAAGTGATCTTATATTTAGGAACAAGTTCTCCTCCCTAAAGTGATCGAAGCGGAGGAAGTATTTATTAATATCTGGTAATATTATGTCATTTTAACTTACTTAACTATCATTCTTAATCTAATCAAATTTTAGTTAAATGGGTTATTTAGGAATGCGAAACTAGGGAGTGTCACAGTTATCATGCATTTCCTCCACTTGACATATGGTAATGGATGCATCATGCATCAGTTTTGTTTTTTTATACTTTCTGTGGTATTTGTTGTCATCCTCTCGGAAAATAATGGTGGTAATAATGAGGGAATCGATGCTTTCTATATATATACTCCTTCTGATTCTAAATATAAGTCCTTTTGACCTTTTTGCGGAAGATAAGGAAGCAAATTACATCAGTAAATTATAACATTTGCTTCATGTAATTAAAATATTTTATATGCAGAAAAAACTGGTTTGTAGGTAAAATAATAACTATAGACAATTAATGACTAATTTCGGATCCCGAATTTCTCCAAAAAAGTCAAAGTGTTCTTATAATTAGGACTGGGGGACTAAGGATTGTGTGTGTGTGTGTGTGTGTAAGGAATGGTACTTTTTGAAAGAAAATGAGACATTATCATTTGTATATATGCAGTATATTTTGCTTATCATGATGCTTTGGAATGTCTCAGGGTGCATACACAGGAGTTTGCTCAAACAAACATGTTCCTGCTTACAAAGATAACATTCAAAAGTTTAAGTCCAAAGGCATTGATTCTGTTATTTGTGTGTCTATCAATGATCCTTATGTTTTGAATGCGTGGGCTGAGAAACTTCAAGCCAATGATGCTGTAAGTTATAAGCCTTGTCCCTTTCCTTGAGTATCTAGAGTACCTTACACTCTGTGTTTTCTCTTTTCCTCACTGACAATTATTGTATTAGCCATTAGTTTTTAGCCTTGAAAATTAGTGATTCTCTACTTCCACTTCCTTCATTGCAGTATTTTTGTTATGCATTTCTTTTTTGGCATCTTATAAGATCACTCATTTCACTTTGGAACTTTGTCCATTTACATTACACTAATTTGGTGTCATCTGGTTTGGTAATTAATCCACCTGGTATGGCAACACATAATAACAGTATGTATATACTCGAATTGGACTAAATGCTTTTGTTTGTTTGCTTGTTTATTAGTTGCAGTATTACTTGACTACAGACTTTGTTCTTGCCAAGTTGTTGAATCCCCCCTTCCACCCAAAAAAAAAAACACGTTATAGTGTAGACTGAATGGGTGACTTTTTAGTTGGCCAAAAAAAAAAAGAATGGGTGACTTTTTTATATCATGTATTATGAATGTGACTGGAATACCCAATATTGCGATAATTGTTGATATGTAAGAGGAATTAAGTGATTTTTATTAACTTCAGCCCCCTGAAAACAAAAAATGTACATAATCTATATGGAGATTGTGTCCTTCACAACATCTAATATGATCAGAAGTCTGATTATCATGCTTCAACTACTAATTTTAGGAGTGTATAATATTTCTTTGCAGATTGAATTTTATGGGGACTTTGATGGCAGCTTCCACAAAAGCTTGGACTTAACAGTAGATCTCTCTGCTGCTCTGCTTGGAACTCGATCTCATAGGTGTGTTGTATATACATGGTTCATCCTAAAAACCTTTCATCTTCATGATTATCATGTGGTCTTGAGCATGTTCTTATAGAAATTTTGCCTTCCACTATTTTTTGTTTGTGTTTCTCTAAAGAAGAGCTGCTGATATTTTTGGTGTAGATGGTCAGCTTATGTGGTAGATGGGAAAGTGAAGGCTCTTAACGTTGAAGAAGCTCCATCTGATGTTAAGGTTTCTGGTGCAGAGACCATTTTAGATCAGATTTGAAGTTTCTTTGCCTTTTTTAAATCATATAGTAAGATGTAATAATAAGTTCTTTTGTTATTTTCACCACATACGATGTAACCCTTCAAGAAGATCTGTGTGATGCTTCCAGCAGAGGGATACTGCTGACCATAAGAAAGTGAAATAAACTGTTAAATGCAGAATATATTACATACTAGTCCCTTTGCTTTCTAATCTTTAATATCAAATTTATTTTAGGGGTTACACTTGATATTAAATAGATGACTTATTTCTACTTTTTTTGTATTTTATCCCAAATTGTCAATTATACCTTCTCGATAATTTTCAAATAAATAATGAGTGAAATTAAATATGGCTAAATCATTTTAGAAAAAATATGTCAAATCAATTGTTTTTTTTAACATCCTTGATTTAGTTAAATTAGACAAATACTACCTCCTGTCCTAAATATAGGACCTAATTGACTTTTTTTTTGGAGAGATTAAGGTTGTGAAATAGGTTATTAAATGATGACATATTTGATATATTTTTAGATTATCCATTAGTTTATAGGTAAAATAAACTAGTTTAAGGGAAAAAATTAGGTAAATCAATTTATAATTAACTTATTTTGCTTTTTAAGGATTTTCCAGAAAAAGTCAATTAGGCCTTATATTTAGGACTGGAGGGAGTATATCTTATATTTAAGCCCCAAGGGTGTATTAGATATTTATACATACACAAGTAATAAATTATTTTAGAGAAGAAATCATAGATATAATTACCTTTTTTTAACTGAAATAGATATATTTACCTATATATGTCAATTCGAGCATTTTAAAAGTCATGTGTTAGAGCTTTGACGACCAACACAACTCTATTTTCATTTTATTCTTGAGCATTTTATTTTGTTTCACAAGGGAATGATACTGGCAAAAAATAACAAGGGAGATGATCACCAACGCTTGAAATTCATAAATGCTCTAGTGTTGATCAATGTTGTAAAAGCCGGACTGATAGGCGAGCCGGAAAAGGCTCTGGGTCATGGTTCAACACGGTTAAACCGCTAAAACTGATGGTTGGACCGGGTAGCCGTTGATCCAAAGATGTGAAGCGGTTGATGGTTGGACCAGTCCAACCGTCCAGTCCGGTCCAATTCTTACAGCACTAGTGTTGATAGATATGACATGTTTCTGTGGGGGAGGAAGCATACCACAAATGGAGTCCCGAATGGAACTGGTTTGAGAGAGATAACATATGGAATATGTCAGCGGCAATATCGAGTTTATAGGTGTATGAATTTTGTACATCATTTGAAATTTGTAAGAACAAAAAATTAGGACATGTTAACACCATGCATGGTGATATTTCTTCAATATTCCCATCTGAATTCAGAGTTATACTTGTACAATAGTTTTTAAATGACAAGGCCATCTTTAATTACAGAGTTCTTCAATATAATGGTAACACCAGACCTGATGTAAAACCCTTCAGAAGATCTATCAGCCTCTTGTATGCCCTGTAAGTTCAAAAAACCATCATCATTTTAACCATTGCCTCACTTTTTCACAGCTTGACTGATACTACCTCCGGTCCTAAATATAGGACCTAGATGACTTTTTTTTGAGAGGTTAAAGTTGCAAAATAGTCTATTAAATCATGACATATTTGATATATTTTAGATTACCCATTAGTTTATAAGTATAATAAACTAGTTTAAGGGAAAAAATTAGGTAAATCAATTTATAATTAACTTATTTTTGCTTTTTTTAGGATTTTTCAAAAAAGTCAATTAGGTCCTATATTTAGGACCGGAGGGAGTACAATACAAAAATGTTCATTACATATAAATACTGAGAAAATATGAGCATGTGAGATTGAATTTGGTCTATTTAAAATTTAAAATTTGATTATTATCCAAACATTGAAGTTTCTGGCTATCTCTTCCTCTCACATCAGTCTTTGCATAATCATACCTCTGAGTTTGCTATTATAACATTCCTTCCAATTCTTGCATTTTTGTCAATAATGCAGTCCCTGCAGATTATTAAGAGGAAGTGAGAAACTAATGCAATTGAAATTTATGTTGACCAGTTTCTAGTTGAACCAGTCAAACCGGCCAGCCAGTTCAGTATGGTTTTTCATTGAAACTAAATGGATAGTAATGAAAAATTTAAATTGCAGTTCCTACTTGATTTTGGTATTTTCTCCAATCCCTATTGGAACTCTTCCCTCAGCTAATAGTTCTGCTATTTCAGCTTCAGTTTCATAAAAATCAGCTCCAAGCATCACAGTATCCTGCATACACATTGCAATATTTCATAGTGACATAACTATGTTTTAGATTTTAAAGGAACGGTATCCAATTTGGGGTGCTTAATTAGAGAAACTGAGAAATTATATGCAATTGATGAATCAGATAACTAAGCTTTGTTTTGTTAAGGTCATACCTTCAAGTGAACCTTTGAGTTTATTCTGGACCGTATGCCAACCACACTATGCTCTATGAATGAATCAGTCAAAAAGCTTCCATGTGATACTATTGAATCAACAATCTGTATCCACAAGAACAAAAACTTGCATTTAAAATCAATGTCAAATATAAAATTTATAGCGAATCACACTAGTCACAGATCTTGAGATCTACCACTTTTGTAAGTAAAGGTGGGATTAAATGAGAAGAAGAAATACATGTTGGAATGCTAGAACTGACTTTTTCAACTGAAAAAGCCAATTTAAGCCCCCAAATGATGTTTTGCATGATTTTTGGAAGCACCTGAGTTTTACTCAAAATTCATTTTGAAAGTTAACAACTTTTTCTAGCTATTAGCTTTTCTTCAAGCTTAAACCTTCTGAATCTAACCATTTAATATATCATTCAGTCTAGTTTATAACAAAGCAACTTGTTTTATGAAAGGCTATCCAAACATAAACATATTACACAATTTGACTATTACCCCAACTTAAGCTTGTAAAAGGACAGTAGCGATAAAATTCACTTTTGTAAACATTAATCCAAACAAGCCTTGTATAGCCATGTTGCAAAGTAACTTGTAAAGTTTTGATCAAAAAAAAAAAAAAAGTAACTTGTAAAGGCAAAGACACTAACCTTACTATTTTCAATTTTTGTTGGTGGCAAGTTTCTTCTTGATGTAAACATTGGTTTAGCTGCATCATAAAAACTAAACCGAGGTGGCTGCAAATCAAATCACAAAATTTAATGTTTCAAGGAAACAGACATGGAATGATGAGCACACTACTTGGAAGAGAAAATCAAGACTAGTTACAATTTCAGAGTTTAAGTGACTCCACAGTTTCACCTGGACTAAAGCTTGATAAGTTATAGACACTCACATGCTCAGTTAAGGCCAGATTTGCCTCAAAGAAGGATCTGATGGTTCCTATGTCTTCCCAATAGTCATTGAAAAGATAAGCCTGTATGAAAATTTCACTTCAAAATATATATTCAGCGTGTTTGGCTCGACTTATTTTGAGAAATAAGCCAGCTTATTTTGGATTTTCAAGGCCAAAAACCAAAAATAAGCTGGCTTATTTCTCAAAATAAGCCGATCCAAACACACTAATTATTATAGATCACAATCTGTAAAACTGAACTTTCTGCTATACAACATGAATCATAATCAGATAAATCTTCAAAAGAACAATTGCATTGAGGTCCCAAGCAAGTAAATGAAAAAGTCCAAACGAGCTATTAATGGTATTTTCACTTATTATTGGTGACATTTTCTTCTGTTGATAGTGTCATTAACAAATCCATTGCAATTTATCTTATATTAATTCTATTGTGTTGGACATCAATGCAATTGTCCCATCTTAAAAGGCTAAGAATTAAATATTGAGTCAGACCTTCATGTAGAATTCTCCAGCAGAGGCAGGAATGACCTCAGATCCAAAGTCATTCGCAGTTGGATAACGCCATCTGACAATAAACTTACAGCACTTAGAAATAGATGAAAAGGGAGAGCTACCTCCAATAAAGCTAGACAATAGCAGAACTGGACCCAATGAAATAGTTATATATGAAAAGGAATGGGCAGAAATGCCTTTACATTAAGCTAAGTAATATACTATACCTTAATAGGTTTAGAAGTATCTCCTTCTTGAAGACATACACTCCCATGGAAGCAATGTATGGTTTCTCTCGAGCCTCATCTGGTGATAGGCCCAGCACTGTTGTATCTACTTGCTAAAAAATATGAAGGACCAATGCTAAAATACTAGGGTCTAATTTCTGAAACTCATTCCTGGTTTGCTTTGCAGTATGATAAACGTGAGAATTATTATTACCATTTCTTTCAAGTCTTTCCCTTTTGGCTTCTCACTGAATGAAACTATCCTCCCATTGTTGTCTATCTTCATCAGACCAAAATCTGAGGCACGGCTATCATGAATCCACAGTAGAATGTTAAAATGACAATAAATCATGAAATTGGGATAAAACATTATATAAATGACAGATTTACTTGAAGACATATTCACTATATTTGCAAACACAGAGCTATGAGAATCCCTTCCTTTATAGGTTATGAATGCTTGTCAAAAGTATGAGAGAGAGTAAATCAAACATGGTGATCCCAAAGATAGACATGTAAGTAATGGATAATGAAAAAAAAAAACTGAGATAGTTACTACTCCGTTTAGTAGGAGATAGATAGATTAAGCAAATCATAGAAACATTTACATACTCATCCATGATGGACTGGTCAATCTCCCTCTCCATAAAAGTCTAGTATTATTGGGCTCAACTTGGGGGTACTTCTCCTAACATAATTTCTCTTCAACTCACAAAATTGGAACATTCAAACTTGTTCAATGAAAATCAAGTCCCTTATCACTCATCCTAACTATTGTTTTTTGTATATCAAGTCACTTTAAAAATCTCTATGATAAAGAAAGCTACAATCTGAAGCAAGCAAGCTACCTATCATCCATTGGAAGACAAGAGATAGTGATATCTGCACCGCTCTGCCGATGACTCTACAAATTACAAATTCATGACTTATAATCAGTATTTTGAAATCATAAACCAAAGTCAAAGACAAGACAAAGAACACTCTTTTGAGTGGCTTGAATGTGGGCTTACTTTAACAAACTCCATATAGTCCATCCTATATAGGTGATCCCCAGAAAGAATCACAACATCTTCAATATCCTTACTTCGTGGGTCCTACAGCAGTCAAAAGCATACCCAAAATTGTCAAGCTAAATATACCTACAGCATTTAGACTCAGTCTTGCCTTTGTAGTAAGTTAATGTGTGTGAAATACCTCAAAGAGCCAATGAAACTGACGCACAGCATCAGCAGTACCCTGAAACCAACTCTTGCCTTCTACTCCTGGAGTTTGAGTAGCTGCAAGAACCTTAAAACAGAACAAGCATATCCTTGAAAGCATAACATGATATGAACACGAATGTATCCTAAACAAAAACATTATATTCCCTCCATCCCGTAATATAAGGTGAAATTAACTGAGTAACATGTTCCCGAAAATTTGTTAAAGTTAGTTAAAAAACAATGATTATGTAGACAATTATTTTCCCAAAAATGCCCTTATTTAAGAAGGAGGAAAGAGAATGTATGAGGAATAAATGATATGATAGGGAAAGATGTAGGGAATGAAGAGAGTGAAATATTGGAAAAGGTAAATTTATAATGCTAACCGATTGTCCGATTCAAACATCACCTAATATTTTGCGGCAAAATCATTCAAAAAACTTCACCTTATATTATGGGATGGAGGGAGTACATCACAAGGGATGATGTATATACCTCGACGAAACCATCACCGAAGGTGACTCCACTGCCAGAGCTGTAAGCACGGGCAATGTGCCTGTTCAGTGATTGTGAATTGAACTGAGTCAGAATGTACACTTTGTTGATCCCACTATTAATACAATTGCTCATTGGCACATCAATCAGCCTGTATGAACCTCCAATAGAAACCTATTATGCCACCAAAAATAACAGAAAATGGCTATTCATCAAATCAACTCATGATGTTTTATAGGATCAATAGAAGCACAACAACAACAACAACAAAGCATATTGCATTGTATTAGGTGAGGTCAACTACATAGATCATACAATATGATTGTTCTCCATCAACAACTAAATATTTGCAAAGATTGTTAACTAAAATGTCTCGTTCAATAACTTTAATGAGCGTCTTTAGTCTTTGCCCAAGCATGCAATGACCTTCTTTGAACATGTCAAAACCCTATTAAACTATTTTGTTCCAATTTTCTATTCAATATATGCCACTCCACCACCAACAACAAGCCTTACTCACCAGGTGAGCTACACTGCATGGACCATACGAACAACTAAATTTTTACAAAGATGGTTAACCAAAATGTGTTGAGGTAAGCTACATGGATCATACTGTATCATTGTTTTCTATCAACAATAAAAATTTTACGAAGATTGTCAAACAAAATGTCTCGTTCAATAAATTTCTTGAGTGTTTTCAGTGCAAACAATGGCTTTTTCTTCTGAATGAGACCGAACCATATTATACCATTTGCTACAATTTTTTGTTCAATACATGCCACTCCAACTATTCCACAATGTAATCAATCCAAGCAAAAGAAAAGAATATAACTTGGAACTTACAGCAGGTTTGGCACGGCGCTTAGTGAGAGGAAAGAGACGTGTGCCAGCTCCTCCACCAAGTATGACTGCCACAACTGTTCTTGAGTCCTCCAATTCCGTATCCAAGTCCTTCAACTACATCACTCCATTTCCCATTTCATCAAAATTCCATCCAATACTATTGAACACTGTTTACAGTCTTTATTCTCAACTTAACCACATCAATATACTCCGTCCGGTCCTAAATATAAGACCTGGTTGACTTATTTGGAAAATCCTAAAATAGCAAAATAAGTCAATTATAAATTGATTTACCTAACTTTTTTTCTTAAACTAGTTTATTCAACCTATAAACTAATGACTAATCTAAAAATATATCAAATATATCATAATTTAATACTCCCTCCGTTCCTAAATATAAGATCACTTTGGGGAAGTGGATAAGTTCCTAAATATAAGATCACTTTCTATTTTGTCTCAATTTTGGTCCAAATTACCCCTATACTTCTTAGCTCCCTCACTTCTCCCTCAAATCCCTAATTGTCTTTTAAATTTAAGTGAGGGGTATTTTGGGAAGATCATGTAATCCCAATTCATTGGAAAGTCTTCCTTAATCTCTCCAAATTAGCCAAAGTGATCTTATATTTAAGAACGGAGGGAGTAACATATTTTGTAACCTTAACATCTCCAAAAAAAGTCAACTAAGTCTTATATTTAGGACGGGAGTGAGTATCATATTCAACATTCACTCATATTGTACAGTTTCAATCTTGTCACATAAAAACACCAAACTTTGTTCATAAAACAAACGTGTCAACCATGATCAACTGACCTGGGATTCATTGGCCACGTCAGCAGTTAGAGAAGAGCATATATGTGTTCTTTTTGAGCAGCCATTTCCTTTCTGCTTCAGTTTCAGTTGTAGTTTCAGTTTCTGACCCATGAGACCTCCATTACCAAACTTAACAAGTCTTTTGTACGTACCAACCAATCCTGTTGCTCCACGTAGCTGGCCGGCGTATGAGAGAGACAACCGGCCGTTCAGTGAGGCTGCCATATTTTCAGGGGACTGTTGTGTCTGACGTGAAGCAGTGAGACAGAGAGATATGAGTTTGTACTTACATGGACAGATGTTAGGCTATTGGAAGATTGTGCCACGTTATCTCTATTGACTAGTAGTATCCTCCAATTATTATAGTATTATTTTCCATAAAACCATGATGGGTGTTTTGATGAATAAAATGACAATTTAGTGCATGTGTACAGTACGTGTACTTGATATTTGATTGAGCCATTTGGCATCTTGAAAAAAATGCGAATATGTTGAACATTATTATTATTATTACATAATATCAAACGGTCAATTTAAGTGAAAATATGTAGAGCTTAATTAACGTTAACATAGAGCCAAATGAATTTAGTTGTGTCTCATTTTAAGAACTAAGGGGCGGTGAATCACAAGGGATGATACTGATGGAGTCATGACGTAGGCAATGTCATGTCATCAGTCATGACTCACGAGAAGATGATGCGCATGGCCAAGGAGTTGACATTGCCTTTGACCAAAGCTAAGGTGGAGCATTACTTTTTTTTTTGGGTTAATGACCGCCCGGTTTAATCCAGACTCGAGGGGTAGGAGTGTTGCTCACATAGGCAAGGTTGTCCTCACTTCCAAAGAGAGCGCTTCCCGGGAATCGAACACGCATTCTCATCCTACGGGGTTACAGTCCACTTATCAACTCAACCAACTACCGGTGGTGGAGTATTACTTTAAATTGCAATGATTTTTGCAATGGTAGGCCCAACGCTAGTGAGTTTCATGACAATTCGACTCCATCTGCATCCTATTGAATGGCTCCTTCACATCCATTTCTTCTTGACTAAATGACTACTGAATCATCTACCTCTAGCATGAAAAAACCTATCTATTGCTAGTCCTCTCTTGATGTGCAAATGATCGATCTGCATGGAACTTACAGTGTGGGATAATAGATCTTGATCACAACATGCTCTAAACAGGCGAGAAATATGGAATAACTAAAAAATAACGTTAAACACCTCCATATGTGCTGTGTACAAAAGGTATTTAGACTTGGGATAGTCATCCCTTACCTTATTTGATGCACATAATCTATATACCACCAGTCTAATCTAATTTTTATTTTTTTACTTTTTTAAAAAAGAGAAGCTTTGATCCAAATAATTGATATTCACATTATTAAAAATCATCGTCAAATTTAACCAATAATACTTGGCATAACCATTGACTAACTAACAAATTAAAATTCTTGAAAGAGGCATGATCTAGTCTAGAGGTGGGACTTTTAACTCGGTTTGTCGGGTTGACCTGGCCCGAAACTAGATGAACTGTGCTAGAGAAATTGAGCCCATTTCATTTTGGGCTGAAATTAGCTCCAAGCAACATTTGTTCTAGTCTGCTTTTCATATTGACTTGTTATAAGTTTTCTGAAGAAACATGCTTTAGATATTGAACTCCCGAAACTAGATGAACTGTGCTAGAGAAATTGAGCCCATTTCATTTTGGGCTGAAATTAGCTCCAAGCAACATTTGTTCTAGGCTGCTTTTCATATTGACTTGTTATAAGTTTTCTGAAGAAACATGCTTTAGATATTGAACTCTTATTTTACAGACCGAGATGAGTAATAAAGTGGAAGGAGCATATTGGGTGTCCAAAGGAGTATAGAAAAAATCACCACATTTATAAAGCATTGATTTTTCTTATGCCCAACAAACAAGCACAAGTTGTTTAGAAAACTAATACTCCATCCGGTCGTAAATATAACACTTAATTGACTTTTTCTGGAAAATCCTTAAAAAAGAAAAATAAGTTAATTATAAATTGATTTACCTAATTTTTTCCTTAAACTAGTTTATTTAACCTATAAACTAATGATTAATCTAAAAATATATCAAATATGTCATAACTTAATAACATATTTTGTAATTTTAATATCTCCATAAAAAAGTCAACTAGGTCTTATATTTAGGACATGAGGGAGTACTACCTCTGGTCCTAAATATAAGACCTAGTTGATTTTTTTGGAAAATCCTAAAAAAGAAAAATAAGTTGATTATAAATTGACTTACCTAATTTTTTCTCTAAGACTTGTTTATTTTACCTATAAACTAATGGATAATCTAAAAATATATCAAATGTGTCATGATTTAATAGCATATTTTGTAACCTTAACCTCTACAAAAAAAAAGTCAACTAGGCTAGGACCGGTAGTGTTATTTATTGGCCACCGACACACACGAATCGTTGTTATTCGTTAACATAGGAAATTAAAGTACGTGTGTCTTAACTCATAAGTACAAAAGATGGAGTAAACAAACGTTGTGGTTTGACCGTTGGCACGTCGTCCTCGCCAACCTCGCTTCCACCTAAAGAAAACAGAACAAAGTCATGAACAGAATGCAATAAGCACCAACCCATTCAAAGACTCAAAGCTTTACTCTTTTCTCTTCATTCTTACCTTACAATTAACATTCCTCCTTCTCATGGCTTTCTCTCACTTCTCTCTCCTTCTCTCCCTTCTCCTTCTCTCTTCCTTTCTCTTCTTCACTCACCCTATTCTCTGTGACGATGGTAAGTTCAAATGTGAATGTTCATACCCATTTGGAAAGTGTTAGACTTTCTGCTTCTTGATCATTTTATTTTATATGTTTTCTTTAGTTTAGCTTTAGTTTTTGCTTACTAGATCTGATTTCATGTAATTAATTCATCTGGGGTTGCTGAGTTTGATGGTTACAACAAAAATTATCAACCAATGACATTGTCTGTTAAAGCTAAATTACAATTATTAATAGTTGTTGATCTGCTAGATTTGTTCATTGGGCTATATTGAGAAGTAATGTCTAGTTTAGGATGAGAAATAACAATTATTAACTGATCATTTTAAAGTAGTATTTTTTTTCTGTTTTCAATGTATTTGGATCTTGGTCCAAAATGTCAAGGAGATTAGATCATAAGACTTAAGAGATCTATAAGATGGTAACAGAACTCTTGTGGACTGAAATTTTTTCCATTGTAAATGTTGGATTCTCCTTGCAATTAAGCTAAGCTTTGGGTTAGACTATTTTAACACATGTTCAAAAATGTCAGATATTTTATGTTGATAAATTTGTTAAGAAGCAACATATATATACTCTTGTATAGAATGCCAGACACACATTGAGAGAATCAAATGATATGAGCAGTGGATTGACACAAAAATTTAAAATTTAATTCTAAGTATTGGAGACCATGTGAGATTTGAAGTACGTATATCATGTTAGTTGAAGCTTGTCCTCTTGACCATGAGTTTTTTGTTCTTTTGACAATTCTGTTCCTTCAACACGGAGGAGTCATTATACATGCTTACTCCTCTGACCCTTAATGGAGGACTTTATCATTAAATTTAGGGAAATTAAAGAAACTGAATAAATTAAATAATTACATCTCATGTAAAAGTAGTTTACGAACTGACACATTGGCGACATGATCTCTCCAAAATACTTCTATGAAACATTAGTTTGCATATTAGTTTATAAGTTATGTAAATTAGTTTGGAAGAAAATGATAAATATGAAAGATAAAATGGATAAAGGTCTTACATTTAGGACAAAATCCACCCCAAGCTAGATCTTACATTTGAGACTAAGGGAGTATAGCATAAGACCAATATCGCCGCCAATGAAAGTAAAAACTCACTGATCACTTGGTTCTGGTCACTCCAATTCGGTAGTTTGTTGCCAATGTGTCAGCACTTGGTGGCAATGATGTGGATCTTATACAGTTAGTATGTAATACCAGTCCAGTGATTTAAAGGAACAGAATTGTCACAGTTGAGGGGGCCTAGCTATGACTGAAATGGTACACTTGGATACTCCAATAGTCCATGCTACTTGAATCACAATCTCTCTCACTCTCTGGTAGTATATTGCTTCATAATCCATAGAATGCCCTTTCTTTCTTTTAGGATTTTTTTTTCTTTGGAATCTGATTTGCAATGGTTTTTCTCATTCACAATTCGACTCTAGTTTAGCAAGTGATTTGCTGAGTAAAGTATGGGATTTTATTTTTATTTTTCTGACAACAACTATGGGATCTCTATTGGTGTAGCTGCTTGTGTCAATTCTCTCTTTCTTTCATAGTTTTGAGATTCCCTCTACCTGTTGAAAGAAAAAATCATTCCTAACAAACTGAATCTTCATTCCAATATCTAAGATCACATGTACAAGTTCAAGCTAAAACCTCTACTCTCTTTTCTTGATAGGTGAATAAGATGTCTTTCCCAACCCTGTTAGAAATTGATGTGACTTATTTGATTTAAATGTTTATCCTGTTATACCTCTTGGTTATTGATTAGAGCACTATAGAGTCATGTGATCCATGTAACTAATGCCACCTAATGGGATAAGGCTTGTTGTTGTTACTTGACCAGAATATACTGATCCTCATCCTCAGTCTTGCATGTTTCTTCTTTCAATACATGTCTGCATATATAGCGATGGAACCAAAAAGCACAATGTAGAAATATATAACTATACCACCATATTCGCTTGAAAAGCATTACTTCACATAGACATGCATGCTCAATAAAATTGGTACAATGAGACTGCCGTTAATTTTTGCCTGCAGAAGAAGATGATCTTTTTAAGGGAATCAACGAGTACCGAAAGTCCTTGAATTTGACGACATTGACCAAAAATGACAATGCTGAGTGCCTTGCTAGTGGGCTAGCTGACCAGTTTAAGAAACAGCCTTGTACAAACACGACAGGTGCCAACACGGTTCCTGGTACTGAGCCCCAGTTTCCGAATTACCCAAACATTTTGGCTAAATGTGACTTGAATGTGACCATCACAAGGGATGGAGCCGTGATGCCAGCTTGCGTTCCTGGCTTGGATTCAAGCCTTGTCCTCTCAAACTTCACAAAGTCTCTCTACTCTGAGAACCTTAATGACACAAAGTTTTCAGGCATTGGTATTGGTTCTGAGAAAGACTGGATCGTTGTTGTGCTTACCACTAGCACCCCAGAGGGCAGCTATTCGCCGGCTACTTCTAATGGCGCTGATGTGATTTCCAAGACCAGTTTAATGTACTGTTCAGTGTTCTTGCTACTACTTGGAAACATGTTCATGCTGTGAATCTATAATATGATTATTAGTAAGAGAATGTCTACTATTTTTTTCTTTCAGAGGGAAGGTGAAAATGAAAAAACAAAGAAGGCAATTTCAGTTTTTTTTGGAAGAGATAAAGAAATCCCTTTGCAAGTGTTGTGTTTCGTCATTGTTTGTTAGGTTTTTTTGGCATTTCATCAATATATTTTAGGTTGAAGTTTGGAATTCCAAATGTCATGAGAATTGTCATCAATAAATTGTACTTTGTGACAAACTTTTGTACTATTTAGTTTCCTTATGTAATTTCTGTTGCTTAGCTTTACGGTTGAGTTTGGTCTTGAAAGTACATTGATTGGTAAACCATTTCTTCCCCTGATTCAGCTTCAGTGAGTAAAATTTTGAAGCAAGCCAATATGGTTAGAAGTCTATACCTAACTGAAATATCTTTATTCAAAGCTGAGCTTTTAGAATCAGAAAGTAGAAATATTTATATTTTTGGGGAACACACCAATTATGTGAGTCATGTTGAGAAAGCTGCATTATAGCAGAACGT
The DNA here is from genome assembly GCA_029929735.1 of Mimosa pudica. Taxonomy (NCBI): domain Eukaryota; kingdom Viridiplantae; phylum Streptophyta; class Magnoliopsida; order Fabales; family Fabaceae; genus Mimosa; species Mimosa pudica. The sequence goes on along the minus strand of JAKELP010000029.1, from coordinate 7,154,488 downwards.
TGGTACAAGGGATGCAGATATGCTGATATCTGGCTTAAAAATTCAGCTAATGACACTATAAGACTAATGGCCATGGGCTACAATATCAAAACTCACCATTATAAAGGCTACATAAGTTGCTATGAAAACTCGGTATTATGAGTTTAAGGTCCTTGTTAATGCTGATATATTCATAAAAATAAAAGTAAAATTGTATCAAAATTTATTTTAGAATATTGAGAGTTACAAGAAAAATACTTCAGAGTGTTAGGGTGTTGTATGTTATTTAATCTTACAATGTTCAAAGGCCTACTTTCAATCTTTGTTGACCTTTGTTCTTTTGTTTTTGGTATAAAGTTTACCCTCATTCGTATTGCACAATTTTGATTCAAGGGCAATGTTGACCTTCTAACATTCCATAAAAAACACACATATTTGAGTTTCATTGATAGATGCTGTGAAGGTTAGAGGGAAAAAGGGGAGGGGGTGTTTATTTGGTATGGCAGATCACGTTTAAAACACAAAAAAAGAAGAAAAACATAAAGTTATAAGCTATATAATTCAAATTTGGAAGCTGAATGCAATTGATTAAAGGTCCCATTAGCCGCATTATCATCAGGTTAGGTGTCACATAAAAAACGGAACTTTCTGGTCCAAAAAATCAGGGGAACAAAATCTTACATAAAGGAAACGGCTAATGAAGGAATACAATTTATCTGTTTGACTTGCCCCATGTGTTTTGCACATTATTTTTCCACTGATTTTCTCTGTGTGTTTCCCCAATCTAACACAAATTTTGACCCTTGGACCCATCTTGCCTTGAAATTTTAATATGATGTTAGATCCTAATTGAATTTCCCTTAAAGTGGCTTTTCTTCAGTCAAGAAGTAATAAAGGCAGTCAATCTATCAGGATTTTCATGTTTTCTAAAAATTGGTATCACATCCTTGTTATTATTGATACACTTGAAACATTAGTATTTTTTTTTGTTAATCACCGTCTGGTTTAATCCGGACTCGAGGGGTTGGAGTGTTGCCCACATAGGTAAGGTTGTCCCCTCTCCCAATGAGAGTGTTTCCCGGGATTTGACCACGCGTTCTCATCCTTACGGGGGTTGTAGCTCACTTACCAGCTCAACCAACTACCCATTGGTTTAATTTTATTTTTTCTTGTTCTTAATATAGGAGTTAATAACTAATCTTTTTTTATATAAAAAAAATAACACTAAAAGAAATACTAAGAACCAACTACATCCTTGAGAAGATACACCGCATCAACTCTAGACACCACGTGAATGCCTAAACCATAGTTGAATAACTAATCTTTGTATATGAAAAAATAGTTGAGTCTGTAATGTGCAACCAATATGTGTGTTTTATCTAGAATACCTTTGTGAGAATCATGTGTATTATAACTATATTCCCTGATGAAAGCATCATCGTGCAATTAATAGGGAATTAGGGATAATGTGGAGGGGAATGTATAAATTTGGGAGACAAATAATAAATGTTTTAAAATTATGACCAAAGTATAAGCCTTAGTATTTATTTTATATTCTGTTGAATAGATGATGTATGGTGAAAACAATAACATTGAAGCATTACTATTTTACAGCAGGCTGCATTCTAGGTTATAATGTTAAGATTGTAGTTTTCAGGGTCAAAAGGGAGAAAATCTCAAATTTTACCAGATCTAGATTTCACGTGGTAAACATAATAATAATGGGCTGCTTGAGTTTCATCAAAGTCTGATTTCTAGAGGAGCCCAAAACAGTACTGTTTGATGGAAAAGGGAAGAAGGGGATGAATGAATACACAAAGGGAGAGAATCACAAGAAATAAAGGACACAGGGAACATGAAAAGATGTTTTTATGGTAGGTAACATTATCAACTTGGAATATGATCTCTGTGTGTGTACATACACACACATGATTGATTATTTAAAGAGAATTGATGACGTGAAAGACCCAGATTCTGGAAAGGCATGATGAAAAAAGATGCATGAAAATATCACTTCACAGAGAGGAAGATCAAAATGAAACGATATTTAAAAGATTTCCCTTTCTCTTTGGGAGACCATAAGAATCCAAAAGCACAGTGGTCAATCCCAAAAGCTTCAACTTGTATACCCCACTTTAATTTCCAATTTTCATGTCACTTCTTTATGTGTAAATTATATTCTACCATCCGAGTGCAGATATGAGAACTAGTTGACTAATCTTGAAATATTAAAGAAGCTAAATATTTTCTCCAATCCTAAGTATAAGATCATTTTAACTTTTTTGTGAAGATTAAGAAAGTTAAAAAATTAAACCAAATGTGTTATAAATGTAATTTTATTATATGATAGTCTATAGGTAAGGTAAATTAGTTTTGTGGGAAAAATATAAATATATATTTTAAAGTAATTAATTTTTTATCCTAAATTTCTCAAAAAAAAGTCCAGGTATAAATAATTAGGACTGGCTGGAATAAATCATGTAATTATGGCATACTCTACCTATACATCTCTAAAATACTAATGTGTAAGGTTAAATTATATGTCAACTTATAAATTATATGCAAATTAAATTTAAGAAAAAATATAAATATAATAAATAAAATAAAATAAAGTCTTATACATAGAATCAAAATTATTATTTAATTAGCTTTTATATTTAATATTAGAGGTCATACACACACATATTGTAAAGCTTTTATACCCCACGTTTTTACAAGATTAATGGGAAAAATGGTAAGAGTCACCTATATGTGAGCCGTACATTTATAACTAATAGAAGGATTTACCTTATCTGTCTATTTGTGTAAGATAATTAAACAAACATAAACTACTCTCTTTCGTCCTAATTAAAAGACCATTTTGATATTTTTTAAAAAAAAACTAATAATGACATAAAATTAATCATATTAAATTTTTTATAGATAATTTTTCTTTAAAACTAATTTATTACTTACAAACTAATTTACACAGCTAGAGAAAAAGAAGCAGTAATTGGTAAACTAGGTACGAGTAACAAAATCAAAGAGCCTGGAGCCTGGCGGGTGGTCCAGTTTTGTTTGTATACGTGGAACCATCAAAATCTTCAATACATTTCTCTCTCTCTCTCTCTCTCTCTCTCTCTCTCTCTCTCTCTCTCTCTCTCTCTCTCTCTCTCTCTCTCTCTCTCTCTCTCTCTCTCTCTCTCTCTCTCTCTCCCTCCCTCCCTCCCTCCCTCCCTCCCTCCCTCCACACACACACACGAGCTCTTATTATGTCCTCTACATTTACAAGGCTCATATGGTTAATCCATCAAAATTCTCATAACACACGAGTGAATTATATACGTATTCTAAGGTTAAGTAACATGCAATATTCTGAATTATTACTCTTCCGGCAAAAAAAAATTCTGAATTACTATTTTTCTAACTACCACTCAATATTCCTAATAAATTCTTCATGCATATGAAACCCAATATTCTAAACTTATCTTTGCGTAGTCAGTGCCTTAAATATTTTTCCATCAGCACCCAATATGATGAATCTCCTAGGATAAGACTTGCACGGGTAAGATTTCATACATTTGCCCATGTTTACAAGCGGTTTGATGCACAGAGCTAGAGCTCCTATATATATTTTGAGTTTGGATATACACAATCTCACTCGTGAAAGCACATAGGCTAATTCTCTGTAATTTGAACCTATGACTACTAGTTAACATGGCAGCAATACTTTTGTTGCTCCAAGGCACACCGTCTTGGGGCTCTCATTGCCACCGAGAAAAATATTGAGGGACAAATTAAAATTTACTCTATAATTATACCTAATAAGTGATAGCGAAAAATATTTAAGATGATGAATGCGCTTAAACAAATTAAAATAGTTTACGATGATACTGAATTCTACAAAAAAAATTGCTTAAAGGATGCAATTTATCCTTTACTATAGTATTATAGCTGTGCATCGTCAGACTCAGTAGAAGCTCAATGCTTATCCAATTGGGTAGTAGTGAAGGACAGAGAGGGGACTCTTGAATCTTTTCTTTTGGGCACTTCGGAACAACAACAACACTTTTAAAGTCACTTTTTTTTTATGTTATTTGCTTGCATTTTAAACATGGTGGAGATCATATACACACAAAGCATACTGCCCAATAGTTTAAGGGCATTTGGGTCTGTACTTTAGAATGTGATGAGTGAATTTATCAATAATGATATAAGGACGAAGGAGCGAATAATGAATAAAATATCAGTTGACTTGTCTATTTTTGTCCCAAAGTGGTGATGGTGGTGGGCTCTAAACTCTTTTTTAAAAAGTGGGACAGTTGCAACTAGCTGCTAAATAAGAGACTTAATTTCAAAGAGGTTCTAAGGAGTTGTTAATGACTACTATTACCAACTACAACTATTACCAACTACATTAGTTTTCATTAACAAGGCTAATGTAGTTGCTAATAATAGTCATTAACAACTCCTTGTGACTTCTTTAAAATTAAATCTCTTATTTGAGACATAAATACAATTGTCTGGTCTTATATAACTCAATTAATTTTATATATTGTTAATATATAAGGACGATCGTGGAATCATTGCTTTTAAACAAAGCTTGTTCCTTTTGCTGGTGACGCCATGTGGCAGCTTCAATCATGTACTTTAAATTCCTCTAATACTGTTAAATTTTTGGGGTAATTAATTACAGGTCCCCCACAAGGGAGTTAATACTGGAAAAGTCCCAAAAGTTGAAAATATTAATGTAGGGTCCCAAGGGACCTCACATTAATATATTTGAAATGTGAAAAGACAGTTTTGCCCCTAGCCTTAAAAAAAATTTACTTTCTCCCTCACCCACCCCCTCCCCCCTCCTCCTCCCTCCCCCAGAGGGAGGAGGAGGGGGGAGGGGGTGGGTGAGGGAGGAAGTAAATTTTTTTTAAGGCTAGGGGCAAAAGTGTCTTTTCACATTTCAAATATATTAATGTGAGGTCCCTTGGGACCCTACATTAATATTTTCAACTTTTGGGACTTTTCCAGTATTAACTCCCTTGTGGGGGACCTGTAATTAAATTTCCCTAAATTTTTTTAGAAAACAAAAATACGCCTAGCAAATATGGATAAGAAATCAACAACTATTGAGTATTGACATTAGAAGAAGGGATTTGGATGGGTTACAGGAGTCAAGTCATAAATGTAGAACTTTCTTTATTTTGGAAGATTTGTTCTAAATGAACTTGATAATTTTTGAATTTGACTTTACTAGATAATTATATAAAAATGAATGAGGATGAACAATTTATTTAATACTTATAGTAGAATTAAGGGTAAAAAATACAGATTTTTTCCTGAAGATCACCAAGTCATATATATTTTTTGGACAAAAAATATACATAAATTTTTATATTGGGTAAAAACTACACAAGTTCTCATATGTTGGGTTCAAAAAACTCATATAACATTATGTGACTATTGAACCCAAAATGAAAATTTATGTGTATTTTTTGTCTAAAACATAGTTAGCAGTGTTGAGTGATCTTTTATGAAAAATGCACACACACACACTCACACACATATACCCTTAAGCTCTTATAATATATATTCAATTTATATAAATTATGTAGAAGATTATCCATGTGATTATGAAATTCAATGAACCAATATATAGGATATGTGTGTTAGGGTCCACTTGATGTGTGTGTGTTTTTGAAAAATGTCATGTGAACAACTCAATAAATAATCCCTCCTGTCCTAATTATAAGCCGTCTTTGTCTTTTTTGGAAAATCCTAAAAAAACAAAATAAGTAAATCATAAATTGATTTAACTAATTTTTTCCCTTAAACTAGTTTGTCTAACCTATAAACTAATGATTAATATAAAAATTTATCAAATATGTCATAATTTAATAACATATTTTGTAACCTTAACATCTCCAAAAAAAAGTCAATCGTGACTTATATTTAGGACTGGAGGGAGTAACTACTACCTTCGGTCCTAAATATAAGACCTAATTGACTTTTTTGGAGAGATTAAGGTTGAGAAATAGACTATTAAATTATGACATATTTGATATATTTTTAGATTATCCATTAGTTTATAGGTAAAATAAACTAGTTTAAGGGGAAAATTAGGTAAATCAATTTATAATTAACATATTTTGCTTTTTTATAGGATTTCTAAAAAAGTTAACTGGATCTTATATTTAGGACGTGAGGGAGTATAACGCTAAAGTCACGACACAGATTTCTACTTTAGCGCACGCGTGGGTATTGTGATATTGTTTATATTGAGTTGTCTACTTCAAACATAAATTGTGAATTCATCCGAGCGACTCAATCTATATGAAACGAACCTTACTACTGTCAATATTATATCAGATATTTAATTACGAGTAATTATAAAAAAAATCAAGTTTTAAAAATTTTGAACCAATTTGCTTAGGTAAAAGTGTACCTTTTCCATCACCCTTTTATATATGGGTGACAAGTAGGTGTTATTTCACTAATTTCCTTTTCCTAAACTTTGTGAAAGCGAAAAAGGCCGTCACTAATTAATCCAATGCTTAACTAACAAGAAAACCAGTTTCTATTCCTTTTCTTCCAAAGAGCCATTGTCCCTTGAAACTTATGTGTGTGACGTAGGTATAGCTATACCTTTTAATATTTTTATCAACGATTTTAATATAAATATTTAATTTTCAAAAAGGAGACAAATAATCAATCATACATATACATTGGAAGGAAGTTACAAAAAAAAAACATAAGGACAAACATTCACCTGTTATACATTATATTGTGAAATAATTAGGTCTTCTCCCTCTAGTTTTTCCTAAGAATTAAGATTAATTTTGATTAAGGTGCAAGTATATAACAAGTCTCAGCCCAGGTATGAACAACCTTGACTTATATATATATATATATATATATATATATATATATATATATATATATATATATATATTATTAACGGACAGCCTGCTATCAATACTTAAGAAGATCATCCAGGATTTGACCAGAAATGATCCGGGTTAGAAGATCAATCCTTGTCCTCTTTCATACAAGGAATAACAAGACTTCTCACAGAGGAAGTCATCAACAGATCTTCTCCCTTCAGATCACCCCAGCACAGTCTTCCTTCGTTTCCTACTGGAGACGTAACTGGATGGTTTTCTTAAGTATTCAAAGCAGTATGTTTTATGAAATCATATTCCCAGGTTAAATAATACTACTACCCTTAATCCTCGATAAGAGTTTAGTTACTCATACCTTAATTGTAGACGATTTCCAAAATTGTTTCTGAACTTAATTGTAGACGATTTCCAAAATTGTTTCTGAACTGTAAATGGAGAAGGAATAGCAAAAAGAAATTTTATTTAATATGAGAGATTACAAGAGAGGTTTGGGATTCGATAGCAGATTTCTTTCTATGCTTTCGATGCCCTTACTTATGCTAGATTCATGGTTTATATAGAGAGGCATTCCTCTCAATTTACATCATTCCTTGCGTCATCTTCTATGATTGATTATCTCCTTCTTATCTTCTATGTCTGCCACTTCCTTGTCGTTTTCCTGAGTGCTTCTTATCTTATCTTCCTTCTTTTTATCTTGTCTGCCATTTTTTGTCCGCCAATTCTTTTTCTTTTTCCTTGTCTGCCACTTCTTTTGTCTTCTTCTTTTCAGATTATACTCATGTCCATTATTGGATCTTCAAAATCTCTTCTTTCTGGACTTCTTTCATCGCAATAATTACATTTGTGGGTAGCATATTCAGCTAATAACTGACATATCCTCTTCTTAGTATCTGTGCTATTTTCAAACTTATTATTCTTTATCTTATCATAAAATTGATTAAATTGATTGATATTCCTGGTATGCCTTCCTGATGAGTAAATTAATGTCGTTGGGCCTGAGAAATAGACCCAAGCGGCTTCATCTTCAGTGGCTAAAATCCTATTCATTTCTTGGAAAATTATATGATAATCTTGGGACCTTATTCTGGATACTGTTTCCATGAATTCTTCATCATCATTTATATCTTCCTTTGGCTCAACAGAATGCTCAAAGGGTTTCCTTGTGGTTCCTAACCTAATAAGATTAATGGGATGATAAAATTTATCTGGAGTTATTTCTGCTATTGTGGAGTAACATCTTATAAATACCATGTGTTGAGTTACTATACCAAAATAAGTCTTTACAGCCTTTTTCAGAGGTTCTGGTAACTTTGCTATTTCTTCTAGGCTTGCTGATGGATAAATAGACTGAATTAAACCATGTTGATATAGTGCTTTTACAACATTTGATGGTGTTCCTTGGTGGATAATGGCTTTATTGAAGGCATAATGGGATATATATTTGATTTTTGGAGTTTTAAAGGAAAAATGGTTAAGGTTATAGATAAGTTTCTTAAAATAAGTAAAATATTCTGCAAGCTTAAACACTGGGTTACTAGGTGGTAATTCTGCCGAGGTTTTCTTGGATTTTGCTGGTTGGTTAGAGGTAGATGGTTGGTCAGATACTGGACTTTTATGGGCTTCTTGGATTTCTTTTCCTTTTTGGTTTTCTTGGGTTTTTTCTTGGGCTTGCTCCTTTATAATTTGAAGTAAAGGGGTTATTTTCTGAGTTAACTCTTTCCCAACTGAATTTGGGTCTTCTATTTCCTTCATTCCTGTATTTACATATCTGTTTACTTGTTCTTCCAGTTTTCCCACTTTATCAAAAAGTGTATCCAACTGGTTAAAGATCTTTGCAAAATTTGCATTTATTGGACTGAGCATTAGATTCATATTTAGTTCCACTACTTGGAACCTCATATTAATCTGCTCTATTAAATTTCTCATTTCCTCAGAAGTCTCATTACTTGGAGTTACAGGTCTTCCTGATTCCATCTGCTCAAAAAATCAGCAATTAAATTATTCTGTCCTTTAATATATTCAATTTCATAATCATAATATGCCATATCACTTTGCCATTTAATTAACATTTTATTACTCAATTTATTAGTTTTAATTCCTTTATCTAACCAATGTTTTACTTGGGTATTATCAGTTTTTATAACAAACCTGGTATTTACTACAAATAATTCAAATTTTTCTACTGCTTTAACAATTGCTAAAAATTCTTTCCAATTTGAATGATATTTAGCTTGACAATCATTAAATTTTCCACTTGAGTATTTAGTAATTTTTTCTTTTCCTTCATTATTCTCATGATATAAAGCTGCTCCCCAATAATTATCTGATGCATCTGTATAAATGATCCATTTTACATTATTATCTGTAGGAATAGTTAATTTTGGTAAGTTTTGACATAATTTCTTAATCTGTTCTATAATTTTCTTTGTCTGGTCATTCCATATCCATATACTCTTTTCCCCTGCTAACCTAGATATTTTAGCAGTTAACTTTGATAAATTAGGTATATAATTTCTAGCTTGATTTACTAATCCTAAAAATGATTGTAATTCCTTCTTATTTCTTATTTCTGAGAATTCTAATACTTTCTTGCTAATATGTTCCTGTAATTCTATTCCTTCTGGTGAAATATATTGTCCTAAAAATCCTATTCTACTTTTTCTTAATTCTGCTTTATGTGGTGATATATTTAATCCTTTGTTTTCTATTAGTTCAATAAATTTTTCTAAATGTTCTTCATGTATTTCTTTATTTTCTGAAAATATTAAAATATCATCAATATAAATAACAGCAAAATTTCTTATTGGTAATAATAACTTAGTTACATATTCTTGAAATATACTTGGACTATTATGGAATCCCATAGGTAGTACATTCCATTCATATAGTCCTTCTGATGTACTAAATGCAGTATATTTTTTACTTTCTTCTTCTAACTTTATCTGGAAAAATCCTGATTTACAATCAAACTTACTAAAGATGCTTTTCCCTCTTATTAAATTAAATAGTAATTCTATTTTGGGTATAGGATATCTATTTCTTACAGCTAAATCATTTAGTTTTTTATAATTTATTACCATTCTTGATTTTCCTCTCTTTTCTTCACTATGTTTTATTACAATCATTGCAGGTGAAGAATATTCAGATTTACTTTCTCTAATTAAGTCATATTTTTTCATTTCATTTATATGCATTTCAAATTCTTTTTTATCCTGTTCTGTCCATGGATAGGGCTTACAATTAATTTCTCTACTATAATCTTTTAATTCTATCTTAGCTAATGGTTTTGATTTTTCCCAATGTATTAAAGGATTTTCACTATAATTTTCTATTAATCTTTGTTCTATTCCTTTTTTCATTTGTCCTTCTATTATATTAAGTCTTATAATTTCTTCAGACTCTACTTCCCTTATTACTAATGTTGATAACATATTATTTATTTCGATAGGTTTATTATTTTCTAAAAACTGTACTTCATTTTCATTATATTTCTTTTGAAATTTTTCATCCTTTCTTCTATATGGATTGGTTATTCTTATTCCCCATGCTTCATGTTTACATGGTGTAGTTAATATAATAGCTTTTTCTATTAAATGTAAAGGATAATATTGACTTAAAAAGTCTAATCCTAATATTACATTACAAGAAGGTTCATTATATTGATTTAATTCTTGTATAACTAATTCATATTCTCCTATTTGTATACTAACATTTCTTGATTCTAATTCTATCATATGTATTTCTTTTCCTGCACTTTCCATTCTTAACATTTTTTGTTTTCTTTTCCATAGTTCTGGTGGTAAGACATTATATTTTGCTACTGTTAAATTTGCTCCTGTGTCTACTAGTGCATGATATTTCCTAGATCTATATTTTTGATAGTTGAATTTTACTAATATGAAAAACAATCTTCTATTACTCATTTATGCTCCACTTAACATGTCTAATCTTTCTTTTGTTCTTACTAACATTCTTTGTTTTGCTATATAATTCCACATTACTGGAACTACCATATACCATGTTCTTCCTGCTACATAATTTAATGTTGTTGTTGGTTTTTTCATCTGTTTTCTTATCCATCTTAAGTTACTTTTAGACATCAAATTTATATTATAAGTCTTATTATTTATTCCTACTAACATTTCGGTATGATTAAAGTTTGGTGATTTATATTTATCATTATTCTGTCCTGTTGTATCCTATATGGCTTTACTGCTCTTAAAAAGTCTGATCCTAGCGTAACTTTGTGTTCATTGTCAGTATTTTCTTCTACCCAAATCTTCATACTCATTATGTCTCTTTTATTAAATCTTATATTTATATTTGTTTTAGTTCCTTCTTCATCTATTTCTAAATTATTTTCTGTATATTGTTCTTCAATAAAACTTCTATTAATTTCTTGATCAACTAATGCTTTTACTTCTTCCCATATAGCTTCTTTCTTTATTTCTAATTTTATATAATACTTTTGTTCTGTTAAATTTATTTGCCTACTTCTAGGTCTAATTTGAGCTAAACTAGTCGTTATTGGTATTTCTGCTAACATATTTGCTTCTATATCATCTTCATTACTTTCTGTCCTAACTATATTTCTTCTTCTGGATTCAGGTCTTATTGGGATATCTATGCTTCTTCTTGGCATTTCTAATCTCCTTGGGATTTCTAGACTTCTTCTTGCTGAAGTATTTATATTTATGTTTAAATCTGGTGTATTTATCCTTAGCATTCTTTGTCCTAATGTATTATTGGTTTGTATTCTTCTAGGATTTTCTATTTGGTTTATATTAGCAGTTCTATCTAATTCTATTTGTAATTGTTCAGGGATTGTTATATTTGTTGGGTCTAATGGTATTTCTTGTAATATTGGCATAAAATTTTTATCTATAGTTATTCTTCCTTGTGATCTGTTATATATCTTATGTTCATTTGTAAATACTAATCCTATCATTGCAGTTATACTTATTGTTTTTGCTCCTCTTAACATTTGTATTCCTCCTAGTTTATGGTAAACCATTATTGATTGATCTATATGTTCATCTGCTCTTGATATTGCAAAATTTGTATTTACTGTAAATTTTAATTTTTGGTATATTAGGTTTCCTGTCAATATTCCTAATACACTGTCCTGCACATTACTTATTATCCTTCCATCTGTTATTAACAATTCTATAGGTGAGTTTATTCCTTCTCTAAAATAAGCTTTTACTAATAATTGTACTCCTGCTATATAGATTTCCGTTACTTCATCTTTAAATGATAATCTTGAAATTTCATTTTCAATTAATGCTTTACTTACTAGTGGTATTCTAAGTATTCCTTCTGTTAATGTTGATTCTATAGGATGTTTTTTCTCTAAAACTACACATGCCTTCTTTTCATTCCTATTCTTTTTTATTATTTTACTCACTCTACTTATAAATCCCTTTTCACCATTAAATTCTTCTGGTCTTAAATCTAATTTTATATCTTTTATCTTATTATATTGTTTTTCATTAAATGTAATTCTTCGTTCACATATTCCTTCTTTACTGCTTATCTGCTCATTGTATTCTTCATATTCTATTTCATTATTACTACTCTGTCCTTCTTCACTAACATTCATCATGTATAACATAGCATCTTCTTCTTCTTCTGATATTTCAGAAATTTCTGATTCTGATTCTGTTTCTTCTTCTACTTCTTTTAACTTATATATCTCTACATCTGATTGTTCTAATTCACTATAAATTGGTTCATTAATTTCTAAAGGTTCTAATTCACAATTAAAAGCTTGTTCTAATATATTCATAAATTTCCTTTCTTTAGGTTCTGGACAATTAGTACTTATATGTCCTATCTTTCCGCAATTATAACATTTACACTTTTTAGGTTTCTTACTATAATTAATCTTTCTTTTCCCTTTCTTAAAATATTTTCTTCTTGGTTTGAATTTTTTGTAAAATTTTTCTTTTGGATATTTCTTAAATTCATACTTAGTCTTTTTTCTTCCTTTTTTATATTTTCTTCTCCTTATTCTTTTTTCTTCACATCCCCATTTATGAGGTTTTTCTAATTCTCCACATTTTAATAATAATTTATTAGCTTTATAATATTTTTTATTTCTCCACGCTCTTTTACATGCATCTGATAAATATTCTCTCAAATATTCTTCTCTTCTTCCCATTGTATCTACATATGGTAATAATTCTATATTTCCTATGTGTTTATAATAATCTTCCATTATGGTTTCCGAGATTAATCTAGGCAATTTCCTATAAAATAACTCTAAGTAAAATTTTTGTGTATTATAATCTTCTATTCTAGCCTCATAATAATATTTCTTAAATTCACAAATATATTGTTCTAAATATTTTGGATTTAAAGAACATATTTCTATTTGGTATAATTTTTCTATTGCTCTTGTCTTTATTGTAGTTTCATTTAAAGCTACACTTCTTCCTAAAAATTCATTTCTAATTAAAGTTTCATATTTTCTAATTAATATTGCTATATATTCCTTTCTATCATTATATGTTCCTTGTTCTATGTGTCTTGTATGTTGTCTAAATGTATCTGTTTTACTTTTCCACCAATTATGTACATTTCCTAGAAAACTTGCTTCTATTACAATTGGCACAAATTGTGGATTCAAACTTTTTCCTATTAAAGCTACTAAATGTGATTTACTCCATTCTTCTAATCTTTTTTCGTTATCTAAATTACAATCTAAATCTAACCATATTCCCATACTCGGTATTGCTCTTGTTTCATATTGTTCTAAAGGTGTTGGTGTAAATCTAGATTTATTTGGTGTTTCAAATGTAAACTCAAAACTTTTTTGATTTATTGGTTGTTTATGATATAATATACTATTTTCTTCTTCCTCTTCTCTACGTTGTCTCATTTCTTGATCTGCTTGTTGTTGCGATGTTTGTTCTTCTTTTGGTTCTACTTGTCTTTCCATATTAATCTGAAAATTTTCTTCTTCTTTTATATTAATTTTTGTAGCATATTGAAATTCCTTCCTTATTTGTTCTATCTTTTCTTCTTCTTGTCCCATTATTTCTTCTATTTCATCATCATCTATGTTTTCTAAAACATTCATCATGTTTATACTAATTCCCTTATTTTTCTTGTCTTTCTCTTGCTTTTCTTGTTTCCTTGGATTCATTATTTCCATTAAATAATCTAATTCTGAACCTGTTTGATATAATATTTCTGCTATGTTATTAGATTCTTTTATTTCTAATTCTTCTTCACTTATTTCTTTATTCTTTCCTTTATTTATCATACCATGCTTTTCCTGATATTTTTCTATATCAAATTTTTCTATTTCTTTATATATTTCTCATATGTTTCTATTTATGACTTCTTGTCCTTTCTTTATTTCTTCTGATAGTATCCTAGTTTGTTTTATATTTTCATCCATAGATTGTTTTAATATATTATTCCTACTTACTTCTTTTATCTCTATTTCTTCTAAAGCTTTTAACATTTCTTCCATATTCATCATGTTTATCTGGGGTTTTTCGATTATAGGTTCAATCCTTTTTTCTATTCCTAAAGCTTTCATTATCTGCCTTATATTTGCTTTTATATATGCTAACTCAGTAGTGTTATTGACTACTTCTTTTCTTAAATCATATAATTTTTGTTCTAATGGTTTGGATAACTCTATTAACCTGTCAACTTTATATTTCTGTTGTTCTTGATCTATTATATTCCTAGTTTCTGCTGGTAATTTTTCTAATAAATCATTTAGATTATAAACTTGTAATAATATGAAACCTTAATCCTTGATTGTTTCTCATATTTTAAATAATATGAATTTAAGACATAACGGACAGCCTGCTATCAATACTTAAGAAGATCATCCAGGATTTGACCAGAAATGATCCGGGTTATAGAAGATCAATCCTTGTCCTCTTTCATACAAGGAATAACAAGACTTCTCACAGAGGAAGTCATCAACAGATCTTCTCCCTTCAGATCACCCCAGCACAGTCTTCCTTCGTTTCCTACTGGAGACGTAACTGGATGGTTTTCTTAAGTATTCAAAGCAGTATGTTTTATGAAATCATATTCCCAGGTTAAATAATACTACTACCCTTAATCCTCGATAAGAGTTTAGTTACTCATACCTTAATTGTAGACGATTTCCAAAATTGTTTCTGAACTTAATTGTAGACGATTTCCAAAATTGTTTCTGAACTGTAAATGGAGAAGGAATAGCAAAAAGAAATTTTATTTAATATGAGAGATTACAAGAGAGGTTTGGGATTCGATAGCAGATTTCTTTCTATGCTTTCGATGCCCTTACTTATGCTAGATTCATGGTTTATATAGAGAGGCATTCCTCTCAATTTACATCATTCCTTGCGTCATCTTCTATGATTGATTATCTCCTTCTTATCTTCTATGTCTGCCACTTCCTTGTCGTTTTCCTGAGTGCTTCTTATCTTATCTTCCTTCTTTTTATCTTGTCTGCCATTTTTTGTCCGCCAATTCTTTTTCTTTTTCCTTGTCTGCCACTTCTTTTGTCTTCTTCTTTTCAGATTATACTCATGTCCATTATTGGATCTTCAAAATCTCTTCTTTCTGGACTTCTTTCATCGCAATAATTACATTTGTGGGTAGCATATTCAGCTAATAACTGACATATCCTCTTCTTAGTATCTGTGCTATTTTCAAACTTATTATTCTTTATCTTATCATAAAATTGATTAAATTGATTGATATTCCTGGTATGCCTTCCTGATGAGTAAATTAATGTCGTTGGGCCTGAGAAATAGACCCAAGCGGCTTCATCTTCAGTGGCTAAAATCCTATTCATTTCTTGGAAAATTATATGATAATCTTGGGACCTTATTCTGGATACTGTTTCCATGAATTCTTCATCATCATTTATATCTTCCTTTGGCTCAACAGAATGCTCAAAGGGTTTCCTTGTGGTTCCTAACCTAATAAGATTAATGGGATGATAAAATTTATCTGGAGTTATTTCTGCTATTGTGGAGTAACATCTTATAAATACCATGTGTTGAGTTACTATACCAAAATAAGTCTTTACAGCCTTTTTCAGAGGTTCTGGTAACTCTGCTATTTCTTCTAGGCTTGCTGATGGATAAATAGACTGAATTAAACCATGTTGATATAGTGCTTTTACAACATTTGATGGTGTTCCTTGGTGGATAATGGCTTTATTGAAGGCATAATGGGATATATATTTGATTTTTGGAGTTTTAAAGGAAAAATGGTTAAGGTTATAGATAAGTTTCTTAAAATAAGTAAAATATTCTGCAAGCTTAAACACTGGGTTACTAGGTGGTAATTCTGCCGAGGTTTTCTTGGATTTTGCTGGTTGGTTAGAGGTAGATGGTTGGTCAGATACTGGACTTTTATGGGCTTCTTGGATTTCTTTTCCTTTTTGGTTTTCTTGGGTTTTTTCTTGGGCTTGCTCCTTTATAATTTGAAGTAAAGGGGTTATTTTCTGAGTTAACTCTTTCCCAACTGAATTTGGGTCTTCTATTTCCTTCATTCCTGTATTTACATATCTGTTTACTTGTTCTTCCAGTTTTCCCACTTTATCAAAAAGTGTATCCAACTGGTTAAAGATCTTTGCAAAATTTGCATTTATTGGACTGAGCATTAGATTCATATTTAGTTCCACTACTTGGAACCTCATATTAATCTGCTCTATTAAATTTCTCATTTCCTCAGAAGTCTCATTACTTGGAGTTACAGGTCTTCCTGATTCCATCTGCTCAAAAAATCAGCAATTAAATTATTCTGTCCTTTAATATATTCAATTTCATAATCATAATATGCCATATCACTTTGCCATTTAATTAACATTTTATTACTCAATTTATTAGTTTTAATTCCTTTATCTAACCAATGTTTTACTTGGGTATTATCAGTTTTTATAACAAACCTGGTATTTACTACAAATAATTCAAATTTTTCTACTGCTTTAACAATTGCTAAAAATTCTTTCCAATTTGAATGATATTTAGCTTGACAATCATTAAATTTTCCACTTGAGTATTTAGTAATTTTTTCTTTTCCTTCATTATTCTCATGATATAAAGCTGCTCCCCAATAATTATCTGATGCATCTGTATAAATGATCCATTTTACATTATTATCTGTAGGAATAGTTAATTTTGGTAAGTTTTGACATAATTTCTTAATCTGTTCTATAATTTTCTTTGTCTGGTCATTCCATATCCATATACTCTTTTCCTCTGCTAACCTAGATATTTTAGCAGTTAACTTTGATAAATTAGGTATATAATTTCTAGCTTGATTTACTAATCCTAAAAATGATTGTAATTCCTTCTTATTTCTTATTTCTGAGAATTCTAATACTTTCTTGCTAATATGTTCCTGTAATTCTATTCCTTCTGGTGAAATATATTGTCCTAAAAATCCTATTCTACTTTTTCTTAATTCTGCTTTATGTGGTGATATATTTAATCCTTTGTTTTCTATTAGTTCAATAAATTTTTCTAAATGTTCTTCATGTATTTCTTTATTTTCTGAAAATATTAAAATATCATCAATATAAATAACAGCAAAATTTCTTATTGGTAATAATAACTTAGTTACATATTCTTGAAATATACTTGGACTATTATGGAATCCCATAGGTAGTACATTCCATTCATATAGTCCTTCTGATGTACTAAATGCAGTATATTTTTTACTTTCTTCTTCTAACTTTATCTGGAAAAATCCTGATTTACAATCAAACTTACTAAAGATGCTTTTCCCTCTTATTAAATTAAATAGTAATTCTATTTTGGGTATAGGATATCTATTTCTTACAGCTAAATCATTTAGTTTTTTATAATTTATTACCATTCTTGATTTTCCTCTCTTTTCTTCACTATGTTTTATTACAATCATTGCAGGTGAAGAATATTCAGATTTACTTTCTCTAATTAAGTCATATTTTTTCATTTCATTTATATGCATTTCAAATTCTTTTTTATCCTGTTCTGTCCATGGATAGGGCTTACAATTAATTTCTCTACTATAATCTTTTAATTCTATCTTAGCTAATGGTTTTGATTTTTCCCAATGTATTAAAGGATTTTCACTATAATTTTCTATTAATCTTTGTTCTATTCCTTTTTTCATTTGTCCTTCTATTATATTAAGTCTTATAATTTCTTCAGACTCTACTTCCCTTATTACTAATGTTGATAACATATTATTTATTTCGATAGGTTTATTATTTTCTAAAAACTGTACTTCATTTTCATTATATTTCTTTTGAAATTTTTCATCCTTTCTTCTATATGGATTGGTTATTCTTATTCCCCATGCTTCATGTTTACATGGTGTAGTTAATATAATAGCTTTTTCTATTAAATGTAAAGGATAATATTGACTTAAAAAGTCTAATCCTAATATTACATCACAAGAAGGTTCATTATATTGATTTAATTCTTGTATAACTAATTCATATTCTCCTATTTGTATACTAACATTTCTTGATTCTAATTCTATCATATGTATTTCTTTTCCTGCACTTTCCATTCTTAACATTTTTTGTTTTCTTTTCCATAGTTCTGGTGGTAAGACATTATATTTTGCTACTGTTAAATTTGCTCCTGTGTCTACTAGTGCATGATATTTCCTAGATCTATATTTTTGATAGTTGAATTTTACTAATATGAAAAACAATCTTCTATTATTCATTTATGCTCCACTTAACATGTCTAATCTTTCTTTTGTTCTTACTAACATTCTTTGTTTTGCTATATAATTCCACATTACTGGAACTACCATATACCATGTTCTTCCTGCTACATAATTTAATGTTGTTGTTGGTTTTTTCATCTGTTTTCTTATCCATCTTAAGTTACTTTTAGACATCAAATTTATATTATAAGTCTTATTATTTATTCCTACTAACATTTCGGTATGATTAAAGTTTGGTGATTTATATTTATCATTATTCTGTCCTGTTGTATCCTATATGGCTTTACTGCTCTTAAAAAGTCTGATCCTAGCGTAACTTTGTGTTCATTGTCAGTATTTTCTTCTACCCAAATCTTCATACTCATTATGTCTCTTTTATTAAATCTTATATTTATATTTGTTTTAGTTCCTTCTTCATCTATTTCTAAATTATTTTCTGTATATTGTTCTTCAATAAAACTTCTATTAATTTCTTGATCAACTAATGCCTTTACTTCTTCCCATATAGCTTCTTTCTTTATTTCTAATTTTATATAATACTTTTGTTCTGTTAAATTTATTTGCCTACTTCTAGGTCTAATTTGAGCTAAACTAGTCGTTATTGGTATTTCTGCTAACATATTTGCTTCTATATCATCTTCATTACTTTCTGTCCTAACTATATTTCTTCTTCTGGATTCAGGTCTTATTGGGATATCTATGCTTCTTCTTGGCATTTCTAATCTCCTTGGGATTTCTAGACTTCTTCTTGCTGAAGTATTTATATTTATGTTTAAATCTGGTGTATTTATCCTTAGCATTCTTTGTCCTAATGTATTATTGGTTTGTATTCTTCTAGGATTTTCTATTTGGTTTATATTAGCAGTTCTATCTAATTCTATTTGTAATTGTTCAGGGATTGTTATATTTGTTGGGTCTAATGGTATTTCTTGTAATATTGGCATAAAATTTTTATCTATAGTTATTCTTCCTTGTGATCTGTTATATATCTTATGTTCATTTGTAAATACTAATCCTATCATTGCAGTTATACTTATTGTTTTTGCTCCTCTTAACATTTGTATTCCTCCTAGTTTATGGTAAACCATTATTGATTGATCTATATGTTCATCTGCTCTTGATATTGCAAAATTTGTATTTACTGTAAATTTTAATTTTTGGTATATTAGGTTTCCTGTCAATATTCCTAATACACTGTCCTGCACATTACTTATTATCCTTCCATCTGTTATTAACAATTCTATAGGTGAGTTTATTCCTTCTCTAAAATAAGCTTTTACTAATAATTGTACTCCTGCTATATAGATTTCCGTTACTTCATCTTTAAATGATAATCTTGAAATTTCATTTTCAATTAATGCTTTACTTACTAGTGGTATTCTAAGTATTCCTTCTGTTAATGTTGATTCTATAGGATGTTTTTTCTCTAAAACTACACATGCCTTCTTTTCATTCCTATTCTTTTTTATTATTTTACTCACTCTACTTATAAATCCCTTTTCACCATTAAATTCTTCTGGTCTTAAATCTAATTTTATATCTTTTATCTTATTATATTGTTTTTCATTAAATGTAATTCTTCGTTCACATATTCCTTCTTTACTGCTTATCTGCTCATTGTATTCTTCATATTCTATTTCATTATTACTACTCTGTCCTTCTTCACTAACATTCATCATGTATAACATAACATCTTCTTCTTCTTCTGATATTTCAGAAATTTCTGATTCTGATTCTGTTTCTTCTTCTACTTCTTTTAACTTATATATCTCTACATCTGATTGTTCTAATTCACTATAAATTGGTTCATTAATTTCTAAAGGTTCTAATTCCCAATTAAAAGCTTGTTCTAATATATTCATAAATTTCCTTTCTTTAGGTTCTGGACAATTAGTACTTATATGTCCTATCTTTCCGCAATTATAACATTTACACTTTTTAGGTTTCTTACTATAATTAATCTTTCTTTTCCCTTTCTTAAAATATTTTCTTCTTGGTTTGAATTTTTTGTAAAATTTTTCTTTTGGATATTTCTTAAATTCATACTTAGTCTTTTTTCTTCCTTTTTTATATTTTCTTCTCCTTATTCTTTTTTCTTCACATCCCCATTTATGAGGTTTTTCTAATTCTCCACATTTTAATAATAATTTATTAGCTTTATAATATTTTTTATTTCTCCACGCTCTTTTACATGCATCTGATAAATATTCTCTCAAATATTCTTCTCTTCTTCCCATTGTATCTACATATGGTAATAATTCTATATTTCCTATGTGTTTATAATAATCTTCCATTATGGTTTCCGAGATTAATCTAGGCAATTTCCTATAAAATAACTCTAAGTAAAATTTTTGTGTATTATAATCTTCTATTCTAGCCTCATAATAATATTTCTTAAATTCACAAATATATTGTTCTAAATATTTTGGATTTAAAGAACATATTTCTATTTGGTATAATTTTTCTATTGCTCTTGTCTTTATTGTAATTTCATTTAAAGCTACACTTCTTCCTAAAAATTCATTTCTAATTAAAGTTTCATATTTTCTAATTAATATTGCTATATATTCCTTTCTATCATTATATGTTCCTTGTTCTATGTGTCTTGTATGTTGTCTAAATGTATCTGTTTTACTTTTCCACCAATTATGTACATTTCCTAGAAAACTTGCTTCTATTACAATTGGCACAAATTGTGGATTCAAACTTTTTCCTATTAAAGCTACTAAATGTGATTTACTCCATTCTTCTAATCTTTTTTCGTTATCTAAATTACAATCTAAATCTAACCATATTCCCATACTCGGTATTGCTCTTGTTTCATATTGTTCTAAAGGTGTTGGTGTAAATCTAGATTTATTTGGTGTTTCAAATGTAAACTCAAAACTTTTTTGATTTATTGGTTGTTTATGATATAATATACTATTTTCTTCTTCCTCTTCTCTACGTTGTCTCATTTCTTGATCTGCTTGTTGTTGCGATGTTTGTTCTTCTTTTGGTTCTACTTGTCTTTCCATATTAATCTGAAAATTTTCTTCTTCTTTTATATTAATTTTTGTAGCATATTGAAATTCCTTCCTTATTTGTTCTATCTTTTCTTCTTCTTGTCCCATTATTTCTTCTATTTCATCATCATCTATGTTTTCTAAAACATTCATCATGTTTATACTAATTCCCTTATTTTTCTTGTCTTTCTCTTGCTTTTCTTGTTTCCTTGGATTCATTATTTCCATTAAATAATCTAATTCTGAACCTGTTTGATATAATATTTCTGCTATGTTATTAGATTCTTTTATTTCTAATTCTTCTTCACTTATTTCTTTATTCTTTCCTTTATTTATCATACCATGCTTTTCCTGATATTTTTCTATATCAAATTTTTCTATTTCTTTATATATTTCCCATATGTTTCTATTTATGACTTCTTGTCCTTTCTTTATTTCTTCTGATAGTATCCTAGTTTGTTTTATATTTTCATCCATAGATTGTTTTAATATATTATTCCTACTTACTTCTTTTATCTCTATTTCTTCTAAAGCTTTTAACATTTCTTCCATATTCATCATGTTTATCTGGGGTTTTTCGATTATAGGTTCAATCCTTTTTTCTATTCCTAAAGCTTTCATTATCTGCCTTATATTTGCTTTTATATATGCTAACTCAGTAGTGTTATTGACTACTTCTTTTCTTAAATCATATAATTTTTGTTCTAATGGTTTGGATAACTCTATTAACCTGTCAACTTTATATTTCTGTTGTTCTTGATCTATTATATTCCTAGTTTCTGCTGGTAATTTTTCTAATAAATCATTTAGATTATAAACTTGTAACAGATCTTCTATGTTTGGATTAACATAACATCCTAATTGTTTCATTATAAACATATTAGTCCAATTTATTTGATTAAAAGTATAATCTCCATCTCCTCCTATTATAAATGGTGTAAAAATACAATCACTTGCTTCTTCCTTATTATCATAATTCATAAAAGAACTTTCTGGTAATTTTTCTGCTTCTATTCCATACATTCTAGGTTCTAATACTTTTATAGAATTCATTTCAACAATAACAATAAAATACTGAAAGTATGTGATAAAATATGAGAAACAATCAAGGATTAAGGTTTCATATTATTTAAACCATGGGGCTCTGATACCATAACGGACAGCCTGCTATCAATACTTAAGAAGATCATCCAGGATTTGACCAGAAATGATCCATTTTACATTATTATCTGTAGGAATAGTTAATTTTGGTAAGTTTTGACATAATTTCTTAATCTGTTCTATAATTTTCTTTGTCTGGTCATTCCATATCCATATACTCTTTTCCCCTGCTAACCTAGATATTTTAGCAGTTAACTTTGATAAATTAGGTATATAATTTCTAGCTTGATTTACTAATCCTAAAAATGATTGTAATTCCTTCTTATTTCTTATTTCTGAGAATTCTAATACTTTCTTGCTAATATGTTCCTGTAATTCTATTCCTTCTGGTGAAATATATTGTCCTAAAAATCCTATTCTACTTTTTCTTAATTCTGCTTTATGTGGTGATATATTTAATCCTTTGTTTTCTATTAGTTCAATAAATTTTTCTAAATGTTCTTCATGTATTTCTTTATTTTCTGAAAATATTAAAATATCATCAATATAAATAACAGCAAAATTTCTTATTGGTAATAATAACTTAGTTACATATTCTTGAAATATACTTGGACTATTATGGAATCCCATAGGTAGTACATTCCATTCATATAGTCCTTCTGATGTACTAAATGCAGTATATTTTTTACTTTCTTCTTCTAACTTTATCTGGAAAAATCCTGATTTACAATCAAACTTACTAAAGATGCTTTTCCCTCTTATTAAATTAAATAGTAATTCTATTTTGGGTATAGGATATCTATTTCTTACAGCTAAACCATTTTTTAATATCATAAAACATACTGCTTTGAATACTTAAGAAAACCATCCAGTTACGTCTCCAGTAGGAAACGAAGGAAGACTGTGCTGGGGTGATCTGAAGGGAGAAGATCTGTTGATGACTTCCTCTGTGAGAAGTCTTGTTATTCCTTGTATGAAAGAGGACAAGGATTGATCTTCTATAACCCGGATCATTTCTGGTCAAATCCTGGATGATCTTCTTAAGTATTGATAGCAGTATGATTTAGCTGTAAGAAATAGATATCCTATACCCAAAATAGAATTACTATTTAATTTAATAAGAGGGAAAAGCATCTTTAGTAAGATTGATTGTAAATCAGGATTTTTCCAGATAAAGTTAGAAGAAGAAAGTAAAAAATATACTGCATTTAGTAATTCTATTTTGGGTATAGGATATCTATTTCTTACAGCTAAACCATTTTTTAATTTCATAAAACATACTGCTTTGAATACTTAAGAAAACCATCCAGTTACGTCTCCAGTAGGAAACGAAGGAAGACTGTGCTGGGGTGATCTGAAGGGAGAAGATCTGTTGATGACTTCCTCTGTGAGAAGTCTTGTTATTCCTTGTATGAAAGAGGACAAGGATTGATCTTCTATAACCCGGATCATTTCTGGTCAAATCCTGGATGATCTTCTTAAGTATTGATAGCAGTATGATTTAGCTGTAAGAAATAGATATCCTATACCCAAAATAGAATTACTATTTAATTTAATAAGAGGGAAAAGCATCTTTAGTAAGATTGATTGTAAATCAGGATTTTTCCAGATAAAGTTAGAAGAAGAAAGTAAAAAATATACTGCATTTAGTACATCAGAAGGACTATATGAATGGAATGTACTACCTATGGGATTCCATAATAGTCCAAGTATATTTCAAGAATATGTAACTAAGTTATTATTACCAATAAGAAATTTTGCTGTTATTTATATTGATGATATTTTAATATTTTCAGAAAATAAAGAAATACATGAAGAACATTTAGAAAAATTTATTGAACTAATAGAAAACAAAGGATTAAATATATCACCACATAAAGCAGAATTAAGAAAAAGTAGAATAGGATTTTTAGGACAATATATTTCACCAGAAGGAATAGAATTACAGGAACATATTAGCAAGAAAGTATTAGAATTCTCAGAAATAAGAAATAAGAAGGAATTACAATCATTTTTAGGATTAGTAAATCAAGCTAGAAATTATATACCTAATTTATCAAAGTTAACTGCTAAAATATCTAGGTTAGCAGGGGAAAAGAGTATATGGATATGGAATGACCAGACAAAGAAAATTATAGAACAGATTAAGAAATTATGTCAAAACTTACCAAAATTAACTATTCCTACAGATAATAATGTAAAATGGATCATTTCTGGTCAAATCCTGGATGATCTTCTTAAGTATTGATAGCAGGCTGTCCGTTATGGTATCAGAGCCCCATGGTTTAAATAATATGAAACCTTAATCCTTGATTGTTTCTCATATTTTATCACATACTTTCAGTATTTTATTGTTATTGTTGAAATGAATTCTATAAAAGTATTAGAACCTAGAATGTATGGAATAGAAGCAGAAAAATTACCAGAAAGTTCTTTTATGAATTATGATAATAAGGAAGAAGCAAGTGATTGTATTTTTACACCATTTATAATAGGAGGAGATGGAGATTATACTTTTAATCAAATAAATTGGACTAATATGTTTATAATGAAACAATTAGGATGTTATGTTAATCCAAACATAGAAGATCTGTTACAAGTTTATAATCTAAATGATTTATTAGAAAAATTACCAGCAGAAACTAGGAATATAATAGATCAAGAACAACAGAAATATAAAGTTGACAGGTTAATAGAGTTATCCAAACCATTAGAACAAAAATTATATGATTTAAGAAAAGAAGTAGTCAATAACACTACTGAGTTAGCATATATAAAAGCAAATATAAGGCAGATAATGAAAGCTTTAGGAATAGAAAAAAGGATTGAACCTATAATCGAAAAACCCCAGATAAACATGATGAATATGGAAGAAATGTTAAAAGCTTTAGAAGAAATAGAGATAAAAGAAGTAAGTAGGAATAATATATTAAAACAATCTATGGATGAAAATATAAAACAAACTAGGATACTATCAGAAGAAATAAAGAAAGGACAAGAAGTCATAAATAGAAACATATGGGAAATATATAAAGAAATAGAAAAATTTGATATAGAAAAATATCAGGAAAAACATGGTATGATAAATAAAGGAAAGAATAAAGAAATAAGTGAAGAAGAATTAGAAATAAAAGAATCTAATAACATAGCAGAAATATTATATCAAACAGGTTCAGAATTAGATTATTTAATGGAAATAATGAATCCAAGGAAACAAGAAAAGCAAGAGAAAGACAAGAAAAATAAGGGAATTAGTATAAACATGATGAATGTTTTAGAAAACATAGATGATGATGAAATAGAAGAAATAATGGGACAAGAAGAAGAAAAGATAGAACAAATAAGGAAGGAATTTCAATATGCTACAAAAATTAATATAAAAGAAGAAGAAAATTTTCAGATTAATATGGAAAGACAAGTAGAACCAAAAGAAGAACAAACATCGCAACAACAAGCAGATCAAGAAATGAGACAACGTAGAGAAGAGGAAGAAGAAAATAGTATATTATATCATAAACAACCAATAAATCAAAAAAGTTTTGAGTTTACATTTGAAACACCAAATAAATCTAGATTTACACCAACACCTTTAGAACAATATGAAACAAGAGCAATACCGAGTATGGGAATATGGTTAGATTTAGATTGTAATTTAGATAACGAAAAAAGATTAGAAGAATGGAGTAAATCACATTTAGTAGCTTTAATAGGAAAAAGTTTGAATCCACAATTTGTGCCAATTGTAATAGAAGCAAGTTTTCTAGGAAATGTACATAATTGGTGGAAAAGTAAAACAGATACATTTAGACAACATACAAGACACATAGAACAAGGAACATATAATGATAGAAAGGAATATATAGCAATATTAATTAGAAAATATGAAACTTTAATTAGAAATGAATTTTTAGGAAGAAGTGTAGCTTTAAATGAAACTACAATAAAGACAAGAGCAATAGAAAAATTATACTTAAATAGAAATATGTTCTTTAAATCCAAAATATTTAGAACAATATATTTGTGAATTTAAGAAATATTATTATGAGGCTAGAATAGAAGATTATAATACACAAAAATTTTACTTAGAGTTATTTTATAGGAAATTGCCTAGATTAATCTCGGAAACCATAATGGAAGATTATTATAAACACATAGGAAATATAGAATTATTACCATATGTAGATACAATGGGAAGAAGAGAAGAATATTTGAGAGAATATTTATCAGATGCATGTAAAAGAGCGTGGAGAAATAAAAAATATTATAAAGCTAATAAATTATTATTAAAATGTGGAGAATTAGAAAAACCTCATAAATGGGGATGTGAAGAAAAAAGAATAAGGAGAAGAAAATATAAAAAAGGAAGAAAAAAGACTAAGTATGAATTTAAGAAATATCCAAAAGAAAAATTTTACAAAAAATTCAAACCAAGAAGAAAATATTTTAAGAAAGGGAAAAGAAAGATTAATTATAGTAAGAAACCTAAAAAGTGTAAATGTTATAATTGCGGAAAGATAGGACATATAAGTACTAATTGTCCAGAACCTAAAGAAAGGAAATTTATGAATATATTAGAACAAGCTTTTAATTGGGAATTAGAACCTTTAGAAATTAATGAACCAATTTATAGTGAATTAGAACAATCAGATGTAGAGATATATAAGTTAAAAGAAGTAGAAGAAGAAACAGAATCAGAATCAGAAATTTCTGAAATATCAGAAGAAGAAGAAGATGTTATGTTATACATGATGAATGTTAGTGAAGAAGGACAGAGTAGTAATAATGAAATAGAATATGAAGAATACAATGAGCAGATAAGCAGTAAAGAAGGAATATGTGAACGAAGAATTACATTTAATGAAAAACAATATAATAAGATAAAAGATATAAAATTAGATTTAAGACCAGAAGAATTTAATGGTGAAAAGGGATTTATAAGTAGAGTGAGTAAAATAATAAAAAAGAATAGGAATGAAAAGAAGGCATGTGTAGTTTTAGAGAAAAAACATCCTATAGAATCAACATTAACAGAAGGAATACTTAGAATACCACTAGTAAGTAAAGCATTAATTGAAAATGAAATTTCAAGATTATCATTTAAAGATGAAGTAACGGAAATCTATATAGCAGGAGTACAATTATTAGTAAAAGCTTATTTTAGAGAAGGAATAAACTCACCTATAGAATTGTTAATAACAGATGGAAGGATAATAAGTAATGTGCAGGACAGTGTATTAGGAATATTGACAGGAAACCTAATATACCAAAAATTAAAATTTACAGTAAATACAAATTTTGCAATATCAAGAGCAGATGAACATATAGATCAATCAATAATGGTTTACCATAAACTAGGAGGAATACAAATGTTAAGAGGAGCAAAAACAATAAGTATAACTGCAATGATAGGATTAGTATTTACAAATGAACATAAGATATATAACAGATCACAAGGAAGAATAACTATAGATAAAAATTTTATGCCAATATTACAAGAAATACCATTAGACCCAACAAATATAACAATCCCTGAACAATTACAAATAGAATTAGATAGAACTGCTAATATAAACCAAATAGAAAATCCTAGAAGAATACAAACCAATAATACATTAGGACAAAGAATGCTAAGGATAAATACACCAGATTTAAACATAAATATAAATACTTCAGCAAGAAGAAGTCTAGAAATCCCAAGGAGATTAGAAATGCCAAGAAGAAGCATAGATATCCCAATAAGACCTGAATCCAGAAGAAGAAATATAGTTAGGACAGAAAGTAATGAAGATGATATAGAAGCAAATATGTTAGCAGAAATACCAATAACGACTAGTTTAGCTCAAATTAGACCTAGAAGTAGGCAAATAAATTTAACAGAACAAAAGTATTATATAAAATTAGAAATAAAGAAAGAAGCTATATGGGAAGAAGTAAAGGCATTAGTTGATCAAGAAATTAATAGAAGTTTTATTGAAGAACAATATACAGAAAATAATTTAGAAATAGATGAAGAAGGAACTAAAACAAATATAAATATAAGATTTAATAAAAGAGACATAATGAGTATGAAGATTTGGGTAGAAGAAAATACTGACAATGAACACAAAGTTACGCTAGGATCAGACTTTTTAAGAGCAGTAAAGCCATATAGGATACAACAGGACAGAATAATGATAAATATAAATCACCAAACTTTAATCATACCGAAATGTTAGTAGGAATAAATAATAAGACTTATAATATAAATTTGATGTCTAAAAGTAACTTAAGATGGATAAGAAAACAGATGAAAAAACCAACAACAACATTAAATTATGTAGCAGGAAGAACATGGTATATGGTAGTTCCAGTAATGTGGAATTATATAGCAAAACAAAGAATGTTAGTAAGAACAAAAGAAAGATTAGACATGTTAAGTGGAGCATAAATGAATAATAGAAGATTGTTTTTCATATTAGTAAAATTCAACTATCAAAAATATAGATCTAGGAAATATCATGCACTAGTAGACACAGGAGCAAATTTAACAGTAGCAAAATATAATGTCTTACCACCAGAACTATGGAAAAGAAAACAAAAAATGTTAAGAATGGAAAGTGCAGGAAAAGAAATACATATGATAGAATTAGAATCAAGAAATGTTAGTATACAAATAGGAGAATATGAATTAGTTATACAAGAATTAAATCAATATAATGAACCTTCTTGTGATGTAATATTAGGATTAGACTTTTTAAGTCAATATTATCCTTTACATTTAATAGAAAAAGCTATTATATTAACTACACCATGTAAACATGAAGCATGGGGAATAAGAATAACCAATCCATATAGAAGAAAGGATGAAAAATTTCAAAAGAAATATAATGAAAATGAAGTACAGTTTTTAGAAAATAATAAACCTATCGAAATAAATAATATGTTATCAACATTAGTAATAAGGGAAGTAGAGTCTGAAGAAATTATAAGACTTAATATAATAGAAGGACAAATGAAAAAAGGAATAGAACAAAGATTAATAGAAAATTATAGTGAAAATCCTTTAATACATTGGGAAAAATCAAAACCATTAGCTAAGATAGAATTAAAAGATTATAGTAGAGAAATTAATTGTAAGCCCTATCCATGGACAGAACAGGATAAAAAAGAATTTGAAATGCATATAAATGAAATGAAAAAATATGACTTAATTAGAGAAAGTAAATCTGAATATTCTTCACCTGCAATGATTGTAATAAAACATAGTGAAGAAAAGAGAGGAAAATCAAGAATGGTAATAAATTATAAAAAACTAAATGATTTAGCTGTAAGAAATAGATATCCTATACCCAAAATAGAATTACTATTTAATTTAATAAGAGGGAAAAGCATCTTTAGTAAGTTTGATTGTAAATCAGGATTTTTCCAGATAAAGTTAGAAGAAGAAAGTAAAAAATATACTGCATTTAGTACATCAGAAGGACTATATGAATGGAATGTACTACCTATGGGATTCCATAATAGTCCAAGTATATTTCAAGAATATGTAACTAAGTTATTATTACCAATAAGAAATTTTGCTGTTATTTATATTGATGATATTTTAATATTTTCAGAAAATAAAGAAATACATGAAGAACATTTAGAAAAATTTATTGAACTAATAGAAAACAAAGGATTAAATATATCACCACATAAAGCAGAATTAAGAAAAAGTAGAATAGGATTTTTAGGACAATATATTTCACCAGAAGGAATAGAATTACAGGAACATATTAGCAAGAAAGTATTAGAATTCTCAGAAATAAGAAATAAGAAGGAATTACAATCATTTTTAGGATTAGTAAATCAAGCTAGAAATTATATACCTAATTTATCAAAGTTAACTGCTAAAATATCTAGGTTAGCAGGGGAAAAGAGTATATGGATATGGAATGACCAGACAAAGAAAATTATAGAACAGATTAAGAAATTATGTCAAAACTTACCAAAATTAACTATTCCTACAGATAATAATGTAAAATGGATCATTTATACAGATGCATCAGATAATTATTGGGGAGCAGCTTTATATCATGAGAATAATGAAGGAAAAGAAAAAATTACTAAATACTCAAGTGGAAAATTTAATGATTGTCAAGCTAAATATCATTCAAATTGGAAAGAATTTTTAGCAATTGTTAAAGCAGTAGAAAAATTTGAATTATTTGTAGTAAATATCAGGTTTGTTATAAAAACTGATAATACCCAAGTAAAACATTGGTTAGATAAAGGAATTAAAACTAATAAATTGAGTAATAAAATGTTAATTAAATGGCAAAGTGATATGGCATATTATGATTATGAAATTGAATATATTAAAGGACAGAATAATTTAATTGCTGATTTTTTGAGCAGATGGAATCAGGAAGACCTGTAACTCCAAGTAATGAGACTTCTGAGGAAATGAGAAATTTAATAGAGCAGATTAATATGAGGTTCCAAGTAGTGGAACTAAATATGAATCTAATGCTCAGTCCAATAAATGCAAATTTTGCAAAGATCTTTAACCAGTTGGATACACTTTTTGATAAAGTGGGAAAACTGGAAGAACAAGTAAACAGATATGTAAATACAGGAATGAAGGAAATAGAAGACCCAAATTCAGTTGGGAAAGAGTTAACTCAGAAAATAACCCCTTTACTTCAAATTATAAAGGAGCAAGCCCAAGAAAAAACCCAAGAAAACCAAAAAGGAAAAGAAATCCAAGAAGCCCATAAAAGTCCAGTATCTGACCAACCATCTACCTCTAACCAACCAGCAAAATCCAAGAAAACCTCGGCAGAATTACCACCTAGTAACCCAGTGTTTAAGCTTGCAGAATATTTTACTTATTTTAAGAAACTTATCTATAACCTTAACCATTTTTCCTTTAAAACTCCAAAAATCAAATATATATCCCATTATGCCTTCAATAAAGCCATTATCCACCAAGGAACACCATCAAATGTTGTAAAAGCACTATATCAACATGGTTTAATTCAGTCTATTTATCCATCAGCAAGCCTAGAAGAAATAGCAGAGTTACCAGAACCTCTGAAAAAGGCTGTAAAGACTTATTTTGGTATAGTAACTCAACACATGGTATTTATAAGATGTTACTCCACAATAGCAGAAATAACTCCAGATAAATTTTATCATCCCATTAATCTTATTAGGTTAGGAACCACAAGGAAACCCTTTGAGCATTCTGTTGAGCCAAAGGAAGATATAAATGATGATGAAGAATTCATGGAAACAGTATCCAGAATAAGGTCCCAAGATTATCATATAATTTTCCAAGAAATGAATAGGATTTTAGCCACTGAAGATGAAGCCGCTTGGGTCTATTTCTCAGGCCCAACGACATTAATTTACTCATCAGGAAGGCATACCAGGAATATCAATCAATTTAATCAATTTTATGATAAGATAAAGAATAATAAGTTTGAAAATAGCACAGATACTAAGAAGAGGATATGTCAGTTATTAGCTGAATATGCTACCCACAAATGTAATTATTGCGATGAAAGAAGTCCAGAAAGAAGAGATTTTGAAGATCCAATAATGGACATGAGTATAATCTGAAAAGAAGAAGACAAAAGAAGTGGCAGACAAGGAAAAAGAAAAAGAATTGGCGGACAAAAAATGGCAGACAAGATAAAAAGAAGGAAGATAAGATAAGAAGCACTCAGGAAAACGACAAGGAAGTGGCAGACATAGAAGATAAGAAGGAGATAATCAATCATAGAAGATGACGCAAGGAATGATGTAAATTGAGAGGAATGCCTCTCTATATAAACCATGAATCTAGCATAAGTAAGGGCATCGAAAGCATAGAAAGAAATCTGCTATCGAATCCCAAACCTCTCTTGTAATCTCTCATATTAAATAAAATTTCTTTTTGCTATTCCTTCTCCATTTACAGTTCAGAAACAATTTTGGAAATCGTCTACAATTAAGGTATGAGTAACTAAACTCTTATCGAGGATTAAGGGTAGTAGTATTATTTAACCTGGGAATATGATTTCATAAAACATACTGCTTTGAATACTTAAGAAAACCATCCAGTTACGTCTCTAGTAGGAAACGAAGGAAGACTGTGCTGGGGTGATCTGAAGGGAGAAGATCTGTTGATGACTTCCTCTGTGAGAAGTCTTGTTATTCCTTGTATGAAAGAGGACAAGGATTGATCTTCTATAACCCGGATCATTTCTGGTCAAATCCTGGATGATCTTCTTAAGTATTGATAGCAGGCTGTCCGTTATATTTTTCTATATATATATATATATATATATATAAAGTATATTTATTATATATATATATATAAAGTATATTTATTATATATATATATTATAAATATATAGAATATATTATATTATATACTCCCTCCGGTCTTAAATATAAAACCTAATTGACTTGTTCTAGAAAATCCTTAAAAAAGCAAAATAAGTTAATTATAAATTGATTTTCCTAATTTTTTTCTCTTAAACTAGTTTATTTTACCTATAAACTAATGGATAATCCTAAAAATATATCAAATATGTCATCATTTAATAACTTATTTCGCAACCTTAATCTCTCCCAAAAAAGTCAATTAGATCCTATATTTAGGACCGGAGGTAGTATATATATATATATATATATATATATATATATATATATATATATATATATATATATATATATATATATATAAAAGTTTCAAGTGGGCAATTCTATCTAATCCATGGATAACTATCGAAGATAAATAACGATTAGAAGATGCAATTATACCAATAAACCTTTATAATGGGTGTGGATTGGCAAGTTTGTCCACTACAAGAGAAAATGTTGTAGTCGCACCATAATCTTGTATGTTGTCACACTTTTAACTGCCAAAAGGCTATGTGTTCAGATATTTATGAGACATGACATAATTGTTTATGTGCAAGACAAACATAATAATATAAAAAATAATATATGTTTGTCGCACTCTGAGGCGCGACATAAAAAGTAATATATGGCATAACAAATAATAAAAATTAATATATGTTTTTCGCGCTATATGACACGACAAAGTTTATTTTCTTTCAAAAAAAATATTTGGTGCTTGTCACACGCCAACTTGTACGAAATAAGCTACGAAATTTTTTTTAAGGCTAATTATTATTTCTTTAGACACATATATTATAGGTATATTTGAATGAGAAAAAGTAGAGGGTTATTGAATAACAAAAAAGTAGAAGGATAGAATAATGAAATAATATAACTGGAAATATAGTATTTAAACTAAAAGGTATTATAAATTGTATCCTTGGTAGACAAAATAAATAGTGGGGGACAGAAATTAAAGACAATTAGTTAACTAACAAAAAAATTAAAGAGACTTAGTTAAATGAGAAATATGAAGAATAAAAGTGGAGAGGTAAGAAATAAGAAAGTAGAGAATTGAAGGTGTAAAAAAGAAAGTCGGGAAGGAGGAAAAATAAAGTGGGGAGGGAGAAATTTAAGAAGGGCAAAGTTTATATAGATAATTCCCGCGTCACGTCTCATTGGTCATATGGGCTTAAGCGCGACAAGATAAAAAATGTGTATTAAAAACATGCTTTTATAATTTTTTTCAAGATACGTATGTCGCACCCAGGGCGTAGCAAGGCGCAGCACCTGCTTTAATTTGAAAAACCTATTTTTACTATTAAATATATATGTCGCAGTTAGAGCGAAAAACCGCGACATTATGCTTTTTCATGTCACATATTTCTATGTCGCGACATCTGAGGCACAACTACAGACCTTTTTTCTTGTAGTGTGCAAACTTTGTAGATGTTGACTATTGAAAGTCAACACTTTAGACCATTAGAATTTGAATAGTCTATATCCACAGTTGAATGTGTTGGCGGCCAATCCGCACATTCTAAAATCCGTTGATATATTGCACATTTCATTTGTTAGTTGTCCTAGATGCACTTTATTTGTCTATTGGTAGAATTGCATTTCAACCCTGGTTTATATTTCAGCTAAAAAAAACTCTGGTTTATATTGACTCTGTCACTTCCATAAATTACAACTGATTTGAAATAATATTCCTAATATATGCATATTGATTTAATTGAATTAGTTAGAAGAGGTTTATCACTTTCCCTTATTAACAAGATTAATATTTGTTCTTAAGTTTAGTCTTGAAAAAATGTTGGCATATAACTTTTGTAGGCTACTATTGTTCCAATAATCAAATTCTCTTTCGTTTCAAATATATTATTTAATTTATTTTATTTTTTTATTGATCATACTATTAATATAGGGAAAACAACGTTTATAAAAAAAAATAGGGAAAACATCATTAACTTATTTTAAATATCCGTAATTCCTAGCTCATATCCACACGTAATATGTAACTATAGTGCTTTGCTTTTACAGATGGCGACATGTTATTATTCATTGTGGCATGTATGGATTAGATCAAATCCATAGAACATGTGGATTGAAGAGACTGTGTACTGATTTTCTGAGGGGAAAAAGCTTGGAAAATAATTTGATGGATGTAATGTAACATATTCTAATCTCTGACCCACATTTATTGTTATTATCTTTAAATTTCATCCAGTGCACAGTATAACATCTTTAAGCTTTTATGCCGGCAAAGAAAAACCTTTAAGCTTTTATTGTTCTTTTACTTTAATTTCAAT
Organism: Mimosa pudica; assembly: GCA_029929735.1. NCBI lineage: Eukaryota > Viridiplantae > Streptophyta > Magnoliopsida > Fabales > Fabaceae > Mimosa > Mimosa pudica. The sequence continues at coordinate 7,119,172 of JAKELP010000029.1, read as the reverse complement.
CAACATGTCCATGTACTAAACACTATAATTTAAGAAAGCTATGAAATATATAAGATGGATGAAAAGTTTGGATCATTCAAAGAAATTGTGGTTGTATTAGTTTAATCAAACCAATAAATGAGTTATATGTTTTATCAAAATAAAGTGAGCTGGATTGGAGCATGATGCCATTTGCACAGCCTTCGAATTTTTATACTTCTTCATGACCGATTCGTTTTTATAATATATTATAGCTTTACACTTATTAATTAAAAGAGTCAATTTCTCAAGGACAAAATTCATATATATGAAATCATACATAGTAAAAGCTGAAATAAGATTAATAATCACCAAGATGGAACCTACCAGTCTACCACCATTGAGCAATATACATGCTTATTGCTTAATTAGCTCATCGAGCTCATTAATTATATAATTAAACACCACCAATAATTAGCAAATCACAACCTTTAGGGTGTAGAGATATTTAGATATAGACCGAACGAACTTAAGTAATTAATCAGTTGTAATAAAAAAAAGTAATTAATCAGTTAATAATAATTACTATTTGATAATAGGAACAATAGAAAAGTGTTGGGTGTGTGTGTGATAAATGATAATAGTATCAAAAACACACGACCTCTCTCGTACGGTTACTCATCAATATGTAAAAACATATCTTGACGTTTTTAGGTTAATCACCATCCGGTTTAATCCGGACTCGAGGGGTAGGAGTGTTGCCCACATATTGTCTTCTCTCTCAATGAGAGCGCTTCCCGGGATTCGAACACGCGTTCTCATCCTTACGGGGGTTGTAGTCCACTTGCCAGCTCAACCAACTATCCATTGGTTAAAAACATATCTTAACGTTGATGTGGCATACTTCTGTTTTTCTTTTCCACAATTATCACTGTGGGAAAATGAAGTTTTCATGGACAAATAGTGTTGTGAGAATCATATTTTATCCATAAAATAATGCTTGTGAACTTATACATATAACTGCTCAAATATATTTCTGTGTGAGAAACATTAACTCAAATCCTTTTCCAGTAAGTTTTGCATATGATTTGATATAAATCTTTATAATGTCATAATTTATGAATAATATGAATTTCTATACATTTTAAGTGAAAAGATACAATGGGAAGCGTGGCCTTCAACTTTTTTTATGGACTGAAGGCCTTGAACTTCAAATCATAAATGGATAAGGATTTTAATTTGGAGCCTTAAAGCAGAAAAATAATTGAATATAATATTGGGTAGTATCTTTAGTTTCATACACAGTTTTATATATATTCCATCCATTCCAAAATATATTACAAATTTACCTAATTTTCTATTCATCAAATATGTTATTTAAATTAATTAATTAAAATCACATGATATCACTAAAACTCTCTAACTACTTAACTTTATTTTCAACATGTTTCTGTTATGTTTTGGTATTGATGAGAAGTATTTAAGGGAGAGAAGGTGCAAAAATGATACTAAACTTTACCCAAAATTGCGTTTCTAATACTTAAGTTTCGCGAGGTGCAAAAAGATTACTCAACTTGGGGTTTAGGTGCAAATATAGTATTTTCACTTGAGGGAAATAAAATTTAAATATGAAAAGACTGTTATGCCCTCATTCCTCCCTCATTAAATAAAATTTAATGAAGGACATACGAGTATTTTCATATCTAAATTTTATTTCCCTCAAGTGAAAATATTATATTTGCACTTGGACCTCAAGTTGAGTACTATTTTTGCTCATCGCGAAACTTTAGTATTAGAAACACAATTTTAGGTAAAGTTTAGTATTATTTTTACAACTTCTCCCAAGTATTAAATATGTATAATTTAGGGAAAAATTAAGACACATAAAAAGTCTTATATTGAGAAATAAACTTACATGCCTAAATAGATTTATATTTAGGATGGGAGCGAGCGAGTGTGTGTAAAAGAGATGAATGTATGTATCATAAATAGAATATATCCGGACACTGACAAAAACACAAAAATAGACCTATCGTAATTACTTGTCCAACCGGATTTGGTGAATCCATGAAGCAAAAGACACCACAAAACAACCGCACCATATATATAGACGACATTATAGATCGATATGTGCGAGTGCATGCGTGAAAGTATATTTTAAGAAAAAGGAAGTATGGAAAAGAAATTGTACTATACCAGGCTAAAATTGGAGTCCAAGTTGATAGAGAAACATATGAGAGAGAGGGGGGGGGGGAGCGAGGGAGAGAGAGTATATCCAATTGTTTCCATTCACATTTTAACATGTCTCATACTCTCTCCAACATATGTGGATCTTCTTCACTATAACGTCATCACTGCCTCCTTGAACCTTTTCCTTTTAATCCCATCCTTAGATTTTTGCGCAATTGTAGCAACCTTGCCGGCTATGTTTGTATGTTTTTAAGCCAGTTACTGGTGATGAGGTACATTATTGCACAAGAGAAAGCAAGACAACCATTAATATGTTTTTATAACATTTAGAGCACTGTACTGGTGTTCGACAATTTTTCTAAATTATATCATCATACGAGTAACTGATAACTAATTCAGATAAAGTCTTTGTGAATAGGCCATACCTTTCACAAGGGGTGTATTGTAACTATGTATTATTAGAACTCATCAACTCATCACTACCTGACCAAATATCCTTTTGAGTATTGAACGAAAGAGACAAACATTACTATTAATCAACGCTACAAACAAACAAGTGAGCATTAATTCGTACTGCAATTTTCACGATCATAAGCTGAATATATAGTAGGTAGATAGGTGGAATATAATATAGTATAAAGTTAAAGAGGAAATTGATATAGTGATGGATTGTGGTTTTTGATTTGCTTCAGATCGGTGGATCCGTTGGTCTCCCATGTTGGTACAGCGCTAGCAGATACGAATCCATACATATAGGGTTTGTTAGCGTTTAGCGTTGTAGCCCTTTTCTTTGCTATTTTTAAAACAAAACACCTAGTTTCTAGAAGTCACGCATCTAAAATGTTAGTTTAGAGTTATACATCGATTGAGATAAATGCAGTTCAATACATAAAGCTTCTATCAGGTGGAATTTAAGGAGGAATAAATATATGTAATTATCTTACCTCATACAAGTGAAAAACTGATTCCAAAATTTAACCATGACCTTCAAGTCATAAGATAAGTTACCTTACCATTATCAAGACTTATATTTTAGAACTATTTGCATAAATTTTCTTCCAAAAAATTTTACCACCTACAAATGCATATAGCATTGAAACTAGGAAAAGTACATGTTTTTTTTATAAAAAGGAAAAGTATATGTGTTTGGCTAAATGTTTTTTTTTGGTGAACAAAATTTTAGGAAAGAGTTTGGGCTCAACTCAGTCCAAGGGCAGGGCAACTAACTCTTGACGCCTGGCCCAGCCCAGCGCCGTAGCTTAAACTGGGACTTACGTAGGCGCCTTAGCTTCGAAGATGCCTCCCCAAGCGCCGCGATGGAGACACAACAAAGTGTCACTCCCCAGAAATCGAACTCGCAACGTGGTGGTCAACCCGACGCTCATTGTTCGATCCTTTTGCCACTGAACCCACGGACGATGGGTGTTTGGCTAAATGTTTTTACGTGAATAAATGTTTCCCCATCTAAAATCTATTTGTGTGAGGGCATAGGCTAATACAATTAGCTTTTTGGTGGATAGGACGGAAAAGAGGCGAAGAGATGATTTTGAAAGTGACCGTACAATAAAAATGTAGATTTCATGGAATCATGAACCAAATCTTATTCAAAACACTCTCTAGTATTGTTTCTTTTCCCATATGCAACACTGCACGCTCTTGGTGAAATTCCATTCTGCTGTATTCCGGAGAACACAGACAAACAACACGATAATGAATAACGACAAATGATTTAAGCGCACTTATTTACCCTATAAGATGAGCAATTTATAATATATGCTTGCCACGATAGAGAAATTCGATGATGCCACGCACAAATGTTATAGGAGATGCACGGTTTAGTTTTTTTAATTTGATGAATCCGTGTACGTTCATGTTACGATCTACAAGAATTTGTTTCAACAATTTTGGTATTATATATATATAGGATATATAGGATTTTGCTTTTGTTATCAAATTTGAATTCAATTACAAAGGAAGACTTTAATTATAGGATTTAAGAAAAGTGAGTGATTAGTCACGCATGTGGGGATATTCTTGAAAAAAAAACGTACAACACATGCAAACATACATGATACATCTATTTGTGTGTGTGTATAAGGAAAAGAAAAAGGGATATAAGGAAAAGAAAAAATGAAAAAGGAATTACGTTGTACAAGAAAACGCGTTCTTAATATACTTCCTCTACCATGTTTTTCCTTCAGCTCTTCTTTCTCTCTTGTTTTTAACTTATTTTTTGTCTCTTAACTACGTACTTGCTAATAATAGATGGGAGAATGACATTTTAAATTCCAAAATATTGAATTAATGACAGTTATGTTTCTGTTGGAAAAAAAGACAGTGATGCTTCTGAAAGAATTTAAAAAATGAAATAATATTTGATTCAAATAACACAGAGAAATCTCAGTACAATCTAAGAGGTTATATTTAAAAATGAACTATTTACTTATATTTTAGACATCGAAATTTATAATTATTCGAATCAAAATGCACATCTCATTCTTCAGAGTAATTTTCCGGAACCTAACTGTAATCATTCTCCCACAAAAGTATTAAAAATGATTAAAAACATTTTTTTCAAAATTTGATTTCCCTTAGTTTTCTTGTTAGCTACTGATAACTAGGCCCATGAAAATGCGAATTCAATATATTGGGTTAATACAATCTTTAATCTTACAATTTGTCTTCATTTTTATTTGATTTGATTTCTATAGCTTTGAATTATAGATTTTGTTTTGTCTTTCTATCTAAAACATTACTCCATATAACTTGTAGAGAATTTGGATAATTTTCCCCTTCAAAAGATCATAACCTGTTATTTAAAATTATATGGGATCAAGAGTCAAAATAAATACAAAGTTACAAACTACAGAAATCAAATATTAAATTAACTACACAGCCAATTAACTTTATGTAAAATTTGCACCATGAGGGTACGTTTGGTTCATAATATTTATTTCGTTAATTATATTCCACTTATCACTTTGTGTCATTTCATGCTCAATTCTTTCTCCTCATTTTAATCGCCAATGTCCTATTTTCTTACTATCTTTGTCAAATTCTAGGAACGTACATGTAGACATAAAAGTGTAAGAATATTTATTCTATCTGAAAACAATGAGGGCTGGCTGCTTTTTACACTGTAAATGTGCATGTCTGTCTCAGCAAGGTTGAGAATAACGATAACTACCGACCACAAACCTTAGTTTATTGTTAAAACACGTAGGATTACATTATATTTTATCAGACTGCTCTGAAAATTTATGCATTTTAGATTTGAGACTAATTTTACAGGTTTCATTATCCCATATACTTGAATAAAATATAAGAGAATTTGGGGTCTCATGGAGTAGACATTATGATATAAGAAAAATTTCACTAAATGACCAAATTAAAGTATAGTCTCAAAGGACTTTTTATTTATATTTTAAATCCAAACCACAATTTTGCCCTCCTTATAGAAATTGAAAGACTTGTGAAGGGTGCACAAAAACTTGTTACACATGGTAAAAAAAACTTGTTACAGAAGGTCTAAATATTGTTGGTATTTGAAATCTAACACCTTGCACTGTGAATAGTGATTAAACACTTGTTAATAATGGTCATTAAGTTGTTATTAGTAGTCAGCACCTTGTGAAAGATGCTCAAACAATCAAACACTTGTTAATAATGGTAAGAAAATTGTTATTTATAGCCCAAAAATTGTTACAAAAAGGTGAAATTGCCATTTGGGTTTGGATTTACTAGTAATTAAAGAAAGGTTGATTGGGACCCTACTTTAATTAAGCATTTAGTAGAACTTTTCTAATATTATATTTACTGCATGAGACCCCAAATTAATTCTCCTAAAATATATTACATTTTCTTTAAAAAAGATTGTTCATGTTATTGATCAATATAGGCCATATAATCTACCTGTCAGTGTTATTCTTCAATGAATTTAGTGTGTGATTGTAGGTAGCAACAAAACGTTCATTTAATTTAATTTAATAAGGGATATTCTAGTCATTAAAATCGTTAAAATAAACTTAAGTATTGTGATATTTTTTATTTATAATTGAAGTTAATTTTTATTATGAATTCAAGAGAATTTTAGGTGATTTATTTTGAAAATGTAAGATGAGGATATTGGCTTAATTAATAAAAAGAAAATAGTTTTTTCTTAGTTAGGTTAAATTAATGTTGGTGGTAACTGTAATATGTGTGTGTGTGTGTGTGTGTGTAGGCTTATCTAATGGGTAATATTAATAAAAGTCTTGGGTTCAAATAGGCCTATTTCACAACCATCTTAAATTTTATATTATTAATTCTAAACATCACATAGCAAAATTTTTCCCCATGCAAGTGTTAAAAAACTTTAATTTCAACAAAACTTGACAATATCAACCATGTTAATAAAAAAAAATTGAAAACGACCTTTGTTTTAGATAATCATGGAATCCATATTGTAAGCAAGAATTCTGATTAGTATGAATTTGATGGAATGTTTTAGTATTGGAAGGATTCAATCTTATAATATAGGACTCCCAAACTGAAAATTAGATTTATTATGCATATTTCGTTTCAATGAATCAACTTAACAAGGATCGTTTCACAGGGTGTAACATTTGCTTCTATTTTGTCGGAAATTCTTCAAATTTGTGTTTTAGTTTGATGTTTTTATATGTTAATAGCGGTATATGATTTTTTATACTAATCGCTAGTGACTACCACCTCTTGTCTCTCTAATTTTGAGATTCGTGAGTTACTATCTTGACACAAGTAATTATAATGGGACGCCAAAAGATCTAATAATAATACTACAGCTTTTCAACAACCAACTATATTGATAGTTTATGTGCTTATATGCTTTGTCTAGTGCTTCGTGTTGTGGTGTAATATATGATTATGTGTGTAAGAATCTTTATCATATAATAATGGTTTTGCAATTTTACTTTGTTTTTAAAAAAAAATAGAAGTAAGCTTCCCTAAAATAAACATTCAAACAGCATGCATGCATACAAAATGGGTACAAGAAAAGTCATGATTTCTTTTTTTCGCATAACAAAGACAAGCTCATGCTTGGATTAGTCCATTACACAACTAACGTAGTAAGTGTAAGCAAAAGAAACTTGTTCTCTCAAATCTCAGCCCTGTCGGCCAACATTTGATTCGAACAAGTCTGGGGTGGTTCCGCCAAAACAATCAGTTGACTGTTGTCCTGCTGTTGAGCTAGTGATGCTAGTAAATCCGCACATTTAATTGCTTCTCTGTCCACTTGTATGATCTGGATGTCTCCTCCCAAGAAGATATGTGATCTGGTTTCCTCTACTATCTCGGCTAATGGGTGATCAGCACTAATTCCCATCAGCAAAAATTGCATTGCTTGAGCTGAATCTGTGTAAATATAGCACTTCCTGTATCCTTCTCGTCTACAGACTTCCAATCCTGATTTGATAGCCATAACCTCTGCCTCCGTGGAAGAAATGCATCCGCCAATTTTTCTCATAAATCCGCATACCCATGTTGCTGCCCCATCCCTCACAATGCCTCCGCAGGCTCCCTCCTTATTGGTATTGACCGATCCATCAACATCAATTCGGAGATACCCCTGTGGCGGTGGTTTCCATGTCGTCTCTCGACCATTTTCCAGTTTAAACACCCTATGGTTGAGTCTTTCCTGCTCCACTTGTTCCTGCAAAAGGTGGATGCATCGATTGATGATAGTCACCGTGGAATCTTGTTGTTGTTGAAAAATCATCCTGCATCTATTTGTCCAAAGGGACCAGCACACCAGTGCGAATACTCTCCTCCACTTCCATTCTTTGATTCGCGAAGTTCCAGGGCTGTTGTTGAAGTTCCATCTGAACCATACCTGCAAATCAATACCAAAAAACATTGACTGATACATAGGGTTAATAAATCCTTTCCACACATTTCTAGCAACCTCACAATCTCGCATAATATGTATTAGTGTTTCCTCACTTTGGCACTCAAAAGGGCACTCTCCTGATTCACTCAGTCCTCTCATTTTTCTCAAAGAGTTAGTCGGCAGGCTCTCTTGAAACAGTTGCCATAAAAAGATTTTAACTTTCTCTGGAACCTCTGTTTTCCAAATTGACTTCCAAGTATTGTCCACCAGTTGGTCACTAGCATTCATCAATATATTGTAAGCTGATTTTATATTAAAAGTTCCATCAGACGATTCACTCCACCAGATATAATCCCTTCCATCTCCCATGGGTGGGTTCATTCTTCTGATCATATCAATCACCCATTGGGGCAGGTATTCCTTCAGCTTCTGAGTGTCCCAATCGCCATCCACCCTCACAAAGTCACGCACCGTACTTCCTTCATCTACCTCATCATGATTCCTCTCTACATAGTAAAGTAAAGGTTCAGCCAGTCTTGTCCAGTTTTCGTTCCAAAAACTAGTCTGCATACCCCCACCCAGCTTGATCTTCACGGCCTTAATAAATTCAGGCCACACCACATTAATGGCTCTCCAAACCTCAGATTGGTTTCTTCTTTTCTTCACCATCGGAATTTTTCCTTCAAGACAGCCGTACTTCGCTCTTAAACATCTCACCCATAAGGCTTGTGGCTGGTTTATAATACCCCAACAAAGCTTCATGATAAAAGCTTTATTTTGTAGATGTAAGTCTCTTATACCCAACCCTCCTGTGTCTCTGTTCCTCTTAATCTTTTCCCACGCTATAAGGTGCATCCTCCTCCCTTCATCCCCCTTTCCCCAAAGGAAATTTCTGCTTAATTTCTCCAGCTCCTTTAACACCGCTTTCGGGATGAGAACCGTCTGCATTTGATAAGCTGGAATGACCGATAATACTGATTTTATTAATACTGTTTTCCCCGCAACGTTCAGCATTTTGCTTTTCCATCCAGATAATCTACTCTTCACTGATTCCACCAGCTTCACATAAGTAGCTTTCACCGCTCTTTTATGCAGTATCGGTACCCCTAGATACTTTCCAAGATCAGCAGCCAAGGAAATGCCCAAGATTTGACTGAATTCAACTGCCCGGGAGTGATGTACATGGCGAGATACAAACATTTTCGACTTATGAGGATTTATCTTGTGACCAGAGAAGGCACAAAACATTTGCATAGTATTCCTCACTTTCCTCATTTGATCTGATGTCGCCTCGCAGAACAATAATAAGTCATCGGCAAAGAATAGGTGAGATATGTCAGGGCCTCTCCGCGTAAGTTTTAAAGGTTTCCATCTGCCTCCTTCCACCTCCTCGCTTATCAATTGACTTAGCCGCTCCATACATATTACAAATAAGTAGGGGCTTATCGGATCTCCTTGTCTCAATCCTCTGGTCGGGCGAAACCTCTCTAGGCTTTCTCCATTCCAGCATACACTCATATCAACCAAGGAAACACAGCTCATGATAAGGTTGGTAAAGCTCTCCGTTAAGCCTAAGCTTTGAAGATTGGCTCTTAGAAACCTCCAATCAAGCCTATCGTACGCTTTTTCCATGTCCACTTTAACTGCCACGTAGCCTTTCCTCAGAGTTCTAGATCTCATTGTGTGAATAGCCTCTTGAGCTATAATGATGTTCTCACAGCTCTGTCGTCCAGCTATAAAGCTACACTGAGTAGGATGAATTAAATCATTCATGACTCCCCTGAATCTGTTAGCTATAACTTTGCTAAGTATCTTGTAGCTCACATTACAAAGGGCAATGGGGCGGAATTCGGAGATGCTCGCCGGTTTCTCAGTCTTAGGTATGAGACAAATGTTAGTATGGTTCACTGTAGCTATTAACTCTGGATCCCTCTCCATATCCTTAATTAGCGCACAGATCTTCTCTCCTATCACCTGCCACTGTGTTTGGAAAAAGTGTGGGTGGAGACCGTCAGGCCCAGGAGCTTTGAAAGCTCCCATTTCAAATGCCGCATTTTTGATTTCCACTTCAGAAATTTGTCTCTGGAGAGCTTGTAGTTGAACCTGCGAAAGATCACTATAGGATGCCTGCCAGGCCTGAGGATGGAGGACATTATCATCTCTTGTATACAGCGTCCTAAAGTATCTATTCGCCTCAGCTTTCATCTTTTCAGTGTCGTCAGTCCATTCGCCCGACTCGTCTTTCAAGCTCGTGATCATCTTCCTTCTCATATTCACTTTAGCGGAGGCATGGAAAAATTTTGAATTCCGGTCACCAAATTTAATCCATTTACACCTCGCTTTCTGGTACCACAATATTTCCTCCTGATTAATAATTTTCAAATACTCCCCCCATAGTCTCTTCTGAAGCTTAACTAAACCAAGGTGATAGTCCCTTTGCATAGCTCTGTCAATTCCCTCCAGCCTCTTCAAAAGCTCCCTCCGCTTCCTCGGTAAATTGCCCACAACCTCGCTGTTCCATTTAGTTGCACTTGCTGAGAACCTATTACAACCTTCCAGCCAAGTAGCATCATTCCAGGCATCAGAAACTAATTGACCAAAACCTTCCTCCAGAGACCACCCTGCTTGGTATTTGAACGGGATTTGTTTTTCCTTCTGTTGCTGGCAGTTTTCAGTAGTGACTATAACCACTCTGTGATCTGATTTAAAATGCAGACCATGAATAACCTTGCTATCCCCATACGCTAATTCCCAGTCCATATTACAGAACGCCCAGTCAATTCTCTCCCGAACTTGAGCCTTTTCCCAAGTAAACTTCGGTCCCTGGACCGGTAACTCCAGCAAACCGCACTCCTGTATACAATCATTGAACTGATTCATCGACGCTGTGACAGGATGGGAGCCACCTTCCTTATCCGAATGTCTCAAGAAGGCATTAAAATCCCCCATGGTAAGCCACTTTCCTTCCACATGCTGCGCTAACAATTTTAAAGTGTTCCACAGCTCAGCTCTCAAACACGTCTTCGGTTCTCCATAAACAAAAGTAACAGAGGCCTCATCTCCTGACTCTTTTTCTGTTACTTTGCAATGAATAAGTTGGGTAGTGGAACATATATACTGCACATCCACATCCCCGCTATTCCAAAGGACCCAAATGCCACCCGCAAAGCCAGTAGCTTCAACACGCAACCAGTCACTAAATCCTAATCTGCTCATGATCCTATCAGCCTTATCCCCACTTATACGGGTCTCTAACAAAACCATAATTTTAATCTTGTATCTCCTAACAATTTCATTGAGTAAACGGGGGAACGACTTAGCGCTCGCCCCCCGACAGTTCCATGTGGCAACAATCATTAAAACCACAAAAACTAGTTACAAGAAGAAAGCTCAAGAGGTTGGATCTGGGGGTTTCAACTCACCTGATACACAAGTCCCCTTCTCTTCCAATGGCGGACCCTGTTCGCTGGTCTGGCCGTGCTCGCCGATCTGAACCCCATCATCAACCAACACTGTCCTGCTTCCTCTCTTCCTCTCATCTTTCTGTTTACTACGATTTATCGTATCTGTCCGACCAAGATTTGCCTCTACCTCCCTTCGAAGCTCCTCATAATTTTCCTTCTGTCCAACGTCTTTCCTCCTCCCCGAAGTCCGTTGGTTTGGCTTCGGGCCATTCTCATTGCTGCCCATTACCACACTATGGACTCTCTTACTATTTTTTCCTGTAGACTTACCTTGGTTACCCTTTGCCTGAAAATTCCCATCTTGCACTCCCACTTGGTCCACAGATACTTTGGGCCCCTCCAGCAAAAGAACTTGTTTGCTTGGCCCACTCGAACTTGGGCCATCTGTGTAGTAAAGGCTACCCTTCTCCCTTGTACCTCCAGTGGTCAATCTTCTATTTGTTGGCCCAGAATTTCTATTTACCTCATGTTGACTTCTGTCATAATGTAGGTCCCCCCTAGCTATTTCTCTGCCAACCGCCGAATCCTTTCCTTTTCCTACACTCTGTTCCTCTGACATCTCTATCTCTTCCTCCCAATTTTCTAAAACCTTGTACCTACTTTCCCTGAATCTTGTATCAATATTCGTGCCTCTTTGTTGCTCCCCTCTGACCCAAGGCTGATATGGCCTTTGCATCTGTCTTGTCCCTACCTTCCTCAAAAACCGTTCTTTCCCGGACCTCTGGGCAACCATCCAGTGACCGAAATGTTCCTCGGTCTCCGTGACCTTCCCTTCCGATTGCTTTTCTCTGGCTTCCGTCGTCTCCTGGCCCCTCGCTTCCTGAGACATCCTCGCACCGGAGTTTATTTCCGCTGCCGAACATGTTTCCCTCCGGTGGCCGTATTTACCACAAGCAAAACATATCAAGTTTAGCCCCTCATATTCAACATTAAACACAGAATTTGCCACAATCACCTTCGGTATTAGTTTAACGTCGATTATATGACTTTTAACGTCTGTTATATGAAAGAGGTTAAAAGTCATGCATTTCAATGTCGCTTAGAATGACGACCCTACTTAGTAGATGTCATCAAAAGTATGAGATAACAGGTGTTGTTTATCCTTTCTGTAGTAATGATCATCAGGTTGTGAAAATTATTTTTAGTGAAGGCCGGTAATACTTAAATTTAGTTGGCAAAATTACTTAATAAATAGAAATATAGTACACATTACTATGATCTTACATGGGCTGTATTGCCTTCTTATATGATGCTATGGGATCTTCAACCTTATGTTTGCGGTTTGATGTTTTTATTCACATGGGTATTTGTGATAGTTGTGTCTAATATATGATTGATTTTATGTTTTTCTCATTCAATTTAATTGATCATTGTAAAGGAAAAATAAGCTCAACTTCTTCCACATAAATATTCAAACATTATACATAAAAAGGAAGAAAAGAAAAGTCTAGTTGGGAGTCAGCAATATTCAACTTTAAGTAGTAAAATTATCTAATAAACAGAAATAAATATTAGAAAAAGAAGAAAGAAAATAGAGGGAAAAAAAAGAAAGATGGAAAATTGTACACACAATCTAATAACCTTATTCAGCCTGTTACCCTCAAAGCTTCCTTACGATAGGAAACTCCGCGTTTGATTCACTTATAACTCTAGACCATTAATACTAATTCTTCTACTCTCAAAAAAAGCAAAAATTTATAGAGAGGTTCCAAATATTATGAAGAAATATTTAGGAAATAGCCACAAAGAGAGGCTCTCCCCAATTATTTAAGGAATCATTATTTTCATTTTGCCTCCCTTCTTTGCACCCTCTTGGTCTCTCAAACTCTTTCCTCCTCATTTCTTCACCATCCTCCCCTGCTTCTTCCTCTTCCCCTGTCTCTTCCACTTGTCCTCTTATTTCGCCATCTTCGCCGTCGCTTTCGCTTCCTTCTTCGACCCCTTCACTATCACCACCAATCTCTTCTTCTTCTTGTTCTCCAATCTCTTCCGGGTCAAACTTGTTGTCACCATTTTTCAAAAGACAAAGGCGAAGGCGGCCATTGCTTCTCTCTGCTTGAAAACATGAAACAATTGGTGGGACCCTTATTGCTTCCACCACTAATCTCCCATCTTCACGGTGACTTCTCATTCTCATAGATTCTGATCCTCCTAAAGTTGTCAATGGAGGAGGAAAATTCTCCCTTCTCGTCGTCTTCCTTATTCTCCCCAAATATTCCACACGTGGGATTTCTTCCTTTTTCTCTCTTGTCGCCAAAGAACACATCAAATTCATATCTTCATAAGCATTATCATTCTCAACAATGTCACTCCCACTTTCATTCCCTAACTTCTCAGTACAAAGTTCAAGACTCTTCTGGCTCATCGACCTCGAAGATCGCTTGGCTTGAGGATGAACATAGATGGTTTCTTTATCATTTGGAGATTCTTTTGAGACATGGGAGGCATTGGAGAGAGCTTGAAGGAAGCTAAATCCTGTGTTTGTGTCTGTTTTGTTTTGCTTTTCATAGGTTTTGTTGGTGTTTGATGAATCCCAAAGACTTGTTTTGAAGGGTAAATCAATGGGATTTTGTTGGATTTTTGATGGGAAAGGAAAACTAAGTGAAAGAGCTCTTGATTCTACGAGTTGTGACTCGAGACATGACTGAAAACCGTGACATACTATTGCAGCCATGTGGGATTGAAAACAGAGAAAACAGAGTGCCCTGTTTTATGTATGAAAACAGAGTGGTCTGTTTTATGTGAAGAGCAAGAAGAAAAAAGAAGGATTCAATGGAAGAAAAATAGGATTGAATTTCAATATAATTTAGAGAGAGAGAGGGATGGGAAGAGAGGGAAGGAATTGATGGTGTGGGAGGAGAAGTGGGGGAGAGTGGGACTGAATTTGTAGTGCTAAAAAGTGCTAAAGAGGATGTCAAAAATGTTTTAAAATATTACAAAAAGTTACACCTATCAAATAACAGAGATCTATAAAATATAAATATAAACTTTTAATAGTATATATTCTCATTCTTTCAATTTTTTTTTCTTCCTCTTTTTTTTCCGGGTGCAGATTGTTGAATTCAATTTAGATGGTGAATATGGTATTTTAAAAAGTTTTAGTTTTGGATTAAATAAAATCATAATGCTTAATTAGTATTCCCTTCATCCATAGTTATAAACTTTTTTCTTTGAATTGGTTTGTCGCTTTTTATAAGATCTTATTTTATTTTGTTTTAGAAATAAATGCACATCTATGTTACCTTTTTTGGTAATTTATCTCATACATTTTCTTCCATCCTTTTCCACCACTACTCTATTTCTCTCATATTCATTCATAAATAAAGGAACTTTCAAAAAAATAATGTACACAGTCTACAACCATCATTTTTAACTCATCTAACTTATTTTTTTAGGAAAATGCAATTCAATTAAAAAGTCCTTACTTATGAGAGAGATGGATGTATCAATAATCTAAAATAAAGTAGATATAACATAATAAATGAAAAGGTTGAAATGTTAAGTGGCCTCATATGGTGAGAATGATATTACAAACTGGAACTTTGAGAAACACATACATTTGTCAATAGAGAAGATAGACTGTTAAATGACTCATTATTTTTTCGAATTCGGAGTGATTGATTGTTTGAATTTCTAACTCACTTATAACAAGTCAGGTCTATACAAGGCATAAGATAATAGTTGACAGTTGAACAAATAAATAAATAAACAATATACTTGTCTATTATTTCAATTGTTAGAATCAAAGTTAAATTTTTGAAACTGTATTTTTTTCAATTTTATTTTTAAAAAAGAAAATACACAATGACAATGATCTTTAATTTTAATAATAATTTTTAACTATAAAATGATGATTTAAAACAAACAGTAAATTTAGCCTAGACATTTGAAATGAAACTGTTCGAGATAAGCCTTGATTAAATAAAAAATAATTTAAGAAACTTTAATTTCAAGGAAATGATTAATATGGATACTAACTTTGCTAAATTTCACAGCTCCCCTATTCTTTTCCAAAAGTGAGGCAACAAAAGGCAAGAGCACTCATGGATTCTCTCAAATATTTTTGATAGTGATTGCTTCTCTCTTATGTTCGAATTGAATTATGTACATATCTCTGATCTTTCTTCTATATATGCTTCTCTGATTCTAAAACTTCAGTTAATTTTTAACTAAGTCACATCAAAGTTTGATTAATTTGAGTAAACTATGATGAATTATATGAGCATAAAGCTCTCATGACAACATTTCTCCCTTGGACAAACCTAAAGCTCAGGGAATTTGCTTTAAAAATTAAGCATAACATAATTTAAAACAATTTGATGATGACATTAATTTGAAGTTTGGTTAAGTTAAATGTTGCGTTTCTTCTGAATATATATTTACATACAAGCGATATATTTACGACTTAGTTGGATTAATAATTATAAATGGCATAGAATCTGAATTTTGATATACATATACATTATATAAATCCTTAAGTATTAGTTCAAACTATTCAAATAATCAATTTCTTAGATCAATTGGTTGTAAATATTTTCAGCTCAACTAGTGCTTTAATTTAGTATTTGATTCTTATATATGCAGCCATAACAATTATTTAGAGGTAGTGAGATTCTTTTCATGCATCAATTGTGCCCTCAAATTTTTGCTGATCAGAATATTTATTATTGGGCTAAGGATCAAATATAACCATCTACATTTATGAAAAGTTCACCTAGCACCATATTAAAAAATATGGTTTTAAAATACCTATATAAATTATAAAAGGGTTAAAAATGTCAATGTTATTTGTTCTTACTTACCGTGTTAACTATGAGTTGTAGGCCCACTCAAATGGGTGCCACTGAACAATACTCAGTTGAGAGGATGAGTATGAAGGTTTGATGAGGTAATTCTATCACAACTTAATTAGTCACTCTTTGTTAGACGGTATTGGCAGAAGGATACCCTGAACATATATAGGTTTTTAGGTTGCCATTTTTACTCTCACGAAAGAGTAATTATTTACCTTCCCCTCAATTTGACCTACTTTGGTCCCTCCATTCCCTCAATTTCATTGTCCATAGTAATATGGTGTCAAGGGAACCTCCAGTAATGCATTTAAGAATTCTTTTGTAATGTATATATATAGGTACTTTTAAATCACATTATTTAATATGGTGCTAGGTAAACGTTTTGTGAATGTAGATGGGTATATTTGACCATTTCCCTCTATTATTATTCTTCATATTGTTAGTTTCCGCTGATCAATAAAAATAAATCATATGTTTCACAAGTTGTAAAAATAGATCGACGGATAATTTTGTAAGCTCTTTGCAGCACATATTTGACTCGTGCAATATGGAGTCAAAGCTTAAGTTGTTTTCTTTTGTATTTAAATAAAAAAGAAATAAAACCATGGCATATATATATATCTTGCCTGTGTGCAACACTTATTATAAGTATTGCTTCCCTTCTGTCTTCTCTCAGTGCCGATTCGATCTCGCAACGGTGCCGTTTAGAGTGATGTACCCTAACCAGAAATCGAAATTAAAAGTCTTCAAGGCTGTGCGCAACACATATGATGACTTTCCTATTTCAAATGTTTTTGCACTGCGCTCTTCAATATTAACAACACACGCCTAGATCTGCAACATGGATCTCCATTAATTCTAACTATATGCTGTATAGATACATGTTCTCTCAAGCCTCCTTTTGACTCTTCATTATGCATGAACATTACTGTAGGAAAAAATATCTTTGCTATTTCGATTTTGTACGTGTGTGTTAATGTTATAGTCATCCAAAGTCTAAGCTTTAATTTCTCTAGATTCCATTTTAAACTCTGGCCGCTCTAATAAATATCAATTCGTCTTTTATAAAAAACATTATAAAATATATATGGAAAGTGGAAACACAAATATTATGACGCACTATATAAAACAGAATCAAATATCATGTTACCAATTGCCTCCTTCTTTTTACATACGTATCCTGCTATTGGAGACAACTTGAAGATGAAAGAAAATATTACCAACCAACAATTTAAAGATGAAACAGATCCAAACACATCTCAATTATTTTATTTTGTTTATCATTCCAAAATGATGACACTGGGATATCATGTGGCAACAAAAAATCAGACACAAAAAATAATTGATTAAAATTTTAATTACTCTCGTGTTTCGATCCAGGAGTTATTATGAATAAAAGATGGATTGTTTGGTGGATGTTGGGGAGAATTATTATTACATGCATCAATGATTATGTTTGGGGGGCAAATTCTCGAGCTAGAGAATAACTGAATCTTTTGGCCTTGTTTTCTCTGCTTATTCTATCATTCTGTCTTTCAATCATCAAAAGAATGCGATGAGTAGGAGTGTATATTTGTTTGAAAATGTTGACTTATTAATTTCGGCTTTGAATGAACTTAGGGTAAATTAAATCGGTATAATCGACTATGAACTTATATAGTAGAAACCATATAAAATAGGTGAAAAAGGTGAGATAGCTTCAAATAAGTTGTACAACTTTGAGGACCACCTACAAGTCTTCTGCAATTTTCATTAACAATATAATATTACATTTCATTGAATGATATTTTATTTAAATCAATATTGAAAATTGTTTATTAGTTTGTGCTATTCAACATGTATATTTAATATGAACTTATTAATTACGTACACACATATATAACACACAGAAGAATAAAATTCTCAATGTTTTAGGCTTCAAAAGAGTTTACAGATGATCAAATAAAAAAATATTCTCTCCATTCCCAAGTATAAGATGCATTTAAGATACTAAACAAGCAAGGGAGGGAGAATATTATGTGATTTGGTGATATTATGTGATTTTAAGTAGTTTATTTATCCAACAGTCTTAACTTAATCAAATTAAATTTCTTATATTTAAAATAGGGGGAGTATTTTAGTAAAAAATAATGACTATATCTCATTAATCATTGATTGTTTAGATCATGCTAAAGGAGATTACTCTCACCCTTCTATACTTTTTTAAGAATACTTTGGGTGTGTGAAATGTTGTAAGAACCGGACCGAACAGTTAGATCAGTCCAACCGTCGAATGCTTCATATTTCGGCTCAACGTTTGTCAGTTCGACTGCTTATCCGACCATCTGTCTGGTCAATCCGTCCGCACATCATTGGGCATGTGTATTGACTTCAAAATAGGATACCCCACTACTAGAAAATAGGCTTTTCACGACCATAAGTAACACGTAAAAAGCCAATGTTGGTCGTTGATAAAAAACGCGGTGGCATAATATGTAAATAACTGTCCAGGCGGAGCCTTTCTACGACCACACTTTCATATGTGGTCGTGGAAAGTGCACCTTCCACGACCACACTCTTGTGAGTGTGGTCGTGGAAGGCTGCTGACCCTTCCACGACCACAATTTGAATATTGTGGTCGTGGAAGGGTCACCTTCCACGACCACAGTTTTAATACTGTGGTCGTGGAAGGTAACCCTTCCACGACCACAATATTCACATTGTGGTCGTGGAAGGGTCAGCACCTTCCACGACCACACTCTCAAGAGTGTGGTCGTGGAAGGTGCACTTTCCACGACCACACTTACAAGAGTGTGGTCGTGGAAAGTGGGAAAATTTCTGGCGCGATATCCAATTTTTATTTCCCTCCAACACTTTCTCTCTTCTTCGACTCTTCACTCACTTTCTCTCTTCACTCGCCGCCGTCTCCTTCCCTCTCGCGAGTTGTTCCCTCAACTCTACGCCCTCTCCTTCCGCCGCCTCCTCCCTTTCTTCCCGCCGTCTTCATCTTCGCCTCACTCCGCTGCCGCCTTCCCCTTCACTCTCGGCCCCCTTCACTCGGCCGCCTCTCTCTTCACTCCGCCTCCGCCTTCCCCTTCACTCTGCCTCAGCCTTCCCCTTCACTCTCGGCCGCTGCCGCCTCTATTACTCTCTCACTCCGCCACCGCTCACTTCAGGTGAGTAGGTCATTATTTTTTTTATTTTTTATTTTTAATTTTTTTTATTTGCTTCCAAATCTTTATGAATGTCATTCTTGTGTAATAGATTCTTGTGTTTGCTTATGATAAAACTGTTGATTCTCTAAACTGAAATTCGTGGCTGTCACCCAAGAGGGGGGGGTGAATTGGGTGAGGGAATAAAACTTAAACTCTTTTCGAAAGACTGCTTGTGCTTGGTGATGATGATAATAAATAATGCTATGCACAAGTCAGTATGCTATGTGATGCAAAAATAGAATGATCAAGTATAAATATATGCACACATAAATTTATCCTGGTTCGGTCACCCAGACCTACATCCAGTCCCCAGGCTACACCTGAGATTTCCAATCCACTATTCTTGTTTAAACCGGGCACAAGAGAAGCCTTTACACTTTAGGTTTTACGAGCACGGGTTCACCTAACAACCCACAGGTTTTACAACGGGTTCACCTGCAAACCTTACCGCAAGTTTTACGGGATCACTTGCAACCTTACAAATGCAAGTTTTACGGGCTAACTTGCAACCTATGGAGATTTAGACAACCTCTAAATGCTCCCCCTTACAAAATGTAAGATTACAATTAAGTTCACTCTATGAACTGATTTTGTTAAACACTTAAGCTCAAAACTAACTCTCTCAAAGAGTGGATGATGTTACTCACTTAAGTACAAATGAGTCACTCTCTAAGAATATTACATATCAAAGTCCGAGAGTAGAAGATGAGAGGAATGTAGAATAGTGTTTCAGACAATAAGCTCTGTTCTCTCTCTCTTTTTCAAGCCCTCTTCTTCAGAAATGAAGAACATCCCTTTTATACCAGCCTCTGAATATCTAACCGTTGGAGAGGCAATAAGACCGTTTGATTATAGACGTTGGGGCCTTGTTTACGTTGTCCTCATTAGTGCACAGCAGGGTTGACTTTGCTTTATCCAAAAAGGTGCTCTGACCAAGCTGTTCTGTCAACACTGTTCTGGCAATATTATTCTGACAAAAGTCGTTCTGACATCTGAACATTTTGTACGGTCCGACTCTTGCTTGCTGTCAGAGAGGACTTCGTTCCTCAAGCATAAGTCCAGGATGTTAAGAGACTCATTATCGGAAGCTCTCTTGCTATCTGAAGCTCGTGGACTCTAACATTTTGCTTGCTATCACATAGAGGGACTTTGTCTTCCAAGCACTTGTCCATGAATGATAAGAGTGCTTTGCTATTGGATCCTCTCTTGCTATCAGAAGCTCTCTTATGGACTCTGACTTTTGTGGGCAGTATGAGCTTTGACACCTTGAGTGAATCTTCAGATTATGTTCTCATACTCCTCATGCTTGGTAGGTAACAATGTTGTTTGAATGTGTCTGTTATCCTCTTGTTACCGTTGGAAGGAACATCTTCTTAAATGCTTCAGCAGGGTTGACTTGCTTTATCTCTGAAAAGTAGTCCTGACACCTCTGCTCTGTTAAAAGCATTCTGACACTGCATCTCTTTGAACGTTCAGACATCCTGATTGCTTGCGGAAGCAACTTCTCATCCGGAAGCAACCTTACTGAGTGTGCTGCACTTGAACGTTAGTTTAGCAATATAATCATATAGTCTCATGCAGTGGGTGATCCTAAATCTAAGGTGTATCCGGAAGCACTTCTACATCCGGAAGTAAATACACTTGATGAGGGATTTAGTTTACCATGACTTGCTCTCGCTTAGTCTATTTCATTCCACCACTCAGCGCTAGTCACTGAGCTATCGGAAGCACTTTTACTTGACGTGGTGAATTCACTGACGCTTAGGGTGAAATCTATTCTATCAGTCTGCGCCAGTCAAGATCCAACAGGAAGCAACTTCACTTGATGTTGCATTTCCGCTGACGCTCGGGGTTATATCTAGTCTATCAACCTGCGCCAGTCTAAATCTAATAGGAAGTGCTTTCACTCGGCGAAGTAGACTTACTGACGCTTGGGGTAATAACTATTCTATTGCTCTGCGCCAGTCTAAGTCTAACAGGAAGTGCTTTCACTTGGGAAAGTAGACTCACTGACGCTTGGGGTAATATCTATTTTGTCGCTCTGCGCCAGTCTAATTCTAACAGGAAGCGCTTTCACTTGGGGAAGTAGACTTACTGACGCTTGGGGTAATATCTATTCTGTCGCTCTGCGCCAGTCTAATTCTAACAGGAAGCAAACTCACTTCCGATTGAAACATAGCTTAGTCTTAAGGTTTTGTGTACCTAATTCTCATGGACTAAGTTAAATCCCTAGTGATTTACTTGCTGACGCTGGGGGATGAAAGCATTCATCCGCATGCGCAAGTCCTAATCTAACCGGAAGTGATCTTGCATTCTCAAGTGATCTAACTCAGGATTCTAACCATGTCATCTAATCCCTCCTAAGTGTTGATTATGTTCTCTTAAGTACTAGACCATATCATACCTTAGTCACCATCAAAACTTAAGATTCTAACATTCTCCCCCTTTTTGATGATGACAAACCCATAGATGACTAGAGAACATAATTAAACTTAGATCACTCATCCTAGAGCTATATTCCTTTCCCCATTTCTCTCCCCAAAAATCTAGGCATCTTATCTATCTCTCAGCTCTAGACATCTCATGTCTCATCTCTCGCTAGACACCTCATATCTCATCTCTAGCTAGACATCTTATATCTCATCTCTAGACATCTCATCTCTCTCCCCCTTTTGGCTTCATCAAAATCCAACAGGTGCAAGCTAGCCTTAGGGATGGGGATACTTTTATCGTTCTCCTAGGAATGGGCTTTCTACCTAACATTACTTTTCTCCCTATGTATCGCTAATAAAGATTTGTTCTAGACTATTCAATACAATGTACGAGAATTAACAAGGAATAGCAATGATGGCTCATGATCCTAAATGATTGTATTCTCCCTAAACACTATGTAGGATAGTTAAACATGTTTTTCAACGGAGATATTGATACATCAAATCTAATCATAATTAAATTAAGATCAAAACATACAAAACAGTTTTCTATTTGAAGGTGAAAATTCTTTCCAAATGTAATTTTGATCCTCTCGAATTGATTAACATGATATCAAAAATAATTTTGATGTGTTTAAAAATGATGATTATGATATCAAATGAAATATGTGATTTTAAATTCAAATGAGATGAAATCAAATGAAATTTGTGTTTTTTTTTTTAAAAGTGCCAAAAATAATTTCCAAACAAATTGCATCACAGCATCTTAAGAGTTTATTATCGATGACAGCATGTGACTCTCTATTTTCAAGGGATCATTAACAGGTAATGTCCACTTACTTCTCTTCTATATTAAGATTAATCATCATTAAATCAAGAAAGGAAGCATATAAGAGAGGTATGTTATCAATTACTTTCCAGCATGTCATTTAGAGGATACAGATGTGTGAGCTAGGATGATTTTCTAAGACAGTGAATGATTTTGAAGTCAATGCAGATTGAGAGGAACATCCTAAGTTGACACCCTTACCAATGTCATGTATGCATCATATGTAAGAGATGGTAAGGTATAGATGTTACCACAGATGAGGGGTACTCATACTCTATTAGACTCAGGAATCTGAATCATACGCAGATAAGCATGCTTCCTGACATCTTCAAGAGGTGTGCTATCTCAAGTGGAAACCCCTAGCGCAAGTGCTTTGATGATTCGCTTCGGCAAGCTGAGCTACAACCACAAGCAGACATGACTGGGCAGTCACTCTACTCTTCCCATGGTTCAATAGTTGGCCTGCTATCGAAGGCGCTGATTGTTGTGAAAGCAACCTTGCTCAAACTTGATGATTGGTCCTGCATATGCTTGAGGAAACAAATGCTTTCTGATGGTCAGTGAAAGAACTTAAGATTTAACATTGAAGACCATCCTCAGGACATTCAAGTCAATCTGTGTTAATCAGCACAAGCTAATAATTTTAAGAAATCATGCTTGCTAATTGGTTTAAGAAAATATGATCAATGATTATGTGAGAACTAATTTTGAAATTGTCTACACGTTCACATAGTTTCACTATCAAGATATGAACTCCATTTATACTCTCATAGATAAATATCAATGTGATAGTACAGAGAATATTAAACAGGTGGCATATTTTCAGAGTTTCATAAGCAAGTATAGTTCAATACATATGCCTCAAGGATGTTCATGTTAGATCATGAAGACATGTGAATTATTAACACTATGAAATTTTGAAAAGAAAAATCTTCATCCTCACAAAAATGAAATACTGGAAATTTTCATGCTCACAGAATAGTTTGATTTTAAGACTAAATTCGGTTTACAAAAACAATCAAATTTCAGCATATGATTACGAGAATAACTTCCAAATATTAGCTCGAGTTCTTCTAGATATGCTCAATGTGATCTCATAGTTCTTAGGATATCAACAAGCTTGAAATTAATACAGATTATAGCATGCTTGTGATACTATGCCATGTTTTACAGATCTAGCAGAGTTTAATTCAAGGCATTTCCTAAGATTTCTAATGCATGTCAGACAAGAGAGAGACTATCCATTTAATTTCACAACAGAATATGTAAGGAATAGAAATGCTCATGTGTATCGGCGAAATTTTCTCAGGTTTGGTATAGCCATTCCACACATCTTGATAAGAGACATTTTCGTTGTCATTCTCTCTTGGTTATATTCATTGTTCAAGCTTCAATAATCTGTGTCAACATTCTTAAACCACAAACTTGAACTGAGATCATTAGTAGATTGAGAACTTAAAGATGTAATTAAGAGGGATGTATTGTTCTCGAAACCATAGCTGCTTATGCATTGAAAAATTTGATGCAAGAGATACCACATGAAATGGAAAATCAGAAATAGCTTTTGAGTGCTATTATGAGGTACGGTTGTCATGTAGGTTTAAAGAGGATCAGAATCTGTTTGCATTATATCAGAAAATGAATTTGATATGATAGGGTCGTTTTTACAGAAAATAAGTGTTCATCACAGATAAGGGAAATCATATCAGTTTCAGAGAAATAAAAGCTGTTAAGCCCATCATGCATTTACTAGCCAAGTGATTATTCAAGTAAAGAGGAAGGTAAGAATGATATCACCATAGCTCCATTCGCATCTAGCAGTAGCTCGCTTGATTTTGGTTGGCAATGCATGGAATCTATATTTAGAGCAGTACCAAAATCTATGCGTGACGAATGCTTATCAAGACTTGACTAATTGTTCAGATGAGGTACAGTCCTGAGTCTTGCTGAGGCTAATAGGATGGATTGGAGCTGGTGCAGAGGGATGAATTTACTTTGTGATCACTACCACTGGCATCTCTGGCCTCTTGAACCCATACTTCATACACAGCTCTTCACTCAGATTGGGTGCTGGCGCAGAGGGAGACACAGGTTCAGCAGAGGGTATCTCCGCAGGTTGATCACTCAGCGCTATCTCAAGTTTGCCTCTGAGCTAGCAGATTGTTGGGGGCACATGAATCAGATGGCTCACTGTGAGGGGAGGAGATCTTCCTTTTAGCAAGGGTCTTCTTCACCCTTGTCTTGCTGAACCTTCGGATTGCCCTTCCTACAAAATACCAGATAGTTCCTTCCTTTTGTATCCAAGTCTGGATCTGAAGGTCAGTTTGTAGGCTATATATAGTTCACATGCATTTAGATTACGTCCTATGTGTATGGCATGGTGAATCTTTCATGACTATATGCACAAGGATATACAAGGTTTTTGATCAAGATAGTCATGGACAGTATGTAGATTATGAACATTACTTATTTCTTCAAGCTTTCTTCTATGATGAATATAATGTTCACATCTTAGGATGCTTAATGTAAAATCTCAATAAGTCCATCTAACATTAGCATAGGAGATTTTACTACCAAATGCTTCGTTGCTAAGTGATCCCTTGCTTACCCAAGGAGATCTTCTATACTTATCCTTGGTTCGAAGCACTTTCTTCTGAGAGGTAGGATTCAAGAGCCTTTTCAATGATGATCGAGGAATCCACTCTCTCTTGTTCTTCTCAGGATAGTTGAATGGATCTTTGTGATAGCTCATCCTTGAGACAGAACCATTGTCCCTTGTGGTGGCCGACAGCTTCTTATGATTGTACCAGTGGGTTTCAGCAGTTGCATCACCACGAGTTCTCTTCTTTGGGATAAGAGGAACTCTTGATCTATCCTGCACAAGTAAGGCACTAGGAGGATGTTTTGGTACCCATTTGTACTTGGGTCCTACATGGTTAGCACTGGACCTTACTTGTCCTTTAGGAATCCATACAAACTTATTTCTCACATTTGAATTTCTTCTAAGGCTGCATGTGTGAGAAATATGTCCTAATCTACCACAATAATGACAGATAATGGAATGATAATCAAAATGAGATTTTCTATCATTATCATGATTAGTTTCTTTTAGAAAAGCTTTTTGTTCCTTTGAAATTTCAGTTTCTTTTGAAAGCTTTTCTTTTTCTTTCAACACGTGTTCACAATCAAAACATTTTTCAAGACATGTTGAAGTTTTCCCTACCGATAGTGGGCTAGCTATCGGAACCACTAGTTCTTTAAAAGAACCCTCGGAAACTTTAGATGTAGAAGAAGAAATTAGTTTTTCAAGTTTCCTATCTTTTTCTTTTAAGCCTAGAAGTTCTTTTGCAAGTTTACAATATTCAGTATATAACTCATTGTATGCATCTTGCAAATCAGAGAGTTCAATTTCAGATCCAGATACCTCACTTTCTGAATCTTCTAGGCAGAGATGGATACTCTCTTCACTGAAGTCTGCTTCCTCAATATCAGCTTTCAGAAGCTCATCAGTAGATGATCCACAAAGAGCACGAGTTGAGCTTTGGACAGCTGTGCTTTCAAGAGATGGGTTAGAAGCATATATCACATCAAGAGTATTCCAAATATCTCTAGCACTAGAGCAATGTTTGATTTTCTGGAAATCATTTTCAGTTAAGCCTTTGTATAAAATTTGCATTGCTCTAATGTTTAAGGAAAACAAATTTTTCTCCCTTTCAGTCCAGTTTCCTCTTGGTTTGAAATCAAAATCATTTTCAAAAATATCCCACATTTTCAAACTAGTGGATTTTATAAAACTTTCCATTCTTGCTTTCCACCAACAAAAATCAATATTTTCTAACACAGGTGGAATGGTATGATCAAAGCCTTTGGAAAACATTTTAACCCAAAACAGCCAAGGTCTTTGCACTTGAGATCGTTTGATCCTTTAAACAAGTGACCTGCTCTGATACCAAATGAAATTCGTGGCTGTCACCCAAGAGGGGGGGGTGAATTGGGTGAGGGAATAAAACTTAAACTCTTTTCGAAAGACTGCTTGTGCTTGGTGATGATGATAATAAATAATGCTATGCACAAGTCAGTATGCTATGTGATGCAAAAATAGAATGATCAAGTATAAATATATGCACACATAAATTTATCCTGGTTCGGTCACCCAGACCTACATCCAGTCCCCAGGCTACACCTGAGATTTCCAATCCACTATTCTTGTTTAAACCGGGCACAAGAGAAGCCTTTACACTTTAGGTTTTACGAGCACGGGTTCACCTAACAACCCACAGGTTTTACAACGGGTTCACCTGCAAACCTTACCGCAAGTTTTACGGGATCACTTGCAACCTTACAAATGCAAGTTTTACGGGCTAACTTGCAACCTATGGAGATTTAGACAACCTCTAAATGCTCCCCCTTACAAAATGTAAGATTACAATTAAGTTCACTCTATGAACTGATTTTGTTAAACACTTAAGCTCAAAACTAACTCTCTCAAAGAGTGGATGATGTTACTCACTTAAGTACAAATGAGTCACTCTCTAAGAATATTACATATCAAAGTCCGAGAGTAGAAGATGAGAGGAATGTAGAATAGTGTTTCAGACAATAAGCTCTGTTCTCTCTCTCTTTTTCAAGCCCTCTTCTTCAGAAATGAAGAACATCCCTTTTATACCAGCCTCTGAATATCTAACCGTTGGAGAGGCAATAAGACCGTTTGATTATAGACGTTGGGGCCTTGTTTACGTTGTCCTCATTAGTGCACAGCAGGGTTGACTTTGCTTTATCCAAAAAGGTGCTCTGACCAAGCTGTTCTGTCAACACTGTTCTGGCAATATTATTCTGACAAAAGTCGTTCTGACATCTGAACATTTTGTACGGTCCGACTCTTGCTTGCTGTCAGAGAGGACTTCGTTCCTCAAGCATAAGTCCAGGATGTTAAGAGACTCATTATCGGAAGCTCTCTTGCTATCTGAAGCTCGTGGACTCTAACATTTTGCTTGCTATCACATAGAGGGACTTTGTCTTCCAAGCACTTGTCCATGAATGATAAGAGTGCTTTGCTATTGGATCCTCTCTTGCTATCAGAAGCTCTCTTATGGACTCTGACTTTTGTGGGCAGTATGAGCTTTGACACCTTGAGTGAATCTTCAGATTATGTTCTCATACTCCTCATGCTTGGTAGGTAACAATGTTGTTTGAATGTGTCTGTTATCCTCTTGTTACCGTTGGAAGGAACATCTTCTTAAATGCTTCAGCAGGGTTGACTTGCTTTATCTCTGAAAAGTAGTCCTGACACCTCTGCTCTGTTAAAAGCATTCTGACACTGCATCTCTTTGAACGTTCAGACATCCTGATTGCTTGCGGAAGCAACTTCTCATCCGGAAGCAACCTTACTGAGTGTGCTGCACTTGAACGTTAGTTTAGCAATATAATCATATAGTCTCATGCAGTGGGTGATCCTAAATCTAAGGTGTATCCGGAAGCACTTCTACATCCGGAAGTAAATACACTTGATGAGGGATTTAGTTTACCATGACTTGCTCTCGCTTAGTCTATTTCATTCCACCACTCAGCGCTAGTCACTGAGCTATCGGAAGCACTTTTACTTGACGTGGTGAATTCACTGACGCTTAGGGTGAAATCTATTCTATCAGTCTGCGCCAGTCAAGATCCAACAGGAAGCAACTTCACTTGATGTTGCATTTCCGCTGACGCTCGGGGTTATATCTAGTCTATCAACCTGCGCCAGTCTAAATCTAATAGGAAGTGCTTTCACTCGGCGAAGTAGACTTACTGACGCTTGGGGTAATAACTATTCTATTGCTCTGCGCCAGTCTAAGTCTAACAGGAAGTGCTTTCACTTGGGAAAGTAGACTCACTGACGCTTGGGGTAATATCTATTTTGTCGCTCTGCGCCAGTCTAATTCTAACAGGAAGCGCTTTCACTTGGGGAAGTAGACTTACTGACGCTTGGGGTAATATCTATTCTGTCGCTCTGCGCCAGTCTAATTCTAACAGGAAGCAAACTCACTTCCGATTGAAACATAGCTTAGTCTTAAGGTTTTGTGTACCTAATTCTCATGGACTAAGTTAAATCCCTAGTGATTTACTTGCTGACGCTGGGGGATGAAAGCATTCATCCGCATGCGCAAGTCCTAATCTAACCGGAAGTGATCTTGCATTCTCAAGTGATCTAACTCAGGATTCTAACCATGTCATCTAATCCCTCCTAAGTGTTGATTATGTTCTCTTAAGTACTAGACCATATCATACCTTAGTCACCATCAAAACTTAAGATTCTAACATAAACAATATAAACTTTTCATTTCCCTTTGACTTTTTTACTTATTAGTCTTTGAATTGCAACTTTGTTTTTTCAGCATGTTGTTCACTGTTATTGTTTGATTAGAATTAGAAATGAATGATTTGAATAGTAAATCTTTGTGTATAGATAGTGATGTATTGATAGTGTACATTGATAATGTACATTGGAAATTATTGTTACTCCTTACTGCCATTACTGAATGAAAAAGGGACTAAAAGGCTTGTGTTCGATGCTGCTCAAGAAGCTCAACCACCAATTCTTCTCCCAAAGGTACTAAAGTTGTCTATGAATTGACCTTTATTAACAATGTTATTGATATATGTTTGTATAGTCAGACTTCGATTCAAGTTATAAACATAAAGGTAAACGCAATTTTTATATTCATTTTCATGTATATTGCTTTTAGCCATACCCGAACTACTATGATATTGCTGATATTATCTTGTGATTTATCAGTGTCCAATCCAGCGGGGCTCTACAGAGTGCAGATATTATGTCTGCAAATACATGCCGGATATTGTATATCAAGATTTTATTAAACAAGGGAGGAAATTCCAAAAGATATGCACGCTTCTAACATATATCTCCAAGAAAATAGTGATTTCTAATTGTAAGTGGTACTTGTCTTGTCTTTTTTTAATATTGTTTAATTATGTTGCAGCTTTTGGAGGGACTGTATGGATTTAGTACCGACCCGTTTAAACAAGATGAGGAGATTGACTTGGTACGAAACGCACTTGCAGAATTTTTAATCACTATGTGAGGCAGAACTTGTATAGGCTTGTTATACGTTTAAGCAGTCATCTTAGTATAGACATGTGCTTGTCTTGGCATAGATTGTTGTAGCTGAATTTTGAACTTATTACTAGTAAGGCAAAGATATAAAACTTAGATTATGCCTTTTGTATTTTGTTGTCTAAGTAAGGTAATATTTATGGGATACGTTTTTGCACTTAAGCTAGTATTCTGTATTGTGCAGTTGTATATGATTTATGGTGCTGTATTGAAAGTGGTTTGTAAATTGATCTGCAAGAATGCAGATGACTAAACAATGCAGTTGCTAAATATATAAAAAAAAGAGCAACCTTTCACGACCATATTTTCGTAATTGTGGTCGTGAAAAGCCTCCCAGGAGGCTTTTCACGACCACAATTTAACAATTGTGGTCATGATAGGGGATACCTATCACGACCACAATTGTTAAATTGTGGTCGTGAAAGCTTCCCAGGAGGCTTTTCACGACCACAATTTAATAATTGTGGTCGTGAAAAGCCTCCTGGGAGGCTTTTCACGACCACAATTTAACAATTGTGGTCGTGAAAGCCTCTTAGGAGGCACCTAAACTAGGTGTCTCCTAAGAGGCTTTCACGACCACAGTTACATAACTGTGGTCGTGATAGGTGCTACCTATCACGACCACAAAAATGTGGTCGTGAAAAACACACTTTTTTACGACGCGGGATTCCACGACCACCTATTTCTGGTCGTGAAAAGCCCAATATTGTGGTCGTGAAAGACCTTATTTCCAGTAGTGCCCTCACATATGTATTTTTTTAAAGCAAAACAAAGATACCATGGTAATATAAAAAAGGATATAAGTTGGCCACTTTCAGAGTTGTACGGACGGTTAAAAAAGGCATGTTCAAAAGCCAATTGAAAAGGAAACAAGTGATTCTCCACTAATTCATGTTTACTAGTGTCGGTTTGGATTAACACTTTTTGAGTCCTAAAATGTGTTTTTCCCAAGAAAATTTGTCTCTTGTCTGTCCCTCTATAAATCGAGTTCTTTATTCATATATATTCAAAGAAATTTATTCGAAATAGTGTACATGTAAATCGGTGAATTTGTTATAAAAAAATCCGTGAATCAATCTCTTGATTGATTGGGGTAAAGCTAGAGTTTAGGAAAATAAACGGAAATGGATTATAAATAGATTTTTTCTCCTTTCATTGAGTCTGAAATATTATCTTTCTATTTGATCTCTAAAAAAACAAGAAAAACATAGCAATTTCTGAGAGGAAATCCTGCAAAAGTCCCTTTCAAAATAGAAAAGGGCACATTCGTCCCCTGAATTTGAGAAGTTTTATACCAAACCTTATGAAAAAAATCTGGATTTGTATTTATCACAGAAAACACAAATAATGCGTTTCTATAATTGTCAAATACATTAATAAATATTTACAAATTATTTAGCAATGTTTTTTAATTTTATCATGATGACATGCAAGTTCATGTAAAAAATTCTCAACTTCAACTTTTCCATTAAGAATTGAGAAATCCTTTCCTACTATTATTCACAAGTTTAATATAGAAATTATCAACATGAGCATAACGATTTTCAAATTCATGTATATTAACAATTTTCCAGCTCAAACTATTTCCTTAGGAATGACAAGGCATATGATGATGAAATCCCTTTATACTTGTAACATATTGTTACTAATTCCCTAATTAATTCAATAATACCCTGACTAACTATGATAGAAAAAGGATTTCCTTAATATCAATGTCCTATCATAGTTAGCAAAAGAATATCCTAATGATTGAAATATTATCCATGATAGAAAAGAATAAACTATTACAGCACAGCTGCTATCATGGATAATTTATTGCTAACCATGTTAGAAAGGATTTGCCTAACATGGTTAATAAACAAAACTAGTTGATATTTAACAATAAATAACTATATACATACGGAAACGAATGCAGGCCTATACAAATTGGCAATATACAATTCAAAATAGTCTATATAGCTTCTAAAACCTAATTCCCTTTCCTGTTATCTGCGCCTGTACATGAATACCTGCAAAAATGTCAGTAATCGTGGAATGAGACAATTTGTCCCAGTAATCACCACTTAACTCACTATAACAGTGAGATGTGCGGTAGCGAGAGCGTCTAAAGGGTACCACAGTTTTAAAAACAATAATAATATATATAACCAGATCTTCTTTCATTCCTTATTCAAGTCCCTCCGTCATATCCAAATCAACTCAAATTCATTATCTCTACTTTTCCAATTCAACCATCCTACTGCCTCAAACTCTCACACTCACCTATAGATGCATTGTGCCACCACGGGGCATTCAAGCATCTGATCTTCACTATATGATTTGACACTGTGTCCCTCTCCATAATGAGGGGACAATTTCCCTCTCTGGCAATCTCCAGAGAGGGAACCCCAATTCTGTTTCCATTACAGAACGGGAACGGTTGGACTCTTCAATGCCAAACAACCGTAGGGGCGGTTGGGCTCTTCAATGTCAAACAACCGTAGGTCACTTCTCTCAATAAGTCAACCTATGATCCCCGATCCATTCAATCTGCAAAGGATCATCAGTACAAATAACTGTCGATTGGCCAATCGACAGTTATCATCGCGCGATGGTACATATGTATATCAGTGTCATGCAACCCTCACATTATCCATCAATTTCAATCTCATTCAGTATCACAATCTCAATCAAAATCAATATCATACATCCACATCATCATAACATTACCTTCCAGTCTATTATCCACAATACTATCATTTTTTATACTCACAACCTCTCAAATAACTACTATAACACTACATCTGCAACCATGTCACAATCATTCTAGGATACTCAGCACTACCAGACAGGATACTACATATATAATGTATCAAAATCTTTTATATGAAAATAATCGTGTTTGAAAGGCACCCGATAGCCTGTTTTATATAAAAATACTTTTTCCAAGATAATATATGTATAGAGAGGGTGAGAAAGGATTTTAGAAATCCCCAGCTAACGTCACCCTTAATGTTATAGCAAGGTTAAGTGTGATTACTTGTCGCCCTTTAGCACTCTGACGTTCTTCCTTACCATTTCTCGTAGATTTTCTCCAAATACTTTAGTTCCTCCTATGATAATAGGATACAAATGATAAATTAATATCATTTCCACTTTATAATACTTTGACGTCTCTCTCGTATTCCATATTACTACCCAATCCCCTATTTATATTTTTTTATCCTTGAAATCTATATTCAATCTTAGTCAAATTTCACAATTAAATAACCAATAACATCAACTGTCACAACATCATTCACGCACCCTATATATA
The DNA here is from genome assembly GCA_029929735.1 of Mimosa pudica. Lineage (NCBI taxonomy): Eukaryota > Viridiplantae > Streptophyta > Magnoliopsida > Fabales > Fabaceae > Mimosa > Mimosa pudica. The sequence continues at coordinate 7,086,055 of JAKELP010000029.1, read as the reverse complement.
TAGGCACACATTCTTGCATTAACCAGACATCATGATTATATTACCATTCAATCCATTATTACTTCATTACATCATACTACATTCGGCCAAACCAAAGACATAGCTATCATTTCTGATTCAATTTATACACTACCTATACATCCTGTTATCACACCAATATAACCCAACTAAGCTAGATTTTTACCCAACCAATTAACTTCTTCATTTTCTAGTACTAATCAGCTCTAATGTGAAAATATTGAAATACTTTAATTCTAGATATATTAACATTACTACAGCCCCAAAATCCCTAATCTACACATATTTCACTACTTTTTGCAGCACCAATACCCATATCAGATTTACAAAAACAGATCCCATTATATACCCATTTTTAATCTAATTAAGCACATTTTTAATCTACTTTTTGCAGCCATAGCAAGAAGAATTCACCACATTTGCATTTCAACACCACTCAAGTCCTCACAACATTATATACCCATCTTTAATCTAATTAAGCTTTCGCAACAGCTAGCTCAAAGCTTTTGTACCCCAAAATCCTATGTTCAAATTGGTAACATACCCAACTCAACAAATCAAACAAGCATAGGTTAAATTCAGCTCAGCTCAAATAACCACCACTGCAAAACCAGACTACCATACCAGAAAAGAGATAACAAGATCTCCCCTCATTAATATAAATTATTGAGTACTTCATATAAAAACTTTTGATCCAAATTTATCACTCTCAAATGCCTTCCAACCTTTGCTGCATTTCACTGAACAGAACAAGTAGGAGCAGATGAGGAATACATCACCTTCATAATCCATCAAAATTCAAACATGCCATGATCAACTTCAATTTACAATCCTACGCATCAACCAAAACAAACATCCCCACCCCCAAGCAAATTACTTCGGCTATTTAAGTACAAAGAGCAGAAAATTTATACACACACATGCATCAACACTCGTTCAATTATAACCATTTATTAAATTCCCCTGTATTGGAAATTTTTCATTGTTACTACTTACACCACCATTACAAACATCTCCCCGAAAAGCCCCAAAAGTTTATATACTCCACTAATTTCCTCCATTTTCTTCATAATAATTATTTAAGTTCCAAAATACTTTTCATAGAAGTTTTAAACTCCAAATAATTCTTTTAACTATGTTTCTTTAATTCCAAATTAATTAAGATTTAATATTCATAACTTGCCCAAAAATCATAAAATTCTTTATTGAAGCCTTAAATTTCTTTAAGGACGCCTCAATAATCCCGTATTATTTTTAATTTGAAAATTGAGATGTTACAATACTAGTAATCACAAATTCATTATAAGAATTTTTAAGGTGATCATAATGATTCTCATATATTCATATATATTATGATTTTTCACAACTCAAATTTTTAAGGGCACTTGTTGTGTCTTTTGGTCATACATAAAAAATCTCATATATTCATGATAGGGCTGATTTATTATTTCTCATATTTAAAGAATGGTTTGTTGTTTTTCATTTTCAAGGGAATTGTTGAATTTTTTTAGAATTTCCTATAAAGACTTTTTTTTATCAGATTTCCTATAAAGACTTATAATTATGTATAAGTCAACATATAGTTTAACCATAGTTAGATCATAAACTCTTGCAACCACTTTCTCAATAATCATATTTAATAATCGATTTAGTATTCATTTGCTTGAGCTGTACAGAAGTTGTACATCTCATTATGCACATATGTTGTTCTATTTCCTCTCAATTATAATTAAATTTGAAGGGTGTATGTTTTTCTTTTTTACTTTTATGAAAGTTAAGTGCTCTAGACAGCTTCGTGGTATCTCTCCTCCGTTTCTTACTACTGTCTTGTAACAATAAATAATATAAAACATTCTACCAAAAATATAATATATTAACTTAACTTAAAGTTCAAGGGTCCCAAAACTTTTTTTTTTTTTTGAGTAAAAGGGTCCCAAAACTTTATTACCCATTCCAAAGTAAATAAGTTTTTATATATATATATATATATATATATATATATATATATATATATATATATATATATATATATAAACATACGACTTTCCTAAAAAAGATTTGTAGATTACCTGAATTGGTAAAGCATCACATGTGACCCTTTAGCACACGGTAATATTGACAAACTAAATGACAAATAAATGGAACGGATTTGTATTATTGTTTTCTTTTTTCAAATAGCGTATATCATTTCATTTAAGTAGAAAAGAGGGATGTAAATATAAAAGGTATGCGAAAAGAAAATCAAATAATAATTAATAAAAGGACCAAGAGCCAGTGGTATGACATCTCTAATTTAGGTGATAAGTTACAAGTTCGATCTCGTTTCTCAAGTCGTTAGTGTTTACCCTTTTAATTAAAAACAATAATAATAATAATAATAAGAAACCCTAAAATAACATAATAACCTTCAAATAGGTAGGAGGGAGCCACCTCCACTGAGAAACCAGCATATCATCTTCATCATTCCTTCAACAGAATCCGTGGATTGAAGAAAAGTCATCACTAGCAAAAAAAGCTATTGTGTATAGGTTCAAAGAACTATTCCGAAGACATCTATTGGCAATGAACCAACCAATTTGGTTTTTTATAAAATCTCTATAAGCAGATATCACAATGCAAAAACAAAAAACAATCAACAAATATCATTATGGAAGGTGAAGAAATTCTCATTATTGTCGTCTTAACTTCTAAATCAATTTATTTCACAGAGACAAGCCACCAAACCATCAGAAACTGAAAGAAGTGTGAAAATAATTAAAAAAAGACGACCGATGCAAAATACAGACTCTCCTTCCCCAACAGAAACCAGGAAAAAAAATCTCACAATGATGAGAGAAGAATTTCCACATCCAAAAAGTTAGAGATGAGGGAGAGAAAAGAGCAACGCCTAGAGGGGAAAAAATTAGTTGTGATTTGTATTGCTTGGACATCATGAAAAAACACACTGCAATCTAGATCTGCAATAGTAAAAAAATCACAATTATTGATGCATTTGTGTCTTTTCGTTATATTTACAAATACATATTTTCATAGGGTTGTATTCTTAATATTTTCATAAATTTTTCATTCATTCAATATGGGGATAATGATATTATTATGAGAATGTGTTGAGGCGGATTTGTAGTTATCTCCCTTTAGATTATACTTTATCGAAATCTTCCCATAGTAGCCTGACATTGGGAGAATAATAATGTTGGCAGAATTTTGAATATCCATTTAGAGACCGTTTGTGAGTTGCTTTATGGATTTGTATGTTTTACCATTTCTGGTAGTTTCTGGAGGTTGCGAAACTCCCATTTACAACTAAGCAATGTTCTGCCTCTCTCTATATGTAAATGAGAGTTTAAAGAATTTTTTTATATAAGTAAAAAAGTTTAAGTGAATTGGATACCGAGGTTCAATCAATAGAATTAAGGTAAGTCTCTATGCTCCTCAAAGAATGCTCATAGATGTATTTATATATCTTTTATCAATAAGATTGTCATTTCAGCAATATTCTAACATATAACTTGATGGTTATCGGTCCATCTTTTTACCGAATTGAACCCACCGTTTTAGTATTGATTCTCATAAACCAACATGCATGCATGACAAGTAATGAACTATATATGTACAGTTACATATATCTTCCTATATGAAGACTGCTAACTAATTTAAATACATACAGACACACATACAGACACACAAACATACATACATACATATTAAGGCTTTCTTTTGCTAAGAGATCGTTGGTCATAAGTCATAACAATATAATATTGTAGATGTGATTTCTTCGACACCGAATATATTTTCACAAATTTATATATATTAATAGGCTAAATTTAAAATTTCCATCTCATTTTCTAAGGGAAAACTGTTCATTTAATTTGTTCAATAAAAGAAATAATGATTGAGATGTTATCGTAATTAAAAATTATGTACAAATTAAATATTTTATAAAAATATAAAAATTTAGAAAGTTAGTATGAATCATCCGAATTAATATTGGATGGTCCATATTTTTTGCTCATCATCTTTAATTCGAAGTGCTTGAGATTCATCATAGTGTGATTAAATACTACAACATAAAAAAAATCAATTAGCTTAATAGGTGATTAAACCATGCTATTATATTCTATATATAAACAACAAAATTTTCCGACCAGGATTTTTATCATGAAAGAGATAGGTGTGAGCGCGCGCATCATATTCTAAAACTAGAAGAATAACACCGGGTCAAAATTTTAAAGCCGTAGGGTTGATTGAGAAATGAATATAACCGTCATTAAAGCATCCTTTTATTTCTGGCAATGGAAAAATTCGCCATTAATTGGTAGCTTTAAACAGCTGTGCGTGTGTTCAACACATCACGTACCTATTCTTTTCAGATTATAAAACGTAAAGAATCTCACGAATCTGTAATACGTAACCTCTAAATATAAGAAAGCTTAATTAGTGACTTGGTGCGCCTTAACGTTAAAGCCTCTACTTTAATTTCACCAGTGAACTGATCACCAATTCTCAGTTCCAGGGTGACATAAATCTGTGTGTTTGTGTGTGTATTATTATATGTTCGCCGACTACGAAAGAAGAAATTGACCAAATCTTTGCATCACTATACCTATCTGGTCCTCTCAGATTTTTCCTTTTAAAGCACGTCTCAAAAATCTATCTATATATAGCCACCTCCATACATGATGACCACCCATGTAATATGTACGTGTATGTGTGTGTCTATATATATAATGATGTTTGCATCAGAAACCATACATGTTAATGAAAATGCATGTTCTTTAATTTATTTAGTTTTGTTTTTTCAGTAATGGAGAATCTTTTAACTCAAAGAGTGTACGTCATGCACCTTTTGGCCTTAGGGAAACCCCAGGGTTATTAAGCTTTAATTTCAATTTGCTTTACTACAATAGTTTAATATATAATTTAGTTATAGCTATAGAGTTAGCTCCTAGACATGAACTTTATGTATACAGAAGGACAAGGGAATCCTATTCATCATTCACAACTTGTAGAAAAAAAACTACGCTAAAAGCAAACCCAATCCTGTCCTTTTTTATCATGTGTGTGTGATGACATGTGCAACTTTCTCATAATTTTATATCCTTAAAATAAATTCTGTAAATAAATAATTATGTTTGGAAAATAAAGTAACTGTGGCTACTGCTAATCGAACAATACGTGCAATTGATCAATCAAATTCCTAATGAATGAATTGCATTTTTAATAATTAATAATGAACAAAGCTTTATGCACATCGAGCCATGAAATGCTTTTAAACTATTTAATTTATTAGAAGCCACGGTAATTGAAACTGAGCTTTACAGGAAGAGATGAAAACGTACTACTCTCATAGTTTTTTTTACCAAAACAACTCTCACAGTTCAAACTGAGCTTTACAGGATATATATATCATCTGAACTTGTCGCTTACACTAATTAATGTGGCACATGAGGACCTAGTAGAGGGAAAGGGAAGACAAGAAAGAGAAAGTATTACCTTGTGCGTGTCTTTATTATAAACCACAAATGGAAAAATGCATTTTTAACATTGACTTTTGCATGTTGCCTCTTATTTTTCAATCAAAAAATTTTTCACATTACCTTTTATATTTAGGAATAGAGGGAGTATTGTTCAATAAAAAAAATTACTATAACTAGAGAAAATGATTTTAGTTATATTGCTGCTAGAAAAGAAAAAAACGATACTGATACTATTATTCATTAGCAGTAACTAGTAAGTATATGGACAATAATATGGCAAGAAAAAGGTATGCACACAAAAGTAACGTATAAATATTAATCCTACCCCAAAATAATTCATTAGGTAACAATATTGTCGAGAAAATTTTTATAGAATCATTATATCATGGAAGCATGAAAAGTGCAGCAATATCATGTTCTACAAAAAGTTAAAAACAAACATTTTGCATGAGAGGCTTAATTTTGGGTAAAGGTAAAACAATGGAAACGAATTATTACAACTTATATTCTATTGTACTCGTAATGTTAGGTCCCTCTACACCCAAATTTTTCAAAGGAATACACACACACACTCATACATTATACATTGATTGAGAGAAAGAAGCGACGTATATTTAGAAAAGTTACAAAAGACTCCACATACTGTTGTTGTGGCAACATTAATTCCTATGTTCTTATATTCGTTATGTTGTTATTTATAAAGGTATGAAATTTGAAATGTTTTGATCTAAAATATAAGATCTCAGGTTAATTACATTCTTCCATCATTATTAGTTTACTCCTAAATTTCTTTTATATATACTAAGACTAATGTATTTCTCTCTCTAAATACACTCATAATAAAAAATAAGGGTGATATTGTCAAAAGATGTACATTTTTAATTTCTTTTACATACTATTTTAACAAGCGTGATTTGCAAAATTGCAGGTTAGACTTTTTATAAATAGAACTCAAGGGAGTATATATATTAGTCAATACTCAGTTGCCATGATGATTGATGAAGTTAGCCATAAAGTTTAAAGTATTCTTAGGCCGTTATGAGTAGAAACGCTTAGAGAAATGGGAATATTAATTAATCATATTATTTAAGGTACGAAAGATACTTTAAAGTTTCAACTAACAGCGTCGAGCATAAGATCTTCAGTTCTTCACACATATACATTCAGACACACACACAATTGTTAGCATTCATCATCAAAACCTTTTGTTCTTTATATAAAAGCTTACAGCTTCCAGGATAGCTAGGTTGTACAGCTTTGTTCCGAAAGTTTCGCATCTGGTCTCCGCAAAATTTTTCCCAGGCTGGGTCAATTAAGGATCTATATTCTATATTATATAAATAGTAATACTTTCATTAATTAATTACTTGTTTTAGTGGAACCTAGGATTAGTGGAAATAAGACAAACGTGTGGTCAGAAAATTTAGGTTATTTAAGTATTTGAATTGAGTGGCTTAACACAGCCCATATATATTATGCGTATGTGTGTCTCTTATATGGAAGTGACTTGCATTAACTATTATGTTATGCAAAGTTTTTTTCACGTTAAATACCAAATTCATTTTTTTTCCAACAAACTTAGTGGGCTTTTTATGCATCGCATGAAACATAAGAAAATAATCATATATAATATATTCACTGGAATATATAGAAAAGGGTAACCAACACTACGCTAGTATATCTCAGTAAGATTAATAATCGACGAAGAAAAATGACCGGTGAAGTTTTTATTATAATTAAGTTGGATGTTTAAAGAAAGGGATATTTACTTATTTATATTGATTTTTAGATATCCTGTCATTGTAAAATAAATAATCTTCATCTCAGCTACCCTAAGTTCCGATTTAGAATACACCTTCATATCCTAAATATGCGATTTAATATAAATTGCACTGCAATTCATAAAATAAATTAGGTTCTACTCATTGTTGTCAAACTCGTGAGTTGACACTCTGATTTTAACATTTTTATGGTTTTACTTAACCAAAATGTGTAACAAGTCATTTAAATTCTCAATAGTAATAATATAATTTCAATAGAAACTCAGGTGCTTACTTATTGAATTCACCGTACTATGCAGAAAATCATTTAAACTTACTCTTAAATTCATTTGAATTAATTTTATTTCACCAAATTCAACGAATTTGTATCTAAATCTCACAAAAATTTCTCTATTGAAGTTGATAAAGTGTAAATGTTGATATGTTTAATATCAAACAATTATATTTGTAATATATATGAGTCAAATTATTGTTATTTTTGTATTTTTATTTAATTATATAGGAGGAACACAAGTTTATTAATACATGTAAACTCGTAAGTGATTATACTTTGAGCATACGATCTCATTTTACCTTCATTCCATAAATTTACCTAAACTCACTAGTTTGGTTCTTCGTTAATGAATAAAGAGGACTAGAGGAATAATTCATCACTATGTCTTTAAATAAAAACATCAATTTATGAAACAAATAAATGTAGATGGGCTTTCATTTCCCCCGAGTGCGAGACAAAAAGGTTTTAAAGGTAACCCAATGTTTCATAAATGGAATACTCCTTCCTCTTCATCCTTTTAGACTCTCCTCTTCATCGTTTTAGACTCTTTTTTGGACCGATCATCGTTTTAGACTATACTTATTGAGAGCTTCAAATTTATTATTTTGCCAATCTGCTTGAATTAATGGTTATGCCTTCTTATTAAGTGCTAAAAAAACTTATTTTTCTGCTACAAGTTCGCTTAATTGCATGTGTGAGTGTGTGAATTTGTCTTTCTATCACATAAGTTTAAGCCAATGTAATCTAAGATGGTATTGTAACCTATATGGGGTAAAAAAACGAAAAAAGAATAGTTGTAAATTTGAGGCCATTGAGTACTCAAAAATAAGTACAGGCTCAAGCAAAATGGTAAAAATAGAAGTAATAACAGAAATGGTATGTGAATATATTAGAAATACAGATTCGTGAACCAATTGCCTTTAGGATTGAAATCACAATTTTAATTCAAAGATTGCAAATAGGATGTAATCCCGAGTCGTCTCACTTTTTGGAGTCATTTAACTGCCCCAATTTAACTAATTGCTAATGAGAATTGACATGAAAATGGGGTTTTGGATTTTTTTTTTAAAAAACATTGAGTAAAATAACTAAAACAAAGCATATTTTATTTTTTTTGTTGTTTTTTATCAAGAAAAAGTAGATTACTTAGGTTTAAAATCAATTAAATGAGAAAAAGCTTGGTGATGATTTGATGGTATAATTACTTCTTACAAAGATATGAGAGTCCAAAAGGTTCGCCAAGATTCATAGAAAAATCTCAACCAATTACTTGGGGTCATTCAATTACAATCAATAGTCAAATAAACAACCAATTGAAATTGATTATTGCTCGCAATTGGATTTAACATCCCTTCGGGTGTATTAGAAAAAATTTTTAAATCAAAATCCTCTTCAAGGAAGTGTAACCACAACAACCTAATTGAACCACTAGCTATTTAGGCCAAACAACCACTCATGTAAAACATCATAAATCACTATATACATAAGAAATAGGAAATCAATAACATTTTAAAACACAAACTTACTCCAATACATATAATATCAATTCATTACAAATAGAAATATAAAGTCATGTTTCTATCAAAAATACAAAAGGAATAGCAACAACATATCTCAAATATACAATGAAAGAACATGGAATAAGATAAACACTTCTATGAAGCCCTTAAAACTTTGCATCATCTTCTCATCACCAATTAACCAAAAGGAACTAACGAATATGATTCTTGCGTAATGCTGAGAAAATATTTCAAGTGCGAATTTGCTTTTATAATTTTTAATACGTGTATCTGTTTGCCCCATAATATAAGGCAAAGTCAACCAAAAATTGGTTAAAGTTAGTTAAAAAGCAATGATTATGTAGCAAACAAAATTTTGTTTCCAAAATGCCCTTATTTGAAAGAAAGAAAGAGAATATGTGGAAGAATAAACGATAAGAGAGAGATAGAGAGTAGTCATGGTAAAAGAAGATGTGGTGTGTAAGAATTTAATATCTTCATTTGCTTTGGTTAGAATGTAATCTCTGTTTTCTTTCCAAAAATAAAGTTGATACAAATTTTAAATATATTGGAAAAAGTAAAGGCAATATTGGAAAAATAGTAAAATACATTTACATTTATTATGTTGATTAACTCAACATCGCCTTATATTTTGGGACAAAATCATTCAAAAACTCCGCCTTATATTATGTGATGGAGGGAATATTAACTTTAGTTTATATGTTTTTTGGTTTGTAGTTTCATGTAATGATTGATATACTTGGTCATAAACCAAGAGTCAAAACCAATCGAAATTGCGCAATACCCCCACGCGGCGGGTGGTAAATATGAAGTGGGCATATGTTTTATATGAGAACCATTGTACAAAGCTTTAAAGCATTCAACTTGAGTTTTCGAGCTACTTATATTATTTCCTCCTCCTTTGGCTCTATACTTTTGCTTCTTACTCTTTTGAGAGGAATATGTTTAATTTTGGATAGGGATGATCAAATTGAAAACCGAGAACGAAACTGAAATTTAGGTTTTTTATTTGAATTTTCAAGAGTTTTTGTTTTCAGTTTAGTTAATTTTGCTTATTTCGGTTTTAGTTCTGTATTAAAGAATTAATTTAGCTATTAGTATCAAAAACCAAAATTTATATGATATATTTATATTTCATGTAAAATATTTATATTCATATGATTGATATTTTTCATTACATTATAGTTTTTATGTTTAATATACACTATAATATATAATGTATTAATTGATTAAATTGAACTCAAAATATATAATTTAATCAAATATTATATTCGGTAAATAATATAAAAATCAAAATTCTGTTATTTTATTTATTAACCAAACCAAACAAAATTTTTTTGTTAATTTAGTTTCAGTTTTTTTAATTAAATTTTAAGTTTTTAGTTTCCGATTATTTCAATTTTTTTAAATTAAACTAAATAACTAAATATAATTATGGGGTCATGACTTAGATTCCAACATTTATATAAGGGTTAAAGATCATATTTAACCTGCAAGTTTTAGGTAAGAATCAATTTTGCCTCTATGAGCTATGCCCAAGAATATTTTCGTTGTGATTTAAAAGAAAACCCATTTAATCGGGGTAAAAACAGGGGTGACCGGGTGGGGACAGGGCTCGTGAAGAGAAATTTTCTTTAATCTAACAACAACATGCCAGTTAATTAATATACCAAAGATATCATTTCAAGATTTTCATCATTTGGGAAATGTATTAATACACTGAAATGTAAAATCTAGCATTATGTGTCGTGAGTGGTCATGGAAGTGAACTGTTGGAGAATGCAAATTGTTTACAGTACCATGTTGAAGGGTGTGTTTTAGACCCCATTGTTTGCAGGTTTAAGGAGGATTGAACAATGGAATAAATGGAGAAAATGATGAGGTGGCGTAAGTTTTGACATTGATGATGAGGTGGCGTAAGTTTTGACATGTAGGAGGTGAAGGTAAAATTGATCTATTTTGTATACTTGAGGGAAAATTGATCAAAAAAACTTCCAAGATACTCTACAATTTATCCTTGCATAAAACTTCTAAATTTATAGAATTATACACTAATGACTTAGGTGTAATCACATCATTCATGAATTATTACACGGAAACCTATCAACTTCAAACTTCTTTCAACAAAGAAAATCTACTCATTTCAATTTGACTAATTAAGGAATTATTGGCATTATTGGGCTCAACCACCTTCACCATCTTATCTAGGAAGCAACATTATATATCTACCCACCCTTTCATCATCAACGATACAATCACCATATTTACCAATAAAATCACCCTGAAGCCCTTCCACTTAAATTATGTTTTGATATAAAAACAGAGTCATCATAATTATCATTGTTATTATAACTTGTCCTTGTCCCTTTAAGAACTATCACTTTCCACATCACCATACCTCCAAAAATAAAATTTAACGTGGGATTCTCTTCACCTCCCTTCCCAACATTACTTATCTATAAAGAATTTTAATTATACATATATAGAATTACATTTTTATTTTCTCATCATTTCATTATCATAAATATTATTATTAATACTATTATTATTTTGACATCTAATAATGAAGATACACTTATAAGTGAGAATTTTGAGAAACATCTGCATGTGAAATTTCAGATTAAAAAGATATTTTTTAAATTTACCCTTTAGATAGAATGATTATTTATTTTATTTTTGGGCAAAAATGCATTGAGCAACATGATAATTTTTAAAAGTTGCACTGAGCAGCATGAGAATATTTAAAAGGTGCATCTAATAGCATGGTAATTTTGAGGGTGCAAATTTGACACTTGTAACTTAAACTGGAGCAATTTTTTCCATCCATCAAAGTTAAGTTTGACCATTTTTTGACTGAGAAGGATGAGGTGGGACCCAAATTTCAGTTAACGGGTGTTTGTCATTTTTAAAGGGTTGACAAACTTATCTCATTTTAAGTTGCAAGTGTCAAATTCATACCTTCAAAATTATCATAGTGCTGAATGCACCTTTTAGAAATTATTTTGTTGTAGGTGCATCTTTGCCTTTATTTTTTTCCACAAAGTTCATGTGACTTTGGTTTTGAAATTCACTTGGTCATGACAAACCTCCAGGAAATATTTGCAAAAATAGATATTATCAATAAGATCTTTGCATCGATGAAAGATAAAGAATTGATCCATTTGATCCAAAGCCCCAAGCCCAACCATAATGACACAGTCAGATAAAGAAAGATCCGCTAAACTACAGAAGACTATACTGAGTAGAAGATAATTAGATGTAATAATTAAATCAAGGATCTGAGTATTCTTGACAAACTCTAACAATAATAATGTCAATAAGTACTAAGTTAACTTTTGTATATTTGTAGGCAGATCCTTGGTAATATTTTGGTTGTCATACTTCTTTTTGTGTAATTTGGTTTATGTATGGCAGATCTTAATTGCATTTTTGTCATAGTTGGACTGGATTATCCAACTATGACAAAAATACAACAAAGCTAACAATGTATTCTCTTATTCACAATTCACTACCCCTTTCCATGAAGGTTTTCATGTATTTTCTTTTAGAGTTAAAGTGCAAAAATGTCCATGTAATTGTCATGAAGGTGCAAAAATACCCATGTAAAATCTTTTGTAGCAAAACTCCCCTTCAAATTTAAAAACTGGGCAAAAATGCCCATCACAATTAATTTTTTGACTTTTTCACTTATCATCCACTGTCACGCTATCATCATACAACGGCAAATAAATACATAAGTTTGCTTCATGTTTTAGTGAGAGATGAATCTGCAGAAGATGATGCATCAAAAAGTCAAAAAATTAACTGTGATGTGCATTTTTGCCTCAGTTTTGAAATTTGATGGATAGTTTTGCTCTAAAAAATTTTACATGGGTATTTTTGCACAGTCGTGACAATTACATGAGCATTTTTGCACTTTAACCTTTCTTTTATGGAGCAAAAGACAACCTATGGATACCAACTCATATTTAATAGGATCTCCAAAGGCATGATTGAGTTAACAAAAAGGTGAATGTAAATTTCATAAAATTGTATTCAAATATATGTTATTTTTAATTATGTTATTTGCTGATTTTTGTTTCTTTATCAAAACAGTTGTTTGATCGAATTGATCCTATTACTCCTTTTGCTGAAGAGGATATTGACTAATGACTATATTCACAAGTGTGGAACGGATCTTAGGGGAAGATTCTCAAACGAGGGAAACAAATCCAAAGACTGTGAAAGAATTGAACAATGGGATATTGACATTCCACAATAGTTTATATAGTGAGTTTACATTCATAGATTCATGGAAATCCTTTGAGTTCACCTTTTGTTGGATTCATGTAGGCTTATGAATTCACATTGTTGAATGCATGATTGCACCATATATTTGCATATCTTTTTATGGCCAAATCCATTGAATTAATGCATGTTTTGATGATAATTGCACCTAATTAGCATAGATTCTAGCTATTGCTTAAGTTGTTGAAATTTGTTCTAGTTAAAGGCAATTTTGTCATATTTAACTTGATTTAATTTCATTCATCTTTTTGAGAACTTTGTGATGCTACTTCAAGTATTAATCTCTTGTAGGTTAATGAAAGAAAACACTCAAAGAGATCATGGAAGCAAAGCACAAGAATGAGGAAGTAAGGAAAGCAAAAAAAGGGCAAAAAATGGGGGAATTGTCAGTTTGGCGCCCCCGGGCGCCATTTGGGCGCCATTACAGGGAGGCGGCGCCCAAGGCATGCCCGTGGGCGCCATCTGGGCGCCACTCTGCAGCCAAAAATCAGCTTTCGCGAAATTAAGGTTTTTACACCCTATATAAGCTTCCTAACACCCCCCAAGCCTCTCTCCAAGCACTTACAGGCCAAAAATAAGCCCCCTAACCTAGGGTTCTTCAATTTTCTCCATTCCCCACTCATTCCAACTCATTTCTATGCATTACAACTTCATTCCTACCATATTCTCTACCATTTCTTCACTTTTCCACCATCCTTCTACCATTAATTGGGCATTGGAGCTTCTCTTGGTGGCTTCACCTTCTTCCATGTGTAGCTAGGCTTCCTGATGCTACCAAAATTTTGATAAAAATATCCGCAAGTGTACGGATCGTATTTTAGTAAAGTGGTAGTTCAAGGTCGATCCCACAGAGACTCAGACAAATAATAACTAGGCATTAGATCTCCTATTTTTATTCAAGTTGAGTAAACAAGAAAATTTGATTTTAATTACCTAATAGCTAAGAAAATAAAATAAAACAAATATTCACACAGATGAAATTCACGAGTCAAAAGAACAACCTAGAGCCACTAATCCCTTATCTGCTTCTTAGATTTTATTCCCCACTAAATTAATTATGAATTAATTCAACTAGCTAATCTAGAGTACTAGTGTCTATAAATGCCTTCCGGTCCACTTACATCCTTGCCTAGCTTAATTACACAATGTCTTGCACTAATTTACTAGGCCAATTTATAACGGTTCCACTCTAATGTGACTATGTAGGGCTTCTAGGTATATTCCTATCCTAGTCGCAAATCAGATTAAAATCCAATCCTACACTATTTAATCCCATGGTCTATTTAAAATTCCCTCTTCCGAGTCCAATTCTAAATTCCCTAAACATGTCTAATGGTGATCAAACACTAAACAAGTTAATCAATAATAGCAAGATTAAATAAACTAAATCAAATTAATCATGACTAAATAGTGGGAAATAAAATACTAAGTTACAAACAAGTTCATAGTACTCTAGGTTGTAAAGAAATTAACCACACATATTGTCTATCAAAGTCATCACAAAAATCAATTCAAAATCTAAATTCAAACCCATAGCAATTGATCAAGAAATAAGGAGACAAAAACTTGCAACTACAGTGAACAGCAGGCCTCCTCCTTCCTTTATCAATGCAATCAACGTTGATGATGATGATGCCTAAGAATAAACGAACCTGCAGCAACTTCCTTCTATACGTGCGTGTGTATCTATCTTCCAAAGAACCAAAACTCAAGAGCTGCCGCCACTTGCTTTTCTTTTCTTCTTTTTCGTGAATTCTCTCTAGGCTTTAGGAAATTGGAAGAATTATGACCAGCCTCCCTTCTTCTCAATTGCATGTGTATATTTATAATAAAATAGTCCAACACCATATTGCTTTTGCCTTGCATGTTAAGTTTCTTTTCTTTCCTTTTCTTGTATGCCCCTTTCTCTTTATTTCCTTTTTTTAAAATCTGCATTCATGATGAGAAAGAAATAGGAAATAATCACAATGACTCAATCACATAATCTCATTAATAGGAAACTTCTCATCAAAATATTTCTTTTAATATATTAAGTTTCCTATTTCAATTAAATTTCAGATTTTCCAAAAGAATCACTCATATAATCCTCAAATTACTTTCTTTCCAATTCACAACAAAATCACTTATTTATTTAATTAATGACTCCCCAAATACAATAAAATATTTCCTAAAAACCACTAAATATGGGGAGTCATCACACCCCCACACTTGCATTAAATCTTGTCCTCAAGATTTCAAATTGTTAACACATTAGCACAAAAATGAAATCAAGTTTTTATCATCACAAAGTTGAAATCAATTCAAACTCTTAACAACTGAATCCTCTTAGAAATCTCTCTCACCATCCTCAAATGCAAGCAATAAGACAATCAATTTGATAGAGATAAATCACAAAAGCATGTCCCTCACAGGTCAAGTGTTTACGCTCTACTCTCAAAGTATATAGGGGTTGTGTTTCACTCAATTCCATCTATGTAATCCAGCTACCATAGGCTTGTTTATCATCTCGATATCCACTCTTATATCTCAATGCACACACAAATCAAAAGGACTTTTAAGGGTTGTAATGAAAAAGGTAGGATAATGAAATGAAAATGAGATGGAGGTATATTTGAAAAGTGCTAAACCATTATAGTAAGAAATGAAGGAATCACTTAACTTGATAAGCACATAGGGGTTAACTCTTTTGAACTCCACAATTCTTCAATTCTTTCGATTTTCATCTTCTTCTTTCTTCTTTCTTTTTTTTTTCACACTTTGTGTGACTTGTTTTTTTCTTTTTCACCTTCACTTTTCTTTCTTTTTTTATTTTATTTTTTTCTTTTCTCCTTTCTTCAACACTTATATTTCCCCTTTTCCTTTTCTAATTCCTTCACCCCTTTCCATATGAATATAGTATAACACTTTTCAAAGCGTAAATGGAAATAGATAAGAGATGAAAAATTGCATCAAAAGAATTCAAAGGCTAAAATATGCAATCTTTCTTTTCAAAAGAGAAGCAGGCTCAAAGGGGTTAAGCAATGGAAATAATGTAAAAAAGGATGGCTATTTGGTTAAACTGGCTATGAAACGAAGGCCTTAATCATTTTTGTGCATGCAAGAGATTTGAGCGTCAAAAGAGAATCAAGACAAGTTCTAGAGGGGAAATTACGATAGATGTACTCACTCATAAAAGAATAGAATTAAGGCTCAAATTCCTCACAGGGCTTTTTGACATACTAGAGTAATTTATTTAAATCAAATAGCTTGCCTTTTCATTTACATTCAAAGAAGATGAGATCAAAGTCTAATCAAATCCAATTGTTTCAAGTCCAAATCAATCCCAAAATTGGCAAAAAGATTTTTTTTTCTCAAGAAAATTTGACAAAATGAAAGCTTGAGGACAATCTTTAGAGAACAATGATACCCTCATACCCCCACACTTAAATGTCACATTATCCCCAATGTGAACATGTAACACAAGTAGTGGAATTACAAAAATATCTATAACAAGTGTAAACTTTCATATCAACCAAGCATAGTACTCAAGAGGCACACCATAAAATCTAACCATCACACAAGCACATATCAATAAGCACCATTACTCATTACCAAAATAATTCTCAGTCAAATAATATCAAGAAAAAGTTAGAAGAATACTCCCCTTCCTCTTCTCGATTTCCACTCTTAGCTCCTAGTCCATCAAGATCAAGTTGAAGCATCCTTTGGGGTCAAAAGAAGAAAAAAAAAATCCTACAAACTCAAAAACAAAGCATCAAATACCAAAACCTTGGGTTGCCTCCCAAGAAGCGCTGAGTTTAAAGTCTTCAGCCAGACTTTCCAAACAAATCCTTAGTCATAAGTATCAAAAACCATAATCACCTCATCTTCATTCCTTTTCAAACAGTATAAGTGATCAACCAAAGTAATTACTTGTGCCTTTTCAATCATAGACAATTTCAAAGAACAAGCAATCACTGATTTCAAAGGAATTAGAATATGCTCATACAAAGAGTTAGATATATGTCTTTCTAAGAATAATGAGCACCCAATAAAATCAATTTGACTCTCATCAGTAAGAGTCACAACAGTAATAGGAGAATCATCCAAAGCAGCTATAGGAACACTCACATCAACATGTATATCAGAATCACAAGCATTTGAATTTACATCTTGAACATCAATTAGACACCCATCAGTTTCTTCTAAACAAGTTTCAGTTTTAAGCTCTAAGACAACCTCTAAATCTTCTTCAACTTCAAAGTCATCCTTATCCTTAACTTCATCATATTCAATCTCATTATATAACAAAGGGGAACTATGATTAAAGGAGGAATTTTGTTTTAATTCTTCAAGGTCTCTACACATTTGACTTACCTGTAATACAATATTTTGTATGCCTGATTCAAACTTAGTATCAATTGATTCTAACCTTTTGAAACAATCCTCTTGCCATTTCAAACACATATCAGCTAATCTTTCTAATCTGTCAAATATTTCTTCTCTACGAGATATTTCACTATCCTCAAAATTGTTTCCTTGAACATGTGAATAAGATATGAAGGGTGAGTCTATTGCATGTGAATAAGGATTTAAATGTGGGTTCCAACACTCATCTTGCTCAAAATTTCAACTACGCCTAGACAAATTATCAACATAAGTTTGTTGCCAAAGCAAAAATGGACAATTCTCAGGTACATGATTATTTCCACAACAATAACAACGATACCAATTATAATTAGCCTCTGAATAGTCCATCTTTCTATTTTCTCCAAAAGAAAAAAAAAACTCAAGCTAAAACTACTAAAGAATTTCTAATTCTAATTACTAATTGCCTTGAGTCCCCGGCAACGGCGCCAAAAACTTGATGCTACCAAAATTTTGATAAAAATATCCGCAAGTGTACGGATCGTATTTTAGTAAAGTGGTAGTTCAAGGTCGATCCCACAGAGACTCAGACAATTAATAACTAGGCATTAGATCTCCTATTTTTATTCAAGTTGAGTAAACAAGAAAATTTGATTTTAATTACCTAATAGCTAAGAAAATAAAATAAAACAAATATTCACACAGATGAAATTCACGAGTCAAAAGAACAACCTAGAGCCACTAATCCCTTATCTGCTTCTTAGATTTTATTCCCCACTAAATTAATTATGAATTAATTCAACTAGCTAATCTAGAGTACTAGTGTCTATAAATGCCTTCCGGTCCACTTACATCCTTGCCTAGCTTAATTACACAATGTCTTGCACTAATTTACTAGGCCAATTTATAACGGTTCCACTCTAATGTGACTATGTAGGGCTTCTAGGTATATTCCTATCCTAGTCGCAAATCAGATTAAAATCCAATCCTACACTATTTAATCCCATGGTCTATTTAAAATTCCCTCTTCCGAGTCCAATTCTAAATTCCCTAAACATGTCTAATGGTGATCAAACACTAAACAAGTTAATCAATAATAGCAAGATTAAATAAACTAAATCAAATTAATCATGACTAAATAGTGGGAAATAAAATACTAAGTTACAAACAAGTTCATAGTACTCTAGGTTGTAAAGAAATTAACCACACATATTGTCTATCAAAGTCATCACAAAAATCAATTCAAAATCTAAATTCAAACCCATAGCAATTGATCAAGAAATAAGGAGACAAAAACTTGCAACTACAGTGAACAGCAGGCCTCCTCCTTCCTTTATCAATGCAATCAACGTTGATGATGATGATGCCTAAGAATAAACGAACCTGCAGCAACTTCCTTCTATACGTGCGTGTGTATAGAAGGAAATTAATCATGACTAAATAGTGGGAAATAAAATACTAAGTTACAAACAAGTTCATAGTACTCTAGGTTGTAAAGAAATTAACCACACATATTGTCTATCAAAGTCATCACAAAAATCAATTCAAAATCTAAATTCAAACCCATAGCAATTGATCAAGAAATAAGGAGACAAAAACTTGCAACTACAGTGAACAGCAGGCCTCCTCCTTCCTTTATCAATGCAATCAACGTTGATGATGATGATGCCTAAGAATAAACGAACCTGCAGCAACTTCCTTCTATACGTGCGTGTGTATCTATCTTCCAAAGAACCAAAACTCAAGAGCTGCCGCCACTTGCTTTTCTTTTCTTCTTTTTCGTGAATTCTCTCTAGGCTTTAGGAAATTGGAAGAATTATGACCAGCCTCCCTTCTTCTCAATTGCATGTGTATATTTATAATAAAATAGTCCAACACCATATTGCTTTTGCCTTGCATGTTAAGTTTCTTTTCTTTCCTTTTCTTGTATGCCCCTTTCTCTTTATTTCCTTTTTTTAAAATCTGCATTCATGATGAGAAAGAAATAGGAAATAATCACAATGACTCAATCACATAATCTCATTAATAGGAAACTTCTCATCAAAATATTTCTTTTAATATATTAAGTTTCCTATTTCAATTAAATTTCAGATTTTCCAAAAGAATCACTCATATAATCCTCAAATTACTTTCTTTCCAATTCACAACAAAATCACTTATTTATTTAATTAATGACTCCCCAAATACAATAAAATATTTCCTAAAAACCACTAAATATGGGGAGTCGTCACTTCCTCACGCTCTCTTGGTGATGGGTTAAAGTGGCTCAAGCAAGGGTTCTACAATAGGGGAGTTGTTCTTGTTTCAATCTTGTATTTATGACTTCCAACATATTGTATTTGGTATTTCTCTTGGAATTTCCAGATTTTATGTGTTGTTGAGACTATGAATATGTAATTGTTGATAAGATACTTGTGTTGATGGATTGGGTCTTGTGTTGAGAACTTAATTTCCCTAGTGTTAAATTCAATTGGAGTTTTTGTGGTTTTATTGTCTTGTATGATGTCATGTGTGATGATTTAATCAATTAGCTTGTTATGGTTGAGTTTATTTAGGTTGAATTGCCAAGTTCACTAGTGCTAGGGTAATTTAATTAATTGAACTCCCATTGTAATATTCAATACAATTCCCCAATCTAATCCACAAGAGTAATTGGGACAAGCTCCTAGTTGGATGATATTGGCCCAATTACTCCTCACACCCCCTAATGTATGAGCCCAAGTTTGCCACTAAGACCCTAACCAAGAAAGCCCTCATCTTATTGATTGTCATCTATCATTCCATTTTACCCCGAAAATCCAAAAATATGTATTTACATTTAGTATTTTAATTAGATGATCTTCTAAACCAAACCCCCATATTAATTCCTTTGTTTGTTTCAATTGCATTTAGTAGCTTAGGTAGATCATTAGACTCCTTGCGAACGATTCGGGGTTGTACCACTCGTTACAATCCTTGGTTTTATAAATAACTTGCATTTAACCCCCAAGGCGGCTAGGAACCGGTTAAATCAATGGCGCCGTTGCCGGGGAGTCATTTTTGACTCCCTTAGGTAGCTAAGTGTCAATTGAAACATTGACAAGGGGCAGCAGTACTAGGGTTAGGTTTTATGTAGTTTGCATACTTATGATAACTTGCATTTTCTTATTTGTTAAAACTTTGAAAATACCAAAAAGATTATTTGCCTTTTTGCTTGTGTCACTTGTTGAGATTTTGTTAGTCGGTTGCTTAATAGTAGTTGACATTAGCACATACTCTTTTTTGACATTGCACCCATTCTGCATCCACGACAACTCTCAACTTGCTCATTTTTGCACAGTTTTCCCACCATACTTTCACACTCACACATACTCATACACACACACACACCTACATTTCACAATATACTCACTTGCACCCATTCATCGATTTTACATTGGATTGTGCAAGTTCTTTTTGCTCTGTTGAAGTCTTGGTAACTCTGCTAGTCCACTTGCTGTCTGTTCCTTGTGTGACTTTACCTTGACTTATTCTCTTGCTTTCTCATTTTCACCATGGAACAAACTAGAAAAACAATTAGGGATGCTACTCGTGTAGAAATTAATCATAATCCTTTTGTCCATGCATTCCCTTCTTTCCATGATGATTTTGAGATTAAAAGTTCATTGATTCGATCTTTGCCCAAGTTTTATGGCATGCAGGAGGATGAACCTTACAACCACTTGGATGAGCTTTTCATAAAATGTCATATATTGAAGCCAAACGGGGCTCAAGTTGAAGATGTTATGAGGCGTGTGTTCCACCTTACATTGGAGGGAAAAGCTAAGACATGGTTTATGAGCCTTCCTAGGCTTGATCCGGATGCATGCACCTCTTGGGTGAATCTCAAACATGCATTTTTGGACAAGTTCTATCCTGCCATAAAAACTTCAATGAGGCGCAAAGAGATCAACTCCGTCCTCTAAGACCATGATGAGTCCCTTTATGACTATTGGACCCGATTCCAAGACCTTCTTGCTCGTTGCCCACATCACCAAATTCCAGAAGAGCAACTTGTACATACCTTCTATGATGGTCTATTGGAAAAGGATCAAGACTTGTTAGAGTCAGCCACTCACGGATCTTTTCTAGATTGCACTCCTGATGATGCATGGCGAATAATCCGGAAATTTTCCCTTTCTAATCAAAAGTACCACACCTCTAGTCGGTCCACCAATGTTGTAGACAAGGTTGAGCCCACTCCCTTTCATATAGCGAAGCTAGATGGTCTTATGGAGGAAGTCAAGTTACTTTCTACTAGACTCGACAGATTTACACCTCCTTCACTTATGAACCCATCAAGTAGAGAGTTGATAGCACCATGTTGTGATTTCTGTGGATCTCAATTGCATATATCAAGTGGGTGCTCTAACTGCTATGAAAAGGTATTTACCATGCCCCATGTTAGTCCCAATCATGAGTCAAGCAGCGATGAGATTTCTAAACTCCATGAGATCATTCAAGGGGAGAAAGAAGCCAACAATGAAAAATTCTCTCAACTTGCTTCTTTTGTCAACAAGTTCATTGATACCTTCACTCTCTTGACAAACCAAAAACAAGAGCCTTCTTGTCCTCAAGTTGTGACTAATAGTCATGATACACAATCCCTCAATGTTATATCCTTAAGAAGTGGGAAACATGTTCGGTTCAAGGACCTTGTTGAGGAGCATGAAGAGTCAGTTGATGAAGATATTGAGTGTGAAAGCCTCAACAAAGCTAATGTTGATAGACAGTCAAAGAAACCTCATGGGAATAGTAAAGTTGCAATTGAACTCCTCAAGCGCAATGAAGGAAAACCTTGTATTTCAAAGTCTCGACATGGAATATCTCACATCCCACCTGGCCCAACCAGATTTCACGAGAGCTTTAGAGGAAATGTAACATCCTGAAAATTTAATACATGATTAAAGAGTGTTTTGGAAATGATAAATGGAGAAATTAGGAATGTTGGGAATTTTTAGGAATTTTTGGTGATTTTTGGGAATATTTTGAAAATTTTGAGTAATTAATATGCATAAAATTACTAAAGAAATGAAAAGTTTGAAATATGAGAGAGTGGTAGAGCTAAAAATATTTTGAAGTTTAAGAAGATTGGAGGCTGGTTTAAGTGGTTTTAAATCAAAATGAGTACACTATAGCAAGTTTGGACTCAAAATAACCAAAATCACCCTTAATTCCATCAACCAAACACGCCCCAGCCCCCCTTTTTGACTTAAAGCTTCGGACATCTTCTTCTTCTTCATTCTCTCTCTCTGCGTGGCGTGCTCCCTCTCTTTCCCTTCACCATTTTCCTTTCCTTCTTCTTCACCACTCGGCTATCTCTCTCTCTCCAAGACCTTAAATCATTTGTATGTTCTTCGTCTTCTCTTCTCCTTGGATTTGTGAAGCCGAGTTCGATCTGGGGTTGGGCGGACGGCGGCGGTCTTGGCTATTTCTGACGCCGGCGACGTGAAGCATTGGACCAAAGGAAAGGTTTGATTTTTCTTGGTTTCCTTGAGTTGTTCTTCCATTTCCAACATTTCCTTAGCATTTTCTCAACTCCCTCTCCTTTTTCCAGTTTCGGCCGACGGTGGTAACGGTTTTTCCGGCCCTTTAGTTTTCCGGCGACGGTGGTCGTATTTCCGGCGAATAACGGCGGTGGGTGACAAGGTGAATCCTTGTTCAATCATTTTCATGTGTATTCTTTTTGGTTTCAACTTCAATTTTCTTATTTCTTTCCCTTTCTCTTGCTCAAATCCGGCCAGTCACCTAAGGGCTGATTCCGGTGAGTTCTGGACGGCGGCCAGCAGTAGTGAAGCTTCTTCCTGCATTCTAGAACTCTGTAAGCTTGATCCTTGCCTCTTGTGAAGTTAATTTTGTGAAATTTGGTCTTTCTGATTTTAGGGTGTTATGAAAAAATTGGGTCTTTAGGATTTATAAGTTGTTATTATGATTATTCACTGCTAAATCGAAGATGTTTGGGAAGTATTGAAGTTTATTGAAGTTGGAAAAGATTTTGAGGATTTTTGGAAATTGTTATGGCTCTTTGAATTGGGGTTTTGTTAACGAAAGATGATTTGAATGAATTAGTTGTGGATAAATACTTGTTAAGGTAATAAGAAGATGTGGGAAGTTGATTTTGATTTAATTGGTGTTTAGGAAGGAATTTGGAAGGTAATGGAGCATTTTTGGACTCTTTAAGTTAGGATTATGTTGGTAGAGGATGTTCTGGAACAAATTGGTATTTATGTAATGTTAGTTGAAGTTGTTTGGTGATGTTGGAAGGTTGGTTTTAGAGGGATTGGTGTTGTAAGGAATTTTTGTTAGTTAAAGTGTTAATTTGGAGTGGTTTTGGTAGATTAAAGGTTGTTTATTAATGTTGGAATGTTAATGTTGATTAGATTGAGGTTTGAAAGGAAGTTGGAAAGTTAAAGTATTGATTGAAAGTGATTTAGATGTTTTAAAGGATGGTTTGATTATGGTAGGTAAGGTTATAAATCCTTCAAGAAATGATTAAGGTTGAAAGTATTGGATTGTAAAGATTTGGTAAAGAGAAGTTGAAGGGGGAAAGGATATGGATGTGGTTTTGGTATTGAAGTATTTTTATATTTTTAGTATTAATGAAAGTTATTTAAAAGGTTGAGTTAAGTCACTTACAAAGTGCCTTGACCGTTTTTAAATTGTGGCATTATTGTAGACGGTGATCGTTCAAGCGGACTTTGAAGATAATTGTTATCTGCGTATATCTGCTGCAGTGAAGTTTAGCAGGTAATCACGCTTAACTGACTGTGATACTGAGGGTGATGGTAGTTGAGGATTTTCTGACATCCTCTTCTACTTATTTATATATATACATAAATAAAATGACTTCAGATTACGTTATACATAAACGTGGGCTATAGGGTACCTTTCAACTGAACTGTACTTTATATAAATTCATATTTATATATATAATCTTTTGTATGTTGCATGACACTGGTTATTAGTACCGTCGGCCGATGTAACCTATCGATTTGCGCAAATCGATAGGTTAATAGTACGGGTTCCTCGGATTGTAAAGGAACCAGGGATTTTCACATTGATTAGAGTGGTCCCTTTTATGCTTTTCGGATTGTAGACCGGGCACAGTGTCACACACGTTTATTTCTGTCATTTGAGAGATGGATGCATCTGTTTTGTGTATATATATATATATCTGTATATATTTGTAAATGTTATAAGCTGTATGCAGGTTTTGAACTGTGGTACCCTGTAGACACTCCACTACCCCATTTCTGAGTGTCACAGTGAGTTACGTTGTGATTACTGAGACATTGTTTTGTCTCACCCCATTCCCTTTATTTTTACAGGTGATCATGCCCAGGGGGAGGCGCAGAGGAAGGGGAAGGGGCCGTCTGGCCCATACTAATATAGTAAGTAGGCCAGAGGTGACATTGTTAGGGACATATATCGTCATTTCACTAGGCTGCACCAGCTTCTGCATATTTGAATGTATATATGAACTGTATGACCTGTAATGTAACTTAATTTACTGTCTGGTTGTTATATAGCATTGCTCTTGCTGCTGTGATAGTTCAGGAACTATCTTGACTAATATGTCAAGTTTGGTTGGTATATATGCTGTTTCCAGGTGATAAGAACTGGAGTGAATGTATATAGGAAACTCGGTTTTCCTATTATGTTGATGTGGTAGATGGTGGAGATATATTGAGTAGTTTTTATGTTTTCCTGTGTGTATAATCATATTAGATGGGCCCCGCTCTAATATGGTTTATTTTTAGATTAAGGTTATGATATTGATTGTGTGATTCATTAGGTGATTCTTTTTCTAACTATGTTAGGGGATTCTCTTTTCTAACATAGTTAGATATGTAATCTCTTAATTATAGAGAGATTCTTTTGCTAACCATGTTAGGTGAATCTTTTACTAACATGGTTAGACTCCATTGTTTGGATTGATTTTGTTTAGCAATTGGTTTAGGTTAAGGTTAAGTTTTACTTTAGTAGGAGGTACTTTACAATTTGGTATCGGTTTTATGGTAAATGATACCCTGCCTGTTGCATTGCATATAGAATGGCGATATATAAACCCCTTCCTTCCCTTCCTTATTATTATGATCACTAACTCTTTTTATGATTATTATCATTATTCCCTAGGTGGGTGGAGAAGAAGATAGTTATAATCAATTCCAAGATTCACAACAATCTATACCGGCACAAAACTTTGGGTCGGAGTTTGTGAATTAGTTGAGGGATGTGATCTTGGAGACAATGGAAGAAAGGTTACAGAAATTTAAACAAGATATGGGTCATCAGCATCAAAGTGAAGGAGAGTTTGAAATTGGCCATGAGAGTGAAACTCATGGGACCCAGCAAGAAGTTACCCAAGAAGACCGTGCTGTTAATAGAGTTTGGAAAGATGTGTCTAGGCACAATCCTGGTACTTTTGAAGGGGGTCGCCAACCTGAAATAGCAGAAGAATGGATCGATAGATTAGAGACAATTTTCCAAGCTGTTGCCTATAATGAGTACCAGAAAGCCAGGGTTGCTATCTTACTATTGACTGGTGATGCTAAAAGATGGTGGAAGTCAGCTGGGGGCATGGATGATTCCATGACTGTGTGGTCAGAATTTAAAGAAAAATTCCTGGAGCATTACTTTCCCATTACAATCAGACATGAGAAAGAGCTTGAATTTAATAAATTAATGCAAGGCAATATGCACGAGGATGAATTTATTGCTATTTTCAATAATTTATCACGTTATGTGACTTATCTGCAATATAAAGATGATCCTGAATGGAAGCATACTCAATTGATTCAGAAAGCTAGACCTGTGATGCGACCATATCTGTATGCTAGGCCGTTTGTTAGTTTTGAGGATTCTTGTGAGTATTTTTGTCTTGTGGCCAGAAACTTGAGAAGTTCAGGTACTTTGGATCGTGATGACGACCAGGGTAAATTTACTAACTACTTAGGGCCTTCAGGAGGTATCTCAAAGAGTCACAGTGCTGGTACGAGTACTTCCGGTAGTTCTGGGAGAAGATCTCAAGGGCGAGGTTTTTCACAAGGGTTTAACCAGAGGGGTAGTTTCCGCAGGCAACACCAGGGAAGATCTGGGCAGAGAAGTCAGTTCAGGGGTGGCAGCACCCAATCTTTTGGTGGTAGAGGTCGAGCAGTTGCTAGTCAGGGGTCTTATCAGGAGTCAGCTGCCTCAGCATCTAGTGTGAGAGGTCCTTGTGATAGATGTGGGAGGTTTCATGTGGGAGAGTGTTGAAGGTGTTATCACTGTAATGAATTGGGCCATACTTACAAGTTTTGCCTTAAGAGGGGACAGCAAGGTCAGGCAAGTCATAGCAATCGCCCTATGGCTCCTGGACGTGTGTATGTTACCACGAGAGAGGAGGCCACAGCGTCTCCTAATGTGATTCAAGGTATGGTTTCCATCTGAAGTCATAGTGTTGAAGTGTTATTTGATTCTGGTGCTACACATTATTTTATTTCCTATGACTGTGCTAAGAAACTTGGCCTTATTCTATCTGTATTATCGTATGATTTGAAAGTAACTACCCCTAGTGGAGCTGAGTTTGTAACTGCTCACGTATGTAAAGGCTTGGACCTTCAGTATGAGGGTCGAGACTCTGTGATTGACGTTGTATGTTTACCCCTTAAAGGAATAGAGGTGATTATTGGCATGGATTGGTTGATAGCCAATAATGTCATTTTGCTTTGTAAGGAACGGGCTGTGAGATATGCAGTAAATTCTTTATCTGTTGGGGGTTCCAGTGGTTCCTTGTTACTATCCGCCACACAAGCTGAGAAGTGCGTGCGGAGGGGTTATCAGGTGTTTGCTGTTTTCTTCTCAATTAAATCTGAGGAGGAGATTAGCATTGAAGCTATAGATGTGGTTAAGGATTATACTGAAGTTTTCGCTGATATTCAGGGTCTTCCACCTGAACGAGAAGTAGAATTCACCATTGATTTAGAACCAGGGGCTAGTCCGATTTCTAAGGCACCATACAGGATGGCTCCGGTAGAATTAGCTGAGCTGAAGAAGCAGATTGAAGAGTTGCTTGAAAAAGGTTTTATTCGACCTAGTGTGTCACCGTGGGGAGCTCCAGTTTTGTTTGTTAAGAAAAAGGATGGTAGCATGAGGTTGTGCATAGATTACCGTCAGCTGAATAAAGTCACAATAAAGAATAAGTACCCGTTGCCCAGGATAGATGATTTGTTGGATCAGTTAGTTGGGGCTTCCGTGTTTTCTAAGATTGACTTGAGATCAGGTTATCATCAGTTAAGAGTTCGGGTAGAGGACGTTCCTAAGACGGCCTTTAGAACCCGTTATGGCCACTATGAATTCTTGGTGATGCCTTTTGGTTTGACCAATGCTCCTGCTGTGTTCATGGATTATATGAACAGAATTTTCAGGCCATATTTGGATAAGTTTATTGTAGTGTTCATTGATGATATTCTGATTTATTCTAAAAATGAAGAGGAGCATCGTGAGCATCTGGGTATTGCTTTGAGAGTTTTGAGGGATCATCAACTTTATGCTAAGTTGTCTAAATGTGAATTTTGGTTGAAAGAAGTAAAGTTTTTGGGGCATGTGGTTTCTTCCGAAGGTGTTGCGGTGGATCCTAGTAAAGTTGAGGCGGTATTGCAGTGGGAATCTCCGAAATCAGTAACTGAAGTAAGGAGTTTCGTAGGATTAGCTGGTTATTATCGGAGATTTATTCGTGGTTTTTCGCAAATCGCCCGTCCTTTGACAAATTTGACCAAGAAAGATCGCCCTTTTGTATGGACGGAGCAATGTGAAGCAGCATTTCAGGAGTTAAAGACTCTTTTGACTACCGCTCCAGTGTTGGTTTTGCCAGATTCGTCTCAACCGTTTGAGGTGTATACTGATGTGTCGTTGATGGGTTTAGGATGTGTGTTGATGCAAAATGGCAAAGTGATAGCTTATGCCTCGAGACAGTTGAGACCACATGAAGTAAACTACCCAACTCACGATTTGGAGTTGTGTGCAGTGGTGTTTGCCTTGAAAATCTGGCGCCATTATCTTTTTGGGGCTCAGTTTGAGGTGTTCAGTGATCATAAAAGTCTCAAGTATTTGATGGATCACAAAGAGTTGAACGGTAGGCAACGTCGTTGGATGGAGTTGCTAAGTGATTATAAGTTTGAAATCAAGTATCACCCTGGGAAAGCCAATGTGGTTGCTGACGCTTTAAGTAGGAAATCGGCTCATGTCTTTGCAATGAGTCTTGAGGAACAGGCTTGGTTGGAAACGTTACGTGATATGCGAGTTGTTCCTGGGGTGGAGCAGGCTATTTTGAGAGCAGTAGTAGTGGATTTCGACTTGTACACCGATTTGCGAGTATCACAGGAGAAGGATGACAAGTTAAGTAAGATTCGAAAAGAATTGGAGGATGGTTCAGTCTTAGATTTTGAGATTGATGGTCATGGGATTCTACGATTTAAGCATCGTATTTGTGTTCCTGATTCTGCTGAGTTAAAGCAGACTATTCTGGAAGAGGCTCACAGGAGTAAATATGTCATGCATCCGGGAATCACTAAGATGTACAATGATTTGAAGCGAGAGTTTTGGTGGCCAGGGATGAAAAAGGATGTGACCCAGTTTGTACTTAAATGTTTGACTTGTCAGAAAGTCAAGATTGAGCACCAAAAGCCCGGTGGATTGCTGCAGAGTATTGAGGTGCCTCAGTGGAAGTGGGATGATATATCTATGGATTTCATTGTGGGGTTACCGCGTACTCAGTCAGGTCATGATTCTATTTGGGTGATTGTGGATCGGTTGACTAAGTCAACACACTTTTTGCCTGTTCAGATTTCTAGTCCAATGGAAAAGTTGGCTCAGTTGTATGTTGATGAGATTGTGTGTTTGCATGGGGTACCAAAGAGTATTATTTCAGATAGAGATCAGCGGTATAGATCCGGATATTGGACGTCACTACAGGCTGCTTTAGGCAGTAAACTTAAGTTCAGTACTGCGTATCACCCGCAAACAGATGGTCAGACAGAAAGGGTTAATCAAATTCTTGAGGATATGTTGCGGGCATGTGCTATTGAGTTGCCTGATAGTTGGGATAAGCATCTTCCACTAGCAGAATTTGCTTATAACAATAGTTACCAGTCGAGTATTGGTATGACTCCTTATGAGGCTTTGTATGGTAGAAAGTGTCGATCACCAATCTGTTGGACAGAAGTGAGTGAAAGGGCTGTTATTGGCCCGGATATTGTGGATGAGACGACTCAGAAGATTGAGATGATTCGAGAGAAATTGTTGACGGCTCAGAGTAGACAGAAAAGTTATGCAGATAAGCGACGACGACCACTAGAGTTTGAAGAGGGTGATCATGTATTTTTGAAAGTTTCGCCAATGACAGGTGTTGGCAGATCAATACGGGCTAAGAAGTTATCCCCTCGATATATGGGTCCATATGATGTGATTGAGAAGATTGGTGATGTTTCTTATCGGATAGCTCTTCCGCCACAATTATCGAGACTACACGATGTGTTTCATGTGTCACAGCTGAAGAAGTATCACCCTGATCCTTCTCATGTTATTGAGCCTGAAGAAGTAGAGTTGGAGGATAATTTGACTTATCAAGTGGAGCCTGAAAGAATTTTAGATGTCAAGGATAAGCAATTGAGAAATAAAACCATTCGCCTTGTGAAGGTTTTCTGGAGAGGTATGACTCCAGGAGATGCGACTTGGGAAGCTGAGGAACAGATGCGTGAGAAGTACAAGCAGCTATTCCTAGGTACCTTTTACCTCATTTCTCTATTGTTTTCATCTGATTAAGATGCGATGGTATTGAATTTTGAGGGCAAAATTCCTAAAAGGTGGGGAGAATTGTAACATCCTGAAAATTTAATACAGGATTAAAGAGTGTTTTGGAAATGATAAATGGAGAAATTAGGAATGTTGGGAATTTTTAGGAATTTTTGGTGATTTTTGGGATTATTTTGGAAATTTTGAGTAATTAATATGCATAAAATTACTAAAGAAATGAAAAGTTTGAAATATGAGGGAGTGGTAGAGCTAAAAATATTTTGAAGTTTAAGAAGATTGGAGGCTGGTTTAAGTGGTTTTAAATCAAAATGAGTACACTATAGCAAGTTTGGACTCAAAATAACCAAAATCACCCTTAATTCCATCAACCAAACACGCCCCAGCCCCCCTTTTTGACTTAAAGCTTCGGACATCTTCTTCTTCATTCTCTCTCTCTCTGCGTGGCGTGCTCCCTCTCTTTCCCTTCACCATTTTCCTTTCCTTCTTCTTCACCACTCGGCTATCTCTCTCTCTCCAAGACCTTAAATCATTTGTATGTTCTTCATCTTCTCTTCTCCTTGGATTTGTGAAGCCGAGTTCGATCTGGGGTTGGGCGGACGGCGGCGGTCTTGGCTATTTCTGACGCCGGCGACGTGAAGCATTGGACCAAAGGAAAGGTTTGATTTTTCTTGGTTTCCTTGAGTTGTTCTTCCATTTCCAACATTTCCTTAGCATTTTCTCAACTCCCTCTCCTTTTTCCAGTTTCGGCCGACGGTGGTAATGGTTTTTCCGGCGAGCCCTTTAGTTTTCCGGCGACGGTGGTCCTATTTCCGGCGAATAACGGCGGTGGGTGACAAGGTGAATCCTTGTTCAATCATTTTCATGTGTATTCTTTTTGGTTTCAACTTCAATTTTCTTATTTCTTTCCCTTTCTCTTGCTCAAATCCGGCCAGTCACCTAAGGGCTGATTCCGGTGAGTTCTGGACGGCGGCCAGCAGTAGTGAAGCTTCTTCCTGCGTTCTAGAACTCTGTAAGCTTGATCCTTGCCTCTTGTGAAGTTAATTTTGTGAAATTTGGTCTTTCTGATTTTAGGGTGTTATGGAAAAATTGGGACTTTAGGATTTATAAGTTGTTATTATGATTATTCACTGCTAAATCGAAGATGTTTGGGAAGTATTGAAGTTTATTGAAGTTGGAAAAGATTTTGGGGATTTTTGGAAATTGTTATGGCTCTTTGAATTGGGGTTTTGTTAACGAAAGATGATTTGAATGAATTAGTTGTGGATAAATACTTGTTAAGGTAATAAGAAGATGTGGGAAGTTGATTTTGATTTAATTGGTGTTTAGGAAGGAATTTGGAAGGTAATAGAGCATTTTTGGACTCTTTAAGTTAGGATTATGTTGGTAGAGGATGTTCTGGAATAAATTGGTATTTATGTAATGTTAGTTGAAGTTGTTTGGTGATGTTGGAAGGTTGGTTTTAGAGGGATTGATGTTGTAAGGAATTTTTGTTAGTTAAAGTGTTAATTTGGGGTGGTTTTGGTAGATTAAAGGTTGTTTATTAATGTTGGAATGTTAATGTTGATTAGATTGAGGTTTGAAAGGAAGTTGGAAAGTTAAAGTATTGATTGAAAGTGATTTAGATGTTTTAAAGGATGGTTTGATTATGGTAGGTAAGGTTATAAATCCTTCAAGAAATGATTAAGGTTGAAAGTATTGGATTGTAAAGATTTGGTAAAGAGAAGTTGAAGGGGGAAAGGATATGGATGTGGTTTTGGTATTGAAGTATTTTTATATTTTTAGTATTAATGAAAGTTATTTAAAAGGTTGAGTTAAGTCACTTACAAAGTGCCTTGACCGTTTTTAAATTGTGGCATTATTGTAGACGGTGATCGTTCAAGCGGACTTTGAAGATAATTGTTATCTGCGTATATCTGCTGCAGTGAAGTTTAGCAGGTAATCACGCTTAACTGACTGTGATACTGAGGGTGATGGTAGTTGAGGATTTTCTGACATCCTCTTCTACTTATTTATATATATACATAAATAAAATGACTTCAGATTACGTTATACATAAACGTGGGCTATAGGGTACCTTTCAACTGAACTGTACTTTATATAAATTCATATTTATATATATAATCTTTTGTATGTTGCATGACACTGGTTATTAGTACCGTCGGCCGATGTAACCTATCGATTTGCTCAAATCGATAGGTTAATAGTACGGGTTCCTCGGATTGTAAAGGAACCAGGGATTTTCACATTGATTAGAGTGGTCCCTTTTATGCTTTTCGGATTGTAGACCGGGCACAGTGTCACACACGTTTATTTCTGTCATTTGAGAGATGGATGCATCTGTTTTGTGTATATATATATATATATATGTATATATTTGTAAATGTTATAAGCTGTATGCAGGTTTTGAACTGTGGTACCCTGTAGACACTCCACTACCCCATTTCTGAGTGTCACAGTGAGTTACGTTGTGATTACTGAGACATTGTTTTGTCTCACCCGATTCCCTTTATTTTTACAGGTGATCATGCCCAGGGGGAGGCGCAGAGGAAGGGGAAGGGGCCGTCTGGCCCATACTAATATAGTAAGTAGGCCAGAGGTGACCTTGTTAGGGACATATATCGCCATTTCACTAGGCTGCACCAGCTTCTGCATATTTGAATGTATATATGAACTGTATGACCTGTAATGTAACTTAATTTACTGTCTGGTTGTTATATAGCATTGCTCTTGCTGCTGTGATAGTTCAGGAACTATCTTGACTAATATGTCAAGTTTGGTTGGTATATATGGTGTTTCCAGGTGATAAGAACTGGAGTGAATGTATATAGGAAACTCGGTTTTCCTATTATGTTGATGTGGTAGATGGTGGAGATATATTGAGTAGTTTTTATGTTTTCCTGTGTGTATAATCATATTAGATGGGCCCCGCTCTAATATGGTTTATTTTTAGATTAAGGTTATGATATTGATTGTGTGATTCATTAGGTGATTCTTTTTCTAACTATGTTAGGGGATTCTCTTTTCTAACATAGTTAGATATGTAATCTCTTAATTATAGAGAGATTCTTTTGCTAACCATGTTAGGTGAATCCTTTACTAACATGGTTAGACTTCATTGTTTGGATTGATTTTGTTTAGCAATTGGTTTAGGTTAAGGTTAAGTTTTACTTTAGTAGGAGGTACTTTACAGGAAATATCTCTCGTAATGCTAAGGGGAGGCAATTTCAAGATATAAATCATGAAAAATCAACTCAAAATGGAGCCATAGCTACTGATGAGCCTTTATCTCAAGTGGAGACACCACCCCTTCTGAAGGAGATTGTTGCCAAAGGCTCAAATTCGCCATCATCAACCGAACAAGGAAACAACAATGTGCATGGAGCCTCATTGCAAAAAGGTAGAGAGGTATATCTTCGTGATCTCCCTTTTCCTAAAACTTTTATTAAAAGTAGAAAGCATGATAACCTTGAGGATAATCAAGCTGTTGTTGACTTGTTTAGTAAGATTGAGGTGAATATTCCTTTGATTAAACTTGTTAAACAGGTGCCTGCTTATTCTAAGTTTTTGAAAGAACTTTGCACCTCAAAAAGAAAATTCAAACTTGATGAGAGAGTCCAATTAGGGTCTAGTGTATCTGCACTTTTCACTGATAACATGCTACATAAGAGTCAGGATCCTGGATCATACACTATTCCATGTACTATTGGTAGAGACCATATTTCTGATGCATTGTTAGACCTAGGTGCAACCATTAACATGATGCCTAAATCATTGTATGACACCTTAGGATTTAAAGACATGAAACCGACCAGGACCATTTTGCAATTAGCTGACAAGACCATTAGATATCCATGTGGTGTTGTAGAGGATGTGCTTGTACAAGTTAGGGACTTAGTCTTTCCTGCTGACTTTGTCATTTTAGACACCTTTACTGATTCTAGTGGTCAAAGCAGTCTCATCTTAGGTAGACCTTTTCTTGACACTGCAAATACAATCATTAACATGAAAGAAAGGTCTATAACTATGTCTGTTGGGGAGCATGAGATTAAATATATGCTTGATAATTCTTCAAAGCATATGCATGAAGTTACTTCATTGTATGGTGTTCAAATTGATGACAGTATGCATAATTGTGAAAATGTTGTTTCATCTATGCATGATCATATTGATGATACCATGACTCACCCACCATCCAATACTCCTCATAAATCTCCTATTGATGTGGAGCCATGTGCTCTTCATTTTTCATCTAACCCGATTATGCTTGGCAAAGATTCTGCTTTATGTGATGTTGCAGGTGTTAGAAAGGAGATCCAACTTCCTACAATGAAGACAAAGAAGAAGAGAAAGCGGAAGCGGTCCCAAAAGAAGTCTTTGAAGACAAACACAGTTGATGCCGCACTCTTAGAGCTACAAAAGGAAGTCAAAATGTCAGTCTACTCCAAGCTATTACCTCTTCTTTCTCCCATCTTCACTCGATTGGATGTCTTGGACTCTCCGAATTTCGAAGACCCTTTTCTTCCGGATCCCATGGAAGAAGCCCCACTTAAGGTCTCCGATTTTGTTTGGGTTCAAATTGCTCAATCTAGAGATCCAGATTTTGGCGAGAGAGCTCGATGGGTTGGACCGTTAGAGATCAAGTCCATAAACCCTTGCACCAATCAAGCTTCGCTCCAACTCTATGAGGACCACATTATGTGTTACAAGCTTGATAGGCTTCGCCTTTACCATTCGAGTTATAAACCTCCATAACAGTCTCAGGTTGTCTCTTTCCTCTCTTATCTTATTATTATACATGTTCTGGCTAGCTGGTGGTATATTGTGATGCATGTTAGAATAAGTGTGGGGGAGAGACACTTCTAGTAGGAAAAGGTAGTTTAGTGTTAGTTGAGTCAATAAGAACCCCTTATGATGTCATTCTCTTGTTGCACCACATTGCATTGAGGACAATGCAAGATTTAAGTGTGGGGGAGGGACTTGTGGTAGTCATGCTTGATTCATTGAATTTGTGTCATTTCCACATTAGTGTCAATTTTAAATTTTTTTTTTCAAACCTAATGTGGCAAAACTTTTGAAAACCTATGGGGCAAGATTAGAACCTACCAAATTTTCAACAAGTTAGTATTGAATCAATACCAATCATATGCATTTTGTCAATTGGCCTTGCAATTAGACTTATCTTTGGCATGAGAGTATCCCTTCTTGTGAGGATTTTTGAGCCTTTAATTCATTTCAAGAGTGACTTGTTCAATTATTCAATTTCTAGAACTTGTTTCTACTCTTAGTTAAAGCTTATGCATTCATGTTTGGATATGATAGGGGCATTCATTTCTAAACCCTATGATCCAAACACTTAACCAACAAATATATCATTTGTTTCACCCCTTTGGGCCATCACTTTCTTTTCTTCCACCTTGACCAATTTGGAAACATGCATCCATAGCATATATCTGCATTTCCATTGTTCTTGTATTGTTGTATGATTTGAAAAAGCTTGATACATAGTAAAGAAAAAGAGGTTGAGAGCCTAAAGAGAGAGAGAATAAAGTGTGGCCGAAGGCCAAGAAAAAAAAAAGAGTGAAAGCACAAAGTGCTAATGTATGCCAAATGCATAGTGTGAAAAGAAAAGAGAGGAAGCACAAAGTGCTTGAAAAAAAAGTGACATGTAACATGCTAGTATGGAATTGTTATGGCTTGAGTTATCATTTTTTGTATTGCAATTATATGTGGTGGATAATTGTTTACATAATTGGTCATTGACTTTATTCCATTATTCATCATTCATTATTAGCCTTCTCCACCATTTCAACCCCACAAAGTCCTCTTGATCCATTCATGAGTGCATGCATAGTGGAGATATTAAAGTAGTCACAAGCCTATGGTTAAATTGTTTATTGAGCAAGTAGAGTGACAAATTCCACATTAGGTGAGGAGTGTGAAACACTATTATCTTGAGAGTTCTCATCGCCATAAGTCATGTCAAATTGCGTTGCCAATTCTCACTATGCATATTCTTGCTTATTGATTCATACTAAATTGATGAATATTGATTTGTTAAAATCTTGTATTCTTTGCAATGTACCCTTTGTCCAGGAGTACAAAGGTCTAAGTGTGGGGGAAATGATTGCACCATATATTTGCATATCTTTTCATGGCCAAATCCATTGAATTAATGCATGTTTTGATAATAATTGCACCTAATTAGCATAGATTCTAGCTATTGCTTAAATTGTTGGAATTTGTTCTAGTTAAGGGCAATTTTGTCATATTTAACTTGATTTATTGTCATTCATCTTTTTGAGAACTTTGTGATGCTACTTCAAGTATTAATCTCTTGTAGGTTAATGAAAGAAAACACTCAAAGAGATCATGGAAGCAAAGCACAAGAATGAGGAAGTAAGGAAAGCAAAAAAAAAGGGCAAAAAATGGGGGAATTGTCAGTTTGGCGCCCCCGGGCGCCATTTGGGCGCCATTACAGGGAGGCGGCGCCTAAGGCATGCCCGTGGGCGCCATCTGGGCGCCATCGGTGCCCAAACGGTGCCCGTGGGCACCACTCTGCAGCCAAAAATCAGCTTTCGCGAAATTAGGGTTTTTACACCCAATATAAGCTTTCTAACACCCCCCAAGTCTCTCTCCAAGCACCTATAGGCCGAAAATAAGCCCCCTAACCTAGGGTTCTTCAATTTTCTCCATTCCCCACTCATTCCAACTCATTTCTATGCATTCCAACTTCATTCCTACCATATTCTCTACCATTTCTTCACTTTTCCACCATCCTTCTACCATGAATTGGGCATTGGAGCTTCTCTTGGTGGCTTCACCATCTTCCATGTATAGCTAGGCTTCCTCAAGCTCTCTTGGTGATGGGTTAAAGTGGCTCAAGCAAGGGTTCTACAATAGGGGAGTTGTTCTTGTTTCAATCTTGTATTTATGACTTCCAACATATTGTATTTGGTATTTCTCTTGGAATTTTCAGATTTTATGTGTTGTTGAGACTATGAATATGTAATTGTTGATAAGATACTTGTGTTGATGGATTGGGTCTTGTGTTGAGAACTTAATTTCCCTAGTGTTAAATTCAATTGGAGTTTTTGTGGTTTTATTGTCTTGCATGATGTCATGTGTGATGATTTAATCAATTAGCTTGTTATGGTTGAGTTTATTTAGGTTGAATTGCCAAGTTCACTAGTGTTTGGGTAATTTAATTAATTGAACTCCCATTGTAGTATTCAATACAATTCCCCAATCTAATCCACAAGAGTAATTGGGACAAGCTCCTAGTTGGATGATATTGGCCCAATTACTCCTCACACCCCCTAATGTATGAGCCCAAGTTTGTTACTAAGACCCTAACCAAGAGAGCCCTCATCTTATTGATTGTCATCTATCATTCCATTTTACCCCGAAAATCCAAAAATATGTATTTACATTTAGTAGTTTAATTAGATGATCTTCTAAACCAAACCCCCATATTAATTCCTTTGTTTGTTTCAATTGCATTTAGTAGCTTAGGTAGATCATTAGACTCCTTGCGAACGATCCGGGGTTGTACCACTCGTTACAATCCTTGGTTTTATAAATAACATGTATTTAACCCCCAAGGCGACTAGGAACCGGTTAAATCAATGCATATTCAAATTGTAGATAGAATGATTGAATCAAGAATGTTATATATTTAAGGTTAGTTTTATTTTCAACTTGTTAATTGGGATGGATTGATGTGTACATATATTATGAAATTAGTAAAACAAACCTATTTAGGCCATATGGATCAGATTGATTGTGCAATCTTAAGAGTGCGTGTATCAAATCTAAAAGTCCCTATGTGATTGTGATTATGCTATCTAAAAAATACATGCTTTTAGGCCACATTTTTTAAAAAAACGATCCAAAAAAGTTTATGCTTTTAAACCACATTTTTATGAAAAAGAGGTCTTGCAAGATTTCATCTAGACCACATTTTAAAAAAAGCGGTCTAAATATTATTCTTTGAAACCACTTTTTTATGTGGTTTAAAAGAGTCATACTTTCTAAACCTCTTTTTCTAAATCGCATAAATATGCGGTTTTAAAAGCCCTTTTTATGTGGTTTAAATTTACATTTCTATAGTAGTGTTACTAGCAACAATTGATTAGCTACTAAAGCAGATATAGAAGGCCAAACATAACCTCAAGTTCCACTTCATCCAAGGTTAAACTCCATAAACCCAAAGAATAGAGTAAAAATTGACACGAAACAACCTAAACCTTTTGCGTCTTACTACAATCTTGTAGCACATGGAAGATAGTTTTAACTTCCCCATGACATCTCGTACATTCATCCTCTAACGTCAAACCACGCTTGACATGAGCTTCGTTGGTTATCAACTCATTCTTACAAGAATAGTTTTGAATAATCTTTCTACTTAGCACTTGACCAATAAAAGATTTTTGAATGGGGCTTAAAAATTGTTTTTAATAGAAAGGTATTTTGATATTTTCCTTTAAACTTAGTAAATGATATATCTGTTCATATCATCTATCTATATTTTAAAAAAAATTCAATATATGTGTGTTTGTGTTTTTCCTCCTTCGATCCTATTCATGGGTAGGGATAAAATGCTTTAACTAAAATTCATAAAAAAACAATGTTTTAGTTGGCCCTATTCGTAAGTTGTCATATCATTAAAATCAATTTTAGGCGAGAGTAGTATTATTATTGTCCCTATTTTACATGACTTTTTTAGAGACTTAGACCACCTAACTTTCCATTTCTGATGTAATAAAAAAAACTTTCCATTTCTGATTCCAATTCTAAGGGCCCGTTTGGTAGCATTGAATTGGAAAATGGAAATGAATATGAGAAAGTATAATGATAATTTAAATATATCTTGGAACCTACAAGTTTTCTCTCTCCATCTCACACTTTTCATAGGCCCCACAAATTTTACTTTCTCATCATTACCTACTTTACCTCTACTTTCCATTTTCATCCTCTTGCACTCATTTCCATTTCCATGATTTACTTTCCAGCCAACCAAACTGGCCCTAAGAGTACGTTTTTTTGACCGGAAATCTAAAGGGCTAGTTTGGTTGGCAGGAATTGTGATGATGAAAATGGAAATAGAAATGAGTGTAAGTGAGTAAAGATGGAAGTTGAGATAAATTAAGTAATGATGAGAAAGTAAAGTTTGTGGGTCCCATGAAGAGTGTGAGATAGAGAGAGAAAACTTGTGGGTCCCGAGATATATAGAAATTACTATTTCTATTTCTTGATTTCAATTCCTACATCACTTTCATGGCAACCAAACTGACCCTCAAATGGAAATGTAAAATAGAAATGAAAATGGTAATTTCAATATATCCGGGACCCACAAGCTTTCTCTCTCAATCTCACACTCTTCATGGGCCCACGAACTTTTACATCTCATCAATACATAATTTACCTATACTTTCCATCTTTACCCTTACACTCCATTCCATTTCCATTACACAGTTTTATTTCATTACAACTAAATCTAGGCCTCCAATCCCATTTCCAACCAAACGGGGGGCGAAGAGTGCGAGCATTTCAAGGCGAGCGAGCATTTCGCAAGCACTTGTTCTGACGCCAAAGAGAGAGAGAGAGAGAGAGAGAGAGAGAGAGAGAGAAGGAAGAAGTTGGCGATGGTAGACACCATTCTCATTCTCATTCTCTCTCTTCTCCTTATGCTTCTCCTCATCATCGCCCTCATCCTCTTCGCCTGCAAGCCATGGCGTTTCTTTCTCTCTCCCCGTCCCCGCTTGTCCATCAAGGTTCCATTTTTTCATTATCATTCTCATTTTCCCTCTCTTCCATCAAATGGGTATCCAAGATTTGTTCAATTTGAGCACAATACTCTTTGTTTTGTTTTTTTTTTTTTGGGATTTATTCGATGTGTTCTTAGGCTTTTTTTAATCCCTTGTTTGGTGTAAGGCTTATTTGAGCTGACGAGTTTAATATCTTTGTGTTATTGATTATTTATGGACGATTGTATT
This sequence comes from Mimosa pudica, assembly GCA_029929735.1. Classification (NCBI taxonomy): domain Eukaryota; kingdom Viridiplantae; phylum Streptophyta; class Magnoliopsida; order Fabales; family Fabaceae; genus Mimosa; species Mimosa pudica. The sequence continues at coordinate 7,045,546 of JAKELP010000029.1, read as the reverse complement.
TCAGGCTACATGATAGGATTTTGAGGTGATCGGTGTGAAATTATGGGTTTTTAAATATGGATTGATTTAACATTGATCTGGGGTTGCTTTTTCTTTTGTTTTATAGCTTTTTTTTTTTTGAGCTTGTAAAGTTGGAAGTTGGGGCATTTTGGGGATTTGGGTTTGATCAATTTGAGAAACCTTTTTGGATTGGAGGTTATAGAACAGTTATTGTAGCTTAGCACTAAAGTTCAGGCTCCATTTGTTTGTTTCTCTCTAGTGGTTGTTAATTATGTGAGTAAATCACTTGGTTTTGCCTGTAGAATTTGAATTTTGGCGAAGGGACTGAACAATGAGTGTCAGGTTGACCATCACTTCGCAAGTTCGATTCTGGGGAGTGACACTTTGTTGTGTCTCCATCGCGGCGCTTGGGGAGACATCTCTGTAGCTAAGTGAAACTGGGAGCAACCTACCTGTGTGGACAGACATAAAGGGCTTGCTAATCATGCTCCAGAGCCCACAGGGACAGGCCCCAGTGGATCATGAGTTAGGTGTCCTGCCCTTAGATTGGGTTGAGCCCAATCCCCTTCCTAAAATTTTGTAATAAAAAAAAGAATTTGAATTTTTTCTGTTACAAAGGGATTAGTGCACCAAGCCTGTGAGAGAAGATTGGTTTGAAAGAAACATTTGGTATTACTTGTTCATAGTCATAGTGACATGATTTAATATTTATGTTCTTTACTTGCTGAAGGTTTTCAAAGCTTGTGTTTTACCTGTCAAGAATACATAGCTTGACTTGTCATGATATCCCCTTCTCTGTTAATTTAACTACTTTTCTTCCTTTTCATTTATTAATGATTTATTTGGCACAAATTTTTATTCAATCATTTTAGCTTATGCATTCAAGTAATTCTAAGTTAGTTATACTGTTGTAGGATGATGACTTAGAGAGGCCTCTAGTCAGAGATGACGCAAATGCCTTACATATCCAGAGCAATGAAATTTCCCGAGACTCTGATCTTGGGGGTGCACGCCTCTTCAATGAAGGTCCTTTTCACTCACCACGATCACATGGACTTGTTCATAAGCAAAGGCTTCCTGCTTCTCCTAATGTGCCTCAAGGTATTTATGAACCACTACCAATGTTTGGTCCAGCCATTTCCTTTACTTTGATTTTATCTTCTGTAATGCTTTGTGTCGTCATGCTCCTGTTCTTTAGCTGTTTCAGGTGATCGTTTGACTTTAGATGTACCTTCTGATGCTCCAGAAGAAGTTGAATTTGATCAAACACTTAGGCTTCCCCAAGAACAGTTATCTGAGATTCAAAAGCATACTAGAGTGAAAATTGAAGATGATAGATTGGAAGACACTGTGCAAAGAGATATCTTAGATCAAAGTAATTTCTTAAATCTTTGTCATGAAGGAATTACTTTGTTATGTATTTGCAAAGACTTAATATGTGAGCATGTCATCATATCTTTCTGTTAGAATTGCAGGAAGTTGCCTCACTTTGGAGGTTATCAGCGGTCCTTCTTGTGGAGCTCGTTGTTCTGTACAATCAGCAAGTCCTTCTCATCTACCTCTGACAATTGGAAGAGTTTCTTCTAGTGATTTATTAATAAATGACTTAGAAGTATCTGGAAAGCATGCTCTAATAAATTGGAACTTAGATGTAAATCTTTCTTTTCTGATGTCTGAATTTTGAAGGTCATATGTCATGTAGCAACTATTGAAGAATTGTTATTAATTTCAGAAGTTGAAATGGGAATTGGTTGATATGGGTAGCTTGAATGGAACACTCTTGAATTCTCAACCAATCGAGAATCCAGATACTAGCGAAAGCGATAGGATTTGGGGTGAGCCATTTGAGATTGCCAATGGGGATATTATAACTGTTGGAACAACATCAAAAGTCGTTGTAAGTAATGTGCCTTTGGACCTCAGTTGACAAGGTGGTTCCTTTAACTGTTTGTTTATTGTAGATGAAAAGCTGGTCCATGTCTGTATGATGAATATAGGTAGACAATATTACTGATCTATACGAGACATTATTATTATTACTATCATCATCATCATCGTTGTTGTTGTTGTATGTGGAAAAAGAAAATAAATTTACATCCACATTGAGGAAAATGCTTCCATGATGATTTTGCCAAAATATATCTTCAAACTTAACATTAAGTGTTAGAGTTTTTTTTTGCTATTTTGAACCATGGTGCTTCTAGGAATTATCCTGCAGTGTTTAGTTGTTCATTTCATCGTAGGATGAATTCATTTATCTTTTTGCCATACTAGTGTACTGTTTAGGATGAATTCTTTTTTTTTTTTTTTTTTTTTTTTTGCTTTTAGGAAAAAGTTTTTCTTCTTCTAATGCCATTCTAGTGTACTGGTTTGAACTATGTGACGTTAATATTTGGCAGGTCCGTATTTCTCCTGAAGGTGGGCATCAAATTCCATTTGGAGTAGGTATGGTTTCAGATCCAATGGCTTTACGCCGAGGAGCGAAACAGCTACCCATGGAGGATGTTTGCTTTTATCGATGGCCTCTTCCTGGGCTGGATCAGGTTTGGGGCCTAGATCCCATTCAACCAAGGACAATTCTGTTGTTTCTATTTTCACTTTCTTTATGTAGCTAACTCACCCATATGTCTAACATGCAGTTTGGAATATTTGGCATTCTTGATGGGCATGGTGGAGATGAGGCTGCTAAATCTGCTAGGAAGTTAGTATTCTCTGATTTGGTTCTTGCCATCTTTGATTTATTATGTTTTTATGATATATTATTTGCTTCTGTTCTGTAATTTTCTTGGACCTAAATTTCAACACTCTTTCCTTTTTGTTGATCTTGAATTCTTACTCTTGGGGACTAAACTCATTTTTTTAATTTTTTTAGACTTTTTCCGGAAATAGTTGCTCGCATATTATCAGATTCATTTAAAAGAGAGAGGGTTTTATCACTACATGACGCATCTGACGTTCTTAAAGAGGCATTTTCTCAAACAGAGGCAGACATGGATCACCCTTATGAGGTTCTCTTGTTCTTTTTTCCTTTTAGATATTTTTTCATTAACTTGCCTGCATCTTTGTGGACTTGACATAATTAAATGGCTGTTGATTTTCATTTTTAGCCTTTAATTTTTCTTGCATAAGTTTCAAGTGAGTGAGTTTTAGTATTCTTGTTTAATATAACGCTAGTAGCTGACCCCACCTAGTTGGGTTAAGGCTTTGTTGTTGTTGTTGTTGTTTAACATAACGCCACATGCTTGGCATATTAGATTAAATTCAATGTCTTCAAAAACTTTAAGCCAGGAAATGAAATTAATTCTTGGGTGAATGTGCAAAAATACAACCCGTAAATTGTCATGTGTTGCTGGCATGTTTGATAAAACATTTGGTGCATAACTACCACTCGTAAATTGAAAATGGAGCAAATTTACTTTTTCTGTCTGTATGCATTAAGTGCCGTTAAGTTGATGGCATGCCATATAATCAATCAACATGCAGATTAGCACGGTCAGCATTGCCGGTTATTAATGAATAATAAATTTGCCCCATTTCCAATTAACCAGTGGTATTTTTGCACCCAATGTTTTATTATGGTGCTAGCTTCACATAAGACAATTTAGGATTGATATTTTGAACCTTTGCCCTTAATTCTTTCCCTCGCTAACATTAAACGGAATGTGTGTTTCTGGGGGAGAAAAAGAATAAGGGTGGCAAGGATTTGTCCACAAAGCTGAGCATCTTCTTTATCCCTTTTTGAATGGAGCTATGCATGAAATATTTTAGATATGGTATATGTTAGTGTGTGTATGGTCTTGGGGCATTTTTCCAAAATAAAGTTGCCTGTAACCTCCCTAGTATTTTATTCATTGTGCTTTGACTCGTTGCACTATATGGTTTGCCTTGGTAATAATATTCCAAATGGGATGACTTGAAGTTTTCTTACGTTTTTATTTTGATTTGAGCTTGAGGGTTTAAAGGTTATTGAAATCCTTGTGGCTGTTTGAGGTTCATTTTGCCTTATTTTGGTGGGACAATTATTAACTGATTATGAGCGGTTTAAAAATTTCAATTCCTTTTTCTGACAAAGGTGTCAGACTGTCAGGCACTATACTCCTCAAAAGAAATTATCTGTAGCCTGGGCCTTTTTTTATAACGATTCATGCTGTTCAGTGAAGGCTTTTAATTGCAAATGATTTTCAAACAAGTCTAACACAATTTTTTTGGGATTACTTTTTTGACCACGGAACCAAGCAAGTTCTTCGCATAAATTTGTAGAAGTCATGTTCAAAATTATTTTTCTCTCTGTTTGTCCCCTATTTTCCTACATTTATTTCCTTGTAGAGTGTGTGCCTAACACATGAACCCACAAACCAAAGTTGTTTGAAGTAGTATATCAGAGATCCAGTCCAACTGAAGCATGGAATGTTCTTAACCAACATGAATTGGAATTGGCTTTCTTCAATATTGTCTCTTGGGAAATGCTCCAATTTTCTTTTTGACGTCTCTGCTCAATTTTGGATACAAAAAAGTGTTACATTTCCTTAGAGACAAATATTGAAGAAAGCCCATTTGTGGCTACCAAGCAACTTGCTTTATTTGTACTTGGATAATGATAAAATTTGAAAGCAAATTATTTGTGAACCTAAAACCTACCAGGTGATGGTGCTTTTTTAATATTAAAGTCTCTATCACAAATAATTTAAATTTTTCAAGTGCTTAAAAGTTGTAAAATTTTATTTTTACAAACCTTACATGTGGGATGAACAAAATTCGCATGATTATTGTCGAACTACCCATTCAGGTTCAGGTTTGGGGATGGAAAAATTGATTTAGGACTATACTGAGGGGGGTTAGTTGGCTTATCAGACAATTTCAAGTTGTGTTTGACTGTTTATTGTGTGCTTGGATAATATTAATGATTGGGTCTTTTTATTATGTACTGATGTAATATAAGTGTCACATAGATGAGATTTAATTTGAGAAAAAATTCATTTTAAAAATCTCTACGTGAATAGGTCCCCATGCTGAGGAATTCCATGGGAAAGAGCATGGTAAATTGGGAGTTATGGTCTTTACCAGTTAGGGTTTGAGTCCAAGGATGTTGACTGCAGTAAATTGATACCTTTCATCCTTACCCTTTCCATGACCTGAGCATCCCTGTCGTATTTATAGAAACTTGTCTTCTGATACAAGCTACTATTTCACGATTTTATCTTTAAATTTTTTGTAATTTCGAGGTTTGGGATCACTTCTTTATATTTTTATTGTAAAACACTTTGCAGGGATGTACAGCAACATTGCTTCTGGTGTGGGTTGATCGTGATGAAAATTTCTATGCACAATGTGCTAATGTCGGAGACTCTTTCTGTGTCATGAGGTGTGCATCTTTATTTATTGAACTAAACAATACTCAGGAGTCAGGACTAATGCTGAATTATGTATGGTAAAGGGTGGACTAGATGAAAACTAGGCTATGACTCTATGAGATTAAAAATTATGCTATTAGAGTGGCTTTTTTTGTGAAAAAATCAACTTTTTGTAGTTGTAGTTTCCTGGAATGTTGTGTTGTATGCTGTTAGGTAGGTTGGAATTCTTGTCAGGATGATTATCTTATGGAATAATTTATCGTGTTTTGTAGTGTCAATGGGGAACAGATCAATATGACAGAAGATCATAAGATAGCAAATCCTTCTGAAAGACTTCGAATTGCAGAGAGGGGTGAGCGGTTGAAAGATGGGGAAACACGCATATACGGTAAAAAGGAGAATAAAATTTTCCTGAGTTATAAAATTGACTGGCGGTTGCTTAAACTGATTGTGGATTGCCCGGTGGTGAATAAACACAGGTATAAATCTTGCAAGGATGCTAGGGGACCAATTTCTCAAAGAGCGGGATTCCCGGTTTAGCTCAGAACCTTATATTAGTCAAGCAGTGCATATTGATCAAACAAGCAGGGCTTTTGCGATTCTAGCTAGGTGATTTATCTGTTTTTTTGCTTTCTTTAGTTTCATGGTATGATATGCTGTGGCTTCATTAATATTTTAGGAGTAGTTGATCACATGACTAGACTGTATTTTCGCAAAAAGATAAAATTTACATGGGATTAAATTAAGAGTTAGGTTTCAAAAGGATCTGTTTACTAACAGTAAAGTTTTACAAAGTTTTGCTGCAAGATACTCCTTTCGTTCCTTAATATAAGATCACTTTAGCAAATTTGGAGAGATTAAGGAAGACATTCCAATGAATTAGGATTACATGAAATTTCCAAAATACCCATCACCTAAGTTTTAAAAATATCACCTTCAAATCACTATTTTTAGGGTGAAGGGAGTATAAGGGTAATTTGGGGAAAATTTGAGTTAAATTAGAAAGTGATCTTATATTTAGAAACAAGCTCTCCTCCTTAAAGTGATCTTATATTTAGAAACGGAGGGAGTAAGTTGCAAATGTGTTTGGTTCAATGGCATATTTGCATAAGGGTCTCTCATAATTACTTTTACTTCCTCCGGCCCTTAATATTTGATATAGCTTGTAGTGCATATTGTACTACAAACTAGATCACATTACCAGAGGTAGAGTTAAATTGAATTGTTATACGTTATTACTCTGATAGTTTAGATGTTTGCTTTGTGCAAACCAGGATGGCTTTGTTTTGACTGTTTTGAGTGAATCTGTGTGCTTTCAAAATTTGCAGTGATGGTTTGTGGGATGTTATCAGCATGAAGAGGGCCGTTGAGCTAGTGCACAAGGTTTTACATGAATTTTTCTTTAGTTTCTACATTTTTTTTTATTTTGTATTTTACCCATTGCCAGTTTGTTCTGACTGTTTTCTTGTTTGAGTGGTCAGGCGAGAGACAGATACTCCTCACTTGCAGGGAGGTCTGCAGAAAAAGTTGCTAAGTTCTTGTTGGGTGAGGCTAGGGCACTCAGAACAAAGGATAATACCTCTGTAATTTTCATAGATTTTGATAACTTCGACGGATACTCTTGTAAATCTGAGTCTTAGTTTGTATTAGGGATTTTCATGACATAATAGTGGTATTATATACATGTCCTTGAACTTTCTCTCTCTGTTTTTTTTTTTCATTGCCTCGCGTCTGCAAGCTATGGAATTGAAAGCTCCTTCAAATCTTATGGAGTTTTCTTTAGGTCTTAGATGAGAGACTAATTCATTTGGCCAAAAAACAGAGACTAGTTCTGTCCAAAAAAGGCAAGAGACTTAGTGTTATAAGACACCAACTAGTCCCTCCTGTCCGTAATATAAAAGTCCAAAATTTGAATGCTTTTGGTCTAAAATATTAGAGTTCATCTCGCACTCTCTTCATTTAATGCATTTTTTTCCTATTTTGCCCTTAATTTTCTTTCATATTTATTAATTTTTATGTATTTCACTCTCTTAAAAGTATCATAATAAATATGAGCAATATTAGAAAAAAAACGCATTAACTTCAAACACATAATTAACTTCTACATGTTTTCTTAATAAACGTGTTTTGACGGCTGACTCTTATATTACGAACTGGAAGGAGTAATAAAATAATTTGATACCGCTTCATTAATTACATTCCCCCTACTTAAAGCCTGTAATTAATAGACGTCATAGTTAAAAAAAGTTATGTTTTAAAGTACTCCCTCCGTTTCTAAATATAAGATCACTTTAACTAGTTTGAAGAGATTAAGGAAGACATATCAATGAGTTAGGATTACATTAAATTTCTAAAATACTACTCACCTAAGTTTTAAAAATATCCTCTCACCTTTAAACCACTATTTTTTTTGGTGAAGGGAGTATATGGGTAATTTGCGGAAACTTTGAGTCAAATTTGAAAATGATCTTATATTTAAGAATAAGTTTTCCTCCCTAAAGTAATCTTATATTTAGGAACTGAGGGAGTATCATTTAGTGAAGGGTATAATTGGAAAAAAGGATCAATTAAGACTAATTACTACTCTTTGATTTGTGAGAATTTGTAGTTGGTACCTAATAATAAAGATCACAGAAAATAATAAGGATTAAAGGGAGTAACTTAAGTGAAGTATGGGAAGTTCACATCAGAAAGGAGGGAGGCAAAGGTTAGGTAGCAGAGAATGGACGGGAGAGAGAAGGGTAAGATACTTTGGTGTGTTTATATTGATAAAGTAAAAATTGGCTTTTATCAGTTTCATCTATTTAGAAGTAAAATTGGAAAAAAGTCAGACCATGTAGTGATTTTTTTTATGTGCAATAATTATAAGTGACTTTTTTCAATATGAATTTTACAAATACGTTTAGATAGTTTAGATAGTTATTTAGAAAAAATAAAATTAGATTAAAATATATGCAAATATTGTTATAATTTAGAGAGAATACATGTGTTATGTAAAATCACTAAAACTAGTTAGTTAAGGTTTTTAGTAAGATTGTTGTGTTAGTTTCAATTTGTTTGTATCTGTTATGGGCTGGATGATTGTTTCTTATAATATTCATCCAAGTTCTTTATCATTCTTTCATAGAAACTGTTGATGCACAATATAGGGGAACTATTGAATATGAATGAATAATCGAAACACTTTATTGATAATATGATTGAGTACAATAAACGGGTCACCGGCAACGGTGGTTACAAATTTGGGCGTAAATGCCTTGATCACAAAGTCTTAATTCAGAGTACAATGATAATCAGAGAGAAGAATACAGAGAAAGAGAGAGAGAAAGATTGCAGAGAATTGATTGTGTTCTTCTGAATGAGTTCGTGGCCTTCTTATAGTTGAAGCTCAGTCCTGGTGGTTGCGAAATCATAGGCGGCCGTTATGGGTAAGAGACGTTGCACGTGCTCCGAGAAAGGTGGGCGACTGCTCCGAAAAAGGTGGGCGACCAAGTCAATCTGTTTTGCTGCCGTTGGTGATATCGTCATAGACGTCCATATGGCGTCTATCTCGCTATTGGACTTCCACTGTCGCTAGTGATGTTATCTTCGACGCCCTGAAGGCGTCTATCTCTTTATTGGGCCTCTGTTAAGGCCCAAGCCCATTAAGGTATAACGGTGTATAACATTAGTCCCTCCACTTCTCAATGCTGACGTCAGAAAGTATTGGGAAGTAGCGGTTATCCCACGTCCAACGGCCCAGATCTTCGCTTATGTTTTCCCTCTCAAATCAACAACTTAGATGGTTTTACTAAATTAACACTGTAACTTAACGACGTCTGGCGGTTTGCATATACTCGATTTCGACTGTTCATTTTCCTATTTCACTTCGCAAACGCTCTTCTTCTCTATTTCTCCAACACTTAGAAAAATTGAAACTTTGTTCGTTTGCTTGCATCAACACGTCACCCTGCTTTCTGCGAAGGTATCTCCTTACAAAAATCTTATCTTTTTACTATCATGAGTAAATTTGTAGTCATGTCGTCGCCTTCTGATTCTGAAAAAACTGCTTCTGATCAAATTTATATTTCCGAAAATTCCCATTCTAGTGCCTCTTCATCTTCTAGGAACCCAGATAATGTAATAGATTTAGAAACGGGAATTTGTGAAGGTAATCGCCTAGACATTATTCCTTTTGTAGATCCCTCCGATGGGAAGAAACCCTTACATAGTAGAAAATCTTCTTTAGCTGGTAAATATTTAAAGATTTATAATAGTCGATTCCAAGAATGGGTTGATGCTGGTTCATCGCCCTCGACTAGTTCTGGGAGGAAATATAATCCCCAAATCAAAAGTGCCCCGTATGCTTGCAAAACTGGGGGCTTACCAACATCTAGGGCCAACATCTTAAACGATTTCAAAGAAACTCATCTTAGGGTCTTAGAAATTTCAAAGATGCCATCACTCTACTACTTTGACCCAAGAGTACCCTTTAGGTTGCCTGAAGTCGGGGAAGCTCTTGATTCATGGTCTAGCGATACCATTTCTTTAAGTTTTGAAAGTTTTCACTATGTCAATCCCTTTCCTTTGCCTAACATAGCCTTAGAATTATGTGTTTTCTATGAAATTTCTCCCTCTCAACTTTCCCCTCACGCCTGGCGTCTCATCGCCATGGCGGAATTAATGTATCATGAGATAGGAGTTGACTTAGATATGTTTGATCTATTCGGCTCCTATAAACTCCAAGAGATTAGGATGGGCGTCTACTCTTTCATCCAAGCCAAGGAAGGGCTCCCAACTTGGACGCATGGGCCACTGCCCAATGATCGTCAATGGGATGCAAGATTTGTAATGGTGCCCTTCCAATCTGTTGCCCAGGAAGATTACGTATCTCCAATGTGGCGTCGTTTAAGTAAGTCGTCGTCTCAATAATGTTTTTCTCATTGCACTTGTTTATCTGATTTATAATGTTTTACGTTTTTTTTTGTAGGTGCGTACGAGTTGAGGATCTCGCCACGCTCTAACAGCGACACAAAAAAGAAAATCAAGAAAATCCTCCAAATTCCAGCAAACCAAAGGAATTTCAAAGTCATGATGGAAAGTAAGTCTCTTGATGTTTATATTCTGATTGCCCTTAATTCAATTGTTTTTGCCTTAGTCATCTCACTCTTTCTTCGCTATGTCAATCAGGAAAGAAGATCATTCCCAAGGCGTCTGAGCAGAAAATAAACAAAGAAGCTCTCCTTAAAGCCAAGGCTGAGCGGCTAGAGAAGCTCAAAGCCAAGAGGGGGGAGTATGACGCCGAGGCAAGAAAGGAAGGACACGACCCCCGTGGCGCCCCTCCATCAAATCCTGAATCTACTACAGCTCCCTCTCCTCAATCCAAAAATAAAAAACTTATGGCCCCTGCGAACAAGGAAGTCGTCGCTCAGGGAAAAAGGCCGGCAGAAGCGCCTGCCAAAGAGCCTGCCGCCAAGAAATCAAGGGCCTCTAAGTCGTCGAAATCCGCCAAAGTCAAGGGCGACAAAGAGGACTCTGGCGAGGTCGCCTTATCTTTTCCTCCCAACTCTTCTGTCAGAAATAAGGAAGGGTGGGAAGACGTCTACTCAGAATTAAATAAACTAGAGTTCGAGTACGACAAGGCCGCCTTAGAGTCTCTTGGGAGGAAAGAGGCTTTCAAGAAGGCCGTCCGCCACCAAATGAAGGTATTCTCACTTAATCATTCATTAACTTTGTTCTGTCTTTTATTTTTGGATGTCTCTAACTATTTTCGTTCTTTTTATTCTCAGTCCCTACAAGTCCTCCTCCATTATGCTGAGGAGAACGATGATGATAAGGCGACACTCGTCGCCCAGAGGGACGCCGCTCTAGCCGACAGAGAGCAATTGATGGCCGATTTAAAGTCGCCCTGGCCTTCAAGAAGCAAGCTCATGAAGATAGAAGGAGGGCTGAAGAAATAATGAAACGCTCTGACGACAAACAAGAAGAGCTCAAAGCCACCATAGAAAAGTTAAAGGCTGAGCACTTCAAAGACGTTGAAAATCTTAAGGATTATGTCAACATGGCCAGAGCTGAGTCGTCGGCTAAAGATAAGGAAATCGAGGCTCTCAAGTCGGCCAATAACAAGTGGGAAGTCGCCTATCACCAGTTGGAGGAGGATATGAGTCAGATGTCTGAAAATTATGAGACTCATATCTTAGAAGTCGATGCTTGCGCTCGAATGGAGCTCATGAAAGAATACAAGAGTGGCGAGCACGTCAACTGGAAGCCCGATGATGTCATTGACGACTACTTCCAACTTTTTCCTGAAGAAGAGTTCGAGTCCAATCCTTCTCAAGAGGATAATCAAACGATCAACGAGATGAGGGCTCAGGACGTCAATCAGGGCAAGGGCAATCAAGGCGATGGCAACCAGACTGGCAAAGAGCAGGGTGGCAGCGACGTCAATCAAATCAGCCAGGAGCAGGGCGGTGGCGACGTCTAAGTCTTTTACTTCTTAAGACAAAACATTTTATTTTCATTATGTAAAAATTGTACTGTTTCACAATGCAAATCTCGTATTTTGTCTTCATACTTAGTACTTCTTCGCATTACTTCATTCATTTCTTGTCATAACATCATTTCTTCCTTTAAACACCCACACTTCCAACGGGTGTGGGTGACGACCTACCAAGATAAAAAGAATCCATCCATTAATAAAGGAATCTCTGAAATTATATTTATCAAATATCAATTCACAACATAGTCACTCGTACCTTAATCAAACGTTGGTGACCCTGTCAAGGAATTATCAATTATTAGTCTAAACGTCGACTATTAATTAATCGAATAAAAATCATTCAATATAACTCGGGTAATATATACCTTTTTCAAATCAACTTATTATCAGCCTCTCAGGGCGTCATGTCGTCATGCCATCTCGGCATCATCTTATCATCAAGTTCTTTTGGTGTCAATTCATCACATTATCTGGGAAATGACATCTCACAACAAAACATCTCAAAAGATAGGGTTAAATTGCATCAGATTATCACGTCCACAGCTGAACTAATCGTCAGACACTTGGTCTTTTAGCTGGGCTCGTCGCCTACAGGCGTTTCTCATCATTTACATTCTTTCTCAAATAATCGTGTCAGTATCATTGTTCTTTAAATCAAATAATCAAATAAATTAGAAATAATACCTCTTTAGATGGATGGCGTTCCAACTCCTTGGGACGTCTTTACTATGGACGTCAACCAACTTATAAGCTCCAGGACCAGTGATTTCTACCACTTTATAGGGGCCTTCATATGAAGCATTTAACTTTCCATCTTTATGCTCAGGTGTATTTGGAAAGATTTTTCGAAGAACCCAATCTCCTACTTGGAAATGGCGCTCCTTAACACCTTTGTTCCAAAATTTAGTCGCCCTTTGCTGATAGGCGGCGACTCTAATAAGAGCTTGTTCCCTACGTTCATCTAACAAATCTAAATCTTGGGCTAAGTGTTCATTGTTAGATTCTTCTCTAGTCCACTGTCTTCTTAAAGATGGCATTCCTACCTCTACTGGTATCATAGCTTCAGATCCATAAACTAGAGAGAAAGGAGTTTCACCAGTCGACGTCCTAGACGTCGTTCGGTACGCCCATAAGACGGCGGGCAGCTCTTCAGCCCACCTACCTTTAGCTTTATCTAACCTCTTTTTCAAAGACGTCACTATGGTTTTATTACTAGCTTCTGCCTGCCCGTTCGATTGTGGATTTCTAGGGGTGGAAAACTTAAGTTTAATATGCCATTTATCGCAAAATTTTCTAAATTTTCTTCCTATAAATTGAGATCCATTATCACATACAATTTCCTGGGGCAGACCAAATCTACATACTATATTTTTCCAAACAAAATCAATTACCTGAGGTTCTTGTACCTGGCTCAAGGCGACGGCCTCTACCCATTTAGTGAAGTAATCTGTGGCGACCAACAAGAAAACTAGTCGTCCAGGTGCTGGAGTAAACTTGCCTACAATATCCATTCCCCACTTAAGGAAAGGCCACGAAGGCACTATCACATGCAATTGTTCAGGGGGTTGTCTTGCCACGGTGCAAAATTTTTGGCAGCGTTCACACTTAGTCACCAAACTTACTGCATCTTTCTGCATAGTCGGCCAAAAATAACCTGCTCTAGTCACCTTTCTTATCAATGATTGACTTCCACTATGGTCTCCACATTCACCTTCATGAATTTCTCTTAACACATAATTTGCCTCAGACGGAGAGACACATTTCAGCAAAGGTCCACCAGTGAATGTACGTCTATAAAGATCATCGCCTATGGTAGTGAATCTGGCAGCTCTAACAACTATTCGTCGCGCTTCATTCTTATCTGAAGGTAATTTACCCTGCAACAGATATGAAAGCAAAGGGGATCGCCAATCCCATGTCAAACTGTTATTCAACACAATTCGATTATTTACCTCAATTGCCGGTGTTTTCAGATAAAACAGTGGGATTTATTTTGTCTCCACAACTTCTATAGACGACCCAATATTGGCAAGGGCGTCTGCCTTCCGGTTGTCTTCCCTACCTATTTGGGTAATCTTCATAGCGTCAAACCGCGTGGTCAAATCAGACACTACATCCAGATATTTCTTCATTCTTTGGTCTTTTGCCTGATAAGAACCATTGATTTGTTTTGAAACTAACTGTGAATCACTCTTCACTTCCAAAACTTTTGCACCCAATTCTGATGCTAACTTAAGTCCAGCTATCAGGGCTTCATATTCAGCTTCATTGTTCGTCGCCTTAAAACCACATCTTATTGCCTGGACAATTTGTTCACCATCGGGGGTTTCAAGCGCGATACCCAGTCCACTTCCTTTTACATTGGAAGACCCGTCTACATGGAGGATCCAGGGCGACAAGTTCACCTGTTTCTTAATAGAAAAAGACTCATTATTAGCTGTTACCTGAAGGTTGGGACTAAATTCCGCCAAAAAATCAGCTAGGATTTGTGATTTGATAGCTGTTCTTGGGGCATAAGAGATATCAAATTCACTCAGCTCAATCGCCCATTTCACCAATCTCCCAGATAAATCAGGCTTATGGAGGACGTTCCGTAAAGGATAGTTTGAGACGACCACAATTGGGTGGCACTGAAAATACGGCCTCAACTTCTTAGAAGACGTTACTAAGGCTAAAGCAAGTTTTTCCATCATTGAATATCGCGTCTCCGTATCTAACAAGGCTCTGCTAACATAATATACTGGGCTCTGTCGCCTATCTTCTTCCCTAACAAGAACTGAACTCACAGCATTAGAGGCGACAGACAAGTATAGATATAAGGTTTCACCTGGACTTGACTTAGAAAGCAAAGGGGGCTCGTAAGATATTCTTTCAAATCCTGAAGCGCCTTTTCAGCGGCGTCGTTCCATACAAACTCCTTATTCTTCTTCAATATATTAAAGAATGGTTGGCACCTTTCAGAAGATTTAGATATAAATCTGGTTAAAGCAGCTATCTTACCCGTCAAACGCTGGACGTCCTTCACACATTTGGGTGATGGGATGTCCAACACGACTTTGATTTGTGATGGGTTTGCTTCTATCCCTCTCTTTGACACCAAATATCCTAAAAACTTACCAGACTGCACCCCAAAAGTGCATTTTTCAGGGTTGAGTTTCATGTTATACTTCCTCAGAAGATCGAACGTCTGCTGCAAATGGTTAATATGGTCTTCCGCTTTCAAAGATTTGACTAGCATGTCGTCTATGTAAACTTCCATCGTCTTCCCAAGTTGGGCGGCGAACATGCGATTCACTAACCTTTGGTATGTTGCACCAGCGTTTTTCAAACCAAAAGGCATTACCTTGTAACAATAAGTTCCACGATCTGTGATAAAAGAAGTCTTCTCCTGGTCGTTTGGATGCATCAATATTTGATTGTACCCGGAAAAGGCGTCCATAAAACTTAATAGTTCATGTCCTGATGTTGCGTCTACTAGGCTGTCAATGTGTGGCAAAGGAAAGGAATCCTTTGGGCAGGCTTTGTTCAAGTCTGTGAAATCGATACACACTCTATGCTTACCATTTTTCTTTGGGACGACTACAACATTAGCTAACCAATCAGGGTATTTCACTTCTCGAATAGACCCAATTTTCAATAATTTCTGAACTTCCTCATTAACAATTCTATTCCTCTCTGGTGCAAATTTCCGCCTTTTCTGTCTGACCGGTTTGAATGTAGGGTCGACGTTCAACTGATGTTCAATGACGTCTGGGTTTATACCTGTCATATCATCATAGGACCAAGCAAAACAATCTAAGTTACTTGTTAGAAAAGAAATTAGTTCCCTTCTTACCTAAGGAACTAGGTCCATTCCTATGGACAAAAACTTTTCAGGGTTTTCAGAATCTAAAATTATTTTTTCTAAGTTATCGTCTTCCTCCTTTGTCGCCCTGTCCATAGGAATGAACGCCTGTAGTTGCTATGCCGATGGAGGAGATTGTTCCAAGCCTTTCAATGCTGCTTGGTAACATTCTCTTGCCATCCTCTGGTCGCCTTTGATCTCTCTCACACCCCAAGGTGTAGAGAACTTAATTGATTGATGTAACGTCGAAGGGACTGCCTTCATCTGATGAATCCAAGGACGTCCTAACAAAGCATTGTAAGTGGTCGGGCAGTCCATTACCTGAAACTTGACTAAAGCATTAATTCCAGCAGCAAAAGTCATCAAAGATATTTCTCCAATCGTCCTATCTGGTGCTCCATTTCCAAATACCAAGACAGTTGGAGCCTTAATTATTTGGGATTCTAATTGTAATTCTTTGACAGTTTGCAAATAAATAATATTAACGGAACTACCTGCATCAACTAATATTCTTTTAGTCAAACAATTAGCTATTAGTAAAGATATTATCAGGGCGTCGTCGTGCATCTGGACGTTCTGAATATCAGCGTCGTTGAAGGTTATTGGACCTTCAACCACCTGATCATTACTCACATTACCATTAACCCACTCAAATTCTTTTGGCAAAGACCTGGCATGTCGCTTTGCGGCGGAGTAAGACATCCCACTTATCGCTGACCCCCCAATGATTGTGTTAATCGTTCTGACGGCCTGCGGGGGTTGAACTGGGGCGTTCTGCCTTTGATCTCTACCTGCATTGTTAGTAGTATTATTCTTAAGGAGATGTTGTTGATAAGCGTGGCTGTCACCCAAGAGGGGGGGTGAATTGGGTGAGGGAATAAAACTTTTAAATCTTCTTTTAGAAAGACTGCTTGTGCTTGGTGATAATATTTACGAAGTAGTGGTATGCACAAGTCAGTATGTTATGTGATGCAAAATAGAATGTTTGAATGTAAATTTATGCACACATAAATTTATCCTGGTTCGGTCACCCAGACCTACATCCAGTCCCCAGGCTCCACCTGAGATTTTCAATCCACTATTCTTGTTTAAACCGGGCACAAGAGAAGCCTTTACACTTTAGGTTTTACGAGCACGGGTTCACCTAACAACCCACAGGTTTTACAACGGGTTTACCTGCAAACCTTACAAAAGCAAGTTTTACGGGCTAACTTGCAACCTATGGAGATTTAGAAAACTTCTAAATGCTCCCCCTTACAAAATGTAAGATTACAATTATGTTCACTCTATGAACTGGTTGTGCTAAACACTTAAGCTCAAAACTAACTCTCTCTAAGAGTGGATGATGTTACTCACTTAAGTACAATAGAATCACTCTCTGAAAGATATCACAAATCTGGATCTGAGAGTAGTAGAAGATGTGTAGAATGAAGAAGATGATATATCAGATACTTTTCTCTGTTCTCTCTTTTTCTTCCATACTTCTCTTCTAAATGAATGTCTCTTTTATATTCGGCTTCATAGGCTTCAGTGGCAGGTTGAATATGAACGTTAGAATAAAGCCGTTAATCCTATGTTACCGTTGAGAAGTACATCTTCATTAATGCTTAGCAGGGTTGACTTGTTTTATCTCTGAAAAGTAGTCCTGACACCTCTGCTCTGACAAAAGCATTCTGACTTCTGAGTATGTGATGTTTACTCTTGTACTCTTGCTGACGGATGATCATCATTCATCCGCAAGTGGTAATCTTGCTCCGCAAGTGTTAAGCTCTGAGTCCCAATGTCAAGAGTCTTTCCATCCGGAAGCTCATTTGCATCCGGAAGCGTGACCATGTTCTGCACATACTGGTTAGTCCAACATAGCAATATATATATGTAAGAGTTATACATGCTGTGGGAAGCTTGTTTGCTATGGGGAGTAGTTTACTTAGACTGTGTTCTGATTTGGTCTATGGTGTATCCGGAAGCATTCTTACATCCGGAAGTAAAACCACTGGATGAAGGATTTTTGTTCACTATAACTCACTCTCGCTTAGTGTATTTCATTCCAACACTCAGCGCTAGTCACTAAGCTATCGGAAGCACTTTTACTTGACGTAGTGAACTCACTGACGCTTAGGGATATATTTCTTTTATCAGCCTGTGTCAGTCTAAATCTATCAGGAAGCACTTTTACTTGATGAGGTAAACGTACTGACGCTTGGGGTCATTCAATTCTATCAGTCTGCGCCAGTCTAAAACTAACAGGAAGTGCTTTCACTTGGCGAAGTAGACTCACTGACGCTTGGGGTAATATCTATTCTATCGCTCTGCGCCAGTCTAAGTCTAACAGGAAGCAAACTCACTTCCGGTTGAGTCATAGCTTAGTCTTAAGGTTTGTGTACCTAATTCTCATGGACTAAGTTATTTCCCCAGTGATTTACTTGCTGACGCTGAGGGATGAAAGCATTCATCCGCATGCGCAAGTCCTAATCTATCCGGAAGTAAATCCTCATCCGGAAGCACTCTTACTTGGGATCCTATGTTATCCTATTGCTTCCTAGGCACTTGGTCTAATCCTCTATATTTTAGTCTTCATCAAAACTTAAGATTCTAACAGTTGTAAGTTACCATGCTTAAGTTGGAAGGTTACTTCTTTTCTGAACCTCCAACAATCCTCTGTTCGATGGCCGACGTCTTTGTGGTAGTCACAGTATCTAGTGGTGTCTCTCTCATTGACAGGCGTCGTCATAGGTTTAGGCCATTTCACCCTATCCATCTTTTCAAATGCACTTACCATTCAGCTGGTCCAATGGACATGTTGAACTCTTCATATCTAGGAGGGGGTGGGTCCCTCTTCTGTTTGTCGCCCTGCTCATTATTGTTAGTATAAGGGTGAAAACGAAAATTTCTACCTCGTTGCCGTTTAGAACGACGGTCTGTGGATCCCAAATTATTTTGTTGTTGATTAGCTGTCTTTTCCGCGTTTGTTGCGATCATTGAATTAGCGGGGAGACTGGTTGTCGCCAGTCCCTGATTCATTTTAAGGGCATGATTTCTACTGGCGTCGTCCTCTTGAAGATTAATATGGGACCACACGTATGATTGGACTTCAGGCCAAGTTGTCACCCGTTTCAAAACCAATTCTTGATAGAGGCCGCAAGTGGGTGGCAATGCTCTCTTAAACGCCTGCACAGCAATGTTAGGATCACAATTTGGGATACTTACCATCTCTGCCGTAAACCTCTTCAGAAGGTCTCTGTATGACTCGTCCGGCCTCATGACAATTCGATACAAGTCGTCTGACGTCTTAACCATGACTCTGCTGCTTGCAAATTGTTCAACAAAAATGTCAGTTAAATGACTAAATGAAGTTATTTTACCTTGAGGGAGATTGGTCCACCATATCAGGGCTGGGCCAATCAAACTTATACCAAATCCACGACACATAGCAGCATGTCGTTTGTCGGCTGGGAGGACTGCTGCTAGCATAATCTGCCTGTACTGGGCCAAGTATTGGTCTGGATTCGACTTGCCATCATACTTTGGCATAGTAGGAAAAGAAAATCTTTCAGGTAGATCAGCAAACGCGATGTCGTCTATGAAGGGCGATTCTGAGTAACTCCCTAGACGGGCTGCATCAAGTGGCTTTTGAACACCTGGAATCGAGTACATCTTTTTCTTTATCTCAGCGACCTCCTTCTCCATTCGAAGGGCAAAAGAGAGAATTTTGTCTTCCCTCTTTTGTCCTCCTTGTGGATGATTTTGAGGGATCCTTGCATGTGACTTCTGAGCGGACTGCTCACCTTGTTCTCGACTATCATAAGACTGAGAATCATCATATCCCTCTTCGTCGTCTCGACCTGTTTCATCATTAGGAATATCATTATTGTCAGTATTCTTACCTTTATTACCTTTTTCACCGTTCGGATTGCGCTCATGATCATTTGGGTTTGGCACTTGGCGAATCTCCTTTTCAGGTCCGCTCTGCCTTCTTTTGTTTTTCCTGGACTCTAGGCCTGCTAGGTGCAACTTTAATTCATTGTTTTCTTCCTCCAAACGTTTCATCCTCTCAGATTGAATTCCTGCAGATTGTTCGAGACGTTTCATTTTTTCAGACTGAGAGGTCAAGGCTTCTAGGACCTTTTGGAGGTCAGTGGAAGAGCTAGTTGGCTTAAAAACAGTTTTTGGTTGCTGTTCCATCATAAAGTTTTACTCGCTCACTCAGAGAACGTGAAGCTTTTAGAAAAATTGTTGCCAGAGTCCCCACGGTCGGCGCCAAAATGTTGATGCACAATATAGGGGAACTATTGAATATGAATGAATAATCGAAACACTTTATTGATAATATGATTGAGTACAATAAACGGGGTCACCGGCAACGGTGGTTACAAATTTGGGCGTAAATGCCTTGATCACAAAGTCTTAATTCAGAGTACAATGATAATAAGAGAGAAGAATACAGAGAAAGAGAGAGAGAGAAAGATTGCAGAGAATTGATTGTGTTCTTCTGAATGAGTTCGTGGCCTTCTTATAGTTGAAGCTCAGTCCTGGTGGTTGCGAAATCATAGGCGGCCGTTATGGGTAAGAGACGTTGCACGTGCTCCGAGAAAGGTGGGCGACTGCTCCGAAAAAGGTGGGCGACCAAGTCAATCTGTTTTGCTGCCGTTGGTGATATCGTCATAGACGTCCATATGGCGTCTATCTCGCTATTGGACTTCCACTGTCGCTAGTGATGTTATCTTCGACGCCCTGAAGGCGTCTATCTCGTTATTGGGCCTCTGTTAAGGCCCAAGCCCATTAAGGTATAACGGTGTATAACAGAAACAGAACTTGATATTGAGGTCTGATTCTTAGAACCCATTTTTCTTCAAACTTGTGCAAGGAAACAGACAAATATGGTCAAGGAAAGATAAGCTCTGATACCAATTATTATGTAGAATGTAGTAGAAAATAAGAGAAAGAGTAAGAAATAATATGAATATTATTCATAACATCACAACACAATACAAATAAGGTTTATATAGTACTTAAGCCTTAAAATTCAGCCAAAACAGAATCCCAACAGAAAAACAATCTTCCAACCCATAATAAAAACAAATAGACTGAAACTGCCAAAACAACAACCTACTAACAACCTTAACTAACTGGTCTAAAGGATTTTTCATAACATATGAATTAAAAATAAGAATTTGAAAATGATAATTTAAAATAAAATGCATATAAATTAAAAATTACATATATAAGCTAGAAAATAAGCATGTTGCTTTTTCCCATTTTGCTTCTAGTTCAAAAGCTATTTGATTTTACTTTGTGCCCAAACATCTTTTTAAGTAAAAATAAGCTATTTGACAGCTCAATATATTTTACTCCCACTTTACACATATTAAGAAAGTAATTGAAAGAAATAAATGTGTCTGATAAAGAAATGATAACTCTACATTATTAATATAGTCAAAAGTAAATAGGAGTAAGCTATTAAAAAAAAGAAGTAAATAGGAGTAATATGAGAATAACTACATTCAATAATCAGACAAACTTTTATAGTGTCTTATATTTAGGGACAAAACCATTAAAAAAATCTCATACATACATGCATGCATGCATACATACATACATGCATACATTTGAATGAAATCAAAAGGTCGTGATAATTTGTTTATTTTCGTAAAGAAAAAGTTGAGTTTTGGGCTAACCATGTCCATGAGCATGAAACTAGTGTTAACTACAGATGTATTCCTTCTAGTCCCTAGTATAAGAGTCAACAAAAAAAACGTTTTTTAAGAAAACATGTGAATATTAGTTTGGTGTCTGGAGTTAATGCTTCTTTTCCAATATTGCTCATATTTATTATGATACTTTTAAGAGAGAGAAATACATAAGCATTATTAAATATAAAAGAGAATTAGGGGTAAAGTAGGAAAAAACACATTAAATGAGGAGAGAATGTGAGATGAGCTCTCATATTAGGACCAAAACCATTCAAATTTTAAACTCTTATATTAGGGACTAGAGGGAATATATTTTATGGGTGTAAATTTTTAGTACTTGGGCTTGCATTTTTAACACAAAACTTGGTGTCAAGTTTCTTTAGGTTCATTAAGCCCATTGTCCAAATCAAAATAAGTCACTCAAATCATTTTTTATTTTTTTGCCATGAGGACTTCAGAAACTAGAATTAAATGCTATTGGAGATAAGTAATTTATGTGGCATAATTTGATTGAAACAATGTACGTAACAAACCTAAAAACTTAACAAACCTTTTATCTTTTTACATATTGATGGACTACTTGTTACCATACTGTTACTTTTAATGTAATTGACCGGAATTCAAAAAAAAAAAACAAACAAACAAACCTAAAAACTTTGCTGTTTACCATGTTACCATTGACCAGAGATATATAAAACTCAGACCAGAAAGAACACACTATACACGCCTTGCTCAGGTAGTCAGGTTGAAAACAAACACCTTAGACATACAATACTAAGTAGACAAAGCCCTGGATTTTTCCTTTGAATATCTATGTATCCAACATGTCCTTCCATCAACGCGCTATTATAGATTTATAGTCAAACCCGATGACAGGTTGAACTAACTTACAGACTATGCTCTGTCCTTACTTGACCATTTATAATAGAGAATAACGTCTACAAGCAAAGACAGTAAATAAATTGGTCACAATAAGTTATTACACTAATAACTTAAAAGTGGTTCCATGCAAATCCTACAACACGAGAAAGTAGAAAGATGGCCATTAAAACGACCATACCTACACTACAAACACCTCCTAACCTCAAATCAACTGATTATCCCACTAAATGCATCTTACGAGGTTCTACAGACCACTATAGGGACAAAATGGTACAGATACTCTCCAGATGAATAATACCCTCTAAGTTAAATAAATAGCAGAACCTAATACTGGACCACTTAAATCAACTAGATCACTAACTAAGCACTTAATTAACTTCAAGGTTCTTCATTTTTGGTTCTAGTTCATTCTCATCACCTTCGTCGTCGTCGTCGTCGTCGTCGTCTAAGTCATCGTCATCAATTCCATCAGGATCATTATCATCCAAAGGACCAAGCTTCTCAGGGCATTTCTTGAACAAATCCATCACCTCATCAACTCCTTCATCAGAAATGAAATTACCGTTAATGTTCAGCAACTTAAAATCAGCCTTCTGTAACACAACCTGAGCCAACTGACGAGCCCCTGCCCTTCTTATTTTATTGGTGTTCATATCAACTTCCTTCAAATGGACATGACCTTCTATGGCCTTGCTTATCTGGATGGCACCTTCGTCCTTGAGTTCATTCTCGGCGAGGGACAAGTTGACGAGGAAGTGCTTTGCCTCTACACATGCTGCTATTGCCGGAGCAGCTTTAACTGTTATTTCATTTCCATTCATCTCCAGAACTTCAAGGTGCGGAGCTGAATACTTAAGAGCATTAATTATGGCGATCGCACCCTCATCTTCCAAATTTAGATAGCTCAGGTAAATCTCTACCAGTTCGACGTGATTGGTAAGAGCTTTACTCAGAGAAATGCCACCTTCCACACCAAACATGTTGTCTCGCAAATCAATCTTCCTCAAATTGGCACAATTACCAAGAGAATTGCACAAGGCAACTCCCCCTTCACAGCCTATCCTTGTAGAGGAGCAACGAAAGTCCTGCAACGAAGGAGAACGCTTAACAATCTCAGCAATAGCTAGTGCCCCTTCATCTCCAGTCATATTGTTGTGAAAGTGAAGAACTCTAAGCTTCTCTGTAGAGGGAATCAGCTCACAAACTGCTTGAGCGGCCTCCTCTGAAATGCCATTATTGATGAAATAAAGTTCCTCCAGGCAGGTTTGTGACTTCAGAAGTGCTCCAAAAGCCCTCACACCTTTCTCGCCTAAGGCATTATGAGAGAGGTTGAGACAGTTCAACAAACAACCCTCTAGAGCAACTGAGAATATTTTCATGACTTCAAGAGCTTCTTCTTCAGATCTACCAGCAATGAAATCTGATAGATCTACTTCTTTCAACTGGTACTTCACAGAAATGAGAATAGGCTCGACAACTTTGGCTGCTCCCAATCCAAAACTTCTGTTGCTAAAACAGATTTTAGTGAAAGAATTACCTGGCTCCGTCAAGGGCTTTAAGAGTTCCTGAGCTTCATCAACTTCAATGAAGGATCGTTGTCCTTTAGATATATCAAACACAGATCCATTTGGTGCATCTATATTCACAGATTCACTTGGTGCATCTACATTCACAGATTCACTTGATGCATCTACATTCACAGATTCACGAGGTAAATCTCCATTCACATACTCACTGGGTGCATCTTCATTTGCAGATTCCCTAGGTGCATCTACATTATCAGATGCCGCTGCTTCTTTGTTATTCTTGTTACTAGGTCCATTTTTAAGAATGTCTAGAATAAGTTTACTACATTCTTTCGCATAAAGCTGAACAGCAGAACCTCCATCACCATCTGGCTCCTTCTCATAATGCAGGTCAGCTGTGGCAAAAGCCATGTCCTCAATTCTTTTTGCATTCTCTTCAGCCTCTTCCTCATTCAGAGTTCCATATTTTTGTGTGAAAATAGATTTTGTAGTAAGGTTGTTGGTCATCCGCTCCACAAGCATCTGTCTAGTGTTCTGACTTGGAGGCCATAGTTTGATTGAAAATGTTCGACGCTGTGAAATCACTTCTGTAGAATCCATTGCGATGACACCTGCAATTAGTGTTCATGTAAATAAGTTTCATACATGATATTGTAGTAAAGGAGAAAGAGATTAATAAATTGGTTCATCAAGATAAAACAATCAAGAAAAAGAGGTGTAAAAAGAAATCCTCAAAAGTATTCTATATTCTATATATATATATATATATATGGCACTGTCAAAGAGATCAAAGTAATTTCCACATTCTTGCAGTGATAATTTTTTATATGATGATATAACCACCACCACCACAACGACAACGCCATACCCCACTAGGTGAAATCAGCTACATACGATGTCATTGTATAAAAAAACATATTTTTGGATAAATCACTAATTAAAAGGTCATGCTAGATAACTTCACTGTTTAAAATGTATTTAAAGTCCTAAATCCAACTATAACACCTTTAAGGTTTGAATATCAAAGTTCATCGGCAGAGATTTTAAAAATGTTTCAGAGTAACTATATTTAATACTGGCCATACATGCAACTCTTCAACCACAACGAATTATGCCATCCACAAAACACTCCATGTGAGGCTGTGACCATTAAGTGACGAACAGATAGTAATATAAATCAAGGAGAAGTAAAAACTATCAATCCAACTTCAATAAAAAAACAGCTCTATTTCATTCCATTTCAGTTATCAAGTTTTTTCATAATGACCAATCAGATCAAGCCAAGCGAATAATAAAAGCTGGAAAACTTAAACAAGAGAGAGCTGAAAAACATATTTTAATTTTAACAACTGGAATGAAAACTATATTTTCATCAAGGAACAAATGACTGCTGCAAATGAGTGGATGAGTCATACAGTTCATAGCTCATTGAATTTCTTACAATGTTGACGGTAAAAGGAGCTACCTTCGTAAAACACAGTGAAAATCAGAAAATCCATTTAAGGGGGTAACACAGATAGCAAAGAATTAGCCAACAAAAGGTTCATGGATCCATATTCAGGCACAACTATAGTATGTATTTACTACTGTATCATTTAATATACAACTGATACTAAAATTTCCCTCCCAAATGAAAATTCCAAAAAGAGGGAACAGTCAGACTTTTCTTTCCCCCAGTTCTGCCCCACATTTTATTCTGATTAATAGGCTTCCAAGTCATATCCTATAAAAACAACTCTCTAACTTAATATTTCCACCCATTTAAAGGATATCCAATACAGTTGAAACTGAGACGTTTATCTAGCATATCCTTAAGCACATCTATCCATAAACTAGTTCATATAGAAGACAACATCAAGAACATAGAAACTACAAAGTTGTACTACAACCAGATCGAAGTCGAAAAAAAAAACTAATTGATTAAAAATCGATTCATTAAACTCATAAGTTGCATAATTAAAGCACTTCAAAAGGAAATTTTATCTAATGTTCATGATACAACTGCAAATCCATTTCATTCCTTCTAAAGTCCTCATACTTCCCAACCCCTTTTCCATTAAAGTGCAAAGAAAAAAAGCACATGCATTTACTCTCTTCGCTACAATTGTCAATCCAATATTTCACATTTAAGTAAGGAAACTAATCATTTTCAACTGAACCAAAACTATAATGCCTTTAAAACTCACAAGAGAAACCAAAAGAAAATCAATTGCAATATATTTCCCTAAGAAAATAAACAAAATCGGGCTTTAAAATAAATAAACTGGTTCCATTCAAATTCATCTTAAAAAAATAAAAATAAATAATTTCCTTGACCCCTAATTTGAGTTTAAAAATATAATCTTTGACCAAAATGCAGCAGATCTGAGATAACCCAGTAACAGAAACATGGAATGGAACAAATTGAAGCGAAAAGGAAAGAGAAACAAGGATCGTACACGTAAGCTATATCGAAAAAGGCATTCATTAGAGAGGCATTATGTAAAGAAGAAAAGAAGTGAAACCCTAGAAGTGAGAGGAGGAAAGAAAGGATACCTTTTTGATGTGAGAGTGGGAAGAGTTTAAAGTTGAAGGATTTATGAAATTTAAATGGTGAAATTGAAATGGGTTAGCCACATTATATAATACTCAATGTGAATGAAAGAGTGTGGAGGGAAAACCTAAAAGTAATCGAAAAACCAAAAGAGGAAAGAGAAAGAAAACGTTGTTTTTGTTTTTTAAGAAAGATAGTAACATACATTTTGGGTAACGGCTGGATCAATGGTAGAATGGGCCTGAATGGCCCATGTAACTTTTTTCTTTTAAAAAAAAAGACTGAGAATTGTAGGAAAAATATTGGGAAAATCACTTAAAGGAATAAATCACAACGAGATCACAAGGAAAAATGTAGGAAAAAATTATTGTCAGTTATAACATCACCCAGATACCCTAGTAATTTTGATTCAATTTAATGACTTTTTGGGGCCTAATTGTGTTTTGTTACAATAATTGGGACCTAGGTGTAATTCTTCCAAAAATTTCTCATGAGAAGAAACATAAAGATTATATTTATTTAAAATGACCAAATGTTACAATAATTGTCCCTTAAAATATATTTATTCATTCTTTGCCAAAAAAATAAAGCAATCTTAAAAGTCAATGTCCACAATGCATTTTGTTGTTAGACCATCAAAATAAAAGTTATACCTTTCATCACCATTTACGATATTTAGTAGAAAATAGTTAGGCATGAATATTATCAATGATTATAACTTCATTGGTGATATAATATATCTCCAAAATATTTTAGTAGCTACGAAGAAATCTTTATAATAAGTTCTTAAGGTTTTTAAGTAAGCCCTTCAGTGTTTTTTTGTCCTGGTCCTTGTGATTTCTCTGTTATAGAAATTTCTCTGTTATATGCTCACATAATGAAAGAGAAATAGAAGAAAGCTCAAGTAATACATAATATTTCCAATTATAAAAATATAAAATGCTCAAATTGCAATTTATTTTCCTTCTACATGTATCCTTTTTATAGTCGAAGTCTTGAATGTTGTCCAAAATGTTGTTTCACGAAAATGATGAGATCACTTATTGTGATATGTGACTACTAGTGTGTCGTTCTCTAGTACTTATTGGGATGTAGGGGTCATAATGGAGATATTGGTTATCATGATTATCGTGTAACATTGTGTTACTAATTCCCTATTTAATCTATGACATCTCTTTTAATTCAATAATATCTTTACTAACTATGATAGAAAAAGGAATTGCAATAATATCAATATCTCTATCATAGTTAGAAAAAGATTATCCTAATGATTAATTATTATCCATGATAGAAAAGAATAAACTAATACAGCACAGCTGCTATCATGGATAATTTATTGATAACCATGTTAGAAAGGATTTGTCTAACATGGTTAATAAACAAAACTAATTGATATTAAAAATAAATAGATTTATATACATGCGGAAGCGAATGCAGACCTATAAATTGGCAATACACAATTATAAATAAACTATACTAACTCTACTACCTAATTCCCTTCCTGAAGCTTGCCCCTGTGCATGAATACCTGCAAAAATGTCAGTAATCGTGGGATGAGACAATTTGTCCCAGTAATCACCGCTTAACTCACTATAACAGTGAGATGTGCGGTAGTGAGGGCGTCTAAAGGGTACCACAGTTTAAAATCCATAATATATATATATATATATATATATATATATATATATATATATATATATATATATATATATAATTCTCATTTCCTTTCGTTCATCACTTAAAACCTTCTGTCACATCCGAATCCACTCAAATTCACCATCTCTACTTTCCACATATCACTCAAATCCCTCAGTCAAATCCATATTAACTAAATAACATCTCCCAGTCTCCAATCTAATGATGCTACCATAACTCTCACACTCACCTATAGATGCATTGTGCCATCATGGGGCATTCAAGCATCTAATCTTCTCTATATGATTTGACACTGTGCCCCTCTCTATGATGAGGGGGCAAATTTCCCTCTCTGGCAATCTCCAGAGAGAGAACCCCGATTCTGTTTTCCATTACAGAATGGGAACGGTTGGGCTCTCCACTGCCAAACAACCGTAGGGGCGGTTGGGCTCTTCAATGCCAAACAACCGTAGGTCACTTCTCTCAATAAGTAGACCTATGAACCCCGATCCAATCAATCTAAAAAGGATCCTCAGTACAAATAACTGTCGATTGGCCTATCGACAGTTATCATCGCGCGATGGTACACAAAATTCAGTGTCATGCAATGCTCACATATTCCTTTTAATATCTCATCCATAATAATTAACATCATACCCTCTCACATCACCTTCCAATCTATTATCCACAATATCTCCCCTCAACATAATTCTCCAGAAACTCAACTCACATCTAATTCCTTTTCTATACTCACAACCTCTCAAATAACTACTATCACACTACACCTGCAATCATTTCATACCATTTCAAAATATTCAGCACCATCAGACAGGATACTACATATATAGTGTAAAAATCTTTTATATGAACATAATCGTGTTTAATCGTGTTTGAAAGGCACCCGATAGCCTGTTTTGTATAAAAATACCTTTTCAAAGATAATATATATATATATATATATATATAGAGGGTGAGAAGGGATTTTACAAAATCCCTAACTAACGTCACCCTCAATGTTATAGCAAGGTAAGTGTGATTACCTGTCGCCCTTTAGCAATTCTACGCGATTTCTCAACCTTTCTTTATGCCACAAAAGCCATATCGCAATCAATCCTATAATGTAGTACAGAATGATAAATTAGTATCATTCTACTTCATGTTAAACGTCTCTCTCTCGTATCGACATTACTATCCAATACCCCTTCCTCAATATGTCCTACTATAGTAAATTTTGTTGATTTTTAAGTTTACATAACTCAAACACAAATCATGAATCCTAACAGAACAAATCCATACAGTCAATACTTCCATACACAATGTTACCTACCTAATCAAACCGAATCAACACACTTAATAGTCACAAGAATAATGTATTCTGTGCTAAATTGATGCATATAATATTGCTATGCATACAACAAATGTAAATCTGTCAACAAATATGCACAATTATAATGTGAGGCAAAATTAGTGACACATGACAAATTCCAATTTCCCATGAGTAAAACAAACAGTTTGCAAACCTAATTCTAAATCAGATTTTAATCTTTCCTTAATCACCAAATCTATAACAAAAAGAATCATCAAAAGAAGAGGAGAAAACAAATTAATTTTCAATTCAATCTCACAAGATACACCATACTCTTACTTCCAAACATAACATTATTTCTACATGATATTAAACATGACACTTAGCAATAATTGAGAAACTAAAATTTCTCAATTACCATGACATCCATTCGGCCAAAACAGGGGAAAAGAGAAGAGAACCCATTGCTTTATTCCAAACATACTTTGAAGATACACAAGGATATAAACTTTCATTGAAAGATAACGAGAATCATTATTACATAACTTCCAACTCGATTCTTAAATGACCAATCCAGGAATAAGACAATTTGGCAACACTTCAAAGGAAAAATCCTCCAATATTGAATTCTTGAACCTTATTAAGACAAAACAGAATATTATATTACAAAATGAAGCCTCATCAGAGAAAAGAAAAGAATTGCATCAAAACATGGTTTCAACTCCAACTTCGTTAGTAAAACTCTCTGTCCAATGAGTGTATTCCTAGTACTTCAAATCTGACATTCAATTCCTAGCATCAACTTAAATATTTTCAAACATGCATTTATATTCCTAGAAACATCATCATGCACAACAATATATATATATGCTCCAATAACTTGTTTCTCATATGTTCCCAAGAAAATAATTGAAGGTTTCCAATCCTAATTTCTTTTTAATTTGCATCAGCCAAAGGAAAAGAATTCGTGCAAAACATTAAAATCAAACTTGCAAAAATGAACCCAATATGAACAAAACAATGACATAACAGTATCGAAATCCCCAATCCACATTCATCAATAAACATCAACATTCAAACAAGAACTCAAACAGCCACAAAACTCAAACAAATCACACAGGCACAACCATGTTTGTCACCTTTAACCTTATAGAATCACTAATTTTGAAGATTGAACCCTTAAAAACTCCATGTCCAACCGATTGCTAAAGCACACAAAGTTAGGGTTTTTCTCAAAATCAATAAATCCTAAATCAATCATTCAAATCATCATTTAGGATATCAAAACTCAAAGCTTAAAATGTTCTTTAGATGCTTATGAATTTAAAACTCAAACCCCACTCACGGCCTCTCATCTCTACACAAGGAAATGAAGGAACAAGGTAGAAAATCAAAAGAGGAAACTCACCATAACTTGACTCCAAGGTGGCACGGCTGGACGGAGCCCGTCATCGGCCGAAATTGCCGGAAAAATGTCCACTGTCATAGGTGGACGAAAATAACCAAGAGGAGAAAGGAAAATGAGAAATCCATAAAGAAAAAGAAGCACAACTCGCGAAGTACTAGTGAAGGTCGAAACTTGCCTTTAAAACCGCCGCCGTCCGCCGCTGGAGAACGAAGCCGCTGTCACCGGAAATCACACCTCGCCGTCACTGGAGAAGAAGAAGAACGAAATAGAAAGTGAGGGAGGGAGACCGAACGTGAGGTGAAGAAGTGAGAAAAGAAAAATGGTTTGATGATGGTGATGGTGAGGGAGATTGGCGCCGCCGCGCCGTCGCCGGAGGAGGACAGGAAACGAAGAAGGAAGGAGGGCGGAGGTGAGGTGTCGGGTGGGAAGGAGGAGGGAGCCGATGGTTTTTATAGTAAAGGGGGAGGGGCGCGTTTGTTTTGCTGAAATAAGGGGGTGCTCTGATGATTTGTAGCCCAAACTTGCCATAGTGTACTCTTTTAATTCTAAAACCATTTAAACCAGCCTCCCATCTTTTTAAACTTCAAAATATTTTTAGCTTTACCACTCCCTCATATTTCAAACTCTTCATTTCTTAATTAATTTTATGCATATTAATTACTCAAAATTTTCAAAAATATCCCAAAAATTCCTAAAATTTCAAAATTCCTAATTTCTCCATTTATTATTTCCCAAAACATTCATTGATCCTATATTAAATCTTTAGGATGTTACAATTCTACCCCTCTTAATTAATTTCGTCCTCGAAATTAGTAGAAATTATCACTAAATACAAGGGAAAAGAACAGTTTCTTGGATTGATAATCCTATTTCAAGAAGAAGAAAAGAAATTTGAATATAATTCAGGAAGATTCAACTCATTGGCATTGAGGATTTCTTGCCATAAGTGTCATCCATATGGCACAATGGAAATGATATCAAGGATTTAGAGGAACTATAAACATTCTATATGAGATTGCTAACCACAATTTTTTTAGAAAGTATAGTTAATTGTGGGGTATGAACATGTTTTCTTATGATAAAAGTGAAGTTAAGTATACTAGTACTCATTATCATGTTCCTTTCAGGGATTCAAAAGAGGTGAAATCAAGTCAGATTGACTTGAATGTATATAACCTTTTGAACAAGGTTAGAAACACTACGCCAGAAAAACTAGGAGTATAACTAAAATTCTATTCAAAATCTCAATTGACTCTGTTATACTAGCAGATTAATGGACAATTTTGTTAAAAATCACAATACTCTAACAATAGCAATAACAATTTCACTGCATAAAACAGAAAATACTACATTTCTTGCATTCATTTACAACCATATTGATGCAAATTTAAGCCTTTTTACATCAGCAACCAAAAACAAGAAAGCCATAAATTCTTTGAAGAATCTATTCAGTCATTGGAATACACAAACTGCAGGAATAAACATGCATTCAACCTAATAAGTTAAACAATTTCCAATAGTATTTTGACTTTACTTAGCATTCCTTTAATCTAAAACCAAAGCACAAAATTGAAAATCCATTGAAATCAATGCAAACATAGAAGAACAAGTGGAGAGTTTAGTCTTATGAAAATCATGCATATACATAGACTTTTAAGTTATAACAATTTATCAAATACATAAGCATTCACAATTTTATTCCGTTTCCTCACCTATTCATTTCAATTCCATCTCATATTCTATCACCGTGATTTAATTAGTAACAATAACTTATTGGGCAGCAAGAACAACTTCAAAACATTTTTCAGAACTATAATTCAACTACTTCAATTTACTCCTCACAATTCAAAATTAGTGCATGTTAATAAAATCACATATACATCACATAATAAGGCCAACAAACAAGTGAGTAACTTCTCAAGAGTTCAGATTATTTTCATCTCAAAACAATCCACCAAATCAGATTTTTAAAATTGGTTAAGTCTTTCATAACTCAAACTTTATAGTACAATGAATTAACTGATTTCAACTTAACATTTCACTTTCCTATAATATTCATAGCCAACATAGAAAGAAGAAAGGAAAACAGAGTTTCCAATCTCACATTTGAATAGTTGAACTAAAATCCAACAAACATAGTGTACACATCTCTCTCTCTCTCGGTCGTAATATACTACCCATCCCCCTTTTTCTATGTATTCCATATTCTAGAAATCTATTTTCAAGCTCAGTCCAATTCATCAACCAATAATTAATGAAACCAAAAGAAAGCATATTAAGAAATGGAGAACGAAAGGAAAAGAAAGACATTTTTAATTCATCAAGTACTAAAATCAAGCACAACCAAAGTTTCCCATCAAACAATTCAAATAATTAACAGTCAGTTATCTTCCTTGTCTGTTCCAAGCTGCCAAGTCACAATAGACTAAGAAGAGGTCATTGCACATTGACAATCAATAATAGAATCAGCTTTATATTCTTTTAACACCATTAGAATATTTCTCAACCTGTTACTAATCAAATTTAATAAAACAATAGCATTACAACTCAATTTTCGGCTCTACTCTATAGATTCTTCTTCATTTTAATATTTTGAAGCTTATTTTTCATGACATATAAAACATTAGAATCATGTGAGAAAACAAGGTTACAGATATAGCCAAACTTTCCAACTTACTAAAAATAAGGAATTCTAATCACTTTAACACAACAGTCCATGAAAATCATATAAGAACTTGGATTGATATATATATAGAAACTTCAACTCATCATTACAGCAATACAAATATACCCAATCGCCTTATCATTGACAACTATCCATTCCCAATCATTCCACACTTAATTTACCCCATTTTTCCTTTAATGACACATGTCTCACATTCTCCTTTATGCCCAATTCAGCTAATACACACAGGTGCATTCAAACGATCAACTACATTATTCATATAGCACATACAATTCACCATTTGTTTCATTTTCCTTCGAACCAACCACCCAGCTAGTACAACGAAAGACATATATCCTTGCAAGCCCACAGTTCATAGAGAATCAACACAATATACAATTTCATCAGTCATTAGTTGCACAAGGGAGGTAACAATTATGAACTTCAATTTAGTTTTCATAAGTAAAATAGATCAATCAAATTTCTAATAGCACATTCACTCTTAACAAAATCAATTCACCAACACTAACAATTAGATCATTGAAAATCAAAGTGGAGATTTCAAAACAAACAATTTCAATCGAATTCTATTCAAAACAATCAAATAGTACAAGTCAAATTCATCTATGAAACAAACAATTTAACAAATCAGTACAAATAATAAACAAAGCAACAACTCTTATTTCACATTGCATTCATTATTAATTGTTATTTTCAAATTTCCTTACTCCCTTAACCCAATAAGGGATCTCATGATGCCTCGACTATGATTATGGCCGGCACATAACTATACTCGAGACCCCAGAGAAACATCCTTATTTCGCTATTTTTCCTAAATTCTTATACATATCAACATTATTTCGTTATTCTTTCTATGTTCATCTCAATCTCTCCACAGTACCTATTCAATTTCTCTTATCACTCTCTCCCCACCACGGGATGAGTGATAGTCCTCTCAAAAGGCCAGATATTCATGCACAGAAGGAAGGGAATACTAAGAATGTATATTGCCAATCTATATGCAATGCAGCACAGTCCTAGGTTATCGTATACCAAATACTGATAACCAAGTTGTAACATTGTGTTACTAATTCCCTATTTAATCTATGACATCTCTTTTAATTCAATAATATCTTTACTAACTATGATAGAAAAAGGAATTGCAATAATATCAATATCTCTATCATAGTTAGAAAAAGATTATCCTAATGATTAATTATTATCCATGATAGAAAAGAATAAACTAATACAGCACAGCTGCTATCATGGATAATTTATTGATAACCATGATAGAAAGGATTTGTCTAACATGGTTAATAAACAAAACTAATTGATATTAAAAATAAATAGATTTATATACATGCGGAAGCGAATGCAGACCTATAAATTGGCAATACACAATTATAAATAAACTATACCAACTCTACTACCTAATTCCCTTCCTGAAGCTTGCCCCTGTGCATGAATACCTGCAAAAATGTCAGTAATCGTGGGATGAGACAAGTTGTCCCAGTAATCACCGCTTAACTCACTATAACAGTGAGATGTGCGGTAGTGAGGGCGTCTAAAGGGTACCACAGTTTAAAATCATAATATATATATATATATATATATATATATATATATATATATATATATATAATTCTCATTTCCTTTCGTTTTCATCACTTAAAACCTTCTGTCACATCCGAATCCACTCAAATTCATCATCTCTACTTTCCACATATCACTCAAATCCCTCAGTCAAATCCATATTAACTAAATAACATCTCTCAGTCTCCAATCTAATGATGCTACCATAACTCTCACACTCACATATAGATGCATTGTGCCATCCTGGGGCATTCAAGCATCTAATCTTCTCTATATGATTTGACACTGTGCCCCTCTCTATGATGAGGGGGCAAATTTCCCTCTCTGGCAATCTCCAGAGAGAGAACCCCGATTCTGTTTTCCATTACAGAATGGGAACGGTTGGGCTCTCCACTGCCAAACAACCGTAGGGGCGGTTGGGCTCTTCAATGCCAAACAACCGTAGGTCACTTCTCTCAATAAGTAGACCTATGAACCCCGATCCAATCAATCTAAAAAGGATCCTCAGTACAAATAACTGTCGATTGGCCTATCGACAGTTATCATCGCGCGATGGTACACAAAATTCAGTGTCATGCAATGCTCACATATTCCTTTTAATATCTCATCCATAATAATTAACATCATACCCTCTCACATCACCTTCCAATCTATTATCCACAATATCTCCCCTCAACATAATTCTCCAGAAACTCAACTCACATCTAATTCCTTTTCTATACTCACAACCTCTCAAATAACTACTATCACACTACACCTGCAATCATTTCATACCATTTCAAAATATTCAGCACCATCAGACAGGATACTACATATATAGTGTAAAAATCTTTTATATGAACATAATCGTGTTTAATCGTGTTTGAAAGGCACCCGATAGCCTGTTTTGTATAAAAATACCTTTTCAAAGATAATATATATATATATAGAGGGTGAGAAGGGATTTTACAAAATCCCTAACTAACGTCACCTTCAATGTTATAGCAAGGTAAGTGTGATTACCTGTCGCCCTTTAGCAATTCTACGCGATTTCTCAACCTTTCTTTATGCCACAAAAGCCATATCGCAATCAATCCTATAATGTAGTACAGAATGATAAATTAGTATCATTCTACTTCATGTTAAACGTCTCTCTCTCGTATCGACATTACTATCCAATACCCCTTCCTCAATATGTCCTACTATAGTAAATTTTGTTGATTTTTAAGTTTACATAACTCAAACACAAATCATGAATCCTAACAGAACAAATCCATACAGTCAATACTTCCATACACAATGTTACCTACCTAATCAAACCGAATCAACACACTTAATAGTCACAAGAATAATGTATTCTGTGCTAAATTGATGCATATAATATTGCTATGCATACAACAAATGTAAATCTGTCAACAAATATGCACAATTATAATGTGAGGCAAAATTAGTGACACATGACAAATTCCAATTTCTCATGAGTAAAACAAACAGTTTGCAAACCTAATTCTTGATAGCATATAAGGCCATAACAAGGAAATGATCAACTCTTTTACTCTTAACATTTTCAAGTCTGTTTAATTAAGCCAAAAATCCAAGGCACAAGTTTCATTCAATAAAATATAGTAATTCACCAAACAAAAGAGACATAAAAATTGCATAGAAGTGACATTTCTCATTTGAATCCTAATATGCAACTAATTAAGTTTGGGACCTAACAAATCTAAATCAGATTTTAATCTTTCCTTAATCAACAAATCTATAACAAAAAGAATCATCAAAAGAAGAGGAGAAAACAAATTAATTTTCAATTCAATCTCACAAGATACACCATACTCTTACTTCCAAACATAACATTATTTCTACATGATATTAAACATGACACTTAGAAATAATTGAGAAACTAAAATTTCTCAATTACCATGACATCCATTCGGCCAAAACAGGGGAAAAGAGAAGAGAACCCATTGCTTTATTCCAAACATACTTTGAAGATACACAAGGATATAAACTTTCATTGAAAGATAACGAGAATCATTATTACATAACTTCCAACTCGATTCTTAAATGACCAATCCAGGAATAAGACAATTTGGCAACACTTCAAAGGAAAAATCCTCCAATATTGAATTCTTGAACCTTATTAAGACAAAACAAAATATTATATTACAAAATGAAGCCTCATCAGAGAAAAGAAAAGAATTGTATCAAAACATGGTTTCAACTCCAACTTCGTTAGTAAAACTCTCTGTCCAATGAGTGTATTCCTAGTACTTCAAATCTGACATTCAATTCCTAGCATCAACTTAAATATTTTCAAACATGCATTTATATTCCTAGAAACATCATCATGCACAACAATATATATATATGCTCCAATAACTTGTTTCTCATATGTTCCCAAGAAAATAATTGAAGGTTTCCAATCCTAATTTCTTTTTAATTTGCATCAGCCAAAGGAAAAGAATTCGTGCAAAACATTAAAATCAAACTTGCAAAAATGAACCCAATATGAACAAAACAATGACATAACAGTATCGAAATCCCCAATCCACATTCATCAATAAAAAGTGTCGGGTGGAGGTGAGGTGTCGGGTGGGAAGGAGTGTTAGAATCTTAAGTTTTGATGAAGACTAAAATATGAAAGAATAGGCCAAGTACTTAGAAAGCAATAGGATAACATAGGATCCCAAGTAAGAGTGCAACCGGATGTGGATTTACTTCCGGATAGACTAGGACTCGCGCACGCGGATAAATGTTTCATCCCCCAGCGGCAGCGAGTAACTCACTAGGGAATTAACTTAGTCTATGAGCATTATTAGGTACACAACACTTTAAAGACTAAGCTATGATTCAACCAGAAGTGAAATTGCTTCCTGTTAGATTTAGACTGGCGCAGGCTGATAGAATAGAATAACCCCAAGCGTCAGGGAAAAAGCCACATCAAGTAAAATTGCTTCCTGATAGATTTAGACTGGCACAGGCTGATAAAAGAGATATAACCCTAAGCGTCAGTAAGTTCACCACGTCAAGTAAAAGTGCTTCCGATAGCTTAGTGACTAGCGCTGACTGTTGGAATGAATTGCACTGAGCAAGAGTAAGTGATGGTGAGCTAGATCCTTCATCAAGTGAAATTACTTCCGGATGTAGAAGTGCTTCCGGATACACCTTAGACTTAGGGAACACCCACTGCATGTGACTATGTGAATATATTGCTATACTAACGTTCAAGTGCAGCACACTAAGTAAGGATTGCTTCCGGATGAGAAGTTGCTTCCGCAAGCAATCAGAATGTCAGAACGTTCAGAGATGCAGTGTCAGAATGCTTATATCAGAGCAGAGGTGTCAGGACTACTTTTCAGAGATAAAGCAAGTCAACCGTGCTAAGCATTAATGTAGATGTACTTCTCAACGGTAACATGGGATTAACGGCTATATTCAAACGTTCATATTCAACCTGCCGCCCAAGCTTTTGAAGCCGAGTATAAAAGGAACATCTACATTCAGAAGAAAAGAGAGAGAACAGAGCCTATTGTCTGAAACATTGTATTCTACATTCCTCTCATCTTCTACTACTCTCAGATCTAGATTTGTAACATTATTAGAGAGTGAGTCTGTTGTACTTAAGTGAGTAACATCATCTACTCTTAGAGAGAGTCATTTGTACTTAAGTGTTTATCACAATCAGTTCATAGAGTGAACATAATGGTTATCTTACATTGGTAAGGGGGAGCATTTAGAAGTTTTCTAAATCTCCATAGGTTGCAAGTTAGCCCGAAAAACTTGTTGTAAGGTTGCAGGTGATCCCGTTGTAAAACCTGTGGGTTGTTAGGTGAACCCGTGTTCGTAAAACCTAAAGTGTAAAGGCTCTCTTGTGCCTAGTTAAAACAAGAAGTTTAGTGGATTGAAAATCTCAGGTGGAGCCTGGGGACTGGATGTAGGTCTGGGAGTGACCGAACCAGGATAAATTTGCTTGTGCATATTTTGCTTATTTAAATCACACCAAGCACCACACCACTACATACTCACTTGTGCTTAGGATGATTCATCGTCACTCTCATCAAGCACAAGGAGTAAAGTTTTAAAAAGGGAAAATTATAAGTTTTTATTCTGCCACCCAATTCACCCCCCCCCCCTCTTGGGTGACAGCCACGCATTTCATTTGGTATCAGAGCGAGGTCACTTGTTTAAAGGATCCAACGATATCAAGTGCAAAGACCTAGGCTGACTTGGGTTACAAAATATGTTTTGAAGGTTTTGATCATACTATCCCACCCGTGTTAGAAAATGCTGAGTTTTACTCATGGAAGGGAAGGATGAAAAGTTTTATACTATCCACGGATTTCAAAATGTGGGATGTCTTTGAAAAGGACTCTGATTTCAAACCAAAAGTAAATTGGACTGAAGAGGAGAAAAATTTATTTTACTTAAACCTTAGAGCAATGCAAATTTTGCACAAAAGTTTATCTGAAAATGATTTCCAGAAAATTAAACATTGCTCTAGGGTTAGAGATATTTGGAAAACTCTTGATGCTATGTATGCTTCTAATCAATCTCTTGAAATTAAAGCTGTCCAAAGCTCATTTTGTGCTCCCTGTGAATCTATCCTTGATGAGCTACTGGATGGTGATATAGAGGAAGTTAGCATCAGTGAAAAGAGTGTCGATCTCTGCCTAGAAGATTCAGAAACTGAAGAAAATGAGGTACCTAAACTTGAACCTTCTGAATTGCAAGACATTTATGATGAATTACATATTGAATTCTGTAAACTTGCAAAAGAAGTTCTAGGCTTAAGAAAAAGGAATAGGGAACTTGAGGAACTTATTCTTTCTTCTACAACCAAGGAGTCCAAAGTTCCATCCTTGAAGGAAGAGTTTCCAAAAGACTCTGAAATTTCAAAAGTAAATAAAGATAGAGTCCGTGAAAAGAAAACTGACCAACATAATGATAGGATATCCTATTCTGAATATCATTCCATTATCTGTCATTATTGTGGTAGATCAGGTCATATTTCTCACACATGTAGTCTTAAGAAAAATTTACATGTGAGAAATAAATTTGTATGGATCCCTAAAGGACAAGTAAGGTCCAGCGCTAACCATGTAGGACCCAAGTACAAATGGGTACCAAAACTTCCTTCCAGTGCCTTACTTGTGCAGGAAAGATCAAGAGTTCCTCTTGCCCCAAAGAAAAGAACTCGTGGTGATGTCACTGCTGCAACCATTTGGTTCAATCATAAGAAGCAGTGCGCCACCATTAGGAACAAAGGTTCTATCTCAATGATGAGCTATCACAGAGTTCCACTCAACTACCCTGAGAAGAACATGAGAGAGAGGATATCTCAATCAACATGGAGAAAACCTATGAATCCTGTCTCTCCTAAGAAAGTGCTTCAGGCCAAAGATAAGTATAGAAGATCCCCTTGGGTAAGCAAGGGATCACTTAAGGTTGAAGCATGCAATAGTAAAATCTCCTATGCAAAGGTTAGATGGACTTATTGAGATTTTACATCAAACATCATATATATGAACATTATATGCCTTATAAGAGTTTCTCACAATGTTCATAGTCTACATGCTATCTATGACTATCATTATCAAAAACCGTGTATAACCATGTGCATATAGTCATAGTTGATTCACAATGCCATATTCATAGTGAATGATTCTTAGATGCATACGAACTTTACACTCCCTACAAACTGACCTGTCAGATCCAAGTTTGGAGACTGAAAAATGGGAAAAAGGAATCATTTGATATTTTGTAGGAAAGAAGATCCAAAGGAACAACAATATTCAAGATCATACCTGATCTGAGCAATGTGTCAAATCTGAATAAGATGTTGTTCATTTTGGGCTCCGAGTGCTACTGCTCCTGAAATTGAAAAGATCAAACACCACATGCCAAGATCAAACAAGCTACTACTTGACGCAAATGTAGCTTTGATTATGAAAGCTTGATCGATGTGGATGCACAAGAGAGAACATCAACAAGTATGCTCGTTATCAAGATGAGAAGAAATGGCTGTTCTGAACGTGATCTTGAGGAAATCTTGCCAATCTTATATGAGCATTTCTTTCCCTTACTCCTTCTATTGTAGATTTTAATAGAAAGTTTCTCTTGTCGGACAACCTTAAGAAGTCTTAAGAATTGCTTTGAATCAATTTCTGCAAGGATTGTTAAAACCTAAGACTCTTAGAATTTCATTGTGTTGACAATTTACATATCTTCATAATCTAGCATGAACATTCTTAGGGCATATTTATCGAACTATATATGTTTATGAAACTCTGAAAAATATGCAATCTATTTCATACTCCCTGTACTATCACACTGGTATTTATCCAAAAGAGTATGAATAAAGTTCATGACTTGAGAGTGAAACTATGTGAAATTGTGAACAAAATTTTCAAAATCTGTTTTCACTTTAGTAATGCTCTTGCTTTACCAAACTATCACTGAGGGTTGATTAATTTATCCATATAAAGGGACATTTGGGAATGTTAAAGATGAAGTTTAAATCTTCAGCAAACATCTGTACTTAATTATTAAAACCTGCCAACTGTGCTAACTTAGGCATCGAAGTGCCAACCTTAAGCTTTGCAGGTCCCTCAATGTTAAATCTTAAGTAGTTACAACCGGAAGCAAAACTACTTCCGGATGCTCTCGTGCTGGCGCTGAGTGACTACTCAAGGCAACCAAGAGCGCCTGTCTAACCGGAAGCAAAACCACTTCCGGATGATCACACGCTGACGCTGGATAATGAAACCAAGAGAGCTCCAGCACCAGTCCAAGGGACACGTCACTTCAGAAACGTTTCAACTCCCTCTGTGGGGCGTTGTGCCTTCTCTGACTAATTGAAGCAACACGTGTCATCAGGTGTGTCGTTCCAACTTAAAATTTTACGTTACCCAATGTGAAAATTTGAAAGAAGATGTCATTTTTCCCTCAGAAGTTTTTGCCTATAAAAGGATGTCATTTTTCACTTTCACCTTTTACTTGCATCATTTTCACTCACATCATTTTCTCTGAAAACTCTCTTCATCTTCTTCATCGTGCTCTTTATTTTCTTTCGCACAACTCTTCACATTTCATCTCTTCTTACCACCAACCTACACAAAAATGGCCGGTTCTCATGAATCCAACCCAGTTACCCAGAAAACCTCTTCATCCAAGAAACACAAGTCGAAATCTGGGAAATCAAGTCACAAACATTCTGGTAAATCTGGGCATCGTGAAGAACATCGCGATGAACATCATGAACACCATGAAGGTTCTGGGCAAACACTGGGGCAGGATGAAAATATTCAGGGTCAGCCTGAAACCTCTGGTAGAATGGGAGAACAGTCAGTGGATTCTGAGAATGAGCAAGCAAGAGAAGCCCAGGGAAAAGGGAAAAAGAAGAAGGTTCAGTTCGTTGAAGAGCCTTCTTCCAAGAGGCAAAGGGTTGAAGAAGACGACCCTACAGTGTACAGAGAAGGGGCATTGGAGCCAATTGCTGCCAAATTTGAGACGTCCGTCCCCTACTTCAACCAAGGGCTGTTCAACGATCTGGAGAAGATTGATGAACTAGGGTTTCCCCATCTGCGCCCTTACTTGGAGAAGTATATGCCTTGGCTGGGCATCAACCAGGACTACAACGTCAACGTCCTGCGAGTCTTCTCCCAATCCCTCTCTGGCAGAGCTAAGTACAAGAAGGTGGATGGGAAAGAGCAAGTCCACAAACTCTCCTTCACTGCCACTGTAAGGGGGAGGACCTTCAGGTTTACTTCGAGAACCTTGAATGAGATGATGGGAATCACAGAAGAGGAAATGAATGAATGGATCTACCCTGAGTCTCTCAAGTACAGCAAGGAGGAACTCGAGGAGTTGTATGGCACCAATAACAAGAAGGTGTCCAAGATGTCTGATTCTAACAGGCTCTTGTACTACGTCTACTCCCGGATAATGACTCATAAGGGAGGCAATTTCAACGAGTTCACACTGCTGGACAATCCTTGGTTCCCCAGACTCCTCTCCCGCAAGCCAATCAACCCCGGCCAGTTGATATGCCTTGAGCTTCAGCGATGGTTAAACAATGACAAGTCTGGCTACCTTCCCTATCCCACCATCATTGCCTTCCTCCTTGAGAAGCATCTGATCAAGGCCACATCTGCTGTGGAGGAAGAAAATGTCAAGTGTAAGCCTGTGGGAGCAACCAACATTGGGAAGATGGGCATCAAGTACATCAAGCCTGCTAAGGCCACTCGCTCAGGTTCACAGGCCGAGAGCGCCTCTCAGACTTCAGTCCCCTCTACATCTGGTGCAGGGGATCAAGAAGTGGACTCCCATGCTGGGCCAAGCCGTGCTGCAAGAGTGTCAGTCTCTGTTAGGGCCTTTGCCGAGGAAGTAAAGGAAGAGCTTCTGTTTAGGCTGCCTGAATCCTTGGTGGGTCCTCTCCGTGCTGAGTGTGATGCTGGTTTCCAGCACCAAGGGGAGCGGATCCAGCGGCTTGAGGACAGAGTGGGACAGCTTGTCAGGATGGATGCAAAGTTAGATCTCATCCTCCAACACCTACAAATTCCCCAACCATCACAAGGTAACTTACCACCTCCTCCTCCTCCTCCTCAAAACCCACCTCCTCCTCCTCCTAATCACCCTCAACTTCCCCCTCCTCCTCCACCTAACACTCAACAACCTCAGCCACCACCACAAAATGACCAGCAAGCCCCACCATCACCAAACAATGACCACCAGTCCCAACCTTCTCCTACCCATGACCAGCAAACCCAAGACTCACCTCAACACTCTTCACACCAAAGCCAAGACTCACCTCGCCAATCACCACTAAATTCTCCATCTCCACCTCCTTCACCCACTCTCTCACGACCTGGAGCTCCTACACGCTCTCCACTCCGTCTCTCCAACCCTACCCATTCAAGCCCTAGACCCATAGGATCTGACACAGCCATTCACCCCCTCAGCCAATTCTATAGAGAGTATCCCCGCCTTCAACCACTCACTGATGACCATTTACCATTTACCCCAGCCTCCAACTACAAGGAATACTCCTCTACTCATCCTTTTGAGGGTCTCTTTGTCACTTCCAATTGGTTCCCCAACCCTACCTCATCCGACCCTACCTCATCACCAGAAAG
Organism: Mimosa pudica; assembly: GCA_029929735.1. Classification (NCBI taxonomy): domain Eukaryota; kingdom Viridiplantae; phylum Streptophyta; class Magnoliopsida; order Fabales; family Fabaceae; genus Mimosa; species Mimosa pudica. The sequence continues at coordinate 7,001,519 of JAKELP010000029.1, read as the reverse complement.
TACCCAATCTACCTCCTCCCCAGAAACCTCACCCCAAAAATCTCCACCCTCCTCGTCCTCAAATCCATCCCTGGCCCTCACCCTCTTTGATGATGCCAAAAGGGGGAGAGATGCAATGACCACTCTGCGCTTGTCAATGAACACAAGGGATGTCCTCAGCCAGCCATCCCTCTGGATTGAGGAAGATATAACAGCAGCACTTCGCCGTGCTGTGGAGTCTCAAAGGCTGAGTGGTGCAGAAAGCCTTATAAGGGGAGAGGCCATCCGGTTCATGCAGCAGAAGAAAGCGGCTGAGCAAGGACCACAATGGGATATGGTTGTGTATGGGCAGAATGAACAATCCTCACAACTTGAGTCATCATCAGAGCCTCCTCCAACTAAAACAAGTAGAGAAATTGTTGAGGAGATCATGATGAAGTGGGGACTCAAGAAACCCAACCATCCTCCCATAGTGATAGCCAAGCCTATTCCTGCATCCTCTGGGCAAGTGTCTGAGAATCCTTCATCTGAGCAATCCTCTGATCCTCCTTCCTCATCTGAGCCAACAGCCAAATTCAGTGAGCCCAGAAAGAAGGCCGTTGCTAGAAGACGTGCCAGAAAGATAATTGCCTCCACTGAATCTGATGAGAGTGAAGAAGAGACTCCATCTGACCTGCCTGAGCAAGGAACTTCATCTGCCCAGGTTGAGCAAGAAACTCCAGTGGTTCAAGCAGCTCCAATTCTGAAGGAAGTCAAGTTGGAAATTGAAGACATGACTCCTGAGGAATTTGAGAAGTTTGGATTCACAGACAAGCTATCTTTTGGTCAGATGGCCTGCCTCGATGCTGACAGAGCAAGTGCCATGCCCACTCCTCCAATTAGCAAGAGCAAAGGGAAGAGTAAAGGGAAAGGGAAAAGGAAAGTCCAGGAAGTTGAGGAGGATCCCAACTTCCCTGTATGGAACGTGAAAATCCGGGCTGTTCACTATCCCAATGGAGAGGTCTCCTACTTCGACGATGCTACAGGTTTCCCTGGGTATGAAGAAGTAGAGAACATGAAAAGGGCATTCGAGGAGTCCATTGAATCAGAGAGGCTCAGAAGGGAAAGAGATGAAGAAGAGCTTCAGCAGATAATTGCCCAGATAAACCAGAATGAGCGTGAGGCCGAGTTAGCCCAACTACAAAAGAAAAATGAAAAGAGGCAAAAGGAGAGGGAGAGGAAAAAGAAACACAAACCCTGAACCCCCAATCCAAACCTTCCTTTAACTTAGAAAATTTTTCCTTGTTTTCATGCATATTTCATTCCTGCTTAGTGTAGATTACCTGTATATGTTTTGCTTGTATACTCCAACATGTAATCTCTGTTTATCAATATTATTGTCTAAGTTACTTGTTCTTAACTATTGCTTTTATTCTTCTGCTAATCCTTTCATATGAACTTAATCGATAAAACTAAGTTTGTCATCATCAAAAAGGGGGAGAATGTTAGAATCTTAAGTTTTGATGAAGACTAAAATATGAAAGAATAGGCCAAGTACTTAGAAAGCAATAGGATAACATAGGATCCCAAGTAAGAGTGCAACCGGATGTGGATTTACTTCCGGATAGACTAGGACTCGCGCACGCGGATAAATATTTCATCCCCCAGCGGCAGCGAGTAACTCACTAGGGAATTAACTTAGTCCATGAGCATTATTAGGTACACAACACTTTAAAGACTAAGCTATGATTCAACCAGAAGTGAAATTGCTTCCTGTTAGATTTAGACTGGCGCAGGCTGATAGAATAGAATGACCCCAAGCGTCAGGGAAAAAGCCACATCAAGTAAAATTGCTTCCTGATAGATTTAGACTGGCACAGGCTGATAAAAGAGATATAACCCTAAGCGTCAGTAAGTTCACCACGTCAAGTAAAAGTGCTTCCGATAGCTTAGTGACTAGCGCTGACTGTTGGAATGAATTGCACTGAGCAAGAGTAAGTGATGGTGAGCTAGATCCTTCATCAAGTGAAATTACTTCCGGATGTAGAAGTGCTTCCGGATACACCTTAGACTTAGGGAACACCCACTGCATGTGACTATGTGAATATATTGCTATACTAACGTTCAAGTGCAGCACACTAAGTAAGGATTGCTTCCGGATGAGAAGTTGCTTCCGCAAGCAATCAGAATGTCAGAACGTTCAGAGATGCAGTGTCAGAATGCTTATATCAGAGCAGAGGTGTCAGGACTACTTTTCAGAGATAAAGCAAGTCAACCCTGCTAAGCATTAATGTAGATGTACTTCTCAACGGTAACATGGGATTAACGGTTATATTCAAACGTTCATATTCAACCTGCCGCCCAAGCTTTTGAAGCCGAGTATAAAAGGAACATCTACATTCAGAAGAAAAGAGAGAGAACAGAGCCTATTGTCTGAAACATTGTATTCTACATTCCTCTCATCTTCTACTACTCTCAGATCTAGATTTGTAACATTATTAGAGAGTGAGTCTGTTGTACTTAAGTGAGTAACATCATCTACTCTTAGAGAGAGTCATTTGTACTTAAGTGTTTATCACAATCAGTTCATAGAGTGAACATAATGGTTATCTTACATTGGTAAGGGGGAGCATTTAGAAGTTTTCTAAATCTCCATAGGTTGCAAGTTAGCCCGAAAAACTTGTTGTAAGGTTGCAGGTGATCCCGTTGTAAAACCTGTGGGTTGTTAGGTGAACCCGTGTTCGTAAAACCTAAAGTGTAAAGGCTCTCTTGTGCCTGGTTAAAACAAGAAGTTTAGTGGATTGAAAATCTCAGGTGGAGCCTGGGGACTGGATGTAGGTCTGGGAGTGACCGAATCAGGATAAATTTGCTTGTGCATATTTTGCTTATTTAAATCACACCAAGCACCACACCACTACATACTCACTTGTGCTTAGGATGATTCATCGTCACTCTCATCAAGCACAAGGAGTAAAGTTTTAAAAAGGGAAAATTATAAGTTTTTATTCTGCCACCCAATTCACCCCCCCCTCTTGGGTGACAGCCACGCATTTCAAGGAGGAGGGAGCCGATGGTTTTTATAGTAAAGGGGGAGGGGCGCGTTTGTTTTGCTGAAATAAGGGGGTGCTCTGATGATTTGTAGTCCAAACTTGCCATAGTGTACTCTTTTAATTCTAAAACCATTTAAACCAGCCTCCCATCTTTTTAAATTTCAAAATATTTTTAGCTTTACCACTCCCTCATATTTCAAACTCTTCATTTCTTAATTAATTTTATGCATATTAATTACTCAAAATTTTCAAAAATATCCCAAAAATTCCTAAAATTTCAAAATTCCTAATTTCTCCATTTATTATTTCCCAAAACATTCATTGATCCTATATTAAATCTTTAGGATGTTACATATCGCCCTCATAGTTTCATGACTCTCGTCTTCTGGGTTAACTTAATTGAGTTTGGTATGAATCTCGACCTACTCTAAGTCTCCTACTCATCAAGTTTCAATTTTTCAGACTTAAAGAGTAGTTGCCACGTGTCAATGTGATTGGGTACACCATTGATGGTGTTCTTATTGAAGGGTTATGATTCCCTATTGTAGGTATGATGCTTTTTTATCATTAGATAGTTACAATCCAACAATGATAACCTTTCACTTTTCTAAGAAGTTTTCTTATTTAAAACTGCCAGAGAATATATAAAGGAAAAAACTTACCTCAAGTACTTGACCTCAATTACATCCATTAAGCCAAAAAAAATTAGACACATGTCCAACTAACCCACACGACTTTCTCCTTCTTTTCTCTCTCCTCCATGTGTTAGTTGTGTATGGGGTTAGTTGGACATGTGTCAAATTCTTATTGGGTAATGGATGTAATTAAGGTCAAGTACTTGAGGTAAGTTTTTTTCATATATAAATTGCCCTCTTATTATACTTGTTTCTCTCCATTTCACTATTTCCTAACGTCAGACTTTTCTTTTTCTCCAATGCAATAAGGTATTTTTTTCCTTTTCCCTTGAAGTTTAATACCCTTGCTTTCTCTTTAAAACTTATCATTTCAGTAGATTTCCTGAGCATTTTCTACCCTTATATCTCTCTTGAGGTTTGATAATGTCAAAATGTAGTAATAACAGCTTACTAGGTTTACCCAACATGTTGCAAAATGTTGCTTCAATGCCCGAGTCTTCTGTGGGCGTGGCTTCCCTGGATATTCTTCCTATTGAACCTACTTCTATGTTTGAGTTTTTGTTGATGACTTCCCCAAATGACTAACAAGATGATAAGTCATTTAAAAAAAATCTTTTGAAATGACAACGTCCAATTTAGGGTTCTAAAACCTCATGAAAGGATAGATTCAACTTGGATTGCCCTCACTACTACTATAGTTTTTAGGCATTATATTCTTGTTGCTTCCCTTTTCTCCCCTTATTTTATACATATGTCGTTTCATTGGAGTAGCGGCATGCCATGTTGGAAAAAAACAATTTTGCCATCCTCAATCTAAAATAAATGAAGTGATTAAGAATTCAAAAAAAAGCTGTAAAACTTCAATTACAAATTAGATGAAATACTTCTCCTTGCTGCCTTTATTCTTACTCTTAGTAGCACAAGAGATGCAGAATGTTGTTGACATTGAATAGAGGCTAGCAAAGCCAAGGTCACAAAACATGTCAAGAACCAATTAAGCGCATGACAACACATACATTTGCAAGTAGTAAACGCACTATGAAACTTTCACTCTCTAAACCACATAATAATGAGCAGTAACATGTTTCACAAACTGCGTTTGGCTTTTCAGCCATCAATTCATCTTGTATTCCTCCCCGGATAAAAGAAGCTATAAGTTTGTTCATTTTCTTGGCATGGTCAGATTCAGGATTATATATGTGATAGGCAGGTCCTTCACCTTCCTGTTCAAAAAAGTACAACTCACCTTTCCACTCACTATTGTTCACGCCTTCATAGAACGAAACCCCTCTATCCCTCAAAGAATCATTCCCTGCAACAAAAACAATAATCCTAGAACACCCAAGTCCAGCCAAACTAGGCGCTCCTTTAGCCAAAGGATTGATCATGGGACTATCCAACCCACCAGGAGCAGAAGGGTAAACAAGCTTCCAACGTAAATCCTGCATGGCTCTTCCACTCCTTGAAACTGGTTCAGACCCAATCGCTTTTGTTCCCCAAAAATAAGGATGAGCATAAATAGCACCTGTAATATGAACCCCACTAAGGCCACTACGCAAAGCAACGTTATGAACAATATTACTACCAGCACCATCACCAGCTATGAAAATTTTGCTGAAATCTCCATATTCTAACAGCCACTTCTCTTCGTTGACATTTTTCGATGAACAGTTGGCTACCCATAGAAGGGCTTCCCAACAATCTTCATAAGCTGCAGGGAGAGAATGTTCTGGTGCAAGACAGTATTCAACGGAGACAATAATGATGCCTTCAACCATTCGGCCGTCAACGAGCTTGATAAGTGATTGTGGTAAAGTTGAGAGAAGGCAGATTCTAAGAAAAATCCTCCGCCGTGGAAGTAGACCAAGATGGGCATAATATTCTTGTGCTTTTCGATAAAAGATCTTGGACGATAAAGGCGAACCATGATTTCGGGGTCGTAGGAGATGATGACGTCTTTGGAAGAAACAGAATCATCATCATCAAGTGACGGTGGTACCAATGGGGATTGTTGGAAGCGTTCCACTGTGCCATTTTTGTAGAGTTTGATTAAGTTGGGGATTTCTACTTTTATGTCGTCTTTGTTATTGGATGTGGTCGCTGTTTGCATGAGAGTGAGGATTGAGAAGACAAAGTTTAGATAGAGGAAAGCCATTGATAATTAATATGCCAATATTACTTGCGCAAGTTTGTAGCTTAACGTGAATATATAGTATTGATTGGTATATATAATATTTTATGAATATAAGAAGAATGATGTCCACATAAATTGATTGATAAGGTTAATTTATTAAAAGTTTGACGGTCAAAGCTGTGGCAGAAGGACTACACGTGGCATATTAGATCCTAAATTTAATCTGAATGTTTTTTTTTTCGCACATAAATTTAATCTCAATGTTTGTTGTTAATTATGTAATGATGTGTGTGATTTGGTCATTATTACTGATTAAATGTTTAAGATATTAGGACAGAAAATTTTGAGTAGTTAATTATTGTAATTAATTTAAGTTATGAGGCATTTGTAAGTTAAAAATATTGGATTAAAATGTGAAATTGTAGGTAATTGAGAAAGAGAATTTTTAGCGCATGTGGGTTCAAGTCATATGATGTTTCTCTCCTTTTTTTTGATCAAAAGTTTCTCTCCTTAAGTTTCTCTCCTCTTGATGAATTCAACTCACCCACTTCTGAGTATCCTAAATTTCCTAATTGAAAGGGGCAAATATTTTTTTTGATAAAAAAAGGGGCAAATACTTATTACAAAATAGTGTACAAGTAGGATTAATTTTATTTATTCATTAAAGAGGTTGGATATATATTCAATGACACTTCTCTTGCATAGCACCTTTACTAGCCCCTTCTGAGCAACTGATATCATGTTCCCTACTTTAACATCCAATTTCATAATGTGAACTAATTTGGCTTTCAACTATGATAAATGGGAAATTTCCTTTACCATTAGAAAATTTTCATATGCAAGTAATGATTAGTAAACATAAAGGGCAAATGTGCAAAAATAGTCATCGTAAATTTAAAAATAGGCAACTATATATTTCTTCTCTCACAAAAGAAGAATACTAATCTGAATCTTCCCAAGTAAAAAAGACCAAGATAACTTTTTTTCCAATTACACAGTAATAACCACCTACTCTAGCTCTAAACTCTTTCCATCAACAACTCAAAAATAAAGAATTTGAAGCATTTTTAAACAATTTTCCAATAAACAACATACCTTTGAAACCTAAAACTCCCATAATAGAGTAAGAATCTTCAATGAAGGCATGAACCTCTCCATGGCTAAATTATACAAGATGCCCCCATGACACCTTACAGCTTCATATATCAGAAAAGCATTGTCCCGAGGATCGGTTGGTTTGAGATGGAGGCCCTCATCAGCTAATGCAATAGGGTGAAATCGTACAAACCTGAGCCAATCATAAAGAGAAACACAATATCTGAATTCTATACATTGAATACTCATCCACATGCACAATTAACAAAATAGTAAAACAAACATTTTCATCTGCAAAATGATCTACTTCATGTTGGAAATCACACCTTGAGCTCAGTGTGCCATAGCCATCCAATCTCCAGTGGCTACCTGGAATAGTCTCTACCAATCTCAATTTCAATTCTTGAAACTGAAAAATCCCAAAATAAGCAATCTACATACCACAAAGGAAAAAGTGTAAAATTTACCATAACATTGTTTGGGCACATACTACATACAGAAATGATCCAAAAGAATTTTCATCCACATGCACAATTAACAAAATAGTAAAACAAAATAGTAACAAAATAGAATACTCATCCACATGCACAATTAACAAAATAGTAAAACAAACATTTTCATCTGCAAAATGATCTACTTCATGTTGGAAATCACACCTTGAGCTCAGTGTGCCATAGCCATCCAATCTCCAGTGGCTACCTGGAATAGTCTCTACCAATCTCAATTTCAATTCTTGAAACTGAAAAATCCCAAAATAAGCAATCTACATACCACAAAGGAAAAAGTGTAAAATTTACCATAACATTGTTTGGGCACATACTACATACAGAAATGATCCAAAAGAATTTATGATATACCTCTTGAGGAATCCATTCGTATATCGTGACCAATTGCAGAGTACAAACCACAAAAGTACAATCAACAAAATATATGGGCAAACATTTCAGGAATTTCAGGAAGTCACAAATACCAAGCACCACAAGCCTGATTGGCTGCCTAAATAGTCCATAATGCAGAGTTAGAAATTATCATGATTTATAGTTCAACATCTTGCTGCATATATGCAGCTACAAAAATCAAACAGATCGCCAAAAATCAGCAAATGCTGAAAATTTCCCTAAATAATCAAACAGATCGCCAAAAACATAGTAAGAGAAATTCTTGAACAAATCATACTCAGCAAGAAATCATACATGCAGCTACAAAAATCGACCCAAAAAATCAATCCATTAACAACAACTTCATAATTCCAAATTGAAGGCAGATAAAAATAAGCACACACAATCATACTTTGCTCGCTGGCGAGAATAAATCAGCAAAAGCCTAGGAGAAAATAATGTGGCATGGAAAACTCACAGGTACATTAATATCAAATGCTACAGAGAATTGAGTTCTAAACAACCCACAAAACTATGAAAGAGGCTTCACCCTTGCGTACGCTTTCTGACCCTTATTCTCACTTTTGCTTTGCTTTGAACCCTCATTAGCGCTTGAATCTCAGTGTTAAGTAATATGTTCAACAGAAATTCGAAAACCGCAACAAACCCTAACAAATTTCACTTTAATAAGAAGGGAAAATAATCATGAGAATTACCCATCATTCAAAGCAGCCACCTCAACCTCAAAAAGCACGTCAGAACAGCAAATCCAATCGGCGACACCGATCAAACCCTCGCTTTTGTCCTCTCGTACAAAGAAATCAGTGATGGTGATGGAAAATGCTTGATGTAATGAAAGGGGGAGACGGAAATGGAAGGTCAAGATGGATTTTGCAAGAGAGAGTGAGGAAGAAGAGAAAAAAATGGAAGGAGATTTCTTTCCTCGTTCAGTTGATAGGAATGCAGCGTTATTGAAGAATGAAGGCAAGAAGAAGGATGAGTTAATTTTTAGGGTTAAAGGTCATTTAGGCCTACAAACTATTTTGAAATGATCAATTTGGCCTAAGAACAATAAACGGTCACATTCTGGCTACTAAACAATAAAAATGGTTCAATTTGGCCACCGGGCTATTGGAAAATACTAAAATGCCCTTTGAGATTTAATTAATATAATTTCTGAGGATGTGGATCCCACATTTAAAAATAAAAAACTAAAAAATAACTCACCCTACCCCACCCACCCCTCTCTCTCCTCCCTCCTTCCCCTCACCTTCACCCACCACCGCCGTCCCCTCCCACCTCCTCCTCTTCCTCCTCCCACTTTCCTCCAACACCACCACCCAAATCAACAAATGTGAGGAGCCCAAAATCGAGACTGCTCACTCTGTTTATTTCTTCATACAGGTAAGAACAAGAAATTGACGTTAATGGTCTGTTCACTCTCTGACCAAACAAAAAAAAATAAACCTCTGGTCACTGCTTACTACTATACATATTTTTCAAATCCCACACCTTTTTTTCCTTCCTTCCTTGGCTTGACCAGCACTGAAAGGAAAAAGAAGAAATTTTGTTTCTTTCTTTCTCTCTGCCTCCATGGCTCCTCCCATGAAGCTCGTTTTTAGGCTCCTCACATTTGTTGATTTGGGTGGTGGTGTTGGAGGAAAGTGGGAGGAGGAAGAGGAGGAGGTGGGAGGGGACGGCGGTGGTGGGTGAAGGTGAGGGGAAGGAGGGAGGAGAGAGACGGGTGGGTGGGGTAGGGTGAGTTATTTTTTAGCTTTTTATTTTTAAATGTGGGACCCACATCCTCAGAAATTATATTAATTAAATCCCAAAGGGCATTTTAGTATTTTCCAATAGCCCGGTGGCCGAATTGAACCATTTTTATTGTTCAGTGGCCAGAATGAGACCGTTTATTGTTCTTAGGTCAAATTGATCCTTTCAAAATAGTTTGTAGGCCTAAATGACCTTTAACCCTAATTTTTATTTTTTGTAATGAAGGATGAGTTAATTCTAGGGGCAAGTACATGGGTCGGAATGAAAGCAACCCCGCATGCTCATTGTCTAAAAAGAAGTGCTATTTAATTCAATATTTTAAAGGTGAATTTGAATCCAAAAGGGATATGAGCTGTCCAATTTTTAGGCGGAACAATGAATTGTTCATCGGACAAACATGCAAGAGCTTCTTCAAGAGGCAATGAGCATTGGCAGAAGTGGACCCTACCGAAAGAAGATAAAAGAAGAGAGTCTTATGAACAGTAATTCGGCTGCTTAACTGAGTGCTTTACTATTTATTATATATAGACTTGTTGTATATGGTCAAGTCATTGATGTTGAATTGTTGCATTGCCTTTTGGTTGAATGTAGAGTCTTGATATTAGATCCATTGAGCACAAAATTATTGGCCTCACTTGGGTAAAAATAAATTGTTTTAGAAAGGTAACCACTTCCTTGTCTTGCTATTGTGTATGATTGGTGAAACTTAAAATGATGTTATAATGGAATTTGACACATGAGATAAGTGTATGCTCACATTAGTTATGTAAGAATTTTATGTTTGAAACATTATTATGGAAAATATAATGTTTCCATATTTTCCATATATTTGCAAGAACTAAATTTTATGTTCCTTAATGAACGTGCATATAAAGTTTATATGTAATTAAATTGTGGTGGATAATGAACAGGATTGTAAGCCTTTGAACTTGTTATGGCAGTTGAGTTAATATTGTGGCATGTCATTGATAAACCCATTGTTATTGTGATGTAATTATCAATTTTTTTTTGTGAGAGAAATTTTAGGAAGGGGTTTGGGCTCAACCCAATCCAAGGGTAGGGCACCTAACTCATGATCCACTGGAGCATGTCCCTGTGTACTCTAGAGCATAACCTGCAAGCCCTTTCTGTCTGTCCACACAGGTAGGTTACTCCAAACTTCACTTAGCTGCCTGCGGAGATGCCTCCCTAAGCGTCGCTATGGAGACACAACAAAGTGTCACTCCTCAGGATCGAACACTACTACAGAATAACTCTATACCAGCGCACCTTTACATGCGCTTCAAGAAAAGAGCTGGTAATCTACAACTATACATGCGCTTTAAAGAAGAACAGCAAAAAGCGCATGTAAATAGTATGTTATTACATGCGCTTTATACATAAGAGCGCATGTATATGATTCAATGCTATGCATGCTTTTAAAGCGCATGTATATAGTGATTCTTTACATGCGCTTCTATAGGAACTGCGCATGTATATGATTGTGGCCTCTACATGCGCTTAAAGCGCATGTATATAGCACATGTTTACATGCGCTTTTACCCAGAAAGCGCATGTATAGGTTTTAATCAAAATGTTTGAACAAAAAATTTTCGATATTGTTTAAAACTTGACTCATTGCAAATAATTTATGCCAATGCATTAGTTGACTCAACACATTTGATTTGTTTAATCTTTTCTTTGATCTGATAATTTTTTTGCAGCTCCCTATTTAATAGTAAATCAATATTTTTATAAAGAAAACTAAGTCATAGATTTGTAATAATTTTGGAAATTGATATCAAATAATTAAATAATTTAAAAACTTAATTATTAAGTTCACATACACTATTGATCTTAAAATAATAAACTTCTAGCCTAGTAAATGAACTTCTAGGCACTAAATATTTATTAAAAAATTTCAGTTTTATAATTTCCCGCGCCCTTATGTCTTCCCTCGTTTTCTAAGTCTTTTGCTACCTCACTCAACATATACACATACACAAAAACCCTCCCTCATATATTATCACGCACCCAATTCTTCTAGGCAAGGGGGCGAAGCTCTCTGATCTGAAAACACTCCCTCACTCAACATACATGTAACATCCCAAATTTTAAATTAGAGATAATTGATAATTAATTAAGATATTAGGATATCATTATCAAATTAAAAAGCATTTTGAATATGTAATAGAATTTAAATATATTTTTTAAGAAAATAATATGCCTATTTTCTTTGGAAATTAAGGAAAAATAGTTAGAAGTTGAATTTTAAATTAAAACTTTTATGAAAAATACTTTAAGGCATAGACAATATTATGGTGGGAGAAAATATGTAAGCTTGTATACCAATTGTTTCATAATTTAGCTTTAAACTAGGGATTTAAAATGGAAAAGTAAATAAATAAAGGTAGAAGGGCAATTTTGTAATTTTCTGCTAAACCCTAACATCTACACCACCTTATCCCTTCTCCAAGTTTTCAGCCGCCCCCTTCCAAACCAAATCATCATCTTCATCGCCTTCCCCCCTCTTCTTCACTGTCTCCCATCTTCTTCCTTCACCTCTCTGCTCGATCGGCGGCAGCCAAGGCTGGCTGGACTGTGGTGGTCGTGCTTCCTCACTCCTTTCCTTATTCTCTTCGTTCCTCTCTCTTTTTCCGACCCGTGACGCATCTTCCGGCGGCGGCGACTCTGTTTCCGGCGGCGGACGTTCGTTTGGAAGGTAGGTGATGAATTTCTTTTGTTTTCCAAGTTTTTGCTTCCACTCATGGCCAATCTCTCATTTTTCTTTTTCTTCGTTGGCTGTTCAATGCTCAACCACCTTTGCTTTGGCCGATTTCCGGCGAGATAGTCGGCGTCCGGCGGCGGGTTTTCTTCCTTCTCTCATTTTGGAACTTTGTAAGAAATTTCTACACTCTTATTGCCTTTGATTTTCGTTTTAGCCCGTGTGAGAATGAGAGGCTGATTTGGGGTTTTAGGTTTTAGTCATGGAATAGTAATAGAACTAAGTTAAAGCTTCATATCTCTGTGTCCTAATTGTTAAATTGAATGTTGATTGAAATTTTGTGAAGTTTTTGCAAAACCCTAAAGTTGGGCATTTTCAAATCCGACGGGTTTAAAGATATTAGTGACTTAAAGGTTCAGAATTTTTGATACACATATTCATTAAGGATGTAAAATGGCTCTACAAGTTTGATTTGTGTTTGGATTAAAGATTTTCAAAGTTTCTCTCTCTCTTTTGTGATTGCCAAATGGATTTTTGGCAAGTAATGAAGCTCCATGTTTTATTTGTGCTTGATTCTAATTAATTTATGTTTGGTAAAATGCAATAATGCATGTTTTATGCTTGTATGCAGTTGATGATTACGGTTTGGTAAACAAAATAATAACGATGTACCTATGCTTGTTGGTTGAATCTTGTTTGAACTATGAGATGCCTTTACATGTTTGATTTGTGTTTGGAATGATGGGTCTAAGTCCCTCTTTCTTTGTGGTTGTGGCTGAACTGTTAGCTTGTGTGTGGAATATTAATATACATAGTAAGTTTGTAATTTATTGGGAAACTTGTAATCTCTGTGTTTATGAATATTGCTATTGTGGGAAGAGCTGAAATGAATTTTCAATTCTATGTAGATGTAATGATTTGATAAAGAGGAATGGGGTTGTTTTATGTATTATTAATAATTTTCTGATATTGTGCTGATATGATGAATAAGTGAACATAGGGAGGAATTGAAGTCCTTGTTTTGTGTGTGTATGGTCCTATTTAAATTAAAATTGGTGAAGGGATATACTATGTATTGTGATGTTTACATGTTGAATTGGATAAACTTTGTGCTTGCTAATGCATTGGTCGAACAGGTAAAGAAAGTGAAAGGGAAATTAATAAATGCATGAGGATGTATAAAACTGGTTGTATTGAGTGATTGATGATTTGAAATGGTTGAATTGGTATTGCTTTGTTGGATATGTTTGGGTTCGATTTCTTTGTAGATTTAAGTTTTGTATGGTAGAATGTGGGCATTGAATGGATAATTTGCAAATTCCTTTCTTTCATTTTTCCTTGGCCAAATTAAAGGCATGGAAATGGGGGATGCGTGTGTATTGAACTTTTAAATTGAGAAATGCTTACAAATTGGGAAATGCATATGTACACGTTTGAGTTAAAATCCTTAATGATAAATTGTAAAAGCTAATCAGACTAAGTAATAGGGGATGGAAATGAAAAGGCTTAGATGATTTATTTTGATTTAGAAATTTACTACAAGTAGCCAAGTTTTGGGTGTTAAGGTAACTTGTGTTTAAAATGCCATCATACAAAGCATCAAGCTCAATCGTTGTCTCAAGATAAGAGGGAAATGAGAGTGTCCTTTTGGCCCTCTCACAAACTGTCCTCAACCTCCTAAGCGCCTTTGGACTTCTAGTCATGTCCTTCATACTTTAATGACTTTTTGTGTTGAGGATTAAGAGTAAGAATTTAAGAATACTCCTAAAGTCTGTTGTTTGATGTAATTCTTTTTACCAATTTGAGTGCATTACACTTGTTCTCTTGATATTGCTGATTGATATTTAGTAATATGTTGGTGGCTTGCCATTGCTTTTTAACGTTTTCTTGGTGGGAATTGCATAATATTATCAGATATAATTCAATTACTGTGAATTGAAAAGCTAAGAAAGCTAAAAGGAACTCAAATTATCTTTTTTCCTTGGAAAACAGAGACTAATTTAAATGCTTGTTGATTTTCATTTTGAGTTTGAATCACTGCATATGTAAATCTTTTCAAGATAGCCCTTTTGTTTACTTGATATACTTAGGTAACATTCAAAACCAAGCCTTTTTGGTTATTGATTGATATTTAAATGCTTGTGGTTACTATGTCATGAAATTTATTAAGGACATAGTAACACATGACCAATTGGAGGTGCCTGAATTTGTAAGTTTATTATTGCACATGACATATATAGTCTTAACTTACAAAATTGTTGTTGACTTGTTATTTAAAGTGAATTGTCACATAAATATGTTTATTATGTCCATTAACTCAGTATTATGAAGATTGTCGATGATCAAAGTTATCTATGGAGGAGGTGGATGATCTCATTGAAGAGTGGTGCAAGTATGTTTTCCCTATTCCTCATCCTATTATCCAAAATTTACATTCTTCTTAGAGTTTCATACATCTAAGGAGGAAGTGGGAGTATGACACTTTTGATAGATGAACTATTTTGGCTAGTTGGTTATTTAATTTAAATGTCTTTTGTTGGTACAACTTTGATGTGTATTTTGGCTAGTACAAATTAGATGACTTTTGGTGCTACAAATTAGATGTAAATTCTGATTGGGATATGTGGATGACTTTTATATTACATGTAAAGTAGTTCTTGATATATAAAAGATTTTGGTTATTCTGGCTGGTTGGAAATATTATATTGTGCAGGTAGCAATTTAACTACCAAAAAGCAGGAAAACGAATTATGATAAATGAAAAAAAAAATAACTTATACATGCGCTTCAAGCGCAAGCTCATAAGCGCATGTAATAAATACATATATACATGCGCTTTTATTACAAAAGCGCGTGTATATATATATATATATATATTTACATGCGCTTTTATTACAAAAGCGCGTGTATATATATATATTTACATGCGCTTTTATTACAAAAGCGCATGTATAAGTATAGATATACATGCGCTTTCACAAGCGCATGTAAATCTTTTCCCGGCGAGGCCATTGCCAGCGTTTTTTAAGCGCATGTAAAGGCCAAAATGAGCGCATGTAAAGGGGTTATTCTGTAGTAGTGGAACTCGCGACGTGGTGGTCAACCTGACACTTATCGTTCAATCCCTTCGCCACTAAACTCACGGACGATGGGTAATTATCAAATTTTCAAATAACACATAATGCAATTGTTTTAGTTAAGGTTGTCTATTTATAATACATAACTATCGTCATAGGATGAATAATAGTACATGGTTCTTTCAAAGTTTACCAATGATATCTAACTTTTACCAATGAATCAACAATGAAATTTTCTTTAATATAACAATAAGATTAAATGTGAAAAATCTAAAATAGCCTTATAAGCTCTAGAACCTCGCGAAAGAATGGATTCAAGATCAAGTTGTAAATCTTCAATTACAAATTAGATGAAGTACAATTGCCTTTCTTCTTACTCTTAGTAGCACAAGAGATACAGAATGTTGTTGACATTGAACAGAGACTAGCAAAGCCAAGGTCACAAAACTTGTGAAGAACCAATTAAGCACATAACAACACATATATTTGCAAGTAGTAAATGCACTATGAACCTTTCACTCTCTAAACCACAAATTAAAGAGCAGGAACAGAACTAAGAACCGTAACACACGACATGTTTCACAAACTGTGTTTGACTTTCCAACCATCAACTCATCTCTTTGTATTCCTCGCAGGATAAAAGAAGCTATAAGTTCGTTCATTTTCTTGGCACGGTCAGATTCAGGATTATATATATGATAAGCAGGTCCTTCACCTTCCTGTTCAAACAAGTACAATTCACCTTTCCACTCACTATGGTTCACACCCTCATAGAACCAAACCCCTCTATCCCTCAAAGAATCATTCCCTGCAACAAAAATAAGAATCTTAGAACACCCAAGTCCATCCAAACTAGGCGCTCCATTAGCCAAAGGATTGATCATGGGACTATCCAACCCACCAGGAGCAGAAGGGTAAACAAGCTTCCAACGTAAATCCTGCATGGCTCTTTCACTCTTTGAAACTGGTTCAGACCCAATTGGTGTTGTTCCCCAAAAATAAGGATGAGCATAAATTGCACCCCGAATCACAACCTTACTAGGCCAATGCTTAAGGCCACTACGCAAAGCAACGTTATGAACAATATTACTGCCAGCGCCATCACCAGCTATGAAAATTTTGCCGAAATCTCCATATTCTAACAGCCAACGCTCTGCATTGATATTTTTCAATGAACAGTTGGCTGCCCATAGAAGAGCTTCCCAACAATCTTCATAAGCCGCAGGGAGAGAATGTTCTGGTGCAAGACGGTATTCAACGGAGACAATAATAACCTGAACATGTAGGCCGTCAACGAGGCTTGATAAGCGATGGTGGTAAAGTTGAGAGAAGGCAGATTCTAAGAAAAATCCTCCGCCGTGAAAGTAGACCAAGATGGGCATAGGGTACTTGACGCTAAAATATCTTGGACGATAAAGGCGAGCCATGATTTTGGGGTCGTAGGAGATGATGACGTCTTTCGAAGAAACAGAATCATCATCATCAAGTGAAGGTGGTACCAATGGGGATTGTTGGAAGCGTTCCACTGTGCCGTTTTTGTAGACTTTGATTAAGTTGGGGATTTCTATTTTTATGTCGTCGTTGTTCTTGGATGTGGCTGCTGTTTGCATGAGAGTGAGGATTGAGAAGAGAAAGTTTAGATAGAGGAAAGTCATTGATAATTAATATGCCAATATTACTTGCGCAAGTTTGTAGCTTAACGTGAATATATAGTATTGATTGGTATATATATAATATGTTATGAATGTAAGAAGAATGATGTCCACATAAATTGATTGAAAAGGTTAATTTATAAAAGTTCGACGGTCAAAGCTATGGCAGAAGGACTACACGTGGCATATTAGATCCTAAATTTAATCTGAATGTTTTTTTTTCATACATAAATTTAATCTCATAGTGTTTGTTGTTAATTACGTAATGATGTGTGTGTGAAAATTGAGAATTTTTGGTCATTATTACTGATTAAATGTTTAAGATATTAGGACAGAAAATTTTGAGTAGTTAAATTATTGTAATTAATTTAAGTTATGAGGCATTTGTAAGTTAAAATATTGGATTAAAATGTGAAATTGTAGGTAATTGAGAGAGAACTTTTAGCGCATGTAGGTTCAAGTCATACGATGCTTCTCATTTTTTTTTGATCAAAAGTTTCTCTCCTTAAGTTTCTCTCCTTTTGATGAATTCAGCTCACCCACTTCAGAGTATCCTAAATTTCATAATTAAAAGGGGCAAATACTTTTTTTTATAACAAAAAGGGGCAAATATTACAAAATAGTGTACAAGTAGGATTAATTTTATTTATTCATTAAAGAGGTTGGATATATATTCAATGACACTTCTCTTGCATAGCACCTTAACTAGCCCCTTCTGAGCAACTGATATCATGTTCCCTATTTTAACATCCAATTTCATAATGTGAACTAATTTGGCTTTCAACTATGATAAATGGGAAATTTCCTTTACCATTAGAATATTTTCATATGCAAGTAACGATTAGTAAACATAAATATAACTTTTTTCCATTTCTTCCCCACCTTTTCTTATCAAATAACATGTACTATTTTATTTGAGTAGTGAAAAAATAAACACAAATACACAATGCACAAAAAATAAAGGTTCTGCAAAAAAAAAACCATAAATAATAATAGAAACCTTAAAAAAATAAGTCTAACATAGGTAACATAGGTAAAAGAAACCAGATGTATGTTACAATAATTGCCCTTTAAAAAAAAACTAATGGTCCTTATTGTTTTATATTTTTCTACAATTTCTCAAGCCTAATGTCCCTTTAAAAATATAACTCTTCTTCTTAGCAAAAAAAATACTAATAAAGCAATCTTAAAAGTTAATATCCACAATGCATTTTGTTGTTAGACCATCAAAATACAAGTTATACACTTATATGCTTCACCACCATTTTCCATATTTAGTAGAAAGAAGTCAGGCATGAATATTTTCAATGATTGTAATTCCATTGGTGATATAATATCTCTCCAAAATATTTTAGGAGCTACGAAGAAATCATTATGATTTCTTTCTAAGTAAGCCCTTTAGTGTTTTTTTTTTGTCTAGGCCCTTACAATTTCTCCGTTATAGTAATTTCTCTGTTACAATTTCTCCGTTATATGTTCACAGATCAGAATGAAAGAGAAAAAGAAGAAAGCTCAAATATATAGAATATTTCTTATTATAAGAATATAGAATGCTCATATTGCAATATTTTTCTCCTTCTACATGTATCCTTTTTATAGTTGAAGTCTTGAATGAGTTTATTGGAGTTAAATGGATGTTTCTATTGTTACAAGTTTTTGAATGGCATTCCAAGTGGATTTTGGACATCAAAAGTTTTGAAAATTTGATTATGAAAAGATGTTTTTTAGTGTAATCTTATTTTTAGGGAATTGAATGGTTCTGATAAGTTGACATAGATTTTGTTGGTGCTATTTCAATGATTAGATGATAATATGTTGGATTAAGATTGAGTGTGTGCAAGTGGCCTAGAGTGGAATGTGGATTAGTAAATGTTTAAGGATTTGAATTGAGGGAAAATATTGTTGTGGATTATATAGATTTTTATTTAGCATTTAATGGTTCAATTATAATATAATTATGAATATAGGATGTTGTTGTCGATTGCGTTTTTTGGGACTATGATTAATAATTACTCATAGAAAGCTTGAGATGTGGCTCTTATGCTTGGGTTATTTTTTTAATAAACTTGTTGTATATGGTCAAGACATTGATGTTGAATTGTTGCATTATATTGCCATTTGGTTGAATGTAGAGTCTTGATATTAGATCCATTGAGCACAAAATTACTGGCCTCACTTGGGTAAAAATATTTTGTTTTAGAAAGGTACGTAACCACTTCCTTGTCTTGCTATTGTGTATGATTGGTGAAACATTATTATGGAAAATATAATGTTTCCATATTTTCCATATATTTGCAAGAAGTAACTTTCATGTTCATTAATGAACATGCATATAAAGTTTATATGTAATTAAATTGTGGTGGATAATGAACAAGATTTTAAGCCTTTGAACTTATTATGGCAGTTGAGTCAATATTGTGGCATGTCATTGATAAACCCATTGTTATTGTGATGCAATTATCAATTTTTTTTGGTGAGAGAAATTTTAGGAAGGGATTTGGGCTCAACCCAATCCAAGGGCAGGGCACCTAGCTCATGATCCATTAGAGCCTGTCCCTATGGGCTCTGGAGCATAACCAACAAGCCCTTTCTGTTTGTCGCGTCCACACAGGTAGGTTACTCTCAGCTTCACTTAGCTACGGAGATGCCTTCCCAAGTGCCGCGATGGAAACACAACAAAGTGTCACTCCCCAGGATTGAACTCACGACGTGGTGGTCAACCTGATGCTCATTGTTCAATCCTTTCACCACTGAACCCACGGACGATGGGTAATTATTAAATTTTCAAATAACACATAATGAAATTGTTTGAGTTAAGGTTGTCCATTTATAATACATAACTATTGTCATAGGATGAACAATAGTACATGGTTCTTTCAAAGTTTACTAATGATACCTAACTTTTACCAATAGATCAACAATGAAATTTTCCTTAATATAACGATAAGATTAAACGTGAAAAGTCCAAAATACCTTATAGGTTCTAGAACCTTGTGAAAGAATAGATTCAAGAACAAGTTGTAAATCTTCAATTACAAATTAGATGAAATACAGTTGCCTTTCTTCTTACTCTTAGTAGCACAAGAGATGCAGAATGTTGTTGACATTGAACAGAGACTAGCAAAGCCAAGGTCACAAAACTTGTGAAGAACCAATTAAGCACATGGCAACACATATATTTGCAAGTAGTAAATGCACTATGAACCTTTCACTCTCTAAACCACAAATTAAAGAGCAGGAACAGAACTAAGAACCGTAACACACAACATGTTACACAAATTGTGTTTGACTTACCAACCATCAATTCATCGCTTTCTATTCCTCCCCGGGTAAAAGAAGCTATAAGTTCGTTCATTTTCTTAGCATGCTCAGATTCAGGATTATATATATGATAAGAAGGTCCTTCACCTTCCTGTTCAAACAAATACAATTCACCTTTCCACTCACTATTGTTCACACCTTCATAGAACCAAACCCCTCTATCCCTCAAAGAATCATTCCCTGCAACAAAAATAAGAATCTTAGAACACCCAAGTCCATCCAAACTTGGCGCTCCTTTAGCCAAAGGATTGATCATGGGACTATCCAACCCACCAGGAGCAGAAGGGTAAACAAGCTTCCAACGTAAATCCTGCATGGCTCTTCCACTCCTTGAAACTGGTTCAGACCCAATCGCTTTTGTTCCCCAAAAATATGGATGAGCATAAATAGCACCCCGAATCACAACCTCACTAGGCCAACGCTTAAGCCCACTACGCAAAGCAATGTTATGAACAATATTACTACCAGCACCATCACCAACTATGAAAATTCTGCCTAAATCTCCATATAGTGACAGCCATCGATCTTTATTGATGGTTTTCAATGAACAGTTGGCGACCCATAGAAGGGCTTCCCAACAATCTTCATAAGCCGCAGGGAGAGAATGTTCTGGTGCAAGACGATATTCAACGGAGACAATAATGACGTTAACTTGTCGGGCAACGAGGTTTAAGTAATGGTGGTAAAGCTGAGAGAAGGCAGATTCTAAGAAAAATCCTCCGCCGTGAAAGTAGACCAAGATGGGCATAATATTGCTACCCTTGGGGTTACTTAGTTCTGGAAAATAAAGGCGAGTGATGATTTTGGGGTCGTAGGAGATGATGACGTCTTTGGAATAAACATCAGGATAGGAAGGGTGATCATCAAGTGACGGTGGTACCAATGGGGATTGTTGGCAGCGTTCCACTGTGCCGTTTTTGTAGAGTTTGATTAAGTTGGGGATTTCTACTTTTATGTCGTCTTTGTTCTTCGATGTGGCCGCTGTTTGCATGAGAGTGAGGATTGAAAAGACAAAGTTTAGATAGAGAAAAGCCATGCATTAGTAATATGTCAATTACTTGGGCAAGTTTGTACCTTAACGTGCCTATATAGTATTAATTAGTGTGTATATATATATATATATATATATATATATATATATATAATATTTCATGCATGAATATAAGAAGAATGATGTCCATTAAAATCAAATAAATTATTTCTTTTTTTAAAAAAAAAAAGAAGAAGAATGACGATGTCCCCATAAATTGGTTGAATAGTTTAATTTAAAAATTTGACGGTCAAAGCTGTGGCAGCGGGGCTACGCGTAGCATCTTAGATCCTAAATTTAATCTCAATTTTATGATTTGTGTCGGGAAATTGAGTAACTTGGTAATTATTATTGATTAAAATGTGAAAATGTAGGAAATTATGAAACAGAATTTTTAGCGCATGTGTGTACAAGTCACGCGACGGCCTAGGAAGAAGCTGAAACAAAGCATTGCAATACAAACATTCAAATATACTAAGCGTGTAGGTGGTAGGCTGGTAGCTGAATGGGCACTATAGCAATAGCGCTCAGGCGCCGAGTCGCAGATGATAGAAGAGAGAGTTGGGTCTTCAGAAAAATAAAGAGAAATGTAACATGCTAATTTCTTAATGTACGGCTTAAGTATAATCACTGGTGATTATTGGAATTTAAGGTGATTTTGAGGGATATTGGGGTATGAATTAGGAGATATGTAGGGACTAGGGAATTAGTTGAGGATTGAGGATTTTGAGTCAAATAAATAAATAGATTAGAGCAAATGGAGTTAACCTAAACGATTATGATGAATGAAAATTTTTTATGCAAGATGTAGTATTGGAAATTAGGTAATTAATAATAAGTATAATGAAAAAAATATAATAGAATAAGGGGAAATTTCAGGTTAAAATCCCGTGGTAGTGCGTGGTAGCTTGTGTCTCACAGCGGCAAGCAGGTCACACACAAAAAACATTAATAGTTTTTTTTATTATAAAAATGATATATTGAAATTAAAGTGGCTTACAAAGATAGTAAAGTAAGTAATACAAGAGTTTAAATATAAAGCCGGAAACGGAGGAATAGGTGCACAACATTTTTTTGCTAAAAAATAGATGCACAATATTTAATAAATTAAAGTGGGACAAAAAAGAAAGGGGAAGCTACAAAATGACCTTATAGTTTAGCTGAGAGTGCATCCAAAGCCCCATTATTTTTTAAGGTATAAAAGTGACATTGTGGTTATTAAATTAAAGTGGGACAAAAGTGATTCTACTGTTAATATTTATTTAAAACCGTCACTTCTCAAGGGTCCGGATTCTCTCGAATCTGGACTCTCAGAATCCTGAAGAATTCTTCCTTATAGGGTCATATTTTGGCCCTTGAAATTCATATAAGAGCTCATAATTTGACATTTGTACCATTAAAAATAAAAAAATTATATTATAATATAAAATAAATGAAGAAATTTTATTTTTTTGCTTTTGAAAACTTTTTGACATAAAAAATTTCAACTATCTGGACTTATTTCATTTTAACAGAAGGACCTATAAGAGATACTGACTTATCCAGTTAACTGTAAATTTTTATGAAATAGATCCAGATAGTTGAAATTAAGTTGAAATTTTTTATGCTAAAAATATTTTATATTATAATACATTTTTTTTTATTTTTAATTGAACAAGTGGTAAATTATGAGCTCTTAAATGAATCTCAATGACAAAAATGAGGCCCCAGATGGATTATGAGGTATTATGAGAGATTGAGATTCTGAGAGAATCCCAATCATTATAGGGCGGTGCCACGTGAATGTTCATTTTTGACACATATGCTTACCCTCCTCCTATCTTCTCTCTTATTTTTCTTCAACCCTAATCTTCTTTTGATTCATGATCAAGGTATCCCCTGACTCGACAAGTGAGAGACT
Organism: Mimosa pudica; assembly: GCA_029929735.1. Lineage (NCBI taxonomy): Eukaryota > Viridiplantae > Streptophyta > Magnoliopsida > Fabales > Fabaceae > Mimosa > Mimosa pudica. Next base: position 6,978,312 of record JAKELP010000029.1, on the reverse strand, counting down.
AATCCCCTACTGATTTGTAGGCACCTCAAAGGGTGGGACAGCTGGCCTGGGAGATTTAATGTTTCTCCATACCCAACGCTAAGGATCGAATTCCAAACAATTGGTTAAGGGTGTATGAGTCCTTGCCACTCAACCCTAATCTTCTTCATCCATTAGTAATGGTCATCAAGCTCTAGAAGAATCTTATATCTAGGAGGACAGGAGAATTTAATAAATTTGGATTGCAATGCGACATAATTAGTTTGGTGAAAAAACAAATAATCATACCACAAGTGTCCTAAACTTTCCAATATTTTGACTTTAATTTTCTAAAAACACAAAAAAATAGGTGTGGTCTGTGGTGGCCAACAAGAAAGAATTGAGCGACATTCCACTGTTACCCAGTGTGATCTCTCGCAAACAAAATTACTTGACTTGGTGTTTGTGTATAGATGAAGGTGTGGTGGGTGGCCGTTAATAATGGTGGATGAAGAAGAAAGAGAAGAGAGAAGGGAGGACGTTTTTTACAATCATCGTCATCAATATATATATAATAGAAATGGGTTCCACTTTGATTTTGCGAAGGGACTGTAGCTGTAGACACAGATCACTGTATAAGCCGATGATTTTGCTCAGCTCCAGACTCATTTCCCCTGTTCATGAGGAGCCGAGTAACATGATCCTTTTCACACTTTATTCTTTTCTTCATTCCTCATTTTCTTTTTTCTCTTCTCTCATTCATATCTCTCTTCCCCTGGCCCACATCCCTTTACCTCCCCACTCTCTCTCTCGCTGAACCTCCATTCGTCTCCTCTCTTTCTTTTTTCTTCTCCAAAACCCTAGCAATGGCAAATCCGCCACTCTCAGATAGCCCCCACATCCACAGACTCCCTCAACACAAATACATCGATACAGTTTGGTGGCTCCCACCTCTCTCTCCCTTCAATCGCTTCACAGTCATCGCTTCCTTCGATATAGATGGAAGCCTCTTCGTTGTGAGCTCCCAAGGTAACAAAAAAATAGTGAGGAAAAGTATGTGTGAAGTTTCATATGATAGTATTTTGCTTAAGTTGGTTTTTTTTATAAGTTATCATGTTGGTTCAATGTAGATGAGTTATTAGATTTTTTTTTGGTTTGAGTAAAATTTTTTTGTTGTTGTAGGTTTAATGGGATTGAATTTTTGGTGAAAATGAGGAGGAAAAATGTGATGTTTGTGGGGGATTCGCTGGGACTGAATCAATGGCAGTCATTGATTTGTATGGTATATTCTGTAGTGCCTCATGCGAGGACTCAAATGGTCGGGGGAGATTCATTTGAGTTCTTGCATGATTTGAGTTCTTTTATTTATAATAGTCTGTTGGGTGCAGTTAAACAGTCTCAAGAATTTGCCGAAATGGAAACAATCATGAATGAAATGGATCAAGTAGGGATCATTCCAAATGTTGTGACATATAATACTCTTATGGCTATCTACATAGAAAAGGGAGAAGGTGAGAAGGCACTCAGTGTTTTTGAGGAAATCCTCAATAAGGGATTCATTCCAACTGCTGTATCTTATTCTCAAGCATTACTGGCATATAGAAGAATGGAAGATGGACACGGGGCTCTAGATTTCTTTGTTAAATTCAGAGAAAAATATAGTCGAGGTGAAATAGGAAAAGATGATGATGAAGAAGATTGGGAAGCTGAGAACATCAAGCTTGAAAAGTTCACCATGGTGCCTTTCACCATGCTCCTAAACAGTGTGACTTTGTTTGGCTTATGAGATATGCATGTTTCTTTAGTTACTTATGAAATTTTTTTTTTCCAGGTAAAATGGTCTTGCAAGATTATGTGAAAGACTCAAAATATGAAGCATGTCTTTACTTTTGATATGACATTCAGCAGACTTTCTTTTCCTTTGTTAAATATTTCATGTTATTTAATTCTTTTCTTCCTGCTTTACAATAATATCAAAATTCCCTGAAAGAAGGTTGTAAATTGTTGGTTTGACTTTCATAGTTTCTAAAGCATTTAATTTTAGTGTACTGTTGCATCATTGCCTTCTAAGACGGGTACATTACAGCAGCCATGAAAGTATGATGGATGAGAAGCTGTAATATCTTTCTTTTGGAGACTTTGTTGTGTCTCCAAAAGTAAATACAATTGGGCGTACAAAGCTTTTTGTGAACTGCATGTATACTTTCTATACAGAGCTTTGTGATGTTAACCCCAAAAGCATGTATACAAACATATTCGGAAATATATTGCATGTATTCTGTAGATGTGGTGCAGGAATATATTACCATTATGATTCTGAAATTACTATGTCATTTGTTTTGCATGTTATTTGATTCACATTGAACTTTGTTGTTCAAGGATTTAAAACAATTACATATTAGATTGTCTTTTTTGTTCTTTGATTTTCTAATTGTGTAACTCTATGATGGATGTGTATTGATATTATGGTGTCTTTTGCATGGCAACTCAGAATTTTTGCAAGTATTATGTTATGTTATTTTAGAAATAAATTAGTGATTTGATTTAATTGATTGATTTAGTCAATCATTAATGGATTGATTGGTTAACATATTGATGGTGAGGATGCTAAGCACGTGCTGATCATTTGGGCTTTTTCCATCAAGATACTGTGGTTTGTAGGCTCAAAGTGCTCAACCAAAAAGTGGACTTTTTCTTGCTGATTATTTGGCTGTTCTCTTCATCAAGCTACTGTGATTCTATGTAACAATATGCAGGTAATGTCTTTATTTACCATATTTCTGGCATTTGTATACCCTCCGATGCAAGTGTAGGCCACTGAATTATGTATGATTAACTAATATTTCATTTCCCTTATTTGAATTCATTATGGAAAAGAGTTGTTGGTTCTATGTTGATCTGTTGTGCCTAATTGTATAATCGCTTGCTTGCTTGACATTAAGATTTGAAAAAATAGAGAGCTTCAAAACATGAAGGTTGGGGGCTTATTAATGGATATGGATAGAAATTTGGTAAAGATTGAGTTTAAAGTATTTCAGTGTTGTACATAAAATATTTCTCTGTGCAGTGTATTATCTATAAATGAAACCAATTTGTAGACCCATGTTGACTCAAGGGAAGGACCAGTGTGAGAAAGATGGTAGAAATTGTATTTTAGAGTTCAAATTTCAGTTTTAGCCAATTAGAGTCCTTATTTTAAATGCTTCTCTTGAAAGGATCATCCTGTTATCATCTTGAGCACATTATTAGCATTCAGTTTTAGCCCTCATATTCTCTAAGGGACATTTCCATTTGTTGTTTACCATTGTGCTAAAGCTTTTTACAGATTCTATAGGAGCACTTATCTTCCTACATTTCCATTTTAGTAAAGGAAGATTAGGACTCTGATATTATTTCTAGAATTATGTTCACGAACCATTGTTGTGGCAGCAGATACCTCTAATCTACTCAAGTGTCCATTGCATTGTATAATGAGAGGGTGTGGTTTAGAGGGTAAACTGTTTGACCTATTATGGTTATCAGAGGCTGCCATTTTTCTCTCAGGAGAAGAGAGATGCTTTTGAGATTGGAGATTGGATTGAATCCAAAGATGTGGCTTCCTCTCTATGGAAGGAGTTGAATATATATTTCGTAACACTCAGAGGTTATCAATTGGATACTTCTTGGTTTCATTGGTACACATATATGGCTGGAGTAAATACTTCTTGATTAGTCTGATGGATTTTATCTCAAAACCAGGTAGTAAGCCTTTTGACATCAGAAAATGAACCTGTTGTTCTGCTAAATGATTGTAAACTTGATATGGTTTTATTAACACACATGGTTTAGAATATATATGCATGTTGAACAACAAAATTATTTTTTTACAGTTAATGCCTGTTGCTTTGAATATTTTTTTCAGTAAAAACACTTCAATTTTGAAGCCATAAAATCTGAACAGATACAAGCAACCTTGTAGGGAAATTCATGATTACAGTTTCCTAACTCTGCTCTCAGAACAAAAATTTATTCATGCAGGACATAGTCTGCTCACTGACTTGCTACATCCTTCCAAGGGGTAATGATGATAGCACAACGCCCCGTCTTTGTGACAGCTTTTAGTCCTCTATGCATGGTACTTGCAGCTGTTATGGGCTAATTCATTTTCTTTTAATAGAAGTACGTGCCTAGGAAAGTAACAATGAAACTAAGGGCAAACTTACCACATGCTTAGTAAGCCTCCACAAAAACTGAAGAAATCTATTCAAACTTTGCAGGGTAAAAGTTACCTTTGCTATTATTTTGGCCTGTACCTTGTGTTATGAAGTGAATGTAAAGACTATGCCCTGTCGACACCAAATGATAGAGGGATCTTATCACCAAGTATGCTAATTTAGATGGAGGCAATATCAGAAAGCACACTGCTGATAGTGAGGTCATCATTATCACTTATTCCAGCCAAGAAATTAATGAAGCATGCTCATGAATGTCTAGGTTTGAACTATCCTAATATTCAGATTCCATGCCCCTCTTTAAATGTTCATGACACCAATAGTTTGTAGGCATTGGATTATTTCATCTTTCAATCACAATTTACTGTGAGTGGATGATTTATAATGTAACAAATTGTTAAAATGCAGGGAGATAAAATCAAAGAAAATAACCTACCTTAGCATATTTACAGCACATATACATAATTGCATGTTAATTATCACTTCATAGCTGCATAATATTTCAGCAGCTCATTAAGTTTGTATGGTAGTATCATCATTGGTTAATTTTGTAGCATTAGTTACATTATAATCATAATGTATCATCATTGGTTACATTATGATTATTGTGATTACTCTAAGGTTACATTACCATTATTTCATAAAAATAGTTTTCCTATTTTATTGCTAATTTTCTTCAATCTGAATCATTTTTCACTTGCAAGTATTTTTGCAGGAGAGTTCTTGATCAGTTTTTGCTTTTTAGTATTTTTTATGGCTACCCTTTAAACTTAGAAGTCTTACTTGCATGAAAGCAATCTTCATGACACTATGTAGTTATCTCCATCACAGTATTTTTGTATGTATTCATCTTATGGATCCATAGGTTTAGCAGACCAATGATGTTATATCTACATCACATATTATTTTTGTATGTATTCATCTTATGGATCCATAGGTTTAACAAACTAATGATGGTATTTTGAGACCAATATCTTTCTAAAAATATGAAAATCATTTTCTTTTATCGGTGTTTCCTTCATTTATTTCCTTCAAGTATATCTCCCGTGCAACGCACGGGAGGTACCGCTAGTTTTTTTAAGAAACTGCCGAGGTAAGTGTTGAGGTGTCAAACATGTTGATGTGCAAAGTTGTGTAAAAAATAAAATTAACAAATTATATAGTAAAATATCTCCTAAGGTCTTTGCCATCTTATCTTCCTAAATATATCAAGTAACTAATTACCATTTTGATATCTCCTAAAAACATCTCCCTCCGGTCCTATTTATAAGTCGCCAACCGCCACTAAATTTTGGTCCTTAATATAAGTCGCCAACTATTACTAACTAACTCATTAATTAAAGTTTTCCAAATATGCCCCTATTATTGAAAAAAGAGATCTCTACATTTACTTTTGTTTGCCTCATTATGACTCATTTAATAGTTGTGAGGAGGGGCAAAAATGGAAATGAAAAATAAAACAAGACCAATTTAATGATGTAACCGCCACTAACCACCATTCCTTGGTTTGTACAATATGGGCGGTTGACGACTTATAAATAGGACCGGAGGGAGTATATCAGATTTATCATCTCCTAAAAACATATATCAAGTAACTAGCGAGAAAGACCAAATCACTTTTGATCAAAAAAAGAGAAAGACCAAATCACCATCTTATCTTCTCGTCATAAGGTCTCATAGTAACTAATTACCATTTTGATATCTCCTAAAAACAAATTATGATTCTGATATCTAATCACTTTGATGAAGTTAATTATTACATGTTACAATGGCCCCTCAAATAAAGCATTTTTTATTTTCTAATAATTACTCATTTAGAGGTATTTTCCTAGCAAGAAACCTGCACTGAGAAAACAATTAATCATACTCTATTTTTTATTGTTCATCGTGTACATTGATTTATTGAAAAAAAATTTCAACTGCACTGAAAGATCAATTCTTCATTATACTACTCTGGAAATAATTTCAAGGCATCTGATATCTACCACTTTACTTTACTAGATAGACTATCTCAATTAAGACTCCGCCACCATGATACTTCTCTTCATTAGGCTAAGGACCCCTCCTATTCTCTTCTCTCATATTCCCTTCATCTCAGACGTCTAAAATAATCCAACGGTCCTCACATTCCAGTCCCCTAATTTATCTCTCTCCCACTATTTTTTTTCCTTAGTAATTGCTCTCAAATCTCTCCCACGTGGACCATTAGATTATTTTGGACGGGTGAGATGAGGAGAATATGAGGGAATATGAGAGAAGGGAATAAGAGGGATCCCTTGTCGCTTTTTTAAAGGGTTATATTTGCCCTAAAAGTTTTGAGCAAGGATCAAATTTGCAGTTTTTTTAGATCAAATTTGCCCTTGAAATATACAAAATAGATCAATTTTACCTTTGATCCCTGACATCCTACATGCTGGAGGGAGAGAGGGGGTGGTAGAGGGAGAGGAAGGGGAGTAGAGGAGGTGGTGGAGGGAGAGGAGAGATGGAGAAGATGATGAGGTGACATGACAATTGACATGAAAGATGAGGTGGCGATACATGTAGAATATATATGGGGTAAAATTGATCCAATTGGTATACTTCAGGGGCAAATTTGACAAAAAAAACTTCTAGGGTAATTTTGATCATTGCCCAAAACTTCCTCGACAAATATGATCTATAACCCTTTTTTAAAGATATGAAATTCAAATTTAACTCACTTATTCTGTCATCTAACTAGTCCACTATTACGTCAAGTACCTAGAAGTATGTTTATTTTTTTAATTAAAAGATCATAGAAGGTCGTTAATGCTCCTAGAATGCTTGTTTAATTTGGATTAGCATTTGAGATGTATCTTCAAGAGTTCTAGAGATGAACCTTTTTCTCATACGCTTTCCTCTTCTATAGCTAAGTCGAATGGACACTACAAAACATCCATTATTCTTATTTAACATTAAATTTAATAATCTCTTATCTTTATTAATCAGCTTCCAACGATCATGAATAAGACTAACAATCAAAAAACGAGAATTTATTTATTTTTTAATTTCATTTCATCTCATCTTGTATGAACTCTGGTCTGAAAAACTGATTGAAGTAGAGTAGTAGACAATTTGTCCTCGACCACTACAATAGGACAAACAAAAGATGCAAGTTGCACCAACCTCATTGAAGAGCAAGGCGACAAATTATTCTCCCAACAACAAATAGATACAAGAACGAGTTATAAGACAATCAAACAGACAGTGGACATTATTCCAACGACTAAAACCAAATTCACACTGCAAGAACGAATCAAGCACTTCACATTACAAGATCTGCAAGAAAAGTGAGCTCACTATGAATAATCTTCCCATATGTCTATAACCTCAAACATAAGAACAGAACTAAACACACACATACACACAAACTTTCTTTAACTTAACAAGAATTTAAATCCTATCAATCAATTCCTCTCTGCTTCATCCTTATAGATAAAAGAAGCCATACGTTTGGTCATTTTCTTGCCATTCTCAGATTCAGGATGAAATATATGATAAACATGATCTTCACCTTCCTGTTCAAACAATTCCAACTCACCTTTCCACCCACTCTTCTTCAAACCTTCATAGAACCAAACATCTCTATCCCTCAAAGCATCATTGCTTGCAACACAAAGAAGAATCCTAGAACACCCAAGTCTAGCAAGGCTAGGTGCCCCAGGAACAAAAGGATTAAGCATAGGATTATCCAACCCACCAGGAGCAGAAGGGTACACAAATTTCCAACACAAAACAGGCAAACTCTGATCAAATCCAGAAACTGGTTCAGACCCAATAGGATATGAGCTACAAAAATAAGGGTGAACATAAATAGCTCCCAAAATTTTAACCCCATTAGGCAAATCCTCAACCCCACCACGCATGGCAACATTATGAACAATATTACCACCAGCACTATCACCACCTATGAAAACTCTACTAAAATCTCCATACTTCAACCATGGCTCTTCTTCTTCACACTTGGCAACCCATTTAAGAGCTGCCCAACAGTCATCATAAGCTGCAGGGAGAAGATGTTCTGGTGCAAGACGGTAGTCAACGGAGACAACAACAACGTTGACTTGGGAGACAAAGAGGTTGAAATAGTGGTGGTAAAGTTGGGAGAAGGCAGATTCAAAGAAGAAACCACCACCATGGAAGTAAACCAAGATGGGAAATTTTGGGTGGTTGTTGGGATTGGATTGGAGGGTGGACTTTGGGAGATATAGGCGAGCTGATATTTTTGGTGTGGTTGATATGATGATGTCTTTGGAAGAAACTCCTGTGAGAGGGTCGTGAAGTGAAGGTGGTACAAAAGGGGTCTCACGTGGACGTTCAATGGTGCCGTTTTTGTAGACTATGATGTATGTAGGGATTTCTGCTACTATGTCATCGTTGTCATTGGATGTGGCAGCCATTGGAGAGAAGAGAAAGAGGATTGAGAAGAGAGTGGTTAGAGAGAAGAAAGCCAGTGTGACTGTGTGAGGTTGAGAGTTGTTAACTTTATGATGTGATTTGTCTAAGTACACTTCACTTGGCCGTATTTATAAGAAAAAAAGGGAAAGATCAATTATTGTATGTGATTCCAGATAAGGGAAGGCATTATTTGTAGTGTGACCAATAAAAATTAAAAAAAAAACATGACAGCAAATTTTAATCATCATCACTAGAAGTCATCAACATTGGCTGAAAAATCAATTTTCGACGTAGCAGATAAGATATGGCGGGAATTTTGATGTGCTATGGTACTGATGTCAAATCATTTGTCTACTTTTAAATTGAAATACAACAACTCACTAGTATATTTTAATTCTAAGGGTATAATTTGGTCCAGCGTATAATCAATATAGCGAGGATTTCTAATTCTGTGAAACTCCTCAAATAAAATTAGGGATAATTAATTAGAGGTCCCTCACAAGGGAGTTAATACTGGAAAAGTCCCAAAAGTTGAAAATATTAATGTAGGGTCCCAAGGGACCTCACATTAATATATTTGAAAAGTGAAAAGACAGTTTTACCCCTAGCCTTAAAAAAAATTACCCCCCTCTCCCCCCACCCCCACCCCTTCCCCCTCCCTCCATCGCCCCCCCCAACCCCAGCCCCCTCCTCCCCTGCCCCCCCACCCCCAGCCCCCTTCGCCGAGTGGGGAGGGGGAGGGGGTGTGGGTGGGGGGCCGAAGGGGGAGGGGGCTGGGGGTGGGGGGCAGGGGAGGAGGGGCTGGGGTTGGGGGGGGCGATGGAGGGAGGAGGAAGGGGTGGGGGGTGGGGGGAGGAGGGGGGGTAATTTTTTTTTAAGGTTAGTGGTAAAACTGTGTTTTCACTTTTCAAATATATTAATGTGAGGTCCCTTGGGACCCTACATTAATATTTTCAACTTTTGGGACTTTTCCAGTATTAACTCCCTTGTGAGGGACCTCTAATTAATTATCCCATAAAATTATATATGCAACACATCTTGCCATCTAAGTAAAATTAACATAATCAAGGACACACCATCACGTTTTACTCTCTCAAAATCAAATTTAAGTTATTTTTAAATTCTAGAGAATAAATCTTATAGACAACAAACATGAGGGGCCAAAACATGAGTTTTAAATTATAGGGACTAAAACTCAAATTGAAGCAAACTATAAAGACAAAAACTATCAGTTTTCAACTATAGGGACCAAAACTCGAATTGGGCTAAGCTAGGGCTAAGCTATAGGGACTAAAAGTATGTTTAACCCTAAAATAAATAAAGACAGAAAGATATGAAATTCACCAATCTAACTTGAAAGGAAAAGGCCCATAACACATCCAACATGAACATGCCTATAGCTTGAAGAGAAACTCATAAATTACTATCCGTAAAGTCACGTCTCTACAAAAAGAGAACATTGTCGAACTTTTCACGATGTTTACACTCTGATGAGTGTTTGATACAAAATCTTTTCCTCCACAAGCATGCAAATTGTCACATATAAACAGTGAGGTGGTTCCAACGACCAATGACCTTCTGAAAGTAATAGATTGTTGGAATTGAGAAACACACCATACAAGACCTGAAAATATCCCAAAGCATCTGGACGTGTATACAACATAGTGTTTTGAAGTATTTTGAAGTGTTACAATGCACCAAACATGTCAACCACAGAACTAAATGATCCAACATGACACATTGAAACTTGTGCAGATAGAGTAAGTTGAATGGTTAGAATCTATGATACTAATAGATGGGGAGAAAAATTATTTTGAGAGGATCAGACTAATCCAATCAATCTCAAAATTAAACACTTTATTTTTTCCCACGTCACATCAATTATAATGACACAAAGACACATGAAACTCACTTCAGCGTCTCACCCAAAGTATTTCAGCACTGAATTCTCACAACAGAGTTTTCTACCACTATGACCACGTCTCCTTGGTATTGTAAGAGTTCAATTTTAATCTCTATGATTATGCTAAACTCATTGGCCATAATAAAAAACAATTTAAATTATTTAACAACTTTCAGGGAAAAAAGAACAGATAGAGAAAATTACAATGTCTAATGGTGTATTATGCACCACATCAATTCACAATTTCTATTCCAGTCAAAGGAAGTCCTGCGTGAAGTTGAAGAGCAACATCACCAACAACCTGCATTTGAACGACGAGCAAGCAGATGTATATCATAATTATTGCAAGCAATCATCTCATTCACCTTTTCTCTTTCTTTCAATTCTGTGATCGATGCAGAAAATATCAAGCAAAACAAGTATTGTTGCATGAACCTAGAGCATCAGGGCATTCATGGTTTGTCCAATTAAAATACAACATATCACGTCGTTTAATCCAATGTGAAAACATATACGGCATTTACTAAATTAGACTCACCATTTTCTCTTAATGAAATTAATCACTTCTCTCTCATTAATTTTCTCTTTTGTACTATTAAATAAGATTTGATGCATTCTAATTCAGCATATTATAAATGATACGCTCTAGATTTGTGCAAGCATTTCTCGCAAAACAAAGCATTTTGAACATGGTGACACTAAATTCTATACCAATCAAGGCTTGGTGATATACTCTGTCTATTCTTAAAAATTAGAGGTAATATGACAATTTTTTGGTCCAATATATAAGAGGTAATATGCACAAGACAAAGTAATAAATTCTTGTTTTCCTTTTTGTGTCCTTGTACATTAATTAATGCAATGAGTGGAGAGAAAGTGAGTATAACAAATGAGTAAAGTTAATAATAGAAAAACTGATGAAATATACTCATAATAAATGCTTCCAACGTGTTTTTATTTATGTGTAAAAAGGTTGACTACCTCTCGTAATAGGAATCAGGGACTAAGGGAGTACAAAAAAGCCATACCTTAGCCATGGATCGATAGGAATATTCTGTAACACCCGCAACATGAGGAGTTAAAATAACATTCTTGTATTTTAATATCGGATCGCTGGGGTCAAATGGCTCAGTCCAAGCAACATCAGTACCCAAGCCGCCTAAGTGACCCGATTCAAGTTGGTGGACCACAGACTCATAATCTATTAGACCCCCTCTTGCAACATTCACCAAAAGAGCTCCCTGAAATTAAATACAAGTAGACATTATGAGGTGAACAGTGTAAGAGACAAGGCATCTTAATCCCACTTTCGCAATGACTTGACAAGCCATGTAAGGGGTCAAAAAGGGGGAAAAGAAGACCAAGCAAAAAGAGTTTGAGTCCATGTGAATCCAATATGGCTTGACACTCAAATTTGATTTGGTCAGAAAGCCATATAAAGAAAAAGGGAAAAACTAGCCAGCAATGCCCCACACTCAATAGTCCAGTTCTAACGTTGAACTTAACATCCTTCACTATTGGAACATTTCCTCTTGAACTTCCTGTAATACCAGTCTAGATCTCCCTTATCTAATTCAGAAGATCTCTTCTGTTTCAAAATCCCATCCCTAACTTTTTATATTTCAAGGATATCATTACACCTATCAGACAAATTATTGACCATAAATCACATTACTTTACAGCTTAAATTGAATTAGATTCTGTCTTATTTTGATTGTCTGTGCATTATAACACATCTCCCAGTGTATTCATCTCAAATAGTTTTGGTTTCTGCTAAGTAGTGTCTTTCAAGTCCAACGTTTCCCGTTCGTATGAAGAAAACTATCCCCAGCTTATCATACTTACAAAATGTTAGGCCCTTAGGATAATGCATAAGAGGGAGAATGCACTTTTGTTGGTCAGAGGCTTTACTTGTTATTTTGGAGACAGAATTGAGAAGTAGAGTGGCTGTAGGACTGCTATAGCTAAAGCCTACAACTTAGGGGGTTGTGCCAGCTACTTTTGATATAAAACTTCTCTTCTGGTTCAGAGAAGGCACAGAAGAATTTTCAAAATTGAAGGTCTGTTTGGATATAGCTTTTGGAGTATAGCTTCTGGGAGAAAAGCTGAAAAAACTCTTTTGGAGTTCTAATCCCTACTTGGTGAGGGCGTTGGGGAAAGGAATATACTAGGCAGTCTTACCACTGCTATGCAAAGAGACTGATTCGAACAACTGAAAATGCTTTTGTAAACTTCCAAAAAAAATTTGCTATTCCATTTCAACTAAGAATGAAGATTATGAAGGTCGGGCTATCAAATAAAACATCAAGAAAACTATCTTTCATGAAAGTAAAATAATTTCACAAAGAAAATGAAGCAAGCAATTTAATTAGCAAGAATTGTGACTAAAATGATGATGGTCTACGAGAATGAATATTATGAATATGAATATTTCAACATCTATGATTAACGTAAATTAAGACATGATAATCTGAGAATGTAACAAACCTTCTTCATCGATGATATGAATTTATTATTGATAATGCCAACCTGAAAAGCATTACATCCAAATGAATAAGTATCCCTGTGAATCAGCTTTCATTTATACATAACATATGCCATTTGTTTTGGAGATATACATGATGTTGACCTAACATGCCAATGATGCTTAAGGACACCAAGACTATTAGCCCATATTCTAGGTCACAGTGTCAGCATATGCTTAATTATTTCAAAAGTATAGATCAGCCGGTTTTGAAGCAGGATGATGAAGATGAAGCAGAACAGCAGCAGCAACAACATAAAAGATATGCAAAAAACAATATAGAGAAAATGATGACAAGGATGGAAAGGGTTAGACCGTTTCACTGTTCAAACTTAAGCAACAAACTACAATGTCAGCTTCCTTGGCAAAGTCATATATATCTTCATGAGTACCCTTCAGATCAACGAGACCACCAATTTCATCTTGAAGAAAAAATACCAAACATGTGAGGAAAAAGAAAGACTGACTGTGGTTCATACTAGTAAACATTTCAGATTCCACAAATTTAAGGAAACTACTTATGACCATATGAATCCCAACTCCGCTTTGTAGCAATAACTTTCACACCAAATGGTCGCAATCGCCTTGCTAAATCTATTCCAATATTTCCAAAGCCAAAAATGAAAACCTACAGGATCAAGGAAACACAAATACCAAAACAGTTTAATAAATGATTGCTTATCTCAGTAACAAGTGCAAATAAACCAAGAAAGAAAAGAGAAAGAATAACTAGTAAAATGCACAATTCTTTTCCTTTCTTAGAGTGTTACACTTCCACTTAGTATCTAATTGAAAGATTAAGAATTATAAAACTTTTTTACATGAATATCAAGTTATATTGAATGCATAGAGTATTAGCATACATGCTCCACAAAGCAGTGTCTTCTTTCATACCTTAACTAAACGTTTATCTTCAATGATGCCTGTTTCTACATTAAACATTTCAATCTTTTATGCAGATTATCTTTTTCATATTCTTTTTTCTTGAAAATTCATATTTTTGCGTTGTGTGATATATGTAGTCAACCTCACCTAGCAGGGATAAGACTTTGTTGTTGTTTCTTATTTTTCTACTATGTATCTTTATGCTTTCTCAATAAAAATGACTTTTCTATAAATAAAATTAAATAAAAAAATCAACTAACTAACCGTTTTTCCTAGTAATGTATCGCCGACTGGAACGCCAAGCTTCCTCTGTTGAATGGAAATTAGCATTTCATTCTGCAAGAACAGTTTATTGGCAACAGTTGTTCATCAATCTTTCCATTAGAAGAAAAAGGATAAAGGTTAAATATGATGGTAACCCATTGCATGCAAGATCAATGTCTAATACATCATGGATCAAAATTAAACACAGAAAAACTTATTCAACATCCATTTAAGCGATAGTTTAACTACTTTGCCATCTCCTCTATTATGTAAAAAAAACTTGTGATCCCTCCCTCTAAAACTAAATATGCCTTGTGAATAAAACCAATTTTGTCCAGTTCTGTGAAGAAGCAGATTGTTGTATAGATAGGATAATAGCCGGGTCATTTCAGCAAGGGTTTAGCTTTACGTCCTCATTGTGTATTTCAATAAGTACCATTTTGAATAGGATTTTCACTTGTGGTTATCCAAAAGGCAAGGAAGGGTCTCTTATGTCAAAACATGGGATCCTTTCTTTTACTTGGGCAAGATCCCTTGTTCTTGTTTATGCAACATTTCTTACTACCCACTCACTCTACTCAATTAACAAATTCTTTTCTTCAACTTTAAAACAAGATAATAACTGTTGCCATCTCAGAAGCTTCTCTTGATTAAATTGTGTCTTTGTTAGACATGCAAGAGCATTGGATATTTGTTCAAAAAAATCTGAGCGATTATAGGTCTTCTTGGGGCTTCTCTACGGTATTGTCATGTTCTATGTGACTTTTATCCATCATCTTATATACCCTTTCGCTAATGTTCACTCTTCTAACTAATAAGTTAAATATGAAGAATGCATACTTGCTGACGAAGAAGACCCAGCATTAAATATATGGCCATTTCTGCACATGAACTAGAATTTCCAGTACAAGCACTAGGTATCCTTGCAACTTTAATTCCATGCTTTGTTGCAGCATCAATATCAACACCTTTATAGAGGGTCACAAAAGGGCGTCAATGAACAAGAAGGCAAAAGGAGTAAATGTTATTTAAAAAAGAGAAAGACAATTTGAAAAAATATCCAAGAATCATCACTAAAGAAAACCAACTGACTCCAAATACATTACCTTCCAATCCAACACCATACTGCATAACAAGCCGCATGTTAAGTGCACGAGAAATGATGCTTGAATCTAGCCTCATGCTTTTAACTATGCACATGTGATAGTCAGCAATAGCCTTGGCCACATCATCAAACGGGAGAACATCAACCTATATATACAACAAACCATAGGTAACTAAGCCTCAATTAAATTAAACAATTCATTCTCAGTACAATAAAGATCATAACAATACAAAGTAAACACAAGAGTAAAGCTCACTTGGTCACAAAAAAAATAGAGGATGTGTTAATGCAATTACACTTTCACTATTGAACAAAATATCTTTATCCAATTAACAAAAAGTATAGACAGAAGAAAATCATCTACCATCACAAAGACAAGCATAACCAGATTGACTTGAACCTTTAATTCTGAAGAAAAAGAAATGTTATTGGAGATGTGAAGTTCAATGGAAAATGATAAGACAATATTCAAATATATATATATATATATATATATATATATATTTAAAAGGAGACAACCAGCATAGTTTACAAATCCCCCTGCATATCTGAAGCAACCTGTAGACTCTTGAAACATGCATGCAACTCCAGATAAGAAAACATTTATAACAAAAGATTAAAATAAGAACCACATATTGGTAAATTTATTTGTGAGAGTTACATTAAGAAAGTTAATACACATTCATCACTATCCGTTGAATCCTTAGTCATTCTTGCTGTCAGCAGCCTTCTAAAATAATAACCAAAAATGTGTGAAACATAAAATCAAACAATGATTAAATGAAATCAAATACAAAATATGCAACAATATCAAGGCAAGGCACCTTTATATTTGAATGATTCTGCAAATACTCTATTGTATAATCATGAGAAGCTGGGAAATGGGGCCCACAAAACAAAACACGGGTGACATGGTTGTCCATATTCTTGGTCATGCTCACATTTCTGTCCATAAGATTCACCCTAGCAAATCATGATAGGTAGGGAAGATGTCAAATAAATCCTTGAAAAGTGAAAGCAATATTTAATCTTTCACACTATTTTCCTGATCTCAATTTGGAAAAGAATGTATAGGTCACAATGAAGCAGAATACACAGAAGTTCATAAGTTAATACGTAATAGAAAACAAAAATATGCCTGTTTTAGTCAGCTTGTGCCTAAACATTTTGATTACCTTATAATTAAGCGGCCCTGATGTTTTAGAAGAATAAGAAGACACAGGACAATTTCTATTTCACTAAAACAAATGGTTAAAAAATCACAGTAGCCGTGAAAGTATTTTTAAACTCAAATCAGTCTCTGAAGTCGTAAAATGGGCTTAAGATAGCTCATTTTATGACTTCAGATAAAAAAGGGCTATCTTGAACCCATTTTATGACTTTAAAGGCTGATTTGAGCCTAAAAATACGTTCAAGGCTACTGTGATTCTAACGCGAAACTTTCGGGTCACCGGTGATCTTTAACCCTTAAAACAAATCAACATTCAACACTTACAATATATATAGACTTAATCTGAATACTATTCTACCTAACATAGCACGTGACTCACTAACATCCTAACCCACCACTGCACGTGCCAAAGAGCTTCACAATGCACCAGCAGAGTGAGTTTGGTCATTGCAAAAATGAAGTAATTAAATTTGCATTCCTCAATAATAATAGAAAAGCAGTACCTTTGCAGTATGCGATGAAAGTGGAGAACTTTGTTTGTAATAGCCATAAAGAAAAGAAAGGGACAAAATGGGAATGAAGAATTGAGAAAGAGAAGCACTTCTACATAGCTGTGAGGTACAATAAGAATATGAATAAATTATATATGCATCAATATATGGAAAATGTTCACTAAATAGTTATACATATTACCTAGGAGAGGATATGGGCGTAGATTAAATATTAGTGAGAGCCGTCTTGGATTAGGGGTTTGGAGAGGTGACAGTGAGAAATTGGGACATGGAATATTGGAATGGCCTCCTCTGTCAGAATGAGATTGTAAACAACATTAGTACGATATGAGTGTTGCATTTTTTCCTATTAAGCATTCCATTGTCACGTGAAGTTTGACCCATGAGTTTTCGGCCACGTGTTCCCAAGCTAATGTTTCTTTGTGGCTCCCTCATGGTGTTAATTACTTCTTTCTTCGTGTCCTAAATATAAGATATATTTACCAAATTTGATTAGATTAAAAATGTTAGTTAAGTTAGTTAAAATGATATAATATTATCAATATACTCTAACTATTCACCTCCACCCCACACTCTCTCTCTTATTACTCCACCCTCCCACTCTTTTTGTCTATTATTAAGGGTATTGATAAGGATATTTTGGGAAAAAGTTGATAAAACACACTTCTTATTATAAAAAAAACACACATTGTAATAAAACATATTCAATGATAATATGAAGATAGAGAAATTTATAAATATTAATAAATATGGAAATTGGCCACAAAAAAATAAATATGGAAAAGGATTTGGAGTAAAGTAGTATAATTCATTAAATGATGAGAGAATGTAAGTGTGAAGACTAAAATAATTTAATTTTTTGGTTTTTATATTACGCATAGGAGAGAGTAGCACCAAAAATATTATTTCTTAGTAAATATCCTCCTCAAAATTAATTTTATACCACTAACTCTTTCGTGAGTAGTAGCATATTTACACATTCACCTTTTTATTATTTATAAGTCACTTCCAATATATTTTACTATAATAAAAAAAAAATTAAACCCTCATTAATCTTTTCTTAGAAGTTTGAAAGAAATTAACAATGTACATGATAATAATAAATGATAAAATAATATATAATTATATAAAAAATTAAAGGGAAAATGTCATTTAAATCCCTCCGAATATACAAAAGGACAATTCATGAACTCAAACTTCCAAAAGGACCATGAAGGAACTCGGACCTAGTTGACATTTCAAATTTGTATGAAAGGACAAAATTACCCCTATCATTAAACAAAAATTACTTCTCACCTTAACACTGCACCTGTTAACAATTGAACTTTGGGCATTAATAACTGAACTTTAGGCATTGACATTTTGAACTTAAGAATTAACTTCTTCGTTAACAAGATAACATTGGTGTTAACATTTACATCACACCTGTTAATAATGGAACTTTCGGCATTAACAGCTGAACTTTAGGCATTAACATTTTGAACATAAGAATTAACTTCTTCATTAACAGCATAACATTGGTGTTAACATTTACACCACATTGGTGTTAACATTTACACCGCACCTGTTAACAATGGAACTTGGTGCATTAACAACGGAACTTTAATGATGGGGGTAATTTTGTCCTTTCACACAAATTTGAAATGTCAACTAGGTCCGAGTTCTTTCATGGTCCTTTTGGAAGTTTGAGTTCCTGAATTGTCCTTTTGTATATTCGGAGGGATTTAAATTGCATTTTCTTAAATGATGTAACTTATTATAATGCAAACCTTTTTGCCACATATGTTTATATATTCCAGAAAGCAGACCATATGTATGAAACCGAGTTTAGATACTCATTGATGTGGTGACATCTGTATAGTGTCCAGCTTTATTTTCAATGGTCTAGGTTAAAAAATTTGTCACTAATTTTTAAATAAAAAATATTTGACGAAAAATTCACAATTAATAGATTCTCTAGATATAATATTAGGTCTTCATAAATGATGCATGTGACTAACCTGGTGGGTTGGCGTGAGTGGTAAGTACTCTCGTCCCTTAAGCAAGTGGTTGGGGGTTCGATCCCCAGCTCTTGCGAATGGAGCAAATTCACAGGCCAGCTGTCTACCCCCTATATGGGACTTCAGAACAGCGAGGGATTAGTCTCACTTGACACGCGGGTGGGGATACCCTTGGGTAACCAAAAAAAAAAAATGATGCATGTGACCAAGCCCACTGTATGCCCTAAGTCATGTACTATATAACCACTGGACTAGCTTTTTGGGCCTGAGACACACTCTTATTTTGTTAGGCTTGAAACCAAGATCAGGGAGGGAGGATATGACCCCTAGGCCACATGACATATCTTGTTTGGCCCTAAGTTCTCTTGTACAATGAAATAAAAAATTAATCTATCAAAAAACAAAATAAATATGAAAAAGACTAAGGAGGAAAAAATATAAGGGAAAAATGGAAAATTAAATAAGTAATATTGTTGAAGAGAGAACGTATAAATGATGGGTCACACTCCTTTTTTATGCTTCTCGTTATTTTTATATTTTATTACTTTGTATTTTCTTTATATTCCCACATTTTTTGATCATTACAAATGAGCTAATGGTCATTTAATATTTACTTTTCGGTAATAAATTATCATTTTTAAATATATATGTGTGTATGTTGTGTTTGCCAATTGTATGTAAAGAACTTTAATTCTTATAATATAAATTGGGTGTTGTGCTAGTTTAAATATTTATTTTTTGATTTCCCACTAAATTTGGTGTTCTCTTTAATAATTTCTCATTTAAACTTACTTTTTAAAATAAACATCCAAACATGTTTTTGAAAATCAGATTGAAAAAAACTCACTTCTACGATTCTATCGTTACAAATCCAAACATAAATCACATCACAAGTGTGACTTTATCCAATCTTAGTTTTGAAAAAGCCATTTTGGAATAAAGTCACTTCTCTTCAGTGATATTCGAACACGCCATTATCTTCAGAGAACCATCGATCTTGTGGGTACAAACGATTTGTTCTTTTCCGTCTAATATTAGACTATATTTATATCAGATATTTTGTTTCATTATCTATTGAGTATAAGGGAGAATTTCAATTAAAGACCAAATTAACAAATTAACTAAAAAGAAGGACCAAATTATCTGAAATGTCATTGCAGGACTTGGGTCCTAAAGTGAAATTAAATTGTCAAAGGAAAAGACCATATCATCCTTTAAGAAAATAAGAGCTATATTCTTTTTTTCATCAATTTCGTATTTTTATTCAATTTTGTATCAAGAAGAGTTAAATCCTTATGAATTTTCATAATGTCTAGACTTAGTTTTCCTCTTTGAATACATGCAAAATGAAACTCACCCACCCTTCTCCCACCTACACATAGAAATCGACGGCGCACATATTGAATGTAGAATAAAGAATGAACAATGCAAAAAAGCTTTTCAAACCCCATTTTATCTGCCATAAGGAAGAAAAACATCTGCTAAGCTTACAAAGAAGGAGATAAAATCATTTGTGGAGGTCCTATTATCTTACGGATTTGGATTTTCTAAGCCTCCTTTTCTAAGCCTCACTAAGCCTCCTCTTATCCTCACCCTTCATTTCATCTGATTTCATCTAATGGCTCACAAACAATTAAAAAAATTACTTGCATAAAATTAGTAAATCAGCTAATGACCTTCATATTTGAGCCCCCAAAAAAAACAAGTTACTTCCCCAGTTTGTCAGATGATCAGATAACATTTCAGATAAGCATAAGCACAAAGAACACGACATGCAAAAGGACATTACAAAACCATTAAACTTGTAAATATTGAGTAATTGGGGCTTTCTACATTCGGGAAAAAAGCAAGAAGTTATCCAGAACAGAAAAGGGAAAAAAAACAAAAGACAAGAACTCACTGAATAAAACAAGCTCAGAAATTTAACAAATCCAATGAAGGAAGTGTAACATCCCATATTTTTAACACTTAGAAATAAATTGTCTTTGAGAGATTTTAAATTATTATTTAAGAATATGATATAAAGAAATAATAAAGAGTTGTTTTAATGCTTGAAAATATTATATGAAGATTACTTTTACATTATGAGAATAAATTTTAAAGGAAAGAGGTTTAAATATATGAGTCAAGATGTCTAGGTTTAAAATAAAATTATTAAAGGAAGCTCAAATATGTTAGTAAAGCCCATTTGTTGAAACCCTATTTGTTGAAACTATATACTACTTCATATATAGTTTTTTTTCATCTCTCCTCACATGGAGCGCCCCTTCCCATTCCCAAGCAACATACGCAGAAGCTCATTGAGTTTTGGAGTAACTTTTTATAGTTATCTTAAGCTAAGGAGCAACAGGTAACTCTGGAAATTTCTGATGGATACTTGCAAATATGCGTATAGTTATATTATAAATAATTGTAATTTGTTTAAATTACGTGAGGTATAATCCTTTTAAGCATGCTTGCTTTTTATCTATATTATGTGAGATGTATGCTGGTTTGTCCCTTTTCAAGCATGCTTATATGTATTGATACGTTTTACTTGTCAGTTGAACCTCTGTGAAGCATGATTATATATGTTATGAGTGATCATGGAATATGGTACACAAATTGGATTTGATATGGTTTTGAAATTGGATATAATTGTCATAACATTTGCATTCATGGTGATGGGATAGAATTTAGAGGGGAGAAGATCTGTATGGTGAATTTTTTACCACGTGGTATGCCACCACTCTGTGCACAGTGGATGGTAGTGGTACTTGTCAGGGTCTTTTCTTCTATGTCTTCCTTTGCCAGGGATTTCATGGAAGTTATGGGACATGTGACACCTCCTTATATTTGTTCTTTAAGGAGGGGAGCCATAGTCCATGCTTGAGCTCTGTACCTTTGGCAGGGTATATCTCAAGTAATGGTGAGCTTGAGGCAATCTAGTTAATTGGATGTGTTTCTGTTTGGACTATGTGTTAGCCTATGGCTCCAGTCAGCGGAATAAGGGTGGAGGCGGTATAAGGGAGACATGCATGATACATTCTTTAATGTCATGATTAAATTATTTTTGTTTATATGTTTGAGTAATGTAATATGTGTGTATTTGGAGGCCACAAACTATTTTGTGAAATATAATTATTTGTAAAATAATTGTACATGATTTGTAGGTGTATGTTAGGAGATTTCGGTAGTTACTGAGATGTCGATCTCACTCCAGTATTAAAAATTTTAGGTGAAGGATTTGATAATAAGCAAGGGAAGACACTTGAGGAGTAAGCACATTTTGAGTTATATTTATTTTGTCATTGACCTCAGCTTTTAATGTTTTACTTTGTGTTTATTTTTTTTAAAAAAAGGTGTATCATCAATTTTTAAATTTGTCACTACGACTTGGATTTTTTTGAGTGTAAAATGTAATTTTTTTTATAAATTGTATTAATTCTTGTTGGGTGTTACAGGAAGCAGAGGAGACAAAGATTTTACCTGTAACTCTGAGGCCATGTGGTAGTATAAGAAGAAGAACGAAGACCACCTGATGGGCAACGAAGACTATACGCAGACGGTGGTGTATTTTTTTTTTCAGAAACGGTGGTGTAGATCAGATGCCTTTTTGTTTCTCTTTCTTTCTTTTGTTTAATGGTTTGTGAGCCATTAGATGAAATTAGATGAAATGAATGGTGAGGATAAGATGAGGCTTAGAGAGGCTTAGAAAAACGGAGCTTAGAAAATCCAGATCCTTATCTTACACTTTATTCAGGCGAAAATAATGTAAGTAGGACGAGGAGGAAGGTCTAAGCTGCTCATTGATTTTCCCTTTCATTTTCAGTTCTTTTTTTTTTTGAACCTTTTGAAAGTTGCATTTTCTGCCAAATTGGAGTTGATTTTCTCTACAAGAAGATTACATCAACTATTAAGATGTTGTCTAAAGGAAAATTTGTGGGCTTTCTTTCATTACAAATTTTGGCTCCTCTTCAAAAAAATTTCGCAGAATCTTTTCTACCCCAAACAAATAAAGAAGACCATATGAAAAATGGCTTGTATCAAAATTTATTGTTCTTCCTTCATGGGTTAACCTCACATGAGAAGAAGAAGAAGAAATGAGCAATCGGTTCCCTTGATAAAAAGAAGAGTGAAGAAGAACAAGTTGTAACGTGGTGTTTGGTGGTTCATGATTATGAATGATCTCAAGGTTTTCTTTTTAACTTCAATTACGGACCAAAGAGGGCTTTTTAAGTCTTTTCAAACCTACATTTTACTTCACTAAGACCTAGGTCCTTCATAGAATTTTCAAAATGTTTTGGTCTTTCACAGAAATTAATTCCCAAATTTGGTCCTTAATTGAAATTCTCCCTGAATATAACACCTAGCTGTTCTTTTCCGTCTAATGTTATCAAATATCTAATATCAGATATTTGGTTTTGCTTGTAACTTGAAACACCTAGCTGTTTTTTACTATGTCATAACATTTTAGTTTGTTTTGTAAACAAATTTTCAAATGTGGGGAACCCAAAAATACAAATAATTTAAAACATTTTCTTTCAAAATAATATATTAGTTTTCTTCTTTCAAAATGAGTTTTTCTGACAAGTTTAGTTAAGTTAAAACTTTGAGTGGAAAATACTCAAATTAGTAAAAAAAACAATTTAAATAATTCTAATCATCCAAAAAATTCGGGGAAATCCCAAATAAATGTCTTTTGAATTATCAAAAAGACAAAAATGCGAGACAAATTTTCAAAAGGACTAAAAAGGGATTGCCCCTTATTTGGAATAAGAAAGTTTAGAGAAGAAAGCCATGCACACTAGAAATGGCCATTCATGATTCTACTATTGCAAGCCCCCTGGGTTTCATTCGTCGTCTAGTTGATTGAAATCGACTATGATTATCTTTGTGGTAAGTCCTTTTTGTTCTCCCACGTTCTTTGTCACCACCCTGAATCACTCAAACAAATTGCTCAAAAATTGCTAGTTTTGGTTTCCCATGTCTCAGACAGTGTTGTCAGTGTTGTTTCACAATCACAATTGATGCTGCTATTCTTGGTTTTCTTGTATACAGTCTCACACTCCTTTTGCGTTTGGGTTTAGAATGATTCTCTCAAAGGTGCTGAGGAATTAATTTGAATTTTCACTTTAACATTGTTCATGTTGAATGGTTTCAATTTTAAAATTGAAAGAGGACTATTTGTTATTGATATGATTGTGAGTTTTAAGTTTCAAAGTGTAGATTTGTGTAATACAGAAAAATGTCACTGAACCCAGTTTTGTTTGCCATGTTAGCTTTGTCATGGTTAATGGTTGATCCTCATCCTGGATTAATGTCAATTATATAGATTTGTTTTTCTAGGAGAATCTTTTTTTAATGGCTTTACTATAGAATTTTATGCTATGCAATGAATTGTAGGCATGGAATAAATGCTTGCTAGCCACTTGACCAAACATATGAAAGCCGCAATTTTAGTCAACGATTTATACTTCATTTACTTAATCATTCAGTTGAGGCTTTTATTCAAGAGTTTGTTTCATTGTTTCAGAGGATATGAGAAAGATATAGTTTATAAGTCTGAAACTAAAATTATGTTGTTTTTGCTTTGATTGGTTATTTTTACTTCAGACAAACAAATTGCAGAGTGATGATGGATTTTTGGTGATGAGATCATTTTTATTTGTGAAATGCAGGGTTAAATTAGATGAATAATGTAAATTTTATTATGTATATTGTTGTTCAAAATTTTGATGTCAAGTTCTAATTGTACTTGAATTTGAAATTGTGTAGGGTTTAAACTATATTCGTATTTAAGTTTACATATGATTTGTGCTGATGAATTTCAGCTCTCTAGAAATATGAAATGTGTTTTGTTTTCGGCTATTAAATGACTTGGTCTTACTTTGTTGGTGCAATAGGGACATGTTTTGCAGGTGGTCGTAGTAATCTATATTATTTTGAAGAAATGTACTATAAAGGAATTTGCTTCAATGTGAAATGATGGCAAGATAATTTGTTTTATGAGAATGATTATATTTACTACAAAATTTGTGAAAAATGTTTATAAAAACTGAATGGAAGAAGTTATTTTGTAGGTCTGAAAATAGAATTACTAGCAAGAGGGGTCAAGTAATCAAAGTGAAAAGAAGGTGACATAAATCCCGAAGAGGTGGAAAATGAACATATAAGAGACAAGAAATTCATTGAAATTGCCTCAATCAAAGAGTAGTGGAAAAATAGTACTACCTCCGGTCTTAAATATAAGACCTAATTGACTTTTTTTGAGAGATTAAGGTTGCAAAATAGATTATTAAATCATAACATGTTTGATATTTTTTTAGATTATCCATTAGCTTATAGGTAAAATAAACTAGTGTAAGAGAAAAAATTACGTAAATCAATTTATAATTAATTTATTTTGCTTTTTTTTAGGATTTTTCAAAAAAGTCATCTAGGTCCTATTTAGGACCGGAGGGAGTAGTTAAATGTATTACAAAAGTGGTTAATAGTAGTTAATTGCATTACTGAAGTGGTTAATGTAGGTTGAGAAAACAAATGTCTCCAAGTAGTGGGAAATAATAGTTGGATATATTACGAGAGTGATAAATTGCGCTACCGTAGTAGTTAATTGTATTAGTTAAGCAGTTAATGTAGTTTCAGATTAACAAATATTTCTCTCTGAGTAGGGAAAAAGCAAAAGTAGTTAGACAAGTTGAGGGAGTGGTTAAGTAAGAGTAGTTAAGTGCATCACTGAAATAGTTAATTTAGGTTCTGAAAAACAAATGTCTCCGAAGTAGTGTAAAAACAGAAGCAGTTAAGCCATCTGAGCTGCCAATTTTAGTGTAACGTGTGCTGCCATTATTCAAAACATAAATGACCTTAAATAGAAGGGCGAAGGCCCAAAAATGATACATAACTATTGGCCAAGGAACAAAAGTAATACATAACTATTCTGAGGTACATCAATGATATCTAACTTTTACTTGGGATCAAAAATGATATTTTCACTAATATGACAATAAAATTGGATATGAAAAGTCCAAAATGCCCTAATAAATAAAATAAAGGGTGAAGGCCCAAAAATGATACATAACTATTGGTCAAGGAACAAAAGTAATACATAACTATTCTGAGGTACATGAAAAGTCCAAAATGCCCTAATAAATAAAATAAAATAAAACATAGGGTTAAACCAACTGGTGTGGTTCTGCTGTAAGTTTGGAGCTCAAATTGAGAACTTTAATATAAAAAATGTTACTTCTTAGTGGCTTTTGATATCAATCTGGTCAGTTTGCTCTTCTTAATAAAGATCTTTTCACCACATCTCTTACTCTCTCTCTCTCTCTTTCATCCCATCATCTTTTCTCTTCCTCTCTTAAAAACCAGCAGCGACATATGGTGGCAGAGAACGGTGAAGCCCAAGGTGAAGCCGCAGCCACGACTAGACCAGATTCCTATTCGCCCACCCCAGCGAGAAGGCCCGCCGCCGCGGCCCCCACCCCTTCCACTACTCCGGCTATGTCTTCTTCGTCTTCCCCTAATTCCTCCTCTCCGTCCAGTTTGGTTTGTGACAGAGATGACTTCTATTTTTTTAATATATTCCTTAATAAATAAAATCATTTATCCACCTTAAATAATTATTTCCAACTCATACTCTCCAGTCATAAGCCACATGACAAAAACTAACAGAATTAGTGCCACGTACTCATATTTAACTCTGTTAATGTCATATGTTGGTCCTTTTAAAATTATAGGGACTAACTCTATTAAGTGGAGGAAACTATAGGGACTAAAATCTTAGCTTTAAAACTATAGGGACTAACACTATGTTTAATTTTATTTTATTTATTAGGGCATTTTGGACTTTTCATGTACCTCAGAATAGTTATTTATTACTTTTGTTCCTTGGTCAATAGTTATGTATCATTTTTGGGCCTCCGCCCTTTATTTTATTTATTAGGGCATTTTGGACTTTTCATGTCCAATTTTATTATCATATTAGTGAAAATATCATTTTTGATCCCAAGTAAAAGTTAGGTATCATTGATGTACCTCAGAATAGTTATGTATTACTTTTGTTCCTTGGCCAATAGTTATGTATCATTTTTGGGTCTTCGCCCTAAATAGAAACTAAAATAGTTTTACTCACACTAATACAAACAAATAAATTCACCCAGCCAAAAACCATCATGTTTTGCCTACTTTTACAAGAAAGGAGCTTATATAGTCACTTACTAAAGGTCATAATCCCGATCAACACTACCACTCCCCTCCATCTATCCCACTAATTCCTTTTCTTCTTGTGTATATATGGTAGTTCCATTTTCATGCATATATGTAAGAACTATATATTAATATGCAAGCTCCATGCTTGCTGTAGTTTACTTATATGCATCAAAAGTAATTTTTAGATCCGCATATATTCAAAATAATTATCTATAGTGTTGCATGTCACGCTACCACTCATGAGCAGTCAAAACAAACCAACCTTATCTCCTCTGACTCACCAGCTTCCAAAAACTCTAAAAACATATATTTTGATGAGAGATTCAAATAATATCAATAGTTATTCATTATTCATTATCATGCATAACAATTCATAAACTTATATATAAAAACTACTCCCTCCGTTCCAAAATATAAGATTACTTTCCCTAATTTGAGTAGATTAAGGAAGTTAGTTAAGTTAGTTATTTACACATGATATTACCAATTTATCCCAACTATATGTCTTTATCCTCCCTCTCTCTCTCTCTCTCTCTCTCTTACTTGTTATTATAGATAAGCATGGTAGAGTTAATTTGGGAAAAAGTTGGGAAAAGTTGGGAAAAGTTAGAAAGTGATCTTATATTTAGGAACAAATTGAATTTCAAAAGTGATCTTATATTTAGGAATGGAGGTAGTATTAATTAATTAATAAATCTTAACCCTACTGCTCACACAAATATGTGAACCAAAAAGGCCCAACTATTCTATTATCAATAATAGCTCCAAGACATCTCTATCAATTCAACATGCAAACACAAACAATTATCATCCTGCATATATGAGCTTTTAATTCCAAAATTTCAAATGCACAGCCATGAACCCAATTCGTACAAGGGAGAAATGGAAGAGATTAAAGTTTGCAAACCAACCTAAATCCAAACAATCAAACATGCAAGACCACTTTGTAACTCCATTGACTTATAAAATCAGCTATTTGCAGCTTAAAGTCCTAGAAAAGCCCAAACTCGTCAGCTAAATGGTACCCAAACTGAGGGCTTTCGGTCAAACTCTTTAAATGCTAAAATTACTACCCAAATCTATCCCCTTATCCTCTAGATTGAAGCTTGAACTTTATTTGGTTAATTAGGAGACTCAAAATCAAAATACCCGTGTGGATTCTCTCTCAAATCTTGCCCTAAATTGCAAAAATAAGAGCAGCAATGAGAAGGGAAAGCTCACCTAAAGTCAGCCAAGTGTGGTGAGTGCTCCGGCTGCCCCAATGTCATCATCGTCGTCGCCGTCGGTAGCTAGGAGAGAGAGAAAGGAGATGTGACTGTAAAGGTGAGAAAAGGTTTGAGAAAGAAGGGTGTAAGTTATGGTGAAGTTGGTGACAATAGAGAGGGTGAGGAAGAGTGTGATGAAGATAGTGATGAGCGGTGATGAGGATGAAAGAGTAAGATGTGTGATGGTGGTGAAGAAATGAGAGAGTGAGAGTGATGGTGAGCAGTGATAAAGAGGACGATAAGTGAGTACTCGCTCCGTTCCTAAATATAAGATCACTTTGGGGAAGTGGATGAGTTCCTAAATATAAGATCACTTTTTATTTTGTCTCAATTTTGGTCCAAATTACCCCTATACTTCTTAGCTCCCTTACTTCTCTCTCAAATCCCTATTTGTCTTTTAAATTTAAGTGAGGGGTATTTTGGGAAGATCATGTAATCCTAATTCATGGGAAAGTCTTCCTTAATCTCTCCAAATTAGCTAAAGTGATCTTATATTTAGGAACGGAGGGAGTATTTATTAAATGATGGGTGATGGAGATTAATTTAAGAAGAAAAGATAAGAACAAAAAAAAATGAATGGATGAGATTAATTTGGAGAGGAAAAGGACAAATGAGAAAAAGAGAGAATAAGATTTTTGAGATACTTTGAGTCTAAATAGAATTTCTCTAAATATGTTTTAATTCTCAATTTATTCTTAAGACTTTTTAAATAAAAAAAACTTTATCCTTAAGAATAAATTTGGGAATCAAAGCATATATGGAGAAATTATATTGAAATTCAATATCTTAAAAACTTGATCCTCTCTTCTTCTCATTCATCCTTATCTCCCCAAATCAATCCCATCCATTCATTTTTTCAACTTTATCTCTTCTCCTCAAAATAATCTCAACCACTCATCATTTAATAAATACCCTCTCATCTTCCTTTTCATCACCACTCAACATCACTCTCACTCTCCCATTTCTTCACCATCATCACACATTTTACTCTTTTATCCTCATCACCGCTCACCACAACCTTCATCACACTCTTCCTCACCATTTCTATCGTCACTAATTTCATCATCACTCACATATTTCTCTCTCTCAAACCTTTCCTCACCCTCTCATACTCACCATCACCTTTCCTGCAAAAGTTGGAGGACGATGTTTACAAAATCGAGCCATGGCCTCCTCTAAAGTATCTCTGGGAGATTCAGGTTGCCTTGGAGGTATTCTACTTGTTCCTCTTGCACCTTTACTCCCCCAATTTCATTTAACCTCTTGGCATGTTGCTCACTTGCTCCTGTCTCTCTCTTATTTGATTCATGGTTTCGTGCTATTCATTTAACCTATCCAAAATAGCTTGAAATGGATTGAGTGGAAGCCTGCCATTTGCAGGATTGGTTCCTGATCGACCTCTTCTTATATTTACCATCAAGAGTTTCCTATTATAAACATTTAATGAAACAAAACATTACAATCACAATAAAATAATTCAAAGCAATCAACAATTCAAACACATGCACATATATTACAATATCATTTATTTACTACACAACCCAATAATTTAATTTTTTGAAAAAATCATCACATCGAAATTAAACATACGCTGAAATTTACAATAATTCCACGCAATTAATCCACCTAATTAACACACATATTACACACAATTTAGTGATTTACAACCTAAACTATCATAACTAACCCCTCTCCCATAACATTTAACCTATAAAATACAGAAGGCATCCTAAACTAAGAAAAGGATTATAGTTGACTTATGTCAAAACTTTTACTTCGATACCAAATTGTAACACCTAATTTTTTTATAAAATTTTAGTTGGTTTATAAACAATTTTCAAATGTGGAGAACCAAAAATAAAAATAATTTAAGACTTTCTTTCAAAATAATATATTAATTTTCTTCTTTCAAAATGGGCTTTTCTAACTAGTCTAGTTAAGTTAAAATTGAGTGGAAATTAGTAGAAAATAAAAACAATCTCTACTCATCCAGAAACTTTTCATACTTCCTATTGTCTATCAGTCTATCCAATTATTGTAATAATCATTATTATTATCGTTACTATTATAAATGCTGTTATTCTTTTCTAATTAAAATATAGAGATTATCTCGGTTAACAATCCTCTTCCTTATTGTACATATCGCAGTTCCATTTTGTTATAGAATTAATATTCAATATGAAGAAATTGGATTAAAAGGGAAGAAGAGAAGTTCAGAGGGTTTAAACATTAAACTTGCGTATCCAAACAAATCCAATTTTAAAAACACAAAGAAATTCAATCACTATCACACTTATTAAGTATAAGCATTTAACATAAATACAATGCAATTTTATAAACTTAATTACTTGTAATAAAGTTGTAAGATAAATTAAATCCTCAAGACTCCCTTGTTATTATCAATTAATCTAGCATGATTAAAGACCAAGTTCAACTTGACTCCAATTATTCAAACCCAATCAAACCTCAAACAATTATTTATAATTTGATTTCTAAACTTTAATACTTTAAACATTATAGAATCCAACATTATGATTTTATTTACGAGGTACAACTAATATTAACGGATGGACTCAATTCATAGATATAAGGAAAGAGCTCAATACTTCCAACTCTAGAGAATTATCATCATATCATAACAAAATTCCTTTTAGCATTAAACTTCATTATTCATAGTTAATTTTGTATTTCAACAACTATATAATTTCCAACTAAAGAAATCAAAGCTCCATATTTAAATTCAAACACAATTGAAAACAGAACCTACATGACCCGAAATCAAACAATGTCAAGTGCCATTTTCAACACTAACACACAATTATAAAACTACTCAATCTCAGGAAACATCAAACATCACATTTCCAATTTTCTCTTCTTGATTCTATTTGCAGCACCAAATAGCAGAAGCAAGAAAACAACTCCCAAAACAGAACATAAAAGCAAAACAACATCAGTAATAGTCTAAATTACTCAGAATTCCAACATGCAAACTTGTAAGCAATTGCAAACAATCAAATAAAAAACTGTAATCACATATTATAAGCACTCAATCCCATCCATATTACAACATAGAAAACTCTATAATACACTCACATTTATTTCATTATTATTGATATTTGAAAATCTTCTGCTATAATCAGATTGATTCCAAAATTTCCAGTTTCAAGAACCATTTTATATCATCTATTTCCAAATTCAACATTGAAAACACACCTAAACCAGCAATGTTGCAATTAGATTTTATTCTCAAAAGACCGAATTCCAACAAGAAATCAGATAGTATTCCTCTTTCATAACATTCAAACCTTTATGGCTCTCATAAATTGCTTACATTAGCCAAGCTTATAGCAACAAAGAAACATAAACAAGAATAGAGAACTTCCTTCAAACTTCATACATATTTATGAACAAAAAGAATAGGACATGTAATTACCCAACCTGTTTCTATGATTTATTCCCTTAAAAATAAAAAATACCCCACCTTCCATCCATGCCTCATCAATTCAAAAACGCAATACATGAAGTCATCTACATTACTTCCAACAGTGGCTTTTCTAGTCTAAAACATTATCTACAAGGATATGTAATAATTAGGACATAAACTCAATTTAAGTCCTTATAAAGTTGAAACAATAATAATCTTATAGAATAGATTTATAAAAATGATTCTTCCATACATAGAAGCTTTCAATTAGAGTTTATAGAAGCTTTCTTGCTCCTTAAACATGAACCAAGATGGCCCAATTATACTATCATCAATATAATAATAGCTCCAGAACATGTATCAATTCAACATGCAAACACAAACAATGATCATGCTGCATATATGAGCTTTTTATTCACAGATTTCAAATGCACAGCCGTGAACCCAATTGGAACAGGGGAGAAAAGGAAGAGATGGAAGTTTGCAAACCAACAGAAACTCCAAACAAACAAACATGCAAGACCACTTTGTAACTCCATTGAACTTATAAAATCACCTGATGAAGTCAGCCAAGTGTAGAGTTCTCCGGCTGCCCCCACCGTCGCCGTCGGTAGCTAGGAGAGAGAGAAAGGAGACGTGAGTATGAGAGGGTGAGGAGAGGTTTGAGAGAGAGAAGAAATGTGAGTGCAAGAGTGAGGAAGTGAGTGACAGTTAGATAGTGAGGATGACGAGGGAGGGGAACTGGGGAAGTATTGAAGTAGTTATATGGTTGACATTTATTTGGTGGGATACGGATGAATGATATTTTGTTGAGTGGAGGGGATTAATTGAAGAAGGAGAAGATGATAAGTTTGGACTTTTTTGAGAATATATTTTGAGTTTTAATATAATTTTTTTTTAATATTTTTTAATATAATTTCTGTAGATATGTTTTATTCTCAAATTTATTTTAAGACATTTTAAACATTAAATATTACTCCAAAATTCTAAATATTATTGCTAATAAAGTTAAATAAAGTAATTAAAATTGATTTTCCTAAATTTTTCCTCCTAACTCGTTTATTTTATTTATAAATTAATATATGATCTAGCAGTATTAATATGATTAAGTGATTTATTTTGTTTTTTTAGGATTATTCAAAAAAGGTAACTAGATCTTATATTTATGAGTAGAGGTACTAACTTTTTTATTCTTTTACAAATTTTTTGTTGTTAGATAACTCAACTTGTTAATTTGTTTTGTATGTATATGAAGTTTGCCTGACGTAGGAGTGGCTTGCGTAAGTAAAAGATATAAATGGAATCAAGTTTGCTATTAAGGAAAGGATAGATGATAGATCGATATAATTTCAAACGTGCACGCCCAGATATATTCTTGGCAAGTACTCCTGTATATATAACGTGGCGTATATTATTGTGGACTTTTCTGCAGTAGAACCTGATTCTGTTTCTTTGATCAGAGAGAACTTATTTTGTTATATGTTTAAAATTATGAGACTCGCCTGAGTTAAATTTGTTGGTCTGGCGGATTTATATTTCTTAAAAGTTTCTATATATCATTATATAATTTTTGTAATATTGATACGGTATTTTAAATATATAATTAAAAGTTAGTTTTCGTAAACTTATAATCTAAAATATCTAAGTTGTTCATATAATTGCCACATTTTTTCCTTTTAAGGGGATTCTTTTTTCTTTTGAGTTTTAACAAAAACGTTGTAATTAAAAATTACTCTAAAGTATCTTCACACGTACACATTACGATAATGTATACATTTTGGATTTTAGGATATAATTTTCACATCTCGCTCCCTCGTTTCCTCCCTTTCTCTGATAATGAGTTCTCGCTCTTCTACTTCCTCACTAACATAAATATTTCTTGCAATAGGTATAATATATTTTAATATTCATATATATACAAATTAAATTGTCAAATTAAATTTGAAAATAGAAAGTATGCGAATGGATCCATAAATCTCTAGGACTGTATCATTATTAGAATTCATATATCAGAAAAAGGATTAATAACAAGAAAAATTGGAAAAAACGAGTCATTTACTTGAATTCGGAAAAAAATTATTAGTTTACTACTACAAAACATGCATTTTAGACCACCCTTTTAGACCTTATATACTTTACAAACGGTGTAAAAAGTGATAGCGGTGGTATTTTTGTAATTATATTTAAATTACTTAGAATTGATTTTTTAAAAATAAGATCTTAAATTGTTAAGAACGTACCTTTTTCAAACATAAAACGCATCAATAATTTTAAGCAAGCAATAATGTCTAACGTGAGATTTTAATAATCAAACTAGACACCATTCGCACGATTCTCTGACAAATAGGTATACCATCTATTCAGCTGATAACATTATAACTAAATGGATATAAGTGCTAAATTATTATAATATGTGTCATGGCCACCATAATAATATTAAGATATGATATATATGAGATTCTGTAACATTCTGAAAATTAATCTAGAATTAGTAAGTCTAATTATCTATAACTATATGAGATTCTCCAAAAAATCTAATGTTGTTTAATTTAGGGTTATTGAGGATTTCGAAAATTCTTTATAATTTTGAGGATTTGATTATTTTTATGAGCCTATTATTGGTGCTTATCTAAGATTGTGAAACCAATGATGTGGGTGTTTTGATTGGGTTCAATTTTGGTTGTTTTAAGAGATGAAAATTGCATGTTATTATGCCTAGGAAGTTGAATTGGGTGTTGTTTTGGAAGTAGTATGTTAATGGGTTATTGATATATTGATCATGGATATGTGATGGTTGGGTGTTAAAGCATTGAGATTGAATGGTGGTGAAGCTATGTCCTTAACTTAGGCTTGAAATTATTAATTATTAGTTTGAGCCAGGTGAAGGTATTGGTGCTTAGGTGTGGGTCTAATGTAATTTATTTTTGGAGAAATTGTTGGTTTCATGTTGAGAAAAGCTTGAATAGTGGGCCTAGGAAAATATATTTTACTGATGTTTTAGAAGTGATATGATGATTGTTATTGAAATGAGATATGATTATTTGAAAAATTGGGAGTTGAACTTTGGAGTATATAATGTTTGTAAGGGTATGTCTCTTTTGGCATATACACATGGATTTGTAAGTTTAGGATAGATGACAATTTAGGATGCAAATATGATTGATTTGTGATAGGGCGAAGTTGCAAAAATGATACTAAACTTTGCCCTTATGAGTGTTTCTAATGGTAAAATTTCGTGAGGTGCAAAAATAATATCAAACTTGGGATTCAGACGCAAATATAGTATTAAGGGAAATAAAATTTAGATATTTTTTTTTGAACTGAAAAATAAAATTTAGATATGAAAAGACTTTTATGACCCTCATTATACTATTATCTTCTTCAATAACCTCCCTCCGTTCACCCACTTAATGAAAGACATAAGAGTCTTTTCATATGTTAATTTTATTTCTCTTTAGTGAAATTACTATATTTGTACATGGACAGCAAGTTAGGTACTATTTTTGTACCTCGCGAAACTGTAGTATTACAAACACACTTTTAGGTAAAGTTTACTATATTTTTGCACTTTCGCCCTTTGTGATATTAGGCATATAGTTACATTTGTAATTTAGCTTTATTTAAAAGTTTGATAATTTTGATGAATTTTTTCCTATCTAGAATGAATATTTAGGATTAATGTGTAGAATGAAGAAATGATTTTTCATTAATGGTTTTGATAATAGGCTTATTTGTATTTACTGATGACTCTGTTTGGTTCCATTGGTTGAAATATATGTGGGGTGGCATTTTGAAGGATTAGAGTTGGAAGTTCTTGTGATATGGTGGATGGTTTGAATTGGTAAGATCAATGTGTAAGGATGCATATGGTTTAGAGGTTTCATAGGACATGACGATATATATGAAGAGTTACAGTTGATAAAATTTGAGATCTTTATCCTATGAATGAATTGTGAATTGAAACTAAGTATGTTTTAGTGGATATGATAAAATAGAGAGAGGAGCCCTTAATTTATAATATATTATTGAGAATAAATGTTGTTATAGGTATGGTAGGGGTTTAGTTCAACTTAACCAAGCCAAATAAATGTAATTGGAATTCTTGGTATTAATGGGACTTCCTTTTTGGCCAAATCCAGCAGTATAGGGTCAAATCAATGCCATTTTGAACTATGTATTGACAAATTATTATTTGTTTGTATGTATGTAGACATTGGTGAATCGAGCGTAGCAGACAGCTTTTGTTGAATATGTTTATTGTTTTTGGACCAATGTAAGTAATCACTCTCACCTCACTGCCTGATTTTGTGTGACATTAGATAGAAGTTTCTTAAAAATCCCTTTTATCTATGCATACATTCTTCAGTAAGTAAGTTGAATTTTAAACGATATGTTTATATTAAAAGAGCCTCTTTGACGTACACCTTCAAAATCTATACATACTCTCATACATACACACATACATACATACATACATACATACATACATATATCATTCTATATATCTAATATCTTCGTTGGTAGTTTTGATGAATCATATATATTTGAAGTGTGAATTATTGTGGCCGAGGTATTGAGCAATAAGTGTCTTTATCGTTGTTGCATGACACTCGAAATATACCATCACGTGATGTAACCTTCAGCCAACCGACCAAGCGATTATTTATAATGGTCATCCTAATTAGAGATAGGGAAAAACGGTCATTCAAATTAGACACAGAGATTGCTCCTTGATTACAGACGAGGAGATCCCCATCTTGATTAGAGGCACGAGGAGTCCCGGCCCCATTCTGATTAGAGATAGAAGGGAGAATGTCATCCTGATTAGAGAAATGGGAAAGTGTAAGATTTCATTTCTAGTGAGACCGAATATAATCTCTTAATGATTTCATAATCCTATGGGATGATGTGCTCATTGCAGGTATATTTTATGACTAAGCATTTTAGTGGCATTTTTAATTTGATTGAAACTGACCATTTATTATCTTATGAGGAAGCCAATGTTAAAATTGATGAAACCTATTTTAAGTGATCAGTTGGAGGTTCAAGTGAGCTCTTGAGTTCTAGATTGCCTATCTCCCTCCTCCTCTTGAATATTATTATTGTCTTACTGAGTAAATTATCTTATCTAGTATTGCTCACCCTGTTTTTACATAGGGATTCGTTTTTCATGAAGAACACTGAGACTTTTTTTACTGCTAGTCGCAGAATAGCTCTCAAGGACAATGTCTTTAGAGACGCGAATTGGATTATGTTTTCATTGTTTATTTGCAGGTATTGTTGCTGACCAAATAAATTAGCACTGGAGTGAAGTTAAAATATATTCATGAAATTATTTGATGACTTGGGAGTTTATGCCAAAATTGAGATACCTAGTAATTAATATGGCTAAGAGCCAATAGAATTCCCATCTAAATTAATAATCCCCGGTCCTAAATATAAGACCTAATTGACTTTTTTAGAAAATCCTATATAAAAGCAAAATAAGTTAATTATAAATTGATTTACCTAATTTTTTCCCCTTAGATTAGTTTATTTTACCTATAAATAATGTATAATCTAAAAATATATCAAATATGTCATAATTTAATAGCTTATTTCGCAACCTTAACCTTTCCAAAAAAAGTCAATTAGGTCTTATATTTAGGACCGGACGTAGTATTACTTAAGAACACGCACATATATATTAGCTTGTATATTAATCATAATGTACACAACACCAGTACATATAACGCCTTTAACTTTGGGGAAGTTAGCTCCTTCCTTATTCTAATGCTACATCGTCACACTCATACACTTCACAGCATATCGTACTACCACAGTACAACAGCGGAGAAACACACATATCTCTTTCTCAATTTATATGCTTAGGTTCTAAATATATATATAAATATATATGTACGTGCATCTAGCCTTGGGTGTGGGTTGTTTGATTCACGAGACAATGAATCCTTTGCCTGCCAAAATAAGAATATTTGGCAGGATTCGCTCGGTTCCTACCAGGAAGAGGAGTAGGAAATGAACTGGCCAGTGATGCAAGAGATTTCTGAGCTTGATTTTCATGATGCTGATCATAATGAACCACACCCCTGCGTGGTGGTTCCAGTTTTTGTTGAAACTGATTTTGTGTATGATGATGATGATCAGCCATGGCTTCAAGAAAGTGCTAAGAGAAGTTTTGATTTTTTTTTTTTTTTTGCTTGCTTTTGATGATTTATTTTGTGTTGGGATAGTTAGTTATGAAACAGAAACCAGGGTTTTATAAGTGCAGTTATGCAAAGCTTGAAAAACAAGCTCTTGGATAAACGTGTCAACATATAGAAACTTGGAAGGTGGAATAATTTTTCTTTTTATTCTCCCTGAGAAATACGGTTTCTCTACTTTTATCTTCCTGTGGAGAATCAGGTTCCTTTTTTGAAAAAAAAAATATACTATGGAGTTGTTCAAGCCGGAACATTTTGAATTAATCTCCCCATCCTTTCTTCCACTGGCCACAAGGAATTTTCAAACAAGCATCTCCGTCTGAAAATCTATAAAGGATCTAATGTGATAAGATAAGTAGACCCAAAGATTGAACAACCATATGTAATTGGACTCGCTAACGGCTCACCATGGACAAAAAGATTTAGGGAGTAAGTTGATATGGGTCAGCAAGAAATTAAGTATGATAAACGAGGGCTCCGGAACTCCGGATTCTCTCAGAAGAATCCGTTCCCTCCTATTCTTCAGAATCCCCTCTTTGGGGATTATTTTGCCCATTGAGATTTATCTAAGAGCTCATAATTTGTCACTTGTACCATTAAAAATTAAAAAAATGTATTAACATATAAAATAAATGAAGAACTTTTATTTTTTTTATTTTAGAACACTTTTGGGTATAAAAAATTTCAACTATTTAGACCTATTTCATTTCAATATAAGGATCTATAAGAGATACAGACTAGTCCAGTTAACTGTGAAATAATTTTACAATTATCTGATTCGGTTAACTGTAAAATTATTTCACAGTTAACTGGACTAGTCTGTATCTCTTATAGATCTTTATATTGAAATGAAATAGGTCTAGATAGTTAAAATTTTTTATGCTAAAATATTTTTTATATTATAATACATTTTAGTTTTATTTTTAATGGTATAAGTGGCAAATTATGAACTCTTAGATGAATCTCAATGGGTAAAATAATACCAGATTATTTTGTTAAAAAGGAAAAGGAGGGAAAAGGAGAGGGAAGGAAAAGGAGAAACCCGTCTCCCGATAAACGAGACATAAAATTTCTCTTGTATAACCCAAAAAACATGAAGTCAATCAAATGGAAAATAGATATATATATATATATATATATATATATATATATATATATATATATATATATATATATATATATATATATATATATATATATGACCCCAAGAGAGCTTATCACTTACAACCCTAACCATAAAGACATACTACCTCCGGTCCTAAATATAGGATCTAGTTGACTTTTTTTTTGAGAGATTAAGGTTGCGAAATAGGTTATTGAATGATAACATATTTGATATATATTTTTAGATTATCCATTAGTTTATAGGTACAATAAACTAGTTTAAGAGAACAAATTAGGTAAATCAATTTATAATTAACGTATTTTGCTTTTTTAAGAATTTTCTAGAAAAAGTCAATTAGGTCATATATTTAGGACCGAAGGGAGTATCATTTAGGGTTGACACCCCTTAATACTGTTTGCACCATAAGTGAACGACTTGAACCAAAGTAATAATGGAATAAGTAAAACTAGTTCCTACGGAGATTTGATTCCAATACCTAGTCAAGTAGCGAATATCACACTTTTGCATATTTGAGAAATAGGTTATCATGTATCATGGTGAAGGAAAACTATAAAATAAACTTATTTTAAAACCAAATATTAATATTATTAACACGTGATTCTTTAACATCAAGGACAAAATTGGGTCTAATAATTATTTTAATAAGGGATGATATTTATGTATATGTTAGAGGATCAAATGGCCTTAGATTCAATTAATAATGATCAACACACAACAATAACTAATTAATTCAATTCTTGAGCTAATTTCCAATGAGAGGCCTAGATGTGCAATGAAGATTAAATGAACCGATATTGCTTCATGAGAATATTAATAACCTCATATATGTACATTAAACACATGCAAATTTTAGGATTTGTCTCATTGGAAATTATTTGCATATGTAGAAGAAGGATAAACCTTCTTTCCTATTTTCCCAGAGACGTAGTATGGAACGAGATGTTAATTCCATTCTTAAGATTTTCACTAATATTTCCTTATCCACACCCCTCTCCCTCTATTTTATAATATTAATGTTGTTAATTTCCTTTCTGTCGTGTTATATAACTACTACTTAGTAAAAATTTTGCTTCGTTCTTAATATCATTTTTATCTTATTATCGATACAAAAACACATATCAAATCGCGCGGTGAGATGAAATAGATGCCCTTTTCTTATACCTCTACTTGGATAGAATTCTCAGGAAGATGTTGGTTATCTCTCTGAAACATCCGATATCATATATACCAATTGAATAAAAAAATTAAGGGGAAATGTGACGTGTTATGAAATTAAGAATAAAGCAACAAGTTAATTAAGGGTACAAATGTTTGGCAAAGTAAGAGAGAGAATTGTAGTTGGGCCAAAAGATGAAA
Source organism: Mimosa pudica (assembly GCA_029929735.1). Taxonomy (NCBI): domain Eukaryota; kingdom Viridiplantae; phylum Streptophyta; class Magnoliopsida; order Fabales; family Fabaceae; genus Mimosa; species Mimosa pudica. The sequence goes on along the minus strand of JAKELP010000029.1, from coordinate 6,937,796 downwards.
TAAACTAAAGTTCATTGGCAAAAATGTTACTTCTATTAATAGTAAGAATTAGGCACGAAAGCATCATGCATATAAAATACTGCCCATAAACTCAAGAAAATCCAAGGTACACCCCGAATATATGAAACACAACTAAGAGGTATTTTTGAAGCCTACGAAATTTTTTTGCTGCAAAAATACTTCAAAAAGTTAATTATTAGTTCAAGAAGCCTAGCTATTTTCGGTAGAATTATAAATGAGTGCATAATTTTTAAAAGTATGCAAATGTACCAAAAACTCAATGAAAAACTACGATACATTTATTGAGAATTGAAAAAGTTTATGAGAAGTTTTAGTCCCAAAAAATGAAACAAACAATTATACACAGCTTATTTTTGATCATATAAATATGGGGCTCGTTATGATTGTTGTCGATAGCCCTTGGGAGAGGTTGAAATATTATGAAATAATATAGTCAAAATGAACAAAAGTTGTGAGTAGTTAGTCATCATGGATCACTTTGAAGTTTCATGTGATCAAAACTTATATTTATGATAGAGATTAATCCTCTAATTAATTTTGATCGTTTTAATGATTAAATTTTTTATACTACTCCAATCCTTAAACTATGACCCAATAAATTAGAGAATTGATCGATATTAACTTATGAATAATTTTTTGTCAGTTTTTCAAAAGTACTCATGTCCATGCTTCTTCAACAATAAATAAGTAGCGATATGAATGGAATGTGATTACCGTGTTTTAGAAAAAGAAAATAAAGTTACATCAACTAATTTAATTATATATTAAGACTATTAATCTAATCAAATTAATGAAATAAATCTTACTCAAGAATAGGGCCGGTTAAAAAAATATCTCATTTCAAAGGCATGACAACCTAATAGGTTTGACACTTTGTGCTATATATGATCCCTGGATTTACATGGAATTTGATTATCCGGAGAAAGGAGACGGTCTGTAACAATTAATTCATTTCAGGTAAAAAAAAAAGTTTTATCATAGTTTTTTTCTTAAGGAGTGATTATAGACATGTTGGATTGAATTGAACCGTGAATTTTTGTGTTTTTTAAAAGCATTGCTCATCGATTTCGAACTTAATTGCACTCTTTCGGTCAACGCTATCTTCAATCACTTTTGATCGATTAATTCGTCTCTATACTTCCTAATCGACGACGTGACATTTTTGTTTAATTTTGAGCTTTTATATGTGTGTAGAGTTGTGCTATAGGTGTCCAATCAAGGCAATTACAGTAGTTAGTGGACAATGTGAAAAGATTTGTCAGTTCAATTGTTAACTAAAAAAACAAAAAAATAGCCAAAATTTGAAATTGAAAACCCGAACTTTCTGAAATAATTTTTTATACACTTCTGTTGCAATTTTGTCCAATACTAAATTCGAAGAAAAAAATAAAAAATACATTCAATATACAAATTATTTAATATCTTGTCTAAACCAATTTAACTGTCAATTGAATATGTCCAAAACAAAATACAATAAAGATTAAAACATGAAAAGTATTGAATTGGTTCTTGACTTTCAAAGCACATTTTATAATCAATAAATAGTATGTTCTTTTTTTAGTTGGATTTTGAGACAGACCTTCTCCCAAAACTTATACTTATATTGTAGGATGAAGGGAGTAATGAATAAGAAAAATACAGTGCAAGACACATACTACAGTTAAGATTAAGAATTAGCGTTATTATCATTTTATCCTCCATCATCTCTATCATCAACATTAAAGATATTTAGTGGTGATTACTATGATTATGATGCTTTTCTTCTTATAGTTTCAAATATATCGAATTGTTCCCATTTTTTGTTTTGTAATAAATATTAAATAATAATATAATTATAAAAGAAAAAATAGGCACTACTGGACAGGCTACCCTATTAATTTATGCCCATTTTCTTTTTTCAACCAAAAATTAAAGTTTGGTCCTCCTTAAACTCATCTCTACAGAACACGTTATACTTATGTATATAATAGTTTGGAGCTGAGGGGGGAGCACTTGATCTTGGCAATGGAGTAAAAAGTCGTTTATTGAATTATCATTGATGGTCTCAGAACAAACACATGGTAGAGAGATCAGAGATCGCTAAACAAAGAACTCGTAAAATTAGAAGTAGATTTTAAACTAAAACACACAGATATATACAAAGTTTCAAAAAAGAAACATAGCTGGACGTTATTCTAACAGTCTATCACACCCTCTCACTGCATCTCATAAAACAGTACAATAGCGGAGAAATAAAACAAACAAACACAGACACTCACACAAGATTATGCATATGCTTCATCAAAGTTGAAGTTATACTTATATTGATTATTTAACAGCCTTAAGTGCGAGCTGTTTGATTAGTGAAACTGAAATTCCTTTGGCCACCAAAATAGGTATTTCTAGCAGTATGGGCTCGGTTCCTTCCAGGAAGAGGAGTAGGAAAAGAAGCAGCTTGTGCTATCACAGATTTTTTATGATGACCTTGATCATCTTGACGATGATCACTATGATGTTGAACTGATACAACACCAATTGTAGCCTTAAGTGATTCTAATTTCTGCTGCTGAAGCTGATGATCAGCCATGGTTCTTGAAAAAAAAATGATGATATTTTATAATATGGTACGAGAGAAAGAGACTAAGGATTGTTCTTTACGCTCTAGATGATGTACAGCATGAGCACAACACAAGCCTTTTATAGGAGCTAGCATCATAAGCTTCAAAGGCAAGCTTGGACCAACGTGTCTCTACATATACACTTGGAGCTTGGAATAATTTTCTCTTTCACTCTCTCAATTACAGTTTCTTTTACATTTCTACGTGGAGAATCAGGTTCCTTGTGTGTGTGTGTGTGTGTAGAGATAGAGAGAGAGGAACTGCTTTTGGTGTTTCTCAAGGTTGAGTAGTATCAAAATTTGAATAGTTTAGTTTAGTGCATAGATTAAAAATTGACGGTGTGATTTAACTTTGTTTACTTATGATTTTTTCCAAAGAAATATTTGAGCACAAAATCTTGTTGAAGATAATTTTAACTATATATTAGTTTTTTTAAAACAAAAATTTCTTTCTGTTTTGAAAATCTTATGTCGAAAATTTTAAATTGCCGAATTGCATTAGAAAGGTGCAAATTGCAAAGATCTCGGCACAAGGATGAGTACTGGAACTTGTTAATTCCAAGTGAAAAATATATCTGAAGTGTATATTAATCCTCTTTTTTCCTCCCCAAGTAGCTTTTCATACAAAAGCATCTAATCTTCATTTGAAAAAGTATATTATAGAATATATGTAACATGATACGATGCATATATACCTTTTGTGTATTACTTATATATCCCTATGAAGTACAAAAATATCTGGTTTATAATTGAAGATGTGCCGTATGTGTGTGTGTGTGTGTATACACGTGTAATATTTCTTTATTTCATCCTTTATTTAATATTGAGTGCACATTTTTCTTCACGATGAAGTGTTTGTGTATATAGTTATATACAAATACATTGAAGCATATACACCACACAAGTATAATTCATTAGTTCCTCACATGGTCCCTTAATCAAGATAAGAGTTTGAATTCTATCTTTAGGTATGAAGAGCATTTCGTGGCCAATCATTTACCCTAAGTAGAAAACTCATGGTAAGAATACTAACCATTAGTATCTGTAGCGATACTTCGAGTTTATTACATAAAAAAAAAAAACAAAGCATATATATATTTGAAACAAAGCATATATATTTGGTCCCGTAGGTTGTGTTTTATTGTACTAATAATGAGTGATGTGCAGCATGCATCTCTTTCTTGCGTGATGGAGGAATCAATACCCAGTTCAATTATTATTGTAGGAATCTTTTGATCGTTAAGAATTATTTCTAAACTGGAGATTCCATTTGATCATACTCAATGTCTTGTTCATTCCGGTCCTAAAAACCTATTTAAAGATGTGACCATGGTCCTTAATATAAGGTATTTTATAACTTTTTCTCAAAATTATATATAATTAATGTTTTCCAATAATAGACAAGAGGCGGAGAGTGAGATAAAAAGGTAAATTGTTAGAATATTTTGGTAATTTCATATGATTTCATTTAACTTATTAAATAACACCGTTAATCGAATCAAATTAACTAAATGTATATTATACTCCCTCCGGTCCTAAGTATAAGACTTAATTGACTTTTTCTAGAAAATCCTTAAAAAAACAAAATAAGTTAATTATAAATTGATTTACCTAATTTTTTTCCCTTAAACTAGTTTATTTTACCTATAAACTAATGGATAATCTAAAAAAATATCAAATATGTCATCATTTGATAACCTATTTCGCAACCTTAATCTTTCCAAAAAAAAGGTCAATTAGGTCCTATATTTAGGACCGGAGGTAGTATTTAACATGGATATTGATTTTATGCCAGTTGTAGTTAAGCATACTTGATTTATAATTTCTTTTGCAATAATGTCCCACCCAGTGATTTGTCATGCATGCTGTAATGCACATAAAACCATTCTACATTATTTGAGGAATAATGGATCTATTACTTATTATAAATAGTGTAATTTATTGAGAAATTTCTGTATGTTATTATCAATGTACTACTAGTCTAGATTTTATACAAAAGATTATTTCTTTCTGTTAAGAAACAACTACTACATAATATTATAAATTATTTTATTTGTTCTTGATATTATAAGATCCAATTTCCTTTTTTGAAAGGATTGAGGAAGAAAATTAAACTACTAATTATAATGTATTTGAAGTATTTTAGTATGTTGTAAGTTAGCTAGCTTATAACTCAAGAAAAAAAATCATTTGAAAAATTTGACAAATCAATTCATAAGTAACTTAATAGCTTTCTTAGGATATGTAAAAAAGTTAATTAGATTTTTATTTAGAAACTGAAAAAGAAATATAGATTTGAGCATTATAGGTTTAAAGGTAACTTTTCATGGAATATATATTAACAAAGCTTGGATTCAAAAGAGCTCACCATTCACCTTTCTTAATTATTATTATTATTGATATGCTTACACTTGGTTAATTGATAAGATGAAGACATTGCCATATTGGAATATATGCTTTGAAAAAATATATAAAAACTTTAAAAATAAAAGTAAAAATGAACTTATACCCATAGTTATTAGAAAATAGGAATTTAGCTGGGACAAAATCCGGTAGGATACATCTGTATCCACTAAAACAGTAATTAACCATGGAATTTGTCAAGAAATTCTTAGTTTGACACTTTATTATATAATACTTGGGCTTTTTCATGGTTAATTTGATTCTAATGTGAAAGAAACCTGTCACAAACAAATATCACAAAAAGGAAAAAAATCAGATGGTATGATAGTATTGGAGAGTGGTACTCTTGAAAATTCTTGAGGGATTTTGATGGTATTCATGTTTCCAAGAATTTTCCACGCAAACATAAAGAGCCAAGGACAAAGGCACATTTGGTGGGAACTGTGCCCCAAATGTTTTTTCTCACGAAATTTTGTGAGAGAAACCATAAAAGGAAATAGGAAAAAACAACTAAAACAAGTTAATTAATGAAATGAAATGTTGTAGTTGTTTTCAGACAAAAAAAAAAGAAATGTTGTAGTTGTTTTTCTTTTTGTGAAAACTCCGCCATATATATTACATTGTCCATTACTGAAATATTTAGTTGACATTTTTTAAGAGATTTAAAAATTAAAATAAGTATATAATCAAAACATTATTTGTGTAATCAGGAAATAATATATCAGTTTATAAATCAAACAAATAAGTTTGAAGAAAAAATTTATATAATTTAGTATATAAGAAATGTACTCAAATTTTTCAATAATTCCAAAAATGCGTCGATTAAATCTTATATTATGTAACAAAATGACTATTATAATAAGCCTATTTTAAATTTTTTGACAAGCAAATCATCCTTTATACTCTTACGCCTTAACAAAAAATATTACTTTAAAAAACAAAATTATTAATATGGGTCAGCCTAGCAATAATGACCCAACCATCGGGCCCAAAACGCAATGATCCAACCTATGAAAAAGAGATTAACTATTTAATTGTGTGTAGGCTCAACCAATATATACAAGATCAGGAACATTGATATAATTGGTTGTGGTAAATGGTGGCTTAGAAATGCAAATGAAAAAGTTGAGTGGACCCCTGTCTATAAAAAGTTGTTTGATGTGACTCATTTATACTGCAAAAGTGGTAGGGGACAATTACACCACTACTCTGTTGGCCAAAAAAATTACACTACTACTCTCCCCTAAAGTTGATTTTATAAGCTTAAAATAGTTCAAAATTGATTTTAAGCCATTAAAATCTATTTTAAGCAAGTATAGTGGCATGATTGTCCTTTACTACTGTTACAGCAGAAATGAGTCACATTAGACAACTTTTAACAGACAAGAGCCTACTCAACTTTCCATTTCCATTTCTAAGCCCTAATTTCCCACAACCAAATGGGCCAATAAGGTGTGAATATGTTCTTGCCCATTTTCATTTAAAAATTTAAACACGTATTTGAATTATGAGAAGCGCATTTGTTATATAGATAAAAGTCATTTGCACTTTAAATTCGAAAGAAAATGGAGATGAGAAACGGAGTCAAGTGATGAGGTATTTAATGAACACATGAGTCACAAGCTTATTGGGGAATTGGAGGAACTTGACCTATGACACTGGACATAAGTTTTTTCCTATACCTAAATCACTTAATGTTTTATTTTGTTTTAGGTCAATTTAAATAAAATTTTTTGTTAAACTTGTGAGTTTTTTTTTTTGAACTGAAACTTGTGAGTTGACTGTTTGATTTTATTGTTCATATGTTTCTACTTAAACAAAACGTGTGACGGGTCTCTTAAATTCAAATTATAGGAAAACTAAGTTAAATTTGCAAATTTACACATCAAATTTACATTTTTACATTTTATAAAATAATCTTGTTACTTTGCTTCACATTATTTTTTATTTGACCATATTTAATGAATTTATATGTACATTTTATAAAAACATTTTTAGTTAATTCTAAAATGTATGAATATACAAAATATTTATATTTATATTTAAAATAAATCTAGGTCAATTCAGTGTTATTTTTTGTAATTATTATCAAACTATATACTTTAAACACATCATTAATAAAAGTAACATTTTACGATTCTATGATTTGAATTTGTCATATGTTCTTACAATCCTATCATAAGTTTAAAACTCATGAGTTTGACAACTTTACTTATAGAGGATCATTAGATTTAGAAGGATTTAATAACAACCCATGATAATTGCAAAGACCACACTAACTTGTAACATGTTGGAGATCAATAATTGAGTCTGAATTGAAATTGCAGGCACATATTTATATATCTTTGTTAGAATTAGAAAATTAGTATTATTATTTCCTATGTTGTATTTGTATTAGTAGAATTTGAGTCATAATAATTAGGAAATGTTTAGAGCAGAAGAATATTATGTTATTATTAGGAATTATTATTAAGTAAATTTGTATGAGAAATTTATTATCTTTAAAGAAACATTTATATTATAAATATGATATCATATCAATGAAATATTTCTCATCTTTATTTCTACAATCTTAAATTAAGAAGTTGGACAAAAATTTACAAGCAGGAGATTGTTTAAAAGGAATGGAAATTTTGTCTTTATCCTACTTTTTTTATCAGAAATCTTTATCCTACTCATCATCATCAAAATTTGTACATTTGTACCATCACTGTCTCACAGCCTCGTTTTGCCGGGAAACATAATTCATGGAGCTTTTCCTTTCTTTCTTTTATGAATCCGGTGAAGTTCGTTATATAACTGATTTTAGAATTGGCCCATGTCAAACCCCTACTGTTCCACTTTTGTTTGATTTAATCATATTAAAATTAGTTCGGTATCTTCGTTTTAGAGTAATTTCTTTATAGGAAACATTATTTGTACTTTTACTGAACTTATATATTTTGATGACAGAAATATTTTTGGGTGAAAAAAAAATTCAAAACTCAAACCTAAGTAAGGAGAATTGTGATATATGAGTATTATTGAGGCATTTGAATAAATCAGCCTTACTAATAATTAAAATGAAAAAGAATGATTCTAACAATACTGAGCTTTTTTCGGGCTTCAAAAAAGAGATCATAATCCATAAACTGCTGTGATTTGTTAAAATTAAAAAAGCCCTAGGAATCAACGTTTAGAGAAATTAGCATAAATAATTGTGTGTTACCAAGGTTTTCTTTTATAAAAAAGAAACAAAACAAAACAACTAAAAAACTAACTAACTAATTACATCTACAACTTGCTTTGACCGATCATGCCTGGCAAAACTTCCATAATCGCCCAGAAACTTCTTTGCCCGCGCCACACACCGAACAATACCTATAGCCTCCGCTACACCATCATCAACACTAGAGGAAGATCCATGATGAACAACTTCATTTCTCCTCCTCCAAATTGACCAACAAGGTACACAAAAAATAGCTTTCCAATTTTCTATATCTGCCCTGCGAGAAAGTTTCAAATTACTCTTCAACCATGTCTGAACATCACTCTCCCAAAAGTCTAGATCATGAATAGAAATCCTCAGCTTAAGCCAAAACTCACGAGCCTTAACACAATTACGAAATGCATGGCCCAAATTCTCAACACTAGTTTTACACAACCCACAGACACCATCAGGATGGAGGTGACAATCACATAAAGACTTATTCGTGAGCAACCTATCATGCAAAGAGACCCACATATGAACTTTACATTTTTGAGGAATATTAATCTTCCAAATATCTTGCCAACTTCTTCCCTCTTGACCATCTTTGGCAATAGAACTATAAGCAGATTTCAGAGAAAAAACACCACTTTTATCCAGTTTCCATCTAGCTTTATACTCCCTATTCCTGTGAACAACCTCAATCTCATCCATAACATTCTCCCAAACAGCTTTAATTCCACTCCACACTCTTGACCCGGCTTCTTTGTTCGAATATTAGGGATCAAATCTTGACCACAATTATATTTACTTCTAATTACTCGAACCCACAATGCATCCTTATTATTCACCAACCTCCATCTACTTTCATCATAAAAGCTTTATTCTGAAGAGAAGCATGACGAAGGCCAATCCACCACACACTTTCGGAGAACAAACTTTGTCTCATGCCACCAAATGAACCTTTTTCTTATCACTTGTTGAACCCCATAAAAAATTCCGGGCATTCCTCTCAATCTTATCGCTACAAGCAACAGGAATAATACATGTTTGCATCACATGATTAGGAATAAACAAAGCCACTGAATTAATAAGAGTATTCCTCCCTGCCAGAGACAAAGGATGACACTTCCAGCTAACCAATCTTTGTTTTACCTTATCCACCGTAAATTGATACATTGACTTAGAAACCCTCTCATGATGAAGAGGAACCCCAAGATATCTACCCAAATCAGCAGACATATTAAATCTCAAACTATGACTTAGTTGAGATTTAATATTATGATTAATATTGCGAGAAAAGAAAACTCTTATCTTTCCTTCATTTACCTTTTGACCCGAAGCATCACAAAACACATTAAGACAATCTTTAATCACTTGTACCTAGTCTAAACGAGCTTCAACAAAAATAATCAAATCATCAGCAAAAAACAAATGAGATAATGGTGGTCCCCCTTTATTAAGACGAATTGGTCTCCAGTTTCCAGATGAAATATTTGACTGAATCAAATGAGCCAACTTCTCCATACAAATCACAAATAAAAACGGAGACAAAGGATCACCTTGTCTAATACCTCGGGAAGGATTAAAAACATTTGACTTACTACCATTCCACAATAGTTGCATAAAGGGAGAAGATATACATTCCTGAATCAAGAAGATCAAGCTCTCCGGAATTCTCACCTCCCTTAAACAATTAATAGCGAATTTCCAATTAATTCTATCATACGCCTTCTCCAAATCAATTTTGTCGGAGCTCAATAATATTGTCGGAGCTCAAACGTCCCGGAACAAAACTACACTGATTAGGGGAAATAATAGTCGACATAACAGGCTTAATCCGATTAACTATGATTTTCGTTATCAATTTATAAATCACATTACAAAGGCTAATCGGACGAAAATCTCTCATAAATTCTGGGTTTGGGACTTTAGGAATAAGCACAAGAAAAGCCTGATTAACCTCCCTAATCAAACATGGATTCTCAAACACCTTTCACACAAAATCAATAACATTTCCACTAACCTGTTTCCATTGAGCTTGAAAGAATAGAGGATTAAGACCATCAGGACCTGGAGCTTTAAGAGGGCCCATACTTTTCAAAGCAGTCTCAACTTCCAACTCTGTCACATCAATATTTAAATTACTAATAAAACTCTCCGGAAGCACACGATAAGATACATCAACATTCTACACATCCCTAATCACACGATCTTCAGAAAAAAAGCATATGATAAAAATTTACAGCTCACATATCCACTCTTCATCCTCATCCTTTAGAGCTTCAATACGATTTACCCTCCTCCTTGCATTCGCCCTTCGATGAAAATATTTTGAATTTTTATCCCCTAAATAAAACCATTCACACCTTACCTTTTGAGCCCACAAAATATCTTCCTGCAAGATTAGTGTCTCAAGCTCTTGCCATAATTCTTTCTGAAACTGAGAGAGAGAAGACCAAGAACCTTGATTATTTAAACTTCTACTAATACCATCAAGCCTAGCAAGAATTTGCTTCTTTCTCCTTCCCACATGACCATATACCTCTGTCTTCCACACCTGCACCTGCTGGGTAAATGCATCAACATTCTGAGACCATGACAAATCTTTATTCCACACCCACTTCATAAATTCATTAAAATCATCATGCAACAACCATGAAGCCACAAATCTAAAAGGTTGTTCAAAAGCAACCGAATAATGAGACACTTCCATCGTCAATAACAAAACCTTATGATCGGACTCGAAATTATACAGAACTGATGCTTTAGCTTCAGTAAATTTATCCATAAACATATCATTTGCTAAAATACGATCAAGTCTGCTCTCACAACCCTCCCTACTCCAGGTAAAGAACGACCTCATAGTATGCACATGAGATAGACCAGACTCTTCATACCAATTAGAAAAATCCTTATCCACCAAAGAAAACTCTTTCCAAGAAGACCGTCATTCATTCTCAAATAAAATAGCATTAAAATAGCATTAAAGAAAACTCCTTTCTAGAAGACCGTCGTTCAACCAAGGTTTTTATATTATGATAAAAAAAATCAAGGTTTTATTATAAATAAACTAGTATAAAACCGTGCAAATGCATGAGATAATAAATTGAAATAGTTGAGTTGTCTTTTCATCAAAAAAAGTTGAGTCGTCTAAAAATATAATAAAATTAAATAAAATTGTGATTATTAAAATTGTGTCTGACGTCATATCTCAAGTATCAACCTCTCAAAATACGTAATACATCATATGCATATTACTATTATGTAATAAAACCATTAAATTAATGAACTCTCTTGTTTCATTAATATGAGTTGTATGAATTAATTTGAAAATAAATTTAATAAAAAAATAATTGAGGGTATATAGTAGGGTTCAGATAGAAATTTTTCAAAATATAAATAGGTTATACATTAAGTTTGCTTAACTATAATCCTTGAACTCAATGATCAGTTATGAACTAAACTTCTACCATTCAATATATAATACATTTGTTCCCATAACTAAGTGAAATTACTTCTTAATGATTACTCAAAAGGTTCTTATATGAGCAAAACAAAATATATACAAATGATACACAATAAAATAATATAGTGTGAATTAACTACAAAAGGTTGAAACTCATTTTTTTAATAAAAGCTGAACATGTGAATTCTCCATAAGGGGTCACAAAAATAATCATTAGCATCTTTAATACAAGCAATGACAATATCTATATAAAATATAATCAGAGAATTAGCTTGTAGCACAATTGAGGAGGATGCAATGGGCAGTTTTTTTTTTAAAAAAAAGGAGAGGACAATTCTTACTTGGCTTCATGTCAATCCTGCTCTTAGGCCTCCATTCAAAAACAGTGAAGAGTTATTTTGAAAGAAGTGTTATTATCTTTTTAATAAAAAAACCAATACTTTCATTCATTCAATCAAAGAAGCCATTTTACACACACCAATACATTTTGATAGAAACAATCTTTACAACCTTTTCCTACTTTACAAACATTTTTCTTTACAAACCTTTCTCTATCATATATCAAAATTGAGGAGATGGTGGCTCCTCTAGCCAACCTTGTGGTACCATATTCCCCATTACACTAGCTGCTACAAAGTCAGCAACATTACTGCATTTCCATGGTTGAATATTTATAACTAAATCTTGAATTGCCCATGGACGCCCACACAAGATCCTCAAATAATTTTCTCTTCTACAAAATTCAAAGATAAGAGCTCGTTCACTAACTTCATTGATCTCAAGATCTTCTTTTCTTTCAATATTCCATCATTTTCAAATAATCTTGAACATTGTGACTGTGTTCACATACTTATTATAAATCTCTCACAAAATCTTCACTGCAACAATAACTTCCAGATCAGAACACTCTATAAACTCTAATGCATTGGACATTAAAGTATTCTCTCTCACTCCTAACAAAATCCCCTTCAAACCTAGCCCTCACACTGAAGAGAAAAATGTAACCCACGCTCTCACACTTGGGGAGAAAACCCACAGTCTCATACTTGGAGAGGAAACACTTCCGTAGAAGGAACGGGGAAGAAAGAACTTAAGAACCCAGAACCTATTAAAGAACGCAATCTTGATTCCTACCTCTTCGCAATCTTGAATGGAGAACCACACTCGTTATCTTTTTACACTACTACAAACAACCAATAATATTAATGAAGAAAGGAAGTTTCAAAAGAGAGAATAAGTTGAGAGGAAAAGTTTGGAGGATAATTCCATAAAAGAAGTGTTATTATTCAAGTTTAAGAAAAAGAAAGAAGGGTTAGAGTATGTTTGGTTGCAAGAAAGAAAGTAAAAAATTAGAAATGGAAAGGGTAAGAGATGGAAAGTAGAGGTAATGATGTGAAAGTAAAATTTGTGGGCCCCAACAAAAGTGTGAGATAGAGAGAGAAAACTTGTGGGCCAGTGATATATGTAAACGATCATATTACCCTTAACTTTCCATTTAATTTTCAGCTCATTTCCTCACTTTCTAAGCAACCAAACGTACCCTTATTATTTATCATGACACAGTAAAAGGATATAGGAAAGGAAAAGATAGAAGGAAAAAATTGAAAGGGAGTAATAATAAAATCAATCAAAATACTTATAGCAAATCAACTTAATTTACGGCAGAAAAACTGAAGAGGGAAATTAGGAAGTATATTAAATGAATTTAATCCAAATATCCAAATAAAAAATATAATAAGTGAATAGTTTGGAAAAACAAAGGGGAAATGACAAAAAAAGGACACTTGAATTTCAACTTGGACAAATAAGAGATAGTCCCCAATTTGTCCTAAATGAAGTTTGTGACTGTGTCAAAAAAGTAGTTAATAGCGATACATGGGTAGTGAATTGCAATACTTGAGTAGTTAATGAGAAGGGTAGTTAATAGCGATACTTGGGTAGTGAATTGCGATACATGAGTAGTTAACGATTAACTACTCATGTATCGCAATTCACTACCCAAGTATCGCTATTAACTACAGTTTTGATACAAAGTCACAAACTTCATTTAGGACAAATTGAGGAATATCCCTTATTTGTCCAAGTTGGAATTGGGGACCCCATTTTGTCCAACTCAGATTCAAGTGTCATTTTTTTGTCATTTTCCCAAAAACAAAACTTGACGAGGAGATAATAGGAATATATTAGATAAAGTTAATCCAAATAAATTAAATAATTAGGGAATAATCTTGTAAAACAGTCAGGGAAAAAATTAAGGAGAGAGAATAGGGAAACCTAGAAAATAGGGTTAGTCCCTCCCTATAAAAAAATAAGAAATATTTTATTTTCAAAATCAAGAAATATTTTATTTTTTGGTTATATTATTTATTTCCTTTTTCTTTAGCTGCTTGCACAGGAAAGTGTGGATGTACCGTAAAGGTTTAAAACGGCTTCCCTCAATCTCTCCCTTCTCTCTCTCTCTTCGTTTTCTGCATTCTGTGCAGTGAAGAAAACCCATTGAGGAGTACACAGAGAGATTCCAACATACCTTCATTATTATTCTTTAATCTAAATTACCAATTTAGCCCTCATTCATACTTCATTTGTTCAAAGAAGTGATCTTTTTCATACCCAATACACCAAATTCCCAATTCTTCATGCCCCATTCCTTTCTTTCAATCCAGGAACGTGAATTTGCGAGAACTAGCCAATACCCATTTGTTATTATGCCAACTCTACACAATTGATGGTAGTTATTTGAATTAAAAACCACCCCTTTTTGTAGAGTTTCAATTTTGTTTAATTTTCATGGAATTGTGAATTGTTTTGGGCTTTTTTGGAATTTCTGTTGTTTGTTTTCTGTGCCCATTTGTGTTGTTCACCTTTTTTTAATGGTTGGTGACATTGAATTTAGGTTTTTTTCACAATGTTGTTGATAATGTGTTATGGATTATGTGGATGGAGGTTCAGGGTTTTATAAGGTTAGAGGAGAGTTTATGGAGTAATGGAGACTTATTGTTGTGTTGAATCTGTCACTTGTTTATAAGGTTTTAGTGGTTTAACCTTTTGTTGTGTTGATTGTTGTGGATTGTTATATTCCCTTCCCCAGCATCGTGTCACCTGTGGGAACTAGAACTGAGTTGACCTTTTTTTGTTTATTCTTTGGGTGGTTAAGAGGATTTTGTTGTCTTCATGGAGAGTCATTAATTATTTTAGTATAACATCATGATTGAAAAAACATTATATGTGTTTTTAATAATACTGGTTGATTTCTTTTGGTCAATGCATTTGACCTAGTGCCATGGCATTTATTGTGTGTGTGTGTTGTCACTGTTTAAAATCTACTTAAGGTTAATTTGTTGCTTTCTTCTAGAGGTGAGATTGGAATTTCGGACACTTGATTGTAAAACTGTTCTATCAAGATTTGATGAGTTACTAGTCAGTTTCATTCTTCTGCCTGAAAAATTGACTCGACTGCATTTACCACATTTTATCCAATCAAATTTATGTTTGGACATTGTTTGAATTTCTTACTTATTTGGTTTAAGATGTATCAGTTACTCTGTTGCTTTTACCATGAGGGGAAAAACAAAGTGGTTGATTTGATTAAAGCAAAAAAGGTTTGGCTAGCTGTCTCAGTTGGCATAACTTGTTTTTCTTCATGGGATTGAGGTTCTAGTAACCTGTTAGGGATTATTGGTTTCTCTGGTTGGGACCGGCTTTGTTTGTATCGATGACATTCCCTTGCACCTTCTTCGGGACAGGAAATAATCATGAATATTAGAAAATTAGAATTTTCTTGCTAATTGTTTCATCATTTTGTGTCTGGCTCCTTCTGTCAAAAATAGGAGAGTTGGTTTTAGTGCTTACTTTTTTGTGGCTCCTTTTGTCAGATTTATAAGACTTATGAGCTAATGAACTCATCGTAATTCACATTAGGGAAAAAATGTTTGCTTAAAACCATTTTGGGAATATTAGCCTCTTATCGCAATGCTATTGTTAATTAAAGATCAATGCCATATTGATACATGTGATTGTAAAATAAAGGTAATTAGCTTGTACACTCTAAGGCAATTGTGAGTTGCTTTGAAGGTTTCTATTTCCTCATTTTTTAATAAAATTAATTTGGAGTGTTTGCTTGAGATGGTCAAATAATGGGATTGCAGTTTTTTTATGGTAATTATCTATTTCTTAGGATGACTTTTATAAAAAAAAATAGTTTAAATTGGAGTTGCTTTTGTTTTAATGCATTTTTTCTTTATGAACGGATTCAAAACTATATTGTCGTGCATTGGCTATGTCTAGCTTGTATTCCTAATCATTTTCTTATGAATTTTTATTCTACACATTATTCTTGTTTTATAGTTCTGGAAGTACTTTTATTTTGGATGGATGAATTATTTGTTCCTTTGATGCTTTACAGGAATATGGCTCTCCAGAAATTTCTTCCATCTGGTGATGCACCCACTATGAGTATGAAACGTTTGACTGTTACCAGTAAGGTGCGTGAGAAGGTTCAGCTGGATGTGGCAGAACAGAATCATGATGTAGAAGTGGACCTTAGAGAAGTTTATTTTCTAATCATGCATTTTCTTTCTTCTGGACCATGTCAAAGAACTTGTGTTCAGTTATGGAATGAGCTTCTCGAGCATCAACTCTTACCTAGAAGGTATCATGCTTGGTATTCAAGGAGTGGTATGCCTAGTGGAGATGAAGATGATAGTGGTCTCTCATTCCCTTTAAGTTACAATCAGTTGGTTGAAAGGTATTTATGATGCTCTCTCATTGTATTACTGTTGTTTAAGATTGTGTTCAAATTGATTGTTTGTCGAGCTTACGAGCTCTGGTCCATTTTCTCATTCACGCATATCACCAGTTTAGTGTTATCTTTTCTCTTTTATGTGAAGAACTGTGAATGCAATAATGTGTTTATGTGGCTATTTCCCTTTCTTTTATGACCTTGCCATTAATTTCTTGAGTAATTATTATTCAGGTTTCCTCACATTGAAAATGAACACTTGGTAAAGCTTTTGAAGCAATTGATATCAAGCTCAAAATCCCCATCATTTGGTGTGAGTTTTGGAAACGCTCCCAATGCAGCTGATGTACCTACACTTCTCGGAAAGGGTTCCTTTTCACTTCTGATGGGTAGGCGACCTCTGCTTCTGCTTCTGCTTCTGCTTCTGCTTCTGCTTTTGCTTCTGATTTATTTTTAATTGACAGCATTTTTACCTTGTTCATTCAGAACAATTTTCATTATGATCTGTAAAGAATGATGATGTCTTGCCCTGTTAATCTTGCCTTCATTTGAAAATATTTCTGCCTCCTTATCTATTTAATAGGCTCTTTATTTGCTTCAGATGACAGGGACAAAACAAATGAAGATAGACGACCACCACTTTACATGCGCTGGCCTCATATGAAAGCCAATCAGGTTCAGGGACTTCGTTTAAGGGAAATTGGGGGTGGTTTCACTAGGCATCATCGTGCACCATCTATACGTGCTGCATGTTATGCCATTGTGAAACCTTCGACCATGGTACAGAAGATGCAAAATATCAAGAGGATAAGAGGACACCGTAATGCTGTTTATTGTGGTAGGTTATACTATCTGATACACAGGTTCACCTTTGTGGATGGTGTCTTTATGATTCTTGTGGGAAATTATGAATAGTATTGTTAATATTGTTATTTCCTATTTTGTATTATTAGAATATTTGTATGTTTTAGCCATAATTATCATTGTATTAGGAAATTAAGTTATTAGGGAATATTATTATGTAAACTTGTAGAAGAAGTTTATTATCTTTTAGGACGCTTTTGTATTATAAATATGTTATCATATCAATGAAATATTCATCGGACTATCAAGTAATCTTTGTTTCCACAATTCTCAATGTCTAGATCCATTGTATTAATTGATAGTACTTGTACATTTCAAGCGAGAGAATGACACATATCCCTTGCTCCCATTTGAGTGTAGCTAATAATGTGGGCGAATGTGAGATGTGAAGTACTTGAATGAAGAGAGTTAAATGAAACCTTTTTTTTTGAGTTAAATGAAACCTCATTTGAGAGTAAATGATCATTTTCGGGGTAATATGCTTAGTGGAAACACTCTACTTTTTTTGGATAGTCAAGTCTTCTTGCTGTTACTGTTTATGTTGCTGCTTCCATGAATTCCTGTGTTTTTGGAGGGCAGGCTACTTTTCTCCTAGTTGTGCAGCTGATGATTTGCTCTTACACGCATGCAGCTACATTTGACCGGTCGGGGAGGCATGTCATTACTGGGTCAGATGATCGGCTTGTAAAAATTTGGTCAATGGAAACTGCATATTGTTTGGCTAGTTGTCGTGGACATGATGTGAGTATATTGTGTCCAGTAAATATTTTTATACTGTTTGACCAAATTTGATTAGCTTTAACATTTGTGGAATTTTGAATATATCATATGCTTGATAGGGTGATATCACCGACTTAGCTGTCAGTACAAACAATGCCTTAGTTGCATCCTCTTCAAATGACTGTATCATACGAGTTGTAAGCTCTCAGTGACTCAGATGACCAGTTTTTCTATTCCTTATCCTTTCATTTTCCCCTTGTCTCTTTCCTCATACTCTAATATGGTGTTGATTTTTGTTCTTTAGTGGCGCATGCCTGATGGCCTACCAATATCAGTTTTGAGGGGTCATACTGGAGCAGTCACTGCTATAGCGTTTAGCCCTAGACCTAGTGCCGTGTACCAACTTTTATCGTAAGTTGTCAGATTTTATAATCAAAGAATAGGAATTTATTTTGTTGTCCAATATATAAGCATTTTATTTGTTACAATGTTCTGTTTTACCAATATCCGCTATAATGTTGAAGGCACCAGCATAATTATGAATTATAAGCTTTTGAAGCAAGAAGACTGTTAACTAGAATCAACATCTCAGGCCAGAAAAATGAGAGTTTCCAAGTATTTAATACACAACAGGCTTCTCTTCTATATTTTAATTATATCAAATTTGTTGTGATGTTTCACTTTTGTTATCGCATTTCCTTCTAACCTATAATATAATTGTCCATATATACTTTAGGCAACTTTTAGCCAAAAGTCATTGATAAGTTATATTTATGTACTTCAGATGTAATTTGCTGACTCTAGATTGAGGAATTTATTTATTAATATGGACCTTTGCTTTCCTTTTCTAAATGTTTTTTTGAAGTTTTGCTATATTGCAGATGACAATTGGATTATATCTAATTGCATATCAGGCTACAAATATTTGTATTCCTTATATTGTTTTCTGCTTCTTTTACTTTGAAGGTCATCTGATGATGGAACTTGCAGAATTTGGGATGCAAGGCATTCCCAATCAACTCCGCGAATATACATCCCAAGGCCTCATGATTCTGCTATTGGTCAGTTTTCTTCTTTTTTGTTCTATAATTTATTGACATCTTTCTGGTTCAAATGACTTACTTGGATTATGTATTGGCTTAGGGAGGAGCAGTGGCCCATCGTCAAGTAATGTTCCACAGAGCCATCAGATTTTTTGTTGTGCATTTAATGCTAGTGGAACTATCTTTGTCACTGGGAGTTCTGACAATCTTGCCAGGGTGTGTATGTGGATATTGTGTTTTCCAATAGGTTAATAGTTGATTGAATCTCAGTACAATTGTTGTTACTTATGCTGTTGTTACTTTTGAGGAGCTTTGAATCTCAGTTTGAGAGTTGATTTACCTATAAGGAGAGATAGGGTTATTTTAATTTTAGCAGAGCTAATTTTCATCTTCATATTTAAATATTTTCAAATATTTGAAAATTAAATATTGAATGTTTTGCAGGTATGGAATGCTAGTAAACCAAATTTGGATGATTCTGACCAACCGAATCATGAGATAGATGTGCTATCAGGGCACGAAAATGATGTTAATTATGTGCAATTTAGGTTAGTATGTGTGTAAAGTGAACTAAGGTTGAGAAGTTTTACCATGCTGATGCTGTTGCACCATTCTTTGTAGTGGATGTGCAGTTGCTTCTCGATTCTCCACAGCAGACACTGGGAAGGAGGATAATATTCCCAAATTTAAGAATTCCTGGTAAGTTTCTATAACAAGTTGTAGGAGCAGATTGATTAATACTCTAACCCCATGATTCTGTCATCTTTACCATTCCCATTGCACCCATTTAAAAATTTATTCAACCCTTAACATTTGTTGATATTTAGCATATGTAAGGACTAATAATATATTCCAGGTTCAATCATGACAATATAGTTACCTGCTCTCGTGATGGCAGTGCTATTATATGGATTTCCAAATCACGCAGGTCACATGTAAGTGGCCATCTTTTTCTGCCAGTATTGCTTTCTATTAGTTTGTTTGTTTAAGTGAGTGTTGTCTTCCATACTTTATTATATAAAATATAAATCCTATCTTTTTATTGAATAAATTCAGGGAAAAACTTGTCGTTGGACACGTGCATATCATCTTAGAGTTCCACCACCCCCAATGCCTCCTCAACCTCAGAGAGGAGGCCCTCGTCAACGAATATTACCAACTCCACGTGGTGTAAATATGATTGTTTGGAGTTTAGACAACCGCTTTGTTCTCGCAGCTATCATGGGTAAGCTATTTCTTTTCTTTTTTTCCTCAATCCATGCTATTTTTGCTTTCTTATTTGTTCATGTATTCACTCTGCTTCTTTACCTTTTCCATGTACCGGTGACCTTGGACGATATGATTTTTTGTTAGGTTTTATTTAACCAGAAAAATTGGGAATCATTTAATCATTTTACTTGATAAGCAGAAATGGAGGATTGTGGCTGGAAGTCATATTCTAGAATCTTACGACTCAATTTGGTTTATCAATCGAAGAGATTTTTTGGAGATAATGAAATAAATACCAAGCAATAAGATCCCCTAAAAAAAGAACTTAAAAAATATACTTGTATAGGATTTTAGAAGTCAGAATAATTTAGTTAAATCTTGACAAAAAATGTAGAAGATTGTCTAGAATATCATCTCCATAACACAACATCATTAGATTGTCATAGGACCTTTAAGCATTGGAATTCTGTAATTTTTAGTTTGGCCGGCTTATGATTTTTTTTGTTATTCTTTGTTTACAGTAGATGGCTTCTGTCATAAAGATTGCTTAATGCAAGTATTGTGACCTTAATTTTCATGTTTACTTATCTGTTAGTTCATTTTGGTTAAGAATTATTTTATATTTGTAGCATATTAGATAATAGATATAGTCATGTGTTTAAATTTTATTTTATGCATGCAATATGATGGCAACGTGAATTATTTTAATTTATTAAATAGTCATTTCATGTGTGCCATGTAGCCGACCCCATCAAGTTGAGATAAGATCTTGTTCTTGCTGTTGTAGCCATTTCATGTGTGATGCCTTAAATTTTTATTGTGCCACTCTTATCTATGTGTTATATGGCAGTCATTTTATTTGTGTATTTGGAGGTAATAGTTGTCTGGTTACATCATGTATTTGCAGATTGCAGAATTTGTGTTTGGAATGCTTCTGATGGCAGCTTGGTGCACTCATTGACCGGACATACTGATTCTGTAAGTGCTTAAATTTCACTTGATGAGGATTTGACTTTTACACCAATATTTTGGACTCGAAACTTAATTAATTTTTTTAATTGCAACTTAGGTAAATTTTATCCCTAATTGTTTGACTGGGACATTACTATGTTGATGCGTTAATCGAGCTTTCAGGAAATGTCTATTGTATGGTCATAATACAATGCTACTACCTTGAAAGAGGGGTTTGATTGATGCAATATTTTGAAATTCATAATGTTCCTCTCCATTTGTCATAGGAGATGCACTCCTTGCTTTTCCATTGAACGCTGTGTTTCAGCTAATTGAACAATTAAGTAGCACTCTTTGATAAAAAAACTTTGGACTTGCAAAATCAAGCACTACCATATTCTGTTCCGAAGATAATCTTTCTTTGTAAATAAATTAATCAGTGTGGTTGACACATTCTCTGTTCAATAAACTGAGTTTGTTGCATCAGAATTTAATTGCATTTTGTGTTCCCTATTGCTTGTTATGAATTAATTATTTAGACTTAGGGGTTGATCCATATGCATCAACAAGCTAAACCTAATAAAATCACAACCATAGAAATACTGACTAGACATTGAATTTTGAAAGAAAAATCAAAGTGCAAAATTTCTGAAAGCAATTTAATCTGTAAGACCCATTCAAAATTTTATTTGCCTTGTTGGGTTATTGGAAGAGTACTTAACTCATCAATAGTATAACATCTGGGATCCAAATTTTTCTAAACCATTTTCAATCACAAGGTGTTACTGGCCTTGCTTTAATATGGAAGAATGATGATAGAAAGGGTGAATCTGTAACGCAAAGGCATGGCAGATAGAGTTGAGTTTCAAAATTGACTGAAAATGGGGGAGTATGGTGGTTGGTGCATGTAGATGTTTGTTTTAAATGGAAGAAGGTAACTTTGAGACTTGGGTTTTAGATGCTAAAGCAAGAGGGAAAAGAGAAATTGAAAACAATAAAGTGATAGAATCAACCTCTTGAGGTTCTGCGTAGTGAAATGGCACTTTAATCGAAAGGCAAGGCAAGGGGTGGTATGCATCTCCAAAGAAAATTTTAGTGGATTTAGAAACTCAGTATTGCATATCAAATCAAATTTAAGATGGGAATTTGACTGATATCTTCGTGTATATTCTTTAATTGTTATGTTAATTCTTGAAAACTAGGATGGAGTAGATTTAACAGTTTATTAATGCTCTTGATTTAACCTGCCTCTCTACTTTGTTGCTTTTCTTATGCTAGACATATGTTCTGGATGTTCATCCATTCAATCCCCGGATAGCTATGAGTGCTGGATATGATGGAAAGACTATTGTGTGGGATGTAAGTCAAAATTTACTTTTATTTCCTCACAGATTTCTTATTTACCCTATACTGTTTTAAAATACCTCCTCGTCATATGATTTTAAGATATGGGAAGGAAAGCCTATTCGGACTTATGACATGTCGCATTTCAAGCTGGTTGATGGAAAATTTTCCCCGTAAGTGCTTTGATTGTGCTGTCATATAATCTTATTGTGAATCGTGTTTAAAGTTCATTATTATGTATCGTTATAATTTTCTTTTGAGGCTACTACTTAGTGTTTAGTTTGTATGCATTCAGAATACTATGATTTCCTTCCCTCATATGACATACTAGTGTTACCAATTATGAATTAAGAAACAAGAACTATTGGTTGGCGTTCATATAGCTGCACAAGGTCTTGAATTAAGTGGTTTTTTTTTTTACATTGTATTAAGGCCTCAAGAGTTCAACTTTTCCCTTATCCTCCTAGTAAAAATTAAATTCTGCAAGGTATACTGGACTTGCATTTTATCCATGCATTAAATCTAATAAGTTTTTATTTGAGGATGGGTTAAAGATATAATTAAAGACTACTTATGGAATTTCATTTAATCATTTAAGCTTAAGTGAAAATGGTGCTTCTCAATTAGTATCTTTTGGCATAATGAGTTATCTGGTGCACTATCATCTCCTTAGCTGTGTTGTTAACATGGTTTCAAGACATCGATATGTATAGAATGATACCAATTTTTTGAATGTCAAATTTATATTTATATGTCAACTTTCAATTGTTACACCCCTGCATAAGCTGGGAATTTGATGCCAAAGTGTAAAGCTTTTAGTGCACTAAACGGCTCCTCAGTGGACTCTCCCACTTGAAGCCCTAATCTGAAAACCTCATATATCTTATTATTGCTTTTTTTTTGTTATTTTAATGGTCATTGAATTTCTTTGGCATGGTAATTTGATGGACTATTATGCTTTAGGATGAACCCCGTGTTGTATTTATCTTAGGAACTTTACAAGTGGTGAATGAACTGAGAAAAGTCTTGAGTATTAGGAAAATTCTTTTGTTATCTGAGATCAGGACGTTTGTTACGCTTGAATAAGTAATGCTTTAGATAATGCAGATAATAAATAATTGTATGAAACATCAAGGATCAATGGAGATGGATATACATCAAAATTCAGTGTATATATGCCTTTATTTTTATCTATAAACTATTGATGTTTGGTTTTTGTTGAAATTTTTGTTTCCAATAGAGATGGGACATCAATTATACTTTCAGACGATGTTGGTCAATTGTACATATTAAGCACTGGTCAAGGTGAGTCTCAGAATGATGCCAAATATGATCAGGTACATACTCTGACAACTTAATATGCTTTTACTGTTTCTATGCATCTGTTCTGGCTCTAATTTTGTCTACACATAATGGGCAGTTCTTTCTTGGTGATTATCGCCCCCTTATTCAAGACACTCATGGTGGTGTACTTGACCAGGTTTGTTGATTAACTCTGCTTTCATTCCTATTATCTTGCAATGTATATCTGGCTTGAGTTATGTGCCTTAAAAATGAAAAGAAGATGTTATTTTTTTTCAAAAGAGGGAAGTAAGAAAGAAAGGAAAAAATGATATGAAGAAGTTGAAGAAAAAGGGGCGTGGAAAGCACAGCTGCACAAAGAAAGTGCTATGTTTCTAGTTTCAGTCCAGAGCAATAATAAGCTCAATACTCACACATATAATTCATAGTTTAACATGTAGTGTGATAATTGTGGAGACGGTCGTGTTGAGGTTAGTAGATATTTACTCTTGCACAAATTGATAGATGTTATAGATGTATTTAATGATGGAACATTTACTGTCCCGAGTCATTTTGTTGAGTGATAAATTGCTTTATAGAGTTTTATCCATTGAGAGGAATGTTGAGTAGAAAAACCTAAAGAGGCCTGCCGTGTTAACTGTTTTGCTTAACTGAAAACGTTATGGAGCCTTCTTGAAGATGGCTTTTCTTTTAAAATTTCAACATCAAGTATCAGACTTCAAAACGTTAAATTTGTCTCAGGAAACTCAGCTTGTTCCATATCGACGGAATATGCAAGATCTTCTATGCGATTCAGGTTTCTATCTTTTTTTTTTCGTTGATCTCTCCTTTGTTTGTATGTATACATTCTGCAGTATATTATCTTTGTTTCTGCTGCCTCACTTACACACGTTGGTTACCTTCTGTCAAAATTTTCAGCAATGATACCATACCCTGAACCCTATCAGACTGAATATCAGCAAAGACGTTTAGGAGCACTGGGCATTGAGTGGTGCCCTTCATCACTAAGGCTTGCTGTTGGTCCTGACTTTAGTCTGGATCCAGAATATCAGATGTTTCCTTTGCCGGATTTGGACATGCTAATAGAACCTCTGCCTGAAGTTATAGATGCCATGGATTGGGAATTTGAAAATGAAGTCCATAGTGATGATACAGATTCAGATTTTAACATCAACGAAGATAACTCTTCTGGTGGTGAGAAAGAATGTTCAAGTTCCAACGCCTCCGGTGATCCAGGTTGCAGTACAGATGACAGTGAAGGGGAAGGGACTCACATGGATGGCAATCATAGATTAAAAAGGAAAAAACAGAAGACTGATGTAAGTATCTGGGAAGAGAATTTAATTTGCTCTTCTTATTTAACACTGCAGTTGTTTTGAATTACTCATATTTTTTTTCAGACTGAGATCATGACTTCTTCTGGGAGACGTGTGAAAAGGAGGAATTTGGATGAGGGTGCTGATAATGCCTTAAGTAGCCACCGGAGTAGGAGAAGAAAAAGCAGCCGAAAGGCTTCAAGCAGGAGATCATCTAAATCAAAATCTTCAAGGCCTCGCAGAGCTGCTGCACGTAATGCTCTGCATTTGTTTTCTAGAATTAATGGTGTGCCAACAGATGGTGAAGAAGATAGTGTTGAAGGTGATTCCTCTGGGAGTGAATCATCATTGCTCGAGTCTATAAGTGATGAATCTAATAGAGATACACATAATGATCATCGAAGGTATTTGAAGGGGAAGGAAGTATCGTTGAACGAAGCTGATGACATGAATATTCATGAACTACCTGAGACTCATACTGATGCTGTGAACAGGAGAAGATTGGTTCTTAAGTTGCCAGTTCGAGATAAATCTGTGCGTGAGTCTACTGAGTATAAGTTTGAAAATGAAGCTGAGTTTGTTGCCTCATCGTCAAAGTCTGCTCAGCAAGCTATCGATGTTAATAACAGATCATGTTCTGAGGAGCCTCAGTATAATTCTGGAATTGTGAATCATTATAAAAATGATAGACGTCGAGCTATCCTACAAATTCAATGGGGAAGGGTTAGGGCTCGTTCAGCTAGAGGTAAGAGAGTGGGAAAAGCTGCTTCATCCAATGCAAATGCCAGTTCTGTTATTTGTCTTAATGATAAACAAAAGTATGTTAGTGGTTATGAGAAAGAGGACAAGGACTTTGGTACGTTGTCCCCTCCTTCAGAAATCCATAAAGATGAGGATAAGATAGATAATTTGACTGTGATCAATGAGAATTGTGTTGCTTCTGCCTCAGAGCCTCATAATACTTCTGAGAATGGAATTGGGCCCTCAGCCTCTGGCAATTGCAGGGATAGTAAAGATGAAGCTCTAACTTCTGACATGGATGCTCAGGACACAACTGTTGGCTCTATCAACCACAGTAACGGGCCAGATCATCTCTCAGAATCATATATTGGTTTTCCTTCTGTTTCAACAAGGGTAAGGTCTAAAAGAACGTCCAGGGACCTTGAAAGTCCAGTAAAGAATGAAACAAAATCTCTCGTGCCAAAAAGTGGTGTTTTCTCTGGTACTGCAATAAGTGATTCTTCTAATGGAGAACAGAATGTAGTCTTGGCTGCTGACAACACGTTAGCAAAATCAAATGAAGGAGATAATGGAGTTCAAGAGATAAATACTCAGGATGACCATAATTTAATATCACATGATTCACAAGAGCCCCAATCACACCAAGATAAAATGTATAAAGCTTTTTATAGAAGATCAAGGTCGCATAGGGCTGTATCGAATGCAGGTGATGGTAGTGGTCAGGGAGAACCAACTTCAAATGGGAGTAATATTGATCTCAATTTGGCTGTGGACCTCATCAAT
This sequence comes from Mimosa pudica, assembly GCA_029929735.1. Taxonomy (NCBI): domain Eukaryota; kingdom Viridiplantae; phylum Streptophyta; class Magnoliopsida; order Fabales; family Fabaceae; genus Mimosa; species Mimosa pudica. The sequence goes on along the minus strand of JAKELP010000029.1, from coordinate 6,911,109 downwards.
GAAACAAATGAACCAGCTCATACTACCTATTCTTTAGATATGGAACAAGCTACTTCCAACACAAATCATGGATGGAATAATATTATAATTCCTCATGTTCATGTTAGAAGTCCCCGGAATGGTTCATCAAGCAGAGGACAACCAACTGAAGAAGAGCATGGCTCTAGGTCAAAAACTACAGTTGGATTAAGGTCCACCAGGAATCGGAGGGTTAGTTCTAATCATGTCCATGAGCGAAGTCCACCGATCAGGAAAAAGTCATCGCAGTCATCTGCTAAAGGATCATGGTTGTTGTTGTCATTGCCTGAGGAAGGATGCAGATATATCCCTCAACAGGCAGATGAAGTTGTATATCTGAGACAGGTTAGTCTTATGGATTATAACTATTGCCTCTGATAACAATTTTTAACTTAAACATAGTGAGATTTCAGCTCCTGTCTGACTTATATCTTTATAAGCTTTAATTATGAGTTACCATTTGCAAATGTTTGTTTCACAGGGGCACCAGGAGTATATTGAATATAGACGTTCAAGAGAATCAGGCCCGTGGGCATCATTGAATGGACAAGTAAGAGCTGTAGAATACTGTAGAATTCAAAACCTCGAGTATTCTACGGTTCCAGGGTCTGGCGATAGCTGCTGTAAATTGACCCTTCAGTTTGTAGATCCTGCTTCAAGTGTGGTCGGCAAATCTTTTAAGTTGTCCCTACCTGAAGTGACTGGTTTTCCAGATTTTCTTGTTGAAAGAACTAGGTTCGATGCTGCAATGACAAGAAATTGGACACACAGGGATAAATGTAGGGTTTGGTGGAAAAGCGACGGTGAGGGCGATTTTGGTGGGAGTTGGTGGGATGGTCGTATTCTTTCTGTTAAACCCAAGTCTACTCAATTTCTTGACAGTCCATGGGAGAGGTATACCATTCAATACAAGAATGACCCTGCGGAAACACATTTACATAGCCCTTGGGAGCTTTTTGATGCTGATACTGTATGGGAACAACCTCATATCGACGAATCCAAGAGAATTAAGCTTCTATCTGCCTTCGAAAAATTGCTGCAGTCAGGCAACAAAAATCAGGTATTAGGTTTAAAGTTCTTTACCTTACGGTTTGAATAGCTCTGTGATGCAAGAGTGCAACTATTCAGCTTTCTTTTTGTTTTTTTTTTATGAATATCTAGGATCGGTATGGAGTTCGAGAGCTGAGCAAAGTTTCAAATAAAACTAAATTTATAAACAGGTATTTATCTAGCCTCTATAAACTATACTTTTTACGTTATCGACATATCTCTCTCTCTCTCTCTCTCTCTCTCTCTCAAACGTCTCCGGAAATTGTGCAGGTTTCCTGTTCCTCTTACCCTTGAGTTGATACACTCAAGATTGGACAACACTTACTACCGGACATTAGAGGCACTTGAGCATGATATGACTGTGCTTCTGTCTAATGCTTCCTCTTTCTTTGAAAAGGATGCAGTGCTCTCAGGAAAAATAATGCGCCTATCAGAATGGTTTACTAGGACATTTTCATCTCTATAACCATTAGAATGCTTCAGAGGGTTGACCAGCATTGAGGCTGAAGCAGGCCCAGCTGTTCATTTCCTGCATGTATTTTTGTAGATAGATTATTTATGATACCTTCGGTTAGGTTTTTTCCCCATTTTCTTTTACAATTTTTGCTAGTGTCAGCGGAATTATCTGGTGGTAAATGTAGGGAGCAACTTGAGGAAAAAGTAGCAGTTTGCTGGGAAAAATTTCTGCAGCAAAATTCATTGTTGTACAGGGACATCATTGATTACAAATGAAAGGGATAACATTCAGAATTTTTGGTCCTTATTTCCAAAGCTATTATTTTTTTTACCGAATTTTGATAGCTTAGCCTTCTCAAAAATTGATGAATGACATGATAATGTATGGTAGGATGAAAGATCTACCCTTTTTATATTATTCTTGTTGAAGAAACTGGTGCTAAGGCCTTGAGGTTTCAAGTGAAATTAAAATTATATCCTTCCACCTGTTGGAGGACTTTCATGCCATTATATACTATGTAGTCTAACAGATCTACTTGTTCTCTAAAAATTTTAGGCCTAGATTCTCTTGTATTCTTTCTCGACTTATTTCCGTTTTTTTTTTTCAAGAAACATGGGGCCTTTTCCTTTGTTTCCCCAACTTTGTCTAGTAAATTAATTCTCTTGCTTTGTAGCATCAAGAAGTGTATTTCTTTTTTTTCTTACACCTTTTTATTGACTAAATTTTATAAAAATCTTATGGACTTTGGGGTAGTAAATATAGTCCCTTGACATATCTAAATTTAATTTTGACCCTTGGAACTTTTATTTTTATCTTGCTATGATTTAGCCTCTAATTTATTGTTTTCTTTTGACGAAAATTGTCACTACTAATATAAAGTTACAGGCAGGATATGATCTTAAAGCTATATGGTCATTGAAGCGTGATAATTCAACATTGCTTGGTCTGGTGTAGAGTAGCTTATTAATTTGAAAATTTCAAGTGATGAAACTACTCCACATCCTTAGTTAACTCTAGTTCATCACTTCATATAGAACGACCTACTAAGCTAGAGGAAGGGGAACGACTTAGATTTAAGTTCCACATGATATTATTAACACCCTCCCTCTCTTGCTTTTTTATTATTGAAGTGCATTGATAAAAATAATTAAATCGGTAACAATTATGAAAAGATACTTAGAACCAAACTCACTATATTTAGGATCTAGGAAGTACTATACATGTGGCTATCACCTTCAACAATCAATCCCTACTAAAGGTCTCACGAATGAGAAATCACGAGGAAGTAAACAATTTCAAGAAGAAAAAGAGAAATGAGGAAGATCAAATCTACCTTCTTAAAATCTTTAAGGATCATACAATCACAAGGCTAAAAGCAACAAAACTCAATCCAAGGGTAAGATATAATCTAACCACTGATAATCTTCAATATGACATGATTTCATATGCTAAAAATAAAGCCATGATAGAACATCAGCTTATGCATTTACCCAAAGCACAATACACATATTGTTCAAGTTTTTGGAGAGGAGAGATAGTCTAGGAAGAATCATGATCCAGATTAACGCCAGTTTATTCATATTCAAACATCTTTAGTGTCTTCTACCATGTCTGCGCTTTCTCCTGCTCCTTCTATCACCAGAATCAGAATCTGACTCAGAATCCGAAGAAGATTCTGATGATGTACTGTACTTTCTTCTCCTTCCCCTCTTCTGCTGCTTCTTCTTCCTCCTCCGCCTCCTCTCTTCCTCTGAATCAGATGACGAGCTATAACCTGAACTACTTTCTGAGGTATAATCTGATCCCGTAACTGATGATGAGTGACTATCACTCCCAAAAACTGAATCCTCACTACCACTATCAGAATCAGAGTTTGATCTATGCTTTCTCTTGCTTTTCTTAGAAGCAGAACTCTTTCCAACCTTTTCCTCCTTAGTAACAGGATTATCATCTAAATCATAGGTCAAAGAAACATCCACCCTCAATTTGGGATTTTTGAGTTGTTGCGTCCTGGATGGCCGTGAGATGTAAACCCGCTCATTCTTGCATTCATATGTCCAATGACCACTTTGGAAACACTTTTGGCATTGTGCTGTGCTGCCAACAGTTGACATGGAGGATTTAAGGTCTTTTCTTTCACCCAATTTAACAGCTTTCTCAGTACTCATCAAATACATTTGCCTCTTTGCTTCCCTTTTCTCCTGCCATCTGCTAGGCCCCTCTTCCTTTTGACCATAAGCATTCACATTCCTGGCTGCTGCAGCTGCAGCGCGCTCGGCCTGAGCACGGCTAAGACCTTTAGCAGCACTCAGAGCCGCAGCCTTGATTCTATCAGCTGCAGCCTGAGCCTTCTCTTCCTTCTTACTTGACATCTTCTATGCCCTTATGTGTGTCACAAAAGACAGCTGCAAAACAAGTAAAAATACATTAAGCCAGAAATTTTCTACCAGTTCAATCATTCAAATACACCAATCCTCAGAATCTGCCAGAACAAATCAAACCAAATTTAAAAGACAAATTCACAGGGAGAAGGACGTTCATAAAACCAATCCACAACAAACATGAACCTTAAGTTCGCTGGAGATTTGAAATCATACCAACAATATAGTCTCTTCTCATATATAATCAACGTTTGAAACTTTAATTATATAATTTGGAAATAACAACCGAAAACATTCGATCAAAACTTTCAACAAGAAATCACAGATTATTTCCTATTCTTTTTTATTGCCCAGAATTTCTATCCCAAAAAAAGTTAACCCCTCCTGGATCTTTATTTAGATACTTTGAACAAGACATTACAGATTATTTCCAGAAATCAAGAACAAACATATAAAAGCATAAGATTCAAAGCACAATCACCATCATCATCATCTAAAAGATAGTTGAAAAGAAATTACTGCAGGCGTAAACGAAACAGAAGATGAAGATATGATAAGGGCTTGAAGAAGCCTAAAGAGACAGATAGCTAATGGCATCTAGGGTTTAAAAATGGGACAACTACAACAATCTAATTTGATGAAATACAACATCATTCAAAGTCTATAGTCTTACCCTAGAATTCTAATTCTAATACTCCCTCCGGTCCTAAATATAAGACCTAGTTGACTTTTTTGAAAAATCCTAAAAAAAAGCAAAATAAGTTAATTATAAATTGATTTACCTAATTTTTTCTCTTAAGCTAGTTTATTTTACCTATAAGCTAATGACTAATCTAAAAAGATACATGATTTAATAACCTATTTTGCAACCGTAATCTCTCAAAAAAAAAAAAGTCAATTAGGTCTTATATTTAGGACCGGAGGTAGTACTATCATATCAGAGGCTTATAATATAAAATTTCATTATTGATCCAAACAGCAGCAAAACAAGGTTTCCTAAAATTGTCAGAATTAAGTCCGAAACTAATTAGTAATTACCAAAGGTAAAGGCATATACGCATTTACAGTGGAAATGGTAAAAGCGTGGCTATAGATGAAGCTGAAACAATGAATCGATCGATGGTAAAAGCTAAACTATGAATCGAATGATAGTTTACCTGCGAGAAGATGGATGGGGATGAACGAAGAAATCGCTCGATGGGATGAAGAAGACTCTCGCCAAGAGAAGCAAGGAAGGGATATCATAGGGTTTGTGAAATTGATGGGGTGAGATGGAAATTATTCAAAATATTAGGGGTATAATAGTCAACAACAACAAAATTAAGGTCTCGCCTTGGCACGGTTTCGAGCAAAGGAATTTTTTTTTTAAAAAAAATACCTGCCCTCCAATAAAATTATTCCTGCCAAATAGGGGATAGGGTATTGTGGAAAGGACCCTACTTACGTCATATTCTTTTCTCTAGGTTCTCAAGTTCTTTTAATATGGGAGTGACATGTGTCCTTTTATAACAATCATCCATTCAATCTAATGACCTATATTGAAAGAACTTGAGAACCTGGAGAAAGGAACATGATGTAAGTTTTTCCCTTGTGGAAATAGTCCAAACCAGAGGCCTATGTTATTTGTTATTAATTCTTAATATAAAATTACAATTATATAACTTTCAATTCCAAAGTATTTGTTTCTCATGTTCTAAACATTCATTCAAATAATGTCACCCACCATTCACATTTCACAAAATTATAAGGGTCTACTTTTTTTTAATCAAGAATAAGGGTATGCTTGGATGTAAAGAAAATGGGACATAAAATAAAATGAGAGGAGAGAAAATGGAGAGGAAAGAAAACTAGATAGAAATGTTATCTTTCATCATGCTTGGATAGATGAGAGAAAACATGAAGGAAGGAAAATGGTCAAGTGAGGTGGGACATCGGCAATGACGAGTAACATTTGTCTCTCATAATCTCTTAGGGGTGGACATTCGTTTTTCGATTCGGTCTTAAGTAAAAACCGAAATAGCCGAAAACAAATTGCATATATCATGAAAACAGTATTGAAACGAATTATTTTGATAACCGACCCGAAAACCCGAAATAATTCGGTTCGGTTTTGGTTTTTACCAGAAAACCGAAATTCTTTTATTCTATCATAAATTTTTTTTTTCATTTTAATATATAAAACACAATATTTTATTGATAGATTGCATATCACTTTTTAATTTAAAATTAGAAACACAAAAACTATATATTCAAGCTTTAAATCTTAATATATCTAAAGAAAAATACGATAATATAGTAATCTATTTTTTAAAATATTTCAGTTATTCGTTTATAATTGATTTTTTTTTTAAAAAAAGTGAAAACCGAAAAAGAATTGAAAATCGAAATAACAGAACCAAAAAAACGAATTTAATCTGGTTCAGTTCGATTTTCAGTTTGATTTGCTCACCCCTAATCTCTCCATTTTATGAGTGAAAACTTGAAAGGAAAATGGGGTATGGAACCTACCTACTTTTCTTTCCTCTCCCATTTTCTCCTCATCCAAGAAGATGAAAATACTCCCCCTCAGTCTAGGCCACAAGTCATACTTAAACTTGAAAAAATGGCTTCTAATAGGCTACAGGTCAGGCTTATGCCGATCAATCACACCATAGACTAGACCATTTTATGATTAGGTCAGGGCAAACCTAAACTATTCTCATCTTAGGAGAGGGTCAAATCCCCAAATCCCTTCCCTTCTCACCCCTTCCCCTATACTTAACAGATCCTAAGAATGCTAACCAAGTTAATTACAATCAAATGATATTGGCTTAAATATACTTTTAGTCCCTTATGTTTGCATCAAGTTTCAATTTAGTCATTTATGTTTGGAAAGTACACTTTTAGTCATTTTTTGCTAACACTGTTAGTTTAACTTAACGGAATATGCTAACTTAACAACTTTAAATGATTATTTTATGATGAAATTGACAAAAAATGATAAATTTTGAAAATATAAGATTATTTACACTCAAATATTTTATTCTGAACATTTTTTCAGTATTTAATAACCATTTAAAATTGTTAAGTTAGCATATTCCGTTAAGTTAAACTAACGGTGTTAGCAAAAAAGGACTAAAAGTGTACTTTCCAAACATAAAGGACTAAATTGAAACTTGATACAAACATGAGGGACTAAAAGTATACTTTAGCCAATGATATTTCCCATGCATTTTTTCTTACAACTTGTCTTCATCGTCACACTCCCTTGGGCACTTATTTTTTATTAAGAGTATCAATAAGTTGTGATTTGGAGAAGACTTAAGACAGATTATAAATACATTTTATGTTTATGAACAAACACACAATCCCAAATAGGTCTTGCGCTTAGGAATGAGTATTTAAACGTTTTGTTATTGACTCAATAAATTGTTATTGTCAACTTTATGAATAATTGTCATTAACAATTTAAAGAGCTGGATAAATAACTAATTGAATTAAAAATAATAAGTCATTTAATATCATCTGACAGTATAAATACTTTAATGTAATTTAAATTTTTTTATGACTTGATTGTGATCAATTCTTTATTTGAGGCTACTTTGTCATAATGATACAAAAGCCTTGATTTTTATATATAGTATTTGTCTTAATTTTACTTATTATCAAATTTAAATTTGTTGATGATGATGGTCAAATTTAAACGTTTAATTATGTCATTCAAAAGGTGCTGATGAGCTTAAGAGGAATGAGGAGAAGAAAAATATTATCACATAAACCCTACACTCCCCTTCCCCATGATTTATTCCAATGACATCCACATATTTGCATCATCTCTTGCATCTCAAAATCAAACTTCTCCATAGCGCACAATCACATCTCACATCCTACTCAAGACTCACAAATCTCACTTCTGAGTATGGGTGTTTACGGGACGAGACAGGATCAGGACACTCATGTCCCGAGTCCCGTTTCGAAAAAGGTTCAGGTTTGAGTGAGTATTGGGTTATGCAGAGGGGATATTCGTGTCATTTTGTCAAATTTAAAAATGTCAATTTAGTGCATGATACCTTTATTGTCTTTTTAGAATTCTGAGTACCTTAATTGTCCTTTTAGAAATTTAGAGGACTTTATTTGTTATTTTCCCAAAAAATACAACACTTTTTGTTTGTAACAAATATATTAAAAATAAATTAGTTCAATATTGGTTTTACAATACATGTTATACAACATAATAAGGTAAAATTTTATTATGATCAATTGATCATATGTTTCATAAAAAATATCATGTATACATTGTATAAATGACACATGCATTTTTTTAAAAGAATATATAAACACACACAAACACATATATTCGGGGACGGGGATTGGGACACCCCCGTTCGGTGTCTAGTCCAATTCCAAAAGTTAATTTTGTCCCGTCTCAAAAATTTCCGGAACGGGAAACGGGACGAGAAAAAATTGCACACCCCTAAATTTTGCACTTTCTTGTACTTAATGCTTATAAGATTTGACATTTGAGTCTCGTTATCTCCCTTTCTCTATATTGTATTGTCCAACTAATGAACTCCATGGGTTGCAAAATTTATCACTAATTTATACTCCCTCCGTTCCTAAATATACAATCACTTTGTCTAATTTGGAGAGATTGAGGAAGACGTTTAAATGACATGAACTTCCCAAAATACCCCTCAATTAAATTTGACAAGTGGTAAATCGGTAATGACAAGGAGGAGAGAGGGAAAAATGGAGTAATATAGGAGTAATTTGGGCAAAATATGAGAATAAAATAGAAAGTGATCTTATATTTAGGAACTTATTCACATCTCCAAAGTGATCTTATATTTAGGAATGGAGAGAGTACTTAATTATGTCAAGTCACAAAGTTTATTATGTCAAGTCACAAAGTTTATAGGCACCCCTGCTTGGCTGCTTGCTTCATGCCATCACCTGAACCGGCCCGATTTGCATACCATGGTTTTGTAAAATAAGACTGAAAGGACCACAACTGAAACGGTATGGATGTGCAAACATAGAAACAAAATAAAAAAAATTAAATAAAAAACAATTTCTGGACAATAAAAAGCTATAAAACACAGCAAACTAAATCGTGCATATATAAAAAATATCGTGCATATATAAAAAAATCGTGCATATGTACCACGAATATAGAGTATTCAATTCAATAAGAATAATCATAACTTTAGTTGCATGAATATTCAATAAAAATAATAGGTGTCCAAAAGAAAATGGACAAAATAAATAATGAAATCCCAACATTAATATACTTACTTTAAAAAATGAAGTGTGAATATAACAAACGTTAGATGGGGTGTCATTGACTCTCCTTCAGATTACATCTTCTCCTTTTCAAATCTGATAAATCTGAATCACTCCAAAGTCAACAGTCAACATCAGAGCATTCATTCATCCATGGAAGTCTCTCACAGTCATCCCTATGAGCCAAAGGATTTGCACCTTCCTGGCTTTGTCCCCATTGTCCTCTCTCAGTCTTCCATTCTTGGAGTCTATCTCATCTCTTCTCTCCTCATTGCCTCTTTCATATGGCTCTTCTCTGGTACCCCTTCTCCTATCTCTTACATTTTTCATCTGGGTTTTCTTTTCTTGCTCCATAGATGATTAAAGTTGTGGACTTTTTTTATTTCTTGCTTGGGAGATTAATATAATGGCCTTCTTACACATGTTTGCTTCAGAATGTTTTCATTGTGGAGTCTAAGGAAGTCATATAGACCACTTAAATTAAATCTAGCATTTGTCATGTGTAATTAGATTATACTCCCTCTGGTCCTAAATACAAGATCCAGTTGACTTTTTTTGGAGATGTTAAGGTTACAATATATGTTATTAAATTATGTCATATTTGATATATTTTTAGATTAGTCATTAGTTTATAGGTTAAATATACTAGTTTAAGGGAAAAAATTAGGTAAATTAATTTATAACTGACTTATTTTGTTTTTTTAGGATTTTCCAAAAAAGTAAATTTGGTCTTATATTTAGGTCCAGAGGGAGTATGTTATGTTACTCCAGTTTATAGGTAAGGTAAACTAATTTTGATAAAGAAATGATTTTTCTCGCATGTTGTTTTATGATATTCCCTTCGTTTCTAGATATAAGATCACTTTCCTAATTTAATTAGATTAAGAATGCTAATTAATGTAGTTATTTGCCCATGATATTACTAATTTACCCTCACCATATACATTTATTCTCACTCTACATCTCATGATTGTTTATTATAGATAAACATTATTAGGCTTTATTTGGGAAACAGTTGAAAAAAATTAGATAGTTGCTTATATTTAGGAACAAAGTGAAATTTAAAAGTAATTTTATATATAGGAATGGAGGTAGTGAGGTAGTATTGGACTAGTCTAATGTTTCTGTTTTCTTGTGTAAGTCTGTAAGATCTTCCTTTGCAAAATTATGCATTAATGAAATTTTGTGGAAATTTTTATTATGGTTTGAAGTCTGAGCCTATTCATTCTGTTGCTTACACTATTTTTCTTCTTGAATATACTTATGACTCAATTGAGCTTTAAGAGAGAACCATGGACACAATTTTAGAACTTAATTAGTAGGTCGTGCAGTGAAGCAAACACAGATTTCATTTTGCTGTGCATCAGCCCTTCAACTTGGTTAGAAAATCCCTTACTTAAGTGTGCATAGTTTCTTACATTAGGTGCATACATTGTCAAATCTGTCTTTGTCACAGACCTGATGCGGAGCCTGAACATTCGATTAGCGCTCAGGGTCCCACTATGACTATATCAGTCCCTAGCTGCATTGATGAGTGATCACCACACCATCAATTATGTATGAGAGGAGAGAGAAAAAGGCTTGAGGATTCTGTATATTGACATGTGCACACGCTAAAATCATATGTTCTGCTTCAAATTTTAAGTGGTCCTTATGGATCTTTTTTCTTAGTCATTTTAATAGAAATTTCTCCTATCTGCCAAGGTGAGATGATTACATGATTCTCATTTTTTTTACCTCTGCTGATATGACTATTTGTCTTTTCACAGGACGCCTGGGCAAGCTAACAAAAGTTGATCGTCTGTTAATGTGCTGGTGGGCATTCACAGGCCTCACACACATTATTGTTGAAGGCTACTTTGTATTCTCCCCAGAATTTTACAAGGATTCGACTGCCAACTATCTGGCTGAAGTTTGTAAGTCCTTTAATTGTTTTTCCACTTTGCTGAGATCAAATTCCAAGGATCTGAATTTGTAGTGCCTTTTAATGTATAAGCTGTTTTTGGTTGATGAAAATCATATGTGAACAATTGACAGGGAAGGAATACAGCAAAGGGGATTCGCGGTATGCTGGAAGGGATGCAGCAACAGTTACTGTTGAAGGAATTACAGCAGTCTTGGAGGGTCCAGCTAGCCTTTTGGCTGTGTAAGTTAACTGAATTTCAGTACAGAATATTGACATAGATAGTCTGAAATCGTCTAATAAATAGGGAAAACTTGAGGACTACAATCACCAATACTGGAAATGACATTCAGAAAATAGTTGCAGTGAAAAACCACTGTCATAGCCTGGCTTTCTAAAAACTAAGTCCTCTCCTTGCCCAAAACTAAGCAACACACTCACCCCTACAGACACACACACACACTCCAAAATGATTCCTTTGCGCTCCTCTGACATGGTAGAACAATTTGTTACTCTTGCTTGTCATTAACTTCCCTTTGCATGTTAGAGCTTTTCACCTTGTTGCAGCCCAGTTTCCCTTTTCTATGATAATTTCCCCTTTCCCAGTGTCAGGGACAAAGACCAAGATAACTAATGTTATGATGCTGAAACATAAGCACTGTTTATAAAAAATATTATATCTTTTCCTGTTTTCTTTTCTTGTATTTTCCACGTTTGCCTTACGTTTTGTTTTTTTGCTGCTATTATGGATTACAGATATGCAATAGCTTCTGGAAAGTCATACAGCTACATACTTCAGTTTGCTATTTCTTTAGGACAGCTATATGGAACTGCTGTATATTATATAACAGCAATCTTGGAAGGTGACAAGTTCGCTGCTAGCACGTTTTACTATTATGCATACTTCATTGGAGCAAATTTCTCTTGGATTGTGATACCTTCACTCATCTCCATTCGCTGTTGGAGGAAAATCTGCACAGCCATCCAGACCCAAGGCCAGACGAAAAAGATTAAATCTCGCTGATGCAAAGTTTCAGGTTATCAGGTTTTGAAATGATCAGGTAGTTACCATCGGTGTTTTGGGTGGATGTTAATTGTTAAGCAATGAGAGAATATTCTCACTTGTTAACTAAGAGCATGGAATGTTAGACATTTTGATATTTAATTCTCTTGAATTTGCTTATACTGAGAATAAAAATACGGATGGCGAGAATTACAACTTTTCATTGATGTACTTTGTCCATTTTTATAAAGTACAAGATGCTTTTGGAAACTTCTGCTGAAAAAAGTGGAGATTCCTAGCTGGTTTTACTGGTTTGCAAGTGACAGTTTGTGGGGTCCTGTCTGAGAGTACTTAGGCATGAAAAACCTTGCAAACAAGTTTATAGTTTTAGGAATGAAGAAAATATAGGCTTTTAACTCCATGATGGTCTTCTTTGAAAGATGGAGATATGGATATAGAATACTATGTGCCGATTGGTTCAAACCCCATTGCACCATGCAGTTCAGTGCAATGGTTAAACAATGGTTTGTTTATTTTTATAGTAATGTGCAATGGATCTCTTTTTTAATAATCAAATAATTAATACTACCTCTGGTCCTAAATATAAGACCTAGTTGACTCTTTTTTGGAGAGATTAAGATTGCGAAATAGGTTATTAAATCATGACATATTTGATATCTTTTTAAATTATCCATTAGTTTATAGGTAAAATAAACTAATCTCAGGGAAAAAATTAGGTAAATCAATTTATAATTAACTTATTTTGCTTTTTTAGGATTTTCCAAAAAATTCAACTAGGTTTTATATTTAGGACCGGAGGGAGTATTTAACAACGTTTATTTTTCCTTAACATAACCTTCATAGAAAGAAATGAAAATATCTTCTAAGGTTGGATGTGGAGGTATAATAAGAGGGGAGGTAGGCGAGTTTGTGTATGGCTTCATATCCCCAGTGGATGATGATCATCATTTGAAAGTAGAGTTGTTGGAGTGTTTATTAGGCCTTAAGATGGCATGGAACATAGGGTTGTAAAACTTGATTCTTGAATCTGATTCAACGGAAGCAGTAGTATGCATTATAGGTGTTGATGCTCCTCATCATGTTTATAGTGAAATTATTCAAGCAATTAAGCTTCTTCTGTGGAAGGTAGTAGTTCATTCTATATTTGTAAGGCGAATAATGCAGCGGATTTCTTAGCTAAGAGAGCAATTGGAGTTCCTTCTTCGGACTTAATGTTTATTTTGAAAAGGATTTGGAAGAGCCTCCTCAACTAGGCAGTATTGCAAGTTGAGTGTCTTGTCATTCTAGGCCTTCAAAAAAAGAAATGAAAATATAGAGATATATGTTGCGGTGAATGGCAGAAAAGGTTGTGGCAGTAGGGTGATGTTGTAGAGACAAATGGCAGTGGTGGCAACGACGACGGTTGTGGTAGTGGCGATAGTGAGGTGGTGGAGGAGGGAGTGGAGATTGTAGCGAAACTTGGTGGGAGAAATAAGATACGGTCTCGGTTCCTAAATATAAGATCATTTTCCCTAATTTGAGTAAATTAAGGAAGTTAGTTAAATTAATTATTTACACATGATAATACCAATTTATCCAATTATATACCTTTATCCTCACTTTTCCTCTTTTGTTTGTTATTGTAGATAAACATTGTAGGGTTAATTTGGGAAAAAGGTTGAGAGAAGTTAGAAAGTGATCTTATAATTAGGAACAAGTTGAAATTCAAAAGTGATCTTATATTTAGGAATGGAGGAAGTATTTGAAAGAATAAGAAATGAGACTGAAGGATCATTTGGACCATTTTCACATATGCAATGAGATGGTAATGATTATTACTTCACAAGGGGAGCTAAGCATGAGCATTTTGTAATCATGTGTACAAGAAAATTAGAGTAAAAAAATCTCTTATGATTGGAGGAAAAGTATTTTATGACCTATTTATAAGGAGATATTCAAAATTTGTTCATACTACACAGAGATTAAATTTATGTGTCATACAATTAATTACAGGAAAAAGTATTTGAATATAGGGCAAAAGCACTGATCTAATAATTAACTATTTTATTTTGGGTAAAAATAATAAATGACTATTTCGCAGTGCATAAATAATGACCAACTTTGTGACCCAGTGCAAAAATAATAAAACCGGTACTAAATGTTAATTTGTTGTTTTATGGAACCTTTCTGATATTATTTTCTAAAGTAAAAATACTTTTTTACCCCTCACAATTAAAACTCAGTCATTCTTCCTTCCGTCCTTCATCTTCTCATGCTAACTAGTATCAGCAAGGTTTTATTGGGAGGGGAAAAACGGTAGTTTTCACTTTAAAAACAATATCAGAAAGGTTCCACATAATTACAAATTAACATTCAACACCGGTTTTAACATTTTTGCACTGGTTCACAAAGTTAGATATTATTTATGCACCGTGAAATAGTCATTTATTAGTTTTGCCCAAACTGAAATAGTTAATTATCAGATCAGAACTTTTGCCCTTGAATATAAGTATTGATGTGAGACTTGAATATCGAAAAATCAATTTAGTTTCATGTCATGTAGGTCAAGAATAGAAGCAATTTATTTGCTTAGGGGTTTAGTGGAAAAATATCAAAGCAACATATGATCTTTATCAATCTCAAAAATCTTATGACTATATGCTTTAGAGAAATACTTTTGAAAATGGTGCGGGTCAGGTATATAAGAGTCATTCAAGATATATACGAGGGGTAATGACTAGCATTAGAACACCTGGAAGCGAAACAAATGACTTTCCAATAAAAAATGGACATTAGGGTTTGGCTTTTAAGCTCCTACTTTTTCAATATAATTTTGAATGTCTTAACTGCAAGTATCCAAGAAGAAATTATTAAATTTATGTTTTCATTGGATGATATGCCCTTTTAGGCGACTAAAGAGAAGATATTTGTAGTTGAAAATATTTTGTAACTTGCTTATAATCAGGGGTTAAAATCCAATTTTTCTCCTGGAACTTTTCATTAAGGAGATGCCAGTGTTTTATAAAGTACTCCCTCCAGTTCCTAATGTAATAGCCAAAATTTGAATGATTTTGGTCCTTAATATAAGAGCTCATCTCACATTTTCTCCTCATTTAATATGTTTTTTCCTTCTTTGTCCCTCTCTCTTTCATATTTATTAATGCTTATGTATTTATCTCTTTTAAAACTTAAAAGTATCATAATAAATATGGGCAATATGGGAGAATAAGCTTTAACTCCAAACACCCAACTAACATTTACATGTTTTCTTAAAAAGTGTTTTTTTGGCGACTGACTCTTATATTAGGGATCAGAGGGAGTATTTAGCAACAATATCACCCTAGAAATTTACAAAACATAGCGATTGAATTCTAATGTTCTCCAATACTTATTCTAACTACTATTACTCTATTAGTTAAACGGCCACGTGACAATCAGCTAATTGTCCCTCATATGAGGTTTTTTCTCTCTTTATGAGAGCTTAGGTACCACCAAGTGTGGGGTGAGAGTACGGAGTTTGCCCACTGCAAATCTCCGATTAAAAGCCGAATCCTCTACCACTACAGGGGTGAAGGCAAGTGAGTGTTAGTCCCTCGGCTTCCAATGGCGGAGATCCCCAGCCCTCAGAGATCGAGTAGGCCGAAACTCAAGGCAGTCTGGAAAGCGAGAGGCGAGGGTCAGGAAGGTAAACATATGTTGATCGGAAGAATCATGACTGGAAAAACTTTCAATAAAAGGTCGGTAATCGCTACTATCAAGAAAGGATGGAACTTGGGGGAAGATACCGATATTGTTGAGATGGGCGAGGATGCATACATCTTTACCTTCAAAAATGTGAGAACAAAACAGCGGCTGCTCCGAGAACGACCTTGGACAATCCAAGGCTCGCTGATAAACATCATGGAGTGGAACGAATTTATGGTACTCAGTGATGTGTGTTTTGCAAAAACCCCTGTGTGGGTACAGTTTCACAACTTACCAATCGGCCTGCTAGAGGAAGAAGAGAACGTCAGAAACATGGGTAAGCTAGTGGGTGACCTGGTATGGTATGAAAAACCCATGGTTGATGGACGCCTCCAACGAAGCTTTGCAAGAGCAAGAGTTTTGGTGGAGATTAACAAGCCCTTACTTGTGGGGTTCATGATAGAGAGAGAGGATGGATCTGAAGTATGGGCAACTGTTAAATATGAACGGGTCCAGGCCTTCTGCTATAAATGTGGTGTTGTTGGACATGATTTTAAAGCATGTAATAAGGAGGCAGAGGTAGATGAGGAAGGTAAAAGAATTTATGGCTCTTGGGTGATTGCTGGTGCAGAAAGGGATATAGAGGGGGCTATGGTCAAATATTCCTAAACGTGGAATGAGGAGGACAGCCGTGGGAGGCCGTCGGAGCGTTAAAGACAAGGGAAGCAGAGGCGCATAAGGGTCCTCTCACTCTGCCCCAGAACAAAAGTAGGGAGGAGCAGTCTGGCATCGTGTCAAAGGGAAGCATGAAGCATGGAAGCCGGTCAAACAGCAGAGATGCTACAGAAGGATAGGATGTTGACTGATTCCCCTGCAGCTGATCAGATTGGGATTGAGTGGGAGATGGGGACAGGCCCAAGCCTAGCTGGGGTGACACTGGTTCAGGACGTGCCACCAGCCCAAGTCACGGTTAACAGGGAGGAGACAGGACCAAAGAGCCAAACGGATCACAAGAAATTAGCCCACTTTCGGGAAAGCCCAGAAAGGCCCACACCAGAGGAGAAATTGATCTCTACTAAGGCAGATGGGGTGGAACGTGAGCCCATTCTCCTCCTCTCCCCCATTTCTGAGATGGCCCAAAGAATTGGGGGAGTCGCTCTAAAGAGGCAGGCCACCGATCCAGCATCTCCTACCCAACCCAAAAAACGGCGGCTCTTTGAGGAAGGGAGTAGCGATCTGAACCAGATGACCCCAAGCAAATCCACAAGTACTAAGAAGAGTGTGCGAAAAACAAAGAGAGACATAAGGGGGCAAATGGGCCCAAGGAGGGAGGTAGTCTGTACCTCTCCTGACCAAGTGGAGATTGACTTCCCCAGTGAGTGGTTGACTCCAAGTGAACAGAACAGGCATAGCTCTGGGCATGCGACAGAGAATGGAGGGTTTGGTGGCTGTCCCCCAACAGCCACCAATGACCAATGAGTGCTATCTCTTGGAACTGCCAGGGATTCGGGGCATCCCTGGTGGTTAACACCCTCAAGGAGGAGGTGAGGAAGAATAAGCCCCAAATAGTCTTCTTAATGGAGACAAAACAATAAAAACAATTCATGGAAAGGAAACGAAGGGCGGTGGGCTTTGAGGAAGCTTGTATGTTCATCCTAATGGAAGATCTGGCGGCCTTGCTCTCTGGTGGATGAGGGAAGTGGCAGTTAGTATACTTAGCAGCTCGAAGAATGTGATACACACCAAACTTGACTCCACTACTACTGAATGGCCTGAGTACGTCACTTTAATCTATGGTCCGCCAACCGAGAGTGAACGAAGGGTGGTTTGGAACCAGGTGAGGGATATAGCAGGCCACATGACTGGCACATGGCTTTGTATAGGGGACTTTAATGATCTGCTATCTCAAGAAGACAAAATGGGAGGCAATCCACACACCTTGAGAAGAATTCTTAGCTTCCAATCCTTTGTGACCGACTGTACCCTGATGGAAATTGAGGCTAAAGGTGCCCGCTATACTTGGTGTAACCAGCGAACGGATGGGGACCATGTTAAGGAAAAGATTGATCGCACTTTTGGCAACCCATCCTTCAATGACACGTTCCCTAAAGCCCTCGTATTACATATTGAACCAGTGGCGTCTGATCACCACATTCTCCTATTACAGCTTTGTTTTGTAGGCATTAAATGCCCCTGCCCGTTCCGATTTGCGGCAAACTGGGTCACCCATCCAGAGTTTAAGGCTATCATGCATGAGTGCTGGCAATTGGAATAGTTTGCGGGGGAGGGAGGTGTTAGACGGTTTGTGGAGAGATTGAACGAGTGTCAAAGGCTGCTAATTCGATGGAGCAAACAGGCATTCCCAAATAACAGAAGGGTCATTGCTGATTTGGTGAAGAAGATTGAAATACTCAAGGAGAGTGTGTACACAGAGGTGTCAAAGAACCAGATTGAATCTCTTAAAGAGCAGGTCAGTGAGTTTTGGCATAGAGAAGAAACATATTGGTGGCAGCGATCGCGGGCCAATTGGATCAAAGCTGGTGATCTTAACACGAGCTTCTTCCATAAGAAAACTGTCATCCGGCAGCAGAGGAATCTTGTCCTGAAAATTAAAGACCAAGAAGGGGGATGGGTAGAGAGTGAGGAAGGCGTGGCAGACCTGGTAGCTAACTTCTACTCTTCCCTCTTTAAGAGCAGTCACAGTGATAAAGGACTAGTGTTAGACTATGTCAAACCCGCTATCTCAGACCAGCAGAACTCATGGCTCACTCTCCCCATAACAGAGGCCGAAGTTAAAGAAGCCACCTTCCAACTGGGAGCCTTCAAAGCTCCAGGCAGTGATGGCTTTAATGGCCACTTCTACCAAAGATCCTGGGATGAGGTAAAAACAGGGGTCACAGAAATGGTACGTGGTTTTTTTGATAGGGATGAATGTATTGATGCTTTGAATGTTACTAATTTAATACTTATCCCTAAAGTAGACCACCCTGAATCTGCGAGTCAGTATAGACCTATTAGCCTTTGTAATTTCTCTTATAAAATCATTGCAAAAATACTGGCTAACAGGATGAGACTAGTGCTTGACTCTTGTATTTCAGAACAGCAACGTGCCTTTATCCCTAACAGGTTGATCCAAGACAACAGTATCATTGTGCACGAGGCGTTCCACTACTTAAAGAACAAAAGAGCAAGTAACAAGTATGAGGTGGCCCTAAAGATGGACATGAATAAAGCATATGACAGGCTGTAATGGAGTTTTCTGGAGGAAGTACTGAGGAGGATGAATTTCTGTGAGAAATGGGTGGACTAGATTATGCGATGTGTCCGAGGAGTATCATTTAAGATTCAGTTATCTGGCCGGACTATCACTGAGTTGAAACCTGAACGTGGTCTTAGGCAAGGAGATCCACTATCTCCTTACCTCTTCATCATTGCATCCGAGGTTCTGTCCCTAATGATATCACACCATGAGCAGCACGACCATCTGACAGGGATCCAACTTGCAAGGGGGAGCCCACGGCTAACCCACTGTATGTTTGCTGACGACACAATTGTGTTCCTGCGAGCTACTCTATCCAATTGTGTTGTGTTTGAGAAAATTTTGCAGGATTACTGTCAAGCGTCCGGACAAATGATAAACCTGGACAAATCCAATTTGTTCTTCTCCATAAACACCCCTGAAGACATAAGGACGGATGTGGCGCTAAGGTTGGGAATAAGGGAGGTAGGCAACCCGGGGAACTACTTAGGCCTTCCTGTCCTATGGGACTCGTCTAAGCAACAAGCTTTGACGTTTGTCAAAGACAGAGTGGGTCAGAAGGTCATGGGTTGGAAGTGGAAGAGCCTCTCATTTGCGGGCAGGGAGGTCATGATTAAGGCGGTCATTAATGTCATTCCCACATACTCCATGTCGTGCTTCAAATTTCCAGTGGGCACATGCAAGACACTTGATAGCTTGGTATCTAGTTTCTTTTGGGGGTGATATAGATTCACAAACCATCCATTGGAAAGCCTGGACTAAGCTGACTTCTGCTAAGGCGGATGGAGGACTAGGCTTCAAAGACTTCATGGGGTTTAATGATGCCCTACTTGCTAAGACCCCCTGGCGCATTTTGCAAAACCCTGAATCTTTCTGGGCTAAACTACTCAAGAGCATCTACTTTCCAGCAACTACCTTCCTGAAAGCTTCCAAAGGCCATCGGGCGTCGTGGGGATGAGATAGTATCCTACATGGTAGGACTCTCCTGGCAAATCAACTACACTGGCAAGTAGGCTCTGGCCACTTTATTGAAGTGTGGAGAGATCTATGGGTGGCTAACCGACCTGATGGACGAGTGATAAGAAGAGAGAGTAGTGAAGTGGATGACCACATGGTGGCACAATTGATTGAGAATAGAGAGTGGAATTTGAGACCAATTATGGATGTCATTGATGTCATTGATGAGGACACTGCGGCCAGCATCAGGAAAATACCACTACTACCCAACTGGACTCAGGATAAACTGGTTTGGAAGGGGAATAAAAATGGAGATTACAGTGTCAGAACTGCTTACAGGCTACAGGGCAGTAATAAATAGGTTAACTATGCTGATAAGGCCTCCTCGTCATTCAACTTAAGTGCTGATGTCTGGAAGTTTGTTTGGAAACTCAAAACTCTACCGAGGATACGCAGCTTCATGTGGTGTATTTTAAATATGGCAATAGCTTCCAAGGAGACCCTCTATCGGAGAAAATGTGGCCCAAACCCGACTTGCCCCGTATGTGAAACTTAGGTGGAAACACTTGAACACCTATTCCTCCTTTGCCCATGTGCGAGGACATCATGGTTTCTATCCCCTTTGGGCCTCAAGCTTAATGGATATAATGTGCGACGCATCGATAGCTGGCTAGAGGAAGTTCTGCTCAGCAAGACCAGTGATGCTGAGGTTATTCGAAGCTATGTGGCTAACCATTTATGGATGTTATGGAAAGCTCGGTGCAAATGGGTGTTTGAGAAGATTGAGCCGGATCCGGCCCAGGTAGTGCAACAAGCTTCTGGCCTAATGCATGAATTTGGCTTTGACTGGCTGGAACAAGAGACTCCCCCCCACCCAAGGCAGAAGCGACAACTTGTGACATGGCAAATTCCACCTCCTGGCCAACTGAAAATCAACTGTGATGGCTCTTTTTGCAAAGAGAAATCGAGGGGTGGCCTGGGTGTAGTGTGTAGGGATAACATGGGTGCGTTCCTTGAAGGATTTGCTGACCACTTTCATGCTGACTCACACTTAGAAGCTGAAATTAAGGCGCTGAAGCACGCGATCCTGCTAACGGACCACTGGCCTAGCACTGAGATTCTGATCGAAATGGATTGCAAGGAGATTTTTGATGCTGTCAACCAGCGCGACCTGAGGAAGAGTGACTGGAGGTTCCATGGTCATCTTCACGAAGTCCTTCAATTGTTGCTGAACCGAGAGATGATTTCCCTTTCTCTTATACCTCGCGAAGGTAACCGAGCAGCTGACTGTCTAGCTGCATTAGCTTCAAGGGAGATGGGACCTTGAGGTCTGATTCTTGAATCACCATCTCCTCTAGCACTGATCATTCATCGGGAAGCATCAAGGGGGACAACGTTGGATAACCAGCATACTTTGGCCAGAGATCGAGAAGGCATCGGCTAACTAGTCATCTGCTAGGCTTATTCTTTTGATTTTTTGGGCACTTTTGTTGCCACTTGTATCTGTTGATCTTTTGTTATCAAGCAGATGTATGGGATTCAATCCCTTCTCAATGAAATAAAATTTTCCATTGGCAAAAAAAAAAACGGCCACGTGACATGCCACCTTATCATCTAATGAGCGATCCATTGTCATCATTCTTCACTGTCTCTCTTTCTTCCATCACCTTTTTTTTCAGCCCCTATTTCCTCCCACCCCTCATTCAGTCATTCTCCTTTGCTTTGGAGGCTTGGTAGTTTGCCACCAAATCTCCTAATCTCCTTAGTATATACTTCCTCTGGTCCTAAATATAAGACTTAGTTGACTTTTTTGGAAAATCCTAAAATAACAAAATAAGTCAATTATAAATTGATTTACTTAATTTTTCTCTTTTAAACTAGTTTATTTAACCTATAAACTAATGACTAATATAAAAATATATAAAATATGTCATAATTTAATAACATATTTTGTAACCTTAACATCTCCAAAAAAAGTCAACTATGTCTTATATTTAGAACCGGATGGAGTATAATACCCCCCGTTCCCAAATATAAGATCACTTTAGGGATAAGACTTGTTCCTAGATATAAGATCACTTTCTAATTTGACTCAAGTTTTCCCCAAATTACCCCTATACTCTCTTCACCCAAAAAATAGTGGTTTGAAGGTGAGAGGATATTTTTAAAACTTAGGTGAGGAGTATTGTAGAAATTTCATGTAATCCTAACTCATTGAAATGTCTTCCTTAATCTCTTCAAATTTGCTAAAGTAATCTTATATTTAGAAACGGAGGGAGTACAAAAGTGGTATTAGTATATATTTTCATTTATTTAATATAATTTCCTAAATTTTGCTTGTATTTTGGGAAACGTTTCTTATGTTTGACCAAAATTGTTTTATGTGTTACCAAATGTTTCTTTATGTTATACCAAATTATTTTTAACAAAATTTTTCCCTAATTTATCTTATTACACACACACACACATATATAAATGTTTAAAAAATATTAACGCATAGTATGAACCCAATCATTGTCTAGAATTTAAATGAATAAATTATTTTTGAAACAAACTAAATAAAATCATATTGTGAAATTAAATTTTAAAAATAAAGTTAAAAGTACATAAATATGTGCACTATCATTAACAATTACACTGAAAAAATTGTTAATATTAATATTATATGAATAAATTTAAATAACTAAAAAAACAAAAGGGCGAAATAGACCGCCCATAGGCTATAAAAATGCCCCTTTCATGCCCTCGATCAACCTTGCAATGCTCAACCTTTTAGGCCTCCAACTTTACAATGTTGGCCCTTTACATTTCGCTTCCAATGTTTGCCCTTTCATGCGTTCACAAAGCATATATATTACTTGACGGAAGGTTTCAGCCGGAACATTTTTCATACTTCATACTTAAATAATGGGTTATCTCGATTGGTTGAACCGAGTCCTGTAATATGGTTTTTGAACGCATAAAAAGACGGAATCAATAGAAATACTTTTACAGAGTATTAAAACATAATCCAACCTAGCTAGTTGATAATAAATATTAAAAGCTCACAAATAGTGGTGGGCTGTCATGTCTTAACGTGAAAATCAATAAATGTACAAAGGTCGTAGCAATAATAATAGTAATATATATAATGTGTCCAATAAATGACCACTTACATTAAGCAATTGGATTTTGCAGGCCAGCATTAAAATATGAAAACATCAAACAACATTAACGTTGGAGCATTTTAAAACATTAGACTAGGTCAAAGTTACGCCCTATATAGGTCTGTGTGTGAGGGTAGTGTATGTTCTTCTTGGAACAATTACTCCAAATTAAATTTAAAAGTACAACGGTGCTTCCAGTATGACTCTTGCCCCTGGACGATGGACCACAGGTCTATATGGGTGCTTCGAAGATCCTGGAAACTGTAAATCTTCTTTAATTTCTCTATTATATTTATTCATTTATTTGAACTCATACCGCATATATTGTGTTTAATTAGTTAAGATCATGTTGGTTAAGATTTTGTATGAGTTAGTTGATTGATTCTCAAGGTGTTCATCTGAATAACATCTCATTCTTAAAATTTCTAGTACAAATCTTCCAGTCAGCAGTCGATCAAAATATCAAGAGTCAACGTTGATCTACAAGCTCTAATACATACTACACATCATAGCTAAATGTTTTTGTCAAACTAGTAGCACTTTTACGAACAATAACAATTAATAAAAAAAAAACACAACCAAGTTGATCGAGTTTTTTTTTTATTGTTTTTTAATTACATTGCTATGTTTGGCGATGATTGGGAATTTGGGATGTGATACATTGACCAGGGAGAAGGTTTCATTATACCACGTACGTGGTGAAGTTGCTACATTGAGTCGGTTGGTCTTCTTCATATAGCACTTCGACCTGATCATCTCCTTTGATCCAAGATCTATTGTGGTTATGCATGCACATGTTTGTGTATGAATTAGGTGTGTGGGATTATTTCCTATAACCTCATGTATGTGCCCTAAAGATCATGAGAGTTGTTCATTGTTTTCAATAGTCTTCATGATTTCAGTTCAAAAAAAATAGTCTTCATTATTAGTTGATGATTGATGAATAGTTTTTATCATATTTTTTGTTTAATATTCTCTTCTCCTTAATGATCTCCCTATATCTAACAGAGTTACTAATATTTGTTGTGAAGGCTTCATGACCTGCTGTTGTCCATGTGTTACGTTCGGCCAATATGCTGAAGTCATAGACAAAGGAAATACATGTGAGTCACCGATGGTTTCATTAGCAATTATTAATAATATTCATATTTAATGTGTGTATTCAAAAATAAAAATATAAATGAGTATGGATACATGCATATGCATACATAATATGAATAATATTTGATTTATTTAATTTGCAGCTTGTGCATGCGCTGGGATAACACTGTATTGCTTGGCACATATAGGATGTGCATGCTTATATTCCTTCACATACAGAGGCAAACTGAGAGGTCTTTTTAATTTACCAGAAAATCCATGCAATGACTTTTTTGTTCATTGCTTCTGCAATGCTTGTGCTATTTGCCAAGAATACAGAGAGCTCAAAAACCGTGGCTTCGACCCCTCCTTAGGTAGATATCTATTCTAATTTCATTTCATTGTAATATTCCGTGGCTGATAACTGCTTTTAGTATAACATGTTAATTAATAATTACAAAAAAAAAAACGAAATAAATAAACTTAAATTTCGATCATCTTACTATTAAGTTCTAACACTTTTTTATTTTGCCATATACATTATTGCATATAATAGATACTACCTCCGGTCCTAAATATATGACCTAATTGACTTTTTTTTGGAGAGATTAAGGTTGTGAAATAGGTTATTAAATGATGACATATTTGATATATTTTTAGATTATCCATTAGTTTATAGGTAAAATAAACTAGTTTAAGGGAAAATATTAGGTAAATCAATTTATAATTAAGTTATTTTGTTTTTTTAAGGATTTTCTAGAAAAAGTCAATTAGGTCTTATATTTAGGACCAGAAATCAGTATAAAGCAAGCATTATATAATAAATAAAAGAGTATGATTGTATATATTTGTATACTACTTTTAAAAAATCAATATAACGTAAGGCTAGCAAAAAATTTCCATAACTGTTTTTTTAATACTGCTTTATCAATAAGATCCTGAAGAGTATGCGTTTATCAACTAAGAAAAATAGGTAGGTAGTAATGATTTATAATTTTTTTTATCTAAAGTCATTTTAGGGAAATTAAAAGGGTTATGTAACGTTGAGCAATTGGAGTTTTTTTTAAGTGGTTTTCAATATTTTAAATTAAATTTATATCCAATTCCCTATAATATTTTCTCTAGTGTGATATTCAATATTATAAGTTTAGGGGTGCCTTTTAATACTGAGAAAAAAATTTTAAAGAAAAACTCACATTAACAATAAAAAAAATACTTCTTCCATCTCAAATATAAAACCACTTTGACTTTTATTTTGGAAATTATGAAAGTCAAATAGACACTTAATTTTAACATATTTTATACTGCAATTGCATTATTCAATAGTCTATAAGTAATGTAAACTAATTTTGATGGAAAAAAGATAACTATAAATATTTTAAAGTGATTAATTTTCTTATCATTAATTTTTTTCAAAAAAATTAAAGTGATGCTATAATCAGAACATGAATAGGAGGCGAGGGGTACTTATAAAAAGATGTTGAATCCTAACATAACGTAACACTTCCCTAATAATGTTATCATCACTCATTAGTTCAACATCATGGTCATCACATGATCTAATATATGCTTAATTATATGATCAACACACTACACAGGTTGGACTGGGAATGAACAAAGGATGAACAAAGCAACCCAGGTGCCTCCAAACGTTGCACAAGGCATGACTCGCTAGAGAAACGGCCCCACTTCTTCACTTAGCTGCCTTTTATTGCCTTGCTTTGATCTTTTCAACTCAGCCTTTCTAATCAAGACTTCAGTTTATCTCATTGGTGTAATTCCACTAGTTGTTATATTGTGGAATTTATACTACTTGTGTGCTATATTTGTAACATAATAAATAAAGGGGTAATGGTCCTATTTTACCCTTCAAGTAACCACCATGGACAACTGGTACCCTAAACTAACATTGAGTACAATTTTACCCTTGAAGTAATCAAAGTGGTTCAATTTTATTTTACCCTCTAACCAATGTAATATTGACATGTGGAATGTAATGTTGACATGTGAACGACACATGTCAACATTAAATTGGCTAGAGGGTAAAATTGGGCCACTTTGGATACTTGAAGGGTAAAATTATACCCGATGTTAGTTTATGGTGCCTAGTGATCCAGAGTGGTTACTTAAAGGGCGAAATTGGGTCATTGCCCTAAATAAAGCCAATTAAACATAAATTCTTCATTAATAAATGTGGACAGGCTGTGAAAAATTAAACAAGCAAATTTGGCTACTCCTAGTGTGATTTCATGCAAGCACATTTTGTATGTCCCGCCAATCCCATTGACACACTTCCTTAGATTTATGATATTTCATGGCTCACTTGTATATGTGAGTGTGAGATTTTTATGATTTTTGACATCATAAATAACTGAATATGATTATCTATCTTCCAAACATTAGTAAAATGAGACATCCCTTAAATCAGCGTATCATATTAAACCTTTTTCTTTCCTCAATTTTACAACAACACAGATATTCACTTTTTCATACCCAAGCCAACCTTATTCAGAACCTAAAAAAATTTACGGATTTGACCTATGTGACTTTGACACATTCCTATGTTATCAAATGTGGATTATTGGATGACACCTTCACTGTAAACCATTTATTAAATTCCTATGTTAGGCTGCTCAGAATTGACTCTGCACACAAACTGTTTGATGAAATGCCTGAACCAAATGTGGTGTCCTGGACCTCTCTTATGGCTGGTTACACTGGCGAGTTTCGACCTGAATCGACACTTAGGCTTTTTAAGAGAATGAAAGAAAGCTCTGTTCTTCCCAATGAATTTACTTTTGCCACTATGGTCAATGCTTGTTCACTTTTGGCTAATGTCAATGTTGGTAGAAGTATTCATGCTCTTATTTTGGTAATGGGTTTTGGGTCCAATCTTGTTGTGTGTTCATCCCTTATTGATATGTATGGGAAGTGCAATGAAGTTGATCAAGCTAGGATTATTTTTGAATCAATGTATAGCAGGAATATTGTTTCATGGACTTCAATGATCACGGCATATTCTCAGAATGCGCTAGGACACCATGCCCTTCAGTTGTTTAAGGAATACAATAATTTGAGGATTGGCATTCCAAATCATTTTATGTTATCCAGTGTAATCAATGCTTGTGCAAGTTTAGGCAGTCTTGGTGCTGGGAAAGCCATTCATGGCGTTGTGATCCATCTCGGACATGATGCAAATGATGTGATTGCGACCGCACTCGTAGACATGTATGCCAAGTGTGGCTGTGTTAGTTGCTCTGAAACAGTTTTCAAGAGGATCCAAAATCCCTCGGTAATTCACTACACATCAATGATTGTTGGTGCTGCAAAGTACGGAGTTGGAACACAATCTTTGCAACTCTTTCAAGAAATGATCGATAGAGGGATCAAACCCAATGATGTGACCTTTGTTGGAGTGCTGCATGCTTGCAGCCATTCAGGTCTCATAGATAAAGGGCTTGAACTGCTAAACTCCATGAGCAGTAAATATGGAGTGAAGCCTGATGCTAAGCATTATACATGTGTTGCAGATATGTTAGGTCGAGTTGGTCGTGTTGAGGAAGCCTACCAATTGGCGAAATCTGTCAAAGTTGAGAACACTGAGGAAGAGGTCATGTTGTGGGGCACCCTTCTTTCAGCTATTAGGATTCATGGAAGGGTAGAAATTGCCCTTGAAGCCAGCAAAAGGCTGATAGAATCCAACCCACAAGCAGCAATGCCTTATGTGACTTTGTCCAATACGTATGTATTTGCTGGGGACTGGGAAAATGCTTATACTCTAAGGTCTAGAATGAAGCATGCTGGAATTAGAAAGGAACCTGGGTGCAGTTGGATGGAGATAAAGGGCTCAACATACTTGTTTTATGCTGGAGATGTTTCTAATTGTGTTCAAGGGGGTCAGATACTGAGTTTTCTTAGGGAATTGGAAGAGAGAATGAAGGAAAGAGGATATGTGGGGGAGACAAAAGGGTTGGTGTTTGTTGATGTGGAAGAAGAGGCCAAAGAGCAAATTATGAGTTTGCATAGTGAGAGAATAGCATTGGCTTTTGCATTAATGAACACTCCTAAAGGGACGATAATCAGAATAATGAAGAACTTGAGAATGTGTAGGGGTTGCCATGAGGCCTTCAAGCTGATTAGTGATATTGTAGAGAGAGAGTTCATTGTTAGGGATCTGAACAGATTTCATCACTTTAAAAATGGCTTGTGCACTTGCAGAGATTTTTGGTGAAGATATTTTTTTGTGGAGTATCCCGTATCTTGGACCTACTTCCTTTTAAGTAAGAGGATTTATCGACGGTCCGATCCATACTAATCTGAATCGAGCCATGCAGGAACACAAGAGTAGCACAACTCTACCACCATAAAGTATTTAACACTACTATGTTCCCAGAGCTAGCTCAAACCTGAGACCTTAAGTTAAGGGAGATGGTACAACTCCTTGCCATTTGAATCAAGTGTTTTGTGGTGGTAAAGATCAAAATTTTTCATACAACTATATTTCTTGGGTAAACATGTAGTAAGTAATTTAGCACTGAAACACTATAAAACTTCCATACCTTCTCACTCAATAATTAAGATTTTTATCCTTCCCATAACATTTGAGGGTGAAAGTATTGTGCTCTTACCCACTATGAAAAAAATTTAAATTTAAGCATAATACAAAATTTGCTTTGCAATCTCGATATTGCACCCATGAACTAAAACGTTTACTATCTTCCATTGATGCATCACTTTTGCATTTATTAGCAACTCTGTTATTTATATAAGTGGCTGTAATTCTACTATTTTCAGGTCAACTATTTTGTGAAAAGCCCTCTACTAGCCATTGCTTAACAGAAGATAGCATAATTCACTGTGATAAAGTGAATAAACGTCACAAAATTGATTCGGAAGTTGGATGATGAAATATTGAAGGTTTGAGTTTTTACCAAGAAAAATTGTCACACTCCACTTAATTAGAACCTTTTGATGCAGATTATAGAGCTTCCAAATATCGTCATTGAGCTGCTTTCTGATGATTGAGGGGTACAATATTTGAGGTAAACTTTACTCTTGCTTTCATTTTAAATGTATCTAACGTGGTTTTCATTGTGTCTTAAGTTCTGGCTGATATGTTTAACAAAATTGCTACAGAATTGGCTCACAAAATGTTCTATTGCTTATTATATTCTACAATCTAATAGTAGTAAACTATTGCCTCGAAATTGTTTCCATGCTGTCGTGAATTTTGTTTGGATCCTGAGGCTGTGTCTTGAATACATCAACATATCATTAACTTTGTTTCTTTTCTGGATGAAATATTATTTGCATTGCTTTATGTGATAAATGATCTTGCAGATATCCTTGAACTTTTTCTTTCTCTTTTTATATAACTGGAAATCATATTCTGGTCTTCAAATGTTTAATTAATTAGTTTTGGTTATGAGCTATCTTAGGTAAATATCAGATGATAACTTTAATTTTCACTACAAGTAGATGGATTTCACTCACTCTAACCCTTGTGCTTCTTTTCAGCCATGGATTAGAGGAATCAAGTCATGCTAAGGCAGACCCATCCATTCATTGGTGAGCCCATATCTGGACAGGTGGCACAAGAGGGCAACAGAACACATTTTAAATGGGCAATGCCCAATGAACTACTGTATTGAGGTTTAGAGTTTAGACAGTAGTAGCTTAATATTGATTATTGGTCTAGGAAAAGGGATCAGGAAGTTTTGACTCCTCTTCTTCCTGCATAGAATCTCTCTTACTCCCTCCAGTCCTAAGACCTAATTGACTTTTTTGAAAAATCCTAAAAAAAGCAAAAATAAGTTAATTATAAATTGATTAACCTAGTTTTTTTCCCTTAAACTAGTTTATTTAACCTATAAACTAATGTATAATATAAAAATATATCAAATATGTCATGATTTAATAGACTATTTTGCAACCTTAGTCTCTCCAAAAAAAAAGTCATCTGCGTCCTATATTTAGGACCGGAGGTAGTATTATCTATGATTTTCCCATTGAGGAAGACTGAGAAAACACATAGTAAAATAATTAAGCGCAACATTTTGGCTAACAATCCATCCTCCTCTTTTAATTGTTGATGCAACACAATGGAAATATGCAATTCATGTAACCAACTAGACATAATAAGAAAACCTTTTTTGTTTGATGTATCTGTGATTTTCCTCTCTTCCACTCAGTATCTCTTTCTGCTTTCAGCTAATATATATGTAATCATCTGGTAGATTAAATATCAAATAAGGAGTAGAGTAAAGAAAATAATACTCACTTGTATACTCTCAAAATACAACATACATCCAATGAACTCCTAACAATCGTATGCAAAAATTCATGCAAGTATAAATCTAATTGATTGATGGCTCATAGTAAACAATTCACAAGTTGTTGTACTCCAGTTTCTAGGAAAATAAGCCGATTAAAATTTGAACAATGGAAAGAAAATAAAAAAGATTTGATTATCAAAACACTCAACCAC
Source organism: Mimosa pudica (assembly GCA_029929735.1). NCBI lineage: Eukaryota > Viridiplantae > Streptophyta > Magnoliopsida > Fabales > Fabaceae > Mimosa > Mimosa pudica. The sequence goes on along the minus strand of JAKELP010000029.1, from coordinate 6,880,422 downwards.
AAACAAGTCGTTGTAGTATAGTGGTGAGTATTCCCGCCTGTCACGCGGGTGACCCGGGTTCGATCCCCGGCAACGGCGATTCCCCACATTTTTTTGCTTCGCTCCGTTGTTGTTGCTTTGACTTTTTTCCCCAAAACCTGCACTTTGACTTGACTTTCTTCTCTTCACACTTCATCCTCCTATCTACTTCTAGGGCTTCTCTCTCTATCTAGTATCTAGTATCTAGTATCTAGTATCTACACACAAGCATAAGCATGAACCTTTGTGCTTCACTATCTTCTTCATCTTCAACTTCCTTCTCTCGTTCCTTCCTCTTCTCTAAGCCTTCTTTTCCTTCTTCCTATTTTACCCTCTCTCGCTGCTTTTCCTCCAACTCTTCTTCTTCTTCTTCTTCTTCTTCTTCTTCTGTCTCCTCAGATGCTGCTATGACCTCGGACTCCTCGAAGAATAAGAAGGACCCTTGGCTTATCGTTGGCCTTGGCAATCCTGGCAACAAATACTCTGCTACTCGCCACAATGTATATCTATATCTATATCTATATCTATATCTATATCTACCTTCTCTTTCTCTTTTATGCCCACCCCACTTGTACCTATTGTTGTCTCTCATTAATCATATTTCAAATGGTCTCACCCCATCTTCATTTCTTCTCATATCAACTCTTTTATTCACAAATTTTCCATCTTTCTGCAACTTTCATTTGTGGGCTTCAAAATTTGAAATTGTTTGATGGGTATGGTCTAGTGGTAGGGGTGTCAGTTAGCAATATCTTCTCCATTAACAAAGATTTATGGGAAATCATATCTATTATAATGTGATGGCCTGATGGGTGCTCCATTTTGTGCTTGCTTGATGCACAAGTTAAGTGTGAATGTATAGCATGTGTTTTGTAGGTTTTGAGAGGCTTTCTCCCTCTGTAATGCATGTCATATATGCCTTATGAAATAGAATAAAGTGGTTTTTATAGTATTTTGTTTGTTAGAAACTGTTGGCAGAATATCAAAGGTTGGGACTTGGAACCAATTTTAGATGACTGCATTTGGTATTGTAATTTCAGGTGGGCTTTGAGATGGTTGATGCTATAGCTGAAGCCGAAGGAATAACCATGAGCAGTGTCTCCTTTAAAGCCCTATTTGGAAAAGGTTCAAACTTTGTTCTTCTCTCTTATTAATTTGCTCATCATAGAGGCATGCCAATCAAGTTTTAGGAATTTTTGTTGATAGTAATTTATTGCTGCTCTTTGATTACTAAGATCATAATTAAAGTCAAGTTGAATCAAAGAGAAGTTTTATTCCAACAAGGTCTCTATTTAAACTAATGGCCAGTACACATTATGAGCCCGAATTGCTGTCATTTTTTTTAGTTTTTTTTTGGCTCTGTTAAATTCTTCAGACAGCTTGTTTGCCTGCATCATTTTAATTTATACTACTTCCGGTCCTAAATATAGGACCTAATTGACTTTTTTTTAGAGAGATTAAGGTTGCGAAATAGGTTATTAAATGATGACATATTTGATAGATTTTTAAATTATCCATTAGTTTATAGGTAAAATAAACTAATTTAAGGGAAAAATTAGGTAAATCAATTTATAATTAACTTATTTTGTTATTATAAGGATTTTCCATAAACAGTCAATTAAGTCTTCTATTTAGGACTGGAGGCAGTATTTCAGAATGTTAGGGAGAAAAGAAAAAAGATGTCATTGAAATATGTGTGGAAGTATTTATTCTGTTTGGCAATGCATTTGAATTATGTTTGTTTTACTATTTCAGGTGTTATCGGTGATGCACCAGTTATACTTGCTAAACCTCAAACTTTCATGAATTTAAGTGGTGAATCGGTAAGTATGTTATGTAGAGAATCCCTATATGTAATAATATCGGTCAGCAATGTTCACTGGAGAATATTGGTTTTATGACTGTGAACACCACTAATCTAAAGGGATTCAGTGAGTATTACCAAAAATAAAAAATAAAGGGATTCAGTAAGTTCCCATCATGACATAGCAATGATAGATTGTTGAAGAAAATAGTCTTGATTAAGTACATGACCTATGAGTTGAAGACCATTTAGAGTGGCTTTGTTGATGTGTGTGTTTTCCTTTATTGCATTTATTGAGGCACACTGACTGGGGGATCAAATCTATTTTGAAGGTTAGGGCAATTGTTTCCTATTATAAGATTCCATTGAAGCAAGTACTTGTGGTATTTTACTCTCTCTGCATATAATTTTTCATGTTCTTTTTCTTTTAAGACCTGAAAAAGTGATGTGGAGTTTTTGAATCACAATTTGCTAGATATATGACTAAATATCTCTTGTGCAGATCTTTGATGACTTAGATTTGCCTTTTGGAAAATTGCGGCTGTTGCCAAAGGGAGGACATGGAGGACAAAATGGGTACTTATGATATTTTATTGTGCTTATTTTTTAATGCTGCTCCATTTGTCTAAATCTGGTTCGGCGTCTTAATGAATTTATTAACAACCATACTAAAGGGATTCATATGGTAGTAGAATATGAATCCATTTTAATTAGTTCTTCAACATTAAATCAAGACTGTTTTCTTCAACAATCTATCATTGCTATGTCATGGGAACTTACTGAATCCCTTTAGATTAGTGGTGTTCACAGTCATAAAACCAATATTCATACAATGGATTCATATTCTACTACCATACTCAAGGCATCTTAATGAATTTATTAACAACCATACTCTAAATTCATGAAAGTTCAGTATCAATCATGATTTTTATTTCATATATACAAGTTTCTACTTCATATGGTAGTAGAATATGTTGCATTTGTCTTAATTCACTATTTCCCCAACCATACTTTGAATGTGAAATTGTCCTTGCTTAACTTGATAAGTGGTTGGCACTTCCCACTACAAACATTTTCTGTGCTATAAAAATGTAAATCAGATCAATTTTTAGAAGTCAAATGGTCATTCTAGAAATTAGCAAAGTATATTCTTTGGTTATGCAGTGCTTGGCTCACATGACTTATCTGAATGGAAACTTTTGAAGTGAATGGAACATGGCTGATTTCCCGCTGTCTAAGCATTTTCCATGATTTTACTCCCTTTCTCATGGGTTAAGGAATGCTAAAACAAGATGCTGAACACGACACACAGACATAACATCTTAGGTTCAAAGGCGTGAAATTAAAGCTTTTCAGTTTTCTTCAAAGCTTCATCTTTCTCCTGAAATTGCATGTAGAGAAAAAATTTCCAAATCCATGTCCTTCCTTTTAAGCCTTTAACTAATGTAATGTAGGAGACCATGAATCTGGCCTCTTTCTGTTAAAATAGCGTTTGTAACTTAATTATTCATGATGTTCATCCCTTTTGTTAACGGGCTTGTTTCTTGTTGAGAAAAAGAAATGAGGCATTAGTGTTTTTGTTCTTGCTTTTTGGCAGAATGAAGAGTGTTATAAGTCACTTCAAAGGGAATTCTGATTTTCCTAGACTACGAATCGGTATGTCAGAAATGAAAAAAATTGTTACCTTTATAACATATTTGCATTCCTTTGTGATGTTTATTTGTCACTAAAACGTATGCCTTTTTTAGGCATTGGACGGCCTCCTGGCAAAATGGATCCTGTAGCATTTGTTCTTCGCCCCTTCACTAAACAAGAAAGAGAAGAGGTACTTTTTCTTCATCACTTTGCTTGAAAGAAAAATCCTTCAACATATGGTTTTTTGGGTTTTGAATGCTGATATAAATATGTTTCAGTTGAATTTTACATTTCAAAAAGGAGTGGAAGCAGTACGGATTCTTTTGCTTGAGGGATTTAACAAAAGTGCAACATTTGTTAATACTGCCAAGAAAATAGAACAAATGGGTTGAGTGAATGCCCCAACAAATTCAATACTATTTTTTCCTACAGAGAATTATTATGTAATCATTTTATTTCTGTTGAGATAGTTATCCGCGTAAGCAAATATTTTGGGCAGATAAGGATTCCAAATTGTAACTCCAACATTTTCATTACATGATCCTAAAGAATAGAAAGAAGTGTAGCCTTTCAAAGATGGTGTCCCTCTTGGGCTTATCTATTTAAAGTATTCTTTAGATGAGGGAAAACTAGAAGCTGTATTGTAGTAAAGTAAACAAAAAAAAAAACATAGCAAATGCACGATTCATTCATATACCAAGAATTTTTTTTGTGATGAAAGGTGGTGGTAGCAGACTAGCAGCACTAGTAATGAAGGGAAATTATACCTTTGTGGTCCTTGATTTTTCTTTTCCAATTATAAATGTAATCCTTTTATTTTGACTCAGCACCTTATCCAAAAAATTATAATTATTTCAATTCAGTCTTTATAGTTTCATAAACTTTTATAAGGGAAAATTACAGTAAGATCCAATATAGAACAGTAATTACACTCCAGTCCTTTGAAGTTTGAATCACCAAATCATATGCGAGTGCCTTGAAATGTGGATGTAATTGATTCCAATACGAAAGAGACTTTTTTCCCTTTGAGTTGTTTAAGTTCTGATTTGCTTTTCCAAGTTAAATGTACAGGAGCAAATATGTCTTTCCCGTTTTGGAATTAGTGACATCAATGTCCCCAAGGACTTCCATGTGATTTTGAGTGACCTTAGCGTGATTAAATGTCTTTAATGAAACTTGACTATGATTTTCCCTTTTTATAATTCTTTAATCTACTAGGGTGAAAGGAGAGCATTCCTCACCCCTCTTTTTGTTTATTACTTTGCTAATCTTGTCTAAAAATGAAATATTTTTTTCAAGTTCGCATAAAAAATAGGGTATTGAAGTACATTTTTTTCTAGTACACTGTAATTGTAATAAGGATTTCACTTTAATCTAACATTGAGGACTATTTGCTTTTCATAATAGATCTGTAGATACTCATTGCTTGCATAAGAGATAAAAGACACACTGGAAAATTTAAAGATTCTATAGTAGGAATTATAGAGACTAATCTTCATAATGGGCTAGCTTACTTTGATTGTTCCCAAATTATATGGCTAAGATAAAAGATGAAATAGTAAGAGACACATTAGTATTAAAACTAGCATCTGATGCTTCTTGGAAACCAGGTACAACTGTCATATTTCTCCAATATAGGTAAATGTTTGAATTAACAAAAACTTACCAAAACTTTGCATTTAAAGGAATCACCTGAGGAGAAACAATGTTAATAGAGATAGGAGACCCAACTAAGACAACTGTACTTATTCCAAAAACATTAAAGCATAATGAAATAAGCTTTCCTAAAAACTGGAGTTTTAATGATATAGTCTCACCTACACCATTAAAGAGACTTAAATTAGTATACATAATTCAAAATTCAGGAGATATAGTGTATAAAATGTTAAATAGATCCTCTTCTAGTTCTAGCACTCGTACAAGAAATAAAGAAACTATGGTAGAATTTAGATCATCTATTGATAACTCACATATAGGATATATAGATTAAGAAGTGTAGATTTTCAGTTAGAAACTCAAATTTAAGAGTAATAAGAAACGATAATTATGAAGTAAATTAGCAACTAATTAGAAAAGATTTTATGTTAGAAAAACATAAGAAAGAGAAAGAGAATGTTTTTCTCTTCTTTTATAGAAGATCAGAATAATATAATACAAGAGAACAATGGTATAGAGGTATATATGAGAAAACTAAGGAAAGAAATATATTCTTTACAGGGTTGAAAATGTATACATACAGTCATACGATGAAATATTCAACCCTTTCAGAGACTCATTGATTTTATGAACATAATGCCGCTGAAATGCTGAAATAGAGAGAGGAACTCCTAAAACAGTACTCCCTCCGGTCCTAATTATAAATCGCCTTTGACTTTTTTTGAGATGTTAAGGTTACAAAATATGTTATTAAATTATGACATATTTGATAAATTTTTATATTAGTCATTAGTTTATAGGTTAAACAAACTAGTTTAAGGGAAAAAATTAGTTAAATCAATTTATGATTGACTTAATAATAATTTCGATACTAGTTTTTTAGTTTAGTAATTAAATACCTCTATGTATGAATATTTTATTATGATTTATCTATTTTGATATTATTCTATAAAGAATATTTAGTGTTATTCAATTCAAATGCTAAATGGATACTACAACATCAATATGTTAAATAAATGGTAAAGAACGTTGGATAAACTTATGGTTATTTTGTTATATATATTCAGAGTATTTAACAAATATTAAAGGTATAAATTAATATTTTTCTATATTTTATTCTCTTCTAATTAGTGTTGTAAAAGCCGAACCGGAAGACAAGTTAGATAGAGCTTCGGGTCATGGTTTAACACGGACGGATCACTCAAACTGATAGTTGAATCGATGGTTAGACTGATAATCGTTGAGCCGAAATATGAAGCGGTCGACAGTTGAACCGGTCCAACCGTCCAGTCCGTACTTAGAACATAGATTTGGTTTGGTTTGCGTGTTGACCCACAATCAAGTTTCGAAAAACCGAATCAAACATTGGATCGTCCAAGATACTCATTCAAGGGTTATTACTTATTAGTCTATCCAAAAGTCAAAGTAAAATAAGTGAAGGTTTTAAGAATGGATAAGGAAGAGTGGCGCCAAACTTGTATGTTCAGCCATCAGTTCAGTTTTGCTTTGCATGGTGATGATGGCATCTCGCGATTTCTCTTCTTGTATCACTCTTCACTCCTCCACTTCCATCTCACTTTCTCTCAAGCTTCATTCCTCTCTCTTCTTCCTCTCCTGTAAGAACCACCTCACCTTTTTCCCAAGCTGCTCCATTAATATTGCTTCCTCTCATTCATCTTCATCATCGCCATCTATTCCCTCTTACTCTCAGCGATGCTATAATCCTCTACAACGCACAAATTCTGATCCTACCCCTCAAATTGAACGCCATTGGATTCAAGCTGATCATCAATCACTTGCATCTCACGGTTTTCACTTCTTTCTTTCCCCTTTGGAAATGTTTTGAATTTCATTTTCTGTTGTCTCTTCAAGGGCATAGGTTGCAAGAAATAAGTTTCCATTTTCTGCTTCGCCTATATTGGATAATGTTTCATGTTTGTGAAGCATATGATGTACATATTGTTATTTTATTATTTTTTAGGTTGATAAAGCAAATTAGAAAACTAAATTACTTCTCACGTAAAAGAGCTTTATGTAATTAGATTATACTCTCTCTGTTCGTAAGTATAAGAGTTAATTGACCTTTTGTTTTTGAAAAACTAATGAAGCGAAATGAACCAGTAAAGCATACTACCTCCGGTCCTAAATATAGGACCTAGATAATTTTTTTTGGAGAGGTTAAGGTTGCAAAATAGTCTATTAAATCATGACATATTTGATATAATTTTAGATTATCCATGAGTTTATAAGTAAAATAAACTAGTTTAAGGGAAAAAATTAGGTAAATCAATTTATAATTAACTTATTTTTGCTTTTTTAGGATTTTTCAAAAAAGTTAATTAGGTCTTATATTTAATACTGGAGGGAGTAACATATTTTGTACTCCCTCCGGTTTTAAATATAAGACTAGTTTACTTTTTTGAAAAATCCTAAAAAAACAAAATATAAGTCAATTATAAATTGATTTACCTAATTTTCCCCTTAAACTAGTTTATTTAACCTATAAACTAATGACTAATCTAAAAATATATCATAATTTAATAACATATTTTGTAACCTTAATATCTCCAAAAAAAAGTCAATCAAGTCTTATATTTAGGACCGGAAAGAATATATTATTAGATGATATATTAGCTTATGAATTAAATAAATTAATTTAGAGAACAATTTAGGAAAATCACTTTTAAGTAACCTATGAGGAAACAGATACAAATACAAACAATTTAAATTGATTTATTTGTATTCTTAATTTCTTTAAAAGCAAGTCATTTATCTTATACTCCCTCCGGTCCCTAATGTAAGAGCCCAAAATTTGAATGGTTTTGGTCCCTAATGTAAGAGTTCACCCCACATTTTCTCCTCATTTAATGCATTTTTTCCTACATTACCCCTAACTCTCTTTCATATTTATTAATGCTTATGTATTTCTCTCTCTTAAAAGTATCATAATAAATATGGGCAATTTTATAAAAGGAGCATTAACTCCAGACATCCAACTAAAATTCACATGTTTTCTTAAGAAATTTTTTTTTGGCGGCTAGCTCTTACATTAGGGACCGGAGGGAGTAATTAGGACTGGAGGGAGTACATCAACTCTCCCTTTTTTACATTCATCATGCAAGGATAAAAATTGAAATCAAACATTTACTATATTGACGTGCACTTGTTATGTCTTATATTTTGGACATGAGGGAGTATATGCTATGCTTTTCAGAGTTTAATGTATTCCTTGTTGCTTTGGCTTTGTTGTACGTGGGAATTCACGTGCTCCAGAGAGATTCACGGTGGTATCTTATAACATACTGGCAGATAGAAATGCTTATAAACACAGAGATTTGTACTCAAATGTTCCTCCTGAGTACCTGAAGTGGAATCATCGTAAGAGAGTTATTTGTAAAGAACTCTTTGCATTGGACCCAGATGTTATATGTTTACAAGTAAGACATTTTCATCTTTCTTCTATTCACTAGTATTTCTTTTTGAAGAGATTATATATTTTGTGATTGACTAAAGCTGAATCTAAAAGGGTAGCTTATAATGAGTTGGAATAATTTGTTAGGAGGTGGACAGGTATTTAGAAATCTCAAACACTTTGGCTAAAGCAGGATATATGGGATCTTACAAGGTAGAATTTCAATCATGGCAAGTTGATGGTACTAATTGTTATAGGTCATTTATCTATGTTGCTTGGCAAGTTCTGGTATGTTGATGATAATGTCTCTGCTATATGCATATATATAGAATGAATCTTTATTGAAGATTCTTATGAATTCCACCAATTTGACCAGCCTGAATATCTGTTGGACAAGATTCCTTGGTTGACCTGATGAGCTAAGATCGTTCGAGTACTTTTATGATTATACAGCCTGAATATCTCTGCTATTAGTACTTTTATTAAATTATCTTGAGCAAAAATTAGGAGCTAATGGAATTTGAAAATGGGCTGCAGAGACGTACTGGGGACACAGTTGATGGTTGCGCTATGTTTTGGAAAGCGCACAAGTACGAAAATAACAGTTTAGTTGAATGAATGCCAAGTTTGTTTTCTTGTTCCATGTAACTAATTGACTGAAGTTTTCACACCATCAATTTTTGTCTATTAGGTTCCGGTTATTGGAAGGGGAAAGCATTGAATTTAAAGGCATTGGTCTCCGCGATAATGTTGCTCAGCTTTCGGTTTTTGAGGTGCTAGTTCCTCTGCAAAAGAAAATTTCTCTATCATTTTGCATTTGAAATTTGGAGTTGTTGCCCTTAATTTAAATTATGATTTTTTTTTTAAAATATGTGTGAGCCTCTTATATAGCATGTAGTTCCATGGGAAGCAGATTCAGATAATAAGGATTAAAGGGACTGCCAGCAAATTCTTTTGCCATCACCAAAAAATGGAGAGCAAATGTTGGATATTGTTTGCTTCTCCAAACCCCAGGACAATAATATTTAATGTTATGGCTTAAGAGTTGGAAATTTGAGCTAGATGTTTATGTAATAGTTGATGGCAAGCTCCTGAATGGTCTTGAGGCCTTATGATCTAAATTTCTATAATCATATTGAATCATTCTATGATACATCATGCAGTTTTTCATCTTTTGTATTTCTAACTTATACTTAACAGGCAGATGTATAAATCTGACTCAAGGAGACTACTAATTGGTAACATTCATGTGCTTTATAATCCAAGCAGAGGAGAAGTTAAACTAGGCCAAGTAAGTCTCTTTTGTTGTTTTCCAGTTTCTACGTCAAACTATCGTTACATCATCACAACTGGATGCAAATATCAATTTTCTAACTCTTTTATGTATATAATTCAGAAGTTAAGATTTGTGTGGAGTTCTTGATTGCCCAATATAACTTTCATGGGATCATTTTTGTTAAGTAGTAGTTCCAAGATTCATTACCAAGTTTTCTATTGCAATCTGTGTTCTGGTATACTCTAAACAATCATTAGAATCAAATATTTTGCATTTTCAGATTCGTTCACTCTTGGCAAGGGCACAATCACTCTCAGAGAAATGGGGTAATGTCCCTGTTGTGCTTGCGGGTGATTTTAATATTACTCCTCAGGTGCCATATTTCAAAATATACACGTTTTTGTCTTCCACAAGTCAAGGCAATGCAACATGTGCCTAGACTTGCATTTTATGTTTTTCTGTTTATACTTTTGTTCTACTGATTTGTATTCTGTTTTTCTTGTCAAATTTCTCATCGACAGAGTGGTATATACAAATTCTTGTCATCATCTGAGGTGAGTGCTTCTAAATTGTTTGTTAATTTTTTTATTTGCAAGTTCGTTTTATACTTGTATGAAAGTTGGATTAATCTTTTTTTGCTCAGTGAATTCAAGGCATTTACTTGACATCAAATGTGATTTACTTTCGCAGTTGAATATCATGTTATATGATAGAAGGGAATTGTCTGGACAGAAAAACTGTCACCCTGCTCAGGTTTTAGGCTCTAAAAAGGAGGCATTCAATCCATTTATCTTGATGGATAGGTACATTGGCAATCAATAGTACAAAATTAGTTTTCATTATTCATGATGTAATAATGCAACTGTTGAAGTGTGATTGGCTTTATGGTGTGATTACTTTATTAGGGATCTGGTAATTTTGCTACTATACCATTTTTACTTTCTTTTTCCTCAAAAATTCTCAAATAGTTAGTGCTTAAGTCATTCTGTCATGAATTTGTGAATAGTTTCTTATTCTGTCATGTTTTTTATTAATGGAAATTATGTGGCATTGTTTTTTCTTGTGGTGATTTTGCATTTCTGTTGCTCTACTCTAATATGATCTGAGTCAACATGCATTTTCATGACAGATTTCCTATTGCTTAGTGTTATGATTTATATTTCGTAATGGGATCGCTATTTGATTACATATTTTAGTTGAAGAACATGATTTGTTTTTAATGTGGCATCAGCTACTTAGGCTTTTTCTGAGCATTATGTTGACACGCTTTCCCTTCCAGGTTATTTAAAAACTGGACAGATGAAGAGGTAATAACTGCAACAGGAAATTCTGAGTCTCCCTTGGTTGTGCACCCTTTCAAGCTTAACAGCTCTTATGCCACTGTTAAGGTATACAGTTCTGAGCATTATTCTTTTTTAATACTTGTTTTATTTGTTCAATCATCTAACTCCCCTTGCTATTAACTACTTGTAATCCTTTCTTTTCAAACATGATTTTTCCCTTCTATCATGGTTTGTGAAAAATCAATTGTCATGCCAGTGAAAAGATATTATCATCCTACTTATAAAATGGGACTTGGTTTCCACCCCCTTCAAATGGTGTGTTCTACATTTCAGGGTTCAGCAAGTACACGGGGAGTCAATGGTGAACCCCTGGCAACTTCCTACCACTCAAAGTTTCTCGGCACTGTTGATTATTTATGGTAACCAGCTTTTGCCATATGTTATGTCAGTAATTTTTGTTGTAAGTAGCTTAATAATAAATGAATGTTAAAGATTTTTGCTATTGATGCAGGTACTCAGGCAGTATTATACCAACAAAAGTTCTGGATACTGTTCCTATTAATATTCTGCGAAGGACAGGTGGCCTTCCCAGCAAGGTATATCTTCTTGGTTTTTGCTGCTAAATGTTTTAAATCAAGTATTTAATATTCGACTAAGTGATCAGATATGCAAGTTGAGGGGATTATGGAGGCTTATGTTGGAAAATGATAGGAAAATAAAATTAGAGTGGTGTGGGGTTAGTCATGTGTGATCAGGTGTGTGTTGAGTGAATAAGGGTATTAGGGTAATTTGTAAGAGACAGTTCGGGAGAGAGAATGCCTATATAAGAAAGGCCCTATTGTAAAGAGAGGTATGAAGAGTTTTGAGTGAGAATTGGGAGAGTTGAAGATGTCTCTCGAATACATTTCTAGGGCATAGCTTTATTGCTTTGCAGTGTTTCTATGTTCATTTTCCTTTGTATCTGCATCCTCCATTAGATCTTACTCTGGAGTTGCTTGTTTTCCATTAATATCAGTATATTTGGGCTGTTGGATCCATTGGCTTACAAAGTGTGATGAAAAATTTTGAGGGAAAAACACAGCCTAGTAGACTAATAATTTGAGACTTTCGGAGAGCTCATAACTGATAATCCGGAAGCCTGGAGAAATAAAATTTATATGTTAGCACTTCTAGAACCACATTTATGTTGCATGCCTCTGCTCTTCCTTGATTATCCCAATTGATATTGGAGTCTGATTCTAAAATATGTTCATTAATAGAATGGATGGTTGATCCTCTTATGAACTGGCATCATTTTCATTCCACATTAACAATGTATTTGCCTCCTTGGACCCTTTATGGTTACAAGCTCTATAACCTCAGAAAGAGTAAAACATGCATAAATATGATTTCTCCTAATTTAAACATTCTTTTTTTATGAACAATAGAGAATGGGAAGCGACCACTTGGCTTTGGTTTCGGAATTTGCCTTCTCACTTACCACTGATGCAACAACTGAACTAGATGCACCATCACCTTCTACAGTAGAGAATTAAAGAAAGGCTATATTTGATTTTAGTGATACTTGGGTAAGCTGATCTGTAAGCAGCTGCAGCATGATAAATTTGGTTTGAAGAGGAGTACAGTGGGGGAAAAGCTTCTATAAATTTTCTTGTATATTTGTCATTAAGTGTTTCAGGTAAAAAAAAATACTCCCTCCGTTCCTAAATATAAGATCACTTTGGGGAAGTGGATAAGTTCCTAAATATAAGATCACTTTCTATTTTATCTCAAGTTTTGCCTAAACTACCCTTATACTACCTCTTTTCATTGAAAACCCTCCTCCTTTTAAAGTTAAGTAATTGAGGGGATTTTGGGAAGATCATGTAACTTTATTGTCTTCCTTAATCTCCCCAAATTAACCAAAGTGATATTATATTTAGGAACGGAGGGAGTAATTTTTAGTACTATTTTTTTTATAAAGACTCAATACCATGGAGAAGGAAAACATATCCAAATATCATGCTTTCATATGAGAATTAGAAATTGGCAGTATGCTGAAGTTTGTATAGATTATGATCAAGGGATTGTCAGCCACGTATGTTGTCTGTCTTTCCAAAATAATTAATTTGAATAATCCAGCTTTTCCATATATTCGGATTCTTAATATAAGAGCTAATTGGTGTTAGCTTTTGGTTCTAAGTACAGGTCATTTTTATCTCATAGTCATACTTTTTTTCTAAATTTATTTTTCTAATTTATAAATTTCCATATTACAATGATGCACTTAAGTTTTTCTTAGAAATATCATGTAGCTTATCTTATAATTAAGTAATTAATTTATTTTCCTTCTCCCAAAATTCTAATAGTCAAGTGAACCCTACAATCCTACATTATGGATTAAAGAAGACATATTGCATGGTTTATTATTCATTAACCACCTTGACTGACGTAATAGGATATTTATAATAAAGTTTTCAAAGGCCTGAAATGTGCATGAATTATGCTGGTAGAAAAAAAAGAAGAGAAATGTAGTACATGAATTATCAGTCCACTTGTACTTGGTCCATTCTTGTTGATGACATAGCATTATGCGCCGCTTATATCTACATCTGAAGAATCCAAACTATTAAATGATGATTCGCGTGCAAATTTTGTAGTAACACAAAGCATTCATATTCAAACACGCAATGTAGATCCTTAGAAATGACTTATTTGTGATTTGGGGTCCAGATCAAGGTAAGAAAAACGTAAAGGAAAGCATTTTTAACCTTTTGGTAAATGATAAAGTGAATTGATTAGTTTGAAAGATAGTTTATGCTTATAAAATAGTATTTTCCTTTCATTTCGTTTCATTTTCTTATTTGATGTCGCTATATACACGTGTGTTTGGATTTACAATTGTAGAACTGAAATTTTTCTTTCTAACTTTATTGAAACTCAAGTTTGAGGGAAAATGGCTTATTTTTGGGAAAACATTTATTTTTTTCGTCAAAACAAAGAGTGATACACTTCAAGGCTTTCCTTTTTCTCTATGGTCATTTCCCCAGACCACTTAAGACGTGAAAAACATCTCTATCTTAGCTTAAACTTATACTCCATAATTTGGTTAATTTTGTCCCAAAAGTCAAATTAATCACAAGCTCAACCAAACAATTAAACTTTTCCATAATCTGTGTATTTTTTTCAACCAAATTTATGTTGTTATATTAACGGAGAGTTGAGGTAAATTTGTTGGTAGGTGCAGACTAATTTCCTGAGATACCACACGGACTTTATGTTTTCTCATGAAGCATATGTTGCCGACCAACACAATAAAACATTTTCGAAGGTTGCCTTTAATTCCCACTCTCATTTCAACCTAAATACTAAGATTTTGTGCTGTCCACTCTCTACAGATTTTATTTCCACTTGCTTTTGTGTTTGGCCGGAAATTGAATATGCCTTTCTAATAGCACTATATGAGGCTTCAGCTGACCTTTCAATCTGGACGGTTCATCTGCTCCCATCACCAACTCTATCAATGATTCAGACTGTTCCACAGTTCATAGGCAAATGTTACTCCAATAATCAATAATTAATGTCAATTGGAAAAGAATGACCGTTAAAAATTGTAATCTAATGGATATTACTTACTTTGGAACAAAAAAAATGGTTATTACTTAACATTTAAATCTAAATGTCCAATACATGTAAATATGTAATTGAGGTCAAAAGAAAATGAGGATTCTCAATTTATAATTGTCTAAATCAATATTTGCATGAAGAAATCAGGGAAAAGTCCCCCTTAAAAAAATGTACGTATACATGAGAATGACCAAAAACAAAATACTGGTAATTTATAACTTAGTGGAGTAGTTCTCATTTCTCAGCACCTATTAAAATTTAATATTGACGTCTTATCATCAATATAATTTCTCATTTCTAATCACTGTTTTTCTCAAAATATTTTATTTTTACTTTATTTTTTAAAAAATAAAATCATCAAAAGTTATGTCACTATTATTATTTAGTAAATAAATTTATTTTTCCCCTCACCGACCTTGAACGAATCATAGACATCAATACAATAATGAAACATGAATCTATAGAAAATCTACCACAATGCATGAACAGCATAATATCCTTACTTTCTAAAAGGAGGGCTGTTAACAGAATCCTTGCCTGCCACCTGTACATTCTCCTTTCTTAAAATCCTGCCACGTGTTCCTTCTCTCTAAATAATACACTCCCACATGTCTTCAAAAAGAAAAAAACTACACCTGTCCCAAACATCTTCATAACCACACACGTGTCTATATATCCATTTATATGTCTCTTATCCACTACCTTCTAGCCAAAAGCTTCCGATAAATAAACTTCCACCATTGTCTCTTCCAACTTCTACATGAACATCACCCACGTTTTCAATTTGATAGCATGTTCTCTTCGATAGGTGTCCACCAATTCATGAAAAAAGCCTTATCACTATAACGATCACTGGTATGAATTTTCTTTATCTTAGTTTTATTTATAGTGTTTTTGTTTTAGTTATTTAATTGCCTTTTCAATTTATTGGTACTGGCGTACTGCATCTCTGAAATTGGTTGATTTTTTCTTCATTTTTCTGAACATGCTTAATTTCTTCACACAACTGACTGTGGTTCAATCTTTTTATCTTTTCAAAATTCTTTACAAAAACAAAAAATATGTTAGCACGATCCCATGTTCTCATGCCCATAACTTTATATGTTTTTAAACCGCTCTTCATCATTCGCTTAATTATAACTTCAAAGTTTTCCACAACATTTAACTTCCCTGAATCTCTCCCAGTTCATTATGGATCCTAATTCATTCGATGCAGTTCGGGTAATAAACTCTTCCAAAATACAATGGCGCATTCGGGTCCGCATCATCCGTATGTGGACTATTTCAAATGGTTATGGAGGTGTGCCATCTTCTTACGAGATGATCATTCGCGATCAAGAGGCAAGTTTAGTTGTAATGTCTGCTCCTGATTTCATTTTGATTAATCATTAACAATACAAAACTGTAATTTATTCCCATTTTTATTCAACCGCAGGGAGACAACATCCATTGTTCTATACGGTCATGCTTTTTCAAAAAACACACTCATGTGTTATTAGAGGGCAAGACATGTGTCATCTCAACTTTCAATGTTGGACCAAACAATGGTTCATACCGCACTACAACACATCCATATAGGATATATTTCTTGTATTCCACCACAGTACGTCCATTTAAAGATGACGGAGTAATACATCAATTTGGGTTTGATTTTCGTTCTTTCACGACAGTCCTGTCTCCAGAATTTGATGATCGATACTTATTTGGTGAGTAAGCATTAAACATTTAACATTTTTTTCTTCCTTTTAAAATTCAAACACAATATTGAACTCTGTATTATGTTTCTGACTTGTGTTTACATGTTATATACTGCATACTGCAATCTTAACACATTCGGATCTCTAAAAGATTATAACTGATATTTACGTATCTGATTATATAGAGAACTTTGAATCATTTATTTATGATCATAAATACTGTTGTATCAAGTTTTATTCCCAAAACAGTTACTAACCATTATGGCAAAGATTAGTCAATGCCAAATAATCTTCGTGATCAATATGTGCTCTTTCTCCCAAAATAATTTATAATATCACCTTTCTTATGTTCCTTTTGCTTCTTCATTGACTATTTTCTTTTTCTTACTTTTAATCCTAAGCACAAGTTATATCACATATTAATTTGATTATGATGCATAAATGGATTATATATTACTGCAATTTAATTATACTGCTTATTAAATATATGTTTTCTATTTTGGGTTGAGTACTGAACTAATCTATTTATATTTTCTTATGTAGATGTTATTGGGAAGTTATCAGCTATTGGTGACATTGAACAATGCTTACTCAAAGGGGAAAAACAGCAGCGGCTAGAAATAACTCTAACGGACGAAGAGTTAGTCCATAAGCCATTTATCTATTACTCAAACTGCTTTTTCAACCACAAATCATATCTCATTGTGCCATTTTTTTTCCACAGATATGAACGACTAGAATGCACATTGTGGGGAACTTTTGCTACTAACATGGAAAATTTTGTTTCTCAACATGACAATGGACCAATAATTGTAATTGTACAATCATGTAAAGCTAAAGAGTTTCAAGGTTTGTTTCTTTTTTCTATAACATCTAAACCACAAATCATTTTTTTCCAAATACATTGACAGATTTGTTTTGCTTTTTAAGGTAGAAAGAAATTGTCCAACTCAATGTTCTCATCACGCTTGCTAATCAATGAACCATTTCTTGAGACAAATCAGTTTCTCTACAAGTAAGTTCTTTTTAAAATTACTCATTCTAATTATGCAAATATGAACTAAATTTTGCTTTCAATCAAGTTTATCTAATATTGTAATAAGACCATCATTTTCTCACAAGCAATCATTTTCTTCATAATTTCATTCTGCTGTCATTTTTATAACATAGATTCTAAAAAAAAGATCACTTCAATTTTGCTTCATAGACTGCGATCTGTTGGAATTGATGTAAATGCTCAAATTGAGCATATCTTGCCACATGGTACGATTGCAATTGCCGATGAATTACTATTAATTGGAGATAGGCGCCAAATAATTCATTTACGTGAAGGTTCAAAGGTACCTGTACTATGATTTGGATTTTTATTGTTATCTACAAATACATCTTCAAATTAATTTAAGCACCACTCACTGATTTTTTTTTATGTTTTTAAAGGATGTCCAAGTTGGGTTGGTTGCTACTATCATAGATCTTCGTTTGGATCGAGGTTGGTCATACATGGCATGTACTAGATGTGCCAAAAAGGTTATTCCAGATGGTCAAGCTTATTTTTGTGTGAATTGTGAGGCAATTGTAAAGTTTGTTGTGCCAAGGTTAGTTAATTTTAATGCATCTACAAAATTTATTATGGTGAAATTCTTTTACAATATGTTTACATTATAATTTTTTGCAGATTTATGGTTACTTGTGAGGTTAAGGATGAAACAGGAACATGCAACTTAGTGATATTTGACAGAGAATTTTCCAGAATAGTGGGCACCTCAGCTGCTGAGATTAAAGAACAAATAGCGCACAAACAGGTTAATCAATTATTTCTAAAGTGCTCACTAAATAAAAAAAACATATTTCATACAACATTGCATTTTACACAAATAGATTTACATATTAATTGTCACTTATTTGGACTTAGCTTCAAGATATACTACCTGATGAGATAGTTCAAAAGGTGATTGGAAAACAATATTTATTCAAGCTCAAAATCCCACAAGATTTCATTGAGGGAAAAACATACTCCTGTAAAGTGATGCTCATGAGTGGTGATGAAGAAATAATCGGATCTTACATTGCTGATCTCGGATGTGATGATAACTCCGGTTTGAACCCAGGTGGTGTAATTGAAGAACAGGTATGTGTTACATGAAATTATATCCGTGGATCTTATTACAATTCAACAAAAAACATGACACAATTCTCATCCACTCATTAAACAGGATCTTGAGCAGTCCTTTATGAATTCTGAAGCATGTAGCTCTTCAATTGTTGCAACAAGTGAAAAAAGTAATGATGAATATGCTTGTGATGAGGGTGACGATGAAAAAAGTTTTGCTGATGAGGATAAGCACATTTGCAAGAAGATTAAGATTGAAGACGATCATTAGGGAATGTCAAGTATTATTTTATTTTTATATTACAATATCAAGCACATTATGAATTGTATTTTTTATTCGTTTCTCAGTTTAGAACATTTCAATTTTTATGATTCTTATTTATATTTAATACAGTTTGAGAATAATAAAAAAAATCATGATTCTTGGTCAAACATACCATGTTCCAGGCAATGTAGGCCAAATTTATTCATGGTTCTTTCTAATTTTGAACGCCTAATCATAATCATTTCATTTTATATTAATCATCCATTATGAATACATTCAAATTAAAGAGCAGAGTACATATATTTCTAAAATTGACACTTGATGCAAATAAGTTAATTTTAGTACCAGCTTAATTCAAAACTCAAAATGCTGAAATTCATGAGACTACCAATCAATTAAGAAAAATTTTAACATGACATAGATGTACAATCAAAATAATAAATGAATGTTTTTATTATTAAAATAATAAATGAATGTTTTTATTATTGCGGTGATTTGTGTTTATATAAAAAAATAATTAAAAAAAAATCCATAAAATAAGAATTGTATTTATCAAAGACTTATTTTCATGGTCACCACAACATCATAATCAGTGAGACCACAAATTCCAAACTTCAATTTTGTTTTATTATATTACTGGTAATTTATAAATTGATTGTACCATATAATTATTACTTACACCCTACGAATTAAATGTATTTACAAAAAATAAGATTGACAAATATGATTACAAATATTTGTAACCAAACTGTTACCTACTAATAACTGGCCTAATTCTCACCAAAAAAAAAAAACTGGCCTAATAAGTAACTGATCCATGCGCACAAATAATTTCTTGTCGGGACCAATATTCTTCATAAACAGGCACACAACATACATTTTAAAAACACATACATATGGGCAGTTAAATTGAAGCCCACTAAAAGGCCAATAATAAGTTAAAATGCAATGACATTCTAGCAAGCTTGACAAAACTGTTGCTGTGCCACGGTTACAAGCTTGAAAACTCAACCCACATATGCAACTTCCCAGCAAAATACCTAATCTCCTTCTCCAAACGGACAGATACTGCAACATTCTTTTTAAAGAGCAACATGGATCCTCCAGACTTTGGTTTTACAGGTTTTTCACTCATAATTCATCATCTCAAACTTCCATCATTAATCAATGCTACAATCCTCACTCACATAAAGCTTAATCATTCCAGTTTTAAAGGTTTTCAGCATTTCTGTGTAGGAAAGTTGTGTGCACTAGATACTTCCTCCAACATAAAATACAATTAACTAACTGAACACCACACAATAACAGCCATTGCAATCTTCTCACACAAACCAACAAAATTATTTCCAACGAATCATACTACATAGAAAGAAACAGTTTTGTGAAATTGATTATTGTACATGCCAACTATACTTATAAATAAATTTATAGGTTTATATACTGTATGTTTTTTTTGTTGTTTTATAATTGTTTGGTCAACTTAATTTTTAAAAATAGGATATTACTAATCTCTCATGTAATTGACAATACGTAATGAATTACTAATCCTCAAGATGTCATCTTAGGACGTTCATCTCCTCATGCTGCTGCTAGAGCAAATCGTTTAACAATACTTCGTGCAAAGCGTTGCCGACAATCTAAAAAAGACATTTCTCAAGGCATGCAAGCGACAGGTTAATAAACTATCACTTTCATAGCTGTCCAATAAGGCTTATTTCAATTTCCCCTATTTCTTAAACATAAGAGTACATTTTCAAATTATATAATTTTTATTTGTATGTTTACTCAGTTTGATTTCGATTTTTTTTTAAAAAAAATGAGCATTCTTTAACCTTACATTCTTCAACACACATTTCTCAAGGCATGCAAGAGACAGGTTAAAAAACTAGCATCTTCAAAGGTGTCAAATATACCATATTTTAATTACCAATCAGGATAAACCTTAAGAGTAAATAGACAAAGCACAAAAATTTATTATGTCTCTTTATTTAATTGAATTCCATTTTTTTTTAATTTTTAAAAAAAGCTTATTTATATATATACCATACAAGCTTGTAACAGTTAATAATCTCACTATTGTCATTTTAGGAGGATTATCTCCTCATGCTGTTGCTAGAGCTAATCGTTTAGCAATACTACGTGCAAAGCGATGCAAGCCATTTAGGTCACACACACCTCAAGGGAAGCACGAGACAGGTTTATTGATTTCAATGTTTTCTTTATTATAAACGTATTTATACCATACATCTACATATTCTCTCAAAACAAATTAAACTTAAGAATGCATCAACAAGGATAATTAGTGAAAAAAAAACAAACAATAACTAGGTCACACAAATATGACATAACCTTTTACTCAAAATTTTTTTCCAAAAACTACGTGTATTTACTATCATTATCAAATATAATAAATCAAATATATACATTTTGCAATCTTTTAAATTTTTTCAATATTGGCAATTTCTCAACAAAAAACCAATTCATTTCAATGATTTATTTAGCACATCGTTTTGTGTGTTTCTTCATTTCATTCATATTTTCCGATTTACTTTTCTAATACAATCATGTTTATTCCTTTACTTGTATTAGTTTTTAATATTAATTACAATGGTTAACCAATCATGAGTAACAGGTAGTGTAATGAGGACCAAAAAGCACACTACATCAAGAAGGTATCTAGCATCTTCTTCTTTCACCCATCATCATTCAAGATCCAAGAATTTTGCATCTTCAAGTTCCTCATCCAATCAGGCAAAAGGTATTTTATTATGAAAATATTTAAAGTAATCATTTTCCCATAAACAAATATGGCCTTAATAGAAAAATCATTGCCTTTTTCCATTTTTAATTATGTCTTTGATTTTGTTCCCACCATTATTTCATAGGTACCAGAACAAAAAGACGGGTTATAGAAAATCAATCATGCGTAGCCTCTACCTCACATTCCAACAAAGGTAAGTAAAAACACATTTCTTTACTCAATACCAATTGGCATTATTTATCCATATATGTATCAAATAAAAAATTTGTTCCATAAATAATCCAATAATCTTTCTATAACATCCATTACTACCATATTCCAGATTTTACTACATACGAAGATTTGGGTGACCCACATAGTGTATGCTCTTATTGTGGGGCAATAATGTGGTACAATGAGCGGCTAAGTAAAGACACCAATGAATCAATTCCCAGATTTGGCATGTGTTGTCTTCAAGGAAAAGTAAAGCTACATTTCCAAAGGGATCCTCCTTCTTTGTTGAAAGGTTTATTAGATGGAAGTCATCCAGACAGTAGCCATTTTAAAAAGTTCATCAGGACTTATAACATGATGTTTTCTTTTACATCAATGGGAGGGAAAATAGATAGGAAAATAAATGATGGAAAAGGTCCTTATATATATAGAATGGGCGGTCAAAATGTTCATCAGATTGGAAGTATCCTACCATTGCAAGGAGACACTCCTAAATTTGCTCAATTGTATATTTATGATACTTCAAATGAGGTTTCAAATAGAGTTTCTGCTTTATGGTATGTATCACTAACCATTTCTTACGAGTTCATATATATATATATATATATATATATATATATATATATATTTCATTTCCTTTTTTTCAAGACATCCAAACGTTTTGTTTGCAGTAGACCACATGGTGGATCAGCTCAAACTAGAGACACGATCATTGAAAGCATTAAATATATGCTAGACGACAACAATTTGTTGGTGCAAACATTCCGCAAAGCACGTGATTTTATTAACACACATGATGGTCAAAGTGTTCGCATTAAGCTAATCCACCAAAGAGGAGTAGATAGACGCAGATATAATTTGCCAACAACACAGGATGAAATAGCTGCATTGATTGTGGGTGATATTGGTTCTACAGAAAAAGGTAGAGATATAATAGTGCAATATAGATGTGGTGAACTTCAGCGCATTCATGAAACACATCCAGACTTCCTACCATTACAATATCCATTGTTATTCCCTCATGGTATAGGAGGTTATCATCAAAAAATACCTCATGTGCAAGATCGATGTAGAAACAAGGAGAGAAGAACATATGTTACAATGCGGGAATATTTTGCATATCATCTCCAACAAAGAAATACTAATTGGTCAACAATACTGCATGGTGGAAAACTTTTCCAACAGTTCATAGTAGATGCTTATATGATGATGGAATCTTGGAGGTTGTCATTTTTATCAACACAATCAAAAACAACTACGTGCAGACTTATATAACGGACTTGAAGATGCTCTTGTGCATGGTGAGAGGGAAGCTTCAGCTATAGGGAAAAGAATCATTTTGCCTTCTTCTTTCACTGGTGGTCCTCGCTATATCTTGAATAATTATCTTGATGCAATGGCAATTTGTGGGTGGGCAGGATATCCTGATCTATTTATCACCTTCACTTGCAACCCAAAATGGCCAGAAATAATAAGATATGTAGTTGCACACGGTTCTGAGGTTGAAAACCAACCTCATATTGTTTCACGTATATTCCAAATGAAGCTTGATCTTCTCATGAAAGAGATAAAGGATGGCACATTGTTTGGTCCAGTAAAAGCAGGTACATTTCTAAATTATTATTTGTCAATTAAATTTCTTTAAGAATTTATTATAACAATAACAAGTTTTTATTTCAAGTAATGTTGTTTACTCCTACATTTTAAATCAACAATCACATATGTATTGCCCATTAGGAATTTCATTTCTTTTACATTCACTTCCATTACATGAAGACACTTGACTATCTAAAATATACATTATAACATGAAATTTCATGGGTAATACAATTACATTTACAATCACAACATTGTAACTTTTTTTCATAAAAAAATAAAGACAATAACTACAAATTAGTCTCAACTTATTTTTCACAAATTCAATTGTAATAAATAGTGTCAGTCATTGCATGATTTACGTGGAAGCAATCAAAATTTTCGGAGTGTAGATGCTTAAATTATCATTTAACAAATATAAAAATTTGACTTTGATCTTTAAAAAAAATTGTTTAATATCAACAAAATTTACACCATATCACTTGAAAACATTGAGATTACCTTAAAATTCTTCTAAAGTCACATTATTTTTTACATTATTCGTATCATTTTAAAAACAACTAATTTTTAATTATATCTTTAAGTGTATATAAATTTTACTTTTCAAACAAACCCATTAAAAAAAATTGGTTGCATACTAAAATTTGAAATAAAAATTTTTGTTGAAAAAAATTATTTGTCTACTTAAAAATTATAAATTTGAAATTGATTTAAGTTCAAATACTCTAAGAATATAACTCTAATTCAAACAATGTAGCATTTTCTAAATTCAAAAATAACACTTTTAATAAAACAAAGTACTTCTTTTTTGCTCCAAACCAAAGCATGAGGCTGACAACATCCACTACAACTTAAATCATTTTAATATTATATTTTCATAACAACATTGAATTAAACTCTTTCCCAATCATGTTTTTTTTTAATTTCATGGCACATTATCCATCAAAAAGTTTATTAATTTAAATAAACTAACTATTATAACTATAACATTACTTTAAATTACTCAAAAACTAATAGAAAAATAACTTAACAACTTTTAAATTTTTTAAAAAAAACTATGGCAACTACACATTAATCTTTAATTTCAAACAAAATAAGTGTCTTTGGAAGATTTCAATTAAAAATTATAATCCAAGAATATATTGTTCTATGATTCTATTGTTCAAGACATATAATTTTATCCCAACAATATATATATATCCAATAATCCATTTTAATAAAAAAATGTTATTTTTATTTTCAAAGTTTTTCTAACTCTAAATTTTATTTTTGTAGCTTTGTATGTTATTGAATTTCAAAAAAGAGGTCTCCCTCATGCCCATATTGTTATCTTCTTAGCGTCTGGCTCAAAGATTGAAACACCAACTGATATTGATAGAGTAATCAGTGCTGAAATACCTGATAAGAATATAGATTCAGAGTTATATAAAGCTGTTAGTGATTTAATGCTGCATGGACCATGTGGGATTGCAAATACAAACAATTCTTGTATGATCAACGGCACATGTTCCAAACATTATCCAAAAGACTTCACTACTACTACAATCATTCATGAAGATGGTTACCCACGATATAAGAGACCAAACAATGGAAGATGTATTGAGACAGACCACTTTGTTTTTGACAATAGACATGTTGTTCCATACAATCCTCAATTGCTACTAAAGTATCGTGCACACATTAATGTTGAGAGATGTAAAGAAGGTGTCTCCATCAAATATTTATTTAAATATGTTACTAAGGGGCATGATCGTGCAACAGCTGCTTTCTACACACAATCCTCAACAAGAGACCCAAATGAGATCCATGATGAGATCAAGATGTATTGTGATGTTAGGTACTTATCACCATGTGAGGCTGCATGGAGGATCTTTAGTTTTGATATAAACTATCGAACACCTGCAGTACAAAGACTCTCATTCCATTTGCCAGGAGAACAAATGATTATATATGAAGACAATGCAGACTTGAGTGATGTTGTCAACCGCAACAAAGATAAACTAACTCAGTTTCAAGCATGGTTGGTAGCTAATGATAAATTTCACACTGTTGCATCTGTGTTAACATATGCAGAATTTCCTACAAAGTTTGTGTACACTGAGGAAGAACAACAATGGAATATTAGGAAATCAGGTACAGTCATTGGAAGATTATATTATGTCCCCCCAGGTGCAGGCGAACTATTCTATTTACGCCTATTGCTCACCTGTGTTAAAGGTCCTAAATCATATTGTGACATAAGAACAGTAGATGGTGTTCTTCATGAAACATTTAGAGATGCCTGCTATGCTAGGGGGTTATTGGAAGATGACAAGGAGTATGTTGATGCAATTTTAGAAGCAAGCCACTGGGCCACCTCATACTACCTTCGTCGTCTTTTTGCAATGTTGTTATTTTGCAATTGCATGAGTCGTCCGGAGATTGTATGGAACCAGACATGGAAGCTAATGGCAGATGACATAGTATACCAATTGCAACATTTAACAAATCGTTCAGGTATATTTACATAGATTTCTACATTTAATAATTGCTATTTACAATAAAATCATTTCCATGGCTAAATATTTAAACTTTTGTGTTAAAATTTATAGGTTTGTGCCTATATAAATCAGAAATTCATGATCAGACATTGCTTGAACTAGACGAAGTTTTGCAGCTAAATGGTAGATGTCTTAGTGACTTTCCAACAATGCCTTATCCAACCACTTCACTTCACTTACCTAGACAAAACAAACTTTTGATGGCTGAGATGAACTACAACATTGAAACTTTGACACAAGAGTTACAACAGTTGCTCCCTAATCTTACTTCAGAACAAAAGACTATATATGACACGATCATGGACTCAGTCATTCAGTCAACTGGGGGAATGTATTTTATATATGGTTATGGAGGAACTGGCAAAACTTACCTTTGGAAGACACTATCAACATCATTGCGTGCAAAACGTCATATAGTTTTAACAGTTGCATCAAGTGGAATAGCGTCTCTTCTTCTACCCAACGGTAAGACTGCTCATTCTCAGTTTGCAATTCCTTTGACTATTACCGAGGATTCTGTGTGTAATATCAAGCAGGGCACACATTTAGCTGAACTTATAGTGCATACATCTTTAATCATTTGGGACGAAGCACCAATGGCAAATAAACTATGTTTTGAGGCTTTGGATAGATCAATACGTGATATCATGAAACGTTTTGACTCACATTCCATTGCAAAACCATTTGGTGGCAAAGTTATAGTTTTTGGAGGTGACTTCAGACAAATTCTTCCTGTTGTCCCACGAGGTGCACGTGAGGATATTGTTTTTTCAACCATTAATGCCTCTTCATTATGGAAGGAGTGCAAGATTTTCAAATTAACTAGAAACTTGAGGCTTTCCAGTGGTGCTACTTCTGATGAAGATGCTGATGGTATCTCAGAATTTGGTAAGTGGATCTTATCAATTGGTGATGGCACTATTCCCACAATTGAAGACACAGATGACTTGATAATTATTCCAAATGAATATCTATTGCTACCAGATGATGACCCTTTGGATTGTATAATCCTAGCTACATATCCTAATTTGCACCATCATTTGAATGACAAAGAGTATTTTAGTGAACGTGCTATCTTAAGTGCTACATTGTCTGTTGTGGACAAAATAAACACTCGCATGCTAGAGTTGCTTCCCGGTGAAGAAACAGTTTATCTAAGTGCAGACAGTGTCTCAAAACAATGTGCAAACATAGGTTGCTTTGATGAGCTACATTCAGTTGAATTCCTGAACAATATCACAATGTCAGGTTTGCCAAACCATATGCTAAAACTAAAAGTAGGTGCCCCAGTAATGTTGATGAGAAATATTGACAAATCCATGGGACTTTGCAATGGGACACGTCTAATTGTCACTAGATTGGAGAAGCATGTTGTCGTATGTGAGATGTTGACTGGACCACTGTCTACCACACAAGTAATCATACCACGCATGACCATCACTCCTTCTGATACAAATTATCCCTTCAAATTGTGTCGACGCCAATTCCCCTTGATGGTTTCTTTTGCCATGACTATTAATAAAAGTCAAGGTCAAAGCTTGCTTTGTGTTGGATTATTCCTCCCCCGTCCGGTATTTACCCATGGTCAATTGTATGTAGCCGTGTCACGTGTCAAGAGGAAGGATGGCTTGAAAATTTTGTTATTAGATGCTGATGGAAAACCTACCAACAAAACTTCTAATGTGGTGTACAAAGAAGTATTTTATAATTTGTAAATAATTGTATCTCTCTCTAAATTTGTCAATCTTGTATTATACTTGTATTTCAATTTACATGCTATATCATCAATTTAGATAATGTTTTATCATTCTTATGATTGAAATGTTGATCCCGCGCATAGCGCGGGTCCTGTACTAGTTCATTTAATAACCATGAATCACGTTACTCATACGTGTGATCAAAATCCACAACAAAATGACTAGACAACGACACCTAGCAACACACCCAATCACATCCCTCCACGTGTCACCCATGCCTTAACTGCCTTCTGTTTTCTTTTCCCCTCCTTCAAAGCAAGCAACACATCATATCAATATCAATATATCAATATATCATCTTCAAAATCCCAAAAGTTTCAATTTTTCCCTTTCATTCCTTCCTCCAACCACATTTTCACATACCCTTTTGGCTTCTACGCTCATTTCCACGATCTTTTTCTCTCTTTGCCCATTTCGTTTCATCCTTCGATTTTCCACACTTCCTGGGATTTTATTCGTATGATGCAACGGTTTGTTGATAACGTTATCGCTGTTACTAAAGAGTAAGCCCATGTTTTTTATCATTCAATTTTGGTTTTTTTGTTTTGATTTTTTGATCATATATGTCTCTTAATGTCTGTCACTAAAAGAGGAAGGTTATGTTTTATGTTTCTTTTTTAATCAATGCTGTTGTGAATTTAAATCAAGATATTTCATTATATTTATTTACCTTAATTAAAAGGGTGTTTCTGTTTTCTTGTTCTTGCTAATATTGATTATATTAGGATGTGATCGGTGTAATCTGGTTTTGGAGTTTGAATTTATGTGATTCTATAGGTTATGGGAAGTGGGTTGTTTAGGTTGGTCCTCGTATATTACTCCGTCCGTTCTTAAATATAAGATCAATTTCCCTAATTTGAGTAGATTAAGGAAGTTAGTTATTCATACATGATATTACCAATTCATCCCAACTATATATCTTTATCCCCACTCTCTCTCTTTTGCTTGTTATTATAGATAAGCATTGTAGGGTTAATTTGGGAAAAAATTGGGAAAAGTTAGAAAGTAATCTTATAATTAGGAACAAGTTGAATTTCAGAAGTGATCTTATATGTAGGAATAGATGGAGTAGTTGTTATTATGTGTACGTTAAGTGGCTTTTAATGAAGTGGGTGGAGGATGAACATTTGCTTTTGATTTTTAGTTCAGGTCAGTGAAGACGTTCACTTATGAGTCTTTGAACAATATTGTGAGGCTGATCAATGGAATTTCTGCACTCTTGTTGGCATTTCTGCCTGGCAAAGCAAATATACTTGAAGGAATTCATGGTTGGGAGCTCAGGCCATCTTTCCGTGGACCACGTTTTCCACGTTGGATGGAAAAGTAAGTTTTGTGTGTTGGCATTAGTAATTTCTATCATAATTTTACTCTTATGTATAGAAAGATTGTGTGGGCTTATGATAACTCCTAGATGATTTACATGGTTGAAATTGTCTCCTTCATTTTTTGCTTCAATGGAGGAGTAATTGGCCATAAGCAATGAATATCATTGTTTGAAACTTAGTGTGTTTTTTGGTAAAACTTAGTGGTTTAGTTATGATAATTCTTCTCTCAAGGTCTATCCCAATGTTACATTTTTTTTAATGATTCCTGTTTTCAATGTCAACAACTTTGTGTAGGATGTGTATGCAGGTATTGATTCATTTTGATTTGATGTATGTCATGCGCACTTTTGATTAATCCCTGAATTTTCCTTTGGTTCTGTTGAGTTGCCTTTAAAAGATTAAAAGCCTTTGCCTTCGTATTGTGCCTTGTATGGCTTTGGTCTGTGCACTGTCCATGATACCATTGTTATAAAGAAAAAACAGCTGAATTTAGCAAATTTTGAAAGAATTAAATTTAACAGAAGAAAGAATTAAATGACAATGAATTGTGATGGAGGATTCAAGTTAAATGACAAAGAATTAAAAATGGAAAAATTAATCTTTTGGTCATCTAATTTTTTAACTCATTTTTAACTCAGTCCATCAACTATGATATGACATGGTGCAACTCAGTCCCTGAACTTTTGACTCGCCTATGACTCAGTCTTTTGTGTCTTCATTTTTTTAAATTATCATCCTTACCAGCTACAACTTATCATGAGTCATCCTATGGCAAGAGATATTAATGAAATTGATTTTATGTCATCTCCATGCAAGCAAAGAAAAAGAAACGACCATAGAAGATCATCCTAGATGAGAGGAAAAGAGGAAAAAGTTGCAGATGCTGTGATGAAACCAATTGTTTGTCTTATAGTTTAATATCTGAAATAACACAGGTGTTTTTTTTTAATCTTATGCATTTTGGGGGACTAGAACTAGGTTGACCCTTTTATTCGCATTTAGTAAAACTTAATTCTTCTTGGTCCTCCAAACTTCTATGAATCTCAACAAGAGAAATATCAAAACAATCGTTTATCCCCTTTATCCCTTATGGGATTTTGCATACACAAACCTGGGTATAAACTCAAACTTTCTCCCTCATAGCAGTTACATCCTCTTTACTGTGACTTTCTAGCACATCTTTAATGGAGGTCCCATTCTTCATCTCTTTGTGGTCTACGAACCTGATAAACTGGTAAGAAATACTGTTACTGAAGGCAAGCAGTCTGCCTCTATGATAGGAACCCATTAGTCCCTTTGAATATTTTATTTTAGGAAGTTATTTATTTTTATGTTTTATTATGTGTTTTGGGTCTATTGTGACAAGTGTCCAATGTTAATTTCAAATAGTGGCAGTTTATGTTTAGGGAAGTTATTTTCAGTTATGTAGTCAGTCTATATATATCTTGTAATTGTATTATCTTGGACATGAATGAAGAATTGAATGAAATTATGATGTAGGAGATTCTCCTCTCATCCCTAGAACTAGAACCTAGTTCTAGTCTCCTTTCCCCTCTAGAATTAGATTCTGATTTTAGAGCTCCTCTCCTCCTTCTTTTCTCTTCCTTTTACCCTATTTGTGTTTATGTTTTCCTGGGTTCTATCACTCTAGAAGAAAACAGACCCCCTCGTGAAGCTATCCGCTATATATGGGCTCTAAGCAGAAATTGGAGTCCTGAAACGTTTCCATAATCTTACTTTTCCACTGCAGCTTTTTCATCCTTTCCTATTACTCAGCAATCTTATTCATTCCTCCCTTTTGTGTTCTTTTGCGTGGAGATGATGTGGAGTCAATTTTATTACCCACCCACTAATGCCACATAACATAACTGATCATGAATTGTATATGGTGAGGATGATGAACTAAAAAACTGAAAAGGCAAACAATGGAATCATAGGTCAGTCAAAAGTTGCTGAGTTGCACCGACTCATAGATGAGGGACTGAGTTATATGTGAATCAAAAATTGAACAACTAAGATTAATTTTCCCTTGAAAGAAAGAATTAGGAAGTGAAGTTGTGAACTGGAAAAAAGGAAAGGGATTTATAATGCTGGTAAATGAATTGATTTGATGTCTTAAGTGATCTTGTGTATAAGATTTCTTTCTGTTTTATTCAAAATCATAAGGTCTTTCTGTTTTATTCTGTTTTATACAGAATTTCTGCACAAGTTTGTATATTTATGTTTCTATTGTTGTTCTCTCCTTTATATCATTGAACATTGCAGTTAAGAATATACCTTTATAGCTATAAAAAAAGAATATGCCTTTTTACTGTTCTTGCATATGCTTATCATTATTTCTTAATGATGAGGCACTTTTACTCTTGAGTGCTGCTTCTGACGCATTTATTCTTTCCTTTTTTCTTCTTAGTGGTGTGTCTTCTTTCAATCAGTTCATTCATGAACTTTCTGTGGATTCTGATACTGATACTTCAAGCCTGGATGATTTATCTGGAGAAGAAGATAGTTCTGAATATGAATCTGCTGGATCTTCTGTACCTCCAAGTCCTAGGTCCTCTAGATCTAGTTTTATCAAGCACAGTAGGCGTAAGATGAATTGTATCCAGTATATCATGATGTGGGTTTTGTTCCCCTTCAAGCTTTTTCTGCGAATTCCAGTTCGTCTTTTTCAGTTAGCTTATTCTAGGTCCAATAAAAACTCATCTATTCCTGAAAGCCCACGTCCTTCACGTTTGCATCCAGCAAGGAGAGTACAAAGCCTCAAGGACCATGTTATTCACCGTGCTACTGATCGGAGACGTGGAGTTATTGAGGTTGTGCAATGATGGCTATGTAGCGTGTTTGTGTTCTGTTGAGATTTTTTATTATATTTTACATGCTTGTTTTTTGTGTTTTGCTCATTATATTCTTTGCCAATCAATCAGGATCTTCATCTATTCACAGAGATATGTATAGAATCTATATTTGATGTTGTTCACAAGGCCGCACACCTTCTTCTTTCTCCAACAGAAGCCTTTTGGGCATTAAAACGGTTGTTTTCATCTCATGGGAGTCGCAGTGAGGAAAATCATGATGTTGCGGATGTTTCTGTTTCTACAGCTGTACTGGGGAAGAACGACCCAAAACCTTCAGAGAGGAGGAGCAACTTTAACCAGTCTATGAATACAGATGCCCGGACGTGTCAAGATGTCATAACAGAGCTCGGGTAAAAGTTATTTCTTATCTTCACTCAATATTTTTTATTTTGAAATTTTGTATGTCTCTTTCTAATCTCCCCTTCTTCCTTTGACAGATATCCATATGAAGCCATTCATGTGATCACCGCTGATGGATATATGCTTCTTTTGGAAAGAATACCCAGGTAAATAGACTCTACAAGGAAAATTAATCCTCTTAAATAATTAAATTGATGTTGACCTTCCAAATTTAAAATTTAAATGCTTGCTTCTCGGGAATTTACTGAGAATCATGACAAATATGGAGATAGAGTGTATGGTGTAATTTACATTAAAATCTCGGCTCTGTTACTAGTGTTGATTATGAATTACATCTGAAATCAGATGGAACAATCTGGAATCAGGATTTTTTCTGTCAGTCAGGCATCTTTCTGAACTGTATGGGTGCTTTTCATTCTTAATAGAAGTAGTACTAGTAAACTGGGTTTTAAAATATCATGTGTAGAAGCAGAAATCACTTAGGGTGAAGAAATTATGTTTGGATATTGTGAATTGTTGGGATGCATCACAATAATTTTAAAAAGATGAAGATTGTGCTATAACTTGGACATGGCATGTGATGTCTAATACTTTTAATATGGTAATGCAGGCGAGATGCACAAAAAGTGGTTTATCTCCAACATGGAGTTTTAGATTCATCCATGGGGTGAGTCATACTGTTGTCTATTTGTTGTTTAGCTCT
Organism: Mimosa pudica; assembly: GCA_029929735.1. Classification (NCBI taxonomy): domain Eukaryota; kingdom Viridiplantae; phylum Streptophyta; class Magnoliopsida; order Fabales; family Fabaceae; genus Mimosa; species Mimosa pudica. The sequence continues at coordinate 6,847,550 of JAKELP010000029.1, read as the reverse complement.
CATCGATTTTATGATAATTTTTGCTTATATGAGAAGTTCAAAATGTTAGATGGTTTTTTCTATTTGAAAAATTGACAGTAGTAGTTTTATGAACAGGATAATTATATAAGTTGTATTTGACTGCTCGAATAGTTGTAGCCGCAGGCATGCATGCTCACAGTCTGCAAAGTGGGTTGATTAAGTTGATTTATATATTCAAGCATCTTCATTTGTCTTTTAAAATTGTCAGATTTTTTACGTAATCATAGTTTGATATCTCTTGTTGGTTTCATTTGTAAAGGTATAATTTTTTAATCCTCATTCTAAGAATTTTCTAATACTAAGCTTCTCATTTGGAGAGTGGTATTGCTGAACGAACTTTCTCACTATTTGTAAGGTTTTGTTGAAGGGGTTTCTGTATTATGCATGCATAGGGCTTGGTGTATACTTTGTTTGGTGTATATTACTTTGTTCTGGAGGGAGGGACAAATTCTTGTATATCCTCTGTCATTATAATTTATAGTTCTTTATGTGATAAGTCATTTTGTTGTACATAATGAAAAAATGGATGGAATTTTTCAATTGTGCTCATTTCCCGTTTCCTGGATTTTGAGGGTTCATTGTGACCTCAATACAAATAATTTATTTTCAAATTCTTTTCTATTTCTGATAAAGTACATGGATTATATAGTATCCTAAAAATATCAAATATTTGTGTTCCAGTTGGGTATCGAATGGAGTTGTTGGTTCTCCAGCTTTTGCAGCCTATGATCAAGGTTTGTTATATTTGACATGTCATGATACTTTTACTGATGTGAATCTGTATTTGTTTCCAGAATTAATTACATTTAGAATTTTGTTCTTTACAGGGTATGATGTATTTCTGGGGAACCTTCGTGGTTTGGTCTCAAGGGAACATGTCAACAAGAACATCTCATCACGACAGTAAGTTAACAAAAACTATCTATTTCATTTGTTTAATGTCTGTATAAACTAGGTTTTCTTATCATCACATATTATGCACTACTGATCTGTAGTTTTCATGATGGTAATTTTACCTTTATTTGTTTATATGCAGATATTGGCAGTACTCCATTAATGAGCATGGGATGGAAGATATTCCTGCTATGATTGAAAAAATCCATGAAGTAAAAACTGCGGAATTAAAGCTCAGTAAACCTGATCTTGAAGAAGAAACTAATGAGGATCAGCCTTACAAGCTTTGTGCAATTTGCCATAGTTTGGGAGGAGCTGCCTTGATTATGCATGTTATTACACGTAGAATAGAAGGAAAACCTCACAGACTATCAAGATTGATATGTTTATCACCTGCTGGTTTCCATTACGACTCAAACCTAGTTTTTTCTGTTGCGGAGCATGTATTACTCCCGCTGGCTCCTATTCTATCTCCTATTGTGCCTGCTTTCTACATACCAACCAGATTTTTTCGAATGCTTGTCAACAAGCTAGCCCGGGACATGCATAACCTACCAGCAGTTGGAGGATTGGTTCAAACTTTAATCAGTTATGTTGTTGGTGGAGACAGTTCAAACTGGGTTGGCGTGTTAGGGCTACCCCACTACAACATGAATGATATGCCGGGAGTATCTTTCCGCGTCGCTCTTCATCTCGCGCAGATTAAGCGAGCCAGAAAATTTAGACTGTTCGATTACGGAAGTGCATCTGCCAATATAGAAGTGTATGGTTCCCCTGAGCCTCTAGACTTGGGTGAATACTATAGGCTCATCGACATTCCGGTTGACCTGGTCGCTGGGCAAAAGGACAGAGTGATAAGACCTTCCATGGTTAGAAGGCACTATAGGTTGATGAAGGATGCTGGCGTGGATGTATCTTATAATGAGTTTGAATATGCTCATTTAGACTTTACCTTCTCCCACCATGAGGAACTCTTATCCTATGTTATGTCTCGCATGCTTCTTGTGGAGCCTAATTCAAAGCATATGGCCAATCAGAAGTCCCTGAAATCCAGGAGAAAAGCACAAATTAGCAACTAGTAGTTATAATATACACCAAATTTCAGAGTCTTACTGCTAGCACTTTTTCAGCAGGTTTGCTATCTTCGGCAGAGAATCATTGTTTATGATTTGATATATCATAATTTGTATATGATACACTTGCATACCTGTTGATGAGTATAGAAACCTGTTTAATCATAGAGGTGCTCTGTGTATGGGGTCATCTTTCCTTCAAACCGTAATTTTTCCACCATTTGGTTTGGAGGAAGAGTGGGCCTTGAGGATATATTTCAGTTTCTTTGTATAAAGCATATAAGCATATATATATATATAAATATGAGAATGAAGCTATGTTGATGTCGTTTCTTGTTTGTAATCCTTTACTATGGAAGTGTTTAGCTAGAGCACTTCTATATCACCTTAGTTTTATATAATCTTTAGGTCACTGATGTGTTTCAATTTGAAGTTAGACCATATGGGTAACATTTCCACACTGTATACTTGTTAGATTTGTTTATGTGAATAATGAGTGAAGTTGAGTTATTTATTGCTTTTTCCTTCATTTGACCCAGCTTATCATTATATTTAGTTTGGTAACAGAATAATTTCAGAAATTTGCTGTAAGAGTCAGTTTGTCACGTTGTGTAGCTGGAAATATATTTTTTACCATACTCCCTCCAATCTTAATTATAAGTTCAAGTTAACCTCTTCATAGAGATTAAGGAATTGAATATATCTCTAAATTTTGACCAGCATTATGTGTAATTAGATTATAGGCTAATTTAAAGGTCAAATACATATTTTCGAGGAAAAAAAGGATAAGTATGAACTATTTGACATGGTTTATTTTGAATAGTAAATTTTTCCAAAAGTCAATTTTATCATATAATTATTATGTTATGATATAGTTTATATATTAAATTACTTTTACGTGTTTAATTTTATCATTAGTACAGAAACTGCGTCTACATACATACAGTGAGCTGAAAATTTATTCTATGCAAAGCATAGGACTCTGCTCAAGTTCTGCGTTTAGCCGCATTGTTTAACATATTATTAGAAAATCAGGTCCTTAATTAGAATTATTAATAGTATTATTTTGGTGAAGTTATTTAGAAATATTATTTTGTTTGGAATCTGAGATGCTTTTATGCATGGAAACTAAAATCAGTAGTACTTTAATTTAGTCTTCTCGGTCAATTAAATTTTACAACAACGTCTTTCCACCAATTTTACCTAGTTATTCTTATGTACTCCCCTCCGGTCCCTAATATAAGAGCCCAAATTTTAAATGGTTTTGCTCCCTAATATTAAGAGTTCATCTAACATTTTATCCTCATTTAATGCATTTTTCCTACTTTATCCCCAATTATCTTTTCATATTTATTAATGCTTATGTATTTCTCCCTCTTAAAAGTAGCATTAAATATAATTAAATGAGACTCCCTCCAGTCCTAAATATAATTAAGACCTAGTTGACTTTTTTTTGGAAATGATATGGTTACAAAATGTTATTAAATTATGACATATTTAATATATTTTTATATTAGTCATTAGTTTATAGGTTAAATAAACTAGTTTAAGAGAAAATTTAGGTAAATCAATTTATAACTGACTTATTTTGTTTTTTTTAGGATTTCTCCAAAAAAGTCAACTGGGTCTTATATTTATGACCGAAGAGAGTATAAAGGGTAGAGAAATTATTACTTGTATGAGTTCATCAACAAACGCCGAATCAAGACCTTAGTAACATGCTTTCAATGAAATAAATTAGACAATGAGGTTTCTCAAATCTAAGGAACAAAAAAGGAAAACAAATGTAAACACTGACCCACATTGTCTCTAGTTCCGATCATATTTGATTTTAGTTGAAGGGATTGAGAACTGAGGAGTAAACAGAGGAGAGAGAGGGAGAAGCTAAGAGGGGTGAAGGAGAAAAGAATAGTAGTGGAGGGGAAAGAAAGATATTTTAGAGCTTGTAGCTCTTAAATCTCATCAAGTATTATCAAACCAAAAGTAACACTTATATACTGTATAGTTGGAATTGCCTTCTTACAAAGGAAATGTATTCTCGTTTCTATCTTTTCTTTTCTGCTAAGTAACCATCCAACTGCTTAATGAAATAGTTAAAATAATATCAATTTGCTGGTAAAAAAATTAAACAGAAATTTTCTACATAAAGTAACACAAAATTTATAAAAACAAGGTAGATTTCTTTCCATAGAATCTTCAAAATATCATGAGATTTTTTTAAATGTCTCACGCTTAGTTTTCACTACCCAAAAACCAACATTATACTGTAATGTTTTCCATGAGGTATCTATTCCTTTTACAAAATCCCAATTCATAACACTAAAATGAGAACCCTTTGATGATAACTTTGATGTTTCTGTTCAACCCACTATAGCATTTCTGATTAGACTTCTTGTATTCTCCCTCCCCTCTGCGAAAAGTAAAAGCAAAATCATCATCAGCAATCGAAGGCTCAGTCTACATATGTTTTTCTTATTGCTAGTTGATATCTACTATTAATGAATTTGATTTATGTTTTGTGAGATCCAGCGGGGAATAATTTTCTTAAATATGCTTTCTAAGTTTCAATTATTACCTTCAAATTGAAACAGTGAACTAATTAAACAGGCATAATATTTCCAATTGAATCATATTCATGATTGCTTACTCCAAATGTTTATTTTCCTTCCTTATCATGCTCCTCACCAAACACATTCTCATAGACAATCTTTTCTTACACACACACACACATATTATGGTTCATGTATATATATGTAATAATAGTGTGCCATACCCCTTCAAAAAGTGTTCCAATGAAGCGAGAAGGTTGAGAGGTAGGTGTTAAGATCAAAGTTTGTGAGGGCAGATAGACTTTTGCAAACTGAAATAAATGAAATATTAGAGCTCCCAATATGGTCTATATATATAATGAATGCTTTTTAAGTATTACTCTTCTTGTGTGGTGTGAAACTTACTAGACTTCTTGTGGTCAGAAATTCGAATAATTTATCCTTATCCATCTTCAACATTTCGATATTCACGTCATCAATCCAGCTTTGAGATAACCTGATATTCAACTCAAATATTCACTATAACTGTAATTATGCACGTGAAAACTTAACTGAATATGTCAAGATTAGAATAATATTGTTATTATTTAATTAATGTGTAAATATTATTTTGGTAATATGTTAACCATAGCTATTTGTGCATTAACTAGAGTTATTAGAATTATGCAGTTGTACATAATATAAAGACCTTTTTAATCTTTGTATTGGAATAGGAAATACAATATTCATTTTTCCCGATTTCCTTTTTTCGTCACTTTCATGGCATCAGAGCGTTCTCTTTGCTTCTTTGAGTTCGTTTGATTTTCTGGCAGTGATTCTTCAAGCCTTCATTTTGGTTCTCAAATCTTCACTCTTTGATTTGAGTTTCCTTTCATTTTGGCTTATTTATTTGCTAAATGATTTTGACATTTCTCATCTTGATCTTGCTTTGATTTACTGTGATAACCAGTCTGCTATTCAAATAGCAAATAATCCCACCTTTCATGAACGAAGCAAACATATTGAGATTGATTGTCACATAGTTCATGAAAAGGTTCAATCCAAGATTATTCATCTTCTCCGATCCCTGTTCGTTCTGCCGATCAACTTGCCGATGTGTTCACTAAACCTCTTCATCCTACCAGATTTCATGATCTCATTTCCAAGCTTGGCATGACGAACATCCATGCTCCAGCTTGGGGAGGGGTCAAGATTAGAATAATATTGTTATTATTTAATTAATGTGTAAATATTATTTCGGTAATATGTTAACCATAGCTATTTGTGCATTAACTAGAGTTATTAGAATTAGGCAGCTGTAAAGACCTTTTTAATCTTTGTATTGGAATAAGAAATATAATATTCATTTTTCTCAATTTCTTTTTTTCGTCACTTTCATTCTAATCTTGACAGAATACGTACTGAAAAATATGTAAAGAAAGGCTTTGCTTTGGACATTTAAAATCACCTGATGGCGCTCAAAGCGTTGTGTGACACAAAATCACTAATATGTAGCCATATAGGCCATCCCTGACTTATGCTGCAAACAACAAGCAACAAATCAAACTCAGAAATTTCATTTTTAACACTAGCGAATTGATTTGCAACAATAATCATTAACTATATTCGAAATAAAATGATAAAGAAATTAAGAAAACGGGCAATAATAATAAATGATTTAATATTAATTAGCAAATTCTGATGTATGTGGTTGCAAGCTTGGTGAGCTAGCCCCACATAAATTGATCACTTACGTCTGATCTGTTGTTCTCCTCCTGTAAGCCTGTTTCAAGTAAAAAAATGGTTATCCATTGTTACAAATAGCTCGAACAATTCTTTTTCACATATTAGTCATCTAAATTTTATATCAAGGTCAGATCAAATTCTGGTCTTATACGCACCTTTGCATGGGCAATTAATTTGAAGTCCCCAGGTTTCCCTATAGATATACCTCCCTAACACAGAAAGCAATAAAGATTAATTTTAAAATATTCTCTAAAAGCATTACATATTAAGGAAATAAAAAAAAGTATCTAATTATATAATGTATGCAACATGTATACCAATTCATAAGCTAAAAAAATTAGTTTGTGGAAAAAAAAATAAATATAAATACTTACATATCTTGTTTATTTGATGTTATACTACCTCCGGTCCTAAATATAGGACCTAATTGACTTTTTTTGGAGAGATTAAAGTTGCGAAATAGATTATTAATGATGATATATTTGATATATTTTTAGATTATAGTTTATAGGTAAAATAAACTAGTTTCAGAGAAAAAATTAGGTAAATCAATTTATAATTAACTTATTTTACTTTTTTAAGAATTTTCTAGAAAAAGTCAATTAGTTCTTATAGGACCGGAGGGAGTATTAAATATTAGAAAGTGTGTGAGGAAGTTAGGATTTGATCTACGTACCTGCCAACATATGACATGAAATGGATTAGATTGGAGAGGAATTAAGAATGGATCTTTATTATGTGGGATACTATCCATGTCACTGGTCATACGTTGTCGTCTCCTTCCTCTTCTAGCTTTTGTCCCTCTACCATCACTACCCGCCGGAGCTCGCTTTTGTCTTCGAGAAGACGAAGATGCCGATACACCATTATTATTACCATAATAATTATTACCATTATTGGATTCAGCAGGCACAATCGCTTCACTAATAACGTTGTTGTGAGATGAACTATTAAGGAGGGACATCCAATAATTTGTTGTAGGTGATACGTTATTATTTGGAGTCTCGTAAGTGAAACTTTGGGCATTCAGATAAGCAGCAGTTATGGCATCATCACCGTATGCTCTTGAATTTAGTGAAACAAATGGGGAACTAAACGACCCTTGTGGATTATAGAGGCCCTAAATTGAGAAGACAAACAAAGGATGTATAAGATGAACAAAGAAACATGTGAATAATGTGTGTAGATGTCACAAGTCCCACATCCGGAAGTTTCCTCACAAGGAAGGCCTTATAAGTCTTTGACTCTCCAACCTCAACAGCTAGCTTTTGGGGTATGGTTTTCCTAAAGACTTGTGTTCGTTACATACAATAGATGAACATAGATACATACACACATGTATATATGCTTGTTTGCAAATTTTACATACACCATACGACAAATAATTGAGAGAGAGATGAATCTTACTGGTGATTGGAGAGTTTGAGTAGGAGTGACATTAGTGTTTTGATGACTGTTATTTGCTGCAGGTTCAACACCACCGTCTATTGAGCTTAACAAGAAACTACGTTCTTCCTCTAAGTTAAATTCAAACGCACATTAATTTTTAATTAAATAATACTCTGTAAACATAAAAAGATTTTATATATGTCAACACACACACAGAGTATGAAAAGGAGATGAATATGCAAGAGAACCTGGAAAGGGAGGAAAGAGAGTATAAAAACCAGTAATAGCTTCGGTTGCCAGCTTGAACTTTGGTGCTATTAAAATACTCACTTTCCCAAATGTAACTTCATTATCTTCAGATTCTGCTGGTATCTTATTTGCCTATGAAAATTGTGAAACAAGAAAGCTTCTGGTCTTAGCAATTGCCTTACACAGAACACACGCGACTGATTTCATTTGGATTTTGACCTTAGGTACATTAGCTCTATATTTGGATTTTGAGCTACTTTGGTTTATTTATATAGTGTAAAGGGTAAAAATGCTGATGTAATTGTCACCAAGGTGCAGCTAGATACTATCATGTAAAATTTTTTAGAGCAAATTTACTCATGAAACTTCGGGCAAAAGTGCCTATGATATATATCATGTGTTTGTTCATGTGTCATCTTACATAGCACACCAAAAAGATGGTGAATCTTTTTCCTCACTCCTTCCATTCCTCTCACCTAAACCAAAACCCTAGCCTCATTTTCTTCCTTCAACGTCCAACTGATGATGATGACTAAAACTACATGATTCTAACACTTTCTTGTATGTTTATTTCTTTTGGTAGCATCTACAAAAAGATTGCATGAGTGTTAGACCTCTAATCACATCGTGGACCGGATCCATTTTCGGCAATGGAATCCGGCCAAAGAAAGCGCCATTTACTGACGTTTCTGGATTCTTTCTCAGTTCGACCATGGAGGGGGAATGAGGCAAGGGTTTTGGTTTAAGTGAGAGGGATGGAAGGAGTTGGAAAGAAGATGGTGTGGCTTTGGTGTGCCTATATCCTATGACACATAGATAGCCACTTGGTATTAAAGCATTTTTGTTTCACTTATGAAATTTCATAATTAGTTTTGTTATAAAAAATTTTACATGTTGGGGTGTGCTTTTGTGACAATTACATAGGCATTTTTATCAATTTGCCTATTTATATATACCTAAAATTTATATAAACCAATGCATGACGAAAGGAACACCCATATTATATGTGATAGTGATTGATGCACTTTTGGGCTCAGGGATTGACGTAGGACGGGAAGGGGAAGAAGATCGAGAGTATAAGAGAAAGAGAGAAAACAACACTAAATGAGAGAATGTAGCAAGAAGAGTGTAGAAAATTAGAGAGAAGAGAAATATTAATTAAAGCTTCTACAAAATATTAATTAAAGCTTCTACAAAGTATAAGAGAAAGATAGTCAATACCATACCAATATTAATTAAAGCTTCTACAAAATATTAGATGTGATGAGTATTACACTTTTTCAGTCCTAATTATAAGACTCTTTTGACATTTCATAAAAAATTAAGGATGTAAAATTAATTACTTTGAATTATATCTAGTATAATTTTATTTTTCTTTAAAACTAATTTATTCTACCTAAAAATTAACATAAATTCTAATTACATGTGACAATTATTATAATAATTTAATGGTCTAATTTGCTTCCATATTTTTCATAAAAAGTCAAAAGAGTTTTATATTTAAGATTGAAAGGAGTATTTAGTTATACTATCACTCTATCTATAGGTATTTATGAGAGATACGATTAATTGATTACCTGTCCGAATATGGTTCTCCAACCAGGACATAGCTTAGGAGATATCACCGAAAGAGACACACCAAGCTGCATGCCATTAGTCAGGTTTACACATTCAACAACAAAAGTCAAAACTAAAAATCACACCTTTTTCTCTTGATTATTTTCTAGCTATACACATGGGTAATCATTAATCAACATTGAAGAGTGAGAGAAAGTTACTTTAACATAAAGCTCAGCAACGTCATCGCAGTTAGACATGGAAGATAATGTATGAGATCCAAAAAGCTGACCACCTTTGATCTTTGGCAAATTGACATGATTTCTACGATTAGAAGGTTCAGTGGCTTCAACCACTAAACAATGCCGTTCGCCCTTATAATACTCTCTTGATTCCTTTCCAATTGGAGGCTTTGGAAACATCTGCTCATTAATGTATACAATCATTAAGTAAATTTTCAACATAATTAATCGAGGCTCAGTCATTAATCAATTCATTAGCAGGTATGGCCTGGTCAGTTTCACACCCCTTCCAATGTTTTTATTTTATGTGCCACAACTAGCAAAATACTAACACCAAAACAATTATTTTCCTATTCCTAAATATAAGACCACTTTTTGATATTCAATTTGGTCCTAATTATATGATCACTTTCTAATTGTTTCTGACTTTTGCCCAAATTATATCTACTAATATTTTTAATAATAAACAAGCAAGTGATGAGGGAGAGAGTGAGGATAAATGAAGATGGTGAGAATGCATTGGTAATATCATGTAATTTAAACTAATGGTTTCTAACCTATGTAAGTTAATCAAATTAGGTGAAGTGACCTTTATAACGGTAGGGAGTATTTACTAGTTAAAATTAATCAAAAGTAATAAAAGAGGTGTAATTTTTTCTATTTATGGAAAAATGCTTATATAAAGTCAAATTTATATCATGTAATTTGTCATGAATTGGGGGTATGGAAAAATGTATCAAATTTCTGAATAAAGTCAAATTTAATGCTTATATAAAACACATTCCATAACAAAGAATATATTTTTTTTGCCAGACATAACAAAGAATATTACTGCAATTAATAGGATTGAGGGAGGAAAACACTGACCACCAAAGCCTCAGCCAACGCCTCAACTGTAAATAGATTAGATGATGTCTCAGTTCCTTTGAAAGTTAGATTAGAGAGTTTTTTCAGGAACTCGTCTTCGTTGCCTGTCCAATAGCTGCCTTCCACGGGACATTCTACATTCACAAAAGTATGTAAACAATACAATATAATCATCAGGTTTTTCAGGGCTAAGCATAAATTTAGATTTAGTTTCCTAAACAAGCTAACTTGTTCTTTTCTCTCTATTCATTGCTCTTACACTTCGATTTGTTCATAAATTAAAAGGCATATATACCTGTATCGCCCTGTTTAACATTGTACATGAGAAGCCCAAACTCCACTCTGTGATTTGCATTCTGAATATGAATATACAGATATATACAAGTCAATAAAAGAATGGGACATTACTTTCAGCTGAAATATTAGAAGAGGTCGTTAACTAATTCATGGATCAAAAACTAGTTAAAATAAGTTAACTGCGTATTGCACATAATGCGATTAAGTTTCATTATCTTTGTAATTAAATTAATTAGTTGTTATTTTTAAGCAAAAAGTATGTTGTAACTTTTTCATAAGTATCAAACAGGGAGGTGGAGGAGAATTTAACGTGGGAAACAAAGACAATGATAAAACTATGAAATGATAATATTAAGGTAATTGGAAGATAAAATATTAAATGAGAGAGACAAAGAAGATGGATCATGACCAAAACAAATATTATAACTCAATTATAGGTTTCATATTTATGCTTTTAAGACCCGGAGTATATACTCTAACAATGTAAACAATATATATATTTCATATATCCATGACTAAGGAATAATTGAGTGCGTACTTAGATACATAATGTAAACTTTTTTATTGATAATAAATGTTAGGAGATTTGAAAAATTTTTATATATTAAATAAAATGAAGCATATTAATTTTTAATTACAAGGAAAAAGAAAGAATGCCTCTAACAAATCCATCGGGTATGTTAAATTCATTAATATTAAAAATACCGGTTCTTCTTTCCACATGAGACGGTAGTGCCTGCATAAATAAGTGAAATTAAATTATGTTATATATAGATAGAATTTAATACATGGAAATATGCCTAATATAGGCGCCAGTGAATTAACACATCTATCATAGCTAGAGATATAACGTGTGTGTATAATTGTCTGGAATCGAGGTTAATTAATTGCACATTTGTAATTGACAACTTGCTAGGTTGAAACGGGATATATTTGTAAGTACATATACTAGTATCAACTATCAACTACTTGTATATTGGCAGAAAATACATATTCTACTTTTTTATATGGTAAAGAGAGAAGATTTTATTTTATCTTATTTATAAGTTACATCATTTAAACCTTTTATTAATACTGTAGCTCTCTCACTCTCTTTCACTATATGTTTGTGTTATATTTATTAACATTGATTGTGTGTGTAATTGAAGAAATGAGTAAACCTTTTTATAAGGTTTCATTTCTCTATGTATGTAATCATTTATTAGGGAATGAATTATGAAACAAATATCGATCTTAGTTGGCTAGCTCCCTAGCCGTATTAACTTTAAAGGTCCAACACGGATACTTTCATCTAATTGATTAACCAATTAATTGATACTTCTCTCTCGTTCGTAATATAAGAGTCTAATATTCAAAACATGCTTCTTAAGATAACTTATAAAAATTAATTGAGTGTCTGAAGTTAATTCTTTTTTCCACCTTAATCCTCATTTATTATGATACTATTAAGAGAGAGAAACATGTAAGTATTAATAAATGTAAAAAAGAATTAGAGCAAAAATAGGAATAAAAAATGAAATAATGAAAGAATCTAAAAGTGAACTCTTATATTTTAAATTAAAGTCATTTAAATTTTAGCTGTTATATTATAGACGAAACGAGTATTAGTCAAATATATTAAATAGCAAATAATTGGTCACATCATAGGAAGTTCTGCGCTTTGACGTTTCTTCTGTTTCTTGTATTCCAATAGAAATGAAACACCATTTACATTTCTGTCGAAACTATGTGTTGTAAATATTTTATAATGTCATTTGGCACATTTTCAAAATCAAGACTAACACACAAGAAGTAGCAGCATTAAGGGAAAAGAATAAAACAAATCACAAAGACAAAAGAAAAACCCAAAAGATAAAAGATGAGAGAATTAATTAGAGCTCCCATGGAATAAAAATAATTAAGATGAAGTTTCACGACTTGTAAATTACAACTTATTTAGCTTGCAATAACAATTTTTGACTTAGTGATTACAATTTGTGAGACCTTATTTTAATTATATTTCTTCCATGAGAACTTTACTAATTCTTCATAAAACATTCTCCAATGAGCACAGGCCTTTTTGAGAATCACATTTTGAAAGGTCAGCCATCAAAATTACGGAGTCCAAGGATTTATAAAATTCTTGTTGCTTCAAGGAAATTTTCGTCATATGAGATTCGTGACAAATTCTAACGAACATGGCATAAAAACTTGACATGCAATATAATACACATACACATGCATAGTGAAAGAGAGTGGGAGAGCTATATAGACCTGACGATTTTCTCGACGTAAATAGTGAAAATGCGAGGCCAGTGAGGCCCCATGGATTTGCTTCCATCTATAACTAGCATCAACCACTTTTGGTCCATGAGTGGATTGCTGGATTTTTAGAGTAGAGAGAGAGAGAGAGAGAGATATTGAGAGATGAAGAACTATTTAGTGAGAAAATTAAACTAGAGATTACTCTTTAATTTGCTTGTGATGTCTATCCCCTTTGGTTTCTTATATATAGAGTTTACTGTTGTGCATTTTTTGCCGAGTGGCTTGCTAGAGCTAGCGTTTGAAATGTATTTGCTTCTGTGTCACGCTCAACAGTAATAAGCCATCAGTTACTCTTACAAATGTATTAACTTTAGACCATTAGATTAATTTGTACGATTCAGATCATAATATACATAGTGGAGGGCATAGAAAAAAGTAGGATGACAAGAAAATCATTATGATAAGATCTGAACCATTCATATAAGTCTAATGGTTTGACTTGATTATTGTAGTTTCTAGATGAGTTGTGCTAATTAATATGCTGCGGGCATTTTTTTTAAAGTATAGCAGAAAGTCATAACAAAAAAATGTATTGCATAAAGCGATTATTTACTTTATAAAAAAGCAATTATTTACATTAATTGCTCTTTAAGCCAATAGTTTTCTTAGAAATTAATAATACTTTTTATACATCAAAAGCTTTTGATCAGTTGACTTTTTAAATTTTTGAATAGACTAAATAGGAAAAAAATTGGTTTCAGCAATAAATTTACACTTTGCGAAAAAATATAATTTTTGTGACAGGCTACTCATTGCCAGCTTAGAGATCGATTTGAATTCATTCCTTAGTTGGCCCTCCTTATAGTGTCGATGGAGGCATATTTACCGTGAGATTAAAACCCAACAGTGTTAATTAAGGAGGAGTTACAACGTTATTTGTTTCAAATAAACAAATATATTTACTCCAAGGGGTAAAGATTACTTTTTTTGAACAGAATTTAAAGATTACTTGAATTACTGAAGATTTACACCTTTGGGGGCTAGCTTCTCGAGGGTTGAGTCTCTCTTCTCTCACCTCTCTATCTCTTTATCTCTTGTAACACCCCAAAATTGGACTAGTAATAATATGAAATTAATTAAGATATTGAGATGTCATTAATCAAGTATAAATCTTTATTGAGAATAAGGATTTTAAAGGAATTTAATGCTTATTTTAAAGGAATTAGATAGTGACTTTTAGATTGAAAATTGTATCATTGAGCACTAAACAAATTATATGGTGGAAGAAAATATATAAATTGATGAATAGATTTTTTTCTTAAATTTATAACTAGTTAAGGATTAAACTAGAAAGTAAATAAAATTATAGTGGGAGGGCAAAATTGCAATTTCAGAGGACATAATATTTAAAATAGGGTTCAAGGGAAATTTTAACTTGGAAGTCTAGGACGTGAGGCACTCGGCATGTTTAAGCTATGCTTTGAGAATTGTTTCTTTGTTAATTGGTTATTGAATGATATTATATGTGAGTTTTAGCTTGTTTTGAGATATTTCTCGACCTATTTCAATTTCCATATATATGAGTGCATGCTTACTTGAATGTGTCAATTTCTAAAACTTATTTCAATTATTGGTTGAAGGTATTCACATGCATTGGACATGATAGAAGGTTATCTTTCTAAACCCTTTTGTCTCAAAAACTTACTTTTTCAAAATTCACCCCTTCGTCACCCTTTGAGCCCATCACTTGGTTATTATGCATTATTTATATTTGATATGTTGTGTTCTCCACTTGTATCTTTTGGAGTCATTTTTGTATGTAAAAGTTGATGTCATGAAAAGAAAAGGGAGAGAAGATTGAAGAAGAGTTTGAAAGAGTTTTGAAGAATGAATGAAAGTGTTGAAAAGAAAAAAAAACAACAAAATCAGGAATGAATTGAAGAAAAAAGTTTTGAATAAAAAGGCATCTTTATCACAAAAAATATCTTCAGGTCAGTTTATAATATTTATTATATGATCACGATAATGTTAATCCTAATTGAGGAATACTTTAACTTCGATCCAATTTATTAATAACGCAAACACATGATATGATATGGCCTTTCTAAAAAATCAATTTCATTGAAAAATGATGGTAATACACAGTAAGCTAAGGCCCAAAAGTATAATTTAGAAAGCAAATGAACAAAATTGGAATTGAAAAGACATAATAAGCTAAGGCCGAATAGTGTAATTTAGTATAGGGTCATTCAAGTTTGCCCCTACCCTGGATTGGAAGTGGCCGAAACAAAGATAGTTGCAAGAAAATAAGGCTACGGATATCAGGCAGAAGTGTAGAACCACCACGTAACATCACCATATAGCTCCATTCAATGTCTGAGCTTTACCATGTAAACACCTTTTACTGTTAAGCAATGCGAGATTAGTGTTTCCATTTGAGATAGAACAGATCACAAAAACAACACTTAATTCATAGTTCATTGGCAGAGGAAGAGAAGAGAATTTTGGGTGCAACAAAAAAAATAAACACTAAGCAAGAAAAAAAATAATTATAAACGTATATGATAATTTTATAAGTTTGCCAAAACTGCAAGCTTTTACTTTGGGGCTTCTACCTAAAGAAGCTTGTGAAATTAGATGGAGACAAAATTTCTTAAGAAAAGTTGTTAGTAGTAGAAAAGTGCATAATATGCCAAGTCCTTAAGCAGTAGCTAGGTGCATCTAGTGATGAAGTCTCACACATGAAGGGTTTAATTATTTGTGTGTGAATTTAAATGAAAAGAATATATATGAGCGATATTTAAGCGTTTCGCAAGATCAATTAGCATCACATTCAAACTTATTTGTTACTCGGAGGCAAAGCTTAACATGGTTGAGAAACACAAGAAGTTTCTAAATGCATACATTCTTTTTACCATTAATCTTTTGATTTAGTTATTAAGAAATTAACTGTAAAATGGTGGAGAAGTATGTAATTTAATTTCTTCAATTAAAAAAACGAAACTAACTCTAAACTTGAATTATGGAACTTAATATATCCATTATTGCAATTTTCATAAGAAACAGTAACAGCAGAAATGTATGTTTATGTGGAGGGGAGAGAGAGAGAAAGATATGAATCTTACTGGGAATCGAGGAGCTTGAGCAGGAGTAGTATATGTTGTGATGGTTTTATGATGACTGTTATTTGCAGCAGGTTCAACTTCATGGTTCATTGAGCTAGAGAAGACAAAACTAATTTCTTCCGCTGATAGTGAGAAACAAAAACATTACTTTTAATTCAAGGAGCTTTATATAATCATAAGAAGATGTTATAAATTTCATGTATGTATGTATATATAGTATGAAAAGAAGATGGATATGTAAAAGAACCTGAAACTAAAGAAGAGTGAAGATCCAAATATATAATAGCTTCAGTTGCCTCCTTAAATTTTGGAGCTATTAAGAAACTCAATCCCCCAATTTTGAGTTCATTATCTTCATTCGCTGTTAATATATTATTTGCCTATAAACAATAGTGAAAGAATAAACTTCTGTTCTGATCAGCAAGACTCTCACAACACACTTGAAACCCATGTTCTATATATAGAATTTGAGCTGGTTTGGTTTATATAGATACTTATGAATGATGAAATATTTATCTTGTGATGTTTTTTTGTGTTGAGAGAATAGAATTGATGCGACAGGGAAAGGAGATAAGATAAAATAAGAAGAGAAAAAGAGACAACATGACTGGACATAAGAGGGAAAATATGGAGAAGAGAAAGTTGGAAGGAAGAAACTCAATACCCAATCATCAAGCCATCTACAAAATAAGATTTGTTGAAGATTTTATTTTTAGCCTCAACTCTAATTATACATAGGAATTAAAATAAGAATCTAAACTACTTAAATGCAAATGATAATAAATGACATAAGAAAACACTTATATCAAAATTAAAAACAAAAAATTACTTTAACATGATGCTAATAAATATCTTAAAAACATAAATTTTATGATAAATTAATATGCCATGCATATTTCATGAGAGTTAGTATAAGTGAAGGCTTTCGTATGAATAGATTACCTGTTGGAATATGGTTCTCCAACTAGATAGATTATTAGGCGATATCACCGAGAGAGACACGCCAAGCTGCATGTAATCAGTCATTAATTAATTAACATATTCAATAACGCACATTTAAATTAACAATTATGCAATATAATTTTCTCTTAATTATTTACAAGATACACACACATGCCTAATCAACATTGGAGAGTGAGAGAGGGTTACCATGGCATAAAATTTAGAAACGTCGTTGCAATTAGACATAGTACACACTGTATGAGATCCAAAAAGCCTACAACCTTGGATCTTCGGTAAATGAATATTACTCTTAAAATTAGAATGTTCAGAGGTAGTCACCACTACACAGTGTCTCTCCCCTCTATAAAACTCTCTCCATAATTCGTCCCCAGTCGGAGGCTTCGGAAACATCTGCTCATAATAAATACAATAATAAAATGACATTCAATTTAATTAGTCTTGTTGGCTTAATCTTTAATTGAATATTATTAGGATATTAAGATTTAATTTTCTGCATACTCCCTTCATCAACCATTTTTATAAAAACAACCAAAATAGTACAAAAAAAGTGTTGATTAAAAAGGTCAAAATTTATAATAGAAAAGAATCACATGATTGGGGGCAGAAATGAAAATGTGCATCAAATTTCTAAGCAAAGTCAAAATGTTGCTTACTTAAGAAAACAGTTTCTCCTAAAAAAGAATACTCCCTCCGGTCCCTAATATAAGAGTTAGTTGCAAAAAAAACGCTTCTTAAGAAAACATGTAAATGTTACTTGGGTGTATGGAGTTAATGCTTTTTTTCCAATATTGTTCATGTTTATTATAATACTTTTAAAAAAGAGAAGTACATTAGCATTAATATATATGAAAGAGAGTTTAGACCAGGGCAAAGTAGGAAAAACACATTAAATGATGAGAGAATATGAGATGAGCTCTTATATTAGACACGCCAAAATCATTCAAGTTTTGTACTCTTATATATTAGGGACCGAAGGGAGTATTAGATATAAATAGGACTGAGGAAAGGATATACTAACCACCAAAGCCTCAGCCAAAGCACCAACAGTAAAAGGATTAAATGATCTGTCATTTCCATTGAAGTTTATACACGATAGCTTATACAAGAACTCGTCTATGTTTCCTGTCCAATAGCTACCCTCGACAGGCCATTCTGCGCGAACGCAAACATAGAAATAAACAATACAATAGATTTATCAGCAACATAAATTTAATTCAAGATTAAGTGTCTGTTTGGATACATTTCCAAAAGCTATTCTGACTCCCAAACCTAAGTTTCACCCAAAGACATTCAAACACTCAATTTTTTTGGATAAATTATTTTGAGAAGAAAAGTTAGGTTCCAAAAGCTATTTTGAGAAAAACTACATTTAAGCTATTTTGAGAAAAACTACATTTTCTCTTTTTCCAGCTGAAAGTTTTGATCTCTCATTTAGCAAAAACACTTATTTCAAATAAAAGAAATATGAAAAGCTATTCATCATAACTATTTTCAGAAAAACTATATTCTACTCAAAATTTATTTTTAAAAACTATTGTCAAAAAACTTAATCCAAACACTCTCATTTCATCAAAAGCTATTTTTCAGAAAAGATATTCCACTCAAAAACTATTCTCAAAAAGTTATTTTCCTAAAAGCTATTCTCTTAAAGTTGAATCCAAACAGGTACTAAGTTGCCAAAACAAGTGAGTTATTTTCTCTTTCTATCCATTAATCTCTACGGTTCGATTTCATAAGATAATTAAGGGGTGTACCTGTATCTCCATATTTAACATTGTACATGACGAGCCCAAACTCCATTTTGGTATGATTTGCATTCTGAATATAGATAGGTAGATATATACAAGTCAACAAAGGAATATAAGATAATACTTTCATCTCAAATTTGAGACGATGTAGTTAATTAAATCATGAAAAAATTTAAAAATTTGTAAACTGAATTAGTTATTTTTATTTTTATATAAAAGTGTAGCACTTTTTCTAAAATATCAAACACAGAGAGAGGGTTGGGGGGGGGGGGGCACTTTAGAATGGGAAACAAAGAAAATGAAAAAAGATACTACCTCCGGTCTTAAATATAAAACCTAATTGACTTTTTCTTGGAGAGATTAAGGTTACAAAATAGATTATTAAATCATGACATATTTGATATCTTTTTAGATTATCCTTTAGCTTATAGGTAAAATAAACTAGTGTAAGAGAAAAAATTAGGTAAATCAATTTATAATTAACTTATTTTGCTTTTGTTTTTAGGATTTTTCAAAAAAGTCAATTAGATCCTATATTTAAGACCGGAGGGAGTATTAAATTATAACTGCCCTACACATTTTAACTCAGAATCTATTTTGTGAGGTAAGATGTTTTAGGCTCAAACTAACATTTCTTTGAAAGTATCAAAATATATAAAACAGTTTTTTCGTTTACAGATATAATATATTGACTCTCAATATATATCTTCTTTTTTAAAAAATATTAATGTTGATATTTTAATGGAAAATGTCAAAATTGTTGAGTTTTGAAATTTTAATGGTGATTTTGAAATTAAAAAGAAACTGTCAGGTCAAAATAACTTCTGAACAAAAACTTTGAGGGAAAATTTGCATCTTAACTCAATTACAATATTAGTGTAATATGGAGATAAACTATAAAATGAAAAGAGGGAGAGTGAAGATAGGGATGAGGTTCCACATCATGTTTACATCAAACAAAACAAAGTTTATTTTAATAAGAAATTTAATGAACAAAATTAATCACTGTAAATATTTATTTTTTAATCAAAATTGATTTACTGCTCTGTAATCTATTGTATAATGTATAATAAGCACAAGGGACATGAGTTAAAATTAAATGATTTATTTAGTTGTATTGTTTTTTTCACAAAAAAGTCTAACTTAAGTTTACATTTAGGAGAAGAAAAATCACTCTAAAAATGAATCATATACTCGTGTCTAAGGTAATTGAGTGTGCAGATGAATAATGAATTTTTTTTATTAAAGATAAATATTTGGAGATCTATAAACTGAAAATTACTCATATGCATGTTTAATAATAACAAAACAGGAAGAATGCCTAACAAATCCATTTGACATCTTAAACTCATCAATATGAAAAAAAAAATACCGGTTCTTCTATCCACTTGAGATGGTAGTTTCTGCATAAATAAGTGAAAATATTGAAAGTTATCATACAGAGGGGGAATCTAATACATAAACATGAATAATAATTTAGTGCACATGGTAAATATAAGAAAGCACTTCTCATCTTTAAACGAACTCTATAAAATGTAAAATTTGATATGAAAGCACAGTTAAAATGAGTGAGCTAGGAATGTGATCCATCAAAGTATGCCTAATTTATAGACGTATGTGGATTAATGAAGTTGTTCCTGTAATTTAAAGCTCATTTCATCCACATTTCAATCTAGTGTGTGTCCGGAAATTGAAGTAATATCTTACTAGGTTGAAACGTGGGATAGTAATATATTTTCATGTCTTAAATATAAGACTTACTTGACTTTTTTTTAAAGATTAAGGAAGCATAATAGCTTATTTAACTATGACATATTTGATATATTATTATATTGTCTATTAGTTTATAGGTCAAATAAATTAGTTTAAGAAAAACAATTATTTAAATCAATCTATTATTTTTCTTTCTTAGAATTTTCCCAAAAAATTAACTAGGTTTTATATTTAGGATCAGAGGGAGTACTACAATTGTTTCAACTTCGTACATAATTAGGATTTATTTAAAGCTTGATCATGAAATTAGTATAAGGTTATTAATTAATTAATAATGATTTTGTATTAATATTGGAGCTCATAAATAATCAAAACCGTAAATTATATTGTACTATACATATTACTCCCTCCGGTCCCTAATGTAAGAGCCCAAAATTTGAATGGTTTTGGTCCCTAATGTAAGAGCTCACCCCATATTCTCTCCTCATTTAATGCATTTTTTCCTACTTTACCCCTAACTCTCTTTCATATTTATTAATGCTTATGTATTTCTCTCTCTTAAAAGTACCATAATAAATATGGGCAATTTTGGAAAAGAAGCATTAACTCCAGACACCCAACTAACATTCACATGTTTTCTTAAGAAGCGTTTTTTGACGGTTAGCTCTTACATTAGGGACCGGAGGGAGTACTATATTTGACTTATAGTAATTAATTGGTTGATTGATTAGATGAATGTATTCGCGTGTCTCCCTCAATGATTAATTACTACTCCCTCCGGTCCCTAATGTAAAAGCTAGCCGTCAAAAAAAACGCTTCTTAAGAAAACATGTGAATGTTAGTTGGGTGTCTGGAGTTAATGCTTATTTTCTAAAATTGCCCATATTTATTGTGGTACTTTTAAGAGAGAGAAATACATAAGCATTAATAAATATGAAAGAGAGTTAGGGGTAAATTAGGAAAAAATGCATTAAATGAGGAGAGAATATAGGGTGAGCTCTTACATTAGGGACCAAAACCATTCAAATTTTGGACTCTTACATTAGGGACCGGAGGGAGTAACATAGAATTACACACACACAGATAGACACACATACATATCCAATGACACAATACTTTAGTAGCCTAGTAGGTCAATTCTATCTACACATACACCTCTCTAGTAAAAATTTTATGTCCAACATGGCCATAACTTGACTAAATGAAAGTGTTTTAATAGATATACTTACCCAGAAATGAAAGTGTGAACATTTAATATTTTTTAAATTGATTAAATTTTCCAAATTTACACTAATTTAATGAGTATGTACTAGTGTCTCTCACCAAATTTTTTCATTAAATAGGTTATTAAATTGGGTATAATGGAAAACAGTTATTGCTTACTCAAACTTGTATTGACCAATTAGATTTATAATTATTAATAAGCACATAAGTGGGGTGTATAATGTATGTGTGTAGTACTACTTCAAATCCCTACTTATCTCTCCATGGAGTCTATCAAATAATTATTTTTGGTAAAGAGAAGTTTTTATCTGTGAGTAAATTAGAGCTATTCTCTCTGATTATCAGCGTTTTCATCATTTAATCACATAATTAATCCAAAACTAAAATCAAAGAAAAGCGAAATCAAACGCAAAAGAATAAATAAAATGAGTAGAAAATTAAAAACAAATAAAGGAAAAACATTCAATTCCAGCACACGTCTTTCAGAAACATAGTCTAAATCAGCCTTCAAAGTTAGAGGCCAAAGTTTTATTAGACTCACTAAAAAAATTTATTTGAGCAATGACAATATGTCACGGCTGAAAGCCAAAACGTGTCCGCAAAAGATCTTCATCGACAGTAAAAAGTCATCGCCAAGCCTAAATATTGAGGTGCAACACACACACACACGTATGTATGTAGACACACACACACAGAGAGAGAGAGAGAGAGAGAGAGAGAGAGATGGACCTGACGATTTTCCCGACGTAATCAGAGAAAATGTGAGGCCAGTGAGGCCTCATGGATTTGCTTCCATCTACAACCAGCATCAACCACTTTTGATCCATAATTTGATGACTGTATCTGGGGAGGGGAGGGAATGGGGGAGGGAGATAACAGTTATTTATATGAAGGACAACTTAGTGAGAAAATAAACTAGAGACCTCTATTTGATTTGGTTGTGATGTCTATTTATATTGGTTTCTTATTAATAGAGCTTCAAATTTATGCCTTTTATGCTTAGTGGCTTGCAAGCTAATTTTTGAAACGTTTGTTTTGCTTTTTACTCACTCAACATTAAGCCCTCAGTTATTCTTACAGCTACTATAGGGAAATTTGACCATTTGATTAATTTGAACGATTTAGATCATGCTACACATTGGAAGTCGTAGGATGATTTTCAATCTCACTTGATAAGATCTGAACCCTTCAAATAAATCTAAAGGTTGAAATGGATTATTTCTAGATGTTTAATGTAATTAATATTCCTGTGGGCATGGTGTTCAATGTATAGCAGAAAGAAACAATATACATTAATTATTCTGTCACCCAATCACTTCATGACAATAAATTACATGTCCTCCATTTCTAAATATAATATTGGTTTACTTTTTTTAAAAAAAAAACTTTAGAAAACTAAATAAATTAAATTGATTCGACCAAGTTTTTCTCTAAACTTATTTATTTTTATAAGTTAACATATATTCTAGTAACTTAAAATATTGAATATAATTAAGAATTATAAAGTGCCTTTTTTCAATACACAATAGGCTTTATATTAACAACTAACATATATAAGGCACGATTACAAATTGGAATAAAGTGTTAACATTTATTTGTTAAATTGGATTAAATTTTCCAAATTTAATCTAATTTAATGAGTGTGTATTAGTGTCTCTAACCTAATTCTTTCATTAAATAGGAAATAATGGAAAACAGTTATTGCTTACTCAAACTTCTATTGACCAATTAGATTTGTAATTATTACTAAGCACATAAGTGGGGTGTATGTGTGTAGTACTACTTCAAATCCCCACTTATCTCTCAATGGAGTCGATCAAGTAATTATTTTCCCATTTCCGTAAAGACATCTTGATTGATTAGGCTACGATGATAGATTGTGCTTAGATTATATATATCATTGGTTCAACTTATCTTAATCTTTCATGATCGATCACAAGGCATCATTCACATAGTTTCTGATCGATTTGATGGCCATGATTGAATAGGCTTAGATTGGCTTGGCTAATACTTGGGTTGCTTTTATGTTTCTCTGGTTGATCACACTATGCCTGATCAATCAACCCTTCTAACTCAATCATGCTCAGATTACTAAGTTCATCTATCAGTTATGTTTAAAGCTTTGCTGATAAATTTCAGAGCTTCCTAAGCCACTCCGATCGAACATAACATTATATGTTCTTAATTAATTGGACTTCCCTGATCGATTAGGCAATGATTTTGGATTTTATCATATTGTTCAAATTCATTCCTAGTTTGAGTCTAGCTTTGCCTCAAACATAAGTATAATGTTTAGTTAGCACCAACATCATTTTTCTAACTTGATATGCAGTCTAGACCTAAGATCTCCTCTCATACCTTGCATTATTTGAATGAATTTGTTGTGTTAAGTGCTATATGTGTGAAATGTGGAGGAAAACCAAGGTAGTCATTGTAAGTAAACCATTGGTTGAGTCGGCTACCCGAACACCAAGGCAGTTGCTATAGACAAACTAGTGGTTGGTTCGATGCTTGAAAGATCAATAGGTTGTTAGTAAGCGCTGTTGAGCCTGGTCCAGATCTTGTGGGAGGGAAATTATTTGTGCATTTCCAGATTCAAGTCTAATTTGTAAAACCAAAAGCTTTTATTCCATATTGATTGCAAATCTGCAAATGATGTTAAAAATATTGCATCAAAACAATGTTTTACCCGATAGCAAGCAATTTTTTGTATCTTTGATTTTGACTTTGATTTCATCATAAGCACCTCAAATTCTCTCAAATTGGTTCAATTTTCAATTTTATATGATTTTTTAAAAGAATTATACCAGAAAATGCAATGTTTTTTATGTTAGTGCATCAAATCGTTAAAAAAATTGTATAAAATTGAAAATTGAATAAATTTTTTTCCTATAATATATTAAAATATCACTTATTATATTATACATAGAATCTTGTGGTATAATCATTGATGGGTAACTTAACTCTCTAAAAACTAAGCCCATCTTAAACAATTGCAAAACTAAGGCCCTCTTTAATAAGTACAGACTATGTTTTACTTTAATATGGGTAGGAGTTAGTGCAAACTAAGTCCCTCTTAGATAGCTAAGACAAGAGAAGCCGATATTAAAGTGAACAAGAAGGAAAATATATAAAGCAACTAAGAAAACAAATTGGAAATGAAAAGACATAGTTATAAAGATATGGCCTAAAATTTTGATTTAGAAAGTCAGGCCCGTGAGGACAGCTTGTTACACAAACAATCAGGCTATTTAAGAATTTTGGCGGATTGGGAGTGGCCCAGACAGAGATAGAGTTGCAAGCAAATAATAAGGCCACAAATACTTCGGGAATGGGGCAGAATGATGTTATTAGTGTAGAAGAATGGTGATGGCAGGAAGATGCACTCAATAGAAGACGGTGAAAGTGAGAAGAGAGAATATGGTATATCCTACCATATGATATATACTCCCTCCCTCCCTAATTATAAGTCTACAAGTCTAGTTTGATTTTTTTGTGAAAGTTAAGGAAACAAATTAGACCACTAAATTATAACATATAATAAATGTAATTACAATATATATTTAGTTTATAACTAGAATAAACTAGTTTTGAGGAAAAAATATAATTTTAAATAATTTAAAATGATATAGTTTGTATCTTTAACTTTTTCAAAAAAAATCAAAGTTGACTTATAATCAGGAACGGAGGGAGTATTAATTAAATTATACATGTTAGTTATATTAGTTAGTATGTTGTGCTTCTTACTCCCTCCGGTCCCTAATATAAGAGCCCAAAATTTGAATGGTTTTGGTCCATAATATAAGAGCTCATCTCATATTCTCTCCTCATTTAATGTTTTTTTCCTATTTTGCCCCCAACTCTCTTTCATATTTATTAATACTTAAGTATTTCTCTCTCTTAAAAGTATTATAATAAATATGGGCAATATTAGAAAAGAAGCATTAACTCCATACACTCAACTAACATTCACATGTTTTCTTAAAAAGCGTTTTTTTGGCGGCTAACTCTTATATTAGGGACCGGAGGAAGTATAAAATACCACAATCATCAATTGTTATCATTTCCCATTATAACAAGATACATTAAATCCATATTCATTAATCTCACCTTTATTTAAGATCACATCATTAGATGTAATCAGGTTAACAAGATGCAATTATCTTTACAAATGCATCAATTTAATCCTCCCCTTGCAATATAACCAAACGTGTCATAAGATCTTGGATTTAGAACAAACTCCTCCAACGAACTCTTATATCAAGTAGGAAATGGGAGAAGTTACTTTGAGCAGTCAACTACTGCAATACCTTTTTTTAATTAAAAAGTGAGGCCGAACCCTATCTAACATTCTAGTGCAACACATTTATATTTATAATTATAGACAAAAGCAGGAACTTTTGAACAAGAAAGCAATGAAACCACCATAACAAAAGAACACAGGTTTCAAATTTCATTCTTTCATTAACAAAATAAATTTGACATTAAGTGGCTGTTCGACACAAGGAATTTAGAGAAGGGGAAATTTGTCAGTTAAATTTGTTTAAAAAAAATTAAGTGGGTTGAAAGTATCAATTAGTTTTTCACAATCTTATATCTTACATCTTCTCATTATAAAAAATTTAACATATATAACCATAACCCCACTTGTCTATTCTTTTATATCCAACTCAGAAAAATTTAACTTTCCCTCTCATCTCCTCATATCAAACAGTACCTACAAATTCAGGGTCCTTCAATTTGTTATATCACTCGATCCATATTTAATATCAAGGTGAGCACAAGGTGAGAAAAAAATGTGTAGCAAAAAGAGTAAAAAGTAAATAACACCCCCCGCTTGCTTATTTGATTTATCCATTTGGTAAAACGAGAGAAGTGTGCAATCCTATCCACATATTACAAACTCAACTCACCAACCTCTGATCCTAGAGGTTCAAACACAGCTTCAACTTCTTTCTCATCCACTTCCTCCAAACTTGATGGTTCCCATTTGGGGTTCTGCCAGATAATCAACATTACCAACGATGTTAATGTAAATATAACAAGATCTATTATAAGCCACATTATTCATAAATCATGAGCAATATTCTCGTTCTTTACACCCTTTTAATGTAGAGAAAGTTTGTTCAGCTCACATTGTGTATGTAAATAGTAAACCACATATTATCAGCACAAGTCAAATGAATCTATTTCACAAGCCATAAGCAGTACAACGATCCTTTCTATATACTCCATACAATGGACAAGAAAAAGTGTTAAGTTCTTAAAATGCTTGTTATGGAAGTAAATAGTAAGCCACAGTACCAGATTAAAAGATACACAAATTGAACCTCTACAATACTCATTTAACTAAACTATTATACTACATTTCCTTTACAGACCACTAAAAAACAAGTGAGGGAAAAATTACTTTTTTTCATACAAATGGAACAGGATATGCAATATGCATTCTATTATTATCATCATTATTTAATAATAATTGTCCTTTTTAATTTCTTTTTTAATTCAAGAGTATAAAGAATATTTGTCAAATTCAAAAACATTTCTTTCATTTTATTTTCCTGAGTGAAGGATTCAGAATCAAAACTATAACTGCAAAGCAAATAGGCCTTAACAAGCAAAATGGTTAATAGTCTTATTTTCCTTTCTAATTTATTTCATTCTGCATGCCAAATGATCTCAATCATATCAAAATTATGGAGTTAGAAGAAGGAACCTGATCCTTGTCCACCAACACAGCTCTCACACCCTCAGTAAAATCAGGTCGAAGAGCAGATCTTAAGGCAATGCGATACTCAGTTTTCATAACACCATGTAGCTGAATTTGCAAAAATACATGAGGTGTATAAGAAACATGATCCCACGAATTATTAAGAGAAAGCTACTCAATGATTCCAACAATTGCATACTCACTGTGGATAACTCATTATCATTTTGTCCAAGTGCAGAGGCCACTCGAGAGAAATGCTTCTGTGTCAAGCTAAGGGAAAAAGGAGCCCCTTTTCCTATACATTGCAGGGCTTCATTAGCCCACTCTACAACTACAAAAAGAAATAGGAAAATGCTATCATAGTTCAGTAACTGAAAAAATAAGCAAGAACAAAAAAAAACTTTGCATTTGACAAACACAGTACTCAATGCAGCACATCAACAAAGATTAGGTCAATAAGCATACCAGTGGGATCATCACTTGATTGGTGCTTTCTAAGATCTTCAATAGTCTCAGTAACTGATTTATTTGATCCAAAGGATGAAATTATTTGAGGTAACAGCTGCTTCAACTGTGCCTCAGTTTCAGGGTTGGACTCATATCTGGCTAATAGTAATATGATGTCCTGATGCGGATCCTCAGAACTGTATATTCAATGAACTTGTTTAAGATCTTCATTTTTAATAAATCATGTGTAAACAGAAAAAGCTGGTTCCAGAATTATCTGACAATTAAATATATTTTCCATGAGCATAGAACAAGCTTATACCATGTTACTGAACAATGTCATGCATGCAGTATTTATTTATCCAAAAACAAATCAACAAGTTATTAAGTGGACCTAATTTAATCAGTAAATTTAATACAAATGAAGAGTCATAAAAGTACAACAATTTTCAAAATTCCACAAAGCCCAGTGATAAAATCAAAGGCTTGGAAACTCCCACAAATATGTAAAATGGAAATTCTATATTTATTGAGTTTTTGTTTCACTTTTCCAAGGGGAAAAATATAAAATCGTAAAAGGACCATGCTGAGACATACAAGGTAGATGCCAAAAGGGCCTCCTTGAACAATCCCAACTTTCCAGATGGCACGTAATGTGTTCCTAGTCCAATATATATAGCATCTGAAGGAGTCGATATCCTTTTTCCAGTCAATCCAAGATAAGCACCTGTAATTAGACAAGAGAGCAAGTGGTAGAGCCTGTCAATATGTCACACAACACCTGGATACTTCAAATTGCCTTGTTGGAAGTATTTTAAGGGAGGGACAAGATAACACACAAAATAAAACGGGGATCAAAATTAGAATGCAAACTATTGCCAACCTTCTAATCTTCATTAACTTGTCTAACAAATACAATAAACAATGAGGAACTCTTTAAACTAAAGAAAAAAAAACATACCAACAGATCCTCCTCCAGGACTTTGTGCTGCTATATGAGCAAAACCTACATCTGGGAACAAGCCAATTCCATTTTCTGGCATTGCAAGAAGAGTTCTCTGGAAAGTAACAGTTAACAAAAACAATTGTTTGCAATATTTAGTGTTGCTTTTTTTTTTTTTGCCATGATCTAAAATTGTCATTTCATGTATATATTAACATACAATATGAAAAAACAAGGATGCCATCACAAGGTCAGCATACCTCTGTTATAATTCGAAAGCGGCCATGACCAGATAGACCAATTCCAAAACCCATGGTGACACCATCCATGAGGCTTATATATGGCTTTTTGTACTCAGAAATTTTGCAAATCAAAGAATACTCAGCAGCAAACACCTGAAGTACGCATTTTAAAAAGACATAAGTTTCAAATTATACTCACAGGTAATGCAGTAATGGAAGATGCAGGAAAACACAATCGAATATTGTTAGCAGAACTTCAAAAAGATGCAACTTTCCAATTTCCAATTAGAGGAAAGATGATGAAAATGGAAAGAAATTAAGAAAGCAAAAAAATGAAAACTAAACTGATGTTCAACTTTTATGATACTCGTAGGCAACTCACAGGGGACCCGATATACATAAACAGAAGACATATGCAAAGTCAGAATAAATAAAAATAGAAGTTAGAGATTACCAAAAACCAAAATATCCCTAATTTCAAATTTCCTCCTAAGTTCCATCATTCCCCATGAATTTGATGTAATATAAATTGAAAGATGACTATGTTGACAAACAACTAAATAGAAGTATCAACAATGATGAGCAAATCAGAATTACAACCACAAAAACAACAAAGCCTTATTCTACTATGTGGGTCAGCTTTATGGATTGTACGATATCATTATGTTCTATCAGTAACCATTAGAATCACATTGAGATATATTAATAAGCTTGAAGGGAAAATAATATTAAAACCTTTGGCACTAGAGGAGTGCTTTTGTCCTTTTGGATTTCAGCAGCAACGCCTTTGATATCCATTCCTGCAGAGATAAACTAAGATAACTCTCAAGCTCTAATCTATCATTCAATTACAACTAGCACGAAACTCAAGAAAAAGCTTAGAATAATAACCACTACCCTTCGCATGTCAATAAAAAAATTAACTTGAATCTATATCAATATATTTTTTTATTAATGAATCTATATCTATATTAAGCAAACATATTATACAACAACAATATACCCTTATCCCACTAGTTAGGGCCGGTTACATGGATTATATGACACCAATCATGTTCATAAGATTCAATGGGGTTTCATGTTATCAGTGTAACCCTCCTCCTCTACCGATGCTTGGGACCGGTTATAAACATAAGCGGGTTATAGATAAACTTATTATGCTAAGATAAAACACTCATTAAAAGAGAATATTTCTAGATTACTCAATCATACCTGCAGAGAAGGCACGAGATGAGGTGCTATCAACTAAAACACATTTGACACCAGGGTCCGATTCCCACTCATCAAGATAACTTTTAAATCTTATATCCATATCTGTTTCACAAAACATCCAAGTCAGGGAAAAGATAAATCCTATAGTCCAATAGAACTACTCGATTTTAATCCTAAACAACAATAACAAAGTCTTATTCCAACTAGGTGGGATCAGTTACATGGATAACATGACGCCATTATACTCTATCAATAGTCATGTTCAGCAAAATGTCATTGACCCATGTTATGTTTGTAAGATTCGACATAATTTTACGTTGGCTGTCGAGACCTAACACAACTTTGATCCTTTATCCGGGGGACCGGGTATAAATATAAATATAGGCAGAGTATTCCATTTTTTAATCCTAAACAATTAAAAAATCGCAACTGGGTATCCATGAATTAAACAAAGCATACAATCAAACACACAAAATGTCAAAAAAAATCCAAACTTTAAAATCCCCACCAATGCAATATACTGATATAATTCACCCCACTACTATTTCCCACTAAGCCACAAGCTCCATGCAATTTTAACAACAATTGGGTAAAAAATAAATAGAGTTAGAGCAAAAGAGAGAAATTGAGAAAAAGGGTAACCAAAATTCATTGCATTGAGGGCTTTGGGACGATCAAGAGTGAGAACAGCAACACCGTTTTGATGAACACTTCCCTTCACAAACTCTTCCACTGAAGGAGAAGCCATGGAAGCAATGGTACGAGGAATAAAGGAACGTGAAAGTGAAACTTTGAGAGATTTTGAGAAACAGAGAGAAGCGAGAGAACGAAGAGAAGCCACACCACTAACAAGTGTGATGCTTCGCATGCTTTTGATTACTGTAAATCAGGAAGCCTGTGAATGAAGGGAGTGATATTTCTTTCTTTGATTTTTCTTGGACGCTTTTGCCCCTGCTTGTTGCTTTGTTTTACGTGCACGTGCGTTTGTTTGGTTGTGTCGTTGGAGGTTAAATTGGGTACTGTAAATGTTCTCTCGATAAGTATCAGCCACGACTATACTGACTGTAGTGTGGACAATCCATGTCATAATAATTGTTATATACATAGGAAAATAATCGGCATAATAGTAATGTTGAATCATTTATATAGTATTTACATCAAGGGGAAATGTCATTTAAATCCCTCCGAATATACAAAAAGACAATTCAGGAACCTAAACTTTCAAAAGGACCATGAAGAAACTCAGACCTAGTTGACATTTCAAATTTGTGTGAAATGACAAAATTACCCCATCATTAAACAAAAATTACTTCTCACCCTAACACCCCATTTCCTCAGGGGATCCACGCATGAAGTTCTGTCGTTAAAGCCGGAAGTTCGCATTGTTAAAGCCCGAAGTTCTGTCGTTAATCGTGGAAGTTCAAAAATTACTTCACATTGTTAACACCCCATTTCCTCTTCTCCATTCACCCCATTTGAACTTCCACGATTAACGACAGAACTTCGGGCTTTAACAATGTGAACTTCGATCTTTAACGACAGAACTTCATGTGTGAATGGAGAAGAGGAAATGGGGTGTTAGGGTGGGAAGTAATTTTTGTTTAATGATGAGGGTAATTTTGTCCTTTCACACAAATTTGAAATGTCAACTAGGTCCGAGTTCCTTCATGGTCCTTTTGGAAGTTTAGGTTCCTGAATTGTTCTTTTGTATATTCGGAGGGATTTAAATGACATTTTCCTTACTACATCAACTCTCTTGTATGCAATCTATCTGTTTTGTTAATCACGTAAATCACTATCTCATAGTTTTTTTATTTTATATGGATTTATATATAATTAAATGAAAATGTTTTTAAAATAAAGTATATGGTGACATTTCCATTTGGTTGGACGGAAAGTGGATGATGGAAATGGAAATGGAAATGGAAATGAGTGTAAGAGGTTAAAGATGTAAAGTAAAGGTAAATTAGGTAATGATAAGAAAGTAAAATTTGTGGAGCGAGAAAAAGTGTGAGATGGAGAGAAAACTTGTGGGTCCTGACATATATGGAAATTACCTTTCTCATTTCCCACATCCATTTCCCATTCTAAATTCCATTAAACCAAACTGACCTTGAAAAACTCCATGAAATACATATAAATAACCTAAATAAAACCATGTTGTATGCTAGAAAAATAACTTTAGGATATTGGGTGCTTCATGGGAAATACTGTAAAATGCAAGATGTATTTTCCCCTTTTTTAAAAAAATATTCTATCATACTATTATGGTTAAAGTATTCATTTGTTAACTAAAAGAAGTGTCTTTTAAGTAATTTTCTTCAATTTCATAAATTAAAAAAATATTGATATTCATATTTTAAATTTGGAAAAATCTTGTTTAAATTGTTGACGTGTTAAGTTTAATTTTAAAAATAACAATGATTGGCATAAAAATATCATTTGAGATAGACTAATGATAAATGTGATGAAAGATTGAAAGCATGTTTGTTAAAATGTTAAAAGAACCAAAACGAAGTTTTGTTTAAATTTAACAACTATATACTTTTTCGATAAAAAAAACAACTATATACTTTAGCCTATTACTAAATTATACTCCCTCGGGTCCTAAATATAGGACCTAGTTGACTTTTTTGAAAAATCCTAAAAAAAGCAAAAAAAAGTTAATTATAAATTGATATACCTAATTTTTTCTCTTACACTAGTTTATTTTACCTATAAGCTAACGGATAATCTAAAAAGATATCAAATATGTCATGATTTAATAACCTATTTTGCAACCTTAATCTCTCCAAAAAAAAAAGTCAATTAGGTCTTATATTTAGGACCGGAGGTAGTAGTAATTATATTTCACTTATCAAATGTATTTTTTTGATATGAAAATGTTAGATGTTGTCCGGATTTTTTATAGAAGTTTCATAACTTAAGCATGTGATTTGAGAAAATACGTAAAATTTGAAAATATTTAAAATAAATAATTTTTTAAAAATATCTTTGGTTAGTTGGCTATAAGAAAATAAGTAAGAGAAAGAAAGCGTATTAATAAAATAAAATATAAAAGAAAATGTAATATATGAAAAATGGAGAAGTAACGATAGAAATTATAGCCGAAAATGGAAAACATACATTAAAAAAATTCAGGAAATTCAATATAAAAACACATAAGAAGTAATAAGGAAACTCGAATTTCATGCTCTAGTAAACCAGGCTAAATAGAGTATTTTATTTATAATTTATAGTATCTTAATCAATGCCTATCCTTTTATATCGTGCACTTTTATTTTTTTAAAAGACCTAGAATGAAGACAATTTCTTAACTATCATTTTGTAAAAAAGGCATATTATTCGTTTAAAAACAAGAAATTAGAAATATTAAATCTAGAACATTGATATTCAATTCAGGCGTCATCTATTCATCTTTTCCATGAACACCTATATCATCAACTAGATTTGTCTCCCGTTTTGTTTTTCTTGTTATGTGGAGGTACATTTAACAAAATGAATATAATATATATTGATGACAATTTCAAATCAACATTAGTGGTGGCCCAAAAGTATGTGTCCATTACATATATCAAAAGCACCAATCCCAGAAGACTATATCAACAGCAATAGTCATTGAATGTTTTGATGCATGGAATGAACTTTTGTGAAAGTAGAGAAGTTGCATGATCTGTAGGTGTGATCCTCTCCCAAAAAATGGATTCCCGCAATAGAAATGAAAAGGCATATGAAGATTCAACTATGATATCTCCTTTTAGTTTTTCATGGAATACAAATTTAGATTCTCCATGGTAAAAATATATAAATAGCATATGATAAACATTCAGCTATGGAGTGTTAGGAACTTACATCATATCCAAAGTTGAAGCTAGAATTGCTGGAACCAAAAGGCAAAATGCGTAACAAAAGACAAGTTTCTCAAAAGACTAAACAGATACCCAAAAATATGTGTCCATTACATATATCAAAAGCACCAATGCCAAAAGACTATATCAGCAGCAATAGTCATTGAATGTTTTGATGCATGGGATGAATTTTTGTGAAAGTAGAGAAGTTGCTTGATCTGTTAGGTGTGTTCCTCTCCCAAAAAATGGATTTCTGCAATAGAAATGAAAAGGCATATGAAGATTCAGCTATGATATCTAGTTTTAGTTTTTCATGGAAAAGAAATTTAGATTCAGCCATGAAAAGGCATAATGCTTTCAATATTTATTTATCTTTAAATCACTATATATGTTATGATTACTTGATACACTGCCTTCTGATATGTTTCTTTATTATGGTTAAAAAATCAATGTGTAAAAAAAGTTGATATGATTAATATAAAGTTTTAACAACATTAATGTTTACTTAAATATATATATATGGTACAACCCGGTGGATGTGTAGTTTCCTGGACAAGAAAACAAAATTTGTAATATTTATTGTTTTATTTTGTGTAGTACAAGTGTGTATATTGATTGTAAAAAAAAGGTATGCATGGATGTACACTTTGTGTACATCCATAGAACAATAGAGAAAGCACATGGATGTGCTAAAGAAGCACATCCATAGCACACACAAAGTGCACATCGATAGCAACACAAGGAGTACATCAATAGCACAAGAGCAAAAGCAAGGAGCTACAGTATAAATAAAGGAGCTACAGTGACAACAATAACTCCATCGATAGAACATTTACAACACAGCAGCATACATCGGTAGAACATTTTCTATTCACTCACAGAGAAGCTACATTGATAGGACCAAAGAGCTACATCCATATATATAGATATCATGCCTTCTAATATGCTTTTAACAACTATTAAATCACTACATATGGCATGTTAAATTGTAAGTCTGGAAATTTTAAAAACATTAATGTTTTCTCCTTTTAATTTGCTTATTTAACCATCATCTTCTCTAAAAGATCATCATTACATTTTGCTGTTACATTGATTATTCCCTTTCAAAGGTAAAAGAGAAAAAGATTTTGCTTAAACCAAGAAACTAAACAAAGATTGCGACAAAATATAAGAGACATTGTCATAGTCTACAAAAACCTATACACACAAAGATGTTTTTGGTTAGATAGTTTCAAAAGTACATCACAAAACATAATTAAAAGTGGTCTTATAGCACTTATGCAAAAGCATAGAGACTACAGACTGAATTTTTCATAGATCAAGTGGTGCCAAAAT
Organism: Mimosa pudica; assembly: GCA_029929735.1. Classification (NCBI taxonomy): domain Eukaryota; kingdom Viridiplantae; phylum Streptophyta; class Magnoliopsida; order Fabales; family Fabaceae; genus Mimosa; species Mimosa pudica. The sequence continues at coordinate 6,811,933 of JAKELP010000029.1, read as the reverse complement.
ACTGCCAAAAGGTATTACATAATTATAATTTTTCTTGCTTCACTGCCTTGAGCAACCTCTCCTCAACGTGTGCCTGTGATCCTTGGGTTTTGGAAGAGGAGGTTGAATCCTTTGAAGCCTTGTTAGCTGCACCAATCCTTCTCCTGCCCTTACCCATTGTTTGGGCAAGGGGCGTATTAAGGCTTACAGTGAGTGAGTCATCCTCAGATAAATTAACAGTAGGAGGGGTGGAATGTGTTATAACAAATATAAACATGCTGGAAATGGTGTTAAACAAACATAGTAACACTGTTAACCTGTGTTGAAACAAAGTTGAACTCCTCCAGCAAATCATTACAAATGGTAAAAGAGCAGACACTGGACTTGGGAAACTTCAACTAACACATTTAAATGCACTTCACCTTCTAAGGTGTGAGTTAAATGACTGGAGTATGATGACAAATTCCTTTTCAAGATACCCAGAAGTTGTTGCCCAATGTATAAATCCATAGTACTGGACAAAGCCAGCCACATCTGCCAGCAAAAACAGGATTACTTTGCACACTCTTCAAAGCAAACCAAAAGCTAAAAGGTCATGTTTCCTTACCAAAAAACCCAGCGTCCGCTTTACATGATGTGGGAACCTCTGATAGTCTCTTCAACCTAAAGGGGAGGCATGGAAACGGCACCCAAACACTACTGAGCTCAGATCTTTCGTTGAGAATAAGATGATAATCTTGATGAACACCTTCTCCCTCAACTTCCACCACAGCACATGTCATCTCATACACAGCTTCATTGTACAACATCCATAAAAACTTACCTTTAGACTCATCTGACACCAGCTTCACCATCATAAGCGAGCCCTGTTTCATGTTGGCCAAACATATTACCCATAATTAATGACAAAGCCTCAAAAAGAGAAACAACCCAAGTAAATGAGAATGCTAGAACCACACCTGCTGGTCATAAACGACAAAGGCAACACACTAGAAATCCTTGCTGGAACGAAACTGGCAGTAATGTATAACCTCAATAGCAAAAGATCGGTCGATCTTGACGATGACCTCAGAATCCTCGACCAGAGGGTTAATGTCGTTCAGGAACATCTCCTCCAAGCTTTGAACTTTTTCTTGGGCTGAAGCTATATGTGCAGAGATGACCAAGAAAAAAAGTAGGGATACATAAAGGTGTGAGTGTGACCACAAAATGTGTGTGTTTTAAGTAACTATATAGGAATGAGATTTGGTGGGAAGTGAAGGTTTTGAATTGAAACGAAAATTTCAAATTGAAATTCAAATTTCACTTTTCTGATGAATAGTAAAATGAGTCTATGTAGGGAGATCAGGATGGAGGGATTTGCGCGGGAGGGTTTGCTATTTATTTAAGGGGATTTCAATTTGGCATTTCAATTAATCAATCTTGAATTGGTTTTGTGTTTATTGTGTGCACGTGTGGTGCATTATTGTCTACTTATTTTAGTTTTTTTTGTCATAATCCTAATAAGAAAATTCTAATTTCATGCTCTTGTAAACAAGTCTAACCAGAGTATTTTATTTATAGTTTATTTATAGTATCTTAATCAATGCATATCCTTTTATATATTATTGTGTACCTTTTTAAAAAAAAAAGCTACACTAACGACAATTTTTTAACTATCATTTGTCCAAAAGTCATAGGAGTACTATTCATCAAAAAATACAAGAAATTAGAAATATTAAATTGGGGACATCGATATTCAATTCAGGACGATCTAAGATTAGTGTTATCAATTCATCGATCTTTTCAAATTTCAAGGAACACCTATTATCATCAATTTCAATTTGGCCTTTCAATTAATCAATCTTGAATTGGTTTTGTTTTATTGTGAGTGCCCATGTCCTGCATTATTGTCTCAATTTTTTACTTGGACATTTCTTCTTATAGTTATTGTTGAATATTTTTATGGATTTATAATTAAGTTTTATAATAAGATGAGTTTCATTTTTTTTCCAATAGATTGGGATAATTTTTACGTCATTATAAGTTTTTTTATTGTCGTGATTGTGTTAAATTAGTATGTTGAAATATTGCATTCCATAAAGAAAAAAGAAAGAAAATCAAATCAAAAGTTCTACACTCCCTTTTTTAACTAAAATGTTCTAACTTCTTGGACCAGTCCAGGTAGTAAGGTAGACCAAGTATAGTCCACCGTGACCTCATCAGGTTGGAACTAAATTGGACCACATGCAGATAGGTTTTCTTATTAAATCCCAGAAAAACCTTATCTGTGACTAAACCTTTTCAATCTCCTCCTTACACACCTTACACACCGCTACTTCTAACTTTTATTAGCTACTATTTCAAAATACTCCCTCAAGTCCTAAATATAAGATCTCTTTGATTTTTTTATGCAAGTAAAAGAAGTAAATTAGATCAATAAATTATAATATGTGTCACATGTAATTACATTATAGAAAAATGATAGTGAATAATTTTGCATGCTTAATTTCTTCAAAAAAGTCAAAGTGATTTTATAATTCGGACCAGAGGGGTATAAAACTTATCGGAAAAGGTGAATTTCTTCCTAAATATTTGACTTTTTTTTATTTTATTTTTAAATTTCCCCCAACTTATCTCTATTAATGACCCTCAATAACAAACCACCAAGTTAAGGATAGTAAAAATACATATAGGTGGTTGTGTTTTTTTCATAATATTATGTGATTTTAACTAATTTTATTAGTGACATTAAGCTAATCAAAATTAGGTAAATATATACTATATTTAGGAAGTGATAGAGTATTTGATAACAAACATTGAGAATTATTATAAGGTCTCAATGGGTAGATTATATACATGGTTAAAAAAGGGATGGATATAATTAATCACTAAGTCCCATAACAACTTTAAAATACGCATTGACAGTTTTTTTAGTAAAGAAAACTTAAAAAATACTTCCTCCGGTCCCAAATATAAGACTTAATTGACTTTTTTAGAAAATCCTATAAAAAAATAAGTTAATTATAAATTGATTTACCTAATTTTTTCCCTTATATTAGTTTATTTTACCTATAAATTAATGTATAATCTAAAAATATATCAAATATGTCATGATTTAATAGTCTATTTCGCAACCTTAACCTCTCCAAAAAAAGTCAATTAGGTCTTATATTTAGGACCGTAGGTAGTAGTATATAAAGGCAATGAGTGTGGTAAATAATAACATTTTCATGATACCCACTTATTATTAGTACTTTTTTATTTTATTAATATTTTTTTAGAGAGCTTATATATAGTATTTCTACCCAACAAGTAAAAGTACAACAATGAGTGTGGCCTGTTTGGGTTCGGATGAGATGAGGCCTCAACGAAGAGGATGTCAAAAAATCTTTGGGCCTGCCTGTTTCTTCAATTTGCATTTCTTTTATCTTTTTGATCATAACTTCAATTTGCATTTCACTTAAAAGCTTTTCCAATGATTGCCTTTATTTTTCTAAAATTTAAATCCTGATTTTTATTTCTTCCATCAACATTTGATTTGGACAAAACCCTATCTAAATCCATCTAAAATAGCCTAATCCAGATTCCTACACTTTAAAGTTTAAATAAATCCCCAATCAGGCCGAGAGACTTTATTACGTAATTTACAAATTCGTTGATTTTACAAGCACAGGTCTTTGAGTTATTTTCTCTCTTTTCCCTTCTTTATCTCAATTTCTTCTTCTCCTTAATTCCAATCTGACATTTCTTTAAAGTAGGATGGTAGCTCTAAATTTATATTATGAGTTAACTTGCATCCTTGCATGCGGTAATGATCACATGTAGAGCTGAGACTGGGACTCAACCCGACCCGCCCTTAAAAAAACGAGTCGGGTTGGAAATGTTGAGCCCGTATGATTTACATGGAAGTATGTTTTACTTCATAAAACACTCAAATATGCGATATTATTGTACTCTTTCCGTTCTTTATTATAAGTCATCAACCGCCTCAAATTTTTTGTTCTTAATATAAGTCACTAACCGCGGCATTAAATGTTTTTTTTCCCACTTTACCCCTATTATTCATGGAGATTCAAAATTGAAAATGTGAAACACATCATTTAATGAGGGGTGCAGTTGGAAAAAGTAGTAAATTTAACATGAATTTTAAGACTCAGTTACCATTTCTTGGTACGTGAGAAATGAGTAGTTGGTGACTTGTAATAAAGACCGGAGAAGTATTAATTAATTTGGATTTCAGTGATTCAACCCCTTGTTTTTCGTTTCAGTTAAAAATAAACCTTTTTTTGCCAGAGGATTCGACCTCTGATCTAAATGAGGAGAAATTTCCTGACACACTTTTTTTCATTAACAAGACTCAAACTCAATTTTATTTGAAGGATTAAAAGATGCTTTATACCTGTCGTGAATTAATGGAAATAGTCCCACAAGCCCACATCCATTTTGAATATATAGCCATCTCATGAAAGTTATATCGAACTAACGTCTAATTGATTTTTTTTTGCAAAAAAATATAATTACCATTATTCATATAAAAAATAGTCTAATTACAAAAAATGTGTACTGATTATTTTAGGAGTTTGACTAAAAGTATTTTAACAACATAGAGATTCAAAATAATCAGTGCTAATCTAATTAGGAAAAGACGTGATAATTAGCTAAATATCAAATTAGCCACGGAACTTAATTCTTATTTTCATTAGCTAAATATATATATTTGCAAGCTTAGATATAATTATATTGGAGGTTTTCCGATCCATTCGAGGCATTATTAGATATATATGGTTACCCCCTCCGTGGAGTTTCGAAACATTGGAGATTCTTTTCCACTAGGCCTATCTCTCCTTGATAGTATGAATCCTTGAATTCAAAGTTTTGAAACTCGAAATATGTTTTCGCTAGCCTCATCAACATCATCATTCGAATAATGTATTAACCCAATTGCGACTTGTCTATAATAATCTGATATCAATTTAAAACTACAACATTAAACATCACAACACTAATAATATCTTTTCTTCAAATTAAACTTAACACAAAAGTACAGACAAATTAAACATGAAACTAATCTATTTCTACGTACAACAAAACAACCACAACAGGAACAAAAACTTGCACATCTATAACAACAATAATAATATACTAATACACACACACACACAATAAATTAAAACAAGGCATGCATAAAGATCGAAGCTAGCTATTCTTCTAATGCAGCCTTTAGGACTTCGACGAGTTTAAGGTGAGCAGTCAACTGAGGGAAATGTCCAATGGCCTCAATGACCTCCAAGTTACATTTGCCTTTGATTTTCTTCTCGAAGTAGAAACCAACACTGTTTGGTACGGCCATATCGTAAGAGGGCTGCACTATGGTGCATGGGATCTCAACCTTCTCAAGCCATTCTCTATTGTCACTTAGAAACAATGTCTTTGCCAGTGGTAATGCCACTTCACCTCCCATTCTCAACAAGCTCTTCTGAAACTTGTCCGTCGAAACGGCATCGTCGCAACCAATCGCTCCCGGCGAGAATCCGTATACCCATTCCTCGTACTTCATCTCTATTGCTGACAATAATTCCTTGATGTCTTTCTCCGTAAACCCACCTTCATACCCATCTGTGTTTAAATACCTATATACATATATAACAAGAATCACTATATATGTATTATAAAACAATGAAAATGTGGATATTGAGAGCGAGTTTATGAAATACAGTGATTTTTCTTTAGAGAACTGAGGGGGCAAATATAAGGATTTTTCTTTAACAAGGGGGCAAATAGAAGGTTGTCTGTAACTATCATGACATGATGTTTCATACATGTGAATAGAGTAATAATTTCACGAAAATTATATATGAAATATATATGAATGGAGCAATCTTTATTAGGAGTTGTTTTTTGTTCATATGATTAAGAATTGGTCTAATCTTTATAACTTAGGAGTTGTTTGTTGTTCATATGATCGAGAATTGGTCTTCATTACTATTAAACTCTCTGATGATCACATATGATTTGATTTTATAGGACAGTCTCACATGCACGGAAGCTTGATTAAGTCATTAAATAACACTGGTGGGGCTTTGTATATTATGAAATATATGGGGTTTTGGGCCGGCAAAATAAACTACTATTGGTGGTTAGTTAATGTGAAGAGACAATTTTTTCAAATTGAAGTTGCCAAAATAAAATTTGGGCACAAATCAAATTTAAGTCAGCGAAGTAGAGGGAGGGAGGGAGAAAGGAGAAAGGAGAAAGGAGAAAGTGATGTTTTGTTTTCAAAATTGAAAATGTTGATCCTTGTGGTTAAAAAAACAAACAGATTGAAAATGTCGAACTTTGTGTGGTCTCACTCTAATTACGCCATTTTATTTGTCTTCATGTTCCATGTTTTTGTGGTTGCAACTAATCCATTGCCTCAATAATGAATTTCAATTAAGCTCAAATGAAAAAGACTCGATATTTATTGAAAATCCCCACGTACCTTGAATCTAAATTGATAACATTTGACAAAGAATGAATTTTTAAAATCAATAAATTGAAAACACAAGACCTTGAAGTTTCTGAGTCTATCCGAGACCACATGTACTGATTGGGCCATTACTACACACACACACAGATACACACATCTATTTTCTAATAATATTAAATTTAATACTCTAGGGTCAAAAATTGTTGGCCTGGAGCGGATTAGGTGCGTTTCCACTTAATCTCTTTTCCTCTATTAAAATTTAAACTTATTGATTGCTTGATAGTACAGTTCCTTTGTAGAATTATTATCGGGATAATCCAACTTTTTTCTTTTCAAAAAATAATATATTATTAATTAATAGTACTATTATGGTTGTAAAGTTTTAATCTGTTACGTTATCTGTACTGGAAAGAGACAAGGAAAACACATGGGCAACATGGATTTGGCACAAGCAGGAAGGGAATTATTTATCCAAATATACAGTAATAACGGATTGAAAGCTGAAATTTTAACTTCCTTTGGCATACAAACAAAACAATCTTTTATCATTAATAATTCTTCATAATTTCTAAAATTTTCATTCAGCTTACATCATTTAACTTAGCTTACAAAAGTTCTATTATCACATGATTATTTTACTGTAGTACAATACAACTATATAAAAAATGATAATAAGTAAAATAAATTCACACACACACACACACACACACACATATACGTACTGTACTAAGTTTGAATGAATTGACCAGGACTGTACATGGATGATTACATTAAACCAATAATTATTTTTAAAAAATTGATAATACAAAAAACATTTGGAGTCAAAATTAAGGTATATGAGAAAATACACAATGATAACATGGTGAAAAAGCAAACAACAATCAGCTAGACACTATAACACAGAAGAAACAAGCCACACACACAGAGAGAGGGAGAGGAAGAGGGAGATTAGAATAGAATAAGCGGAACGATCATATCCCTTCAAGCTTATTATGTTTTCAAACGAATCAACCTCTTTTTTTTTATAATAACCTCGTTTTATATATGTATATATGGAGAGAGAGAGAGAGAGGATACCTGGGGGAACCACAAATGAGGATGAGCTTCTTGAATAGATTGGGCTGTTTGACGGAAGCAATGCAACCGATCATGGCGGACATGGAGTGGCCTGCGAAAGTGACGGCTTTCAGGCCCATCTCCGTCAAGAGATCGATCAAAACGTCGGCAAAAGCCTCAAAGGTTGAATACTTTTCCGGGGTATACACCACCGAGGGATCGGTGGTGGCGCCTGAGAAGGGCCAATCAAAGAGGACGAGACGATAGTGAGGGGTTAAGAGGGGCACAACTTTGTCCCATATAGATTGGTCTGTGCCAAAGCCATGAGCAAGAACTAAGGTCTCCAATGATGAAGAGGAACCTATGGTTGTTACGTTCAAAGCCGTAAAGAGGGTCCTTTCTGGTGTCACCATGGTTATGGTTATTATTGTTGGTTTGTGAAGAAAGAGAAGAGGAAGAGAGTCTCAGAAGCAGAAGAAGTAACCGGAGGGAGAGAGAGAGAGAGAAAGAGGTAGGGACAAAGTTAGCTAGTTCTACCCCAATGTGTGGCTTGGCTTCTCGTTGGCCACCTCTATTTATAGTCCATCGAACACACACAATACTGTACACAACATGGTTATAAAACTCGTAAGTTGATTCTTTGATTTTAGAGGTTTTAGGACTCTACCTGATAAAATTGTATCCCATGTCTCCAAACTCAATAAAAGTTCACGACTTTACATGTCGAGTATTGTTTTTTACATTTCTCGAATATTGTTTTTTACATTTCTTATCTAACTTATAAAGTTAGATAAAAAACTGTGTTAATTTGCACGAAAAGTTATTTTAATAATTATTTTTATTTGATCATCATATTCAATGAATTTATATATAAATTTCTTTTTTGAGATTAATAAGTATAAATGTTGGTAATATATATAACTATTTATATTTAAAAAATCTTGGGCGAAGGCCCAAAAATGATACACAACTATTGGCCAAGGAACAGAAATAGTACATAACTATTTCGAGGTACAAAAATGATACCCAACTTTTCCATGTGATCAAATATGATATTTTCACTAATATGACAATAATATTAGACATGAAATGTCCAAAATGCCCTTATAATTAAATAAACTTTTACCGACCAGCGATTAATTTAGGGCGAATGCCCAAAAATGATACATAACTATTGGTCAAGGAACAAAAATGATACATAACTATTGCAAGGTTACACCAATGGTACCAACTTTTAACATTGGATCAAAAATGATATTTTCACTAATATGACAATAAAATTACACATGAAAAGTCCAAAATGCACTTATAAATTAAATAAATTTTCTTCCTCACCCTCTCCTCCCTTAGCTTCTTTCTTCTACCAACACTTCCTTCAATAAATAACTCGTCCACCGACGGCTTCAACTCTTAGCAACTCTGTTTTCATGTTTTTGCAGCCTGATCGCCCTAACGAGTTGTTGAGAGTTGAAGCCGCCGGTGGACGAGTTATTTATTGAAATGACTGTTGGTAGAAGAAAGAAGCTAAGGAAGGAGAGGGTGAATAAGAAAATTTATTTAATTTATAAGCGCATTTTGGACTTTTCATGTGTAATCTTATTGTCATATTAGTGAAAATATCATTTTTGATCCCATGTTAAAAGTTGGTACCATTGGTGTACCTTGCAATAGTTATGTATCATTTTTGTTCCTTGGCCAATAGTTATGTATCATGTTTGGGCCTTCGCCCTAAATTAATCGTCGGCCGGTAAAAGTTTATTTAATTATAAGGACATTTTGGACATTTCATGTCTAATATTATTGTCAAATTAGTGGAAATATCATTTTTGATCACATGGAAAAGTTGGGTATCATTTTTGTACCTCGAAATAGTTATGTACTATTTCTGTTCCTTGGTCAATAGTTGTGTATCATTTTTGGGTCTTCGCCCAAAAATCTTCAAGTTAAATTCTTGTTATGTTCTATTTTTTATTTAAAATAATACATTAGAAACACATATTTATTAAGAAAGGTAAATTCTTACATATTTACCATACGAGTTTATGATCTGATTTCACATTCTTCTCATGAGTTTGGTTAAACTCACAAGTCTGACAACCTTACTCTCCACCCTTAATTTTTTAACAACATCAAGGCATTCCCACCAGATATATGGGAACTAATCCTCTCTTGATTCATTCACCTTAAAGGATGGGACAAATGACCACAAAGATTTAATGTTTTTTCATACTCAGCGCTAAAATCGAACCCTCAACAATTCATTAGGGTATCTTTGTCGCTCAACCACACACCCTAGTTCTCCGCACCTTTATAGGTGCAAACACTTGCAATATTGGACTACAGATGGGATTAATCTACAACTACTCATGAAGATATATCATACAACTAGGTCAGAAAGTTTTTAGGGATACTTCCCACCTTTCACATACATGTTTATGAATCAAAGTATGAGAATTATATAAGATTTCAAATTACTCAAGATGCTAAATTGTAGATAGATTTATTAACCATAAAAGATCAGAATTTAGGGGTCAAGGGCCTAAAGTAACAAATGCTTCCTTAAGTAGTTTATATTATTTAGTTATAAGATCTATTCTTTTTTATGTAAGATTTTTGTATATAGCTTCTTATCACACCATACATATTGATTTGTCCCCTAAAAATAGTTAATTTGTTCTCAAATAATTCTCTTACACCATCGTTCATCATGCAAGATAAAGTATTAGATAGATGGATATAATCATAAGATATTTTCCATTAAAAAAAAGATAAGTCGACAATCATGTGGCTCATGCAAAAAATTTTTAAATATTGAAAATCTCATTTTATTGTTTTAGCTTTATTTTTTAATTTAAGTTTTATAATATTAATAAATTAATTTAATTAGAAAACATAGAGGAAAAAACAAGTGCCTGAAGTAAAACTGACTGAAAGCCCTTGGGCGTAGCCTTGACCTGCGAGTTTATAATTTGGGGTGTTTTTTGAAGTCGTTTGTGAAGAGCTGGCAGTATGAGACTGAACTAACCCGAATGTTCGCCTTTATAAGTTAGTTAATATTGCATGTTTTTCTAAAACAACCTAAATTATCTACTTAATTCCCTAACTTATTCGATTTTTGTTGAAGTATTTATAGAATGTTAATTTTGAAAAACAATTGACAAATATTTAAAATGTGTCGTATACATTTAAGAACAATATATGAACTCCCAAAATAAGCACTACAGGAATAGAAGGAGTATAATTGTATAATTGGGCCCAAGTGGTGACAAGCGAGACATCTAGAATGCCTATAAAGTGGAAGGTCTTGACTTCGATCCCTGAGAGGGTCAATGACAAGGCTTTATCCCAGGAATGCTGTAACATTAGATCGTGGACTCGAGAGAGCCTTGGGCCTCCCTACAATACCTGAGTTGGGCCTGCCAACACCGGGGAAAATGCGAGAGCTGACCCTGGGTGTCCAACATGGTGGGTTCAGTAGCCGACAATGCTGGACTCAACAATAACTTAAATAATCTACTACTACACACGCATGTATATATATAATCTTGTCGCCTTCAAAATGTTTAAGGGCAAAATAACTTGATTTTGGATTTAAGAATTTAGTACATCTCGAGGTTGAATTGACCATTATGAGTTAATGACTACTGTGTCACCAACCCAAATCTTCCTTACAAATATATTAATGCCAATATTTTGGGGGAGGGGAACAGGAAGTCAAAAACTCCAATTGTTACATACGGAATCGACCTCATTAATTCTGCTATGTATTCTTCTTTCATAATAATTGCTTCGTCTACCCGAAAGTATGGCCGTTCAAATTATCATGATTTCAGCAGTATTAGGTCTGTCCCAAACTTAGCATAAGAATTTCATATTTAGTAATGTTTATGTATTTCTCTTTCTTAAAAGCATCATAATAAATGTGGTTAATATTGAAAAAAAAATTAAAATATCAATTAACTTTCACATGTTTTCTTAAAAAACATGTTTTGACTACTGGACTCTTATAAGTATTACGGATCATAGGGAGTTAGTATAACACTAGATCAACAAGGGACTATAGCACAAAAACTTAAAACATCAATTAATTTTCACATGTTTTCTTAAAAAACATGTTTCGACTACTGGACTCTTATAAGTATTACGGATCATAGGAGTTAGTATAACACTAGAATCAACAAGGGACTATAGCGCTAGATTGTTTGAGTTTGCAATGGAGAAATGACTTTTTTTTTAATTTGACTTTTTCAGAAGTTAAACTGCAAAAAAGGCAAATTGTTGTGTCATATGACTATCTTTACATTTAAGTTGTAACCGTAAAATTTACTACTTGTTTCAATATGAATTTTTGAAACATGTTTAGATGTTTTTTAAAACAAATTTAGAAGAAAATTACTTGAAAGGATGTAATTCTTATAAAATAATACACATATGAAATTTGCCTATATTATTATAGTTTAGAAAGAAAAAGGTGAACTTAAAATTTAAAAAATGGAAATAGCGAAGATTTCATATATAATAAGTTCATATATTGAAAATATATTTTTGACAATTTTAAAGGTCAAGTTTCTCCGTTATTTTAAGAATAATAAGTTTGAAGAAATTATTTTTTTTGTTCAAAAGTGGTTATCATAGGAGAAAATAAGTATATGATATTGTTGAAATGCGTGGCTGTCACCCAAGAGGGGGGGTGAATTGGGTGAGGGAATAAAAACTTTAGCTCTTCTTTTCGAAAGACTGCTTGTGCTTGGTGATGATATTAAGAAGTAATGGTATGCACAAGTCAGTATGTTATGTGATGCAAAATAGAATGTTTAAATGTAAATTTATGCACACATAAATTTATCCTGGTTCGGTCACCCAGACCTACATCCAGTCCCCAGGATCCACCTGAGATTTTCAATCCACTATTCTTGTTTAAACCGGGCACAAGAGAAGCCTTTACACTTTAGGTTTTACGAACACGGGTTCACCTAACAACCCACAGGTTTTACAACGGGTTCACCTGCAAACCTTTACAATCACAAGTTTTACGGGCTTACTTGCAACCTATGGAGATTTAGAGAATCTTCTAAATGCTCCCCCTTACAAATGTAAGATTACAATTATGTTCACTCTATGAACTGATTGTGCTAAACACTTAAGCTCAAAACTAACTCTCTCTAAGAGTGGATGATGTTACTCACTTAAGTACAACTGAATCACTCTCTGAAGATTATCACAAATCTGGATCTGAGAGTAGTAGAAGATGTGTAGAACGAAGAATATGATATTTCAGATACTATGCTCTGTTCTCTCTTTTTCTTCCATACTTCTCTTCTGAATGAATGTCTCTTTTATATTCGGCTTCATAGGCTTCGGTGGCAGGTTGAATATTAACGTTTGAATATGGCCGTTAATCCTATGTTACCGTTGAGAAGTACATCTTCATTAATGCTTAGCAGGGTTGACTTGCTTTATCTCTGAAAAGTAGTCCTGACACCTCTGCTCTGACAAAAGCATTCTGACTTCTGAGTATGTGACGTTCACTCTTGTACTCTTGCTGACGGATGATCATTGTTCATCCGGGAGTGGCAATCTTGCTCTGCAAGGGTTAAACTCTGAAATCCAATGCCAAGAGTCTTTCCATCCGGAAGCTCATTTGCATCCGGAAGTGTTACTAAGTTCTGCACATACTGGTTAGTCCAACATAGCATTATATATAATTGAATATAGTAAGAACTATACATGCTGTGGGAAGTCATTTAGTCTAGGATGTATCCGGAAGCACTTCTACATCCGAAAGTAATTTCACTTGATGAAGGATCTAGTTCACCATGACTTGCTCTCGCTTAGTCTATTTCATTCCTAACAGTCAGCGCTAGTCACTGAGCTATCGGAAGCACTATTACTTGACGTGGTGAACTCACTGACGCTTAGGGTTATACTTCTTTTATCAGCCTGTGCCAGTCTAAATCCAACAGGAAGTAATTTCACTTGACGAGGCTGATTTACTGTCGCTTGGGATCATTCTATTCTATCACTCTGCGCCAGTCTAAATCTAACAGGAAGTGCTTTCACTTGGCGAAGTAAACTCACTGACGCTTGAGGTGATATCTATTCTATCAGTCTTCGCCAGTCTAAGTCTAACAGGAAGCACTTTCTCTTCCGGTTGAATCATAGCTTAGTCTTAAGGTTTGTGTACTTAGTATTCATGGACTAAGTTAAATCCCTAGTGAGTTACTTGCTGCCGCTGGGGCATGTGACATTTATCCGCGTGCGCAAGTCCTAGTCTATCCGGAAGTAAATCCACATCCGGTTGCACTCTAAGTTGGGATCCTATGTTATCCTATTGCTTCCTAGGCACTTGGTCTAATCCTTTATGTTTTAGTCTTCATCAAAACTTAAGATTCTAACAATTGTAGGTGAAGTTTTGAGAGTAAAAAACAATTTAACCTAGAAACTATCCTATTTGAATATTTATATGACATATTAGTCCATTTTTCCAACTTTATATTTAATTTCTCGTTTTTTCTTCTCTTCTTCTCCTCTTAATATTTTTCTTTTTTCTCTCTGTCTCCACCCATTTCCCCCCAAGTAGTAGACATGCACTGATAAGCCAAAAGACACCAAATGCCAGAAGAATCTATAATATATTTTTTTCTTACGGTTAAATCGGACTTATGAGACATAAGTCATTTTTCTACATTATGCTTCCAAAAATGTCAAAAAACAAAAATAAGCCATAAACCAAAATATGATTGTGGTGTTGTGCTTTTGCGCTCAAGAGCAGGGTCAAATTGAAATGGGGATAGCACCAGGATACAGTCAAAACTCTGATTTTATGTCATGGTCTCAATACCATAATTATATTGGTAATTTTTTATCAACTTAAATATTTGTTTACCATATCTACATTTTAAATTAAGTTGTTCACAACCTAAATATGCATTTCTTCCTTTATCTTTTTAAATTTTTATTGTGGTTGTTGTCTTGACCAATTATTAATATTTTAAGGATTTCGATATAGTAGCTAGAAAGAATTTGTTGAAGAAAATGGTTGTTGAGTAATTTAACTTTTTTACAAGTATATATGTGATATTGGGAAAAAATAGTTTTATTATATTCTTAGGAACCAATGCATAAATTTAAGCATACATTTAATTTTAATATTTGTTGTTATTGGGTTAGAAAACTGGAACTTCACCCTCTTAGTTTAGGTCCGTGTCCCATCTCGGCAGGACCAAGACACCCTTTGTTTCAATATTGTTTAACAATTTTAATTCATGTGTCGGTTTAGTGGAATGAGTTTCCTAAACTAATAATATATGATATTTCATTGACAAGCTGGGTGGGAATGGCTACATCTGATTTATAGGTATAGGATATACGCTGACTCATGGTTATGAATTAATTTGGTATCATATTAATTAGTTTGTAAAATCTGTGTATGTTGTATCTTCCATTATTGTTCTTGTTCTTACACTCCCCCACATGCTGCGAATTGCCTTGCGAATTGGTCACAAATTTATCTGTATATTAGTATCTCACAATGTGTCAAACTGAGGTTTAATCTATACTAAAAGATGTATCCATATTTGGTGTCTGACCATCCCTTGGACAAGCCAAAACATAATTATCTATTCCAATATATGAAGTGTATGCCCTTGCTTTTTCAGGGTATGAAGGGGTAAAAAAATGCCCTAGTCAATATTCAAGTTTTTGGTGCATGTTTGGTACCGAAGTAACCCAGGCCTTACTCCAAGAAATGCTTGAATGACCTTAAATAATTACCTCTAGTACAAGGATACACTTGTTTATAAGGAAGATAATAAAAAAACTGCTTCCAGCATGAAAAAACAACATAGTATGTAGATCGATGTTTTCAAGAAGTACACGTCATATATGTTTCATCACAACCATACCGTACACCACACATTGACAACTACACATGGCCTATTTACTACAGATTTTATCTTCTCATACCCAAGGTTGTCAAAATCGCGAGTTTAAGTAAATTCGTGAGAGGGACGTAAAATCGGAAACGTAGAATCGTATCGTAGAGTCGTAAGAGTCTATCTTTTTTAATAATTAATTTAAATAATTAAAATTAAAATTCATAAACATAATAACAATTTATTTTAAGCAAATTTAAATTCTGAAACTAAATTTAAATCCACAAAAGTTCAAGTAATTGAAGTTAAATCCATCAATTTTCAAAAATTATCATGCTTAACATAAAAAACTAAAGTAAACAAATATAAATTCAAGAAAGATGATCAAATGATAGATTTTCATCATCTTCAATGTCTTCAAACTCTCCACCTTCAGCATTGTTATCTCCATTTGCTTCCCCTATCTCATCATTATTGTTATACTTTTCTTGTATATCTTCAACGACAGCATGAAAATCAGCGTTTAGATCAACATCAAATATTGAATTTTCCATATTTTCATCAATTCCATGAGATTGAAGATTTTCATTAACATTATCTTTTTCCCCTATACCCTCTTCATCTGTCACTCCATCATTTATCCATTCGTCATCAGAATCGATTTCATCGAAGTCATGTTCAAAAGAACTACTTTTCTTTTTACTTGTCAGCTTCAAATTGCACATGACATATGTCAAGTCATTCATCTTCTTTTGACCCAAACGGTTTCTTCTCTTGGTATGAATCTAAACAAAATTTAAGAAATGATGAGCAATTCTCGTCAAAATCTAATGTCAACCAAAATGATGCTGAAAAAATAAGAAAAAAGAAAATCTTACCATCTCAAAAGCACTCCAATTACGTTCACAACCTGAAGAGCTGCAACATAAGCTAAGAATACGAATTGCAACATTTTTAAGTTCTGGACATCCATCTCCATAAGAATCCCACCAATCTGCTGGAGCTAATTTTTTCCTTACTGCTTGTGCAGTTTCATGCCCAAACATAAATCTTGCATTATGAAAATCAACCAACTGGTAATGGATTGTATTTAGTTCATTTTTATCATCGATCATTCTTGATAGACAGTTATACAACCCTTCTTTGATTGTATAATGAGGCTTAAAATTGGCGTCATAATGGAAATATGGATTAAGGTAATATGCTGCTGCATGCAAAGGCCTATGAAGTTGAGCTTCCCACCTCTCGTCAATAATATTCCATACAGGCTCATAACTATCACAAATCAAAATAAATAAACAAACAATCATGCAACATAAAAGATAGATATATTTAAATTATAGAACAAGAAACTTGCATAATAAAATTAAACACAAAAATTTAACACTTACCTTCTTTTGACATTGTTAAAATTTTGTTTGATTTTTTCTTTTGCACTTTCCATGGCTTCATATATGAATCCCATTGCTGGCTTCTCTTCTGAATCAACCAAGCGAAGAACTGTGACAAGAGGAGCAGCAGCTTTAAGGCATACCACAATATTCTTCAAAAACTATTGTCCATTACAATTCTTGCCACTTCCTTTCCATTGTTGGAAGATGAAAACTTGCTATTCTTCCAATCTTGAGAATCAAACAAATTTACTAGTGATACTCGATGCTCTCTAAGACATGTCAAAGTCAAGTATGCAGTAGCAAATCGAGTTGCAGCTGACCTAATTAAATCCCTTCCATTGGTATATTTCCTCAAGAGGCTAATCAACAAAGATCTTGTATAAATATATGTTGTGATTCTTCTACCAGTGCTAATGGTTTCTTTGTGCAATGTTATTTTTTTTCAAAGTCCTCCAGCATTAAGTCAATACAGTGTGCTGCACATGGAGTCCAATACAAATTTTTCCTTTTCTCCATTAATTTTTGTCCTGCTGCTTTATAATTTGCAGCATTATCAGTTACTATCTGCACCACATTTTTCTCTCCCACTCTTTCCACAACTGCATCAAGCATCTCAAATACCTTGTCAGCAGTCGTCTTAGAAATATCTGGTGATTATCGTCAATCAAAAATCATTTAGAGCCAAGTCCCTTGATTTTCAAACCATCGGCTCTGTATTTTAGTGAATCTTTTATCATATGATATACTCCCTCCAGTCCTATTTATAAGTCGTCAACCGCCCATATTGTACAAACCAAGGAATGACGGTTAGTGGCGGTTACATAATTAAATTGGTCTTGTTTTATTTTTCATTTCCATCTTTGCCCCTCCTCACAACTATTAAATGAGTCATAATGAGACAATCAAAAGTAAATGTAGAAATCTCTTTTTTCAAAGACATGGGCATATTTGGAAAACTTTAATTAATGAGTTAATTATTGGTAGTTGGCGACTTATATAAAGGACCAAAATTTAGTGGTGGTTGACGACTTATAAATAGGACCGGAGGGAGTACTAGTGTTTTTACGGATAATATTATAATATATGGAAATATTTTAATACTGTTGGATAATAAATATTTATACAATACTATATACGATCCTTATTATATGAGTCCACTATTTGAAGAGATTAAAAATTTATAAATTACACACAGTACATATTACAAAATCTTTCTAAAATGTTTATGGCCATCAATAAATTATATATCGATTTATAAATCATATAAATTAATTTCTAGAAAAATAATAAACATAAGATTACATACTTTAAATGAATTCTTATATTAACAACTATAAGTATTATATAAATTCTTTTTATGAAACAATGAATCATTACTTACTCTACTTTTATTCTTTAATAAAGTTAAAACTCATACGCAAGCACTCTTTTGATTACAAACATGAGAGTTGACAATGGCTTTCTTTAAATTGCCACGCCATTTGACAAGGCTTAATTGTTGGGAAAATTAATTTGAGGTCCCCCACAAGGGACTTAATACTAGAAAAGTCCCAAAAGTAGGGAAAATTAATGTAGGGTTCTAAGGGACCTCACTTTAATATACTTAAAAAGTGAAAAGACAGTTTTACACTTGTCACATATGCCCAGTAACTTTAATATGCTACAAGATGATTATAAATAATTCAAAAATTAATGAAAAACCATTCTTAGAACAATAATTCATTTTCTTAGATCAATCTAATATATGTTTACATGTGAGTGTTTAGAATTAATTTCAATAAACAACTTTGATTTGTTTTCTTTAAGAAAGGAAATCTCTGGAAATCCACCGAAAGCTTATTTTGGTTGTTGTATGAAGGAGCCAATCACGCCAACGTTACAGGGGCCACCAACTCTTAAAGAATGTTTTCGTTATCACATGTAAGAAATAAAATTCTTCTTTGAATCATCTATGTTTTTTTATCAGGAAGCATAAATTTTTTTATTAAACTAGAAAATTAGAATACAAAATATATCTACAAAAAATAAAATTTAAATGATAATACATAGAAAACCTTAAAAAGTAAATATGGATAGGAGTGAGCCGTCGCCATCATAAAAACTCTATCATCTTCTTCATCTTTCCTTCATGAGAATTTGTAGGTAGAAAACAACTATCACCGGCCATTGAGTAGTGGTTGTTCAAAAAACCATCCCAAAGGATCCATACCTCTTATCGGCAATAAACCAATCAATTCGGTTTTCAAAGAAGCTCAATGAGTAGATCTCACGGAAACAAACATACCACAAAACTAATACATAAGATGAATATTGGGCATAAGAAATTTCTCTTATCATTGAAACTCCTAGACCAATTTATTTGAAAATTAAAGAAACATAAAACCAGACCAATCAAAGTGATCGACAGACGTCTCCTTCCCCGGCATGAACCGGAGAAGGAGATGCCAATGAAAAAACTCGTACAACGACGAGAGAAGAGATCTCATCACCACCCAAAAAATTTGAGGGGAGGGGGAGAGAGGATAGAGCCAACTCAAGAGAGCCGGCCCTATACACGGCATATTTCAAATTAAGTTTCATTTAGAATCATCTATGTTAAATATATGCAATATAATAACCTACATAAATAAGTAGCCATGCAATTCATTGGTACAGAGAGTTTCATCACTTAAAGCTCCGTTTGGTTGCAAGAAATTGGAGTGATGGAATGGAAAGGAAAAGAAATGGATGAAATGAAATGAAGATTAACTCGTTTGGTCGACTCATGTAAGGAATTGAATGAAATTGAAGGTATGATTTTTGGTTTGCCAATTTTTTTAAATTTTTTATGAAAATAACAAATGAAACGTCCATAATGCCGTCGAGCTAGAAACAAAAATGAAAAGATTTGAATGGAAGCATTTCGATAAACTAATCAAATTTGAATTTAATATTCTAAACTCAAATTTAACAATCCAAATTTAAATTTAAACTTGCTTTCACAAGATAAAAACATTAAATTTGAATTCTATTACACAAATTCCAATTTACCTTGATCAAACTTTCTATAAAATATCAACAATAATCTAAATAAACAATTTTCACAAACCAATGGGTGTGTTAAATTTGATCGTGATGGCCTTAATTCAAATTTAGTTACATGTAAGGCGAACTCTTATATTATGGACCAAAACTATTCAAATTTTGGGCTCTTATATTAGAGACCAGAGGGAGTAGGTGGTAAGCCTCTTTCATGTGTTTAATGGAAAGTGAGGCCCCGTTGAAAATGGAAAGTGAGAAGAATCAAGCAACCAAATGGTGGAACCCAAGGTAAAATGTTACTCCCTCCGGTCTCTAATATAAGAGCCAAAATTTGAATAGTTTTGTTCCCTATATAAGAGCTCATCTTATATTCTCTACTCATTTAATGCGTTTTTTCCTACTTTGCCTCCAACTCTCTTACATATATTTATTAATGCTTATGTATTTCTCTTTCTTAAAAGTATCATAATAAATATGAGCAATATTGGAAAAGAAACATTAACTCCAAACACTCAACTAACATTCACATGTTTTCTTAAGAAATGTTTCCTGTAAATCAAACGGGCCCTAATATTTTGTGCAAATTAATAGTACGACCACAACACGATGTTGTGGAAAAATATTACTCCCTCCGGTCCCTAATGTAAGAGCCCAAAATTTGAATGATTTTGGTCCCTAATGTTAGAGCTCACCCCATATTCTCTCCTCATTTAATGCATTTTTCCTACTTTACCCCTAACTCTCTTTCATATTTATTAATGCTTATGTATTTCTCTCTCTTAAAAGTACCATAATAAATATGGGCAATTTTGGAAAAGAAGCATTCACTCCAGACACTCAACTAACATTCACATGTTTTCTTAAGAAGCGTTTTTTTGACGGCTAGCTCTTACATTAGGGACCGGAGAGAGTACTTGTGATGATACAGTTGAGTAATACCTTTCTGGTTATTATTACAATTAAGTCTGTCATTGAAGAAATTTTTAGTCTTAAATATAAGTCTGTTTAGAGGGATTTTATGAATATTATCCAATTTTATTTTTATTTAATATTTTTAACAAAGAGGAAGAATATATAGAAATGAAAATGATTTAGGGAAAATGAACTTCGAATACCTAAAAGGACAAATAAGGAACTCAAACTTCCAAAATGACAAGTAAGGAACTCTGTATACCAAAAGGACAATTAAGGAACCAGACAATTGTTAATTGCTATGTTCCAAATGTTAATAACTACTATGTATCAAGTGTTAATTTTTATTGAAGTTACTTACTTGTCCTTTTAAAAGTTTGAGTTCTTACTTATCCTTTTAAACATCCGGAGGTATTTATTTGTCATTTTCCCAATGATTTATAAATTAATAAAGTACATATAGAATTTTAAATAAAATTAAAAATTTTTAAAAATATACATGTTTAATAATAGTTTAACAGTCTTATATTATATGTAAGAATTAATTAAAAGTAAATTTATAATGAGAACAAGAGTGATAAGAGATTCAATGGCTCTTGAGTCTTGATTAAGTAATTCTTTGGACCCGAGATTTCGAGTTTTGTAGTAAAACTTAATCACATGGTGAGAACTTGTCTTAATTCAGTTAATTGAATACTATGATCCGACACAAATCTGAATTAGTCAATAGTTGCATCAATTAATTTGCATCAAAAAGTGTACTTTTTGTGATAAATCCAAAAAAATATTTTCCACAAAGGCGAGAACAATTAAAAGACAAAAAAGGTCCTTTGAAGTGGTGGTGAATATGTTTCGAAAAAGTTTAGGTGTGAATGAAAATAGTTGGCGAAAGGCATTGGATGTCCCCAGCATGTTATTGTTAGGCTAGCCACTAATCATGCGACCTTAGAAAATCGTGTTCAAAGAGCTTTTCGCAATGATTTTTGTATTTGAAGGTCTCCTCCTTTGGAAATCTTGTTTGACATCAATTCTTCAATTTTCCACTCCTATGTTTCTATTCTTAACTTTTTAAAATATATACTCCCTGGGTCCTTATAAGTCCTTATAAGGAAGGGTAGTTGAGTATTAAAATTCATGTTAAATATTCCACTTTTTCCAATATCACCCTTCATTAAATGATGTATTTCAAATTTTCAATTTTGAATTTCCATTAATAACAAAGGTAGAGTGAGAAAAAAACATTTAATGCGGCGGTTAGCGACTTATATTAAGTAAAAAAATTATAGGTAGTTGGTAACTTATAATAAGGACTGGAGGGAGTACCACAAATATAAGTCATACTGCAAAAAGATTAATAGAATTTAATTCTCCTCTTTAACAAATTAAATACCCTTGTTTTTTGAACATATTTTTTTTTGAACTGAAATTAAATACCCTTGTTAAATGTATTGTAGAGAGACATTACATTGAAAAAATTGATTAATAAAAAGTATTGGTTTTAATGGAGAGTAAATTTTCCAAGTAGTTTCAACTTTTTACCCTTTTAATGATATAAATGTGTTTTTAATTATTTTGAAATTATTGTAAAATATAAAGTCAAATACTCACTCGTTCTTAAATATAAGACCACTAAATTTCAATTTGTTCCTAATAAGACATCTATTTTATTTTCCTAATTTTTTCTCAAATTAACCCTAACAAATAAGAGATAAATATTGGGAATAAATGTATTTGGTTATGGTGAATTGATAATATCATGTTCTAATAGTTATCTTAACTAACATACTTAATTTAATCAAATTAGAAAAAATGGTCTTTTATTTAGAAACATGGGGAGTATGTTTTATAAAAATGAAAGGATCAAAACGGTACATGCTCTTCTATATTTTCCATATTAATTTATACTTATATATATATTGTCAAGTTCTTTATGAGAAATGCATATAAATGTTTTCCCAATTCGAAAAGTAAAGCCGTGAGTTGATAAATTTTTTAATAAAATAACTTCACACACAGAGATAATACACACACTATATATATAGGCAAAAACGCTGATATAATAATTAACTATTTCAGTTTGGGCAAAACTAATAAATGACTATTTCGCGGTGCATAAATAATATATAACTTTGTGAACCGGTGCTAAAATAATAAAACCGGTTCTGAATGTTAATTTGTAGTTATGTGGAACCTTTATGATATTATTTTTGAAGTTAAAAATACCTTTTTGCCCCTCCCAATTAAAACCTTGTTGATATAGTTAGCATGGGAAGATGAAGGCGGAAGGAAGAATGGTTGAGTGTTAATTATGAGGGGTAAAAAAGTATTTTTACTGTAGAAAATAATATAAAAAAGGTTACACAAAACTTCAAATTAACATTTAGTACCGGTTTTATTATTTTTGCACTGATTCACAAAGTTGGTTATTATTTATGCACCACGAAATAATCATTTATTATTTTTGCCCAAATTGAAATAGTTAATTATTAGATGATCACTTTTGTCCTATATATATATATATATATATATATATATATATATATATTGTATTGAAGCAATCCCTGCTCTCTCCTTTTTTATTAATAATGAAAAATATAATAACTAAATGACATAATTCAAGAAGTCAATTAAAATTAGCTAAAGAATTATCATATTTGACTTTTGCTGGAATTAGGATCAACGCAAGGTAGTTTTTATTTCTCAAATACTTGGAAACATCATTAACTATGTTGTAAAACCTTATAATATTTTAAACTATAAATCCTATATCTAATAGCTGAGAAATATAGTAAGAAATCAGTCCACAAAACAATGAATTTAGGGGAAATTATATATTCATGTAATACATTTTGCTTGATGACTTTTTTGAAGAAAGAAATATCCCCTCCTAGTCCTGCGAATAGGATCATAATAACATTGGAATACATATTATTAAAATCATTTATTTATAATGGGTTCCACTTGAAAGGAAATTTTTTACTAGGCAACAAAGATCGATTCAATTGGTATATATATCTGACTCACCACGATCAAAAGTTCGCAAGCTTGAACCCCACTATTGAAGTGGAGCCCATGGTGGAAGCCAGTTTATAAGTATAAGAAAACATATACCATACTTCTGGTAAGTTATCACAGCTTATTAACCCACGAAAACAATAATTGGATATTTTTTTTCTTTAGGAATTAGTTATACGTCTCTATTGATCAAGGACAAGATAAGAAGGAGCGATGCTAAAATCATTAAAATATTTACCTTGTTTCTATCATTTAAAACTCCTTATCCATTGAGGAAAAAGAAATAAATATAAGGTGGGGAAGATGCAATAATAAGATAATTCATTTATTGAATAAACAAATGAACCGAGATGAATTGTGAAGAGTTTTGAGACAAAAAGAGAGAAATTGTCGTGTAGTGGGGGGGGGGGGGGGGAGCGGCAACAAGGTGGACCCACACGAATAAGTCCAAGTCCGACCTTTTTAGCCTCTTTAAAGCTGTCATGTCCCACCATTCCAACCACTCAACCTGCCCTCCACTCATTTATTTTTTTCATTCTTTCTTTTTATTCAATACTTCATCGGTCCCATAGTATAATAACGTGCAGTGAACTGAATATTAGATTCCTAAAAATTGGTTAAAGTTAATTAGAAACCAATGGTTATGTGAGAAACTAAATTTTGTCTCTGAAAATACCTTTATTTAAAAGGTTGGAAAGATAATATGTGGGAAAATAAATTATGTACTGGAGTAATTTCTTTCTCGTCTCTCTAAAAATATAAAGATAACACAATATTTTAGGTATATAATACATTAGTAAGTGTAATATTAGAAAAACTACATTCATTATATTGACCAACCAAACATAATCTTATATTTTGTGACAAAACCATTTAAAAAACTTCACTTTATGCTATGGGGTGGAGGTAATATCTTTTATAATTTTAATAATCCTACTCTCTCTTCCCAATAATTTTTGCGGCATACATATTTTCAATAATTTTCTAATTCTAATGACCAGTGTTCGTTCCTAATTCTTCCTCCTTCCCAATTGCCTTTTTTATGAATGAATTGCGTGGACACTACTAGCGCAGTATATCATATGAAACTTGAATAATCTACTTGGTGTCATATGCAATCACAAAGTAGCCACACCTACCCTTGCCCTCCTCGTTCACATTTGTAGGAATATAAGAATCTTCATGAATGTCTTTTCAGATATATCAACTATGTGAGAAAGACAAAAAACTCAAGCTACAAATATGAGAATGATCAAAATCGTGCATAATAACTTCGAAGAATTTAAAATTTTCAAGGTATCACTTTGTGATTTCATATTTTGGCGTTTCCTGTATTTTTTAGTGTTATGTACAGAATCAAGAGTGTTCTTTAATTTGTTTATCACATAGAATAATCTCCTTGAAATTTTAATGAAAAAACTTATATCAATTAATGTTTCACCCGTTACTAAAGATAAGATTCAATTGGCATTTTAGATATATTAAGAACGTGAAATAAATCACTTAATTATAACTATTTTGTCTATTATATATAAATTATATAAATTAATCAAATAAGTTTAAAGTAAAAAAATTCAGCCAATTAAAATTATAGGTAACTTATATACTAGTTTTCTTATATTTTTTTAAAAAAGTCAATTAAATTCTATATTTAGAAACAGAGAAAGTCATATTTCTTCTATATACAAAAGTTGAAAGCCAAAAAGTGACCCTTGCCAATTGAGTAAAGAATGTCAAGCTATACTCCTTGGTATTGGGTATGGAGAAACATTAAATCTCTCAGGTAAGCTATCTCACCCTTTGAGGTGCCTACAAATCAGCGGGGGATTAGTCTCTCACTTGTCGAGTGAAGGGATACCTTGATTATGGATAAAAAAAGAATGTCAAGCTATACCTGCATAAACCTGGTCAAGTCGCATAATTAAATCCTGTTTGATCCATCTCGTTAGGTTTCGAATTTGAGTCCTACAACAAAGAAAGCTAGCAAGCGTGTTGAAGGGATGACCACATAACTCAAAATTGAAATAGTTGATTATTATTCGGATGTGTAAATAATATGATGCATAAAAGATCTCGAATTGATAGTCTATAAAAAATAATATAAGGTTATTTAATTTGAGTAACCTATAAGTGATATTTTGAATATCTTTGAACAAAGGAACGCCTAGACATGGGAACCCAAGCACTCAACTTAGCTTATCTTTTTCTTTATTAAAACAAATACACGTATAGAACACAGGAATGTTAATTGGACAATACACTAGAGAAACCGAGCCTAATTAATTACAAATATGAACCTAAAATATTGAAGGTGTACGTCTAGAGTTTGAGCCGACAATATGTAAGGCATCAGATGCGTCAGTCTCAACATTTCGCGTCCAAGTTTTTAATTTGCATTTGAAATTTAGATGTTTGTGGAAAGAGAAGTGATCTCTATTAAACAATGATATGCACACATACACCATAATTATTATGTTACAGTGGATATTTGTTTTTCAAATAACAGTGGAAATATAATATCAATTAATCGAGGAGACGCGAATAGTATCATCCTCCGTCATAGTCTCATCATCAATCGTCATATAGGTTAACACAGTGTATTTCTTTTTCAAACGCAGCTATGCGAAAACCCTCAAGTCAAACAAGTGAATAATCTTATGGAACATGCATCATACATAAACTATTATCATAAGGCTCATATATAATGAATATTCTTTACAATGCAGCTAGTGCGTGGATACTTTATTTTAGTAACAATAATAATATACTCCCTCCGTTCCTAAATATAAGATCACTTTGGGGAAGTGGATAAGTTCTTAAAGATAAGATCACTTTCTATTTTGTCTCAATTTTAGTCCAAATTACCTCTATACTTCTTAGCTCGCTCACTTCTCTCTCAAATCCCTATTTGTCGTCTAAATTTAAGTGAGGAGTATTTTGGGAAGATAATGTAATCTTAATTCATTGGAAAGTCTTCCTTAATCTCTCTAAATTAGCCAGAGTGATCTTGTATTTAGAAACAGAGGTAGTATATTATATTTAGCACACTCATCATACATGAACTTGATTGGCAAAAACGAAACTAATTAATCCAACTAAAACTTAAGTTCAATGAAACTGTCTGAATTAGTTTTCGAAAATTATATAACTCGTTGGAGTGGCTGGGAAGAGGAGAACCAATATATATATATATATATATATATATATATATGGTTAGGACCAATAAGTAATATCATATATTAATAACAAATTCAACTAACATCCTCAATATAAGACCAATTTATGTAATTTGATTAAATTAAGGATTTTAGTTATTATCATATGATATTATCAATTCACTTTAACTATATACATTTATCCCTACTTTTCTTGTCTTATTTCTTTAATATTGAAAAAAATTATCAAAGTTAATTTGGTAAAAAGTTGGGAACAATTAGAGAGTAATCATATATTTAGAAAAAAATGAAATTTAAAACTTATTTATATTGGGAACAGAGGTGGTACTTCTTTTGGTCAAATTAGTGTTTAATCCCTAAAATTTAAAATCGCTAGTTCTAGTTCCTGATTTTTTGGTCAATGTTGGTCTTCATCATTGAACATTAAACTTGATGGTTTTAGTTCGTGACTTTTAAGTCATGTATTACTACACACACTCTCTCTCATATCCTTACATTCAATAATAAGGGCATAAATGGAAAACATGTATTTATTAATCTAATTTTTTCATCCTACCTCTTTATAGGAGTATTCTGTTTAATAAAATTTGACATGTCACCTCTTCTAGATATTTTGGACTAGAGGGAGTATGTTATAATTAAGTTATAACTTTATAAGGGTCAACACAGTTCTAGTTCTCACTCAGTAAGGGTGCTAGGGAAGAGAATATTAAGCAATCTAACATCTGCTTTTCGTAAAGTGACTGATTCGAATCCACAACCTTAGACCAACTGACCATTGAACCAAGATGGCCCTTCAAGTCATAACTATATATCTTGTTTTATTGGTATTGGTGATCGAGCTTCAGAGACAAAGATGTGAAACGAACGACCGTCCATTTTGTCTATTGCATTAGGAATCAAGTCGAAATGAAAATTGTCCAATTCTTTAGGACAAACTCTCTCTCTCACCACCACCCCCCCAAAAAAAAAAAAAAACTCACTCACACACACACTCTCTCTCTCTCTCTCTCTCTCTCTCTCGCTCTCTCTCTCTCTCTCTCTCTCTCTCTCCCCCTCTCTCTCTCGCTCTCTCCCTCTCTCCCTCTCTCCCTCTCTCTCTCTCTCTCTCTCTCTCTCTCTCTCTATATCTATCTATCTATCTATCTATCTATCTATCTATCTATCTATCTATCTATCTATCTACAGACGCACACGCCCTATAGGAAAACGTAGTTACATATTAGTTTATATAACCGTCTAAAAATGTTGTGGCTTTAACAGTTGACAAAAAGGACAGAAAATTTAGATTTTAAGTGGCAAAAAGGCGAAACTTGTTTTTGACGAAAAAGATAAAAAGTGTGTCGTGTTGAGGAGGAAACCTGCATTGATCTTTTCATTGTGCTCAATTCAGGACGACATGTATGTGTGGTATTTCAAAGCACAAGATAGAAAGATTCTTCAATTATTAAGAAAACAAAACATATAAAGGTCCATATAATTAATTAAACAACAAGCCGACACATAAAAGTACATATAATGATACAACAAACAAGCGGAACTTTTCAGTTTCTATCGACTTACACACATACAAGGAATCTTTAATGACGAGCACAACACAACCTCAAAAATTAAAAAAAAAGTGGTCACTGCCTTATATTTTTCCAAATAAAAACTTCTTGCGACAAAAAGGTATTTTGAACCCATTCTGGCCTCCCCACCGTACCACTTGAATTTTAAGGCCTCATCGCCACTCAATCTGAATCTACTAGGCAGGGCTTTCTGTTTTCTGTATATCAGACATCTACAAACAATAACAAGCTTTTGTACGCTATATAGATCATATGATGCAATTGCGTTTTATCAATTAGAACCAAATCTGTCAATTTTAATTTTTTTGTTGAAGAGAGATCTCTCCATATGTGTGTATGTGGAGCCCCGTACTACTTGCTCTCTCCTAATATACTACATTTAAAATCAAACAAAATTAAACATTTAAAATCAAACAAAATCTAGCTCAACTGCATCATGAAGTAATGAAGATTAATAACCTGAGGTGTGTGGTTGAGTGACAAGGACTCATTCACCCTTAACCAATGTCTGGGATTCGACTTTTGGCGTTGGGTATAGAGGAACATTAATCTCCCAGGCCAGCTGTCCCACCTTTTGAGGTGTCTATAAATCACCAGAGGATTAGTCTCTCACTTGTTGAGTGGGATACATGGATAAAAAAAAGTAATGAAGAGTAATAAATAATTAAAAAATTGTAGTATGACAATCGAATTGTCCACACATTCAATGCCATAGATAATAGGGGTTATATTCAGAACAATAAAAGTGAAAAGGTAGTCTGATTTTGAGAAGCTGAAGCCCCAACATCACACACACACTCACACACAGCGCAACAAATCTTATTTATTGCTCTCCTCGTCCTTATCCCAATGTTTGTTATTTTTAAGGAAAAATTAATTTGTAGTCTCTCACAAGAAATTTAATATTAGAAAAGTCTCATAAACTTCACATATTAAAGTAGGGTCCCTAGGGACCTTACTTTAATATACTTCAAATACAAAAAGATCAGATTGCCCCTCTGTGACAAGGTCATGGGTAGAGAATGATGAGATCATGCACACGTATAATAAGATCATGGGCAACTCTAACAAGGTCATGACCCACCTTGTGACAAGTTAATAAGCAAATATTGACGAGGTCATGGGCAAGAATGACAAGGTCATGTGCACGTATAAAGGTTATGGGCAGGGGAAAAAGGGCAATTTGGTCATTTTTGTATTTGAAGTATATTAAAGTAAGGTCGCTAGCTAGGGACCCTACTTTAATATGTAAAGTTTATGAGACTTTTCTACTATTAAGTCCCTTGTGAGGGATTACAAATTAATTTTCCCTATTTTTAATTACTCCCTCTGCATGTAATACTACTCCCTCCGGTCCTATTTATAAGTCGCCAACCGCCATTAAATTTTAGTCCTTAATATAAGTCGCCAACTATCACTAACTAACTCATTAATTAAAGTTTTCCAAATTTGCCCCTGTCATTGAAAAAAGAGATATCTGCATTTACCTTTGCTTGTCTCATTATGACTCATTTATTAATAGTTGTGAGAAGGGGCAAAGATGAAAATGAAAAATAAAACAAGACCAATTTAATGATGTAACCGCCACTAACTGTCATTCCTTGGTTTGTACAATATGGGCGGTTGACAATTTATAAATAGGACCGGAGGGAGTATAAGAGACCAAAATTTGAATGATTTATGTTCAAAATATAAGAGCTCATTTCAAATTCTCTACTAATTTAATGTGTTGTCCCTACTTTACCCCTAACTCTCTTTCATATTTATTAAGGTTTATGTATTTCTCTCTGTTAAAAGTATCATGATAAATATGAGTAATATTAAAAAAATATTGACTCTTAACACCTAACTAGCTATCTTTCACATGTTTTCTTATGAAACATGTTTTAGCGGCTGAGCTCTTATATTACGAACTAGAGGGAGTAATCTTCATACCTATATTCCAACATAAATTTTTGTTACTCATTAATATAGTATACTACTATACCTCCCATCCTAAACATAATATTAATTTTGTAGTTTAGGAAGATCTTATATTAAGGACTGAAAGATGATAAATTTTTTGTTATGTTCCATTTTTGTATCCATATTCATTAAAACGATCATTAGGGACTCTATTTGACACATAATTATTGTTCTTTTTAAAATTTTCAAAGGTTTGAAGGAGAAAAACAATCCAAATTTTATAAAATATGATAAAATTCCGTATGTTAAGTATAATAGAGATATTTAAGAAAATACCTATAGAGATGAAGAAACAGATTCTACACACACACACACAAATAAATTACTACATAAAAATATTGGTTAAAAGTAACAAACCAATAAAAAAATATTTTAGTCTCTAAGAGATGCATACATAATGGTTATCTTATATTTCTTACGGTCCTTATTATAAGTTACCAACTAACTTTTCTTGCATACCAATGAAATTGGTTAAATATATTTAATTTGTCCTAAAATTCAAGTAATTTTCAATACTACCCCCAATAATTACATTTATTTCCAAAACTATTTACCATTACTCTCTCCTATTCCCCTATCAAATATGGGTATATATGGTAAAAAATAATTAATACACATTGAAAACCATGAAGTGACTTATAAAAAGGACTAAGAAAAATTAAAAGCTGGTGACTTGTATGAAGGATAAGAGGGAGTAGTATAATAGGACCAAGGTACTATGATAAACCATATCTAATAATCATTCCAGTCCCATTATTATATGGCGTTTTATAGTAGGTGTTTCTGTAATTTTTATAGTCTTTTCATATTTAAATTAGTTTTCATGCATGACCTTAAATATTCATAATTAATGGTTAGGGATAGTAGAAATCAACAAAAAGATATAGGAGGAAACCATTTATATTTATGTCGTTATAAAGGAGTTATATTCAAGACAAGAAGAAATAGAGTATATGGATTGGAGATAAGTTCTATAAAACAATTATTGAGATGAAGTTCTATAAAACAATTATTGAGATGAAGGGAGGGAGAATATATAAGTGAAGAAAGAGGCATCGCATGTGCCGATGTGGGAGATCATTAAAGCAATGGTAACAACATGTAATTAACGGAAACCAAAATGATCATAAAAAGTTGGTTTCAAATTTCCGACATCCTTTTTGGTACTATGTTAAAATATGACCGAGTCACCCAAAAAAGTGTTTCCTCTAGTTTTATTTATATGATGTGGAGAAAACGTTTTTGTCTTTGTAACTCACATTATTTATTTTTGGGAAAATCATAATCAGGTCATTCATGAAGGAATTCTTTCATAAATTAATCTCAACTAGGTTTCAAGCAAGTATCAAATTACATTGAAATTCTAATGAATTTGAGTGATTTTAAATGACTTGTCGTTAAGTTGTCAATGACAACTGAGTTTTTAAAGATCAGACCTGCATTATTTACAACTTAAGGAGCTACTATTTCCCAATTATGGAGTTTTCAATAACAAGTTATTTAACATATAAATCAAGTCCTTGGGGATTTCATTGTAATTTGTTCATTGTTTGGGATCTAGTTGTGATTTATTACCATATGATTTATCTGATTATTATGACTTTCCCTTAATTTTTATATGAATATTCCATTTACCCTTCATTAACTACTGTGAAAATTTTATTATCATAGAGAGGGTTATGTACAATAGTTTTCTGGTCGTCGCTAAATATAAGGTTATGTTTTTTTTATGAGTCTGTTGTCCCTTATCAAATTTCACTTTGAAATTATCTAAGTTATATTGTACCCATTCATTAATTTATTTCCTACTTTCTCTTTCATCATTTTTCTCCTTATTACTTTAATTCTCTTATCTATTAATAAATAAGGGCTATTAAAAAGAGAGTATATTTTCTACATATGAATTACGTTTAACTATTTTTGATAATATTTAAGGAACACAATATAAATATGTGAAAAAGAACTTTAATACAAGGACGAAGTGAGCATTAAATAAGAGAGTCATACATTGAGAAGTTATTGAAATCTTATGGTAAATTTAATGAGATTTAAACTTTTTTGTTGATTTTGATAAAGTATGATAGATACTCTCTCACTCCTTATATAAAAGGTTATATAACCGAATTGCAGTTTCCCCAAAAGAAAAATAAAAGTTGGTTAAAAACAACCAAATCTATAGAAATGTATCTTTTTTTCAAGATAATACTTATTTGTGAATGAGTAAGAATTACCAAGAGAAGCTATGAAAATATATGAAAGAGAATATGTTTAAGAAATCAATGCATAGACAAAATGAAAAAAAAAGACATTTATTTTATTACAAAGGGCAAGAGTCCTATTTTGCCCTTCAAGTAACCATGCTGGACCACTGGGCACCCTAAACTAACAATGCGTACAATTTTACCCTTGAAGTAATCAAAGTGGTCCAATTTTACCCTCTTACACGTGTCAACATTACATTCGCAAGTAAAACTGAACCACTTTGGTTACTTCAAGGGTAAAATTGTACCCGGTGTTAGTTTGGGGTGCCCAGTGGTCCAGCGTGGTTCTTGAAGAGCAAAATAGGACCCTTGCCCTATTATTACAAAAGATCTTAGCGGTAGGTACAAAAGGAAAAAACAAAACATCTTATAGGGAAATTAAAGGAGTAATATGTGTGCGTGTAGACGCAGGTGATATTAGAGATCGTAGCCGTAGGTACATGTATAGATATATTTTTAGGGGTAATAGAATTGAAGGCTTCAAAAATTGAAGAATTGAAAGAGCAGGGCAGCAGAAAGTTAGTTTGAAGAGTTAAAGCCCTGCATATAATGCGAAAAGAGCATTGGTGAGACAGCAGATTTGTGAATTAAATGCGAAATGGCAAGGCGAGGCTACAATCTAATTATGCATGACAACATTCAATGCAAACCTTCCTTCTTTGGTAGGCCCTATCGGTGTATAACTCTCTACCTTTGGTTTTAAATATAAAAGGTACTCTAACATGGTTTTGTCTAACTCTCTACCTATGGAGTAAGATGTACTCGCTCTGGTCCTTAATAGAATATAAGAGCCCGAAATTTAAATGATTTTAGTTCTTAATATAAGAGCTCATTTCACATTTTCTCCCCATTTAATGTGTTTTTTCTTACTTTGCCCCTAACTCTTTCATATTTATTAACGCTTTTATGTATTTCTCTCTCTTAAAAGTGTCATATAAATATGAACAATATTGGAAAAACATTAACTCTAGACACCCAACTAACATTCAATGTTTTCTTAAGAAGCATTTTTTTAGCGGCCAACTCTCATATTAGGGACCGGAGGGAGTAACATGAAAACGTTAAAGTAATAAATGTGTGAAAAAATATCTAACCTTTGAAGTCTTTGACCAATTGAGAAGCATCTAATACTCTTAATAGCTCTTTTCTTTGCCCACTGATCCTCACCCTTCACTTTGTACCGATCCATGATGTATCGTCTGCATTTCTCCATGGCGGCATCATCTTGCAAAACAACATATACGATCATACTTTCACACATCAATTTTAATGTAATTTAACCTCATCTTTGTTATGGTATTTTGTGAGTCGTAGTTCATATAATGAAGGCGAGATTTGAGCGTCGATATTATCGAAGGTGTCTGGCATCAGGTTAAACACGTTTGACTTGCACGCTTCAGAGGTGCCACATTTAAACTTTATACGATATAGTTTGATAACAATGACAGTTTAGATTATTTTTTTTGCTCCCGGTGAAGACACGTGTTTCAGCAACATACACATTAAGCAATCCAATCATATGAGTAATTATATAAAAAACAAGTCATAAGAATTACCTAGATATAATGGTGTATATATCTGCATTAGCCAGGGATTCAAAGAAATTTTTGGTGGCCTTGTTTTGTAAGTACTTTGTCATTGTCCTTCAACTCTTCCATCTCAATCTCTGTTACCGTCATCGTCTTCTTGCACGCTGAAATCATCGCACACAGCGTTGTTAATTGGATGTGTTCGAGCATTATTGTCTTCGACTTGCATTCTTACCTAAAAACTCGACCCAAATTCTACACGGGCATTACTGTAATCGTCACCGTCTCCATGGTGCGACTCAACAAGGTAATATTTGGTGAATTGCTTCTTTATATAATGATTAAACACCTCGTCTTTTGTTTGTCACAACCTAAACTTATACTTCTTATAGAAACAAGTTATTTTGCCCTTAACTCTCGATCTCATGAACACAAAATCTAAAAATTGATTGAGACCCACAATGTATTTTAGGGTCAAACGCGACAAGGAGATCTATAGCTTATCCAACATTGGAACTATTATGGAGGGAGAACAAAAGAAATATAAAGTAAGAAGAGAAAGTTGTGACATTGATAAATAACTAGATTTCAATTCCCCGGGCCACTCCCGGGAAGCATATACTTGAGCTAAGTTGACATTTTTCGAGGTACCTTATAGTAGTTGACTATTCCTTATCCTCATTTACAAAACCCTCGGTATGTGTATTAATTTAAATAATTAAAATATTTGACATATTATGGCGATTATCAATGTTCATTAACCTCTTCTATGTGTTAAGTATTCTAATTACTAGACACAATGTAACGGTTAATAACCGCCGCAATATGTCAATTATTGAATAATTGACACATTGCAGCGGTTAGCGAACGTTGCACGACCCTACGTTATGTTTATATCCACATCTAATAAATGTCTCTAAGGATTGAACTCTTCCTATAAAAGTATAAATACTTCTCCTCCTTTATAACTCTCTCTTTCTCCTCTACCCTCCATATTCTCCTCTCCTCTACGGCTCTACTATTTATATTTCCATTCTCTATTGTTTTTTTCATATGTTTACCAAATATTTGCAGGTTTCATTGCTTTATCTATTTTAAACTTTTTGTTTATTTTTTCTAATTATGGTATAATCTCTATTTAATCTTTCATTTTAATTATTTTTTTACTTCTTTCCTAATTATTGCTAATCTTTGAAATCATTTTTTAATTATTTCTTTTACAATATCTGCTGGGTAACCCAATTTTTCTTTTATAATGAACATTTATAATAATAATAAGTTTAGTGATATATTTACTGTCTTAATTTAACGTTTTGATGTTTACTTTAATTAATGAAGTAAATAGAGGCTTTTTAATTATCACATTGTACTCACCGGTGGTTTATAACCGCCGATAAGTAATTTTTTAAGAAAAATTATATCTTATAGGAGTTTCATAAACGCGTGTAAGTGTAAAATTTAAAAATAATTAATTTCGCGACGACAACTAGCCACCGCTGATCTGGAAGTGTTTTGAATTTTCATGACATCTTTTCAAGTATAGCGGCATTTTATAACAACGACAACAATAACAACAACAAAAAGGTCTCATTTCATTAAATGGAGTCGGCTACATAGATCATAAAGCGCATTGTGCTTTATCGTTCACCAACTTTTTGAGTATATTATTCATCAATAAGTCACCTTCTATAAATTCCTCAAAATTTCTATAAATTATATTATTTTAATTCCGTGCCATGCGGCGCGCTAAAAAACTAAAAATTTGAATTCCCCAACTATATCCCGGTGTGTATAAATGTGGGTGACAAACGCAACTAAAATTTTCATTGTTTAATTGTGCACCACAACTTTTATTTAAATGCT
The DNA here is from genome assembly GCA_029929735.1 of Mimosa pudica. Classification (NCBI taxonomy): domain Eukaryota; kingdom Viridiplantae; phylum Streptophyta; class Magnoliopsida; order Fabales; family Fabaceae; genus Mimosa; species Mimosa pudica. The sequence continues at coordinate 6,775,866 of JAKELP010000029.1, read as the reverse complement.
GGAAAGTCTCGTTGCCATGGTGCATTTTCCGTTGTTTGTTACAACCATTGTAGTTTCTTGGGATAATTAATTAGAGGTCCCTCACAAGGGAGTTAATACTGGAAAAATCCCAAAAGTTGAAAATATTAATGTAGGGTCCCAAGGGACCTCACATTAATATATTTGAAAAGTGAAAAGACAATTTTGCCCCTAACCTTAAAAAAATTTACCTCCTCCCCCCAACCACCCCCTCCCCCCTCCTCCTCCCTCACCCACCCCCCTCCCCCCTCCAGCCGCCCACCCCTCCCCTCCAGCCCGCCCCTCCACCCTCCACCCTCCCCCCTCCCCTCCAGCTGCCCCCACCCCTCCCCCTCCCCTCCAGCCCGCCCCCCCACCCTCCCCCTCCCCTCCAGCCGCCCCCCCACCCCTCCCCCTCCCCTCCAGCCCGCCCCCCCACCCTCCCCCTCCCCTCCAGCCGCCCCCCCACCCCTCCCCCCCACCCTCCCCCCCACCCTCCCCCCTCCCCTCCAGCCGCCCCCCCCACGCCTCCCCTTCCCTCCCCTCCAGCCCCCCCCACCCCCACCCCCACCCTCCCCCCTCGAGCCCGCCCCCCACCCCTACCCTCCTCCCTCCACGTCCCCCACCCCCACTCCAGCTCGCGAGGAGGAGTGGGGGTGGGGGGCGGGCTCGAGGGAGGAGGGTAGGGGTGGGGGGCGGGCTCGAGGGCTGGAGGGGAGGGGGGAGGGTGGGGGCGGGCTGGAGGGGAGGGGGAGGGGTGGGGGGGCGGCTGGAGGGGAGGGGGGAGGGTGGGGGGCGACTGGAGGGGAGGGGGAGGGGTGGGGGGGCGGCTGGAGGGGAGGGGGGAGGGTGGGGGGCGACTGGAGGGGAGGGGGAGGGGTGGGGGGGCGGCTGGAGGGGAGGGGGGAAGGTGGGGGGGCGGGCTGGAGGGGAGGGGGAAGGGTGGGGGGCGGCTGGAGGGGAGGGGGGAGGGTGGGGGGCGGCTGGAGGGGGGAGGGGGGTGGGTGAGGGAGGAGGAGGGGGGAGGGGGGTGGGTGAGGGAGGAGGAGGGGGGAGGGGGGTGGGTGGGGGGAGGAGGTAAATTTTTTTTAAGGCTAGGGGCAAAATTGTCTTTTCACTTTTCAAATATATTAATGTGAGGTCCCTTGGGACCCTACATCAATATTTTCAACTTTTGGGATTTTTCCAGTATTAACTCCCTTGTGAGGGACCTCTAATTAAATTTCCCTAGTTTCTTTAGTAAACTCTATAAAGTAGCGAAAATAAGAGTTGTCGTGCAAAGTGTTTTTTGTAGTGTCTCTTAATAGTATCATGTAAATATGAGTAATATTGGAAAAAAAATTATCTGCAGACACCCAACTAACTTTACACGTTTTCTTAAGAATTATGATTTGACGGCTGAGCTCATATATTACCGATTGGAAGAAATAATTTCAACATATACTTATTGGTATGAGTAAATGGGTTGACTACTTGTTATAATTGGCGTTAAAGGAAGTAAAATATATAAGTGCAAAATTTATGTATTATACTCCCTCTTGTCCCTAACATAAGAGCCAACCGCCAAAAAAACTCTTCTTAAAAAAACATGGAAATGTTAGTTAGGCGAATGGACTTAATGTTTCTTTTTCAATATTGCCCATATTTATTGTAGGGTAAAGGTGCAAAAATGGGTTCAAACTATTTCGCGAGGAGCACATAGGGGTAACAAGTATTTCCGGGCTCAATTCTAGGACTGAAGAATAAATATTGGTGCAATATTGGGAACACCGTTTATGTTGACCGACGTTGATCGTTAAAAATTGCGGGGAAAATGATTTTTTTCGCTGACGTGGCCTATTACATAAACGTGCCACGTCAGCAAAAAAAGTGACACATAAGCGTGCCACGTCAGCAAAAAGTGCCACATAAGAGCACCACGTCAGCAAAAATGGCCACATAAGCGTGCCACGCCAGCAAAAATCATTTCCCTCGCCACGTCATCGTTTAACGGTCAACGTCAGTCAACATAAACGACGTTCCCTATATTGCACCAATATTTATTCTTCAGTTCCAAAATTGAGCCCGGAAATACTTGTTACCCCTATGTGCTCCTGGCGTAATAGTTTGAACCCATTTTTGCACCTTTACCCTTTATTGTAATACTTCTAAGAGAGAGAAATACATAGTAAACAATAAATATGAAAGGGAGTTAGGGGCAAACTTGGAAAAAATACATTAAATGAGGAGAGAATGTAAGATGAACTCTTATACAGAACGAAAACAATTCAAATTTTAGACTCTTTTATTAGGGACCGGAGGAAGTACTTATAGTAAATGATACCAACATGGTTTAATGGTACATGTAAAAAAAAGTTGACTACATCATTTATAGGGCAGTGAGAGGTCTTTTTTGTCCTATATAAGTCACTTCATTATGAATAATGTACAAGTTCACCCTTCATTTATTATATGTTTATTTTATTATTTTGTTTTAATGTTATATAGTAGATATTAAATATGAGTATAATAGAAAATTTGTTAGATTTTAGTGAGAAATTAATGATATTTAAGATTTTCATTGTTATGTACGAAACATGTATGAAATCTCAAGTAAATACTAGAATTTTAGGAGTATATCTATCTCCTATCCTCAATTATATGACTATCTATCTCCTATCTTCAATTATATGACCGATACGGATAGGCCTTTCTCATCGCCTTCATTAATAGGACGGTTCCTAATTTCTTAGTTCAGATAGCCCTTACCAGTCCCTTCTTAATTACACAACAACCCAATCTTACTCCTTTAACACACTTTTTCTTTAAAATTCTTATAGGGAATACTTATTCGAATAATGTAGACAAGAAGTTAATTAAAAACAATACACACAAATATGTGTGTGTAAAAATGATGAAACTTCTTTCTTGAAAACACCCTTATCTTATCTGAAAGGAGGTTGACGTGAGTGGTAAGTACTCTCGTTCTTTAAGCAAGTGGTTGGGGTTCGATCCCTAATTTTTACGAATGGAGTCAATTCACAGGTCAACTGCTTATCTATTGAAAAAGAGGAAATCATAGTTAAATTAAGGGAATTTTGACACTCCCTCCATTCCTTAACATAAAACCATTTAGTCTTATATTTAGAAATAGATGTAGTACTTCCTCGGTCCCTAATATAAGAGCTAGCCGCTAAAAAAACGCTTCTTAAAAAAACATGTAAATATTAGTTGGGTTTCTGAAGGTAAAGCTTCATTTCCAATATTGCCCATATTTATTATGATACTTTTAAGAGAGAGAAATATATAAGCATTAATAAATATGAAAGAGATTTAAAGACAAAGTAGGAAAAAACACATTAAATGAGAAGAGAATGTGAGATGAGCTCTTATATTAGGATCAAAACCATTCAAATTTTGGACTCTTATATTAGAGACAGAGGGAGTAATAAATAAGATTGTGGAAACAATAAAATAAAAAGTGTGATCAAATTGGAAATTAAATTTGTGGGCAGATAAAGTGAGAACAAATAATGGGCAATAAAACAGAGTAAAATTGGAAATTAGTAAAAAGGATCTAGACATTTTATAAAAAGAAACAGAATACATGTGGTAGTTCTCATTAAAAAAAATTGCAGAGACCAAGAGTATTTTGGCTTATTTAGCATTTCTTGTAGTTGTAAGTACTTCTCTCTAACAATCACTTTCTTTGACCCAATTGAACGCCGGGCAATCAATGCCTGAAAGCTGCAATAGAACAGGGATGTTCAGCATGCTTCGGTGGCTGCTGAATCCAATTCACACATTACTCTGAATTAAAACTCTCATAGGGTAGCTATATTTTCTTTCAACTGAATAGAGTAATAGCTACTCCATCAGTGTATAAAAGTTGACAATCTTTAATAATGAAAAGCGTAACACTCTTTTCAATACATATAGCTCAGTCCGCGTCCATTCGTTGCTGTCAAACTATCCAATTGCCTTTACTAAATTTATTATTTTTACATCTCGAATTTCAAAATTGTTTTAAACTTGCCCTTTAATAGACACTCCTGGTCCCATTTACTCCCTTCTACTTGTAATTTAATCTAAGAGTTTCAATATCTCCTATATTTATTATAACACTGTTAAGATATAAATATACATATGTTAAGATATAAATATACATAAGTATTACTCCCTCTGATGCCTAATATAATAAGAATCAGCCGCAAAAAAGACTTCTTAAGTAAACATGTGAATATTACTTGAGTATTTGATGTTAATACTTCTTTTCCAATATTGCCTATAATTATTATGATACTTTTCACATAGAGAGAAATACATAAGCATTAATAAATATGAAAGAGAGTGAGGGGTAAAGTAGAAAAAACACATTAAATGAGGAGAGAATGTGAAATGAACTCTTATATTTTAGACCAAAATCATTCAAATTTTGGAATCTTATATTAGAGACCGGAGGGAGTAATATTATGAAAAAATGTAGAAGGTAAAGTACAAAAATGCAATTAATGAAGAGAGAATGTTTGGTGAGATCTTATATTTTGAACAAAAAAGTTTTACATTTTTGTCTCTTATATTACAGACAGGGAATATAAGGTACTTTTCATGCAAATCAAGCACAATGTTAAACTTCATTAATACTATTTTTAACTTTAACAACATTTTCTCTTTATTCCCCCTATTTATTATGATTCACCACATTAAATCAAAGCCAACATATAATAGATATACTAAAATTGTATTTACAAACAAAAATTGAATGCATGACAAAAAAATCAAAATTTAATGACATTCTGTAAATAGGACTAACTAAACCCTTCTATCTTCCCTATAAATACTCCCTCTAAACATTATTATAAGTTACTCTCTCTTATCCTTATTATAAGTCACTAACCACTCAAATCTCACATACTAAGTAATGGAAGTTACATCATTAAATGAGCCATATTTTATTTGTCTTTTCCATTTCTGGCCCTCCCATCCCTCTCTCTTTTTTATCTTTCCAATGCTCTTTTATATTTGAAATAAGAGTGGGAGGAAAGGTCAATACAATTAAAGAATTCTCTTTTTCCCATGGATGATGAGGGTATATTGGGAAAATATAATAAATGAATTACTTTTAGAGATAAATTGACGATATTAGCCAATACGATACTTTTTATTGTTTGTTGACCAATTGGATACTCCCTCTGTCTTAGAATATAGCTAATGTTGTGATCTTGGGTTGTCCCAAAATATAAGCAAATGTTGCATTTTGTCTGATCATTTAATGTTTTTTTCAAGTTTTCCCTTTGTTGACAACACTCTCTCATGTTCCATACACACACAAACTCTCTCATTTATTTCTCATCCAATCATCATCTTACTTATCATCTTCATAAGGCGGTAAAATTAGGAAAAATATGTTCCAGACATATTGATTGCTTTCAAAAACTTTAAAAGTTTTCTCGAATATAGCAATTTGCACAATATTAACTTATATTCTAGTACAGAGGAAGTACAATTTACCAGAGCCTTCTCATGAAAAGCAAGCATAGGAAAAACTAAAATTGACTTAGAATCCCGAATAATATCCTGTGGATGAGTAATATGACCTCCATGGGTAGATTGATTACGCTTCCTCCATATTTCATTCAATATTACAATGGTACTTTAATGAAAACATCATGGTCCTTGTTTGAGAAAAGGTGCTTTATTCGAGTGAATAGGTCATTAAAAGTTAAGTGCGATGGAGAACAAGAAACAACCAAACCAAGCTGCTTTGACCAAATGATAGGAGAAGAAGATGCGATAATGGAATCCGTGCGGAGCATCCTGTAACATTGTGTTACTAATTACCTGATTAACCAATAATATTTATTTCAATTCATTAAGCTCTAATCTAACTATGATAGAAAAAGGAATTTCCATAATATTAATATCTCTATCATAGTTAGAAAAGATTATTCTAATCCTTTTATAATTTATCCATGATAGGAAAGAATAAACTAATAAAACCTGAATACTATCATGGATAGTTAATAGCTAACCATGTTAGAAAAGAATCACCTAACATGGTTAGAAAAATAAACAACCTAATGTTATAGATTTAACTATGTCCTAAAAATAACTCTCATAGGAAATGTAAAATACATACAAGTGAATTTTCATGTAACAAGCATCATGTAATCAACTTCATCCTTATGACTCCAATTCGTACTTCATTATTCACACAAATCGGGCCGCCAAGTTTCATGTAATATGTTCACATAATTATATAGTTCATTTATACTATCCAAGCATTCATTTTATAACAAAATTCTGCACTACCTCAACAGTTTCAACAATTTAGTTTTAGCCATGCGATTAATATCCAGAGATGCTTCTAAAACAATTTTCAAACTTCAAAACAGAACAAAAATTGATAATTACCACTTCAATGAATAATATATATTTTATTTTTATTATTTTTTTTTTAAAGGCTCGCCAGCCGCGCGCCAGTTGGCGAGCGAGTGGCGAGTTTCCAGAGGCATGGCGCCTTTGCTCGCAGCTGCTCGCCAGCTGCGCGCCACTAGCGAGCAGACTGGCGAGAATTTATCAGCAGAAACAGTCTGTCTGCAGAATTTTTCTAACCTTTTCAACTTAATTTCTAAACATGACACCTTCCTTTAACATGCTTCAAATTATCCTAAATCTTAATGGTTGGAAGTTCCTCTTATTTAACTTACTACAAGCAATAATATATCACTCGCCATCACTTATTTCCAATTACACAAAGGAATATTAAAGAAACCAGTACCAACAACTTTCAACAAGCCATAGGAGTATGTATTTCATTATAAACCAAGCCAAGAAATAACTAAACAGAGAACCACCCTAAAACAACCAAACTCAAGCTACAACACATATATACATACCCTAGTATACACATATAAACCCATATACTTAATCAAATTTACATTTTCCCTATATCATCATGCTATTATCAGTAAATCTCGTAGGGTTTCTTCAACACAATTTCATTTAGAAGACCAACCACATTTATTCTCATAACACATACTAATCAATAACATATATTAAGTTGAAGACTACAAATCAAACAATTGATATGATAAACAATCATTCACCTAACGAAAATAATTTAGTTCAAAGCAAAAATCAATTCACATTTATACTCAAATCACATCACAATCAAAAATCACAACAACATGCATCATGGTGGCACTTTTTAAAGAAAACTTTTCAAGAAAGTCTAACAAAAACATCAAACAATTCAAGAATAAACAAAACAACCAAGAACCAAAGTCAATAATTCCTATTCCACTTCAACTCATTATTAATTATCATTTCAAATTACCTTACTCCCTCAACCCAATAAGGGATCTCATGATGCCTCGACTATGATTATGGCCGGCACATAACTATACTCGAGACCCCAGAGAAACATCCTTATTTCGCTATTTTTCCTAAATTTTATACATATCAACATTAGTTTTGTTATTCTTTCTATGTTCATCTCAATCTCTCCACAGTACCTATTCAATTTCTCTTATCACTCTCTCCCCACCACGGGATGAGCGATAATCCTCTCAAAAAGCAGAGTATCATGCACAGAAGGAAGGGAAACTATAGAATGTATATTGCCAATCTATATGCAATGCAGCACAGTCCAGGGTTATCGTATACCAAATACTTTATATATATATGTCAAGTCTGTCATTCATCATTCAAGTCCCTCCTTCTAAATCCATTCGAATTCATCATCTCTATTTCCCACATATCACTTAAATCCCTCAGTCAAATCCAATTCAACTCAACAGACGAAAATAAACGTGATTGACACTGTGCCCAGTCTCAAATCTGAAAGCATAAAAAGGGAGCACTTTAAAAAGTGAAAACGTCCCTGGAGAGCACTTTAAAAAGTGAAAACGTCCCTGGGGAGCACTTTAAAAAGTGAAAACGTCCCTGGGGAGCACTTTAAAAGTGAAAACGTCTCTGGGGAGCACTTTAAAAAAGTGAAAACGTCCCTGGTTCCTCTACAATCCGAGGAAACCGTACAATTAACCTATCGATTGCGCAGATCGATAGGTTACATCGGCCGACGGTACTAATAATCAGTGTCATGCAATACTAACAATCCCTATTCTATATTCCATCAACTACAACCTCATTCAATATTTCAATCTCACATCTCATGTTTTCCACAACATAGCTCACCATAATCTCAAACTCAACATCTATCACTCTTTTCTATTTCCATAATTTCTCAAGTCACTGTCTAACACTATACCTATCTATATACCTTCCACAATCATTCCAGATCAATACCAACCACAGCCAGAGTAATATATATGTAATGTTTCTATTCACTTGAAGAAAAGCTCAAGTTGTTCAAAAGGTTAAATTGTTGTGGCTGGTAGATTACATTGGACTTCAAGTTATATATCAAATTTTAGGGTCTTGTAGCCATTATTAGACCTTGTCTGTTATTTTTGTGGGATGGTTAGTTGGTTCAGGTCATTTAGGCAAGGAGAATGTCTAATTTGTGGGTTGTTTGCTTGTAATGTGAATTATGAGTTAACAGTTTCTGTTGTGAATTTTGGGGTTGAAGTGGTAAATCTGATTTATGGAACTAATCTGAGTTTTTCAATTAGTGTTGGCTTGGATTTATTAAAGTGCTCACAATGATGTTGGATGATGAGTGAGAAATGGAATAAGGGATGCTTGTTGTTTCATATGAAGGAATATGAAAGTTAAGAAGTTATATTTAATAGGGCAATTATAGTGACTTAATACTCTTATGAGTTATGGAATGTAATGTTAACTAATATTTAGGAAGGTTGACTAATTTAGAACCCTTGTGTCGTGATCTTGACCTGAAGTATAGAGAATATAATAGTGAATTCTTTTAATTCACCATGGTTTTTATACAAATATGAATTTTAAGTGGTTTAGGTGTGTAGGGAAGTAAGATGATACTTACTGTAATTTTGTTGATTAAACTTAGAAAACTGAATTGGATTTGTTGTTTATGTGATATTGACATTTTTATTGTGTTAGTTAAGTAAATAGCTTAATGATTTGGAAGGTTATGAAAATGAATTCCCTTTATCTTATTTTGTTTGGCCGAGCTGAGTGTATAGTTAAATAGGTGGGAAAGGTAAGAAAGAATGATCAAACAAGGTTAATTTTTATAAAGAAATAGTGAGATTAGACTCTCATGACTTAAGGGATTACATGGCTGAAGTGTTTAACGAATCATATTAAGTAATTGGTGAAAAAGGAGAGCTGAGAGCCAATAAATTAATTAAGATTTGGAATAGTTGATAATTTATGGTTATGATGTTATTGAAATGGATTGAATTAGGATCAAGTAAGGGTATGGAGATTGAGGAATCTAAACTTTGAAATTGTTTGGAGTCTTGAATATGGAGTCTTTGATCAATTGAGGTTGGAATATTAAAGTGGTGTGTATATGTGTGTAGGATCCTTGCTAGTAAGGTTAGAATTCAAAGACACTGAGAATGTAAGAGTTTTAGATTTCTAAAGGAATTAGTGTTTGATGTTTAAAGAATTTATTAAGATTGTGAATGTTTTAGTTGAGTACATGGTATATTATTTGACGATTTTGTCTCCTTTTGTGCTATTTCACTTGCTGGTATGTGAATGTTAATAGGTGATGTTGATTTGTAATTGTGTTTAGTCTAAGTCATTAATTAGTTAAATATTGAGGAACATAATGAATAAGATCAGAGTGGCGCAGCGGAAGCGTGGTGGGCCCATAACCCACAGGTCCCAGGATCGAAACCTGGCTCTGATACCAAGTTGTAACAATGTATATAAACAACCACAAACTTTCAGTTTAAAATGCACCGAATTCTAATCCCAAGGCCTACATATATTCCTCTTTTCTTCATTTAACAACAACATGGTCCCTTATAGTTACTATAACCAATTAAAGCTATTAAGGAGTTTTTATCCCAACTCCCAATCTTACTCTTACACTTCAAATTCCTAAATCCTTTCTTTTGTTTACTGATCAACCCCTTCAAATCAACCAAGACACAAAGCACAATAATCCAAATTAAAGGAATTACCCTTTATCATGACACACAAAAGAGGAAGAGATTCCAAAACCTATATCTCATACTTCGTCTTATGCAATATGACTTATTAGCAATTAACAACCATATAAATCACCACCAATCACTTCCATTCCTCACCATACCATACCATAATCAAACAGCACAACAAGGAGAAGAAAATGACAATTTTACAATTCAATTGCCACTCAATCATTCACTATTTGACCATTAATTCCAGAATAGCAAATATAGCAGCATAAATAATTAGAACAAAATCTTTTCTAACAGCCCCTAAAATTAGGGTTTTTCATGAATCACTCCAAACTTAAATCAACATTCAATTTCATAGTTAGAATACTAAAATATGAAGCCTTGGCATAGTTTTTAATTCATATCATAACTGAAACTCAAACCCCAATTCAAACCCTCACTCTCAAATGGCTCAACACGAAAAATCAAAGGTAGGAAAGGTATGGGAAATGCTCACCAAGTTCCAAAATGAGAAAAAGGAGCAAACCCATAGCTGGCCGCCACCTATCTCGCCGGAAAACCGAAGTGGTCAACGGAGAGTAAATGAACCTCAATGAAAATGGAAAGAAATGGTAAGGAACATGAGTACCCACATGATTTCGAAGAGTTAAGGAGGAAGAGAGTTCGGTTAAGGAGGGAGGACGGAGGTCACCATCGCCGGAAACGGCTTTCTCGTTGCCGGAAATAAGAGGAGAAGATGGTTGATTGAAGATGAAGAACGCGAGGGAGAGAAGCGAGGAAGGAGGAATGGTTTGATGGTGGTGGTGGGGCCGGCGCCGCCGCGCGCCTTGGCCGCCGGAAACGCGAGGGACGGAGGAGAGGAAGAAAGGAACGAAATCGAAGGCAGGGGGAGGGATCGGCTGATATATATAGAAAGGAGGGAGGGCCGTGTTTGTTTTAAGGGAAATAAGGATGATTTTGGTTATTTAAAGCCTAAACTTGCTATAGTGTACTCATTTTGATTTAAAACCACTTAAACCAGCCTCCAATCTTCTTAAACTTCAAAATATTTTTAGTTCTACCACACCCTCATATTTCAAACTTTTCATTTCTTTAGGAATTATATGCACATTAATTACTCAAAATTTCCAAAATATTCCCAAAAATTCCTAAAAATTCCAAAATTTCCCAAAACACTCTCTAATCCTGAATTAAATTTTTCAGGATGTTACACATCCAAAATGAAATGAACTATTAACTAGTAAATGATGAGCTCGCAAAACACTGTTGAAGGGATAACTTTATTGAGAAGTTTCCATATGAAAAGAAGTTGTTTTAGACAAAAGAGATAGACCATAAGAATTTCCAAAATGGATCGATGCCTGATTGATTCTGGAATTTCTCATTAAATACCATAGAGAAGCCTTCTTTAGCAAAGTAGGAACAAGAGGCCACTTTTTTCTAAATGAGGAAGTCCTTACCATCAAAAATTGAGACTGGAATAAACAAGAAGCAATCTGTTGGCTAGATGAATCATTATACTTTTGGAGGACTTGACGTACAACTGTAAAACCAGCCGTAGAAGCCTCCGCAAAGAGGAAGAAGTCATCAGCATAAAGGAGATGAAAAATAGTCGAGACTTATTTGCATAATTTTATTCCTTTCCAAAGATTCTGAGATTCCTGATGATAGACAAATCATGACAATACATTAAGAAAATGATGTATAGATACAACGATAAAGGATCTTCTTGCCGAATTCCTCTTATGGGCTTGAAATCACTAGCGATCTAGCCATTAAAATGAGATTATCTTCCACTATAGATACACATTAAGTACTCAAGTCATCCATTGGCCATTTCATATTAAAACTCTTGCAAAAAAGCACAACAGAGATAAAATTCCAGGAAAACGATCAAAAGTTTTTGAGAAATCATTTTTAGGGGCAGAGGGAGTACTTGCAATATGGATATTAGATTGGGTCAAATGTTTTGGTTGAATTAAGATTAACTCTCTTTAAGATATTTTATACAATAACATAGGCTCAAACTTGAAATTTTGTACTTAAATAGCCAAAACCCTCTTACTAGAACCATCATCTTTTGAAAACCGTGATGGCATAACTGTATTGCAACCACCAAAGGTGTTCTTATGTTAACGAGTGTGCGGCAGAAGGCAAAGCAAGCCCACATGAATACAAAGTAGAATCATCACTGCAATCATCAGAAGATGAGACAGTATGGATCTGCCTGCTCATAGCAAGTGAGAAATAAGCTTTAGCTAATAAAACCAGCCATGCCAATGTATTCAGAGCCTAATTATACCAATTTCAATTTTGAATATTGAGGTGAATATAATGCCAAGAATTAGGACACCCTTTATCCTATCCCTACTAAAAAATAAAGAAAACAGGAAAGAAAAATTAGACACTCCTCATGTTCCTCAAAATAACGTAAATAGAAATTTGAACATTGAAATATTCCATGACAAATCCATGCTTAAATACAATTGCAGAAAATTAAGAAAGTAGTAAAACGCCTTCTTCATCCAGAAACCCGCCCAAAGAGCCTCCTCTTTCCCAGTAAAAATGAGTTACTATAATCGTTGGTGCAATTCCTTTCAGCTAGACAGAATATGTTATGTCTGCACTAAAAATGAACCTTCATATAAAGGTTGTCAATGTAGAAAAAATGCCTGTACATGGGAAGCAATAGCCATTAAGACGGCGATTTCTGGTTATGAAATAGCAATCAGCGATTCTGTGAACTCCAAAGGCCTTAATCTAAATGTCAAGTCTCACTATGCTATCCATTTCTGGGCCTCTTGTTGGATATGATATCTGAAAATGAGTCAATCAGTTGTCCTGCTAAACTACACGGATCATCAAGCAGAGTTTGAATGAAGGTATTCACAACCCTGCGTTCCTGCTCTGTTGACCTCAAACTAAACCATGTCAGCAATTTCAACCGGAATTCCTGCTTGATGTGACCCTCACACTCTAGCCACCGAAATACTTTCACGCAATACTCGTAGTTTTCATCCAGGGAACATGTGCCATCTGATACTCTGAGAGGAGAGCCATTTGCTAAAGTGCTATTGCAATCATGTGTCTCTTCATTGATGCTAGGAGCCACCCTCTTCTTGCATGCATCTATGCGGGAGTCAACGGCTGGAACCTCTCCAGTTGGCCCATTCATCCAGGTATGGGAGTCACCACTACCGTGCGATTTCACTAAGTTGATTTTTCGAGCATAGCGAGAACCAGAGTCATCGTCTACCTCAACAGCTTTGGGCAAAGTGCAGCCATTATCTTCATCTTTGGAAGACTCAAAAGGAGCGACTACTTCTTCATTTAGATCAGGCACTGAAACAACATTTAAATCAAGGCCTCGTGAAACTGTAGGCAACTGCTCTTCTGAAATTTTAGGCTTGACCATTTCAGTTTCTCTGCAGCAATTTTTTGTATCAACACTGCAAAACCCTTCCAAGGGACCTTGATCTTGAGTCCAACCAAGTCCCACAACTTTCCCAAGGTCTCGAACCTTAAATCCTGAATCTGCTACAGTAGGATTGGGCTCTGATTTGGAGCCAGCTGACCTGGCTCCAATTTCAAGGATCTCTTTTTTACGTCCTAAATCAATCAGTAATGAGGGACCCTTTTTGGTTGGATCAGTGCTTTTGGTGAAACACTTGGCTTCAGAATAACCCAGCTGACCCATATCTGTATAAGATATAATGCGAAAAGTATATTCTGTGCACGGCTGGAGATTTGGTAACAGAATCCTCTTTTGATTATTTGGGATCTCACAAGCAGGATCGTTTGCAAGCAACTCCTCATTACTCTTGTAGTACCAGAGCTTGTAGCCCTTAATGTCCTTAGATGATGCAGTGGACTTGTCAATCAAAATTATTTTGACTGAGGAAGCTGTTACCTCTTCAAAAACAAATTTGCAGGCAGGAGGTAGTGAACCATCTGAGGATTTTTAAAAGGAAAAAGAAAAGAAAAAACGGGTGGAAAAGTTAAAAAAGCATAAACCACATGAAGAAAACTTGTTTGTCAAGCAAGAAGAACAAAAGTAAAAAAAATAAAGTATCAGTTCCAACTTGCAAAATCTAGATTAGAACCTGAAGGCCGCCCATCGGCTTTCTCAATAGCAAGAGCGCAGAGTTTCTGCACATCACTCGCAATAGAGAGTCTGCTGACGATGCCTCGCACCATCTTAGCAGAAACCCCATTAACTGGACCAACTTCTGTTTCTAGCTTTGCTTTTGCCTCTAGTACAATGTCATGCAAATCTTTAAACCTCGAAGTCCCATCCAAGAGCTTGTAACTCAAATATAACCTGTAGCAGAGCACATCAACTCGCCGAGCATCTTTTGCCAAATTCAACTGCTTCTTCCAACATCTGCTATCAGTAAAAAGAATTGCTAGTGTCATCAACATTAAGCTAAATATTTTGTTAACATTCACATAAAGATCATGAAAGTATAAGTACATAGTAATGCTACATTGAAATTCATTTCTTATGAAAAAGGTGAATCAAGAATAGCAAAAAGCTGCACTGTAGCATACCTTCTGATGCAAAAACATGCAAGTCAAGCGATGATGAAGGGAGTAGGGAGAAGAGATATATGCAAAAAGATGTACTTTATTCTTTTATTTATTTCTATGTGAGTATAAAGGTCAAGAAGCATAATTCTGATGCAACCCAAAGCTTTTAACCACTCACTAATTCCATACCCGCACCCCAAAATCAATGAAGCTTTTCCAAGTAGTAGGAAGGGCTGAGGGAGTGCTTATAGCATTTAGAACATGGCAGGTAGAAAACTACATACCTAAGTATCCCTGAAACTTTACCACAGGATGCGCAACAATAGCCACCATCAAGTTGCATCAGTTGACCATGATCAACAACTCCCACTTTTTCGTGTTGAAGGGCACACTCAATATGGCAAGAGAATCCACAGGAGTCCCCTTCATCAGATTCAGATGAGCATACCAACCAAAGACTAGGATCCTTATTACTATCAAAGAGGTGACAAATACAGCATGTGCATCTTCTACAAAATTTTTCATCTGCAGATAGAAAAGCTCTACAAGCAGAGTTTTTACAGATCCAGGAGTCAGAATGTCCAGAATCAGAAAGTTGTTCAGGAACTGGCCTGAGCCTTGTAGGGGTTTTGCTCTTCCTATGCTGCTTCCTAGAGGGCTGGTTGCTGAGAGTAGAAACTTTTTTGTTGTCCTGTTTCTTCAAAACCTTGCTTGTTGACTTAGTTTCTGGCATTTTTCTTTTCGATGAAATGTTCTTTCTGTCCTTATAAAAGCACATTCGAAGAAGCTCCTTCTTAGAACCAGATTTCAAGAACTCTTGAAGGAGTTCAGGACTTCTCGAAGCATCATCTGAATGACCATTTTTTTCTGGAGTGCTTTGCACACTGGAAGAAAGGCTTTGAACACCAGAAACTGAAAACCAATAACAGCCAACTTAAAAATAAGTCCCATATTATAGAAAGGAAGTTGAACAAAAACACATAACCAATCAGTCACAGACAGGCCTGAATCAACTGAACAGAAAGAACAAAGAAGCAGCTTGCTTCGTGTATCAACAATGCATGCGCAATGAATGGATAAGATTTAGTATAAGTCCCGCCATGAAATTGTCAACCTAGTACAGTACTTCATTTTTCTTAACCATTTCTCAGTTTTTTGTTTCCTGTGGGGATCAAAAGAAAAAGTTTATTAAAAGAAAGACTGCAAACATATTCACATCCCATTAAGAATTCTAAAGACAAGGAGACTCCACTGAATATCACCTGTTCATGCAAAGAGCATCAAAAGAACAGAAAAGACTATGAAATGCCACAATGATTTTTTTTCTTGTTTCCCCCCAACACTCCACATCACATGAAAAAAAGGGTCAACTCAGTTCAATCCCCACTTGGTGAGGGTGCTGGGGAAGGGAATATATTAGACAACCTTACCTCTTATTTTTTATGCAAAGAGGTTGATTCGAACCCATGACCTTAGACCCAACGGTAAACGAGCTTACCGCTGAGTCAAGCCGCCCCTTCCCACATCACATAAAGAAACTGCTATAGAATTCTCAGAGGGACACCAAATAATTCATTGATCTATTCAACTATATTCACAGGAAGCAACCACCCAACAATGAAATCATTGAAGAGCTATTACTTGAAAACCAATGAGGCATATAACACAACCAGATGGAGAAAGACCTCTCATGGGTTTGTCAATCCGCAACATGTAATTAGCATTCGTCCTATCCAATTGTCCAAATAAGTTAATTTGACCTTTAGAGAGCTTTACATTTCTAAATGGGCTTCTCAAGAAGTAATGCCTACAGCATTCAACAAATACGGTGAAAATAAGACTTACAGGCATAATTGAGGACTCAAGAGCTATCCAAAATAGGAGATAAAAGTAACTTTAACAATTAGATGCACCAGTGCCACGCAAGTTTTATCAATCAATGAAATCATGATTTTTCTTCTTGAATAATTGATGTAAAATCTGCATGCTAACTCCTCCTGGCATAATCTCTCTCTCTCTCTCTCTCTCTATAACAGACATCATTCAACCTATCCAGAATACAGAGCATTTATAAGCCTCAAAACACAGAACCATACATAAAACTAGGAATTGCTTTAGCTGAGAATACAACAACTGGAACTATGACAGGTTATTTATCTACCTAAGCATAATGCATGCATCAACTAGCAATAGCGACAACACCAGCACTGGATCTATGCATATGAGGGAGAAATCTAGCCCTCTCTCTGCAATGGGATAAGAGGCAACAAAAAGTAGGTAATTGACCAGTAAGTCAATAAGAATCTATTTGAAATCCTGGATGCTAAAATAAGTCTATTATGAAGCCTCCTATAATGGTTGAGATGGAAGATGACACCAGGGAAAGCTTTTCATTGATGACCAAATGACCATCAAGGGGAACCCCCACAAAACATGCACTGAAATTTCCCAATTATGCTATCAGATAATTCAAAATGCAAAGCATCCCATCTCGTGTCCCTACACTCCCCAAGAATAAAAATAAAATGCATAATAAAATTTATCAGAATGAAAACAGGGAATGATGTGAGAGAAAACATGATAGTATTGACTAATATAGTTAAACTGACGTTGGACATAACATTTAAAAGATATTTCACGTGCAAACTTTAAAAGAACTAGAACATTTTCTCATGTTATCTGAATATAGCTGCATAAATCTGTTTTGACCTTTGGTGTTATAGATAAAAACCATTGATTATGAGTCAACAGTTTTCTCTCAAAGTCCCAATTACAGTACAATCATAATTGTTAAACCATTTTTCATCGCATTACAAGCAAACTGGTACATCAATCATTCTTCTGATTAACTAGTAAAATTTCCAGACACACGAGCAGATGCTAGTGCCAAAGCGCAACAAGCAAAATCTGTAAGGGGAAACATCCCAAACAACAGCAAAGGTGAATCAAGTATGGTAGTACTGAATAAACAACTTCAAGGGAAATGCCTGAAATCAAGGTTCTCAAGTACAATTGCACAAAGAGAGAAAATATTATATGATATACAAGAAAAGGAGACACAATTATCACAAACTATCTTGGGTACATTGAGGTTATATAACGATCTTCACAAAGCAATCAATATAATAAAGGAATGAATACTCTGTATACACACACAGACATAGCATCAACACATGCATAGTGGAAAACAATAAACAGCAAACAAACATACACAACAAGCATTCTGAAAGAGTGCCAATAGCGAGAAGATTAAAAATCGAGAAAACATTGTTGAGAAAAGTGAAAAGGGAAAAATGAATACCTCAAACATCAAATTGTCTCTAACTTGAAAAAGAAGAGAATTCTTGAAAGATTTGGAACTAGGAGTTCATCTTGATACCAAACAATGTAACTCCTAGAGAGGCCAATGCCAATGCGAGGCTGCTAGGGTTAGGCAAAGCCCCTTATATATACAAGGATCTACACACACAAGAACCCACGTGGTTGAGTTTCCATTTATAATTATCATTTATCACAATCGACGCGGAATGAAACTTTACATAGGTACACTACTCAACAACTCATCAAGGGTTGTGATTTTCATCAATTCAGCTAATGAGATATAAGAAATCGTCATCATGATCTTTCATGCCAAATTTGGATAAGTCAAAAACGGATGTCAATAAGTAAGAATTAAAAAATTGATTGTCTCATGATTGAAAATCATATTGTACACTATTTCTAGAATATATGAATAAGTACAAATCCGTTTCACTCTAGAACAGCATTTGTATGGACATGATTAACAGAATGACAAAGATGCAAGATAGGTTTATCCCATTAAAATTTAAATCAAATTATCAGTACACGTGAGTTAACAAAAGGCATGATATGGCCGTACTAATGGTATGCTAGGTAAATTACATGCCAACACAACTAAATCCAAATTCCATCACTTGAAATGTAATACCCTATTTCAGTGAAGCAAGGTCTGCTGACAGGCCTACTCAATTGATGCATTTATATTTACAACCCATTGGAAGAAAGAACTTTCTTTCATCCTGTATAAATTCTTATAGAGATAATATGTCAGCCAACAACAGGATTGGAGCCTTATACCTAGACACACGTCAGCCAAACTTACGAAAAATCATTCATAATAAGAAATCACTGGCCTATATTGGCAGTTCGCTATCATATCCTAATATAGCACCATTAGAATCAACAGTCAGTCAAGCCACCTACTTAACATTTATAAGACCAATTAAAGTCTATGATATATGCTTCAATTGGAGGGATATACCCCCTTCAATTCTTCTATTTACAGTCTATCCAAAACAGAACACATTAATGCATTTATGTTTCATATAATAAAAAAGGAAAGTCATTTACTAGTAATTAGTAAATATTAATATCATTGTACTCAAAGAATGAAAAAATGGATGGATTAACTCTGCTACTCGTCAAAACCAAAATATTATGCACAATACAATCTTTTGCCAGGTAAAATGAGCAGAAAATATTAACAAATACCCTGTTGATGGAAAACTGCAAGTCAGGATTTACAGACATCATTATTAACCAGTTCACTGATACAAAAAGTGAATATAGAAGCACTCATTCCACATGATTTCTCTTTATTTCCATCAGAGATGCCTCACGGATTACACTAAACAAAACACCTCCATATGACATAGGCAGGCTAAAACTTACTCTTTACTACTATTATATAATTTCAAAAACTAAAAAGAATGACAAGCAAAGCAACCAGATATTATCCTCATGAAGCCATAAGCACAATCCAGAAGTTGAATAGATTAAGCAGTGAAGGTCTCAAACTCATTCAGATATTGTTGATTCTGTACTGTACGGAAATGTCATACAGCACATTTAATTTCAGGGATACATGCTCACAAGGTATATCATTCATGTAATTGTACAGATATACTTTACCAAATTACATAAATAGTTCGCCCTAGATTTTTCCATCGCAAAAATGGTTCAAAGGCTATCCATGGCTATAAAGAACTTGTGATTCTATAAGCAGTTGCCAACGTTTATACTGCAAGGTGGACAGCAATCAAAATTGGTATGAAAGACAATGAAGAAGAAACTACATGATTCCACATACTTTGAAATGAGCAGTAGCATATTTGCCACCGATGACATTCATCATACGTAAATCATATGGTGACAAAAAACATATATGATCAGCTATTCATCGTTGCCCAATTTCATCTACATTCTAAACCATCCTTCACTAATTGAAAAGATCAATGTCATATGCACATTAAGATTACTGCAACTAACACACTCAAAATCACATAAAAAACAAATAAGAATCTAAAGAAAGAAAAAATACAATAAGAGAAACTAAACAGCATACCTTTAACAAGGAACTTCTCTTCTAAATCCATTTGAAAGTGCTAAAAACTACAGGTGAATGGCCCTCATCTAACCAAGAGAGAAACAATATCATCAGCGTCATTGTAGTTATACAAGAACAAAGTAGTAAACAAATTTATAAATCAATAATTGTAAAATGTACTATATCGTAAAATTAAATAGAAAACCTAACATAGTTTGAACTATAAGATATGGCGTATGAACGTCCATATTATATGCATAAAATACGCAAGATAGTAAATCTAACCCCAAGATTTAAGTAAAGCGCCTAACAGAAGTCATAAATAAGCTTATTAGTATAAAATTTGTTTGTAATCAAGCTTTGAAATACGAATAATTTCAAGTAGATTTTGTTTTGTTTTGTTTATAAGAAAATTAGAAAGCACTTAGCAACAAACAGATTTCACAGATATCTAAATTTTAAAATCAATGCTATACTACCATATTAGCTTGAATTCCCTAATTCATGGCCAAATCATCCATCAATTGATATAAATGGATCTGAGACTCATTAGAAATCATACTACTCAAATGTTGGATCACATGATTATGACTGCATCTGATTCAACATTTGATTTTGAGTTGTACAAACCATAAAATACGAATTATGAATATAATCAGTATATTTCTGTAAAAGGGAAAATCAAAATGTTCCATGAATAAGTATTTTTCTCATGACCATGTAAAAAGCATTCAAATAAAATCTCATAAAACTACACAAAGGAAAGTAAAAGAACAATATTAACTGAATCTAGAAAACTCCTATATTGGTGGCCCAAAAAAAGAGAATTATGGCATAAAAAAATACTATACTTATTAGATTAACATTTCAAAGACTAAGAAAAATATTACCAATATGAAAATTGAAAATTTGCATTAATTCTCTCAAACCCATTTTTCCTTTTCCAAATATAGATCTATAGCTTTCCATGGCTACACTAGTGATTCAAATGCTTCAATATCAGAATGTAGCTCATAAATCACACACCACAATCAACAAGCATTATACACTTAAATAAAAGAGAAGACTATCAATGTAAATAAATCATTCAAACTCTAAAATATTCTATATTAATTAATATACTACAATATTCTAAACCTGTTCATTTACAACCAATAAGGCCTAAAAAAACACTCCATCGGATCCAAAACGTACAATTATCACAAATATCATTGGCAATAAAAAAAACTCAATACTTAAATTTAGTTTTAAAAAAAGAAAAATGAAAATATAAAAATACAAATGACAGGAAATTAACGTAAGGAAGCAACATATACACATCATATATGCATTGTGTGTATTAAGAAAGAGGCTCTTGTAAACAAACAATCCCAACCTAATTTCAAATATGAAGAAAGAATGTATTTTTATTTTCAGAAGTAGCTGCAATCTGTAAATAGGAATAAATATTGGGGTGAAAAGGAAATAGGGGAAAGAAGAGGGACGAATCTGCAAAGAAGAGATGGGGAAATTACTACCTTGGAAGAAGAATGGGAAGGTGTTAAAGCCAAAGAGAGATTTCATGAAATCCAAACATAAACGTTTTCGTTGATGTTAGTTGGTCTGTGAGGGAGAGAACTTGTACGAGTTTACAGAGCAGTGAGTCTCACGCGCTGAGGGAGCGCGTGGAGCGGTGGTGTTAGTTGTTTTTTAAGGCCAGGTAGACCTTTGTGTTGGTGTTAGTGATACTTCATCCCATCGATAGTAGTCCCTCCGATCCCTAATGTAAGAGCTAGCCGTCAAAAAAACGCTTCTTAAGAAAATATGTGAATGTTAGTTGGGTGTCTGGAGTTAATGCTTTTCTTCTAAAATTGCCCATATTTATTATGGTACTTTTAAGAGAGAGAAATACATAAGCATTAATAAATATGAAAGAGAGTCAGGGGTAAAGTAGGAAAAAATGCATTAAATGAGGAGAGAATATGGGGTGAGCTCTTACATTAGGGACCAAAACCATTCAATTTTTGGGCTCTTACATTAGGGACCGGAGGGAGTAGAGTATAATTTCCCCGTTAAAATATGTTTTTTTTTTGTTAACCACCGCTCGGTTTAATCTGGATTCAAGGGATATGAGTGTTGCTCACATAGATAAGGTTGTCCTCTCTTTCAATGAGAGTGCTTCTTGGGATTCGAACATGCGTTCTCATATCCTTACGAGGTTATAGTCTACTTATACCAGCACAACCAACTTATCCTTACGCGTTCTCATAGATAACATGTAAATGCGCTTTTTTAAGTTAACATGTAAATGTTAGTTGGGTGACTGAAATTAAATCTTTTTTTCCATTTTTCCCATGTTTATTATGATACTATTGATAGAGAAATATGTAAGCATTAATGAATATAAAAGAGATTAAGACATGAAGTAGGGAAAAATATATTAAATGATGAAAAAATGTAATAGTGAACTCATATTTTTTGGAGTAAAATCAGTCAAACTTTGGGCTAACTTTGGGCTATTATATTATATATGGACGTGAGGGAGTAGTTATCATAGAGAGAGAAAATGAAATTCAGAATTTGTTCATTGAAAAGAAGCTAAGATTAAGAGGCCACATGTGAAGAACGAGTGCATCTTTGACTATATGCTTGCTTATCAACTTGCCAGACTGTTTAAATTGTTGACTGGATCATTAGACAAGTTTTATGAGGAGTATATTCATTAAAAGAAGTTTCACCCACATCTTTTATCGTTTTATTATTATTTTAGGGTAGATTAATTTTGATTGTAAACAAACTACCAGCTAAAACTATCTTACTTTTCTTAATCTATCTATTAGCTAGTATCCACAACCACTAAAAAATATTAATCCGATTGACTAGAGTAGAGGCTCATGATGTGAAAACATCGTTACCAATATTTATCCAGAACTTCGATGCAGCAAAGGGCTCAAAATCAACGATAATTAATTTAGAACAAGTCATGATCAATGGACTTTAAATGTTTGTGTAATATAAACAAACGCATGATAAATATATTCGTGTAAATCAAAGCTAAACACTTCTTATATACTTATATTTCCGTGTGTAAAATGACAATTTAAAGTCAATCTACAGCTTCAAAATGCCAACTCAAACAAGCACATGATTATATGAGAAACACTTCTATCTAAATTAACACGCTAATGATATGTCAACAAAGGCATGCATAATCTAAATGAGGATTGTATACGTATAAATTACAAGTAATTAATTTTATTCAACTACTATTGCTCAATTGACATATATAATATCCATAAGAAGATGTTGATGCGAAATGTACACCATTCAAAGACTTGGATGTTGATTGATGGCAATAGAAAATTCAAAGCTGCCCACCTGCACCAATAGGTGAAGTATTAATTGGCTTATAAATATATGAATTTTCCACCATGTATGCCGCCATGCATGAGTTGGATTTGTGTACTTAGCTTCCTTAGCTAATTAACGTTTTTGGTTTCTTTCACTTGATTAATTTGTGACAACGTGCAAGAAGAATTTGTTTAATTGTTTTCTTATTCTTTCTGATTAGTGGCAATGGCCAATGTGGCATTCTGAAAAAAGATGTCATTTTTCATCAATCTTTTGCCACATACTTCCTTTAGAAAAATGTTTCAATTGGAATAAAACCATTATTTTATCCATAAAAGTAACTAATTAATGAATCAGAATATAAATAACAACTTTCATAATAAACTTAACATTATTTAATAAGTTAAAATATATTTTTAGTCTTTTATATTTGTATTAAGTTTCACTTTAATCATTTAAGTTTGAAAAGTGCACTTTCAATCACTAAGAGCGTAAATTTCATTGAAGGAAAACATGGACTCATCAAATTTAAAAAGTGATTTTATGATTAAATATAAATATAAAATGATTAATTTTTAATTTCAAATACAAACATATTCTATCAAGATATATTTATTATTTTATAATATGTGAAATCATTGCAGACAAAAATAGATTGAAAGTGTACTTTTTCAAATTTTAAGGATCAAAATTATACAAGATACAAAATTGCTAAAATAAAATATTAAAAAGTATATTGTAACCCTTTTTTTTGCTTATTTTAACCTATTTCATATATATAAATCAGTAAATCAGAGCGAGTTATCATGGGACACTCAGTTAAGCCCAAAAATGTTTGCAGACATAATACAAATAAAAGCACCAGACGCTCCTAAGTCCTAAGTCCGATCCTAACATCACTTTTCGATGTCCTAAGTCCTAACATGACTTTTCGATCTGCTGTAAGCCTGTAAAATTAAAATAAGGTAAGTGCGAATTAATGATTAATATATTAATGATTAATAACGAAAAATATTCGGGTAATGCAATCCCCACGCGCCATTCACAAGTTGATATGACACGTACCAATGATATGAGGAATTACTGTTCCATGATTTTGCTTGCGAACTGTGGGAGCGACACCTAAGCCAAACACCATTAACTTTTCGCTATCCATGATTCAGCAACCTCCGGCTTCTTTTTTCCAACTTTTTTACTTTTCAAAGAAAATATTTTCCTTTAAAAAAATATTTTAAAATAGTACTATGCAATCAGAAATTAATAATAGACCTAATTGTCATTATATGGTTAAATAACAATTTTACCTGAGAACTGTTATTATATGAGCGTCCAACTTAAATAACTTAGTGGATTGGCAAATATACCAATAAACTTTACAAAATGAACTAATTTACTAATGTCATTATCTTTTTATAAAAAAAACAATAAAATCTACTCTATGATTAGACCTAATTTTATATGTTTAAATATGTGCAATTGAGCTTAATTATTAGTGTGATTTAATTGTTATATTTGACCACTATTGGTGATTTTATGTGCACATGCTTATATGTGGTTAAATGGAAAATCCTAACTTAATTACTTGCATTTTAAGTAACCAAGGGTATTTTGGTCATTTTGACTATGTGGTGGTTTACTATAAGTAGGGCACAAACCCTTGGGAGTGCTTGGTGTGCAAGGAATTGACTTGGAGGGAAAGGCAAAGGCATAAGATAAAAATTGCCCCTTTTGTCAAAAATAAGGGATTTGCACTTTGAAAAATGATACCAAAAAGGGTAATATGGTGCCAATATTCAAATTTCAAACTCAAAAGGCACTTGGAGGGCATCTTTGGAAAGAGGAGAAAGAGCATAAAGAGAGGAATAAAGTGGAGGAATGTACTTAGACCATTTTGAAGTCAAATACCCACATATTTCATCTCCATTCCATACATTTCTTCACATACTTCCCCTTATACCCTTTTTGACCACTTCACTTTCACTTTCTCTCACCTCACCCAAATTCTCTCTTCTTCTCTCATCTCCCTCCTCCATTCTCACGCCATTTTTCACTCCATTCATGGCCTCCATTTCCAGATTTCACCATCTCTCCACTTCCTCCATGTGTGGCTAAGTCTCCTCTCCTTCCTTCAAGTCAAGATTTGTGCAATGTGCTAAGATGTTTCGGCCTTGTGTGAGAATTTTCATCTTTAGGTTTTCAAGTTTGTAATCTTTGTAGTTCTCTTATGTCTAAGCTTTTAGGCATGTTAGGACTAGGATTCCAAGTGGAGATTTCCATGTGGAGTTCATTTATCCTTCAAACTTGTAACCTAATTCCTAGATCTTAATTTTCATGTGTGTTAGGCTTATACATTTTGTAGCTTTATGAAAACAATTATATGTGATTACATTGTGGTTGTTTCTTAAAGTGAATCATATAATTAGAATCTAGATTTAGGTTCTATGTTGCCTATGAAAATGCATGAAAGTTAAGATAGGGTTTCTTGATTAATTAATTTAAATTAGCTTAAGTTTCTTAGACTTAAGAAGCTTAGGCCGATTTAAGCTAGTTACATTAAGAGGAAATTGTCACATGACGCCTATTAATCAAGTTTGCACAATTGAGGTTTGAAGGAGGAGATTCTCTACTCTTGATTACATTCGGTAACTTTAGTGTTTTTAGCATTTTGATTTTACCTAATTGACTTGACAATCTTATCTCACCTCATTGTAATTTGCGTGACATCTATCCTAGACTAAGCAAGAAAATTAAACTAGAATTGTGGATTTGACCCTTACTCGTCACTTTACCTAAAGTGAGTTTGAGTATTGATTTTATTTTGATAAGCCAAGGACGACTAAAGGCTAAATCAAGTGGCGCCGTTGCCAATTTTAGTGCATAATCTTGCTAGTTTTAGGTAATAGTTGTCACAATTTTAATTTGTTTTGGTTCTTTGGTGTATTCGGTAACTTGCTTGTTTGTGCACTTGGTTAAATCTGTTATAGTGTTTGCTTTGCACACTGTTTAGTGCACATATTTTGGACTAATCTTGGTTAAAAAGGCTGCTCTAGTTAGCCTAACATTGCTGGAAGTGCTGTGAGTTGTTGCTGGAAAAACAGTTTGCATATTGCTTGTCATTAGAGGCTCTAGTTTCCTAACTTGCAATTACATTACTTTGAATTTTGTAAAACTGTTTTTGTGGCATCATATAAATATATTGAGCATCCTGGAACTGTTGTTATTGGTCTCAAATTACTTGAAAATTTTCTGGAAAGTTTTGCTCAAGTTGCTGGAAATCCTGTTTGAAAGTGTTGTTTGGTCAGATTGCTTATTTTTGTCACTGTGACTTGCGTATTTGGAAATTTGGAAAACTGTTTTAACTGGATAAACTAGGAGATATTAGCTTTAATTTGATATACTACTTGCTCTGAATCTCCTTCTGTACTGTCCAGAATTGATTTTTGAATTTGCATTGCTTTCTGAAAAGTGCTAATCGGTAAAGGTGATTTTGTGTGCAAACTGTTTTGAATTGTACCACACTATAGGCTGCTTTTGCACAATTTTGAACACTCTTTTAAGCCTCTTAATTTCTGGAAATTTTGCTCACAAATTGCTTGAAAAATTGGTCAAAGATTGCACACTTTTTGCCCTGAAAATGACTTCTGGTTTGTAAAACGTTCTGGGAAAGTTTGAGCAGTGATTTTGGCTGAATTGTTCTTGATCATAACTCACCAATAACAGGGCTATTTGGGAAAATTGGTTGTGGAATTTTTGAAGCATAATTCGTTGACTTTTGCAACCATTTTTTGGGTGACATTGTGAAGCTTTTGGACTGTTTTTTGGTGGAATTCTTGCTGGATATTTGCAGGGCTATTTGCTATTTGTCTAACCATTTGCAGGGCTCCGTTAAGCCCTCTTGTGGCTGTTTCTAGGGATCATTTACAGGGCTGCACTTTAAGTCCAAATCTTTGGATTTTTGCTTCAATCTTTGGAAGAAAATTGGCTTACAAGTGGAAGCACATCTCTTGTGTTGTTCTAATTGATTTTTCTGAATTTTTTCTGGATATTGGCTGGCTGGATTGTTTTGATTTTCTTTGCAGGTCATGGCATACTATTCTTGCTTCATTGAAGCTTGCTTGTTAAAACCTTAAAGGCTAATGAGGGAATTTTCAAGACCATATGCATCATTCTCCCCTCAAGGCTTGGCCACCAATCAACAACAATTCTATGGGAGGGATCACTTGAGTATGCATGATAATTCTCATCTCTCCTATGATGAGAAGTTGGCTAACCTTGTTGACAAGATGCATGCTCTTTGGCCAACCATGGAGAAGGAAATGAGCAATAATGTTTCGGCCATGCCTCCAAGACCTCCATTCCAAGAGCATAATCCTTACACCAACACATACAATCAAGGATGGATGGACCATCCAAACTTCAAGTGGGGCGAGGAGGTTATGCTACTCCATCACATGCTTTTGAAGATCAACAAGGGTATGCTCCTCAATGTCAAGATCATGACCCTTACCAAATGAGGCCTAATTCTTCTTGTGCTCAAAGGCCGGATGTGTATGCTTATCAAGAAACTTCTTAATATGAGCCTAAATCACCTCCTTATGACTTCTTTCATGCTCAAGTGCCAAATGAGTATATTCCTCAAGTTGAAGATTCTTCTTTCTCTTCTAGTGCATATGATTTGATGATACAAATGTGTGCATCCATTATGGATAAGATAGAGGGGTTGGACTCTAAATTGAATCAAATTGAAGAGAATGAGAGGAAGTAAGAGGACATTTATTCATTTGCTCCTCAATGGATGAATAAAAGGGCCGAGGGAAGAGGCAAGGAAAGGTGACCTACCTTCCAATATGGTTGTAAATCATACTTCTTTGAATGACATGAATTTGGAAGGAGGAGTTCAAGTTGAATCAATTCCTTACCTTGATGAAGAAGAGCAAGAATCTCAAGAGTGCCAAGAGGTTAATCCTAGGATTGAGATGAATGTCACAAATCAACCTAGCACCTTTGAGTCTAATGGTGTCTTGCCTAGTGCTTCTCCTAGTGATGATCTTGATGATTTTATGCCTTGTTCATGTGATGAGTGGAGCATGTGTGTTGATTGTTATGAGGGTAAATCTTCTCATCTCATGACATGGTATAGGAAAAATTTGAAAGAATTGCATCCAACCAATGATAATGTTGTCTTGTGTAATTCTACAATGGATGAGGCCACTTCTAGGGGTGATATGCATGTTGAACATCAAATACCCTAGAAAATCATGAGGTTGGTAAAGAACTTGAAGAGGCCGAATTGCCACCCTCCATTGAGGAGGAATTTGAAGAGGCCGAGAGCCTCAATCCCATGGAAGCCGAAAGCCAAAGCCCTCTTGAAGAAAAGAAGCATGAAATTTTTAAAGAAGAATGCAAGGTTGGAGAACCATTGGCACAAGAGCTTGAATCTTTCTCTACTTCTCAAATCAAGCATTCAAGTGGAGAGAACACTTCCAAAGGTATAATTCTTGACTCTACACTTGTTCCCTTTCCTAGTTCATGTAACTTAGGGAAGAAGAACTATCATGAAATAATCCAAAGAATGATGCTTGATTTGTTTTCTATGTTGGAATTTAATGTGTCATTGCTTGTTGTTCTTGAGCCAATGCCTACTTATGCTAAGACTTCATATAATCTTTGCATATATAAGGAAGCATGTAGGCCATATACTGTAACATTGTGTTACTAATTCCCTAATTAACCTGTGACATCTCTTTTAGTTCAATAATATCTTTACTAACTATGATAGAAAAAGGAATTGCAACAATATCAATATCTCTATCATAGTTAGAAAAAGAATATCCTAATGATTAAATATTATCCATGATAGAAAAGAATAAACTAATACAGCACCGCTGCTATCATGGATAATTTGCTGCTAACCATGTTAGAAGGGATTTACCTAACATGGTTATTAAACAGAACTAGATGATATTTAACAATAAATAGATAATTACGTGCGGAAGCAGATGCAGGCCTATACAAATTGGCAATATACAATTCTAAATAAACTATATAACTTCTACTACCTAATTCCGTTTCCTGATGCTCGCGCCTGTGCATGAATACCTGCAAAAATGTCAGTAATCGTGGGATGAGACAATTTGTCCCAGTAATCACCGCTTAACTCACTATAACAGTGAGATGTGCGGTAGCGAGGGCGTCTAAAGGGTACCACAGTTTTAAAATCAATAATATATATATATATATATATATATATATATATATATATATATATATATATATATATATATATATATATAATTCTCATTTCCTTTCATCCATCACTTAAATCCTTCTGTCACGTCTTAATCAACTCAAATTCATCATCTCTACTTCTCATGTATCACTCAGCATCCCTCAGTCAATTCCACACTAACTAAATTTCATCTTTCCTTACTCCAATCAAATAATACTTCCACAACAACCCTCACACTCACCTAAATATGCATTATGCCACCACGGTGCATTCAAGCATCTATTCTTCACTATATGATTTGACACTGTGTCCCTCTCCAAAATGAGGGGACAATTTCCTTCTCTGGCAATCTCCAGAGAGGGAACCCTAATTCTGTTTCCATACAGAACGGGAACGGTTGGGCTCTCCACTGCCAAACAACCGTAGGGGCGGTTGGGCTCTTCAATGCCAAACAACCGTAGATCACTTCTCTCAATAAGTAGACCTATGAACCCCGATCCAATCAATCTAAAAAGGATCCTCAGTACAAATAACTGTCGATTGGCCAATCGACAGTTATCATCGCGCGATGGTACATAAATATCTCAGTGTCATGCAACGCTCACAATATCCATCCCTATCCATCCATTTCAATCTCAATCTCCACATCTAATTCCTATCCCCATAACCTCTCAAAGTTACAGTCAGAACTATTCCAGCATATGTATCACATAGTCCCACAACAATAATCCAAAATACCTCTCCATATCACTGTCAAAGTAACAAGATTCCAACACATACATGCTCACATACACAGATTTTCAATTCCACCAACCAGGATACTACATATAGTAATCAAATTCTTTATACAAAAATAATCGTGTTTGAAAGGCACCCGATAGCCTGTTTTGTATAAAAATAAGTTTTCAAAGACAATATGTATATGGAGGGTGAAAAGGGATTTTGAAAATCCCAGCTAATGTCACCCTCAATGTTATAGCAAGGTTAAGTGTGATTACCTGTCGCCCTTAGCACTTCGTTGCCTTTTCCCCTTTATCATGCCTTGAGGAATACGCAAAGCACCTCCTTTCCTATTATTACATCATGTAATAATAGTAGATTAATAATCATTCTATATCATGGATTATCTAACGACGTCTCTCTCGAATCCTAATATTTCTACCCAACCACTTTCATTTAAGATAATTCTTCAAGGGACTTCCAATCAATAACATGTTTCACACAATGATTAAATCTATTCTCATAAGAGAAAAATAAGCAAACAAATGACCAATCACCCAATATACATTTTTACGATCACATTTTGCCACACCTCAATCACAAATTCTCCATACACTTTAAATCTATTTCTTTTAGGCCTTTTTGATCAGCCAAGGCAAAAAGGAAAAGAGAAGAGATATCAATTCGTATTCATTTTGACCACTGTTCAAACATAGGAATTCTTTAGCCATTTCAAACCAATGAATATAACCAACCACAAATTCCATAATCTAAAATCATCTTCAACTATACTGCACCGGTACATTTTAATCGTTCACACAAATTTTCAAAATAAAGGACATGTATAAGAAACAACACATTCACACACTTAGATACCTTTCAATGTTATAGTAGTCTTTACTCAACATTACATGTCATTCATTCATGGCTTACAAATATTTACAATGACTTCCGACTCATAGCCAAACAAGTAACTTACAAACCTTCACATATAATTTAGTAAATCAAAGAGAGGAGAAACTAAATTTCTCATATTTCCTATTTGAGGCAAACAAGATTCTTTTAAAAAAAACCATCTTCCAATGTCACTTTACCACTCCAATTAGTACATAATACCTTTTAAAACTACACAAAACATACTTTCATACTTAAAGCTGAATCTTATAAAACTTCCAAGTTCACATGCATGTAAAACACCTAATACTTTTAATCAAAGATTGAAGTGCTCATAATCCAAACATTTAATAGTTCCCTTAAACTAATATCACATATTTTTGTCATCAAGGTTAACTAAGATGGTAATTCAATTACTTTCATCCAAATCTCAAAATTTGTTATGTGAACCCATGCTTCATCCTCAATTCAGCCGAGCAAAAGCACAAGGAAAAGACACCATTTTCATCACGCAGAATTCAATTCACAACACGAGCTAAACATGCAAAACCATTAATTAATATTTCAACTTGATTCAAAACTGAATCTGGCATGTATGACCCACAACGCAGCCTTATATATTCAACGACATATAAATTACAATTTGAAACACCCTCATTCCAAACAACCTTCAGCCAAAACAACAAAAAGGCAAAGAACACCATTATCAACATATGACAAATCCTGTAAACTTAAACCAATTCAAACAAAACTTCATGCATACCAAAATTTTCTTTCTATTCACTCAAATGAATGTAACATAAGAGGATAGCATACTCAAAATTAAACCAAACAGCCACAATAAAAATCCATCATGCTTGTCCTAGACCACAACTTAAACACTTCACACAGTGAGGATGTTTCCACATAGAAAGCAACCAAAAATGTCAAAAACTCAAATAAATTCTCCAACATTCACATTTGTCCAGGCACACCTAGTCAAAAATTAAGAACGAATCCTAAGATTTCACAAACTCAAAAACCAACTGGTCAGCACATATCAAAAGGGAAAATTTACAAATGAATGTGTTATCAACCAAAAAACATTCATGTATTTGTAAGCTTGTAAACAACTGAAATCATTTATATATACAATGTTAATCCATTATGAACTCAACACTCAAACTAACAATTACTATACTACAACATAAATAAGCTTCGTTTATTTTGTTTATGTAACCCATAGCTCAAACCCCACTCAAACTCTCACATTAAATCGCATGAACAAAAAGCTACCTGAGTTGAAGCCGAGTTCGCGAGCCGGAACAGTCTCACCGGGGTTCATAGCAACCTCATTTCGCCGGAAACCGCCGAGTCACCGTCGGAATCGCTAGAACTCGTCGGAAATCGGCCATTGCAGTGATATTACGAAGCCAGCCAAACGAAAAGGAAGCAAGAGTGAGGAATCAACGAGAAGAGAAGAAATAGTTTAAAGAACACAAGGACTGTCCGGATCCTTACCTCCACCACCGTCGTCCGCCACTGTTCGCCGGAGAACGAAGAAGGTGAGCGAAAAAGACGATGAAGAAGAACGAAGAATGGCTTGACACTTCCAAAAACTCGCGAGGTAGGAGGAAACGAGCTGATGGTCGGAGTAGGCCGAAGGAAATGTGGACACGGAAATAATGAGGTTTGAGAACGTGCGGCGGTCGCCGTCGCCGCGTGTCTGCTGGAAGGTCGCCTGAACAACGAGCACACAGTGGAGGAGGAAGAGGAGTCGGGGTTTGAGAAAGGGAGGGAGGAGAATCAGATCGTTGATGATGATGATGATGAAGGTAATGAGGGGCGGCTAGGGTAAGGAGGAATGGAGGGATGAGTATTTATATATATATATATATATATATATATATATATATATATATATATATATATTGGGGAAAATTACCATCAAGCACCCTGTTGTTTATATTTAATTATATTCTTAGCCCAAAAATTTGTATATATTATTGTTCTCATTTCTTTCCTTCATAATATTATCTTAGATTTTCTAAAATACTTGTTCTTGAAAGTTTCTAGCTCCAAATAATTCCTTCAACTATATTTCTTAATTTCTAAAGTAATAAGATTGAATATCAATAAATCATCAAAAATTCCTCCTTAAACTTTAAATTTCATTAATAACACCTCATTAATCTCGTATTTTTATATAATTTAAAAATTGGGATGTTACATATACATTGTTGATTGAAAATGTGGTAGAACAACATGTAACTCCCTTGAGCTTGCTTTCACATGAGGTTGTGCACACATCTTTAGGTTCATTTGATTCTTGCTTGGTGAATGTTAATGATGCTTGCATGAATTCTCTTGATGATGATTCTATTATTGTGAGCATGCCTCTTGATATTACTAGTTCCAAGCATGATGATTGTTATCTTAATGATGTTAGTGCATTTACATACTCCTTGTCTAGCCACAACCCCTTAGAAAAGGGATGTTTGTTCTATTTTGTGGATAAAACTAGGTTGGAAGGAGTGCTTAATCTCATGATGGAGGCCGGATTACAATTGAAAGAAGACTTGCATTTCTATACCTCATATACCATCTTGGATTGGAGGAGCCGGTTGAGGAGCATGCATGAAGAAAGTGATTTGCAAGTAGAGTACTCCAACAAGGTTATGCTTGAGACTACTTTGGAGGCGACAAATTCCATTTGGAGGCCGAATGGTGATCCTTGGTTTGGTTCTTTGAAGGGGCAAAATTTTGTTATGTTTGAAGTGTCTAAATTGATCACTATTTCTCAACATAGTGTCTTACCTAAGCATGTGCATATTGATTCTCCTTGTGTTTCCTTGAGTTTATTTTTGCAATCCTACAACCCCTTGCTAAAGGGAAGTTTATTCTATGTTGTAGGATCTTTTAGGATGCACAAGGATTATTGGGACAAGGAGAAGTGCTTGATGGAGCTTGAGCGGACTTCTAGATTTGAGGAAGTCAATTTGGAGTTGTTTGAGGCCGAGAACTGTAACAAGTTGTAACATACTGTTACTAATTCCCTAATTAACCTGTGACATCTCTTTTAGTTCAATAATATTTTTACTAACTATGATAGAAAAAGGAATTTCAATAATATCAATATCTCTATCATAGTTAGAAAAAGAATATCCTAATGATTAAAATATTATCCATGATAGAAAAGAATAAACTAATACAACACAACTGCTATCATGGATAATTTATTGCTAACCATGTTAGAAAGGATTTGTCTAACATGGTTAATAAACAAAAACTAGTTTATATTAAACAATAAATAGATATATACATGCGGAAACGAATGCAGGCCTATACAAATTGGCAATATACAATTCTAAATAAACTATATAACTTCTACTACCTAATTCCCTTTTCTGATGCTCGCGCCTGTGCATGAATACCTGCAAAAATGTCAGTAGTCGTGAGATGAGACAATTTGTCCCAGTAATCACCGCTTAACTCACTATAACAGTGAGATGTACGGTAGCGAGGGCGTCTAAAGGGTACCACAGTTTTAAAATCAATAATACATATATATATTTCACATTTTCTTTCATCCATCACTTAAATCCTTCTGTCACGTCTCAATCAACTCAAATTCATCATCTCTACTCCCCATGTATCACTCAACATCCCTCAGTCATTTCCACATTAACTAAATTTCATCTTCCCATACACCAATCAAATAATACTACCACAACAGCTCTCACACTCGCCTATAGATGCATTGTGCCATCACGGTGCATTCATGCATCTAATCTTCACTATATGATTTGACATTGTGCCTCTCTCTACAAGGAGGAGGCAAATTTCCCTCTCTGGCAATCCCCAGAGAGGGAACCCCAATTCTGTTTTCAATTGCAGAATGAGAACGGTTGGGCTCTCAAATGCCTTAACAACCGTAGGGGTGGTTGGGCTCTAAAATGCCTTAACAACCGTAGGTCACTTCTCTCATTGACCTATGATCCCCGATCCAATCAATCCGAAAAAGATCAGTACAAATAACTGTCGATCGGCCAATCGACAGTTATCATCGCGCGATGGTACATATATATATCAGTGTCATGCAATGCTCACAATATCCCTATCAATATCACTTCCACAATATTCAATATCTCCATCACAACAATTCAACTCCTTCCGTCAACCTAACTATCACTATCTCTGACAATGTACTATACAAATCTCTCTCACCAGTATCTGAACACTATACCTATACTCATTCACACCATTCAAGGTCAGTAACCACCACCAATCAGCATAATCAGCATAATATATATATAATGAGTCAAATTTCTTTATACGAAAATATTCGTGTTTGAAAGGCACCCGATAGCCTATTTTGTATAAAAATAACTTTTAAAGATAATATTTATAGAGGGTGAGAAAGGATTTTGCAAATCCTAGCTAACATCACCCTCAATGTTATAGTAAGGTTAAGTGTGATTACCTGTCGCCCTAAGCATTGCGATGTTCTTCCTTACCATTTCTTGAAGATGTTCTCCAAACACTTCCCTTTTTAGTTCCTCCTATAATGATAGGATACAAATGATAAATTAATATCAATTTCACTTTATAACACTTTAACGCCTCTCTCTTGTATCTCATATTACTACCCATTTTTCCCATGCTTAATTCCAATTCTCACATCATTTCATAGTTTAATTATAGTTGATATAAAGCAACAATATATAGCACCGAACAGATTTTTAACTCACATGAAGACAAATAACCCATAACAGTGAGATCCAACTTAATTCAGCAAACAAATTTCCAAAGCTTAAAGTAACCTTTTAACCACAACAACAAAATCTTCAACATCCCAAGCCAGTTCAAATCATACAAAGAATAGAAAGAATTCCGATTTCGATAGATAAAACATCTAAACTCAAACAAATAGAATATACATTGAAATCCTTTAACTCCAATACACTCCTACATAAATTCATTGGAACACCTAAGAAATGAGATCCCAATAATAAAATTCAATAAGATTCAGACATACTCTTCATACATAAATAACTCCAATAACATAACACTTTTAAGCCTACACTAACACATTCAATATAAGGAACATGTCATCTCAATTTACACATAGGTTCCCTAGGTTTCAAATCACAATTCATTCCAAAATGGTTGCTTTTAATATTATTTCTTTCTTAAATGTTAAAATAGTTACATACACTTTCATAGCAGCAAAGTTCCAAACCAACTCACTGAACCAATAAATTTCAAGTGAAATTATAAGTGGTTACCTATTATTTCAACCACATAAAAATACTAATGTCTCATGATTAAATTTTGTTTAACCAAAACAGTGAAATGACACATAATGTTGGTGATCACACATGCACATCTAAAACAGCACACCAACTAGCCCAAAACAGTCTATAAAAATAATCCAAAGTCAGCACAATCCAACTTAACCCAATCATTATCAACCATAGTTACCATTAACAACTACTAAGTTACTTTCCAATTGCTTTATGAATCACTTAAGCTCAGATTACCCTACATACCATCCTAGCGCAAAAGTTCATTACTACTCAAATCTTTACCGCTTAATTACCACACTCTCCCACAATCCGTTTAAATGCAAGATTTACCATATGCCACTCAACTACAAACAAATATCCTCACATAAATGAGAAATTTACAAATCTAATTCCCTCTCATCCTTTATCCCAATTATCACACATTTAAGACTAGGACAAAATTATATACAATGACAACCTTTCTATTATAACCAAATCAAAACCCAAAGTATTGAAAATCCATAACCAATCTCAATAACAATCATCATATCAGCCTCATTACAACTCTCAAGGCAATTATCTAAATCTACATGCAACTTTTGCATTTCTTTCAACACTCAAGATTTAACTCACTTTGTCCCTCATTAATTATTGTTTCAAATTCATAGATATGTATAACAACTTATAAAATCATCAAATCCTCAAAATTCAGAATAAACTTAAGAATACATCATGATTTCCAACTTGTTTAAGCTTTTGATTAAGACAAATTCCAAATTTTCTAAAAGATACAAACCCCACACCATTAGAAACTCTTATTACACTTAGGAGATTCCAATGGAATGCTCTCAAAACAGCTATAGCTCTCACAAATTCGAAATTCACCCTAAACCCTAAGTTTTCAATACTTACTTTATCTCAAAATTCATTCTAACCCAAAATTAAACAATCCTAACCCATAAACCACTTAGAAATCACCTTAATTTGGTTCTCAAGCATCCAATTCCATCACTGAAGGTATAAAAATTCAATCATACAAAAACCCTAACTTATATAAACACTTAATCAAGTACATATCACATAGGCTCAAATCCAAGAAACCCATACAATTATAAACTCTTAGAAAAGCCTAATGATACTATAGAAATCATCCCACAACTTAGATTTTCGAATTCAGTCAAACCCTAAAATCTGCCCCCTTCTCAATCTCGCCCAAAAATGAAGTAAAAGGAGTAAGAATAGGTAGGAGATTCTCACCGAAGTACATAGCCGTCACGAGTTGCTAGATTCTCGCCGGAATCCGCCGGAAATCGGCCTTCTTCGCTGAGAAGGGAAAAGAAACGAATGGAGGGTAAGTTGAGTCTAAAGAGGAAAAGGGTGGAAGGGAGGCTGCACCGATGCCGTCGGCGACGGCGGCTTGCTCTGCCGGTCTCTGTAGCTCCCGGCGACTGACAAGGAAGAGAGAGAAGGAAGGCGAATGGATCTGGTTTGGGGGAGGAGAAGTCGGATCTTTTGACAAGGAAGAAGGAAGAAGGAGTATGGATTAGGGTTTTTATGGAAATTACAAAAATGCCCTCCTATTTTTATTTCTTGGGCAAAAGTGCTGATCTAATAAATAACTCTTTCAATTTGGGCAAAACTAATAAATGACTATTTCGCGGTGCATAAATAATATTTAACTTTGTGACCCGGTGCAAAAATGATAAAACCGGTTCTGAATGTTAATTTGTAGTTATGTGGGACCTTTCTGATATTATTTTGAAAGTGAAAAATACATTTTTCCCCTCCCAATTAAAACATTGTTGATACTAGTTAGCATAGGAAGATGAAGGGCAGAAGAAAGAAGGGTTAAGTTTTAATTGTGAGAGGGTAAAATGATATTTTTACTTTAGAAAATAATATCAGAAATGTTCCACAAAACAACAAATTAACATTTAGTACCGGTTTTATTATTTTTGCACCGGGTTACAAAGTTGGTTATTATTTATGAACCGCGAAACAGTCATTTATTATTTTTGCCCAAAGTGAAATAGTTAATTATTAGATTAGCTCTTTTGCCCTTATTTCTTTACTTTTCCATTTTACATTTCTTCCTTAAAACAAATTATAAACTTTCCTATATATATCAACTAACATATTTTCTCCCACTATAATATTATTTATACTCTAGAGTATTTTTCATAAAAGTTTTAACTTGAAACTCAACCTCTAATTATTTTTCTTCAATTTCCAAAGAAACTAGACATATTATCTTCTTAAAAATATATTTTTCCCCTTTTTATTTATATACTACGGTTTTTAGTTTACTAATGGTATCCTAATACTTGATTAATTCTTCATTATCTCTAATTTAAAAATTGGGATGTTACAAGAACCATCTTAAGAAGAGCTTAGATTGTGATGCATCAAAGGAGGAAATTGATTATTTCAATGGAAAGCTCTCAAAAGAAGATTTAACAAGGCTTATAGTTCGGTGATAAAAATTATATACTTAGAATGGAAAACAAATATTAGATGATAAAATAATATACCTAGAATTATAATATTTAAACATGTAAATATCAAATTATATACTTGATAGAAAAAATAAATAATAGGTGATAAAAATTATAGTGTTTAAACAAATAACCTACAAAGAAAGAAAAAAACAATTAGTTTAAGAATGTATAGCAAGCAGAATAAAAGTGGAGAAGGAAGAAAAATGAATTCAAGAAGTTATATGGGAATGTATATAGAATTTATATAAATGATCCTTATGCTGCCTAGTATTATAAAAAAACTTTTTTTATATTATAAAAAAAAATTAATTATTAAAAAATATTATAAAAAAGGGGTGTGACAAAATTATTTAAATTATAATAAAAGTGTGTTGCACCGTATTTTGAATTACAAAAAAAATTTTTGGAGCGAAAAACAAATTTTTAAATTATAAAAAAACTGTTTAGAAGGTGAGAAAAAAGCTTTGAAAGGTTTCCGTTGAAATTTGGTGTTCTAGCAATAAAGCAATTTTAAAAATTCATATGTCACGGCTATAGTATACGTTTAAGCAAAGAAAAAAATAAAAACAATAAATATGCGCGATTTTTAAGACAAAATCACAACATATACTTTTCTTATATCGCAGTTCAAGTTTGGGCAACATATCATCCGCGACTACATTTATCTCTTTTTTCTTTAGTATCTTATACAAAGTTTTGGGGCAAAATTGGGCCAAAAATACCTTTGAAGTATATATGATCCTTCGTGCATACTTCTGAAGCATATATAACTCTTAACCCAATATCATAATACATTTCAACAATAAAAGCAAGAGATAAAGTCTAATTTCATAGCTACAAAAACTATTTAAAACATCAAATAAGTTTTTAGTTTAAGAATAGTATATGATATTAGAAAATTATTTTAAGCCTACATTTTATGCGCACTTTTAAAAGTCTTCAAATCTTTTGAAGAATTAGACTTTGGCTGAAAAAAATCTACATACAAGCTCAAATTCATGCTCTATTTTTACATTTTGTTATATGCAGTTGGTTATTCAATTTTAATGCCACTCAACCTAACTTGCAAACTAGCTCGTAGCTTTTTTTTTTCCAAACATAGATTTTGACCCTCGCAATGTATGTAATCTAAACAAGCTCGATCACAAAATACGTTTTTTAGTGCGGATGGTATAGATTCAAACATAGCTGTTATATGCATGTGTCTAATGTCTTGGTCCATATACAAATACTAATAAATAAAAGGTGGTGACCAAAAATAAGTAAATAAAGTCAAAGAACACGGGCATATAACACTTGTTGGCTAAAATTAAATGGCAGGAGTAGTAGAATTTTGTCTTGGTTATAAAAATTTGGAAAAATTAATTTGTAGTTCCTCGGGACTTAATAGTAGAAAAGTCTCATAAACTACACATATTAAAGTAGGGTCCCTATAATATACTTCAAATACAAAAAGATCAGATTGACCCTTCTTCCCTGCCCATGAATTTGTTATATGTGTGCATGACCTTGTCATTCCTGCCCATGACCTCGTCAATGTTTGCCCATCAACTTGTCAAGGGGTGGACCATGACCTTGTTAGAGTTGTCTGTGATCTTGTTCTATGTGCGTATGACCTCGTCATTTCCTGCACATTACATGGTCAATCTGGTCTTTTTGTATTTGAAGTATATTAAAATAAGGTCCCTAAGGACCCAACTTTAATATGTGGAATTTATGAGACTTTTCTACTATTAAGTCCCTTGTGAGGGACTACAAATTAATTTTCCTTAAAAATTTTGAGAAACTACATATATACCACAGAAGACAAAACTTTATTAAGCACCAAAATATGAATCGACAGGAGCATTGAACTGGTTCACTAATGTTTGAGTAAAAAAATCAATGGATAAGAATCAAAGGTGAGAGGAAAGATGAATGTAGACATGGTAGCTAATATAACTTTTACTGTATATGCCTAATTCAAGATACAGCTAATGATGCAGCATACCCTATAACTAGTGATAATAATCTAGTTATAAGTTATAAGTTATAACTATATCAATGACTAGACAATAACGTTAATTTTTATGATGCTAATAATTAATATTTAAGATATAACTACAATCATCGAGTACATGCATGTTATGAAGTCCCTTAAAAAAGGGAGTCAACCACGCAATCACCGCAACATATTCAAATACTCAATCCGCTCCTGCTGGGAAACAGTTTGACAATATTTAAATATGATGAATTTAAAGTAGGGAGAATTAATTTGACGTCCTATGGGAGAAATATAATTAAAATGAGGTTCCACGATTGTATCAAAAAAAAATAAGGTCCCACGAGTTGTTATGTGAGGTCAATAAGTTGTTATTGTTAGCTCCAAGAATTGTAATTTACAACTTGCATTGTGGGACCTCATTTTAATTACTCCCTCCGGTCCCTAATATAAGAGTCCAAAATTTAAATGGTTTCGGTCCCTAATATAAGAGTTCATGCCACATTCTCTCCTCATTTAATGCATTTTTTCCTACTTTGCCCCTAATTCTCTTTCATATTTATTAAATGCTTATACATTTCTCTATTTTAAAAGTATTATCATAAATATGGACAATGTTGGAAAAGAAGTATTAACTCTTCAGACACCCAACTAACATTCACATGTTTTCTTAAGAAATGTTTTTTTGGCGGCTAGCTCTTATATTAGGGATCAGAGGGAGTATCTTTCTTCCATAGGATCTCTAATTAATTGTCCCTTTAAAGTAAACAATCAAATTCAAGATATATGTGGAATATAAATACTATCAATTAATTTATGCACATTAATTCTGTCATAAACAAATATAGGTATAATTACTATAAAATAGTTGTATTGCTTTCGGCTTCCTTTTTTTGATTTATTCATCGATATTGGAGTTATTAGAATTATCACGACTGTATACCCAATGTTCAAACTTGAGACCACTGGTTAAGTTAGAACAACCTCAACCAGTTAATCTAATCGCTTGGTGGTATGACATTCGTTTTTTATACATAAAGAAGTAAATAAACAAAAGTAAAAGTAAAATAAAACAAAACTAAAGTTTAACTACGTCGTCCTAGCCTGAACCTGCATTCATGCTTGATGATAGAAATTCGTTTTTAAATATGAAATTAATTTAATTTTCATTTAGAAAAAATAGGGAAGTAAAATAAATTATTTTAAAGTATTTTTATTAAACTTTTTCTCACAACTAAGTCATCTTACTCATAAACAAACATATAACCTAATTAAAATTGTGATCCTATGTTTAAAATCATGTAATCTATTTGACTTAATCTTAAAGACAATTAAATTTAAAGCTTATCTTTAGGATATGAGGAATATTGCTTAGTTTTCGTCATTGTATACTCATGGTAATATATTTACTGAAAGGCGAGAATGCACAAGAGGGAGGGAGGTGAATTGCGCTAAACAAAAATTTAAACAAATAAGACTTTGACACACAATTTTTATACCGGTTCGGCCAGCCACTTGCCTACGTCCAGTTCACCAACACCTCGTTGGATTCCACTAGTTTTAGGTTTTACAAACAAGTTCACCTGAGAACCTTTACAGTGAAAGAATCTCTCTAACACTCCCCTTACTACCTGTAAGGTACTAACCTTGTTCTAAAGCACCCAGCTTCAGAACAACCTCAAAACAGAAGAGGGTTTAAAAACAGAGAAATAAGTTTACAAGACGAACAGATAATGATAAACACTTAAGCTTAAATGATTGCACAAGTGACTTGAATGCTCTTTAAGATTTTTGACAGAGAGTAGGTGCATGTTTGGTGTAGAGCAATAAATTCCATACGCCTATTTATAGTCTTCAATGGAGGATATAGCCGTTTGATACATAGAAGAGAAGACTTAAGTCCGTTGAGCTCAATTAATGCTTGGTACTAGGTTCTTCTCATGTTGCTTGAAGAAGATGATAAACATTAAATGCAGCTTTAAGCTTTATCAGCATACTTTGCCTATTTTAGGAAAGAAGTGCTTTGAGTGCTTAAAAGGCGGAGGAATAT
Organism: Mimosa pudica; assembly: GCA_029929735.1. NCBI lineage: Eukaryota > Viridiplantae > Streptophyta > Magnoliopsida > Fabales > Fabaceae > Mimosa > Mimosa pudica. The sequence goes on along the minus strand of JAKELP010000029.1, from coordinate 6,732,986 downwards.
GCCTAACGTCTTCTGATAAAGTATTTTGAACATGACAGTGTACTTTTGTACTTGATTTGCTTTCTGGTCGACACTTCGATTAGACATTGATTATCCTTCTTCGATAGTTCACTGCACACTAAGATCAAAGGTTAAGCGCATAATAATATCAATCACTCGATACTTCAATTACTACTAAATTTGATGATTCGATTACTTCGTGTGATCGAAGGTATTCTTTTTACTTCTGAATTCAGTTTGACTCAGACTACTCTGGTTAATAATGGAAGCTGTTCTTGATTGATATTTCGATCATTGTCTTAACTTAGAAAAACATTTGTTCTTGACCTTTGATCGCATCTTCTAAATGTGAATGATCTTTCTAAAATATTAATTGGCAAAGTGATTGCTTATTCGAAACCACTTAGTCTGGTGAACATTTTATCTTATAGTACTGTCTAAGGTCTATATCAGATGAATGATAGCAATGCCTTTAGTTCTATGTTAGTTTGGTGATCGCACTGTCTAAGTCCTATATTAAATCTAGTGATTCCTATGTCTTAGGCTTATCTCAGTTTGGTGATCGCACTGTCTAAGTTCTATATTAACTTTAATGATCGCTATGTCTTAGTCTTATACTAGTGATTGCTTTATCTTATATTAGTGATCTCATTGTCTATAATCTATATCAGTTATCATCAAAACTTAAGATTCTAACATTTACCATACACTGCACTACTGCAGCTATAAAGCTCTTTCAATTTTCTAGAAAAATAATGAAAACGACATTTATGATAGCCTAAAAAATTATGAGCAATCAAAAAGGCCTTTAAAATAACCTATATCTATTAAAATTCCTGAATGTTATATTTATCTACTCTAATTATTAGATTAAGGATGTTTATTAAATTAATTAGAATTACATGATATTATCAAAACACCCTAATCATTTATCTTTATTTTACACTCTCACATTGGCTTGCTTGTTTAATTTTTTTTGTTTCCCAAGATATCCCCACCCTTGTGTCAAGTGGGACTAGCCCCTCACTGGGTCACTGTTGTGAAGTCCCATAAGAGAATCAATATCAATATTTTAGGGATAAGTTGAGAAAAAAATAGAAAGTGACTTATATTTATAAATGAACTCATCTTCTTAAATAAGATAAATGATATTTCACATTTAAATCTTTAGGGGCTTAGTTGTATTAGTTTGATTGGGCTACTTAAGCTGCTAAGCAATGCAACATTGTGTTTCTTCTTTTAAGTCCACTGTCAAAAAAGTTGTGTTCCTAAATATAAGTCCACTTAGAGGTTATTAATGATTGTTTTTTAATTTTAATCTTATTTAATTCTTGTTGAACAATGGTCGTAGTTTTGAAAAATTTTATTAATATAAGACACATTTAATGATCTAATGATTGTTAGTACGTGAGATTTAGTTAAAACAAACTTATACTAAAAAGATAGAGTTGCAAGTTGCTAACTACATGCCTAAAAAATTATCGTTTAATTGGGCGGAGATTTCTCGGTGCCCTACTGCCCTATATGCGTGTGGAGAATTGATAAAAGAGCGTGGGGATCTACGATTGGGGCTTTATCCTTTAGATTAAACTTGGGAGATCACACCTTATTATAAAATCATGATGGGTCATCGGGGGACTTATAAGATAGCTTGAGAAAGGGCTTTAATGTTTTAGACATCATCCTTAATAGTGACTTATATGAGATTATTTTTGAGTGAGACAATCAGACTTTGATTAATTGTATCAACATAAATAATACATCGAAATGAAAATGTGATTTTATAATTGCTGACATCCTTGAAGAAAAGGAAATTTCAAAGAAACTACTCCTTTGTCTGGATTTCCATGGACGCAAATTTGGTTGCCTAATAGATTGCCAAAGCTTCATAGAAAAGGTTGAATCCCACTGATATTGGACTTAACGACCTCCAGCATCGTTGCTATAGTTGATAGATAATGATTATGACAAAAATTGGCACAATAGATAAGAGGCGTTTCTTTCTTCTTCTTCTTTTTTTTTTTTTTGATATATTGTTTTTTAAAATTTTCGTTGTATTTTTTTATGAAAAAGTATCATGCATCAATTAATAATTAAAGTGGTAACATGGAAATGAAAGAAGTAAAGTTCGAATTTCCTCTAGTAGGAAATTGAACTTCCAGTGAACCGTACTGTGCTGATGTTAATATCTTTACATGAAAAACTTTGGAACAAATAAAAATATAGGATAGTAATAGAAGGAATTTCTAATTGATTTATCACAAAAGCGAGAGCATCTCATAATAGTTTGACTTATAGTAGTTCGAATTTCTTTACTTTTAGACAAATAGTTTGATGTTTTTCACTATAAAAAACACCTTATTACAACGAAAAAATTTTCATGCCCAATTAACAACAGATTTCATTCTTACCAAAATTCTGTCGATAAATTTTTCAAATGAATTCCATCGCTAAATTTCGCGATGGAATTGTTGACGGGATTCTGTCATAAATTAGTGACACAATATTTTGTGGCCAATCAGCTAAGAATTCTATTGGTAATTTTCGTCAGAAAATTTAGCGATGGAAATGCCATCTCTATTTTTTTATACAGAATTTCATCTCTAATTTATTAATCCTTTTAAAAATATATTTTATTTTATTTCATGATAATTATAAACTAACTAATTATTAATGCATATATTATAAATAGTAATAAAAATTAATATATGCATATACACACACATATATAGATATAAATTTATTACCAATTTAATTTAGAATAGAGTAGTAATTAAAAGAAATATGTGTATGTAAAATAGATATAACTATGCAACCTTAATCGAATTCTTGATTCTGAAATTAGGAAAGGGGTTGGGCTCACCCACAATTTAGGGCAGGAAAACTAACATATGACCGTCTGGCCCAACCCAGCCCAACGTTGTGGCTTGAATTGAGATATTTTTTACGGCATACAACCTGCGCTGCAAATATGTCTCCTCAAGCGCCGCAATGGAGGCACAACTAAGTGTCACTCCCCATGATTGAACTCGAGACTAGGTGGACAACCCGACGCTCATTGTTCAATCCCTTCGCTACTAAACCCACGGGACAATATGTACCTTAAATGAATTCTAATGAAAGCATCCAATCGATTATTTTTAACTGAAAAGGCATAAAATCGATTCAAATTCAATGTTTTGGTGGTGAGAACAAAATAATATTACTTCCAATTCCAAATAAATATCTATTTAAATAATTTAATATGTGTTTTTAAAAATCCCCATCATCACTTACTTTATTATGTTGGAGTATCAATTAAAAAATTTGAGAAAAAAAGACAAACAAAAATTAGAATTATATGTCTTATAAACAAATTTCAATTCCTCAATCAGATTTTATATTTATTATCAAGTGTACTGCAACTCCTACATTCAACCATTCAAGGTTAAGAATGAAAGAAAATAGTGTATGAAATTTGGGGTGGGAATAGCCTAGCCGGTCCAGGCTTTCACCAAAATAGGTTTGACCTGAAAGGAGGTTTGTAGCCTCTGAAAGGTCATTTTTTCAGATATGAGTTAGACATGTGGCATGGATTGAGTTGGCTATTAGTCTGTTAGAATGTCTCATAAATTACATATGCTAACAATGAGAGGTTTAGAGAGGTGAATGATGAGCGACATTGTTTGAATGTAGAGGTTTATAGAGTGAGAAGTGAGAAGTAATAGAACTAACCCTATGACAGATATGATAAAGGATATAATTGTAATTTTAAATTAAAAATTAGTAACTAATAATGTCAAATATTATAACAATATAATATCATATTTCAAAAAAAATTATTTAACTACTTAATATGTCAGACTGGTAGGTTAATAAACTTTTTTTTTAAGTCAAAACCTAGCATGTTAAGCAAAACAAACTAAAAAAAGTTTTGGCCATAAGTTTAACTGTCGATGCCATAAGCCCCTAATAACCAATATCACTCTATTCCCACCCTTATGTGCAATGGAGATGGAGGGGATAAGAGAAGAATAAAAGGCTAAAATTGAAAGGGAAATGAAGGCATGCATTTCAGTGGCAGCGTGTATGGTTATGAATGGAGCATATGTAGTATTTTAAAAATTGTATCCAATGTGACCAGCTATGTCTTGTGCCTATCGCTCTTATCTTTCATCCGTACAGGGTTTCCCATGCTTTATCCTATTCCTCCACGTGTCTTTTCCCTATTCGCCATGCCCCAACATTATTCGGTATTCCCTCATCATTCATTGCAACTACTATATGGTAAATTAATTTGATTTGCGCGAATGAAGATGAACGCTAGGATATCTTGTTAGTACCCCCAAAGAGTTACTGTGATGACATGTTCTTAGTTCGATTATAAAAACAACTTATTAACTTGAAATAGTTCATTTGTCAATTGAGATGAGCAAACCCTAACTGAAGCTTGAATCCAACTCAACTATAATTTTTTTTGTGGTTTGGTTAGCTCAAATTTCAGTTTTTTCGTGTTTTTATTGTTAAATTATTTTAGTTTCTTGTTTTGATTTGGTTTCTTTAGAATATGTTTGATTATGCTTATAATTGGATAAGTGGATAACGTTAAAAATCCAAACTCTTTAATGGTATTGCTCACTTTTATTTTAAGACATGAACATTAGTCCGCTTCACCCACTTTATTTGTTATTTCCAATTCTCAAAATAAAGTTTCATTTGTAATTAATTTATAAAATGTCATTTGGTGTGTTTGGGAAATTCGGTGGAGAAGCGGCTTTTTTTCAAATTGACTTTCTCAAACGTTAGTTTGGATGATTTATGTTTGGATCTCTAGTTGCAGTATTGGCGTTTTTAACTTGACTTTTTCAAACGTTATTGAATATTACACAATTAAAATATTTCAACTTGACTTTTTCAAACGTATTTAAATATTTTATTGATGCAAATATCTAGTTGCAGACTTTTTTTAACTTGACTTTTTCAAACGTTATTAAATATTTTATTAATACAAATACACATAAGCCAGTCACCAACACCCAATAAGCTACAAATTGGAGCTTCTTTTGATAAGCTAGTTTGGCCCAAAAGTCAAATGAAAAATAAGTAAGACCCAAACATAGAAAAAAAGCTGAAAACAGTTTATCCAGTACAAACCAGCTTATTTGGGTCCAAAAGCTCCTCCCAAACACACACATTAAATAATTGAAAAGTTGATAGTGATTAGTAAGTGCAAAAATATTAATTAACAATCTTTTAAAATATTTCTATCATTTAAATAATTAGAATTTAATTCACAATAATAAATATGCCACAATAAATAAAGGTGTGTTATAGGATATAGAAACAATTAATATAGGGAAAGAGAAATAATTAAGGAGGGATGAATGTCACCTTTTCTTACCCTCCATCTCTTATCTGTGTGTATGTGTGTATTAGTTCAATTGTTAATAGTTGAGATTTAACATTTTCTCATATAATTATTACAACAACCACAAGCTTGTTTTTCATGTTTTGCATTGAGATCAAATGGTCGAGAGGTTTTCTTGACATTGTGGCAAGCGCTTACTGAAAGTTGTAGACCTAGATAAATGTAGTTGGTTATTTCTTTCTTATAAATGACAATTATTCATTAAAACAATATAAAATATATTACAACAATGCAAACTTAAATAGATAGAGAAAGAAAATGACTATAAAAATCAAGTTGCTCTCTAGTAAAATCACAAAGAAGATCAACATCTACTTGAAAATAAGAATAGTTAATAAAATACTTGAACATGCAGTAGATATCTTTTCTCACAATATCAGCTTGCAAACTGAATTGAGATAATTAACATGAGTTGGCTAGAGAAATCGAAATAAACAACATGAGAATGACCATCACGGAATAAGTTAGAATCTTGAATCCAATTAATGGTGGCCCCGTCACATCTAAGAAGGAAATTAAAAGATTGAAGTTTGATTTTGTGCCAAATGAAGCATTGGACCATAGATGAATGTAAGAAGATCTGTATCTTATAAAATGTACCAGAACTTGAATGTGAACGATGCATTAAGATATTCCAATCATGGTGAGAGACATAATGGTGTAGGATTGTAATTCGATCTATTTGTCTAGGAGATGACTTAAATTGCGGAGATTCAGAAGACTGCGAGAAAGCAACCAAGCTGAGAAAGGTTGCTTGATTGATCTGATTCGGGACTTTTAAGGGAGAGGTAGGAAACTCATTGTGTGTACTATGTTGTTTCTCAAAATCGAAATTAAAGTTGATTTAAAAGAGTAATTATATCTAACTCGCTGAAGCTTGGACGCCTAATGGGGTTGATCCTTAAAATGAAAAACAATATTTTATTGAAAAACTTTGTGTTCAATTACTTCAACTTGTAAAATGATAATATTATGTCAATTTGATAATACTGGGCCCTTCTATTTAAAGAAAAGTTTCATAATCAAGTGGGCATTGATCCATTTTGAAAATTCGTATGGTCTATTTCTCTCCCTCAAAAGTAGTTGCTATTTATCTGGAAACTACTTCACAAGATCATTCCCTCCAATGATGTTTTGAAGAAACATCATCATATCATGGTCAATAATGCGTGTCATTTAGGATGTTCTAAAGAAGAGTCAATTCATCATATTTTCTTCTCCTGCCACCTTGTAAAAGCATATTGGTTTGGATGTTTCTCATTTGGTTGGCCTTTTCACTTTCAGACTAATGATATTCTCTCTTGGTTAAAGAACACATTTTTCCTTATTAAAGATGATGAGCATCTTGAAGGGTTGATGACTCCCCATATTTAGTGGTTTTTAGGAAATATTTTGTTGTATTTGGGGAGTCATGAATTAAATAATTAAGTGATTTTGATGTGAATTGGAAAGAAAGTAATTTGAGAGTATATGAGTGATTCTTTTGGAAAATATGAAATTTAATTGAAATAGGAAACTTAATATATTAAAAGAAATATTTTGATGAGAAGTTTCCTATTAATGAGATTATGTGATTGAGTCATTGTGATTATTTCCTATTTCTTTCTCTTCATGAATGCATATTTAATGAAAAAGGAAATAAAGAGAAAGGGACATACAAGAAAAGGAAAGAAAAGAAACTTAACATGCAAGGCAAAGGCAATATGGTGTTGGACTATTTTATTATAAATATACACATGCAATTGAGGAGAAAGGGAGGCTTGGTCATAATTCTTCCAATTCCTATAGCCTACACGAGATTCACGAAGAAATTGAAGACGAGAGGAAGCAGATCACACACGCTGAAGATAAAGAAAGAAGGCACAATTTGGATTCTTGAATTATATACACGCGCGCGCTGAGAAAGAAAAAGCACAAGGTGTCATCAGTTTTGTCCTTTCTTGGGAGAAGCCTTCAATCACCATACATACAAGGAAGGAAGAGGTCTGCACTGTTACTACAAGTTTGGTGTATATTTCTTTGATTTAGTTTCTGTGATGACTTTGATAGACCATATGTGTGGCTAGTTTTCTTGTACAACCTAGAGTACTATGAACTTGTTTGTAACTTAGCATTTTATTTCCCACTATTTAGTCATGGTTAATTTGATTTAGTTTATTTAATCTTGCTATTATTGATAACTTGTTTAGTGCTTGATCACCATTAGACATGTTTAGGGAATTTAGAGTTGGACTCGAAAGAGGGAATTTTAAATAGACCATGGGATTAAATAGTGTAGGATTGGATTGTTAATCTGATTTGCGACTAGGATAGACATATACCTAGAAGCCCTACATAGTCACATTAGAGCGGTACCGGTATTAATTGGCTTAGTAAATTAGTGCAAGACATTGTGTAATTAAACTAGGCAAGGATATAGGTGAAAACCGAAAGGCATTTATAGACACTAGTACTCTAGATTAGCTAGTTGAATTAATTCATAATTAATTTAGTGGGGAATAAAATCTAAGAAGCAAATAAGGGATTAGTGGCTCTAGGTTGTTCTTTTGACTCGTGAATTTCTTTTGTGTGAATATTTGTTTTATTTTATTTTCTTAGCTATTAGGTAATTAAAATCAAATTTTCTTGTATTTACTCAACTTGAATGAAAATAGGAGATCTAATGCCTAGTTATTAATTGTCTGAGTCTCTGTGGGATCGACCTTGATTTACCACTTTACTAAAATACGATCCGTACACTTGCGGAATTTTTATCAAAATTTTGGTAGCACCAAGTTTTTGGCGCCGTTGCCGGGGACTCAAGGCAATTAGTAATTAGAATTAGAAATTCTTTAGTAGTTTTAGCTTGAGTTTTTTTTTCTTTTAGAAAAATAGAAAGATGGACTTTCCAGAGCTTAATTATTATAAATGGTATCGATGTTATCACTGTGGAAATAATCATGTACCAGGAAATTGTCCATTTTTACCTACCATAAATTGTATAGGAGATTATTTCACTAGGCAACAAACTTATGTTGATAATTTTTCTAGACCTAGTTGGAATTTTGAGCAAGATGAGTGTTGGAACCCACATTTAGATCCTTATTCACATGCAATAGACCCACCCTTCATATCTTATTCACATGTTCAAGGAAACAATTTTGAGGATGGTGAAATATCTCGTAGAGAAGAAAGATTTGACAGATTAGAAAGATTAGCCGATATGTTTTTGAAATGGCAAGAGAATTGTTTCAAAAAGTTAGAATCAATTGAGACTAAGTTTGAATCAGGCATACAAAATATTGTAGTACAGGTAAGTCAAATGTGCAGAGACCTTGAAGAATTAAAACAAAATTCCTCCTTTAATCATAGTTCCCCTTTGTTATCTAATGAAATTGAATATGAGGAAGTTGGGGATAGGGATGACCATGAAGTTAAAGAAGATTTAGAGGTTGTCATAGAGCCTGAAACTTGTTTAGAAGAAAGTGATGGGTGTCTAATTGATCTTCAAAGTATGAATTCAAATGCTTGTGATTCTGATATATATGTTGATGTGAGTGTTCCTATAACTACTTTGGACTATTCTCCTATTACTGTTGTGACTTTTACTGATGAGAGTCAAATTGATTTTATTGGATACTCATTAATCTTAGAAAGACATACATCTAATTGTTTGTATGATCATATTCTAATTCCTTTGAAATCAGTGATTGCTTGTTCTTTGAAATTGTCTATGATTGAAAAGGCACAAGTAATTGGTTTAATTGATCACTTATACTGTTTGAAAAGGAATGAAGATGAGGTGATTATGGGTTTTGATACTTATGACTAAGGATTTGTTTGGAAAGTCTGGCTGAAGACTTTAAACTTAGCGCTTCTTGGGAGGCAACCCAAGGTTTTGGTATTTGATGCTTTGTTTTGAGTTTGTAGGATTTTTTTTTCTTCTTTTGGACCCAAAGGATGCTTCAACTTGATCTTGATGGACTAGGAGCTAAGAGTGGAAATCGAGAAGAGGAAGGGGAGTATTTTTCTAACTTTTTCTTGATTTTATTTGACTGAGAATTATTTTGGTAATGAGTGATGATGCTTGTTGATATGTGCATGTGTGTGATGATCAGTCTTGACTGTGTTGCCTCTTGATTGAATTGCATGACTGATATGGAACTTGAAATAACTTCCTACACTTGCTATGGATATTTTTGTAATTCCACTACTTATGTTACATGTTCACATTGGGGACAATGTGACATTTAAGTGTGGGGGTATGAGGGTATCATTGTTCTCTAAAGATTGTCCTCAAGCTTTCATTTTGTAAAATTTTCTTGGAAAAAAAATCTTTTTGCCAATTTTGGGATTGATTTGAACTTAAAACAATTGGATTTGATTAGACTTTGATCTCATCTTCTTTGAATGTAAGTGAAAAAGCAAGCTATTTGATTTAGATAAATTACTCTAGTATGTCAAAAAGCCTTGTGAGGAATTTGAGCCTTAATTATATTTTTTTATGAGTGAGTACATCTATTGTAATTTCCCCTCTAGAACTTGTCTTGAATGTCTTTTGACGCTCAAATCTCTTGTATGCACAAAAATGATTAAGGCCTTCGTTTCATAGCTAGTTTAGCCAAAAAGCCATCCCTTTTACATTATTTCCATTGCTTAACCCCTTTGAGCTTGCTTCTCTTTTAAAAAGAAAGATTGCATATTTTAGCCTTTGAATTCTTTTGATGCAATTTTTCATCTCTTATCTATTTCTTCCATTTACGCTTTGAAAAGTGTTATACTATATTCATATGGAAAGGGGTGAAGGAATTAGAAAAGGAAAAGGGGAAATATAAGTGTTGAAGAAAGGAGAAAAAAAAAAGTGAAGGTGAAAAGGAGAAGAAAAAAAATCACACAAAGTGTGAAAAAAAAACAAAGAAAAGAAGAAAAAAAAAGAAAGAAAGAAGAAGATGAAAATCAAAAGAATCGAAGAATTGTGGAGTTCAAAAGAGTCAACCCCTATGTGCTTGTTAAGTTATGTGATTCCTTCATTCCTTACTATAATTGAAATGGTTTAGCACTTTTCAAATATACCTCCATCTCATTTTCATTTCATTATCCTACCTTTTTCATTACGACCCTTAAAAGTCCTTTTGATTTGTGTGTGCATTGAGATATAAGAGTGGATATCGAGATGATAAACAAGCCTATGGTAGCTGGATTACATAGATGGAATTGAGTGAAACACAACCCCTATATACTTTGAGAGTAGAGTGTAAACACTTTGACCGGTGAGGGACATGCTTTTGTGATTTATCTCTATCAAATTGATTGTCTTATTGCTTGCATTTGGGGATGGTGAGAGAGATTTTTAAGAGGATTTAATTGTTGAGAGTTTGAATTGATTTCAACTTTGTGATGATAAAATCTTGATTTCATTTTTTGTGCTAATGTGTTAACAATTTGAAATCTTGAGGACAAGATTTAATGCAAGTGTGGGGGTGTGATGACTCCCCATATTTAGTGGTTTTTAGGAAATATTTTGTTGTATTTGGGGAGTCATGAATTAAATAATTAAGTGATTTTGATGTGAATTGGAAAGAAAGTAATTTGAGAGTATATGAGTGATTCTTTTGGAAAATATGAAATTTAATTGAAATAGGAAACTTAATATATTAAAAGAAATATTTTGATGAGAAGTTTCCTATTAATGAGATTATGTGATTGAGTCATTGTGATTATTTCCTATTTCTTTCTCTTCATGAATGCATATTTAATGAAAAAGGAAATAAAGAGAAAGGGACATACAAGAAAAGGAAAGAAAAGAAACTTAACATGCAAGGCAAAGGCAATATGGTGTTGGACTATTTTATTATAAATATACACATGCAATTGAGGAGAAAGGGAGGCTTGGTCATAATTCTTCCAATTCCTATAGCCTACACGAGATTCACGAAGAAATTGAAGACGAGAGGAAGCAGATCACACACGCTGAAGATAAAGAAAGAAGGCACAATTTGGATTCTTGAATTATATACACGCGCGCGCTGAGAAAGAAAAAGCACAAGGTGTCATCAGTTTTGTCCTTTCTTGGGAGAAGCCATCAATCACCATACATACAAGGAAGGAAGAGGTCTGCACTGTTACTACAAGTTTGGTGTATATTTCTTTGATTTAGTTTCTGTGATGACTTTGATAGACCATATGTGTGGCTAGTTTTCTTGTACAACCTAGAGTACTATGAACTTGTTTGTAACTTAGCATTTTATTTCCCACTATTTAGTCATGGTTAATTTGATTTAGTTTATTTAATCTTGCTATTATTGATAACTTGTTTAGTGCTTGATCACCATTAGACATGTTTAGGGAATTTAGAGTTGGACTCGAAAGAGGGAATTTTAAATAGACCATGGGATTAAATAGTGTAGGATTGGATTGTTAATCTGATTTGCGACTAGGATAGACATATACCTAGAAGCCCTACATAGTCACATTAGAGCGGTACCGGTATTAATTGGCTTAGTAAATTAGTGCAAGACATTGTGTAATTAAACTAGGCAAGGATATAGGTGAAAACCGAAAGGCATTTATAGACACTAGTACTCTAGATTAGCTAGTTGAATTAATTCATAATTAATTTAGTGGGGAATAAAATCTAAGAAGCAAATAAGGGATTAGTGGCTCTAGGTTGTTCTTTTGACTCGTGAATTTCTTTTGTGTGAATATTTGTTTTATTTTATTTTCTTAGCTATTAGGTAATTAAAATCAAATTTTCTTGTATTTACTCAACTTGAATGAAAATAGGAGATCTAATGCCTAGTTATTAATTGTCTGAGTCTCTGTGGGATCGACCTTGATTTACCACTTTACTAAAATACGATCCGTACACTTGCGGAACTTTTATCAAAATTTTGGTAGCATCAAGGGTATTGTTTTTTTCAGAACGATATATGAAGTAAACGAAATATGTTTCCTCATGGAGGAAGAATTTCTAACCCTCATCAAGATATCGTTTGGGATTTTAATTCTATTTTCTCTTTCTCTCTTTTGGTTGATAGGCCTAAGGATGTAGTTTATCTATTTGTCTCCCCTCTTGACTTGCTTGACTTAAACTTCTCATCTTAGTGGCATATTTTGATTGAAAAGTAGAAACTGTATTGTTGTTGATAATGTCAGGTATGGATATGCTTGGATGGTTCTTTGATCTAACCCACCAGGTTTTCACATGACAACGCTCCATTATCCCTGGGATGCTTTTGTTTAGCTTTTAATTGAATTCATTATTCAGGTCTTCCAAATATGAGTCTCACCATTTGGAATGTGGGAAAGTGAAACATTAATTTATCTAGTTGGCTCCCTCAGTGAAACACATAGCCGCTACATAGTGACAACTCTTTGTTGCTGAAATCTTTCTCTTTTATTTCTATTTACTTACTTCTAGTTAATCATTTTTAAGTTTTTAATTTTTTTTTCGAGACATTATTAGAACTATTAATCTTTTTAATCCCTTTTATCAAAAAAGTAAAATGATATATAAGTCTAACCCAAATAGTGTTTCAAAATTTCATTCTACCTAGGTGTCATTCTTATGCGGAATGAACAATTCTTTAATGGTATACCGGTCTTGGAAGAAGGCATAGTGGCGTTTATTGGCAATATGCGCCTAGCCTGATCGGATCGGATTGATTGAAACTAGATTCTGGGAAGGGATTTCACCTTAAGGATTGTATTATCAGGATTGGAAGTCATATATTGAGCTTCTTTAGTGGTATTTTCCCTTTATATTATTCATTATAATTTTTCATTGAAAAATTCTTAAAAATTATTGGATTATGGGGAGTATAATATCATATTAAATAAATTTATGGAGAAACACTAACTTACTGAAACAATGAGCGGAGTTTAGTGAGAGTTGAAAAGGGTTATATGTATTTCTTTTTTATTTAACATAAAAGTAGTTTGCTATCAGAACATTGATGAATAATCATACTGAAACAGCAAGTCAAAGTTTGAACAAACCGATCAAAAATAAAAGTCCATTTGTTTTGTTGTCTCTCCTAGTTTGGTTGCATGTTTTTGTCTATAATTATTTTTGTAACAGCATGCATGCTTGGATTAACTCCTAGTTTTTTCTAGCATTCTAGGTTACTTTTTTTCATGGGATGACATGATAAAGAATAATGAATGTTATGATGCATCACCATTTATCAAGACGTATACAAGTTGGACTCCATCTCACCCTTACATTGTATATTTTGTGTTTGCTTAGTTGAAAATAAGCTAATTTTACATGTTTTGGTTTGTATGCTTGTTTTGGTTTTGGCTTTTCCATATCCTTTTGCTCATATAAGTGGCAATTTCACTGAGACACTGTTAAATACTAAATGTGGGCCAATCTTACAACAAAGATTTGTACTTTGATTCGCCACATTACGAACTCTATAGCTTGTTAAGCTACTCATCCCATTTGATTAATTGTTCTTTAAAAAAAATTGGAACTTGAAACATTGAATCCCCAATCAAGCACCACTATATCTGTGGTCCAACCTGCCCTAACATTTTTGAATCAGGCGGGGCATTAAGTAAACAACTAATGGTTGGATTTAGGTAAGACCTTTATCAATTAGAAAATCATATTTATCCATGATCATGAGATAAGAGGATATCAATTTTTTTTGCCAGAAGATAAGAGGATACCACCAATTAAATAAAGAAAAAGAAAACAATAGCAGTCCAATATAGGCAACAAATGTTCTGTATGTATAAACTATACACAATTTTTCTGTCGATGGCTCCGTTTCTACCAGGTTGGGCCCGCGCTGCCAACGTTGACTGAGAAGTTATTGTGGTCCGATTGAAACCTTATCATAAATACTGATATATATGTTTTTTGTTTTTTCTTTCTGACTTGTCAATTTATCCATGACCAAAGTAATCTACCTACAATTGGTTACTGATCATTTTTTTTTATGTTGTTGTTAGAATTAAGGGTATTCTTATACAACTTTGATTTGATAGTAATCTCTTTCAAAGTTTAGAGGGCAAAAGGGTTTTCTTCAATAAGTTTGCTTAAGGGGATTTAAATTTGTGTTTCATCTTTACAGGGGCAATATCGTTAGCATCCTCAGCCAAATGAACTATTATGAGCCAATTATGTGTTAACTTTTTAAGCTCAAACCTATATTTACTTACTGATATTAATTTGTTTTTGGTAGAATGAGTATATTCAAACAACTTTAGATTTGACACTAATCTATTTAAATCTTAGAGCAAAAAAGAGGTTTTGTCGGTAAGTACACTTCTGTGTTGCCATTTTGAAGTTCATTCATGGGCCTTCGACTACTCAGGCCTAAATATTCTCGCCCCAGTTCATATCAATTCATGGAGTATTGAAGTATTTTGATTCTGATCCGAAAATTCTGGTCCAACTATGCCATACTATCTCTTACTTTGTTTTTATCAGATTATATATTATATGTATTAGATTATACATATTGATCCTATGAGATATATTATTAATGGCGAAGAGTTCAAGTGGATATTTACTGACGTAAGACTGTAATTTCAACTTTGATACTCCCTTCTATCTTTTAAATATAAGATTAAATCTAATTTCTTAAGATTGAGTAAACTAAATAGACCACTTGATTTTTTTTATCAGAATAGACTGCTTGATTATATCATATATTCTATGTAATTAGATTAGTATACCTCCGATCCTAATTATAAAAATGAAATTGACTTGTCTTGAGGAGATTAGAAAGTTAAATATACCACTAAATTTTAACATGTTATATATAAATAAATTATACTCCTATGTTAATTTATAAGTAAAACAAATTATTTTTGAGAAAAACATTAAATATAACAATTTGAAGAATTTTTTGTATTATTAATTTCTCAAAAAAAGTCAACTTAACCTTATAATTAAGATTGGAGGGAGTATGTTAGTGTATAATTAAGGAAAATTAGTAGAAAAACACATATTTATGGAGAGACGCTAATTTACTTAAACTGTTTGTGTAGATTAAAATGCCAAAAACTCCAAAGTTATTTATTTAGCATTTTATTATACACAATAGACAATTTCATTTACCACTAAGTAGTTGGTTGAGCTGGTAAGTGGACGAAAATCTCCGTAAGAATGAGTATGTCTGGTTGAATCCGGTGAAGCGCTCTCGTTGGGAGAGGGGACAACCTTACCTATGTGGACAACACTTCTACCCCTCGAGTCCAGATTAGTCGGTTGCTAATATACATAGGATTACTGGGCGGTGTTTAACAAAAAAAAAAGAATAGACAATTTCATCATTTATTTAGGAAGAGACTTAAAAACGAGTCAACCCAATTCTATCCTCCACTTAGTGAGGGTGTTAAGGAAATGAATATTCGTGATAGTTTTAACACTATTTTATGTAGAGAAACTGATTTGAATCCACTATCTCAGACCCCATGACAAGAGATCCTACCATTAAATCAGGCCGACACTTCTTCTAGGGAGGGACTAAATTTCAAAAAATATATATATAGAAAACGACAACACTTTTTTATAAATATGAACTGTCAACACTCTGATCTAGTGTAGCATGTAGAAATCCTTCTCCTAATACCAGTGATTAGGGTAAAAGGGATTGAAAATTTATCTTATAAAGGTAATAAAATTTTATACTCTTTCTAGTAATTTTCATAAATCAAAATATAACATGAAGCACCTCAGATATTTTTTTTCAATCGAAAGACACTTCACATTTGTACCTAATATGATTAAAAACCACTTGTATATACAAGTGGTTTTTACTTTTTATGATTAAAAAAATTTGTGTCTAATAAAAAAATGTTAAAGTATACTTTTGATCTTTTATCTTTGCATCAGATATACTTTTAGTCCCTTAACCCTTTTCGTCAATACCGTTAGTTTCATTTAACAGAAAATGCTAACTCAACTACTTTAAAAATGATTTTTTATTTATATTTTGACAAAAAAAATTCAATCTTTGAATTATTCATTATATTATTCAAATATTTTAAAATGTAACAATTTTTATTTGCATTTAACACTACAAAAAACAGGGCTCTTTTCGGCGTTTTTTTGCCTCTTTTCAGCGTTACTTTTCGGTGAAATGAAGCTACGGCGTTTTGGCAAAATGCCAATAAAATCAACGTGGGAAAGAGACAAAAACGCCGACAAAAGGCAAAATCGTCGGAAACATGATATTTAAATATTATTTAAATATAGCACACCGGCGTTTTTGCAAAATGCCTGCGTGTTATTTAAATATTATTAAATTAACCGGCATTTTTGAAAACGCCGGTAAGTGTTTTTAATAATTAAAAAAAACATTTTTTGTCCTGATTGTTTAAAACCAGGACAAAAAATGATCAAAAATGAAAAGAGATATAAGCAACCATGGTGACAATAAAAATAAAGATAGAATAGAATCATACAATAAGAAACTTAACAATTCAGAAAACTAATACATAAATATAATTTAGGGGATAAAATTAAACAGATAACAACATTGGAAAAGAAATTTGGACAACTACAATGAAAACAACCATAAAATCAACAACAAAAACAACATGTTAGCTGAATGAGAGAAAAGAAGAACGGGTTAGGAGAGAGACGAATGAGAGAAAAGAAGAAGTGGAGAAAATGAGCGAGTTAGTTGAAGGAGGGAGAAACTATTTATAGGGAACGGTGGAGCGTAACGGCGTTTTCGTGTAAAACGCCGGAATATATTATATTTTAATATTAGAATAACGCATACTGGCAATTTGCAAAACGCCGATATGCATTATTTTAATGTTAAACAACATATCGGCGTTTTGCAAAACGCTAATATGCATTATTTTAATGTGAAAATACATATTGTTCAAAAATGCATAAACGCCAATATGCATTGCAAAACGCCGATATGCATTTTTGAAAACGCCGATGTGCAATTAAAAAATAATAAATCGCATATTGGCGTTTTGTGAAAAACGCCGATATGGGATTTATTATTTTTTAATAGCATATGGGTGTTTTCAAAAAAACCAATATGCGTTAATTTCTCAAAAAAAAACAAAAAGAAGTCGCTTTTCTTAGTAAAAATATACATATCGGCGTTTTAGTGTCACAAAACGCCGGTACGTAAACGCGGGAAAAAAAATGGGAAGTGCGCGCCAATTTTACTGGCGTTTCTTTTAGAAGTTTTCGATGAAAAGCCAGAATGCATCTTGTTAGCGGCGTTTTATGCCAAAAAGCCGGAATGATTGCGCCGGAAAGCGCCATTTTTTTGTAGTGTAATTACTAAAAGATTCTTATTTAAATATCAAATGAAATTAACACTGTTAACAAAAAAAGATTTAAAGTGCACTTTTCAAACTTAATGGATCAAAAGTCAATTTGACGTAAAGATAAAGGATAAAATAAAAATAAAATATTAAAAGTATACTTCCACCAAAGAAAAATGTCCAATGTATGTTAGGTACAAGTATTTTTAAATTGAAAGACACTTCACATTTGTACGTAACAGGACCTTGTACCTAATATGATAAAGACAGTTCACATGAGGTACAATTGTTTTCTTAGGTTAATTTTTTTTACCTAATAAAAAAATTGCTATGTTTTCTCTTAAATTTTTAACTTTCTAACACTCAATATTCATTATATACTACTCTAAATGATAGTAACTTTTAGTCAGGGTGATTTTAAAGAATTCCATTAATTTATATAAAATTGTTATTATGAGCTTATAATAGTTATTCCTAGGTTTTTAAATATAAGACATGATTTTCCTTTTCAGTGAATCCTAAAAAGGCTAAATATGTTACTTATGAATTCATTTGCCTAAATTTTTATCTAAACTAATTTATTTCATTTATAAACTAACATATACTTGAATAATGCACAAAATAAGTCATGATTAAATACCTTATTTAGTTTCTTTAATTTCCTCAAGAAAAATTAACTAGGTTTATATTTAAGAATGAGTGAACTAGTAAGTAGTACGTACATTATATAACAAATTGAAATATCTGGCAGTTAGTCTTAGATTAAAAAGGTCATCCGTATCAATAGAATATTATTCCTCCAATTCTGATATAAAATCATTAAACTAACTTAATTGGATTAAGGAAGATAGTGAACAAAATTTAATAATTATGATAAATATGAGTTTTTTTCCTAAACTGCCCTTACTTAAAACTAAATTTCTCAAAAGTGATTGATATGGAGTATCAGTCGGGTGGGTTATTTGAAAAACTTAATAGAAAAAATATGTCTTGCGTCTGGCACAAAAGTCAACTTTTTAATTAAATCCTACATTAAACAAATATATAAGACGAGTATTTTCCATGTGCAAGAGAATTGAAAAAAAAAACTACCCAGGCTAGGAAAAAGGATTGATAATATACAATAGTTGAAGCATTATGACATAAGCATGAACTAAATTCATGGATGAAAAATTTAATTCCAAAGCTCAGCATACTTAACCTTGGACACACTCTCTAACACTTCCAAAGGAAGAATGTCTCCAACAAGAACCACCATTTTGTTTTCCAGATCTACCTTATATGAGTTCACCCCTGTTCCAAAACAAAGCATCTATCTCTGTTAGAGAAATTAATTAATCATAACAAACAAATGTGTACGTTCCATTTTCTGATGAAAATATACAATAATTGTGTTGACTTTATCCTATACGACACTGCTTTTTGTCAGATCATCACTACGAGGCTCATTAATAATTATATTTTCTTTTCATCCCTAGTCTCATTCTCACTCTTCACTAGTTGCTTCTGTAATCTGTTTTCATTCTTCAACCATTAGACCAGAGAGTTCTTTTTAATGGAATTGATTTGTTTCAAATTTCAACAAGCTCATTGTGCTCTGAAGTCACTAGACGTAGCAGAGAGTGGGGCAAAGTTTTCTAGCTGTATGGTAGGCTTGTGAATGACATGCATAAGATAGAAATAAGTCTCACTTTTTTTTGCTTTATTTTCACTTTATCAGAAAATGTCAATTCCAATCACTACCAACAAAGCTCCTAGCAGCATTTTGAGTTATTCCAAAGGGTTACTGTAATATTTGAAGTTTATCTCAATTTTGAAATAAAAGGTTTTAGTCTTTGGGAAAATTAATTTGAGATCCCTCACAAGGGAGTTAATACTAGAAAAGTCCCAAAAGTTGAAAATATTAATGTAGGGTCCCAAGGGACCTCACTTTAATGTACTTGAAAAGTGAAAAGACAGTTTTGCCCCTCCTCCCTTCTTCTTCCCCACTCCTCCTCCCCTCCCCTGCCGCCTCCCCCGCCGCCACCGTCGCCTTCTCCGGCCACACCAGGCGGCGGCGGCGGGGATGCGGTGGCGGCGGCTGAGGTGGCTGGCGGGGGGTACGGCGGACGCCGCCGCGGCGGAGTACGTCGGCGGCGGCAACGGCCGGGGGAGGCGGCGGCGGGAGGCGGCAGCGGGGGAGGGGAGGAGGAGGGACAAAACTGTCTTTTCACTTTTCAAGTATATTAAAGTGAGGTCCCTTAGGACTCTACATTAATATTTTCAACTTTTGGGACTTTTCTAGTATTAACTCCCTTGTGAGGGATCTCAAATTAATTTTCCCTTAGTCTTTTACAATATCAACCACAAAAGGATCAAAGCCTCTTGTTTAAAATAATGTTTTCACAAAAAATTTGAGGGATCGATCAAAATTAAAGCAAACTTTAGGACAAGATTATATTATATTAGCAATCATCGTCCTAAATTAATAATTTGTTATACACCAAAGTAATTTTTACTTTTCAGTTTTTTGTCCTTTTAAGTATATTTGTTGGTAGCTTCCCTCACCCTAAACTTATATTATAAATGCACCCAAAAATAGTTTACCATAATGATTAAATGTTGTTGGAAAAATATTTCATTAATGTGATGAATATTAAGGATAAAAGTTGTATAAAAAAAATATTAAGGATAAAAGTAAATCTAAGTCTAGTGCATGAAAAGTTAAGTTGGAGGTTCATCTTATAACCTCAAGCCATAATGGCTAACTTCCTTAAATAAATAACAGGGCATAAAAAAGGTTCAGGAAGAACAGAGCTTGACCAAGCAATTTGGAAGCCTTTGAAGCACCAAGAGTGCCAGAATATACCTAGTTCTAAATAATTGAGTAAAACTATATAGATGATTTGATTATACTTTCAGACTCACCTTCTAACTTGGACACATGTTTCTCCACTCTTTTAGCACAGCCATCGCAATGCATGTTAACCTTCAATATCACTATCTGCACATATATAGTTTCATTAAACAACATTACAGAAAAAGCTTTTGTGAAATACCAAACATGGTAAAAATCATGAGAGAGAGAGAGAGAGATTTGTAAAACAATAAAAAGAATCTGCATTGCAGATAATTAAACATAAGAAGAAGAAAAAATCATAATCTTCCATCACCTTGGGTTTCAATTGAAAAGCCAATGTCTGTTTCCCAGAAACTATATCCTTCAATCTCAACTTTTTGTCTCCATCACTACTCTCAATAGTAGCAGCAACCAAGGGCTTGTTCTCAATCTCATCCATAATCTCCATGGAATTCACACAGAAGCAAGAACCTGAGCTAGATGATGATGATGTTGAGAGACAAAACGTGTCCAGAATCCGACCAAGTTTTCCCATTTTCTCAAACTTCTCAGTAAGAGGTTGTTCTAGTTCTCTTAAGGACTAGAGTCTAGAGGTCAACGAACTGGCTCATCAACTTTAAATTTAATGGTGCAAAATCCAAAACAGGCTTCTTAAAATATCTTGTAGAGAGTACTCTATGGGGAAGGACACAGAAGCTTGAGGTTAAATTTTATTGGGGAGGCCGAAAGCAAAGGCACATAACCCAATAAAATTTTATAGGGCTGGATTAGATTTAATAAGGAGGTTGTCATGTGACGAGGTAATCAACAAAACATAGGAGTATATGATAACAAAATATACCCAC
Organism: Mimosa pudica; assembly: GCA_029929735.1. NCBI lineage: Eukaryota > Viridiplantae > Streptophyta > Magnoliopsida > Fabales > Fabaceae > Mimosa > Mimosa pudica. Next base: position 6,711,661 of record JAKELP010000029.1, on the reverse strand, counting down.
CAATAAAAACAGTTCAAATTCCATAAAAATGTCCTAAATGACACTCATGGTGTGACATTTGCCTCTTTTTGACCATTTTAAGCATGAAGTCACTGCGAGAAATTCTAATGAAAGAAGAAATAGGGACCACATGACAGGACAGAATGGGAACGATAGACTTACCTTTTTTTTTTGGTGAAATAGACTTACCTATTTGAATGGAGAGAATCACGGTTAAATTCCAAATACTATGGGTGTAAATCAATCCTATGTCAGGCTATTAAAACATAGATGTTTTAGATTTTCTTTAGTCCAATAATAAACTAACAAAGTTTTATCTCATTAAATGGGGTCGGTTGTCGGCTACATGGATACGTTGACACCATTTTAATCTATTAATAATCATGTTTTGTGATAAATTATTGTCCTAAAAATCTTTATGGATAATTTCATTAAATGTTGTCTCTTCTGTTTCCTCATCTCAATTGGAAGGACTATGTAATGTTTGGTCAACTCTGCTTATTGACGCATCTAATTGTTTTTTTTATCGTATTCAAACCACCTCAAGTGACTTTCTTTAATTTTCTCGACAATCGATACTACCCCAAATCTTTTACCAAAATGATTATTGTAGATCCAATATTTTATCGTATGACAACATATCTATCTCAACATCCTTATTTCGGCCGTCATCATATTATTATGTTCATGTTGTCCCTTTAATTTAGAGTCCAACATGTAATATCATGAAACATTTTCAGTCTAATAAATGTTCAATAAAACTTCCCTTTTACCTTTTCTTGTACTTTATGATTACTTAAAACCTTAGTAGCTTTTCTCCACTTGAACCACCCAATTTAAATTTATATATCTTCATTAGTTTATTTATTATCAAAATTACAGTGCATATATTCTTGTAAGCTCTGACTATTTACCCAAAGGAGTTGAACTGTGTGTACAATTAAAACTTAAAATTGTTTTTTTCTCAAAACAAAATTATGAAATAGGCAAGAATACACATGAGGTGAATTTTGTAATAAAAAAAGTTAAATCAAGATGATGCTTGATTTATACTAGTTTGGTCCAACCAGACTTACATCTAGTTCTCCAACTATCTATTGGGTTTCACACTAAAATTCCTCAAGATTAACACGGGCTCTTAAGGGATCTTAAGGTTGTAAAGCCTTACAAACTCAAGTTTTCCTCATAGTTACTTGAGAAACCCCTCTCACTTTCAAAGATAATATAACAATTACTAACTTATTCACTCAAATAACAGATTTTGATACAAAATAGAAGACAATTTATATTCATCGACAGTTTTTTAAATTAAACTAAAAAATTGCTAAGAAAGTTGGAAAGTTGCGACCATTGGATCATAACGATATGACGATCCATGGAAACACATCAGTCCATATTGGCTAACCCCGCCAGATGACATTTAACATTATCAATTTTTTTACCACACGGGAATTTTGACTACCACGTGTCCATATTTTGACCACCGTGTGGAAGCTTGTGACCTTGTGTCATTATTATTTTATACCAATTTTCATATTATTTACTCCCTTCGCTATTTTAGTGTGTCTTAAATATTTAGAATTTAAATTTTGAAGTGGACAAAGCAAGTAAATTCTGAGATTGATTAAGAGGTTATAACAACTAATTATAACACGAAACTTTGTCGAATAATCTATAATACGAATAATTGTATGAAAACATTGCACTAATGTTAATTAGATCGTTAGTAGAGATGTAATGTCGCCCAAGTAGATAAGTTATTCAAATATGAAATAATTGGGAAAAAGCACTGACCCATGAGGCTCCAATAATGCAATGCAAGGGCCTCATGTCTCGTCATTTTGCACCATTATAACCAAACCAAACCGAATACAACCAACGTCGACAGCTTCCGCTCTCATTGGCTCTCTCTCAGTTACTTTTCATTTTCAATCAATCATCTCCAATGTTCCGAATTCACAACTGTATATAAACTGACTCATCTTTTAATCAAATTCAATAATATAATATAATATAAACATGTCAATATTCTAAGAGCATGCATACATCATTTTATGTCAATATACAGTTAGTCATTTGTTTCGTGTATTATTAAAGATTAATCCCTTTTTGTTCCTTTCTTTTTGTCTTATTTTCCTTGTCTTTACATTATTAATAGATTTGGGCGGTATAGATTACCTTTTTCGCACCGTTTAATTTGTTTCGATGAAGCATCACATCATATTTGTGTGTATCATCGATAGAAATACCAAATATAAAATCTGTACGTAATAAGCATATGTTACTTAAAATTTTAATATCATCATATTATAAGGTGAGTATTATAACGTAAGTCCTAAAATAATAGTTAATCAAAATATTATTAAATTTCTTATTTATGACTGACATTTCAATTTATACTTAAATGTATTAGTTTGAACTGATATTTACAGCATATAATCTGTCAGTTTGTGTTATTCGAGTCAATTGTTTCAATGTCTTTAGTTGCAATTGAAGTTTGTCGTATACCTGATATCAACATACATAGCTTGACCTATCTTATTTCACCTCACAACTGGTGAATTATCATCGAGTTTAATCTTTTAAATGTAAATTCTGTCTTCCATGCATTGAGATGGAGATTGGCATGTTACCCTTGTTTTTTTATACTTAAGGATCATCACATTACCCCCATTGTGAGTTTAAGATACTGCTCATGCCGGAATAGCTGCAAAATTGGAGAATAAATGTCATTTTATCCCAATTAAAATTCTATAGGTTTACTATAATTTTCCTTGAATAATGAGTATTCATGAGAGGATACATGAAGGAATATAACCAATTTTGTTTATAATGGTTGTTATCACTTACCATAGTAAAATGGCTTTTCAATATTTAATATGTAGGAGCTAGGGGTCAATCACTAGGTTTAAAACACCTAAAAGAGAAAAAAATGACTTTCCAATAAAAAATTGGATTAAATCAAGGTTCAGCTTTGAACCCTTATTTGTTCAATCAAGTTTAATTAATTTGAATGACTTAACTGTAAATATTTAAGAAGAAATTCATAAATATGTCTATTGATGCTAGAAAATGGATAATAACTAAAATAGGAAGGACGGGATTTATCATGAAAGTGATTAGGTCACCAATAATAATTACAACAAGTTGACTACGTCAAGGAATCACAAAATGAGAAAGGGACAAAGAATGCTCTAGTACAAAACGTTTCTGAGTATGAAAGTATATATAGAATGCTCAAGTTTTGATCCCTTTTCCTTTTAATTTTTTTATCCCTTTATAGCCGCAAAGACGTGAATGTCATGTTTAATACCATAGGAACCCCCGTTATGATAGAGTGTAACTATTGGAGTATCATTGTCATGTTGTCGTCGGTATTAATAGTTCCTTATGGAGGGATTGATTGTTTGTTGTGAGGGAGTGATTCTCACAGTCGTATATGTTGCCTTGTTGGTAAGTATCTTTTTCGCTAGGCTTGTATATTAACCCAAGTCCTTTTCTCATGCTAGTGAGTTTGTTTGGTGCTTCGAAACCCTAATAATTCGTTTTATAACCCAAAATTGATTTTCCATATATAATTCATACCTAATTCTTACGTAAAAAACTATCCAAATACCCTGTTAGAATAATGTTTAAGTTTTCTCATACAACTTATAGCATATCAATATTTTAAAATTTATTGCCTCCAAAATTATTTCATCCTCTTAAAAATTTTGATTTTCCAAAAATATCCATCCTCCATATACCGTCCCTAAAACCAAACACACCTAACTTTAGTTGTTCCTCTTACTATCTCTTGTTGTTGTGGATCATTATATAGCAAAACATAATCTAAATAAAAATGTAGCTTAGCTTTAACCGTTCAGTATTGTGTAGACAAATCAGTATGCATGAGTTATTTAAATTCCCAAACATATTTCTCGTAGTAATATTTATAAAATAGCAGCAAGTTTTGTTAACCTATATTCCAAATGTGTGTGTATATATATATATATATATATATATGAGTCTTACGTAGTTTAGCTTAATCAATATTGTGCATCATCATTGAGTTCTTTATCAGCATTGTCCATAATTATTTCTAACATTTCCATCAAGATATTTTATGGTCGGAAAAAGAAGCTATTTCCAATAATCAAATTGACAATTTGATTATAATTATCACAGGGAACTAAATATTACCTCATGTTCAAACCTAACTTTCCTACGCATGCATATTTTATGGATGCTCTGCTCTCATAGTACAAAAGAGGGAGACGGAAGCATACGAGTTATGAAATAACTGGAAGGGAATCATATCAGAAGTAGAACAATAAGTGAAGAGGGAGTGGGTTTCATTTAAAACTTTTTTAAGAAAAAAAAGTTGAGAGCGAGGTGGGTGTCAGGGAGTGACTTGAGAGAGAGAAGAAAATATGGAAGTACGGACATGTATAGTGATATTCATACTGATACTACTGATACTGAAAAATGTGCATTGGTTTCATGAACAAGATTAGACTGTCCAGCAAGAATCCAATATTATTGCAACGTCTCTGTCTGCTTTTCTTCGTTAACATGCACAACCATCAACCACCTTAGATTCCTTCCTCTCCCAATCCCTTCACAGTAGCAACAAAATTCATTAGTAGGAGTTTAGTAGTAGGTAGGTAGTTTGTTGGGATAATGACAAAAAACACCATTGTGATTTAGAAATGGGAAATTTGCATTCTAGTCCCTGGGAAGGGAAATTATTACTTGAAGGTCCCTACACATTCCAAAATAATTATCAAGTCCCTTGGGCCTTTCCTGCAATTATTTGCTTATGTGCAATGACCATTTTGCCCTTATGAAAGCATAAAAACCCAAAACATGCACAAGATAAAAGTCAGGGACTTGCTACCGCGGGTGTGCCTACTTGCTACCGCAGGCTTGGGGACTTGCTACTGAGACGTTAAGTGACCAACATTCCCTCCCAAGTGTCATTCATATCTGAGGGCCCTTTAATAAAGTCAGTGACCACTTTTTGTTATTCCCCCGATATGTGCCACACCATGTTTTTCAAAAACCATTTTATTCACATGGGATGGGAGGGACTAGTTATGGATTCGTTTTCATAACTGGCCTGGCCTGGCCTATTCCCACCCCTAGTGACAGGTGACATGACCTAACAGAGTGATGTAGCAAGTGACATGGTCTAATCAGGTTAAAATTAACAGTTAAATCTGTCAAAATTAAATTGACTGAGTTACTACATTTGAACCATTTTATAACTAATGAGTGTTAGATTTGAGTACCAACAACAATCAGTATATATACTTCCAACTCATTGACCCAAAAATCCCATCTTTCTCGTTTCTTGTTAGTATTCCCTGAAACAGATCTCTGCTTTTTGTAGAGAAAGTGAGAAAACGAATCCATAATGGGTTTTCTTCAAAAGCTCTGGGAAGAAACTGTCGCGGCCCCACTCCCTACTCGGGCCTCAGCAAGCTTCAAAATTTCCATTCTTCTCAACAAGCTATCTATGATTAAGCATGCTTATTAAGCAAAATAATCCAATATAATCAACTTCGTTTTGTGATTCGAATTTTGTGGCTATACATCAGAAGCACTACTGAAAGTGAGAAACAAATAGGATGATCTTCCACCACATGGAAATGATAATTCCTTAAGATAGCAATAGCTACCATCTTCATTTGAAGGAAGGACATTTCCTTACCGAAAAAGATCCTTGGTCCTCCAATAAAAGCAATAAACTTGTACGATAACATGTGAATTATATATGTCTCCTCTCTCAGAGATCCATCTCTCAGGTTTGAATTCCAAACAGTCTTTACCCGATATCTTTTCACTCCTTCCCATTGCATACAAACATAAGACTAACAAAGTACATGGTGCAACTTCATGTCCACTAGGAAGTTTGTCGTGTTTTAATGCTTGCCTATGCACATTAGGTATAGGTGGATATAGTCTCAGCTTCACACAAAGCAGCGTGGAGATATACTTGCTTGTTCGCTTCCTTTAGTTGATTAATAATCTCTTTTAAGAATCTTTGCTTCAATAGAAGGGTGCGTGGAAACAAGCCAAAAGAACCTTGTCAGGGTTGAAAATATGAGGTTTTGCCTTCAATAAAGAAATTAAAACCAGTGTCTCTTAGAAACTTCTCATCCATACCTTCTTCTCCTTCATAATCAAAGTCGTGAGCAAATCCTCATAATCATCAACCTTCAATACGGAGGTTTCGTTCTCTTGGCTTATCTTAGCCGTCTCTGAAGCTTCCAAAACATTTTTGGCATTATGTGCCTGTACGTAAAATATAAACTCCTCAGTTTTCTTAAAAGTTGTCTTGCATTCAACCTTTGGGAAATCGATAGATGGCAAGGGTTTTAGGATCATTACCTAAAAGCAAGGAGCAAGAAACGTCAAAGGTGAAGCGACTGAACACATCTAGGAGATCCACGTCAGCACCTTGCCTTTCAACATGATCAGAAAGTGGGACCAGACATGTTTCCGTCACCTTCTTTCGAACAATCTTCTCCATGAGCCTCTCTAAACTCTTAGTTTTGAAAAATCATGAAAGCAGAAATACCATTTTATGTTTCCATGAGTCTGAATCTAAAGTTATTAAGACACTATCTCCAAGAATTATCAAGGCATTACGAAACCCTGGCTCCTTAACGCAGTTGCCAAAATTTTTGCTCATAATATGATGAGCATTCATGGGATTGCACGTCATGATGCAGTTGATTTGGGTAAACCATGGTCCAATGAAGTTGCTGGTACCTTCTTTTCTTAGGAGAGTCTCTGTCACAAGGTCCCGGATGAAGGTACCATGTGACCTCTGTCACAAGGTCCCGGATGAAGGTACCATGTGACAGAGACTCTCCTAAGATAAGAAGGTTTTGCTGGCACAGAAACCCGTTGGTAACATACCTAATGAAGGTCATTCTATGAACAAATTAAAGGGTTTCTGCAATTTTGTCTTCTCCTCTGATGGTAAAAATAAAGAAACAAAATAAGTGTGCAAAGCCTGCAACTAAACTGAACTGGGAACATTGCTTTTACTTTCAGATATCATTTGTAGTTCATGCGTTGTTTGGCAAAGTATCGTGTGCTATATATATAGAATTTCACGCTTGCACTTACACACACATCCAATAATTGGGAATGAGAATATTAATTACTTTTCCTTCCGTCCAAAATTTACTTGATATGATTATATTAAGAATATTTAATTTGTTAAGTTAGTTAGTATGATGAGGACATATTAACACACTGAACTTATTATCACTAATCCACGGTAAGTTTGTTTGCCGTGGTTTGATGTCGTGGGTTCGAATTAACCACTTTACAAAAAGGAGATGTTAGACTTCCTAATATATTTCCTTCCCTAACACCCTCACATCGTGGGGACTAGAACTGATGAGTTGACCCTTTTATTGTTAAATGAGTATTAATAGGTGTAATTTAGAAAGAGAAATAAATAAAAATTAAATACTCTTATGTGTAGCCACTAGGACTAATATACACTTACAAAAAAAGGAAATGTCATTTAAATCCCTCCGAATATACAAAAGGACAATTCAGGAACTCAAACTTTTAAAAGGACCATGAAGGAACTAGGACCTAGTTGACATTTTAAAATTGTGTGAAAAGACAAAATTGCCCTAATCATAAAACAGAAATTACTACAAAAAAAGGAAATGTCATTTAAATCCCTCCGAATATACAAAAGGACAATTCAGGAACTCAAACTTTTAAAAGGACCATGAAGGAACTAGGACCTAGTTGACATTTTAAAATTGTGTGAAAAGACAAAATTGCCCTAATCATAAAACAGAAATTACTAACCACCCTTACACCCACCATTTTCAATAGGGTGGTTAGTAATTTCTGTTTGATGATTAGGGCAATTTTGTCTTTTCACACAATTTTAAAATGTCAACTAGGTCCTAGTTCCTTCATGGTCCTTTTGAAAGTTTGAGTTCTGAATTGTCCTTTTGTATATTCGGAGGGATTTAAATGACATTTTCCCTAAAAAAAGACATATATTAGGAATAGGAGGAAATATTACAAATACTACGCGTTTAGTTAAGATTTTTCTTATTTCATTCACAATAGTACCAGATATCCATTTATATAATATATTGGAGAAAATTTAGTAAAAGACTCCTCAAATAGGTAAAGGACACTTTGATACGCTCAATCTCGTGCAATATACTATCAACATGTGTTTTTCCATTTAACAACTTTCTAACATTACTTTTTGTTGTGTGTTACCGACTTTGTATAATATTTTACCAACTTTTGTGTTATGATTTTATGTGTTATCAACTTCTCATACTTTATACCAACTACGCGTCTTATGTTTTACTAATTTCGTCTTTTCTTTTTACTAAGGGAAAATGACAATAAAATGAGACTTGAATTTCAATTGGATAAATAGACTTCAATTCTCAAAAAAGACAAATAGATGACTCCAATTCTCAAAAGGATAATAAATGACGCTTAAATTTCAATTGAGTAAATAGGTGACTCCAATTCTTAAAACCCATTAATTATTCATGTAATGGGTATTTATAGTAATGAAAACCGGAAAGAAAATAAAAATGAATTAGGGCTGTTGCACGTGTTTTTACTCTAGCTTTCTATTAACTCGTATTTTATTCAACACACACGGATTCCTCACATTAACGATAATTTGGCTTCAACTATGTCACGTTTTACATACATCATCAACAAATAAAAATAGGCAAATTGTATCCAGGTCAGAAATAGAAATTCCAATTAGGTAAAGGACACTTTGATACAATCAATTTTAGAAAGGCTATATGATTGAGTATTGACAATGACATAACTGTCTAACGAAAAATTAAAAGAAAATGCTTAAGATATCACTATTTTAGTAAAACGGAAAATGACAATAAAATGACATTTAAATTTCGATTGGATAAATAGGTGACTCCAATTAGCAAAAGGACAATAAAATAACACTTGAATTTCAATTGGAGAAATAGGTGACTCCAATTCCCAAAAGGAAAAAACTTATATCAAGTTACTTATATCAAGTTTGTCCAATTCACCTATAAGATATTGTCACTTGTTCAGTTTTTCTACTTCAACAAAGAGGTGTTTGTTGTCTCACAGTACTCAATCTAAAAACCAAATAATAAAGAAAAAATTATGAAACCTACGTTTTCCACAGCCAAGAATAACAGAATAGGAATCGGCATCGGCTTCTCAGAATCGGAATTGACCCTTCATCCACACTAGCCCACCCATCTTCTTCATTCTCTAAAAACCAAATATGACCTCTTCTTCTCTTATTTCTCAGCTTCACTAAAACCCCATAATCTCCACCACTCATTCCACCATGGCCGCCTCTCAACCTCCGTAACCGCTCCCCTCATAGTTTCCTCAACCATAAACCCTCTTCATCTTTCCATTATCACTCCCTCCTACCTTCTTCTTCCTCCTTTCTCTTCCTCATGCACCGAACCCAAAATCTATCCCTCACCCATCATCGTCTCGTCTCCGTCAATGAGATGTGGAGCAATGAAGGCGGAGAGAGAGAGGGTCGCATTAATCACCCATCACCATCAATTCATCACCGTTTCCTTTTTTTTTCTTTTTTTTACCTTATTTGATCATTTCCTTTTTTTGGATCTTTTATGTTTTGAGATTTGTGAAACAACAAACACCTCCTTGTTAACGTGGAAAAAATGAACAGGTGGCAATATCTTATAGGTGAACTTGACAAACTTGATATAAGCAATTTGATATAAGTTTTTTCCTTCTCGAAACCCACCAACTACTCATATATTGCAGATAACTAGTTTAGTAACACAGGTATCAACTCAAGTATCGCTTTTAACTACTATCATTCTCCACTACTTTGAGACATTTTAAAACCTCATTCGAGTAGTTACCTGCATTTCTCAGCTAGTTATCTGCGATACATGAGTAGTTAATGAGTTTTTAAAATGTCTAAAAGTAGTGGAAAATCATAACAGTTAAAAGTGATACTCAAGTAGTTACATGCGATACATGGATAGTTAATGAGTTTTGAGAATTGGAGTCACCTATTTATCCAATCGAAATTCAAGTGTCATTTTATTGTCATTTTATCTGCGATACATGAGTAGTTAATTGACATATTCAAATATTACTCTGCAAAGAATGTAGTTGATACATGAGTTCTTTTCGGAGTTGTCCTCTCCTTATTTTTCCCGTGGTAGTTAGCGGAAAAGGTTTTCTCCACAAAATAAACATTTTTGGTATCTTAAACCTGAAAGGAAATCAATAGCATGGTCATAACTTGATATTAAGGAGTAGGGATAGTAAATATAATCAGCTAAATAATAAGGAAATGCTTTACCCTATTTTCCCCTTCACTACAAACATTACTTGTTAATGGCTAGTTCCTCAAACTTCATGCATACCTCTGGTCATAAATATAAAAGCTAATATAGACAGACTTTGATCTTAACTATATCAGGTATTTTTTCCATTTTAACAAATATTTTATCATTTTTCTTCAAAATAATTTGCTTTACTTGTAACTCAAATAAAATCTATAGATACACATAAAGTTGTCATAAGTATCATGTAACATATAATGTGATTATGTAGTTTATTTCAACTGAATAATTTCCTTAAATTACTCAACCAAGTCTTATATTTAAGACCAAGGTAGTGTGAAACACACATGTGGTTGTTGACCAACAATTGACAGAAGCTAAGATAGTATGAGATGCCTAAGTCCAAAATTAAGATACCTGCTTAACTGCTTCCTCATGCAATATTGCCGAAGATTCTCTGGTGATAAGTGATGAGCTTCTGAAATAGACTGCTCTGACCATTGCCAACCTTTTCTTGGTTGGACACAAGCAGCTACCATCTCGGTCAAGCGAATATCAGGAATTCCAACAATCACCACACCGGCAATTCCAGAATGTTCCAGAAGAACTGCTTCAACCTATTTGAGATAAATAGTACTACTATATCAAAACTAAATGAAAGTTCAAAAGACCACAAATAAAATGAAACATAGAATTGATAAAAGTTAAAGGCAGGGAATTGATTTAATTTAATATCTTAGTTAATCCTCATAGTCCTGTTTTCTTATAATTTTGTCACAGCTAAATTTTTTCAAGTGGTGTCATCCTACCTGGTTAATCATGTGATATATCAAAAATGGACATCTCATCATCAGAGAATAGAATTTAAAGATATAAATTTGGCAAGAACTAAACAAAGCATGTCGTTATGAGACTAAAAGGTATGAACTCTTGAATTGTAACGATTACTTGTAAATCGACTAACTATAAATGCAAAAAATGAGGCCATTGATGATTTTATTTGCTAGAATTTGATCAAGCTACGACATGCATTTAAACATTTGTTATGGTCTATTTATGTGTCACAATAACGAAACTTAATACATAAGCCAGATAGGTATATTGTCTCTGCTTCTACCTCTTCAGGATAGATGTTCTCTCCACCACTCTTGATCCGACCATTTGTTCGTCCAAGTAGCCACAAGTTGCCATCGTGATCAATTGATCCGATGTCACCTGTGTCTAGCCAGAGTTCATTTGAGGGATCTGATGGGCTTGTCTGAGTTTGATCCCAATATCGCATCATTACATGTGGTCCTCTAGTTAATATCCTCCCAACATTACCAGAGGCATCTGCACATAAACTAAGTTCTACATGGGGAGCAGCCTTGCCAACACAGACACCTTGAGAGTATTTTTTAGTATAAAATCTTCTATTCACAGCCATCTCAGTGGACTCACCCATCTTTGCTTGATTTGGGTCATAGAGGGTCAGGAAGGTAAGTGAAGAGCAAGTCTCAGTCATACCTTACATATATGAATGAAATTAGTTAAGAGAGAAAAGGCCAGGCCATTAAGAACTTAAATTTGTAGGACAAACAGAACCGAACAAGATTTTAAAAAGGAAAAAAGATAACCAAGGCAGAGATGCCTACCATAAGCTGAAAGAAGCTTAGCTTTAGGGAAGAATTTAGTGGAGTACATGATGAGCTCACTTGAGAGGCTTCCACCTCCGTTAAGTATTTTCTTCACAGATTCTCCACCTTTCCAGGTCACCTTACCCCTGATTGAGGGCCAAAAGAAAACAAGATTATATTTTTTAAACAAAAGGAGGTGCAGAATTATTGTTCTTGGGTTGGCAGAAGCTGCAAATAGCAAGACATTCAAACCAGATAACTTTAGCAAGGGATCAATCTTTTGTATAACTACCTATGTTAACGTCAAAAAGTCACATTACTGTCACATGGTACCTTAAGCAAGGGATAAATCTAAAGAGACAGTCAATATGTGACAATCACATGAATTTTAGGCAGTTTTTAGAGAGCAGAATTCATCACAGAAAATAAACATGTACAGTTGATTAAGCTATAGTTTAGGTCCATATTATTTTAACTCTCATCGCAGCATAGTACAAGTATGTCAACAAGAATATACCTAATCAAAGACACCAGATCAGCCATCATTGCAGGGACTGTAATCAGAGATGTGACATCATATCGCTCTATGGCATCAATCGCCAATTGGGCATCAAACTTTGGCATCAAGACATGGCAACCCCCAACCATTAGCATGGTCATTGCTGATGACAATCCACCAATATGGCACAATGGAGCAGTATGCAAATATATCTGTTACAAACGAAAATGAAGGGGGGAAACAGAAAGATAGGGAAACATAACATCTCTATAACTCTTCCAGTTTGAATTATCAAGTGAGGAAGTATTTGATAGTTTTGATTTGTATATATTCTCATTCAATATGCTTCCATTGGAGTTACTACTTACTAGGTAGGTTGTCATAAGATAACATGTTTTAGGTGATACCTCTTTCCATCCAAAAAAACAATAGTCTCAAATCTTGTTTAATAAAATAAAATAGTCTGAATCAATTGTCAAACCAAACACCTCAATCTACATCACGTAAGATAAGAACATCAATTGCTTTCAGTTCATATTGTAGTAAGATTCAAACTAGCCAAAGAAATGAATGTCAAAAAGAAAGGCATACATCATCCTCACTGTACCCAACAATGGCAATCTTTGCTAGAGATTGTATGAGCAGAGCTGCATGGCTTAGGGTGACTCCCTTGGGTTTTCCCGTAGTTCCTTGAGTTGAGAACAAAATAAGACGAATATTAAGATCTTATAACTTCTTAGACCATTGAATATATGCAGTAATATCATTAATCCATAAAGAATTCCATCTCTGAATTATCTGCATTCAGATATCAAACAGCATTTTAAGAACTTTGAATTGGACATTTCATCTTTTACAGCAAAAGCACCGCAAATATGATTTATTAGGAAAATTAAAAAAACTTTTAGTAGAAAAACATGAAAATAAAATTCAAAATCACATTTTTAGTTTTAAAGTATTACACCCCACAAGCTTGAAGTGGATGGATGCGTAAAAGCTAATAAAATCAGTTTAATTAACATTTTCACTTGTACATAAACTGATTATTACATATACTGGTCTCACCAATTAGCTGAATCTCTTCATTAAAAATCGTTCTTACCAATATCAAAAACCAAACAAACTGATGCTTTTTTACTTTAGGCCTGTGTTACCATAGAATACAAATGATTGCTTGCCAGGAATATATTTCTTGTACAAATTGAGAAGAGCTAATATGCAAAGGTTCTCAATTACTACAAATCTTTCAATCATAGCAGCAGATTAATTCATCCATGATTGAACTAAGTGGTCTCAGCAAAACATTTCTGGTGATATTGCTTGTTTAAGAAAGCTCAAACTACAAGCATATAATAGTGTACTCTAAAAAATGCTAGAATTGAACCTGAAGTGAAGCATATTATGACAGCACCTTCAGGAGCCCAGGAGAAATTAAATGGTGGAAGCTTTGTGAGATGCTTCCGTAGTGATTCTGTAGTTAACACTGCCAAAAAATAAAACAATTGTAAGGACAGCTTATTCAAGAAAAAATGAAAAAAAGGAAATGCTTCCATAGCATATTTTTACATTGGTCTCAAAATTTTAAGCAACACTCTTACCGTTCCACTTGTTGCTTAAATCTGAGGAAGGGGAGCCTATAAAGACATGCCACCTAAGAAATGGGATATCTTTTTTCTGGAGGTTTTTGAACCAGGAGTAACAACTTTCATCAGTAACCAACATCACTGGTCTCACTGAGTTTATTGCAAATATTGCCTCTTGAATGCTCTGAAGAAAATCAATAGGCAAAATGGATTTAAAGCTTAACATTAGCATTAGTTGGTATTATATAATTCAAAGAGGCGGGAAATGGGGTTTTGATTCGGTGCTCATCACTCATATTGCTCATTACCTTCTCATCACCATAAATACGCACAAATACATAAAGCAAATGGTGGGCCCCAATAGGAGAGATGTCTTGGGCCCACCATGCGCTCATGTATTTGTGTGTATTTGTGGTGATGAGAAGCTGATGAACAATATGAGTGATGAGCACCGAATCAGAACCCCCTGAAATGACTTCCCAAACATAGCTAAGTTCTTTCTTGTCCTGTATTACAATCATATTCATGTGTGTGACAATGTACCATTAGGAGTATGCACGCACGCATGTGAATTATGCTTCTTCCTTTCATTCATGAACTACCCCTTGATGATTATGAAATTAAAGTTGAAATATAACTACTTTTAAATATACCATTAATATGCCAACATTGTAGTAAGAAAATAAAGTAAAATCATAATTTATTGCTCATCTATAAAAATCAATCATATGCACAGATAATCTACTCACCCATCGATAGTTCAGGGGAGAAGCTATCCCTCCAACAAATGCAATCGCTAACAGCCACACCAGATACACATCACTGATATGAAAATTAAAATAAAAGAAACCCATAAGCATTTTTCTGCTCACTCCATGAAAAAACAATAGGACAAACTGTATATAGCCAATATAAATTACGTAAGCAGAATAAAACCTTAAAATCTAAAACTAGATATTAAAGACAAAATATGAAGTCCCGTTTTACTTTATTCAACCCATTACATCAAACTTTGAATGCTTTATTATACTACTATTATTTAACATTAGATTTTGATGTATAATGACATCACATATTAAGTGTTAATGTACGTACCTGTTAAAAGCCCATATGGCAACAACATCACCGGCTTTAATTCCAAATTCTTGAAGGCCATGAGCCAAGGAAACTACTTCAAGCACGAACTGTTGTCCACTTTTGTTTTGGTCATTGCTAAGTGTGACCGGAACGTTATTTCTTGAAGTTAACAATCGACTCAAACATTGGCAAATATGGGCATTGCAATACTTAGCCATAGATAGTTGACCGCCCAAGAAATATGAATTATATAGTATATGATGATATATGTAACTTGAGTAGTGCTTGTTAGCATGGTCAAACAGAAAAAGTAGTTTTTGTTATCGTAATATTATCAGAAAACATCTGACAAGCAAGGATAAGAGATTAGTGAGGAACTGTTAGAGTGTAACCAATAGGAAAACTACACGTAAGCAAAGCTTAGTCCAGCGTGGCACCACTATAATCCAGCTGGCAAAGACGGAAAAGGCGTGGACGGAAAACATGACGCGGATATGTTGGAGCAATCGCCGTCGCCGTTAAATCTGGACGGAGCTGGGAACAGAGCAATAGAGCATGGTGGCATCGAAACATTACGGTCCATTCGAAAGCGTAAGCCAAGAAAAAGTGAAAATAAGATGAGGTGAAGTGCCAGCTCAGCTCAAATTTCTAATAGGAGAAGGAGGTGATGAGTGTGTGCCACATAAGATTGAGATAAGATGAGTTGTCGTGTTGTAATTGGTTAGAGCATAATAAGATCAAAATGATATTCCCTCCACTCTTAAACATATAGGAGTAAGTTGATTTCCATTTCAATTATAAAATCTACTTCTAAATTTTATCAATTTTCAAATTATCCCGATTAAGGATAATCAAGTAAGATATAGGCAAAAAATAAGAGAAGATTATAAAACTTTTAGAAAAAACTCTTCATATTACTTAATATAACTAACAGTGTTTATTTAATTTAATTAAATATATCTTATATTTTAAATCAAAGAGAATATTAATTTAAGATAGTAACTCTTAAATAATACTCCCTTCCGGTCCTAAATATAAGATCTAATTGACTTTTTTGGAAAATTCTAAAAAAGCAAAATAAGTTAATTATAAATTGATGATTTACCTAATTTTTCCCTTAGACTAGTATATTTTACCTATAAACTAATGGTTAATCTAAAAATATATCAAATATGTCATAATTTAATAACCTATTTCGCAACTTTAATCTCTCAAAAAAAAGTCATCTAGGTCTTATATTTAGGAACGGAGGTAGTAGTATACTTGAGAGTATGACAACAATTAAGTTAATAAAAAAGGATTGAGTGTAAAACACTTGATGATTCTCTTGTTTCCGAGTTAATCACATTAGAGTGCCAAATGAGACTAATCTCCTACAATTTAGAAGTCACTTATAGGGGTATAAGCAGTGTTATATGAATCGGACCAGACCGAAACCGTCAATCACTTCATACTTCGGCTCAACGATTATCAGTTTGACAGTCGGTTCAACCATAGGTTTGAGCAATCCGACCATGTTGAACCATAATTTGAAGTCTTGTCTGGCTCGCCTTCCAGTCCATCTTTTACACGGGTATACTACTGACATATGAGTTTATTTCATTCACAAGGGCAGGGACCCTAACCTAAATCTTTTTATGCTCTCTCAATGTCTTGTTTATTTATAATTTATAATTGATGGAACACTTAGAAAATACTCCATATTAGTTGTAATATTTTATATTTAAAAATAAATTGAACTGTTAATGTGAGTGTTGTAAGAACTGGACTGGACAAGTTGAACCAGTCCAACTGTACGTCGACCGCTTCACATTTCGTCTCAACGGTTATCTGATTTAACCATTGGTTTGAACAGTTAGACTGTGTTGAACCATGAGCCGAAGCCTTTTCTGACTCGTCTTCCGATCCGGCTTTTACAAGATTGGTTAATATTGAAGAAGCGAGAGTGAGAATATAGATATGATTCTCATAGCGTGACTACACCGTTATACTACTAGAGTTCACGTAATTTTGGCTTCTCCCGCCTTCTTTACCTCTCTGACTTTTTCCATTTCATTTTTGATTTTTATATAAAAACAAATACAGCAGAAAAGAGAAAGCAAACTTTGGCTAATATGAAATTCTCTCTCTTTCTCTCTGTCAACCTCCTTCTTCAGCTCATGAAATTCTCCAGAAATTGAATTCATTCTTTGCATTCAGGTTACTTACTGTCTTCCGTTCTCACTTCATTTCATCATCTCTTCAGTTCCTTTTTTCTTCATACAAATGCATTTCATCTTTTCTCATTCTTTGTTGCTAGAACGTTCCTTTCTCTGTTCTTCACATTTCGAACGTTCATGATCACTACTGAAACGAATAGCAGAGTTTTTTCAAAATAATTCCTCTGCATTACTATCATGTATCGGCTAAATGCTTACGATGAATACCGTGAATTTCTGCCGAATGTGTTTAACGCCTTTGTATATTTCTTGTTTTGGTTAAATTATGTGCATGCATGCATGAGTGATGATGAGTTTAGGAGTGTACATAGATTTTACTTCTCGAGCAAGTTAGTGAAGTTTGATGATGATGATGATCATTTTTGGTGAAAGAAATTTGGCGTTAGGTGAGAGTGTTGATGGATATTTCTGTGATATGATAATCGTTTCATTTTTTGACAGAAATGTCGCTGTGGCAGAAACTTAAGGAGTTAGAAAAACTAGACAAAAAAACCAAAGAGCTTAAGCAAAAAATACTTAAAGATCTTTGGATGTGGCAAGGAAATTATCAGTGTTTCAATTGCTGCACTGAGGTAAAATAACTAACTCTCATGTGCTTCTCATATTATTATTATTATTGTTTAGTCACAAGGCATACACGTGTGTATTTAGTGATATTTTAATTTTTTATCGCTTTGAAACTTTTGAAATCATAAATTATAACTGAAACTGATCGGAAGAAGTTGTTGTATTCAACAAAATACATTGTGATGTTACTAAGCATAATCTCTTTAGTACGTTAGAATGTGCTAGTATAATGTATAGAAAATACATTGTAGTCAGCCGTATGTTTAAATATTTACTCCAATGTGTGGCAAATTTGGTTCGTTTATACATTTAATCATGTGTTTTTAGTCTATAAGAGTTTCAAATGATTTATTGCTTTCAACTCTGTCACATTATTCTGGTGGCCTGTGGACATATATTTAAGTATTAAATTTCTGAACAGCTTCTTCTAGATTATGTATTGAGAGATTTTGCTTCTAAAAATAGGATTTGTGATCGATCCGTTCACTAATACATTTGTATGTTTCATCTTAGCAGGCGCCTGAATATATCTGCCTAGATTTCTGGATTTTTGTTTGTGAAAAATGTGGTGACTTACAGTAAGCCCTTGGTCTCGAATAATTGTTTTTTGTTTGACTAAAACTTGCGATATTTTTTGTGTTCTATGTTAGTTAATTTCCGAAAAATGGCTTTAATTGTTTCCAAATAGTGCATGAAGGCCTGCTCTAATAATGACCAGAATTACATGTAAAGGTTTTGATCCTTAAAAATTGCTTGTATTTTTCTTGAGCTTCGACTTCAGGTATGTCTAATCATGGCATGCTGTCATATTCCATGTGAATACGAAGTGCATTTTGTTATAGCTATAATCTTCTGTACTGGAGAGGTGAAAATGGTGTTCTTTCCTTTAGTTCTGCTGAATGCACTGTACCTGAAAGCCAATTACTTTGCGTGTCAATTTCCAGCAAGGAATTTGGACATCAAGTGAAGCCAGCATTCAAGTACGAGTTCAATTTAGATGAACTTCATGCACTTCACGCAAGAGGAAATTTTGTATGCAAGCTTGTTTCTACTACTATTGCACTTCAGTTCCAATTCATTCGTTGATTTTGTCTGTATTTGATTCTTGCAGGCCACACAAGAATTATATCTCGAAAATTGGGGCAATAACAACCATTCGCAGCGTAACGAATAGTAACTATTTACTTGTGATTTGTTAAATTTTCCAGATACATTGTTTTGATGGGCATGTTTGGTGCCAGTAATCTTGACAGGCTCCGCGAATTTATTAAACACGTTTTTGAGAAAAAAGTATTCATGGGTAGTGGCTCAAGCCGTCCAAAGAAAAGACTTCCATTTAAGGAAGACCCATTGGATAAATATGTGCCGCGTCTTCCAATAAGTGAACCCCCTCAAAACAATAAAACAAAAGCAGATGATGGCTCAGCTCTCGGACAGGTGAAACTATTAAATATGGTGTGCCGTATGATTTTGCCACTTGGCGCATCTGAACGACCTACTACTATTGTATAGAGTTTTAAGTTTTAATCGGTTTTAAGTTGTCACCTTCAATTTGTCAGAATATTTAAGGTGATGGATAGCTTGAACATTTCATTAGACTATATTTTTGTGGGCTTTATTTTCCCTTTTATGTTTTGATTTAGCTGAATGGAATTCTATGATATGAAGATCTAACAATTCCAGTGGAGCTTTCTTGCCCATTGATATTTAGTTTGCACTTCTTCTCTTTCAATTGGAAGTAAAATGTTACCCTATATAGATAATTGGTTGATTTGTGTTTAATAAGAATGAGACTTTGTTGCATTTAAAATGGAGTTTGTTCTGCATGCAGTTTTATTTTGCAATGTTGTTTAATACATAAGAAGATTTTAAATTATAAATTATACACCCATAAATCACTGCTCATGATTGCAGAAAACAGAATCTTCCAGTAGCATGCCCTCCAGCAGTAGAAACACTGCAGAAGTTAAGCTTGAGACCACTAAGGACCTTATTGATTTTGATTCTGGTGTCAACTACAATTGGTCAGCATGGCAGGATCCGCAGCCTTCGTTCCCTCCCAATGTTGGTCAGGCATTGACTAATCAGCCTACACCACCACCAGGAGGAGTGTGGAATAATGATCAGGCATGGTTATGGGAAATTCATCCCTTAACATTCTGTCTATGTTATGCAGATATGGTCTTTGTTCACCTTCGTGTTTCATGGAAATATCTTGCAGCCACAGGTTATACATCCATCATCAACAATACAAGGCCATCCAAGTATGCCGCTGCCACATGGGTCGCATCTTATCTCTAATCCTGCAACTGAGACTAGCTCCATTGCTGCTTCAGGATCGTCTGTAGAAGTAAATCCAAGTGGAAGAAAAGAACTCCCTGAAGTACTTTTCCTCCCTTATTTTATTTCACAAGAAATCTAACATCTTCATATGGACAATATTACTCACTAAAACTCATAAATATATGCAGAATCTTTTTACTGAAAAGTACCCTTCCTACCCTACTGTAGTTCCAGGGTGGGGAACGATTCCTCCTTATGGCATGGGAATGATAACTCCACATTATTATGTGGTAATGTTATTAAACTCCAGCTACTGTAATATACAAGTTTATTCTCTTTACCTACGGCTTATACGGTTGTGTAAGGCATATCATAAGAGTGCTTACTATCTGTTACAGCACATGCAAAGTTTTCAGCAACCATCAACATCAAGAAATCCATTTGATTTTGGCAGTGAACCACCTCCAGTTCAAACCCAAACTGTACGTGACTTCTGTTATAGTAGACCATCAGTGCTAGCTATACATAATATTTAGACCTTAAACAACTACATAATCTTGACCATATCATCATAGAAGAGATTTGAATTAAGCCACTGTGTGATGTCTGGGGTATGCTTCTTTTATAGTCTCAAGTATTAGAGAGGACAGTGATTTTTGAATAGTCATTTGTGAAAAATATCGGGTTTAATTTAGATTTTCTTCACCACTTAATCATTGTTCTAGAAGTTTTTTTTTTTGCATTAAACATTATGGTCAATAGACTATTTTGAAAGTGTGCCAACAAACAATAAAAGGTCTCATTTTGGCCAATGAAAAATAAAATGGATCATTTCGTCTAATGCTCTATTGAAAAATACTAAAATACCTCTTGAGACCTAACTAATATAACTTTTGAAGATGGTTGGTAGGGCCCGCGGTGAATTATTTTTTAATTTTAATGTAGTACCCGTTTATTCAAAAATTATATATTAATTAGATAACAAAGAGTATTTTAATATGATCCCGTAACTCATTAGTCGAAGTATGTCATTTTTATTATTCATTTGCTAAAATGAGACACATACATTATTATTTGTTGGTTAAATTGACGCTTTGAAAATAGTTTATTGAACAGAATGATATTTACCTTGTTTTACCTTTGGTTACTTGTGCATAATTCAGGAGAAGACAGTATTATAGAGAGCATAGCTTGCAAATAGTATGGACTTATTTTTGGTGATTGTGGGAAAATATTTCTGTTTTCTATATGATCATCACAGCATCAATAATTAACATTAAATAACCGTGTCTTGCGAACCCTAATGTATCACTTCATGGATGAGATGGAAAATCTGTAATTCCAATTTCGTGGTGTTATCTCTTTATGGTGAAAAATTTTATTATATTTAGAGTGTGAATATCTATATGCTTTGTATGGAGTTTTAATATGACATAAAGTTCACTTTTATTAGTAGCTTATAAATAATCAAGATTGATATGGATCTTTCATTTTTATGTTATCGGTGTAAAATAATGGTGTAGTGCTTTTATGGTTGGTGTTTCATGGGTGTAGCTTGCTTGGCAACCATCTTTACCATCAAGCTTAAGTAATCCATCATATAATCCACCTGTGTACGGACAAACGTGGCCTCCACAAACACAACCTCATCCATCAGCAATGGCACCGGGTATATTAATTCATCTATATCATCCTTCTTTCAATCATTTCATCATGATGATCATGCTAAGGCTATTCCACCTTTTCATCCCTTGTAACTCTGAACTGTTGTTTTGAAAACCTCAGGGCCTTACATGGGACAAGTGCAACCGACTGTGGCAATGCCAAGGTAAAACTATATAGTTATGACGATATTTAGCTTTTTTTCTCTCTTTATTTTCTTTTGTTAAGTGATTTGCGTGAGAATCAATTTAAGTATGCTTGCATTATTCTCTCCATGCCTAAATATCATCAGTTTCAAATAACTAATTCACATTGATATAGAGAACTAATAAAATTAGTTGAAAGCAATAATTATGCATGAACTATACTTTATTTTTTAATTATGCTCTTATTAAAATGGAAAAAATGTATGGAGAAAAGATAATGAGAGAAAAGGTAGATGAAAGATAATAATAAAGATGAAAGAGGAAGTTAAACAGTAGGTAAAATTAGAGGGGAAAAACAATATAATATATGCTTGAACAAAACTAAAAATAGAAGCTTATATTTAGAGATAATCATATTCACAAATTTAAAGCTTATTTTACATGGGACAGAGGCATTATTAAAAATTGTGCATGTGTGGCTCTACTTGAGGTTCGGAGAACACGTTTTTGCATTATGTGATTACTCATAATCTCCTAATAAAACCACTAAAAACAAGTGAAATCAAATTCCCAAAATTTGATATTTTGATCTTCATGTGCAGTCATGAAAATATTGGAAGCTTTGGTGAGGGAACTGCTCCTGGCTTCTCAGACTTATATCAGCATCCGTCTACGTCTAGTACATCCTCAGCCTCTTCCTCAAATCTCCCTCCTAAGGGACGGAATCCATTAATTTGAATGAGGCAAAGCAAGACACTTTTCTCATCACACATTTGTGCTCTTCCATTCTTCTGTCAGCACTTAGATCGAACCACAAGTGCAAGTAGTGATCTGTGATAATTTCGAAAACATAAACGAAAACAATAATGAAAAAGCAAACATAGGGGGATATTTGTGATTTTTGTCGGGGGTCAAAGTATAGTGTATCTCTCACAGCCATTCAAATTGCTCATACAATTAGTAAATTTACAACCATATGAAAATGCAACTAACTCCTTAAGTTTAGACTCAACATGAAATGACATTTAATTTCATCCATATATGACCATTTGACATGCTAATTTCACATTATTAGTGGTATAAAAACATATAAATATCATGCACAATCATTGGGGATATTCAATTTCCAGATTTGAGCCCAGTCAATATTTCTTGTTTGAATAAACATGCTATAGATGAGTAAGCCAAACTAATGGTGAAACTATCACTTCTGTTAAATCTCCATCTTACTTTATCACACCCTTATTGATTAACCACTTCAATTCCATTACTGACAGCATCCCAATTACACTTTAGTCCACCCCATAACCTTGATCCATGCCTTTCTTTCTTAATCTAGGTAAGGAGATAATTACCACATTAGTATTTGTCTCTTACAACTTTAACTAACCCATAAAACTTCTTTACTTGTAACTAGGCCCAAACCAACTTTCATTAGAAAAATTTTGTTTTGTAACTTTGCATGTCTCAAACCAAGTCCTCCTAAAGACCTTGGTTTACAAACTTTATCCCAAGCAATAGGATGAGTTCTCCTCTTTTCATCTGTTGTCTCCCAAATTAAAGTCCTTGCCTTTTGATCAATCTCATCATTACAACTATCAAGAAGAATGATTGTTTGCATTACGTGATTGAATATTGTAGAAATTACTGACTTCACAAGAGTTTGTCTATCCACCAAAGTGAACATATTACTCTTCCAATTCGACAAATGATTACGAATCTTATCAATCACAAATTGGTAAGTTTCCTCATTCACCTTTCCACAATGTAAAGAAACCCCCAAATACTTTCCCAAGTTTGCCGCAATAGTGAAACCAAGACTCTCACTTAACTTGAATCTTCCTTTTCTTACATAGATTAGTTGTGCCAAATAGTATATTAAATTCTATTAAGTAATAAGTATGATAGATCATTTTCTATCATAGTCAACTTTCAAGTGATTATTTTTTATTAATTATAATAGACTTTTGTGAGTTGACATTGTCTTCATAATTAAGACTTAATTATTTGGCTAAACTCTTTGATAACTATAATAGTATATTTTATATCATAATTATTTTTTTGGGCAAAAACGCTGATATAATAATTAATTATTTCACTTCTGGGATAAATAATAAATGACTATGGAACATAGGAGAAGAGATCGATTGGACGGAGGAAGACCGTGGAGATCAAAATGGTGGTAGTGGGATCTCGGTGGGTGAGAGGGACGAAAGGTTTGGTGATGATTTGAAGTTCTTCCTTTGAGAAGGGGAAGAGAAAGGGAGAAGGAAGAAGAATTGAGTTTTAATTGAGAGGGGGAAAAGAGTATTTTCACTTTGAAAAATAATATCAGCAAGGTTACACATAACTACAAATTAACATCCAGCATCAGTTTTTATCATTTTTGCACAAGGTCAGAAAATTGGATATTATTTTTGCATCATAAAATAGTCATTTATTATTTGTCATAAGTGAAATAGTTAATTATTAGATCAACCACTACAAGAAATGCAGTGGGTAGTCACGTGGAAACTGTCACGTAGGAGGAAAGGGTAACAAAAAATTGGTTTGTCACGTTTATGCTGTCGCGCACGGATAGCGCGACAGAATTATCTCAATTTTTTAAAACTAAAAATTGACAAGACATAGAAATAAATACATAAAAATATATAAATACAAAAATAAAAAACATAAAAAAAAGTACAAATACAAAAAAAACATAAAAACTTATAAATATATACATAAAAAACATATAAATAACTACACAACAAGCTTATGCAACTGTCCAGTCTAACAAATCATTATTTGTACCTTGATCCTAACTATCTTGTACTCCCTCCTATCCCTAATATAAGAGCCAAAATTGGAATGATTTTGGTCCCTAATATAAGAGCTTATCTCACATTCTCTCATCATTTAATGCATTTTTCCTACTTTGTCCCTAATTTTCTTTCATATTTATTAACGTTTATGTTATATCTCTATCTTTAAAGTATCATGATAAATACGGGCAAAGTTGAAAAAAAGTATTAACTCCATTCTCCCAACTAACATTCACATGTTTTCTTAAGAAGCGCTTTTTTGGCTACTAAATCTTATATTAGGGATAAGAGGGAGTACTATCCAGTCTAAGTATAATCATCTTTGCTGTGAGTTTCATGGTAAAGCAGAGCAAGAACTCAAGATTTTCATTAGGCTTGTCACGTGTCCCAATACGCAACAGTCATGAGGATGCTTGTCGCGTGTCCCAAAACGCCACAAGCCTCCTTGTAGAATTTGGAAACCATGTCGCATGTTGAACACGTGACATGCTTTCTTGTTCTAAGAAGAAGGGCTGTTGCGTGTTCTCTCATAGGCAACAAGAAGCCCATTTTTCCCATAAAAGGTCTCCATATTCAATGCCTTCCACTCTACCAATTCGGGATGTTCATTTACTCTATTTAAAAAAATTGAGTCGCCCATAGCATACGTGACACACAATGCAATTTTAAAATTCATGCGCATCATCACTCTCATATATAAACTTACATCATTCACTCATTTTCCACTCCATCTCCTCATATTTCACTCCATCTCCATCTATTCTAATGTAGTTTAAATTTCCATCACTGTCTCCATCCAGCCATAATGTATTAATGATTCAACTACATATTGTATTTTTCACTTCATCTCCATTCATGTTGTTAATTACTATTTTGTAATTAAATTTAATTTTTTTTTGTTTTTTCATTTAATTTTCTCAATGTAATTCTAAGTTTTTATTTCTACTATTATCTCTTATCCAATTTAGCAAGAGTAAAAATAACCTCTCAAGACTAGAATTAACATGCATAAAATTCAAAATTATTATCTTAAAGAACACTCATCCTCATAATGCATTACCCCAATAAAATTCTCATCCTCTCAGTGGCGTGGATTAAAAACAAATACTCATATGAAGTGAATAAAAAAACAAATGCTCAAATAGGTTGTCACGTAGAAGAAAAGTGACAAATGTTTCAATAAATTTTTTATTACTTATGTCGCGTTTGATAGGCGCGACATGTTTTTAAATTTATTTTTTATATGTCACGTTTACCCCTTTCCGCGAGAAGGGTCTCTGACATGAGGGAGTTTTGGCTTTGTCGCGCCATTTTTCTAATGTGTCACGTTTCTAAACGCGACAGAGGATCTAGTTACGTTCAAGTTTTCTCTCGTTTGTACTCGCCGCGACTAACACGTCCTGTCTCGTTTTTAAACGCGACTAGACCATCAATTTGGCCGTGACTAGCCACCACTTTTCTGGTAGTGAACAATTTTGCCCTATTTTTTCTTTTGTAGTAAAATCCTTTTTTTTTCACGTTAATGCCCTCGGTATTCGGCCTCTTTGAGAATTGACTTGTGACGCCTTATTAACGCTCTTCAAACCTTCCGAGGAACGACCCTTGGCTGTAGTAAAATCCATTTATAACTATGATATACCTATTGTTTTGAGTGGTTTCCTCTTCTATCAGAGTTAGCTTCTAACTGGTTTCCAACGATTTAATTGGAATTTGTGCTTGGTATTAGTTAACCTCGTTATTTCTTGAAGTTACCAATCGACTCAAGCATTGGCAAATATGGGCATTGCAATACTTAGCCATAGATAGTTGACCGCCCAAGAAATATGAATTACTTCCTCCGGTCCTAAATATAAGACCTAATTGACTTTTTCTGGAAAATCCTCAAAAAATCAAAATAAGTTAATTATAAATTGATTTACCTAATTTTTTCCCTTAAACTAGTTTATTTTACCTATAAGCTAATGGATAATCTAAAAATATATTAAATATGTCATCATTTAATAACCTACTCCCTCTAAATATAAGATCACTTTGGGGAAGTGGATAAGTTCCTAAATATAATATCACTTCCTATTTTATCTCAAGTTTTGCCCAAACTACCCTTATACTCCCTCTTTTCATTGAAAACCCCTCCTCCTTTTAAAGTTAAGTAATTGAGGGGATTTTGGGAAGATCATGTAATTTTATTGTCTTCCTTAATCTCCCCAAATTAACCAAAGTGATCTTATATTTAGAAACGGAGGGAGTATTTCGCAACCTTAATCTCTCAAAAAAAAGTCAATTAGGTCGACGAGAGGAGTAGTATATCCATACTATCATATAATTACCCGTACAGCATATTCCGTTTTGATTCCATTTTGATTCCATTTTTAATGTGAGTTCCTAAGTTTTCCATATACTTTCCTTGAACAATTTGATTAATTCATCCGATTCCCTTTTGCTTTGCAAGACTATTTAAAAATGATTATGAGTTTTTAATACTCTTCATTATTACATCTTTAATGTTTTCTTCAGTTTTATTTGTTTAAGGGAGTATACATACAAGTTTTTTGGTATTTTAAAGGTTTAAGCTTTTATTGCTACTTTCAATTCATACGTTTTTAACTTTTCCTCTTAGGCCTTCTCATTTGACAGAAATTTAATTTTATATTGTCCGTTGATAAATTCATATTCCTTGACACAAATATAAATTGACCTGTGGCCAACTTCTTGAATTAACAAATCACTTTTCAATCCCTTCCTTCAAAAACAAAGTTTCCTTTTTTTTAATTGTCAATGGACAAAATTTCCCTCGCTAACTTGGAACAGTCCAAGGAAACCTGGACCATTGTAGTCAAAGTACTTCGGAAATGGGAAGTCTGCAGAAAGGTTCCCCCATATTTACCATGGAAATATTCCTTGCTATTGCTTGATGAAGAGGTCTGACTTGTATTGTTATATTAGTTCATTACACTTAAATTTGATTCACATTTAAAACTTACCTTTTTTATTTCAGGGATCGGAGATCGGATTGAAGCTTACACAAAAATTAAAATGTTGATGGAGCGTTATAAAGAATGCCCTGTCGAAGGTGAAGTTTATGAAATTGAAAATTTCAGAATTGAGGACAATAATGATGAATATAAGCTTGCACCTCACCGTTTCAAGTTGAATCTGCACCTGGCCACTGATTTTCGCCCTTCTCATGTTCAAATTGTTGCAAGAGGGTTTCATTTTATTCCAATAAAAGCTATTGTTGAAGAAACAGCTACAAATCCTGAACTAATAGGTATTATTTCAAGAATCTTACTTTACCAAATTGAATGGATTTACTTTTGTTTAGTATAATAATTTGTGGGTGTGCACATTTATATTTAAAGATGTCATTGGCTTTCTTCGAACATTTGGAAGCTTTGGTGGTCAAGACCAAGGAATTGAAGCACCTTTGAGAATCAATTTTAGCATGGCTGATGTTGAGTAAGAGATGTTAATGTTTAAACATTTTTGTGCCACTATTATTACTTAGACTTCTATAATTTCATTGGTTTATTTGCAACCTAATTGGCATTCTTAGGCAAAACAGCATTGGTGTAGTATTATTTGGATCAAGTGCTGACCCATCTTTAAAGATGAAAGCAGAAAAACTAAAGCCTCCAATTATTGTATTGGTAAAACATGTCAAGATTCGGCACAGATCAGGTACTATAATATTTTAATTGTTTCCAAACTACAAATATCACCAATGTTATTTTTGCATATAACCTTTCTATTAGGCTCTGCCCAATTACAAAGTGTGAATCAAGCAACTGAGGTCATTTTTAATCCAAACATACAAGAAGCAACACAACTACTTCAGAGGTAACATGTACACTTTTATGCCTATTTATAAACATCTTATTGTTTGACCTAAAATAGACAAAATAACTTTTCTTCTCAATTCCCCAGATTACAAGGTGATACTTTAGCAGAAAGTATTTTCTCGACAATTTCCCCAACAGAAATATCATCCATCAACCCAACAGCTTTGCTTCAGTTTCCATTGCGTATCACCCTTGAAGAAATGAATCGCTTGAGTAAGGTATACCAGTAGCCAATTTGAATTTACTAAAGCATTCAGAGTTTGTATCAATACAAGCTATATTTTTTCACATAACTCATGTTTCTTTGTTCCTCTCCTTCAGCCACAACATATAGTTACCAAAGTTACGCTTAAGATGTTGGAAACTTCTGAAAACTGGAGATATGACGGGTGCACTTGCAATGCGAAAGTGGCTCTTGCTGAAAACAATAAATATAAATGCAAAAAATGTTTTTCTGAACTTTTAGAACCAGAGCTAAAGGATATCTTAACATTTTAGTTGCATGTTTACGTATTCACATTTGTTTAATTATTGGAATTTGGAGATGAACTATCTTTGCTTGACAGGTATAAAGTACATTACAAAGTTCAAGATCATACTGGCGAGTGTTCTATAGTGTTTTTCAATGAAATGGGACTTAATTTGTTTGGAAAACCCGCAGCAGAATTGCAGGCCGAACTTGAAAAGGCATCTACTTTTGTTTAAACAAATGTCAATTTTTTACACATGTTTACATCATATTGGTGTCTGTGCAGGTGTTTCAATTTAGCAATGTAATCCAATGAGTAATTAATATTTAATTGCAGGATAATATGCTTGGATCTTTTCCAAAGAAATTAAGTAAAATAATTGGTGTTCACCTCCTTGTCCTGTTGAAGTTCAAGCCAGCCAGCAACGACTTTTGGCAAAATAGTATTGTTGTCGGCCAATTTACAATAGATCCTGATTTAGTCAATCAATTTACCTATACAGGACTACCTAAGGCTGAATCAGTTAAGTATTGATGCATATTTCATTGTTGAGCCCAACACATTGTACATGTAATTTAATTTTGCATAGATTTATAATGTTTGGTCTTTTGCCACCAGGAAATCATCACAGAAATCCATGAAGAAACAAATCCACCATTTGCATCATTCAATACATCTACAAAATCAGGTATTTCCACCTCCAGAAATATCATTGGCGGTGATACAGAAAACAATAAGGAAGTTGGATCTGACAATGAAGATGCTGCCCCCACAGAAAAACCAAACTCGCACATAATACCTTCCAAGAGCAGTGCCCGTCTTAAAAAGAGAAAGATGTGATTGCATAATTTAACTTTTAAAGTCATGTTAAGTATCATGTTTGTTATGATCAAAAAATAAAAAGTATCACGTTTGTTTTTAATTCCGTTGTTTTTCATGTGTGTGTGTGTGTGCGTTGTATGATAATAAATTAGGGAATGTATCATGTAGTATGTGAATGAATGTAGTGCAAAGTGGCGGCGATCAACCAAGAATCCATAGGTGAGCCTCTCTCCATTTCTTCTTTTTCTTGGTTCGAATTGAGTTAGTTAGGATTGGGGGAGATTTGCTTCTGATTTTGGGTTTAAAAATCATAAAAGCGAACTGATGCCCATTAAGCGAAAGGACTGAGAAGGTAGTATTATAAAACTAATTGTAGCTATCAAAGATCATATAAAGGTGAGTATGCACCTTATTTTCTCTTTGAGATGTCTTACTATAGAAGTTGAAATTCTCACTCAGCCATATTTAATGAATTTGGAACTGTAACCAGAATCAAAATTGAGGTTGAAGTGTGTGCTTAGTCCATGAATGATTAGATGACTCGATTTATTTTTATTCTTAACATACTCCTATTGTTGTTGATTATAGGGATTTTATGACTTTGTACAAGAGTTTATGACATAAGTTGATAGAGAGGTATGATTGGTAACCCACCTCATTTTTCTAAATTCAACTAGCACTTAGTTTAAAACTTTTTTGTAAGTCAAGACAAACTTTTCCCCTTTTTTGTAAGCCCACCTAGTATTCAATAAGCATGATAGAACAATTTGGCATTAACTTACGTGATAAGGCTATATAGTATTGTTCCATCTATTTTCTATTTGTATGAAAACAGTTTCTCCCCTTTATTGGGCTTAGGTGAAAGTAGTGATGTTTGATAAATGAAGTTGATGGTTCTGCGGGATAAATGAATTGAAGTTGATGCACGGGGAAATAGAATTACTGAAAGTATAAATGGTTTAATTAAAATGTACTATGCCAAAGCTACACACTTGAGGAAGACTTGGGAAACGATGGGATCGAAGATGACATGAATATAAGTGAGTATTGCAAAAGACCTCCTATTATAAAAGAGGCTACAAAAAAATAACAAATGAACAAGGAAATTGATTTGAAAATTGTTTTTTCAGTATTAATTTTGTTTCATGGAGCACATTCAAAAATTTATATGTTTTTATTGTATTTCAATTTTTTTGTTTAATAAATAATGGTAACTTATTTATGCCTTTATGGTCAAAGAAAATTAATTATGAATAACAAAAAGTTACCTATGAATTAAAGAAACCTAACTATTATTATGGAGAGTAGAGAACTTTTTTCCATTATTAATTCAATTACCTTAATCAAACTTATTCAAAAGTGAAAGTGCTTTTCAATAATTTAAAAATTTAATTTACTTATATTTTTATATATTAATCAGATTAATTTAATATTATGAATTGGATGATAGTTGGCCACTTTTCTATCAGAATATGTAAGAAAACAATAATCTTTCTTCTGACTGGCCACTTTTTTTAAGAGAATCTGTAAGAATGCGATAACTTTTCTTCTATTGATGATTCATTTTCCTCAAGCTTAGACAAATACTACGAAGAAAACATGGCAACAATCTTCATAATCAAGAAGGTAGTAAATTTTCACTTTCTTTTTGGAGAAATTAAAATACACCATCTTCTCAATCAAAGCTTATCAATGAATCCATAAAAAAAAATATGGCTAAAGTGCAAAAACAACCATGTAATTGTCATGAAGGTGTAATAATGACCCTGAAAAATTATTTGAAGCAACATCAGCCATCAAATTTCAAAATTGGGGCAAAAATGACCATTGCAATTACTTTTTACTACTCATAATTAGTTATCTTTGACCATAAACAAGTTTTCATTATTTTATTAAAAAATTGAAAGATTTCCTACTTTAAAATAAAAAATTGAAAGATTTATGATTAATATGAAATGAACTACTCAAAGCCAGAACAAAACAAGATAAATCTATCTAAACCTCTTTTTTCAATATTGACTGACAAATTGTTTTATAGTCGGGCATCCCCGCGCAACGCGCGGGGTCAACCCTAGTTATATGATGATATTTGTAACTTTAGTAGTGCTTGTTATTATGGTCAAACAAAAAGAGTAGTTTTTGTTATCGTAATATTATCAGAGTACATCTGACAAGCAAGGATAAGAGATTAGTGAGGAAATGTTAGAGTGTAACCAATAGGAAAACTACACGTAAGCAAAGCTTAATCCTGCGTGGCACCACTATAATTCAGCTGGCAAAGACGGAAACGGCGTGGACGGAAAACATGATGCGGATATGTTGGAGCAATTGCCGTCGCCGTTAAATCGGGACGGAGCTGGAACAGAGCAAAAGAGCATGGTGGCATCGAAACATTACGGTCCATTCGAAAGCGTAAGCCAAGAAAAAGTGAAAATAAGATGAGGTGAAGTGCCAGCTCAGCTCAAATTTCTAATTGGAGAAGGAGGTGATGAGTGTGTGCCACATAAGATTGAGATAAGATGAGTTGTCGTGTTGTAATTGGTTAGAGCATAAAATGATCAAAATGATACTCCCTCCACTCTTAAAATAGGGGTGAGAAAACAGGGTACGGGTTGGCCCGTGGCCATGCCCGGATCCGCCCAAATAGATATAACCACAAGAGACGGGTGGGCGGGGCCCGCGGGTGGAGCCCCATTTTCTCAGCCCTACTTAAACATATAGGAGTAAGTTGATTTCCATTTCAATTATAAAATGGGAAAATTAATTTGAGGTCACCCACAAGAGACTTAATAATAGAAAAGTCCAAAAAGTTGAAAAAATTAATGTAGGGTCCCAAGGGACCTCACTTTAATATACTACCTCTGGTCCTAAATATAGGACCTAATTGACTTTTTTTTTAGAGATTAAGGTTGCGAAATAGGTTATTAAATGATGACAAATTTGATGTATTTTTAGATTATCCATTAGTTTATAGGTAAAATAAACTAGTTTAAGGGAAAAAAATTAGGTATATCAATTTATAATTAACTTATTTTGCTGTTTTAAGGATTTTCTAGAAAAAGTCAATTAGGTCTCATATTTAGGACCGGAGAGAGTATTTGAAAAGTGAAAAGACATTTTTGCCTCTAACTTTAATAAAAAAATACCCCACCCTCCCCTTTCTCTCTCATCTCCCTCTCCCCTTCTTCATCATCTATCCCCGACGACCCACCCTCTCTGAAGCCATCATCGCCTCCCTCAAACCACCACCCTCCCTAATTTTAGCTCTGGTTTGAGGGAGGCGATGGTGGCTTCAGGGAGGGTGGGTCGTCGGGGATAGATGATGAAGAAGGGGAGAGGGAGAGGAGAAAGAAGAGGGAGGGTGGGGTATTTTTAGCAATTTGGAGAGATTAAGGAAGAAATTCCAATGAGTTAGGATTACATGAAATTTCCAAAATACCCTTACCTAAGTCTTAAAAATATCCTCTCACCTTCTTCATACCACTATTTTTTGGGTGAAGAGAGTATAGGGGTAATTTGGGGAAAACTTGAGTCAAATTAGAAAGTGATCTTATATTTAGGAACAAGCTCTCCTCCTAAAGTGATCTTATATTTATGAAAGGAGGGAGTATTTAAAAATAAATTTTTTTGGGCCCATTGTTTAGAAATAAATTGAATTGAAGTCTTATAATGAAGAAGGTAGAATGAGAGTATAGAGACGATTCTCATAGCGTGACTACTGACTACACCGTTATGCTAGAATTCACATAATTTTGGCTTCTCCCGCCTTCTCTACCTCTCTGCCTTTTTCCATTTCATTTTTATATAAAAACAAATACAGTAGAAAATAATACAACAAACTTTGGCCAATGAAATTCTCTCTCTTTCTCATGTAATTCTCCAGAAATTGAATTCATTCTTTGTATTCAGGTTACTTACTTTCTTCCATTCTCAATTCCTTTTTTCTTCATACAAATGCAATTCATCTTTTCTCATTCTTTGTTGCTAGAGATGATTTCGGAAATTTCACCTTCCTTTAACTTCTCTGTTCTTCACATTTCGAACGTTCATGATCACTACTGAAACGAATAGCAGAGTTTTTTCATAATAATTCCCCTGCATTACTATCATGTATCGGCTAAATGCTTACGATGAATACTGTGAATTTATGCCGAATGTGTTTAACGCCTTTGTATATTTCTTGTTTTGGTTAAATTATGTGCATGCATGCATGAGTGATGATGATGATTTTTGGTGAAGGAAATTTGGTGTTAGGTGAGTGTTGATGGATAACTCTGTGATATGACAACCGTTTCATTTTTTGACAGAAATGTCGGTGCGTGAGAGACTTAAGGAGTTAGAAGAACGAGGCGAAAATTCCAAAGAGCTTAAGCAAAAAATACTTAAAGATCTTTGGAAACGTCATGGAAATTATCAGTGTTTCAATTGCTGCACTGAGGTAAAATAACTATAACTCTCATGTGTTTATTTAGTGATATTTTAATTTTTTATCGCTTTGAAACTTTTGAAATCATAAATTATAACTGAAACTGATCGGAAGATGTTGCTGTGTTCAGCAAAACACTGTAATGTTACTAAGCATAATCTCTTTAGTACGTTAGAATGTGCTAATATAATGTATAGAAAATACACTGTAGTCAGCAATAGGTTTAAATATTTGCTCTAATAATGTGTGACAAATTAGGTTCGTTTACAAATTTAAACATGTGTTTTTAGTCTTTAATAGTTTCAAATGATTTATTGCTTTCAACTCTGTCACATTATTCTGGTTGCCTGTGGACATATATTTAAGTATTAAATTTCTGACCGGTTCCTTCTAGATTATGTATTGAGAGATTTTGCTTCTACAAGTAGGATTTGAGATCGATCCATTTCACTGATACATTTTTTTTCATCTTAGAAGGCGCCCGAATATGTCTGCATGGATTTCCGGATTTTTGTTTGTGAAAAATGTGGTGACTTACAGTAAGCCCTTGGTCTCTAATAATTGTTTTTTGTTTGACTAAAACTTGCGATATTTTTTGTGTTCTATGTTAGTTAATTTCCGAAAAATGGCTTTAATAGTTTCCAAATAATGCATGAAGGCCTGCTCTAATAATGACCAGAATTACATGTAATGGTTTTGATCCTTGAAAATTGCTTTTTCATGTATTTTTCTTGAGCTTCGACTTCAGGTATGTCTAATCATGGCATGCTGTCATATTCCATGTGAATACGAAATGCATTTTGTTATAGCTATAATCTTCTGTATTGGAGAGGTGAAAATGGTGTTCTTTTCTTTAGTTCTGCTGAATGCGCTGTACCTGAAAGCCAATTACTTTGTGTCAATTTCCAGCAAGGAATTTGGACATCAAGTGAAGCCAGCATTCAAGTACGAGTTCAATTCAGATGAACTTGATGCACTTCGGGCAGGAGGAAATTTTGTATACAAGCTTGTTTCTACTACTATTGCACTTCAGTTCCAATTCATTCGTTGATTTTGTCTGTATTTGATTCTTGCAGCGCGCACTAGGATTATATCTCGGAAATTGGGGCAATAACAACCATTGGCAGCGCAACGAATAGTAACTATTTACTTGTGATTTGTTATATTTTCCAGATACATTGTTTTGATGGGCATGTTTGGTGCCAGTAATCTTGACAGGCTCCGCGAATTTATTAAACACGTTTTTGTGAAAAAATTATTCATGGGTACTGGCTCAAGACGTCCAGAGAAAGTACTACCATTTGTGGAAGACCCATTGAATAAATATGTGCCGCGTCTTCCAATAAGTGAACCCCCTCAAAAAAATAGAACAAAAGCAGGTGATCCCTCAGCTCTCAGACAGGTGAAACTATTAAATATGGTGTGCCGTATGATTTTGCCATTTGGCGCATCTGAACGACCTACTACTATTGTGTAGAGTTTAAGTTTTAGTCAGTTCTAAGTTGTCACCTTCAATTTGTCTGATTATTTAAGGTGATCGATAGCTTCAACATTTTATTAGACTATATTTTAGTGGGCTTTATTTTCCCTTTTATGTTTTTGATTTAGCTGAATGCAATTCTATGATATAAAGATCTAACAATTCCAGTGGAGCTTTCTTGCCCATTGATATTTAGTCTGCACTTCTTCTCTTTTAATTGGAAGTGAAATGTTACCCTATATAGATAATTGGTTGATTTGTGTTTAATAAGGATGAGGCTTTGTGATACAACCAGAAATGACTAGTGGAAATTTAAATGTTGAATAGTAGTAGGAATAAAGGAAAACAAATCTACTTGTAAAGATTAGGCAAGAATCTCGCTTAATCTCTCACAAATAGCCAAAGAGAATCTCCATGACAATGACTTTGCTCTGTAAAATTATGTTCTGTCATTCCACAGGGCCAAAAGGCCTATTTATACAAAATTATTACATAGACTATTTTTGGTATTTTCTGTTTTATGGGAAAACAAATAACTGACAAAAAATGAAACTAATAACCACCACAAACTGCCACATACTACATAACTAACTCCCACTACTAAAGATCATGGTACAACATGACCTTTTTCCTACACATTAAATAAAAAACGTACAGAACACATAAGCAACACATAACTAATATAACAAATAACACAAACAGACTCTTAATGCTTAATCTGACTTCTTTTTCCTCCTAGAATAAGTCAGGAATGGTTTTGGGACTCTATCATTACTCCCTCCCTTGAAATGCAACTTGTCCTCAAGTTGAAATAGTGGAAATTGAGCTGTAAGCTTGTCATAGTCTTCCCAAGTTGCATCTTCAATTGGGCGGTCTTTCCATTGAATAAGCAACTCCAATATGTTAGATGTAGTCCAGCGGTGATTCAGAATTTTGAAGGGATAAACCAGCAATTCCAAATTTTCTGAGAGAGGCAATGGAGCAGGAGGATTGCATGGTGTTTGGTTTTGTGCAGGACGAAGCAGTGAAACATGGAACACTGGATGGACTTTGGATGATGAAGGAAGTTCTAGCTCATAAGCAACCTGTCCTACAGGTTTCAACACTTTATATGGGCCAAACAACCTTGGAGATAGTTTCTCAAATCGTTTTCTGGCCAAAGATTTCTGACGATATGGTTGTATTCTCAGCCATACTGCATCTCCTTCTTGAAATTGCACATCTCTACGGTGCTTGTCAGCTTGTTGCTTCATTCGATTTTGGGCTTTCATTAAATTACTCTTTAAGACTAACAACATATCATCTCTCATTTGAAGCTGATCTTCCAATTCTGCTACTAATGTTTCACCATGTACATAAGGAATGAGAGAAGGTGGTTCTCTTCCATACACCAATTTAAATGGTGTCTCTTGTGCAGAAACATGGAAACTTGTGTTGAAGGAGTATTCTGCCCAACATAAAAAAGGGTAAAGGTGCAAAACTAGCCACCGTAAATTTCCAAATGGACAACTTTAGCACCCGTAAATTGGATGGTGCAAAACCGTACATTATAAATCAAAATGGGACAAATTTAGTCACGCCGTTAAGTTGAAGATAACAGATGTTTGTGTTGGCGTGGAGCTCACCTTCATTAAATCAAAACGTCTGTTAGCTTCAACTTAACGGTGTGGCTAAATTTGCCCCATTTTAATTTATAATGTACGGTTTTGCACCATCCAATTTACGGGTTCCAAAGTTGTCCATTTGAAAATTTACGGTGGCTAGTTTTGCACCTTCACCCACATAAAAAATCACTCCACCTTTTAGGTTGCTCATGAGTAAAACAACGTAGATATGCTTCCAAACACCGATTGACAACTTCAGTTTGTCCATCGGATTGTGGATGATAAGCTGTGCTCATATTCAAGCGTGTTTGACTTAGTCGGA
The DNA here is from genome assembly GCA_029929735.1 of Mimosa pudica. Lineage (NCBI taxonomy): Eukaryota > Viridiplantae > Streptophyta > Magnoliopsida > Fabales > Fabaceae > Mimosa > Mimosa pudica. The sequence continues at coordinate 6,673,905 of JAKELP010000029.1, read as the reverse complement.
AAAGTTCTTCCCAAAAAGTGCTGACAAACAGAGCATCCCGATCAGAGACAATTGATCTGGGTATGCCATGTAACCTGACCACTTCTCTGCAGAATAATTCAGCCACCGTCTTTGCACTATAAGGGTGAGAGAGTGCAATAAAATGACTATACTTGCTAAGCCTATCCACCACCACTAAAATTACATTGAATCCTCTGGATTTTGGGAGTCCAGAAATGAAATCCATAGATATGTCTTCCCAAATACGTTGAGGAATAGGGAGTGGCTGTAAAAGACTAGCGGGAGATAATGTCTGATACTTGTTTTGTTGACAAGTAGAACATGCTTGAATAAATTTCTTGACATCCTGTTTCATACCTTTCCAGTACAAATGGGCACTCATTCTCTTCAAAGTTTTTAAATAGCCCCCATGACCCCCAACAGGAGTACTATGAGCCTCTTCCAACAACTTAGCACGCAATTCAGTATTGTTTGGAATAACCAAACGAGTTTTGTAATACAATCTGCCATTAGTGTAGTGGTAAAGTGAAAAGGGATCTGATTTCTGCTGCAATCTTTCAATAATCTTCTTTGTTACTTCATCATCTAATAAAGCTTGAGGAAGTTGTTGCAAGTCATCGCTCATAGGAATGACAATATGAAAGAAATCAGCATACTGAGGCATACGAGACAATGAATCAGCAGCAGAATTATTCTTCCCACGTCTGTATTGGATGGAAAAATCAAACGGAAGTAATTTAGACATAAGACGCTGCTGTGTTGGAGTTAAAACTGCTTGTGTCAACAAATACTTCAAGCTGTAATGATCAGTTTGAATGCAAAAAGGATGACCATGGAGGTAATGGCGCCACTTTTGCACTGCAAGTACTAATGCTAGCAATTCCCGGTCATAAGTTGACATGTATCTGTTAGAAAAAGAGAAACCTTTGCTGAAATAAGCAATAGGATGGCCATTTTGCATGAGAACAGCACCAATACCACTAGCTGAAGCATCACATTCAACCACAAATGGCTCATTGAAGTTTGGTAATCTCAGGACAGGAGTGGATGTGAGTGCTGATTTGAGTTTTTCGAAAGCTTCTTGTGCATGAGGAGTCCAATTAAAAGCATTTTTCTTTGTCAACTCAGTCAATGGTCTTGCTATAATACCATAGTTCTTTACAAATCTTCTATAGTAACCTGTAAGCCCAAGAAATCCTCTAAGCTCCTTCACATTATGTGGAATTGGCCAATTCAGAACTGTTATTATTTTGTTAGGAATAACTTCCACACCTGCTGCTGAAACTAAGTGACCAAGATAATCAACTTTGTTCTGACCCAAAATACATTTTTTGGCATTTGCATAGAAAGAATGTTGCTTCAATACTTGGAATACAACATTAAGATGTGCAATATGTTCCTCTTCAGTTTTGCTGTAAACTAAGATGTCATCAAAAAATACAAGCACAAACTTCCTCAAATAAGGACGAAACAAGTCATTCATAATAGCTTGAAAAGTGGCAGGTGCATTAGTCAATCCAAATGGCATAACAATAAATTCATAATGACCAGAATGAGTACGAAAAGCAGTCTTGGAGATGTCAGATGGGAGTACTCTAATTTGATGATAACCTGAACGAAGATCAATTTTGGAGAAGAATGATGCACCATGTAATTCATCCAAAAGTTCATCTATGTTCGGTATTGGATATTTATCTGGAATAGTGATTTTATTCAGCTTGCGATAATCCACACATAGTCTCCAAGATCCATCTTTTTTGCTGACTAGTAGCACAGGACTTGCAAAAGGGCTAGAACTAGGTCTGATGAATCCTTGCTGCAGCAACTTATCAATCTGAGCTTCTATCTCATTCTTTTGATTATGTGGGTAACGGTAGGGTCTCATCTTAGGTGGAACTGAATCGGGCAGCAATACAATTGAATGATAATGATCTCTATGAGGAGGCAAACATGTGGGTTCTTGGAAAATATCAAAATATTCATCATACAGAAAATCAACATCAATAGCAGAGACTGATGGATCAACTTTTTGGTTGCAAATCAGACTTTGAAGACATATTGAAGAGTTAGGGCCTGAAGCCACACCTTGCAGCCTATAGCTGGGACTTTCAGCCCGGTTTAGCGGGCTCAACCCGACCCGCCCTTCAAAAAAGAGAGTCGGGCTGGAAATTTTGAGCCCGTTTAATTCGGGCTGAAAACAGGTTCTCAACCCGAATATACGGGCTATATTCGGGCCAACCCGATTTTCAAACGGGCTGGCCCGAATATATAAAAATATTTGAAAAAAAATTCTAACCTAAAACCTAATCCATCCACATACGCAGTCTACCCTCCACAACCACATCCCATCACCATCTGTCCATGTCCTTCTCTTCACTCTATAGGACTCACGGCCACCCACACGCACCGTATCACAGAAAGAGAGAAAAAGAGATATAGAGGATAAGAAGAAGAAGATCTGAAGAAGAGAGATGACAAGAGCTCCATGCTGTGACAAAGCAAATGTGAAGAAAGGACCTTGGTCACCAGAAGAAGACACCAAGCTCAAAGAGTACATGGAGAAAAACGGAACAAATGAATTAAATACCTTTTTTTTGTTTCTCATCTTTTCTTTCTAATTTTGCCTCTCAAGTTTTCATTTTTCTTGCCTTTTCATTTCGGTGGCCGCTCCAAATTAATTAAATCAAATGAATGAGTATGTTTTCCCTCATTTTTGCGAATCCATTTATTCATTCTTTCCCCCTCCCTACTCATTCCATTTGTTGTAGCAGCAAACAACAGTGCATACATAGTGTTGCAAACTTATAGCTTTCAAGGAATTCTGGGTGGGTATATATGAACCTATCATATTGCTTTGAATATATCCATTATTTTGTTGATAAAAAAAGTATATCCATTATTTCCAATAACCATGATCCAATAGATTTTAGGAAACTAAAAGATTTTAAAAAAAACAATTCGAATTCGGGCTGGCGGGCTGGCCCGAATTTACCCCAAATTCGGGTTGGGTTGAAAAATCCCAGCCCGAATTGTGGCGGGCTGGAAGCGGGCTCAGCCCGCTTGCACTCGGGTCGGGTTGGGCCAGCCCGTTTAAAGCGGGCTGGCCCGAAATCCCAGCTCTATTGCAGCCTGTATTTCATCCCATCAACCCAAAATACCATGAACATTTTGTTCCAATTGGCTTCCATCGTATTTAATGAAGCAAGCCATTTAATTCCCAAAACTAAATCAGTGCTACCTAAAGCAAAGGGAAAAAAGTCTTGGGAGATTTTTAAATCAGCTACCTTGATTTCCAAGTTAGGGCAGACTTTGTTGCACTTGATTAAGCTTGTATCGCCTAATTGTACTCCAAAAACAGGAACCTTTTGGATGGGTAATTTTAATTCCTCCACCAAAGCTTCGGAAATAAAATTGTGTGTGGACCCACTATCCACCAATATCAACACTTTTCTGCCCAGCAAAGTACCTTGAAGCTTCATGGTTGAAGATGAAGTTTTCCCAAGAAAAGCATTGAATGAAATTTCTGCCTCACCCTCAATCTCAGCAGCAACTTCTTCAATTAATGGTGAAACTGGTTCTTCATCTTCCTCAGTAATTTCCATGAGAGAAAAGGAATTTTTGCAGCGATGACCAGGTCTGAAAGTATCCCCACAGCGAAAGCACAAACCCTTATCCCTTCTATATTGCTTTTCGGCCTCCCCCTTGCTTGAAGCCGATGAAGAAGAAGCTCCTTGCCCTACAATACGGTGCGTAGAATTTCCATAAGACTGCCCATGCCCATCACGTGTATAACTGGTGTATGTGCTGGACCGATTTTGGTTCAAACCAGAATTGGGGCCCGATTTAAAACCACGATTTCTTATGGCTCCTTGTTTCTCAAACTCAATTGCCAAACTGACAGCACGATAAACAGAACGGGGTTTGCGAATTCTAACTTCAGAACGCAATTCTTCTTTCAATCCACTCATAAATACCCCCAATTGACAATGCTCTGGCCAGTTTGAAACCCTTGCAACTCTTTTTGCCCACTCCATTCAGTATTCATCAACAGTCCCTGTTTGTTTAATATTGCACAAATGTTCATCAGGATTCAAATACTCTGGTGGACCAAAATGTTGTTCCAGCGATTTCACTAAATCCTCCCAAAACAGAATTGTACGATCAGCATTTATCCAAGAAAAACGATCTAATGCACCCCCTTCTAAATACATGGATGCTATGTCCACTTTATCATCTTCTTTTATCCCATAATATCTGAAAAATTTCTCAGCCTGCAGAATCCACCCTCTGGGATCTCCTCCACTAAACTTGGGAAATTCAATTTTTGCTTGAGGAAACCTTGGTCTGTGAAATTGGTTTTCCTCTTCTTCACATTCATCTGCCCATCTACCAATCCTTGATTTCTTCTTCTCATTATTCTTTGACTGTACTTCCAGTGCTGCTACTTTATCCCTCAATTCATCAAGGGTTTCCAACCGAGAGGCAATTGCAGCCAAAGGATCAGGCCCAAGAGAAGTCCCTTCTCCAGGATCATGTTGTGATGATCTTGTAGTAACCATTGAAAAGAAACCGGCTCTGATGCCAAATTGATACAACCAGAAATGACTAGTGGAAATTTAAATGTTGAATAGTAGTAGGAATAAAGGAAAACAAATCTACTTGTAAAGATTAGGCAAGAATCTCGCTTAATCTCTCACAAATTGCCAAAGAGAATCTCCATGACAATGACTTTGCTCTGTAAAATTCTGTTCTGTCATTCCACAGGGCCAAAAGGCCTATTTATACAAAATTATTACAGAGACTATTTTTGGTATTTTCTGTTTTATGGGAAAACAAATAACTGACAAAAAATGAAACTAATAACCACCACAAACTGCCACATACTACATAACTAACTCCCACTACTAAAGATCATGGTACAACATGACCTTTTTCCTACACATTAAATAAAAAACGTACAGAACACATAAGCAACACATAACTAATATAACAAATAACACAAACAGACTCTTAATGCTTAATCTGACTTCTTTTTCCTCCTAGAATAAGTCAGGAATGGTTTTGGGACTCTATCACTTTGTTGCATTTAAAATGGAATTTGTTATGCATGCAGTTTTTATTTTGCAATGTTCTTTAATACATAAGAAGATTTTAAATTATAAATTATACACCCATAAATTACTGCTCATGATTGCAGAAAACTGAATATTCTCGTAGCATGCCCTCCAGCAGTAGAAACACTGCAGAAGTTAAGCTTGAGACCACTAAGGACCTTATTGATTTTGGTTCTGGTGTCAACTACAATTGGACCAGTTTTGAAAATGTAAAAGCAAATCATGCTCCTCAAGTCCAACATGCTTCCTGTGTCATTGCTCCTACTAGCAGCTTTGCAACATTTCCATCTAGTGGCGCTTCAGCATGGCAGGATCTGCAACCTTCGTTCCCTCCCAATGTTAGACAGCCTTTGACTAATCAGCCTGCCCCAGTAGGAGTGTTGAATACTCAGGCATGCATGGTTATGGGAAATTCTTCTCTTAACATTCTGTCTGTTATGTAGATGTGGTCTTTGTTCACCTTCGTGTTTCATGGAAATATCTAGCAGCCACAGGTTATACATCCATCATCAACAATACAAGGCCATCCAAGCATGCCGCCGCCACATTGGTCGCATATCTCTAATCCTGCAACTGGGACTAGCTCCATTGCTGCTTCAGGACCATCTGTAGATGTAAATCCAAGTGGCAGAAAAGAACTTCCTGAAGTACTTTCCTCCCTTATTTTATTTCAAAACGAATATAACATCTTCATATGTACAATATTACTCACTAAAACTCATAAATATATGCAGTATCTTTTTAGTTCACAGTACCCTTCCTACCCTGCTGCAGTTCCAAGGTGGGGAACGATTCCTTCTTATGGCATGGGAATGCCAACTCCATATTATAATGTGGTAATGTTATTGAAATCCAGATATTCTAATATACAAGTTTATTCTCTTTACCTGTGGCTTATACAGTTGTGTATGGCATATCATAATAATGCTTACTATCAGTTACAGGCCATGCAAAGTTTTCAGCAACCACCAAGATCAACAAATCCATTTGATTTTGGCAGTGAACAACCTCCAGTTCAAACCCCAACTGTACGTGACTTCTGTTATTGCAGAACCATCAGTTCTATACATAATATTTAGACCATAAAAAACTACATAATCTTGACCCTGTCATCATAGAAGAGATTTGAATTCAGCCACTGGGTGTTGACTGGAGGTTTGCTTCTTTTATAGTCTCAAGTACAGTTTAGAGAGGACAGAGATTTTGAATAATCATTTGTGAAAGATATTGGATTAAATTTAGATTTTCTTCACCACTTAGTCATTTTTCTAGAAGTTTTTTCTTTTACCCTTGGTTACTTGTGCGGAATAATTCAGGATTAGACTGCATTATAGAGAGCATAGCATGCCTATTAGTGGTATGGACTATTTTTGGTAATAGTATGCCTATTAGTAGTATGGACTATTTTTTCTAGAAGTTTTCTATATGATCATCACAACATCAATTAAGACTAAATAAGTGTGTCATGAGGACTTTTTGATGTGTCGCTTTGTGAATGACATGGAAAATCTGAAATTCCAATTTCGTGTTCTCTTTTTGCTGAAAAATTTTATTATCATTAGATTGTAAGTATCTATATGCTTTGAATGGAGTTTAATATATATGAGATAAATTTCACTATTAGTAGCTTATAAATAATCAAGCTTACTTGCTTTTATGGTTGGTGTTTCATGGGTGTAGCTTGCCTGGCAACCATCCTTGCCATCAAGCATAAGTAATCCATCATATGCGTGGAATCCACCTGTGTACGGACAAATGTGGCCTCCACAACCACATCCTCATCCATCAGCAATGGCAACGGGTATATTAATCTATATATTCCCTCCGGTCCTAAATATAAGACCTGATTGACCTTTTCTAGAAAATCCTTATAAAAGCAAAATAAGTTAATTATAAATTGATTTACCTAATTTTTTCCCTTAAACTAGTTTATTTTACCTATAAACTAATGGATAATCTAAAAATATATCAAATATGTCATCATTTAATAACCTATTTCGTAACTTTAATCTCTCAAGAAAAAAAAAGTCAATTAGGTCCTATATTTAGGACCGGAGGTAGTATCATCATTCTTTCAATCATTTCATGATTCATGCTAAGACTATCCCGCCTTTTCATCCCTTATAATATTGACCAGTGTTTTGAACCTCAGGGCCTTACATGGGACAAGTGCAACCAACTGTGGCAATGCCAAGGTAAAACTATATGGTTATGATGATATTTAGATTTCTTTTTCTCTTTATTTTCTTTGGTTAGGTTGCTTTTCTCCCATGTCAGAAACCCGCCTAAATTCTTAGGGTGTGAAGTGATTTGCGTGAGAATCAATTTAAGTATATTTGCATTATTCCCTCCATGCCTAATTATCAATGTCAAATAACTAATTCACATTGATAAAGAGAACAAATAATTAGTTGCAAGCAATTATTATGCATGAACTATACTTTATTTTTCAATTATGCTCTTATTAAAATGGAAAAAAAAATGTATGGAAAAAAGATAATGAGAGAAAATGTAGATAAAAGATAATAAAGATGAAAGAGGATGTTAAACAATAGGTAAAATTAAAGGGTAAAAGAAATATAATAAATGCTTGAACAAAACTAAAAATAGAAGCTTATATTTAGAGATAATCATATTCACAAATTTAAAGCTTATTTTACATGGGACAGAGGCATCATTAAAAATTGTGCTTGTGTGGCTCTACTTGAGGATCGGAGAACACTTTTCTGCTTTATTAGATTACTCACCATCTCATAAAATCACTAAAAATAAGTGAAATCAAATTCCTAAAATTTGATATTTTGAGCTTCATGTGCAGTCATGAAAATATTAGAAGCTTTGGTGGTGAGGGAACTGCTTATGGCTTCTCAAACATATATCAGCATCCGTCTACGTCTAGTACATCCTCGGCCTCTTCTTCCTCAAATGTCCCTCCTTATAGGGGACGGTAACCATTTGGATGAGGCAAACCAAAACACTTTTCTCATCACACAGATTTGTGCTCCCTTCCATTCTTCTGTCAGTTAGATCGAACCACAAGTGCAAGTAGTGATCTGTGATAATTTCGAAAACATAAACGAAAACAATAATGAAAAAGCAAAAATAGGGGGATATTTGTGATTTTTGTCGGGGGTCAAAGTACAGTATATCTCTCACAGCCATTCAGATTGCTCATACAATTAGTAATGCGAGTAATCTACTTTGTTCACGTAAAGGAAAATATGAAAGGAAGAGCCAATAGATTCATGTCTGTTTACTGTTTAGTGGTCAAATTACACCTTTTTTGGCGCAATCATGCACATTCGCATGTATTCACAAAAATTTCTTATACTTACTTACAATAGCCCATCTCACCTAGCTCAAGACACTAAAATATGCTTCTCTTTTGCAAAGGATCCAGAAACAAAACTTCATAAGAAAATTATGACGTAACCCACAATGCCATCCATGAATCTCAAGCATTTGTCTGTGAAGCATATTTTTTCTAATTCCTGATATCAAGTCAGAAAAAGACTGTAATGTATACACACAAAATTTATAAGCTCACAACTATGCAACTAGAACTAAGCACAAACGATGATGCTAAGTACAAAATTTATAAGCTCACAGCTATATGCTACTAGAAGTATACACACAAAGACTGCATGTATACACATCGTTTGAGCATGAATTATATTTACAATGATGCTTAACCAGTCTGTTTTGGCTGTAGAGTATGACTTCCTGAGGCAGTTTTTTCCATCCGATACACTGCAATCATAAGTTTGACCAAAGAGTCAAGTTAGATAGAAATAAAGACGCCACTGTAAGAGGGATTTTCAAAAGTATGAACAATATTATACTACGTTCGGTCTCTAAACGCCTAAAACTAAGGAAGTTGAAGCTGGGGGAAGATAGAAGAGTGCACAACCCCAAATATAAACTCAAAAATTTACAAATTCAAATTGACTTTAGTTCATGTGGGACTTTTGGTTTGTACAATTTTAAAATTTACCAAATTTATGTTTATTAAATTTGCAAAGTGCTCATTCATCTATAGGGATATTGTTTTAGACGAAGTGAAACTTGAGCTACTTAAGTTCTTATTTAAAATTTGAGATACCATAACCAATAGAAAGCAAATTTAAGATATCAAATATAATAGTATTATCATTGAAACTTACTCTATTTGTTTCTTACTACAAGGTAAATTAAGGGTGATAATTAAGTTAGCATCATATTATAAATTCATCATAACCATACACACACACAATAAGACCCCCTCCATCTTTATTGTTTGTTTATAATTGCTAAGTATTATTAGGGTTGATTTAAAAATAATTGGCAACACTTAGAAAGTTGTGTTACATTTAAGAACAAATTGAAGTCTTATACTCCTTTTGTTCCTAAATATACGACCACTTTTCTACTTTTATTAGATTAAATCTTTTAGTTAAATTAGTTATTAGCGCATGATTTTACCAATAAATACTTACCATGTACCATTATTTCCCTTCCCCCCTCTTGTTTGTTTATTATATATAAATATTATCAGAGCTAATTTGAAAAATACATTGGGAAAAATTAGAAAACTTTTTATATTTAAAAATAAATTGAAATTTAAAAATGATTTTATTATGACAAATAGAAATACAAGGAGAATTCAGCTATCTGATTTTCTTCTTACGACTGGAGGAGTTCCGTATAAATTCTTGGGAAAATGACAACTAAATCCCTCTCAATACCCAAAAAGACAAGTGAGGAACCTAAACTTCCAAAAGGATTATGAAGGAACTAGCACCTATATGACAATTTAAAATTGTGCGAAAAGACAAAATTGCCCCTATCCTAAAATACAGTCGTTATTAACATTTGAACCTTCACCATTAACATTTATAGCATAAAGAATAACATTTGACTCATTAGAATTAACTTCGCACAATTTTGTCTTTTAACACAATTTTATAATGTCAGGTAGGTGCTGGTTCCTTCATTTAGGTTCCTTACTTGTCCTTTTGGATATTGGGAGAGATTTATTTGTCATTTTCCCTTAATTCTTTTGTTTAATTGTTTCCTCTTTTAATTCTTCATGTATAAAAAAGAAACAGAAATAGTAAGAGAATTTAACAACTAGACACGATTTCGTTACAGTAGAAGTCACGTAATCTTCACCTCCCTTTCTTCTCTGCCTTTTTCCATTTCATATTTACATACAGAGAGAGAAAAGAATATGCAAACTTTGGCTTCATAAAGCTCTCTCTCTCTTTCTCTCCTCTCTCTCTCTCTCTCTCTCTCTCAACCTCCTTCTTCAGCTCATGAAGTTCTCCAGAAATTGAATTCTTTCTTTCTATTCAGCTGAATTGATCAGGTTATTTGCTTTCTTCTATTCTCACTTCATCTCTGCAATTCCTTTCCTCTTCGTATGAATCATGCATTTTCACCTTCTCTCGTTCTTTGTTGTGTGAGACGATTTCGGAAATTCCAGCTTCATTTCATTTCTCTGTTTTTCACATTTTGAACGAAAGTTCATCGCTACGCAAAGGAATAACACAGTTTTGTTTTCTCTTTTTAAATTCCTCTGCCTTACTATCATGCATTGACGAAATGCTTACTATGAGTACGTACTGTGAACGAACTTGAGCCGAAAGTGTTTAACGCCTTTGTATATTTCTTGTTTTGGCTTAATTATGTGCATGCATGCATGAGTGATGATGAGTTTAGGAGTGTACATAGATTTTACTTCTCGAGCAAGTTAGTGAAGTTTGATTATGATGATGATGATCATTTTTGGTGAAGGAAATTCGGCGTTAGGTGAGTGTTGATGGATATTTCTGTGATATGGCAATCGTTTAATTTTTTGACAGAAATGTCGCCGCGCCGGGAGAAATATAAGCAAATAATGAAGCAGAAAATTAAGGAGGCAGAGGAACAGGATAAAATGTTTCAATAAATTAATAATAGACTTAGGTATTGTTATGGAAATAATTGGTGTTTCGATTGCAGAGCTAAGGTAAAATAACTAACTCTCGTGCTTCTCTTATTATTATTATTTTGTTGTTGTTGTTGCTGCTGCTGTTGTTGTTGTTTGGTCACAAGGCATTCACGTGTTTAATTACGCGATATTTTAATTTTTCATCGCTTTTGAAACTTTTGTAATCATAAAATATAAATGAAACTGACCAGAAGAAGTTGCTATAATATTCAGAAGAACTTTGTAATGCTAGTAAACACAATCTTTGTAGTACGTTAGACTGTACTAGTATAATGTATAAAAAATACACTGTTAGTCAGCAGGAGGTTTAGATATTTGCTCCAATGTGTTTTTATTCTTTAAGTGTTCAAATGATATATTGCTTTCAAATCTGTCACATTATTCTGGTCGTCTGTGGGCATATTTAAGTACTCCCTGTGGTCCTAAATATAAGACCTAATTGACTTTTTCTAGAAATTCTTTAAAAAAGCAAAATAAGTTAATTATAAATTGATTTACCTAATTTTTCCCCTTAAACTAGTTTATTTTACCTATGAACTAATGAATAATCTAAAAATATATGAAATATGTCATCATTTAATAACCTATTTCGCAACCTTAATCTCTTCACAAAAATTAAATAGGTCCTATATTTAGGACCGGAGGTAGTCATAAATTTCTGACCAGCTTCTTCTAGATTATGTATTGAGAGATTTTGCTTCTAGAAGTAGGATTTGTGACCCATCCATTTCACTGATACAATTTTTTTTTCATCTTAGCAGGAGCCTGATTATATCTGCCTAGATTTCTGGATTTTTGTTTGTAAAAGATGTGGTGACTTACAGTAAGCCCTTGGTCTCTAATAATTGTTTTTTGTTTGACTAAAACTTGTGATATCTTTTGTGTTCTATGTTAGTTAAATTCCGAAAAATGGCTTTAATAGTTTCCAAATAGTGCATGAAGACCTGCTCCAATAATGACCAGAATTACATGTAATGGTTTTGATCCTTGAAAATTGCTTTTTCATGTATTTTTCTTGAGCTTCGACGATCAGTTATGTCTAATCATGGCGTGCTTTCATATTCCATGTGAATACGAAGTGCATTTTGTTATACCTAGCTATAATCTTCTGTACTGGAGAGGTGAAAATTGAAAATGGTGTTAATTGCTTTAATTTCTGCTGAATGCACTATACCTACCTAAAAGCCAATTACTTTTTGTGTGTCAATTTCCAGCAAGGAATTCGGACATCGAGTGGGGCATTTAAACAACAATGAGTTCACTTCAGAAGAATTTCGTGCACTACGAGAAGGAGAAAGAGGAAATATTGTATACAAGCTTGTTTCCACTACTATTGCACTTCAGTTCCATTTCATTTGTTGATTTAGTCTGTATTTGATTTTTGCAGCCTGCACAACAAGTCTATCTCAAAAACTGGGGCAGGGACCATCATGCGCTCCGTAGCAAATAGTAACTATTTACTTGTGTTTTGTTATATTTGCCAATTACATTGTTTTGATGGCGTGTTTGGTGCCAGTAAACCTGACAGGCTCCGTGAATTTATTAAAGACGTTTTTGAGATAAAAAGATTCATGGATAAAGTATCAAGCCCTCCAAAAGAAGAAGACGGCTCAGCTCTCGCACAGGTGAAATTATGAACTATGGTGTGCCGTATGATCTAGCCATTTAGCGCGTGTGCACTACCTACTGCTTTTGTATAGAGTTTTAGTTTTAGTCAGTTCTAAGTTGTCGCTTTCAATTCGTCAGATTATTTAATTTGATTGTTAGCTTTCAACATTTCATTAGACTATATTTTAGTGGGTTTTATTTTCCCTTTTAAGTTTTGATTTAGCTGAATGGAATTCTATGATATGAAGATCTAACAATTCTAGTGGTAGCTTTCTTGCCCATTGATATTTAGTCTGCACTTCTTCTCTTTTAATTGGAAGTGAAATGTTACCCTATATAGATAATTGGTTGGTTTGTGTTCAATAAGGAAAAGGCTTTGTTGCAATTCAAATGGAGTTTGTTGTGAATGCAGTTTTTAATTTACAATGTTGTTTAATCCATATGAAGATTTTTAATTATAAATTATACACTTATAAATCAACGCTCATGATTGCAGAAAACTGAATCTTCTAGTAGCTTGCCATCCAGCAGTATAAACACTGCAGAAGTTAAGATTGAGACTAGCTTGCCACCGAGCAGAAGAAACACTGCAGAAGTTAAGCTTGAGACTACTAATTTGGATGCTGGTGTCAACTACAATTGGGTCACTTTTGAAGATGCAAAAGCAATTGATGCTCCTCAAGTCAAACATGCTTCCAGTGTCATTGCTCCTATTAGCAGCTCTGCAACTTTTCCATCTAGTGGCACATCAGCATGGCAGGATCCGCAGCCTTCGTTACCTTCTGATGTTGGTCAGACTTTGACTAATCAGCTTACACCACCACCAGTAGGAGTGTTGAATACTCAGGCATGCATGGTTAAGGGAAATTCATCTCTTAACATTCTGTCTAATGTTATGTAGATGTGGTCTTTGTTCACCTTCGTGTTTCATGGAAATATCTTGCAGCCACAGGTTATACATCCATCATCAACAATACAAGGCCATCCAAACACACCACTGCCACATGTGTCGCATCAGATCTCTAATCCTGCAACTGAGACTAGCTCCATTGCTGCCTCAGGACCATCTGTAGATGTAAATCCAAGTGGAAGAAAAGAACTTCCTGAAGTACTTTTCCTCCCTTATTTTATTTCAAAACTAATCTAACATCTTCATATGTACAATATGACTCACTAAAACTCAAATATATGCAGTATCGTTTTAGTTCACAGTACCCTTCCTACCCTGCTGCAGTTCCAAGGTGGGGAACGATTCCTTCTTATGGCATGGGAGTGCCAACTACTCCATATTATAATGTGGTAATGTTATTGAAATCCAGATATTCTAATATACAAGTTTATTCTCTTTACCTGTGGCTTATACAGTTGTGTATGGCATATCATAAGAATGCTTATTATCTGTTACAGCCCATGCAAGGTTTACAGCAACCATCAAGATCAACAAATCCATTTGATTTTGGCAGTGAACAACCTCCAGTTCAAACCCCAACTGTACGTGACTTCTGTTATTGCAGAAACATCAGTGCTATACATAATATTTAGACCATAAAAAAGTACATAATCTTGACCCTGTCATCATAGAAGAGATTTGAATTCAACCACTGGGTGTTGACTGGGGGTTTGCTTCTTTTATAGTCTCAAGTACAGTTTAGAGAGGACAGTGATTTTATATAGTCATTTGTGAAAGATATTGAGTTTAATTTAGATTTTCTTCACCAGTTAGTCATTTTTCTAGAAGTTTGTTCTTTTACCTTTGGTTACTTGTGAGCATAACTTGCCTATTAATAGTATGGAATATTTTTGGTGATTGTTGGAAAATATTTCTGTTTTCTATATGATCATCAAACATTCTGATGACATGGAAAATCTGAAATTCCAATTTCTTGGTGTTATCTGTTTATGCTGAAAAATTTTATTATCTTTAGATTGTGAGTATCTATATGCTTTGAATGGAGTTTAATATGAGATAAATTTAACTATTAGTAGCTTATAAATAATCAAGCTTACTATGAATTTTTTATTTTTATATTATCGGTGTAAAATAATGGTGTAGCACTTTTGTGGTTGGTGTTTCATGGGTGTAGCGTGCTTGGCAACCAACCTTGCCATCAAGCTTAAGTAATCCATCATATAATCCACCTGTGTACGGACAAACGTGGCCTCCACAAACACAACCTCATCCATCAGCAATGGTACAGGGTATATTAATCTATATATCATCCTTCTTTCAATCATTTCATGATTCATGCTAAGGCTATTCCACCTTTTCATCCCTTGTAATATTGACCAGTGTTTTGAAAACCTCAGGGCCTTACATTGGACAAGTGCAACCACCCGTGGCAATGCCAAGGTAAAACTATATGATTATGATGATATTTAGCTTTCTTTTTCTCTTTATGTTCTTTGGTTAGGCTGCTTTTTTCCCCTGTCAAAAACCCGCCCAAATTCTTGGGGTTGTTAAGTGTTTTGCGTGGGAATAATTTTGAAATAACTAATTCCCTCCATGCGTAATGATTAGTTTCAAATAACTAATTCACATTGATCAAGGAACTGATAAAATTATTAGTTGAAAACAATAATTATGTACAAAATACACTTTATTTTTCAATTATGCTCTTACTAAAATGGGAGAAATTGTATATTGAGAAAAGATAACGAGAGAAAATGTAGATAAAAGATAATCGAGATGATAGAGAATGTTTGGAGAAAAGTTAAAGAATAGTTAAAATAGAGAATGTTTGGAGGAAAGTTAAACAATAGGTAAAATCAGGGGAAAAAAGCAATAAATGTTTGAACAAAACTAAAATAGAAGCTTATATTTAGAGATAATCATATTCACAAATTAAAAGCTTACTTTATATGGGACAAAAGTATTACTACCTCTGTTCCTAAATATAGGACTTAGATGACTTTTTTGAAAAATCCTAAAAAAAGCAAAAAATAAGTTAATTATAAATTGATTTACCTAATTTTTTCTCTTAAACAAGTTTATTTTACCTATAAGCTAATGGATAATCTAAAAAGATATCAAATATGTCATCATTTAATAAGCTATTTCACAACCTTAACCTTTCAAAAAAAAAGTTATCTAGGTCTTATATTTAGGAACGGAGGGAGTATTAAAAGTTGTGCTTGCATGTAAGCTGGCAGGTTAGCATGAGTGGTAAGTATTTTCATCCCTTGAGAAATTAGTTGGAGGTTCATTCTCTAGCCATTGTGAATGGAGCGAATTCACAGACTGTCTACCCCTTATAGGGGACTTCTGAACGTCCCGAAGTTAGTCTCACTTGAGACACGGGTAGAAATACCCTTGCAAAACAAAATGTTTGTGCTTGTGTGGCTCTACTTGAGGATCGGAGAACAATTTTGTGCTCTATGTGATTACTCATCATCTCGATCGTAAAATCACTAAAAACAAGTGAAATCAAATTCCCAAAATTTGATATTTTGAGCTTCATGTGCAGTCATCAAAATATTGGAAGCTTTGGTGGTGAGGGAACTGCTTCTGGCTCCTCAGACATATATCAACATACATCTACGTCTAGTACAACCTCAGCCTCTTCTTCCTCAAATGTCCCTCCTTATAGGGGACAGAATCCATTTGGATAGGCAAAGCAAAACACTTTTCTCATCACACAGATTGTTTGTGCTCTTCCATTCTTCTGTCAATTAGATCGAAGCACATGTGCAAGTAGTGATCTGTGATCATTCCAAAAAAAAAACAAAAATAAAAAAACCATAAAAAAGGGGATATTTGTGATTTTCGTTGGGTTCAAAGTACAGTATATCTTGTTATAAAAAAAAGTACAGTATATCTCTCTCACATTGTAATACTTTCTTCACGTGAAAGAGAATATGAAAGGAAGAGCCAAAAGATTCTTCTCTGGTTAATGGTAAAATCACACCCTTTTTGTCCACACACGCGCACACGCACACGCACATAGGTTAAGATAGTTTTAACACATGATATGGTTAAGATAGTTTTAACACAATATTACCTCTGTTCCTAAACATAAAATTACTTTCACTAATTTTATTAGATTAAAGATGTTGGTTAATATAGTTATTAACACATAATATTACTAATTTATCCTAACTATATATCTTTATCTCAACTCTCTCATATTGTTTGTTATTATAGACGCCACTTGTCAGAGGGATTTTCAAAAATCTGAACTGTGTTACCTAAATTTCGTATAATCTAAATAACTTTAATAAAATAAATATATTATGAATCTAATAATGATTATCTAGCATGAAATATGAATAAAGCAAGGATTATCAATTTCGACGTTTGAATTTGACTAGTATTATCTATCATGTCAGCTGGATTTGATAAAGTAAATAATAAAGGATAAATCGGAGATAAGATAAGATATGATAAATAATGAAGAGTAATTAAGATGTTATGAAATTAGAACTGGAATAATAAGGCATAAACGAATGATAATTGATAGAACCTGGCGAGCTTTATTGAATTAGATAATTGAATACAAGACGAACAGCTGAGCTGAATACAATAGTGAATCTCTCGATACAAGAAAGTAAAAGGTAATTTCTCTCTTGCTCTCATATATATCGTGTTCTAAACCCTTACTTGACCTATCTTATATAGCCTGCATGATCCCACTTATTCCTCCTTGCGGTTATGACAAGTGTCCACCTGAAAGAGTCGTTTAGCTGCCAGGTCCCTAGCGTGTCCGAGTCTTCAGCCCGGGATCTCTGCCTGTCATCTTGGGCAGTTAATCCATCTCAATCTGATAACGTCTAGCCCAATCTTCCACCTTCCATAATTTCCGCTCCACGTGCCACATCTTCAGGATCCACCTTCTGCATCAATTAAATAACTGTAGAAGCCGTTTCAACTTCTTAGCTTATTGGGCCGGGCCCAAATAATCTCACAGCGAGCCCATGTAAACACATGAACAATACGGGTATTATGCTACGTGCGGTCTCTAAACGCCTAGAATTGAAACGAAGTTGAAGCAGGGGAGAAGAAAGAAGAGTGCACAAACCCAAATATAAATTTAAAAATTTACAAATTCAAATTGACATTAGTTCATGTGGGACTTTGGGTTTGTACAATTTTAAATTTACCAAATTTATGTTTATTAAATTATAGGGATAATGTTTTTAGACAAAGTGAAACTTCAGACAGAAGAGTAATTTTGTTGCTCAAATTTCAAACAATAGGTTTTGATATATTATTGGGGGGGTAAAGGATTCAAATGCTCAATCATCTATAGGGATATTGTTTTAGACGAAGTGAAACTTGATCTACTTGAGTTCTTGTTCAAAATTTGAGATACCAAAACCAATAGAAAGCAAATTTAAGATATTAAATATAATATTATCATTGAAACTTACTCGATTTGTTTCT
The DNA here is from genome assembly GCA_029929735.1 of Mimosa pudica. NCBI lineage: Eukaryota > Viridiplantae > Streptophyta > Magnoliopsida > Fabales > Fabaceae > Mimosa > Mimosa pudica. The sequence goes on along the minus strand of JAKELP010000029.1, from coordinate 6,655,832 downwards.
TACTACAAGGTAAATTAAGAGTGATAATTAAGTTAGCATGATATTATAAATTCATTCATCATAACCATACACACACACACAATGCGACCCCCTCCATCTTTATTGTTTGTTTATAATTGATAAATATTATTAGGGTTACATTTAAAAATAATTGGGAACACTTAGAAAGTTGTGTTACATTTAAGAACAATTTGAAATCTTATACTCCCTCCGTTCTTAAATATAAGATCATTTTTCTATTTTAATTAGATTAAATATGTTAGTTAAATTAGTTATTAGCGCATGATTTTACCAATAAATACTTACCATGTACCATTATTTCCCTTCCCCCCCTCTTGTTTGTTTGTTTATTATATATAAGTATTATAAGAGCTAATTTGAAAAATACATTGGGAAAAATTAGAAAACTTTTTATATTTAAAAATAAATTGAAATTTAAAAGTGATTTTATTATGACAAATAGAAATAGAAGGAGAATTCAGCTATCTGATTTTCTTCTTAGTGCTGGAGGAGTTCCTTATAAATTCTTGGGAAAATGACAACTAAATCCCTCTCAATACCCAAAAAGACAAGTGAGGAACCTAAATATCCAAAAGGGAACTAGCACCTACATGACAATTTAAAATTGTGCGAAAAGACAAAATTGCCCTCATCCTAAAATACAGTCGTTATTAACATTTGAACCTTCACCATTAACAATTATCAGTTTAAGTATGCATTATTCTCTCCATGTCTAATTATCAGTTTCAAATAACTAATTCACATTGATAAAGAGAACTATTCAAATTATTTGAAAGCATTTATTATGCATGAAATATATACTTTATTTTTCAATTATGCTCTTATTAAAATGGAAAAAATGTATGGAGAAAAGATAATGAGAGAAAATGTAGATAAAAGATAATAAAGATGAAAGAGGAAGTTTTTTTTTTAACTGAGAAGAGGAATTAACAATAGGTAAAATTAGAGGGGAAAAGAAATATAATAAATGCTTGAACAAAACTAAAAATAGAAGCTTAAATTTAGAGATAATCATATTCACAAATTTAAAGCTTATTTTACATGGGACAGAGGCATCATTAAAAATTGTGCTTGTGTGGCTCTACTTGAGGATTAGAGAACACTTTTCTGCTTTATGAGATTACTCACCATCTCATAAAATCACTAAAAATAAGTGAAATGAAATTCCCAAAATTTGATATTTTGAACTTCATGTGTAGTAATCAAAATATTGGAAGCTTTGATGGTGAGGGAACTGCTCATGGCTTCTCAAACACATATCAGCATCCGTATACGTCTAGTACATCCTCAGCCTCTTCTTCCTCAAATCTCCCTCCTTATAGGGGACGGAATCCATTTGGTTGAGGCAAGGCAAAACACTTTTCTCATCACACAGATTTGTGCTCCCTTCCATTCTTCTGTCAGTTAGATCGAACCACATGTGCAAGTAGTGATCTGTGATAATTTCAAAAACGAAAACAATAATGAAAAAGCAAAAATACGGGGATATTTGTGATTTTTGTGGGGGGTGAAGGTACAGTATATATATCTCTAAATGCCATTCAAATTGCTCATCATACAATTAGAAATGCGAGTGATCTACTTTGTTCACGTAAAGGAAAATATGAAAGGAAGAGCCAATAGATTCATGTCTGTTTACTGTTTAGTGGTCAAATTACACCTTTTTTGGCGCAATCATGCACATTCGCACGTATTGACAAAAATTTCCTATACTTACTCACAATGGCCCATCTCACCTCGAGACACTAAAATATGCTTTCTCTTTTGCAAAGGATCCAGAAACAAAACTTCATAAGCAAATTATGACTTAACCCACAATGCCATCCATGAATCTCAAGCATTTGTCTGAGAAGCATATTTTTTCTAATTCCTGATATCAAGTCAGAAGAAGACTGTATGTATACTCACAAAATTTTTGAGCTCACAACTATGCTACTAGAACTAAGCACAAACATCGTTAGTTTGAGCATGAATTATATTTACAATGATGCTAAACCAGTCTGTTTTGGCTTTAGAGTCTGACTTCCTGAGGCGGTTTTTTCCATCCGATACACTGCAATCATAAGTTTGACCAAATAGTCAAGTTAGATAGAAATATAGCCGCCACTATAAAAGGGAGTTTCAAAAGTCTGAACAATACGAGTATTATGCTACGTTCGGTCTCTGAACGCCTAGAACTGAAAGGAAGTTGAAGCTGGGGAGAAGATAGAAGAGTGCACAACCCCAAATATAAATTCAAAAATTTACAAATTCAAATTGACATTAGTTCATGTGGGACTTTGGGTTTGTACAATTTTAAAATTTACCAAATTTATGTTTATTAAATTATAGGGATAATGTTTTTAGACGAAGTGAAACTTCAGACAGAAGAGTAATTTTGTGGCTCAAATTTCAAACAATAGATTTTGATATATTATTAGTGGGGTAAAGGATCCAAATGCTCATTCATGTATAGGGATATTGTTTTGGGAAAAGGTGCAAAAATAGCCAACTTAAATTTAAAAATGGGCAACTATAACTCTGGTAAATTGAAGGGGGCAAAACTGTACACTGTAATTTAAAATGGGGCAAAACCATACATTGTAAACCAAAATGAGGCAAAAGTAACTCTCTTTTAGGCCGAGTTAAACATGCATTTTCTAGACGTGGGCTCCACCATCAGTAAATGACATGTCAATTCCAAAATCTAACCAGAAAGTTAAAATGCATCCAGTTGAATCCTAAATCACTAAAAACGAACTCTAAAGCCCCAAATCATTTCAATAAGAAACCAAATAGAACCTCAAATCATGCGAAATTCACCTTACTTCTACTTAATCATCTGAAGAAATAAAGTCTCATCAAAAAATTAAAGTCTCATCAACATATTGCACCCTTAAATATATGACACATCATTTATTGATGGTGGGGCCACGTCTGGAAAATGTACTTTTAAATTTACGATGGCTATTTTTGCACTTTTGCCCAATTTTGCCCCATTTTGATTTACAGTGTACAATTTTGCCCCTTTTAATTTACCAGAGTTATAGTTGCACATTTTTGAATTTATGATGGTTATTTTTGCAACTTTGCCCTATTGTTTTATTGTTTTAGACAAAATGAAACTTGAGCTACGTAAGTTCTTATTTAAAATTTGAGATACCATAACCAATAGAAAGGAACTTTAACATATCAAATACTAGTATAATATTAGGGAAAAACTTACATCAAGTTCATTTCTCCAGGTTCTTAAGTGCTTTTAATATAGAAGTGACACGTGTCCTTTTATAACAACCATCCACTTAATCTAACGGTCAGTAATTGGAGTAATTGAGAACCTGAATGGAGGAACTTGACCTAAGCAAGGTCCATAATATTATCATTGAAACTTACTCTATTTGTTTCTTTTTTTTTTTTGCCAGACTCTATTTGTTTCTTACTACAAGGTAAATTAAGGGTGATAATTAAGTTAGCATGATATTATAAATTCATTATAACCATACACACACACAATACGGCCCCCTCCATCTTTATTGTTTGTTTATAGTGGATCTGATAAGTATTATTAGGATTGATTTAAAAATAATTGGGAACACTTAGAAAGTTGCATTACATTTAAGAAGAAATTGAAGTCTTATGCACCCTCCGTTCCTAAATATAAAGATCACTTTTTCTATTTTGATTAGACTAAATATGTTAGTTAAATTAATTATTAGCGCATGATTTTATCAATAAATCCATACCATGTACCATTATTTCCCTCCCCCCTCTCGTTTGTTTATTATATATAAGTATTATCAGAGCTAATTTGAAAAATACATTGGGACAAATTAGAAAACGTTTTATAATTAAAAATAAATTGAAATTCAAAAATGATTTTATATAGAGAAGTAGAAATGGAAAGACAATTTCATAAAAAAATAAAGAAAGAAATAGAAAGACAATTGAGCTATCAAATTGTCTTCTTACTGCTATAGGAGTAGGAGTGACTTAGTTTCAATTAGTTTGTTTAGTTTTATTCTCACAGCGTGGCTAAACCGTTACACTACAACTCACTCACGTAATTTTCACCTCTCCCTTTCTTCCTTCTTCCATTTCATTTTTACAGAAAGAGAAAAAAGTAAGTGCCTACTCAACCTCTCGTGAAATTCTTCAGAAATTGAATTCATTCTTTGCATTGAGGTTACTTACTTTCTTCCATTCTCATTTCATCTCTGCAATTCCTTTCTTCTTCGTATGAATCATGCATTTTCGCCTTTTCTCCTTCTTTCTTAGCTTGTGTGACACGATTTCCAGAATTTCAGCTTCGTTTCTCTGTTTTTCACATTTTGAACGAACGTTCATCGCTACGCAAAGGAATAACACAGTTTTGTTTTCTCTTTTTAAATTCCTCTGCCTTACTATCATGCATTGACGAAATGCTTACTATGAGTACGTACTGTGAACGAACTTGAGCCGAAAGTGTTTAATTAACGCCTTTGTATATTTCTTGTTTTGCCTAAATTATGTGCATGCATGCATGCATGCATGAGTGATGATGAGTTTAGAAGTATACATAGATTTTACTTGTCGAGCAAGTTAGTGAAGTTTGATGATGATGATGATGATGATGATTTTTGGTGAAAGATATTTGGCGTTAGGTGAGTGTTGATGGATATTTCTGATATGAGAATCGTTTCATTTTTGACAGAAATGTCATCGCCGGACAAACTTTTGGACTTAATTGTACATGACAAAAAAATTAAAGAGCTTTCGTTGCGTCGAGAAAATAAGCGCTGTTTCGATTGCTGCACTATGGTAAAATAACTAACTCTCATGTGCTTCTCATATTATTAATATATTATTGTTTAGTCATAAGGCACTCACGTGTTTAATTACCTCATATTTTATGTTATTTTTGCATCGCTTTTGAAACTTTTGGAATCATGAATTATAAACGAAACTGACCAGAAGAAGTTGCTATGTACTGTATATTATTCAGCAAAACTCTGTAATACTACTAAATATAATCTCTTTAGTTCGTTAGCCTGTGCTAGTGTGATGTATAGAAATTAAAATACACTGTTAGTCAGCAGGAGGTTTAAATATTTCCTCCATTTTGTGACGGATTAGGTTTATGAATTTAATCATGTGTTTTTATTCTTTAAGTGTTTCAAATGATTTATTGCTAAGTATTCAATTTTGTGACGGATTAGGTGTTGTGACGGATTAATTATGAATTTAATCAACTCTGTCGCATTATTCTGGTAGCCTGTGGGCATATTTAAGTATTCAATTTCTGCCCAACTTCTTTTAAATTATGTATAGAGAGATTTTGTTTCTACAAGTAGGATTTGTGACCGATCCGTTTCACTGATACATTTTTTTTTTCACCTTAGCAGGCGCCTGAATGTATCTGCATAGATTTCTGGATTTTTGTTTGCAAACGATGTGGTGACTTACAGTAAGCCCTTAATCTTTAATAATTGTTTCTTGTTTGACTAAAACTTGCGATATTTTTTGTGTTCTATGTTAGTTAATTTCCGAAATTTGGCTTTAATAGTTTCCAAATAGTACATGAAGGCCTGCTCTCTAATAATGACCAGAAATACATGTAATGGTTTTGATCCTTGAAAATTGCTTTTCATGTATTTTTCTTGAGCTTCGACTTCAGGTATGTCTAATCATGGTATGTCGTCATATTCCATGTGAATACGAAGTGCATTTTGTTATAGCTATAATCTTCTACTGGAGAGGTGAAAATGGTGTTGAATTTCTGCTGAATGCACTGTACCTCAAAGCCAATTACTTTTTGTGTGTCAATTTCCAGCAAGGAATCTGGACATCAAGTGAAGCCAGCATTCGAAACCTGGTTCACTTCAAAAGAAGTTCGTGCACTTCAGGAAGGAGGAAATTATGTATACAAGCTTGTTTCTACTACTATTGCACTTCAGATATTCCATTTCATTGGTTGATATTGGCTGTATTTGATTCTTGCAGCCTGCACAAAAATTTTATCTCAAACATTGGGGCGACTTCCATTGTTTCCGCCACGAATAGTAACTATTTACTTGTGATGATTTGTTATATTTGCCAGATACATTGTTTTGATGGGCATGTTTGGTTCCAGTACACATGACAGGCTCCGCGAATTTATTAAATACGTTTTTAAGGAAAAAGTATTCATGGGTAGTGGTTCAAGCCCTCCAAAAGAAGAAATACCATTTATGGATGAGTGGATAGCTACCCCAGATAAGGTGGAAGATCCATTGGATAAATATGTGACGCGAATAAGTGAAGCCCCTCAAACAAATAGATCAAAAGCAGATGACAGTTCAGCTCTCACACAGGTGAAATTATTAAATATGGTGTTCCGTATGATAAAGCCATTTGGCGTATCAACACGACCTACTGCTATGTGTAGAGTTGAAGATTTAATCAGTTCTAAGTTGTCCCCTTCATTTCGTCAGAATATTTAAGTTGATCGTTAGCTTTCAACATTTGATCAGACTTCATTTTTTGACAGAAATATAAGCAAATAATGAAGGAGAAAATTAAGGAGGCAGAGGAACAGGAAAAAATGTTTCAAGAAATTAATGATAGACTTAGGTATTGTCATGGAAATTATGAGTGTTTCGATTGCAACACTAAGGTAAAATAACTAACTCTCATGTGCTTCTCTTATTATTGTTGTTGTTGTTGTTGTTTGGTTACAAGGCACTCACGTGTTTAATTACGCGATATTTTAATTTTTCATCGCTTTTGAAACTTTTGGAATCATAAAATATAAATGAAACTGATCAGAAGAAGTTGCTATATATATATATTCAGCAAAACTCTGTAATGCTACTAAATATAATCTTTGTACTACCTCCGATCCTAAATATAATACCTAATTGATTTTTTTTTTTTGAAGAGGTTAAGGTTGCGAAATAAGCTATCAAATCATGACATATTTGATATATTTTTAGATTATACATTAGTTTATAGGTAAAATAAACTAATCTAAGGGAAAAATTTAGGTAAATCAATTTATAATTAACTTATTTTGCTTATTTATAGGATTTTCTAAACAAGTCAATTAGGTCTTATATTTAAGACCGGAGGGAGTAGTACGTTAGACTGTACTAGTGTAATGTATAAAAAATACACTGTTAATCAGCAGGAGGTTTAGATATTTGCTCCAATGTGTGACAAATTAGGTTTATAAATTTAATTATGTGTTTTTATTCTTTTAGTGTTCAAATGATTTATTGCTTTCAAATCTGTCACATTATTCTGGTGGCCTTTGGGCATATTTAAGTATTAAATTTCTGGCCAGCTTCTTCTAGATTATGTATAGAGAGATTTTGCTTCTACAAGTAGGATTTGTGACCGATCCGTTTCACTAATACATTTTTTTTTTCATCTTAGCAGGCACCTGATTATTTCTTGCCAGATTTCAGCTGGATTTTTGTTTGTAAAAGATGTGGTGACTTACAGTGAGCTCTTGGTCTCTAATAATTGTTTTTTGTTTGACTAAAACTTGCGATATTTTTTGTGTTCTATGTTAGTTAATTTCCGGAAAATGGCTTTAATAGTTTCCAAATAGTGCATGAAGGCCTGCTCTGATAATGACCAGAATTACATGTAATGGTTTTGATCCTTGAAAATTGCTTTTTCATGTATTTTTCTTGAGCTTCGACGATCAGTTATGTCTAATCATGGCATGCTTTCAAATTCCATGTGAATAAGAAGTGCATTTTGTTATAGCTAGCTATAATCTTCTGTACTGGAGAGGTGAAAAATTGAAAATGGTGTTAATTGCTTTAATTTCTGCTGAATGCACTATACCTAAAAGCCAATTACTTTTTGTGTGTCAATTTCCAGCAAGGAATTCGGACATCGAGTGGGGCGTTTATTCGACTATGAGTTCACTTCAGAAGAATTTCGTGCACTTAAAGAAGGAGGAAATATTGTATACAAGCTTGTTTCCACTACTATTGCACTTCAGTTCCATTTCATTTGTTGATTTAGCCTGTATTTGATTCTTGCAGCCAGCACAACAATTGTATCTCAAAAACTGGGGCAAGGACCATGGGCTCCGTAGCAAATAGTAACTATTTACTTGTGATTTGTTATATTTGCCAATTACATTGTTTTGATGGCATCTTTGGTGCCAGTAAACCTGACAGGCTCCGTGAATTTATTAAAGACGTTTTTGAGGAAAAAAGATTCATGGATAATGTATCAAGCCCTCCAAAAGAAGAAGACGGCTCAGCTCTCGCACAGGTGAAATTATGAACTATGGTGTGCCGTATGATCTAGCCATTTGGCGCATGTGCACGACCCACTGCTTTTGTATAGAGTTTAAGTTTTAATCAGTTCTAAGTTATCGCCTTCAATTCGTCAGTTATTAGGTTTCAACATTTCATTAGACTATATTTTAGTGGGTTTTATTTTCCCTTTTATGTTTATAATTTAGCTGAATGGAATTCTATGATATGAAGATCTAACAATTCCAGTGGTAGCTTTCTTGCCCATTGATATTTAGTCTGCACTTCTTCTCTTTCAATTTTAAGTGAAATGTTACCCTATATATATAATTGGTTGATTTGTGTTTAATAAGAATGAGGCTTTGTTGCGCCAGCTACCAATTGTTAGCACGGCATTCAGATTATTGCTACTAGATAGAGTAGCATCTCCAGATTTTCGAGAATGAGGCTTTGTTGCATTTAAAATGGAGTTTGTTGTGCATGCAGTTTTTATTTTGCAATGTTGTTTAATACATAAGAAGATTTTAAATTATAACTTATACACCCATAAATCACTGCTCATGATTGCAGAAAACTGAATCTTCTAGTAGCTTGCCCTCCAGCAGTAGAAACACTCCAGAAGTTAAGCTTGAGACTACTAATAAGGACCTTAGTAATTTGGATGCTGGCGTCAACTACAATTGGGTCACTTTTGAAGATGTAAAAGCAATTGATACTCCTCAAGTCCAACAAGCTTCCAATGTCATTGCTCCTATTCGCAGCTTTGCAACTTCTCCATCTAGTGGCGCATCAGCATGGAAGGATCCACAGCCTTCGTTCCCTCCCAATGTTGGTCAGCCTTTGACTAATCAGCCTACATCACCACCAGCAGGAGTGTGGAATAATGATCAGGCATGGTTATGGGAAATTCATCCCTTAACATTCTGTCTATTTTATGCAGATGTGGTCTTTGTTCACCTTCGTGTTTCATGGAAATATCTTGCAGCCACAGGTTATACATCCATCATCAACAATACAAGGTCATCCAAACACACCACTGCCACATGTGTCGCATCAGATCTCTAATCCTGCAACTGAGACTAGCTCCATTTCTGCTTCAGGACCATCTGTAGATGTAAATCCAAGTGGAAGAAAAGAACTTCCTGAAGTAGTTTTCCTTCCTTATTTTATTTCAAAAGGAATCTAACATCTTCATATGTACAACATTACTCACTAAAACTCATAAATATATGCAGCATCTTTTTAGTGCACAGTACCCTTCCTACCCTGCTGCAGTTCCAGGGTTGGGAATGATTTCTTCTTATGGCATGGGAATGCCAACTCCATATTATGATGTGGTAATGTTATTGAAATCCAGATATTCTAATATACAATTTTATTCTCTTTACCTGTGGCTTATACAGTTGTGTATGGCATATCATAAGAATGCTTACTATTTGTTACAGCCCATGCCAAGTTTTCAGCAACCATCAAGATCAAGAAATCCATTTGATTTTGGCAGTGAACAACCTCCAGTTCAAACCCCAAATGTACGTGACTTCTGTTATTGTAGAACCATCAGTGCTACACATAATATTTAGACCATAAAAAAATACATAATCTTGACCCTGTCATCATAGAAGAGATTTGAATTTAGCCACTGGGTGTTGACTGGGGGTATGCATCTTTTATAGTCTCAAGATCAGTTTAAAGAGGACAGTGATTTTGAACACTCATTTGTGAAAGATATTGGGTTTAATTTAGATTTTCTTCACCACTCAGTCATTTTTCTAGAAGTCTTTTTCTTTACCTTTGATTACTTGTGCACAATAATTCAGGAATAGACTGCATTATAGAGAGCATAGTATGCCTATTAATAGTATGGACGTATTTTTGGTGATTGTGGGAAAATATTTCTGTTTTCTATGTGATCATCACGGCATCAATTAAGATTAAATAAGTGTGTGATGCATACTTTCTGATGTGTCACTTTGTGGATGACATGGGAAATCTGAAATTCCAATTTCGTGGTGTTCTCGTTTTGCTGAAAAAATTTATTAAATTTAGATTGTGAATATCTACATGCTTTGTTTGGAGTTTAATATGAGATAAATTCTATTATCAGTAGCTTGTAAATAATCCAGCTTGCTATGGATTTTTCAATTTTATATTATCGGTGTAAAATAATGGTGTAGTGCTTTTATGGTTGGTGTTTCATGGGTGTAGCTTGCTTGGCAACCGTCCTTGCCATCAAGCTTAAGTAATCCATCACATGCGTGGAATCCACCTGGGTACGGACAAATGTTGCCTCCACAACCACAACCTCATCCATCAGCAATGGCAACGGGTATATTAATCTATATATCATCCTTCTTTCAATCATTTCATCATGATTCATGCTAAGGCTATTCCACCTTTTCATCCCTTGTAATGCTGACCTGTGTTTTGAAAATCTCAGGGCCTTACATGGGACAAGTGGAACCTACTGTGGCAATGTCAAGGTAAGACTATATGGTCTTTATGTTATTTAGCTTTCTTTTTCTTTATTTTCTTTGGTTAGACTGCTTACTTCCCCTGTCAGAAACCTGCCTAAATTCTTGGGGTGTGAAGTGATTTGTGTGAGAATCAATTTAAGTATGCTTGCATTATTCCCCCATGCCTAATTATTAGTTTCAAATAACTAATTCACATTGATCAAGAGAACTAATAAAATTGGTTGAAAACAATAATTATGTACGAAATATACTTTATTTTTTTTCAAGTACTAGTATGCTCTTATTAAAATGGAAGAAAATGTATTGAGAAAAGATAATGAGAGAAAATGTAGCTAAAAGAAAATAAAGATGAAAGAGAATGTTTGGAGAAAAGTTAAACAATGGGTAAAATCAGGGGGGAAAGCAATAAATACTTGAACAAAACTAAAATAGAAGCTTAAATTTTAGAGTTAATCATATTCACAAGTTTAAAGCTTATTTTACATGGGACAGAGGCAGTATTAAAAATTGTACTGTTATGGCTCTACTTGAGGAGAATACTTCTGTGCTTTATGAGATTACTCACCATCTCGTAAAATCACTAAAAATAAGTGAAATCAAATTCCCCCAAATTTGAGATTTTAAGCTTCATGTGCAGTCATGAAAATATTGGAAGCTTTGGTGGTGAGGGAACTGCTTCTTCTTCCTCAGACAAATATCAGCATCCGTCTACGTCTAGTACATCCTCAGCCTCTTCTTCCTCAAACCTCCCTCCTAAGGGACGGAATCCATTTGATGAATGAGGCAAAGCAAAACACTTTTCTCATCACATAGATTTGTGCTCTCTTCCATTCTTCTGTCACTTAGATCGAACCACAAGTGCAAGTAGTGATCTGTGATAATTTCGAAAACATAAACGAAAACAAAAATGAAAAATCAAAGTACAGTATATCTCTCACAGCCATTCAAATTGCTCATACAATTCGTAATAATGCGAGTGATCTACTTTCTTCACGTAAAGGAAAATATGAAAGTAGGAGCCAATTGATTCTTGTCTGGTTAACGACTACGCCCTTTTTTGGCGCAATCATGCACATTCACACGTATTGTACAATAGCGTTGGTAGGTATTTTATACATTACGTGATGTATATGGTATATAGTGCTAACGATAAATGAGCATAGTTAAGATTCAAGTTCTTGTACCACTACAATATTTCCTGTGGATAAGATACATATAATAATACAAAGCAGATCCCGGAAAATCCACTCTCAACATAAAAATCACTATTCTATCTGTTGAATGCTCATTGGAGCATGTGCTACACACTAAAAAATTGACAAAAATTTCCTATACTTCCCCGCAATAGCCCATCTCACCTCGAGACACTCAAATATACTTCACAAAACTTCCTAAGCAAATTATGACGTAATTCACAATGCCATCCATGAATCTCAAGCATTTGCCTGAGAAGCGTATTTTTTCTAATTCCTGAGATCAAGTCAGAAGAAGACTGTATGTATAGACATCAATTAGATCCCATCAGTATGTGTGAATCAGCACTGGATCCAGTAGTATCTGGCAAAGCTGGAGGAGTTCAATGCATTCTCTATGGGGTTAATTTGAACATCCAAATCAAACCCAAAAGTGAGGCTATAAATAATCTCATCTAGCATGAACGAATGGGTATGTCAGGATTTCTCTTATTTTATGTGGCGTTAGTTTGTTGGCTTTTCCATTTCCATATGATAGGTGCCACCAACATCCATACTGTTCAAAAAAAAATAAACAGAAAGAATAAGCCCCTTTAATTATGTGCCTCGGTTGCACCAAAAAACTATACAGAATAAAAAAACACTACATTGCATATCTCAATGTGAATTTAAAATTCCTCCGTATTTACTGTACAAAAATACTTACAGTAAATGCAGACTGCGAGCCATTCATTTACAATTCTGACCCAGGTGCTTGTCCAGCCCACATCAATCGTCCATCTGCGCAAGGATTAAACAACGTATTGAATGTTATTTCTGCACCCTTCATGAATGCTCTGAAGAAAGCCTTCAATGAGTATGTAACATGACATGGTTAAGTACATTCACGTCAGTGGCATGATTGAAAGCCATTCTAGCGTGCAACAGCAATCTAAAACGTCTATATAAAATATTCATTACTTCACGGAAGCTACAGTTTTATATTTTTTTTTTTTTGACATGGAAGCTACATTTAGTAGGTAGAGTATCCAATAACAATGTATGTGATTATTTTCCCAAAAAGAAAAAAAAAATTGTTAATGCTTATTTTATAGAAAAATTTCTGAGAATTTAATTAGCTACTAAGACATGAATTCAAGTAGTTGCATATAAAATCATCCTACCTCCGCCATTTAATTAGCTACTGACACACAAGCTGGTGCTAAGCAAATTTTATATGAACAAAGTGTGAATGCTATGATTTAGGTTACCTCACAAATAAACTTTTCAATGCAAGACTTTTTCACAATTATCTCTATCAATCAATTTTCCCTAGTTTTTACCAAGTCGTGCATTAAATTAGCAATTAAATAGACCAATCATGAGAGGGGACCGTACTTTCTCATGACATGATGGCTATTGGTATTCCATCCGATCAATAGCATTGCGAAATACATAGCTCCTGTGGCAAACACAAAATGGAAGAAGCCATAACCATAGGGGACATCATCTTCTGCTGGTGGGGTATCATCCTTCCTGAACTGCAAGGTTCTCTGTCAGATATGAGCATAAAAAAAAATCTAAATCCAGTTCAAATTCTGTAACTAACCTGAAAGCATTTGGAATCGATGCCTGTGGAGAAAGTTGCGATAACAATTGCTAGTATTGCAACAATAAAGCTCTGTCAACAAGAATCAGGTTTTGCATATCAGCCCATAAAGAAGTAGAAGACATTGCATTATTAAGTCTTCACAGAAATGATAAATATACACAAAATTTACTAAGCTCACAACTATGTTACTAGAACTAAGCACAAACATCTTTTTGAGCATGAATTATATTTACAATGATGCTTAACCAGTCTGTTTTGGCAGTAGAGTCTGATTTCCTCACGCAGTTTTCTCCATCCGGTTCACTGCAATCATAGGTTTGACCAAAGAGTCAAGTTAGACAGATATATAGACGCCAGTGTAAAAGGGATTTTCAAAAGTCTAAACAATATTATACCACGTTCAGTATCCAATACAATAGTTACTTGGGTTGAATTTGATTCTAAGTGAGACCTCAATCCACCTTATCTCCAAATTTGTCATTGTTTTCCTAAATTAATACTATTGATTGCACATGTTAAAGGAGTTTGTATCAATGAGTAGTCTTAATGAAAATTATTTAAGAGGTTGTTTTAGAAAATCTAGCATACGTTTGACAAACAACTGATTTCCTTGATCTATTGAAATTAGTTCATTGGATCTTATATTTAAGACCAGATGTAGTAATAAAAATAAACGATCCACATATTTCGCCTGAATCAGGTACCATTCTTCAAAGAGGGATATCATTATTAGTTAAGACAAAAAAAGAAAGAAAACTAAAGGAGAGTAGTAGACATGCCTTCTCACAGCGCACCAGCAGAGGAATACAACATAAAGCCCCATCAGCCCAGGTGTTAGAATGCCAGCATTCACCTATTAACAGAGATATCCAGAAATTTTCGTTAAATTGTATCTGAGAGTAGAACCAACAAACATACTATGAAGTAGAAATTACTTTTGGGTGCAGAGACACATTTGTCATGAGCTGGAGAAGCACCAGTGTCCAAGTGATGAAGAAAATGTTAAGGAGGCAAGATGGTTGTGGTGCATACCAAATGTACATCAAAATGATCCCCACCAAGCAGATAACATATGCAGTAGTTGCAAATAATATCACATGAATTTGGCTGCATAACATTGATTAAAGGGTAATTAGTAAAGATATATTCCTAAATTTATCAATTTGTATTTAAATGTCAACCTATACAAATGGACTAGACAAGTAATGAACAACGAACAACAGATAGGTTTTAAAATTGTTTTCCAATCCTTACTGCCATTTTGTTTATTAAATTTAGTATTTGTCCTCCAACAGCTTGCATGTAAACAGAGCTTAATTCTTAAATAGTTCACATGCATCAACTATGCTCTTGACAGTAGAAAGCTTTCCATTCTTCGAGAAGGCAAACAGATTTTTTATATACTACTTAAAGCCCTACTTTCTCTAAAGAACAAGATAATGACAGAATATGCCTTGTTCATATGTTTAAGAAAATCAATGTTTACATTAGTTATTACATTAAGCTTAAGAAAACCGTTCATGCTAAGTCATTACATTAGTCCATTAACGAAGAAATTCTTACCATCTGTCTGCATATTTTTCAGACACACACCAATCATTCAACCATGTGATGAAGCTGATTATGCTGACTAGTTGAATTAGGAGAAAAACTCTGAGGAAAAAACAGAAATTTTTTATCACTTATCAGTTCAAGAAATAATATAATAAAAATCAATCATGCGAGATGCAAACATACCCGGCACCAAAATGAGCAATCTCCCCTGCCAACAGAATAATCGCAACAGAAGATAACAAAAGCTATATTAGCAACCTTTAATAACACTGTAAAGCTTATTGCAAATGTAATTATACTATTTACGTACCATAGAGCTGAATAAGCCCAGACGGAAGTAAAAACGGAAAGATAGTCATGATGGCCCAGAGAACCAGCTTAACAGTCCACCACCCAGAGTGCCACGAATCTCTGGGTTCCTTCAATTTAGAAGTTCCAGCAGTTGAAAAAAACATCGTGATAAAGAACATCTGGTCTAGAATTAAGGATCACAGCGGAGATTTAAAGACTGAAGCTAGAGCTAAGTTGCTAATTATTGAACTCTTTGACCAAGAGTCTTCGTTGTTGTTGTAGTATTCACTAAGTATTAATGGAAATAAATTATAAAAGTCACATCGGAATTCATTTTACCCACAGAATTAATGGAGGAAGCGTCATAAATAGATCACGTGCACGTACATAGACTTAAAATAAATAGCGTTGTCCTCACTCTTTAAAATTTTGTTTTTTCTTTATTTAAAAACTTCAGAGTATTTTTATTAAATTTCACGGGAATTAAAGAAAGGTCAACCTTCTTGCTTTCAAATTATGTAATCGAGCCAAACAGGAAGTCTTCTTCAACATGTTTCTTGTTAAGGATACAAAACAACCGAAACTCACACGCAAAACACCTTCTGCACCCGAACAATCTCTGCCACCATCACATCCTTGCAACTCTGCAACATATAGATTTGACAATTTGAGCTATTGGCATCAAAAGAATTAAGAAGCAAAAAAGATTCAAATAATGGAGACAGCATAAATCAAATTGCAAATTTTATTAACATAAAGATTCACTAATTTTGAACATAGTGAACTTCACCACTTAATCATAATGAACATGCATCAAGATACTCAATAGTTGTGAACTTCTGAGAGCTGATTGAACTACTTAATTCATAGATAGTCAACTATAACTTATAAGATAATAATACAGCAAGAAGCAGTAGAAAACTATATGATATGGTGATAAATCTTACTCTCCATTTCTGTCAAAGCACCACGAGCATAATCTCGGGCTGCCCAACCCAACAGATTTGCAACTAGAAAAATGAAGCCATAAACATATCTTGCCATCCAAGGATTCGATACATTGCGAAATTGACCAAACCATGAAGAGTACTTAGATATGTTGGCCATCATGGTCGTGGCTGTACCACTCTCATTACGAGTACTACTGTTTGCACCTCCTTCCATTTCTTCTTCAACACATCCTCCTCTACTGAAAAGCATTAACAGAACAAGGGAGAAAAAAACTTATCATTCATTCTAGAAATAACTTTTATGTTGCCCTGAAATACAGAGAAACATATTTGTTATGATGTGAGAAACATGCATGAATGTTTTATTTATCTGCTATGCCTATGCATATAATTGAAACTGAAGAATTTAATAAAGTTGCTTCACGTAACTGACAGAATAACTTTCATTCCGTTAAGTCTTAACAGTCGTAGAATTTTCTGGC
This sequence comes from Mimosa pudica, assembly GCA_029929735.1. Classification (NCBI taxonomy): domain Eukaryota; kingdom Viridiplantae; phylum Streptophyta; class Magnoliopsida; order Fabales; family Fabaceae; genus Mimosa; species Mimosa pudica. The sequence goes on along the minus strand of JAKELP010000029.1, from coordinate 6,639,063 downwards.
CGACTACTTCCTATCCATATATACATAAGATTCTAATTCGATGATTTTCAACCATTTCTCTTACCGAATCATTCTCTTTGCTTTGAATCTGATTTCCAGAAGTGGACGAGTCAACTATAACTAAAAATAATACTCGCTCTGATCATAAATATATAAGACCTAGTTGACTTTTTTGGAAAATCCTAAAAAAGAAAAATAAGTTAATTATAAATTGATTTACCTAATTTTTTCACTTAGACTTTTTATTTCACGTATAAACTAATGGATAATCTAAAAATATATCAAGTATATCGTAATTTAATAACCTATTTCACAACCTTAATATCTAAAAAAAAAGTCAAATAGGTCTTATATTTGTTACCGGAGGTAGCAATAATTTTCACCAATTTTTTTTTTTGAAGAATTGAAATTAATCAACGTCGTTGCAATCTAATCAACGACGATACCAGTAAAGAATTTTCATAGAATTGAAACGAGCTGGTTCTTGCACGCACATGAAAAATAAGATTCTTTCTCTGAGACTAACAATGAAACATTATACACAAGAGGTGAGCAGAATGAAATATTTGGTTTGCTTTAACTCGAAGCAATCATTGAAATTAATGAACCACTCTGTAATTCAAAATACACAGCATACGAAAGTGGAAACAGATTATTCATCCAGAAAAAAACAGCTATAAAATCAAGAATAAAAATAAAACAAAATGGACGACTCGTGTTTCCTGTTCTCAGAGAACAAATTCAAAAAGAAAGAAACAATTAAAGGCATCAGTAACAGAATGCTAGGCAACAGAGTGATTAGTAATTAGAAAGAAAATGCAGGATCGGTAATGACAGGTAGGAGTTAGAGAAAGAAAGAGGAAAGAAACAGAAAAGGAAGGCTCTCACAATGGAGCGTAAAATTTGAAATTAATTAAGCGATCAAATCTTTTTTCAAGAAAGAAAGGCGAAGAGAGAGAGAGAGAGAGAGAGAGAGAATGAAGTACCTGAGAGAAATGAAGATCAATGGAGGTGTGAAGAAGGAAAGTAATAGAGAATCATGATGGTGATGATTTCTCTTGAGGAAGACGATTGCTTGTTGCTTCACACTTCTATCTATCACTCTCTTTCTTTTCTTTTCTTTCTTTTCTTTTGAGGAGAAGCAATCAGACAGAGAACAGAGAGAGAGTTTGTTACTTTTGGCTCTTTTTAAGCTTTAATAATCATTAGCCTCACCTCAGTGTATTCCATTATTTATACCAATATTACCAAATAGTAAGAAATTGCTATTTCCCTGTGTGCTTATTTCCCTAACTTCCTCCCTCCTTTACTCAATATATAATCATGTACTATTAATTTGATTAGATTAAGATCTCATTTAAGTTAGTTATTTGATTTATTCTCACTCTCCATTTCTTCCTTGTTTATTTTAGATAGGAATTATTAAGTTTTATTTGGAAAAATTTGAGAAAAATTAGGAAGTTGCTTATATTTAAAAACAAATTAAATTTGAAAGTGGTTTTATATTTAGGAACTGAGAAAGTAATTGTTATTGTTGTTAAACTTACGAGTTGACTTTCCTTTATCATTTTTATAGTTCTAAATGTGTAGCAAGTCATTTAAATTTGTAAGCCTCTAAATTCGATAAAAAAAAACTACAGTTTTTTACCTTTCTACCTTAAACAAAATCGAGTTAATTTACTTTTAAACCAATTTAAATTATTTTTATTTGATCATAATTTAATAAATTTATATATAAATTTAATAGAAATTTCTTTTTTCTATTTTGGTAAGTTTTAAATGTTAATATATTCAATACAACGGTTTATATTTAAAAAATATTTAAGTCAATATATTGTTATTTTTTGTATTTCTATTTAATAACACATTGAAAACACATATTTATTAATAAAAGCAAACTCTTACCCTCTCCCGTCTTTAATATATGAGTTCAAAATTTGAATAGTTTTGAATTAAATTAAAATATAAGAACTCTCGCATACATTCTCTTATCATCCAAAAGTAATTTTTACATGTTTTATTTGTTTTGCGCTGTTGCATCACAGCAGATAATAGGGAATGTGTTTAAGATTTAAGTTTACTCTGCGGTTTTACATCATTCTGACGACTCACTCACGAGTTTGGTACGTACTATTATAAGCTTTATTCTTGTTTTTCTGTTTTCTTTTTAAGATTTAAGTAGTACTTCCTTTTAAAGTCTTTCGCCAAAATTATTACCCATACCACGCTTCCCTTTCCAGTTTCCACATTGAGAGCTCATAGAAAGGATCAGCCTTTT